>BDSL01000006.1:0-1200000 GCA_003116995.1 Yamagishiella unicocca
TTAGCTAACCACCATGGCCATTTCCTGGTACCTCTGCGGTTCTGCTGGCCCCAAATCTTTCGGTATTGATTATAAATATCATTGAAAGATCAAAGCGCAAGTTTGGTGCCATTTGGTCAAGGCACTGCACCTGCAGGACAAGGCAAACCTGGGCAGTTAGCTCATTGCTCTGTGCTTTGCTAACCACCATGGCCATTTTCAGGTACCTTGCGGTCTGCTGCCGGCCCCAAATCTTTCGGTTGATTATAAATATCATTGAAAGATCAAAGCGCAAGTTTGGTGCCATTTGTCAAGGCACTGCACCTGCAGGACAAGGCAAACCTGGGCAGTTAGCTCATTGCTCTGTGCTTTGCTAACCACCATGGCCATTTTCAGGTACCTCTTGCGGTCTGCTGCCGGCCCCAAATCTTTCGGTATTGATTATAAATATCATTGAAAGATCAAAGCGCAAGTTTGGTGCCATTTGGTCAAGGCACTGCACCTGCAGGACAAGGCAAACCTGGGCAGTTAGCTCATTGCTCTGTGCTTTGCTAACCACCATGGCCATTTTCAGGTACCTCTTGCGGTCTGCTGCCGGCCCCAAATCTTTCGGTATTGATTATAAATATCATTGAAAGATCAAAGCGCAAGTTTGGTGCCATTTGGTCAAGGCACTGCACCTGCAGGACAAGGCAAACCTGGGCAGTTAGCTCGTTGCTCTGTGCTTTGCTAACCACCATGGCCATTTTCAGGTACCTCTTGCGGTCTGCTGCCGGCCCCAAATCTTTCGGTATTGATTATAAATATCATTGAAAGATCAAAGCGCAAGTTTGGTGCCATTTGGTCAAGGCACTGCACCTGCAGGACAAGGCAAACCTGGGCAGTTAGCCCGTTGCTCTGTGCTTGCTAACCACCATGGCCATTTTCAGGTACCTCTTGCGGTTTGTTGCTGGCCCCAAATCTTTCGGTATTGATTATAAATATCATTGAAAGATCAAAGCGCAAGTTTGGTGCCATTTGGTCAAGGCACTGCACCTGCAGGACAAGGCAAACCTGGGCAGTTAGCCGTTGCTCTGTGCTTGCTAACCACCATGGCCATTTCGGTACCTCTTGCGGTTTGTGCTGGCCCCAAATCTTTCGGTATTGATTATAAATATCATTGAAAGATCAAAGCGCAAGTTTGGTGCCATTTGGTCAAGGCACTGCACCTGCAGGACAAGGCAAACCTGGGCAGTTAGCTCATTGCTCTGTGCTTGCTAACCACCATGGCCATTTTCAGGTACCTCTTGCGGTCTGCTGCCGGCCCCAAATCTTTCGGTATTGATTATAAATATCATTGAAAGATCAAAGCGCAAGTTTGGTGCCATTTGGTCAAGGCACTGCACCTGTAGGACAAGGCAAACCTGGGCAGTTAGCTCGTTGCTCTGTGCTTTGCTAACCACCATGGCCATTTTCAGGTACCTCTTGCGGTTGCTGCCGGCCCCAAATCTTTCGGTATTGATTATAAATATCATTGAAAGATCAAAGCGCAAGTTTGGTGCCATTTGGTCAAGGCACTGCACCTGCAGGACAAGGCAAACCTGGGCAGTTAGCTCATTGCTCTGTGCTTTGCTAACCACCATGGCCATTTTCAGGTACCTCTTGCGGTCTGCTGCCGGCCCCAAATCTTTCGGTATTGATTATAAATATCATTGAAAGATCAAAGCGCAAGTTTGGTGCCATTTGGTCAAGGCACTGCACCTGCAGGACAAGGCAAACCTGGGCAGTTAGCCGTTGCTCTGTGCTTGCTAACCACCATGGCCATTTCAGGTACCTCTTGCGGTTTGCTGCTGGCCCCAAATCTTTCGGTATTGATTATAAATATCATTGAAAGATCAAAGCGCAAGTTTGGTGCCATTTGGTCAAGGCACTGCACCTGCAGGACAAGGCAAACCTGGGCAGTTTGGCTCATTGCTGTGCTTTGCTAACCACCATGGCCATTTTCAGGTACCTCTTGCGGTCTGCTGCCGGCCCCAAATCTTTCGGTATTGATTATAAATATCATTGAAAGATCAAAGCGCAAGTTTGGTGCCATTTGGTCAAGGCACTGCACCTGCAGGACAAGGCAAACCTGGGCAGTTGGCTCATTGCTCTGTGCTTGCTAACCACCATGGCCATTTTCAGGTACCTCTTGCGGTTTTGCTGCCGGCCCCAAATCTTTCGGTATTGATTATAAATATCATTGAAAGATCAAAGCGCAAGTTTGGTGCCATTTGGTCAAGGCACTGCACCTGCAGGACAAGGCAAACCTGGGCAGTTAGCTCATTGCTCTGTGCTTTGCTAACCACCATGGCCATTTTCAGGTACCTCTTGCGGTTTGCTGCCGGCCCCAAATCTTTCGGTATTGATTATAAATATCATTGAAAGATCAAAGCGCGCAAGTTTGGTGCCATTTGGTCAAGGCACTGCACCTGCAGGACAAGGCAAACCTGGGCAGTTAGCCGTTGCTCTGTGCTTTGCTAACCACCATGGCCATTTCAGGTACCTCTTGCGGTCTGCTGGGCCCCAAATCTTTCGGTATTGATTATAAATATCATTGAAAGATCAAAGCGCAAGTTTGGTGCCATTTGGTCAAGGCACTGCACCTGCAGGACAAGGCAAACCTGGGCAGTTAGCTCATTGCTCTGTGCTTTGCTAACCACCATGGCCATTTTCAGGTACCTTGCGGTCTGCTGCCGGCCCCAAATCTTTCGGTATTGATTATAAATATCATTGAAAGATCAAAGCGCAAGTTTGGTGCCATTTGGTCAAGGCACTGCACCTGCAGGACAAGGCAAACCTGGGCAGTTAGCTCATTGCTCTGTGCTTTGCTAACCACCATGGCCATTTTCAGGTACCTCTTGCGGTCTGCTGCCGGCCCCAAATCTTTCGGTATTGATTATAAATATCATTGAAAGATCAAAGCGCAAGTTTGGTGCCATTTGGTCAAGGCACTGCACCTGCAGGACAAGGCAAACCTGGGCAGTTAGCCGTTGCTCTGTGCTTTGCTAACCACCATGGCCATTTTCAGGTACCTCTTGCGGTTTGCTGCTGGCCCCAAATCTTTCGGTATTGATTATAAATATCATTGAAAGATCAAAGCGCAAGTTTGGTGCCATTTGGTCAAGGCACTGCACCTGCAGGACAAGGCAAACCTGGGCAGTTAGTTGCTCTGTGCTTTGCTAACCACCATGGCCATTTTCAGGTACCTCTTGCGGTCTGCTGCCGGCCCCAAATCTTTCGGTATTGATTATAAATATCATTGAAAGATCAAAGCGCAAGTTTGGTGCCATTTGGTCAAGGCACTGCACCTGCAGGACAAGGCAAACCTGGGCAGTTAGTTGCTCTGTGCTTTGCTAACCACCATGGCCATTTTCAGGTACCTCTTGCGGTCTGCTGCCGGCCCCAAATCTTTCGGTATTGATTATAAATATCATTGAAAGATCAAAGCGCAAGTTTGGTGCCATTTGGTCAAGGCACTGCACCTGCAGGACAAGGCAAACCTGGGCAGTTAGCCCGTTGCTCTGTGCTTAGCTAACCACCATGGCCATTTTCAGGTACCTCTTGCGGTTTGCTGCTGGCCCCAAATCTTTCGGTATTGATTATAAATATCATTGAAAGATCAAAGCGCAAGTTTGGTGCCATTTGGTCAAGGCACTGCACCTGCAGGACAAGGCAAACCTGGGCAGTTAGCTCGTTGCTCTGTGCTTTGCTAACCACCATGGCCATTTTCAGGTACCTCTTGCGGTTTGCTGCGGCCCCAAATCTTTCGGTATTGATTATAAATATCATTGAAAGATCAAAGCGCAAGTTTGGTGCCATTTGGTCAAGGCACTGCACCTGCAGGACAAGGCAAACCTGGGCAGTTAGCTTGTTGCTCTGTGCTTTGCTAACCACCATGGCCATTTTCAGGTACCTCTTGCGGTCTGCTGCCGGCCCCAAATCTTTCGGTATTGATTATAAATATCATTGAAAGATCAAAGCGCAAGTTTGGTGCCATTTGGTCAAGGCACTGCACCTGCAGGACAAGGCAAACCTGGGCAGTTAGCTTGTTGCTCTGTGCTTAGCTAACCACCATGGCCATTTTCAGGTACCTCTTGCGGTCTGCTGCCGGCCCCAAATCTTTCGGTATTGATTATAAATATCATTGAAAGATCAAAGCGCAAGTTTGGTGCCATTTGGTCAAGGCACTGCACCTGCAGGACAAGGCAAACCTGGGCAGTTAGCTTGTTGCTCTGTGCTTAGCTAACCACCATGGCCATTTTCAGGTACCTCTTGCGGTATGTTGCTGGCCCCAAATCTTTCGGTATTGATTATAAATATCATTGAAAGATCAAAGCGCAAGTTTGGTGCCATTTGGTCAAGGCACTGCACCTGCAGGACAAGGCAAACCTGGGCAGTTAGCTTGTTGCTCTGTGCTTGCTAACCACCATGGCCATTTTCAGGTACCTCTTGCGGTTGTTGCTGGCCCCAAATCTTTCGGTATTGATTATAAATATCATTGAAAGATCAAAGCGCAAGTTTGGTGCCATTTGGTCAAGGCACTGCACCTGCAGGACAAGGCAAACCTGGGCAGTTAGCTCGTTGCTCTGTGCTTAGCTAACCACCATGGCCATTTTCAGGTACCTCTTGCGGTCTGCTGCCGGCCCCAAATCTTTCGGTATTGATTATAAATATCATTGAAAGATCAAAGCGCAATTTTGGTGCCATTTGGTCAAGGCACTGCACCTGCAGGACAAGGCAAACCTGGGCAGTTAGGTTGCTCTGTGCTTTGCTAACCACCATGGCCATTTTCAGGTACCTCTGCGGTTTGTTGCTGGCCCCAAATCTTTCGGTATTGATTATAAATATCATTGAAAGATCAAAGCGCAAGTTTGGTGCCATTTGGTCAAGGCACTGCACCTGCAGGACAAGGCAAACCTGGGCAGTTAGCTCATTGCTCTGTGCTTTGCTAACCACCATGGCCATTTTCAGGTACCTCCTGCGGTTTGTTGCTGGCCCCAAATCTTTCGGTATTGATTATAAATATCATTGAAAGATCAAAGCGGCCATTTGGTCAAGGCACTGCACCTGCAGGACAAGGCAAACCTGGGCAGTTTCGGTATGGCCATTTTCAGGTATCTAAATCTTTCGGTATTGATTATAAATATCATTGAAAGATCAAAGCGCAAGTTTGGTGCCATTTGGTCAAGGCACTGCACCTGCAGGACAAGGCAAACCTGGGCAGTTAGCCATTGCTCTGTGCTTTGCTAACCACCATGGCCATTTCCTGGTACCTCTTGCGGTTTGTTGCTGGCCCCAAATCTTTCGGTATTGATTATAAATATCATTGAAAGATCAAAGCGCAAGTTTGGTGCCATTTGGTCAAGGCACTGCACCTGCAGGACAAGGCAAACCTGGGCAGTTAGCTCATTGCTCTGTGCTTGCTAACCACCATGGCCATTTTCAGGTACCTCTTGCGGTAAATCTTTCGGTATTGATTATAAATATCATTGAAAGATCAAAGCGCAAGTTTGGTGCCATTTGGTCAAGGCACTGCACCTGCAGGACAAGGCAAACCTGGGCAGTTAGCTTGCTCTGTGCTTTGCTAACCACCATGGCCATTTTCAGGTACCTCTTGCGGTAAATCTTTCGGTTGATTATAAATATCATTGAAAGATCAAAGCGCAAGTTTGGTGCCATTTGGTCAAGGCACTGCACCTGCAGGACAAGGCAAACCTGGGCAGTTGCTCATTGCTCTGTGCTTTGCTAACCACCATGGCCATTTTCAGGTACCTCCTGCGGTTTGTTGCTGGCCCCAAATCTTTCGGTATTGATTATAAATATCATTGAAAGATCAAAGCGCAAGTTTGGTGCCATTTGGTCAAGGCACTGCACCTGCAGGACAAGGCAAACCTGGGCAGTTAGCTTTGCTCTGTGCTTTGCTAACCACCATGGCCATTTTCAGGTACCTCTTGCGGTCTGCTGCCGGCCCCAAATCTTTCGGTATTGATTATAAATATCATTGAAAGATCAAAGCGCAAGTTTGGTGCCATTTGGTCAAGGCACTGCACCTGCAGGACAAGGCAAACCTGGGCAGTTAGCTCATTGCTCTGTGCTTTGCTAACCACCATGGCCATTTTCAGGTACCTCTTGCGGTCTGCTGCCGGCCCCAAATCTTTCGGTATTGATTATAAATATCATTGAAAGATCAAAGCGCAAGTTTGGTGCCATTTGGTCAAGGCACTGCACCTGCAGGACAAGGCAAACCTGGGCAGTTAGCCGTTGCTAACCACCATGTGCTTGCTAACCACCATGGCCATTTCAGGTACCTCTGCGGTTGTTGTGCTGGCCCCAAATCTTTCGGTATTGATTATAAATATCATTGAAAGATCAAAGCGCAAGTTTGGTGCCATTTGGTCAAGGCACTGCACCTGCAGGACAAGGCAAACCTGGGCAGTTAGCATTGCTCTGTGCTTTGCTAACCACCATGGCCATTTTCAGGTGCTTTGCTAACCTCTTGCGGTCTGCTGCCGGCCCCAAATCTTTCGGTATTGATTATAAATATCATTGAAAGATCAAAGCGCAAGTTTGGTGCCATTTGGTCAAGGCACTGCACCTGCAGGACAAGGCAAACCTGGGCAGTTAGGTTGCTCTGTGCTTGCTAACCACCATGGCCATTTTCAGGTACCTCTTGCGGTTCTGCTGGCCCCAAATCTTTCGGTATTGATTATAAATATCATTGAAAGATCAAAGCGCAAGTTTGGTGCCATTTGGTCAAGGCACTGCACCTGCAGGACAAGGCAAACCTGGGCAGTTAGCCGTTGCTCTGTGCTTGCTAACCACCATGGCCATTTTCAGGTACCTCTTGCGGTTTGCTGCTGGCCCCAAATCTTTCGGTATTGATTATAAATATCATTGAAAGATCAAAGCGCAAGTTTGGTGCCATTTGGTCAAGGCACTGCACCTGCAGGACAAGGCAAACCTGGGCAGTTGTTGCTCTGTGCTTGCTAACCACCATGGCCATTTTCAGGTACCTCTTGCGGTCTGCTGCCGGCCCCAAATCTTTCGGTATTGATTATAAATATCATTGAAAGATCAAAGCGCAAGTTTGGTGCCATTTGGTCAAGGCACTGCACCTGCAGGACAAGGCAAACCTGGGCAGTTAGCTCGTTGCTCTGTGCTTTGCTAACCACCATGGCCATTTTCAGGTACCTCTTGCGGTTTGCTGCTGGCCCCAAATCTTTCGGTATTGATTATAAATATCATTGAAAGATCAAAGCGCAAGTTTGGTGCCATTTGGTCAAGGCACTGCACCTGCAGGACAAGGCAAACCTGGGCAGTTAGCCCGTTGCTCTGTGCTTGCTAACCACCATGGCCATTTTCAGGTACCTCTTGCGGTCTGCTGCCGGCCCCAAATCTTTCGGTATTGATTATAAATATCATTGAAAGATCAAAGCGCAAGTTTGGTGCCATTTGGTCAAGGCACTGCACCTGCAGGACAAGGCAAACCTGGGCAGTTAGCTCGTTGCTCTGTGCTTTGCTAACCACCATGGCCATTTTCAGGTACCTCTTGCGGTCTGCTGCCGGCCCCAAATCTTTCGGTTGATTATAAATATCATTGATTATTTGGTCAAGGCACTGCACCTGCAGGACAAGGCAAACCTGGGCAGTTAGCTCATTGCTCTGTGCTTTGCTAACCACCATGGCCATTTTCAAAAATCTTTCGCGCAAGTTTGGTGCCATTTGGTCAAGGCACTGCACCTGCAGGACAAGGCAAACCTGGGCAGTTAGCCCGTTGCTCTGTGCTTGCTAACCACCATGGCCATTTTCAGGTACCTCTTGCGGTCTGCTGCCGGCCCCAAATCTTTCGGTATTGATTATAAATATCATTGAAAGATCAAAGCGCAAGTTTGGTGCCATTTGGTCAAGGCACTGCACCTGCAGGACAAGGCAAACCTGGGCAGTTAGCTGTTGCTCTGTGCTTGCTAACCACCATGGCCATTTTCAGGTACCTCCGCTGGCCCCAAATCTTTCGGTATTGATTATAAATATCATTGAAAGATCAAAGCGCAAGTTTGGTGCCATTTGGTCAAGGCACTGCACCTGCAGGACAAGGCAAACCTGGGCAGTTTTTGCTCTGTGCTTTGCTAACCACCATGGCCATTTTCAGGTACCTCTTGCGGTTGCTGCTGGCCCCAAATCTTTCGGTATTGATTATAAATATCATTGAAAGATCAAAGCGCAAGTTTGGTGCCATTTGGTCAAGGCACTGCACCTGCAGGACAAGGCAAACCTGGGCAGTTAGCTCATTGCTCTGTGCTTTGCTAACCACCATGGCCATTTTCAGGTACCTCTTGCGGTCTGCTGCCGGCCCCAAATCTTTCGGTATTGATTATAAATATCATTGAAAGATCAAAGCGCAAGTTTGGTGCCATTTGGTCAAGGCACTGCACCTGCAGGACAAGGCAAACCTGGGCAGTTAGCTGTTGCTCTGTGCTTTGCTAACCACCATGGCCATTTTCAGGTACCTCTTGCGGTTGCTGCCGGCCCCAAATCTTTCGGTATTGATTATAAATATCATTGAAAGATCAAAGCGCAAGTTTGGTGCCATTTGGTCAAGGCACTGCACCTGCAGGACAAGGCAAACCTGGGCAGTTAGCTTGCTCTGTGCTTTGCTAACCACCATGGCCATTTTCAGGTACCTCTTGCGGTCTGCTGCCGGCCCCAAATCTTTCGGTATTGATTATAAATATCATTGAAAGATCAAAGCGCAAGTTTGGTGCCATTTGGTCAAGGCACTGCACCTGCAGGACAAGGCAAACCTGGGCAGTTAGCTCATTGCTCTGTGCTTTGCTAACCACCATGGCCATTTTCAGGTACCTCTTGCGGTCTGCTGCCGGCCCCAAATCTTTCGGTATTGATTATAAATATCATTGAAAGATCAAAGCGCAAGTTTGGTGCCATTTGGTCAAGGCACTGCACCTGCAGGACAAGGCAAACCTGGGCAGTTAGCCAGTTGCTCTGTGCTTAGCTAACCACCATGGCCATTTTCAGGTACCTCTTGCGGTTTGTTGCTGGCCCCAAATCTTTCGGTATTGATTATAAATATCATTGAAAGATCAAAGCGCAAGTTTGGTGCCATTTGGTCAAGGCACTGCACCTGCAGGACAAGGCAAACCTGGGCAGTTAGCTCATTGCTCTGTGCTTTGCTAACCACCATGGCCATTTTCAGGTACCTCTTGCGGTCTGCTGCCGGCCCCAAATCTTTCGGTATTGATTATAAATATCATTGAAAGATCAAAGCGCAAGTTTGGTGCCATTTGGTCAAGGCACTGCACCTGCAGGACAAGGCAAACCTGGGCAGTTAGCTCATTGCTCTGTGCTTTGCTAACCACCATGGCCATTTTCAGGTACCTCTTGCGGTCTGCTGCCGGCCCCAAATCTTTCGGTATTGATTATAAATATCATTGAAAGATCAAAGCGCAAGTTTGGTGCCATTTGGTCAAGGCACTGCACCTGCAGGACAAGGCAAACCTGGGCAGTTAGTTGCTCTGTGCTTGCTAACCACCATGGCCATTTCAGGTACCTCTGCGGTTTGCTGCGGCCCCAAATCTTTCGGTATTGATTATAAATATCATTGAAAGATCAAAGCGCAAGTTTGGTGCCATTTGGTCAAGGCACTGCACCTGCAGGACAAGGCAAACCTGGGCAGTTAGCCCGTTGCTCTGTGCTTTGCTAACCACCATGGCCATTTTCAGGTACCTCTTGCGGTCTGCTGCGGCCCCAAATCTTTCGGTATTGATTATAAATATCATTGAAAGATCAAAGCGCAAGTTTGGTGCCATTTGGTCAAGGCACTGCACCTGCAGGACAAGGCAAACCTGGGCAGTTAGCCATTGCTCTGTGCTTTGCTAACCACCATGGCCATTTTCAGGTACCTCTTGCGGTCTGCTGCCGGCCCCAAATCTTTCGGTATTGATTATAAATATCATTGAAAGATCAAAGCGCAAGTTTGGTGCCATTTGGTCAAGGCACTGCACCTGCAGGACAAGGCAAACCTGGGCAGTTAGCTCATTGCTCTGTGCTTTGCTAACCACCATGGCCATTTTCAGGTACCTCTTGCGGTCTGCTGCCGGCCCCAAATCTTTCGGTATTGATTATAAATATCATTGAAAGATCAAAGCGCAAGTTTGGTGCCATTTGGTCAAGGCACTGCACCTGCAGGACAAGGCAAACCTGGGCAGTTAGCTCATTGCTCTGTGCTTTGCTAACCACCATGGCCATTTTCAGGTACCTCTTGCGGTCTGCTGCCGGCCCCAAATCTTTCGGTATTGATTATAAATATCATTGAAAGATCAAAGCGCAAGTTTGGTGCCATTTGGTCAAGGCACTGCACCTGCAGGACAAGGCAAACCTGGGCAGTTAGCTCATTGCTCTGTGCTTTGCTAACCACCATGGCCATTTTCAGGTACCTCTTGCGGTCTGCTGCCGGCCCCAAATCTTTCGGTATTGATTATAAATATCATTGAAAGATCAAAGCGCAAGTTTGGTGCCATTTGGTCAAGGCACTGCACCTGCAGGACAAGGCAAACCTGGGCAGTTAGCTCATTGCTCTGTGCTTTGCTAACCACCATGGCCATTTTCAGGTACCTCTTGCGGTCTGCTGCCGGCCCCAAATCTTTCGGTATTGATTATAAATATCATTGAAAGATCAAAGCGCAAGTTTGGTGCCATTTGGTCAAGGCACTGCACCTGCAGGACAAGGCAAACCTGGGCAGTTAGCCATGTGGTGAAATTGCATTGAAAGATCAAAGCGCAAGTTTGGTGCCATTTGGTCAAGGCACTGCACCTGCAGGACAAGGCAAACCTGGGCAGTTAGCTTGTTGCTCTGTGCCTAACCACCATGGCCATTTTCAGGTACCTCTTGCGGTCTGCTGCCGGCCCCAAATCTTTCGGTATTGATTATAAATATCATTGAAAGATCAAAGCGCAAGTTTGGTGCCATTTGGTCAAGGCACTGCACCTGCAGGACAAGGCAAACCTGGGCAGTTATTGAAAGATCAAAGCGCACCATGGTCAAGGCACTGCTCTGTAACCACCATGGCCATTGCCTCTTGCGGTCTGCTGCCGGCCCCAAATCTTTCGGTATTGATTATAAATATCATTGAAAGATCAAAGCGCAAGTTTGGTGCCATTTGGTCAAGGCACTGCACCTGCAGGACAAGGCAAACCTGGGCAGTTAGCTTTGCTCTGTGCTTTGCTAACCACCATGGCCATGGTACCTCTTGCGGTCTGCTGCCGGCCCCAAATCTTTCGGTATTGATTATAAATATCATTGAAAGATCAAAGCGCAAGTTTGGTGCCATTTGGTCAAGGCACTGCACCTGCAGGACAAGGCAAACCTGGGCAGTTAGCTCGTTGCTCTGTGCTTTGCTAACCACCATGGCCATTTTCAGGTACCTCTTGCGGTCTGCTGCCCCCCAAATCTTTCGGTATTGATTATAAATATCATTGAAAGATCAAAGCGCAAGTTTGGTGCCATTTGGTCAAGGCACTGCACCTGCAGGACAAGGCAAACCTGGGCAGTTAGCCGTTGCTCTGTGCTTAGCTAACCACCATGGCCATCGCGGTTTGCTGCTGGCCCCAAATCTTTCGGTATTGATTATAAATATCATTGAAAGATCAAAGCGCAAGTTTGGTGCCATTTGGTCAAGGCACTGCACCTGCAGGACAAGGCAAACCTGGGCAGTCTCTGTGCTTTGCTAACCACCATGGCCATTTTCAGGTACCTCTTGCGGTCTGCTGCCGGCCCCAAATCTTTCGGTATTGATTATAAATATCATTGAAAGATCAAAGCGCAAGTTTGGTGCCATTTGGTCAAGGCACTGCACCTGCAGGACAAGGCAAACCTGGGCAGTTAGCTCATTGCTCTGTGCTTTGCTAACCACCATGGCCATTTTCAGGTACCTCTTGCGGTCTGCTGCCGGCCCCAAATCTTTCGGTATTGATTATAAATATCATTGAAAGATCAAAGCGCAAGTTTGGTGCCATTTGGTCAAGGCACTGCACCTGCAGGACAAGGCAAACCTGGGCAGTTAGCTCATTGCCTCTGTGCTCTTTCGGTATTGATTATAAATATCATTGAAAGATCAAAGCGCAAGTTTGGTGCCATTTGGTCAAGGCACTGCACCTGCTTCAGGTACCTCTCTTGCTGCTTTGGCTTTGCTAACCACCATGGCCATCTACCTCTTGCGGTATTGATTATATAATATCATTGAAAGATCAAAGCGCAAGTTTGGTGCCATTTGGTCAAGGCACTGCACCTGCAGGACAAGGCAAACCTGGGCAGTTAGCTCATTGCTCTGCTTGCTAACCACCATGGCCATTTTCAGCTTTGCTAAATCTTTCGGTATTGATTATAAATATCATTGAAAGATCAAAGCGCAAGTTTGGTGCCATTTGGTCAAGGCACTGCACCTGCAGGACAAGGCAAACCTGGGCAGTTAGCTCATTGCTCTGTGCTTTGCTAACCACCATGGCCATTTTCCAAATCTTTCGGTATTGATTATAAATATCATTGAAAGATCAAAGCGCAAGTTTGGTGCCATTTGGTCAAGGCACTGCACCTGCAGGACAAGGCAAACCTGGGCAGTTAGCGATGTGCTCTTGTGCTTGCATTGAAAGATCAAAGCGCAAGTTTGGTGCCATTTGGTCAAGGCACTGCACCTGCAGGACAAGGCAAACCTGGGCAGTTAGCATGTGCTTCTGCGGTTTGCCATGGCCATTTTCAGGTACCTCTTGCGGTATTGGCCCCAAATCTTTCGGTATTGATTATAAATATCATTGAAAGATCAAAGCGCAAGTTTGGTGCCATTTGGTCAAGGCACTGCACCTGCAGGACAAGGCAAACCTGGGCAGTTAGCTTGCTCTGTGCTTGCTAACCACCATGGCCATGGTACCTCCTGCGGTGCTGGTCTGCCCCAAATCTTTCGGTATTGATTATAAAATCTTTCGGTATTGATTATAAATATCATTGAAAGATCAAAGCGCAAGTTTGGTGCCATTTGGTCAAGGCATTGAAAGATCAAAGCGCAAGTTTGGTGCCATTTGGTCAAGGCACTGCAGGACAAGGCAAACCTGGGCAGTTAGCTCATTGCTCTGTGCTTTGCTAACCACCATGGCCATTTTCAGGTACCTCTTGCGGTCTGCTGCCGGCCCCAAATCTTTCGGTATTGATTATAAATATCATTGAAAGATCAAAGCGCAAGTTTGGTGCCATTTGGTCAAGGCACTGCACCTGCAGGACAAGGCAAACCTGGGCAGTTAGCTTGTTGCTCTGTGCTCTTTCGGTATTGATTATAAATATCATTGAAAGATCAAAGCGCAAGTTTGGTGCCATTTGGTCAAGGCACTGCACCTGCAGGACAAGGCAAACCTGGGCAGTTAGCAGGCCATACCTCTTGCGGTCTTTCGGTATTGATTATAAATATCATTGAAAGATCAAAGCGCAAGTTTGGTGCCATTTGGTCAAGGCACTGCACCTGCAGGACAAGGCAAACCTGGGCAGTTAGCGGTACCACCATGGCCATTTTCAGGTACCTCTTGCGGTCTGCTGCCGGCCCCAAATCTTTCGGTATTGATTATAAATATCATTGAAAGATCAAAGCGCAAGTTTGGTGCCATTTGGTCAAGGCACTGCACCTGCAGGACAAGGCAAACCTGGGCAGTTAGCTTGCTCTGTGCTTTGCTAACCACCATGGCCATTTTCAGGTACCTCTTGCTGGCCAAAGCGCAAGTGGTGCCATTTGGTCAAGGCACTGCACCTGCAGGACAAGGCAAACCTCTTGCGGTCTGCGGCCCCAAATCTTTCGGTATTGATTATAAATATCATTGAAAGATCAAAGCGCAAGTTTGGTGCCATTTGGTCAAGGCACTGCACCTGCAGGACAAGGCAAACCTGGGCAGTTAGCTTTGCTCTGTGCTCTAACCACCATGGCCATTTTCAGGTACCTCTTGCTAAATCTTTCGGTATTGATTATAAATATCATTGAAAGATCATGGTGCCATTTTCAGGCACTGCACCTCTTGCGCTCTGTGCTGCTGCCGGCCCCAAATCTTTCGGTATTGATTATAAATATCATTGAAAGATCAAAGCGCAAGTTTGGTGCCATTTGGTCAAGGCACTGCACCTGCAGGACAAGGCAAACCTGGGCAGTTAGCTTGTTGCTTTGCTAACCACCATGTGCTTTGCGGTAAATCTTTCACCATGGCCATTTTCAGGTACCTCTTGCTTTGCTCTGTGCTGCTAACCACCATGGCCATTTTCCAAATCTTTCGGTATTGATTATAAATATCATTGAAAGATCAAAGCGCAAGTTTGGTGCCATTTGGTCAAGGCACTGCACCTGCAGGACAAGGCAAACCTGGGCAGTTAGCTTGCTCTGTGCTTTGTAACCGGTATTGATTATAAATATCATTGAAAGATCAAAGCGCAAGTTTGGTGCCATTTGGTCAAGGCACTGCACCTGCAGGACAAGGCAAACCTGGGCAGTTAGCTCATTGCTCTGTGCTTTGCTAACCACCATGGCCATTTTCAGGTACCTCTTGCGGTCTGCTGCCGGCCCCAAATCTTTCGGTATTGATTATAAATATCATTGAAAGATCAAAGCGCAAGTTTGGTGCCATTTGGTCAAGGCACTGCACCTGCAGGACAAGGCAAACCTGGGCAGTTAGCTCATTGCTCTGTGCTTTGCTAACCACCATGGCCATTTTCAGGTACCTCTTGCGGTCTGCTGCCGGCATTGAAAGATCAAAGCGCAAGTTTGGTGCCATTTGGTCAAGGCACTGCACCTTCAGGTTGCTCTGTGCTTTGCTAACCACCATGGCCCCAAATCTTTCGGTATTGATTATAAATATCATTGAAAGATCAAAGCGCAAGTTTGGTGCCATTTGGTCAAGGCACTGCACCTGCAGGACAAGGCAAACCTGGGCAGTTAGCTGCTCTGTGCTTTGCTAACCACCATGGCCATTTTCAGGTACCTCTTGCGGTCTGCTGCCGGCCCCAAATCTTTCGGTATTGATTATAAATATCATTGAAAGATCAAAGCGCAAGTTTGGTGCCATTTGGTCAAGGCACTGCACCTGCAGGACAAGGCAAACCTGGGCAGTTGCTTGCTCTGTGCTTTGCTAACCACCATGGCCATTTTCCAAATCTTTCGGTATTGATTATAAATATCATTGAAAGATCAAAGCGCAAGTTTGGTGCCATTTGGTCAAGGCACTGCACCTGCAGGACAAGGCAAACCTGGGCAGTTAGCTTTGCTCTGCTCTGTGGCTAAATCTTTCACCAAATTTTCAGGTACCTCTTGGGTCTGCTGCCGGCCAAATCTTTCGGTATTGATTATAAATATCATTGAAAGATCAAAGCGCAAGTTTGGTGCCATTTGGTCAAGGCACTGCACCTGCAGGACAAGGCAAACCTGGGCAGTTAGCTCATTGCTCTGTGCTTTGCTAACCACCATGGCCATTTTCAGGTACCTCTTGCGGTCTGCTGCGGCCCCAAATCTTTCGGTATTGATTATAAATATCATTGAAAGATCAAAGCGCAAGTTTGGTGCCATTTGGTCAAGGCACTGCACCTGCAGGACAAGGCAAACCTGGGCAGTTAGCTCATTGCTCTGTGCTTTGCTAACCACCATGGCCATTTTCAGGTACCTCTTGCGGTGCTGTTGCCCGCCCATTAAATCTTTCGGTATTGATAAATCTTTCGGTATTGATTATAAATATCATTGAAAGATCAAAGCGCAAGTTTGGTGCCATTTGGTCAAGGCACTGCACCTGCAGGACAAGGCAAACCTGGGCAGTTAGCTCATTGCTCTGTGCTTTGCTAACCACCATGGCCATTTTCAGGTACCTCTTGCGGTCTGCTGCCGGCCCCAAATCTTTCGGTATTGATTATAAATATCATTGAAAGATCAAAGCGCAAGTTTGGTGCCATTTGGTCAAGGCACTGCACCTGCAGACAAGGCAAACCTGGCAGTTAGCTGCTCTGTGCTTTGCTGGCCATTTTCAGGTACCTCTTGCGGTCTGCTGCCGGCCCCAAATCTTTCGGTATTGATTATAAATATCATTGAAAGATCAAAGCGCAAGTTTGGTGCCATTTGGTCAAGGCACTGCACCTGCAGGACAAGGCAAACCTGGGCAGTTAGCTCTTGCTCTGTGCTTTGCTAACCACCATGGCCATTTTCAGGTACAAATCTTTCGGTATTGATTATAAATATCATTGAAAGATCAAAGCGCAAGTTTGGTGCCATTTGGTCAAGGCACTGCACCTGCAGGACAAGGCAAACCTGGGCAGTTAGCTGCTCTGTGCTTTGGCCCCAGGTACATTGAAAGATCAAAGCGCAAGTTTGGTGCCATTTGGTCAAGGCACTGCACCTGCTGCCGGTATTCTTTCGGTAAATCTTTCGGTATTGATTATAAATATCATTGAAAGATCAAAGCGCAAGTTTGGTGCCATTTGGTCAAGGCACTGCACCTGCAGGACAAGGCAAACCTGGGCAGTTAGCTTGCTCTGTGCTTTGCTAACCACCATGGCCATTTTCAGGTACCTCTTGCGGTCTGCTGCCGGCCCCAAATCTTTCGGTATTGATTATAAATATCATTGAAAGATCAAAGCGCAAGTTTGGTGCCATTTGGTCAAGGCACTGCACCTGCAGGACAAGGCAAACCTGGGCAGTTAGCTTTGCTCTGTGCTTTGCTAACCACCATGGCCATTTTCAGGTACCTCTTGCGGTCTGCTGCCGGCCCCAAATCTTTCGGTATTGATTATAAATATCATTGAAAGATCAAAGCGCAAGTTTGGTGCCATTTGGTCAAGGCACTGCACCTGCAGGACAAGGCAAACCTGGGCAAAAGGCCGGCAAATCTTTCGGTATTGATTATAAATATCATTGAAAGATCAAAGCGCAAGTTTGGTGCCATTTGGTCAAGGCACTGCACCTGCAGGACAAGGCAAACCTGGGCAGTTAGCTTGTTGCTCTGTGCTTTCTAACCACCATGGCCATTTTCAGGTACCTCTTGCGGTCTGCTGATCCGGCCCAAGGCAAATCAATTGAAAATCTTTCGGTATTGATTATAAATATCATTGAAAGATCAAAGCGCAAGTTTGGTGCCATTTGGTCAAGGCACTGCACCTGCAGGACAAGGCAAACCTGGGCAGTTAGCTTGCTCTGTGCTCTAACCACCATGGCCATTTTCAGGTACCTCTTGCGGTCTGCTGCCGGCCCCAAATCTTTCGGTATTGATTATAAATATCATTGAAAGATCAAAGCGCAAGTTTGGTGCCATTTGGTCAAGGCACTGCACCTGCAGGACAAGGCAAACCTGGGCAGTTAGCTTTGCTCTGTGCTTTGCTAACCACCATGGCCATTTTCAGGTACCTCTTGCGGTCTGCTGCCGGCCCCAAATCTTTCGGTATTGATTATAAATATCATTGAAAGATCAAAGCGCAAGTTTGGTGCCATTTGGTCAAGGCACTGCACCTGCAGGACAAGGCAAACCTGGGCAGTTAGCTTGCTCTGTGCTTTGCTAACCACCATGGCCATGCAAATCTTTCGGTATTGACATTGAAAGATCAAAGCGCAAGTTTGGTGCCATTTGGTCAAGGCACTGCACCTGCAGGACAAGGCAAACCTGGGCAGTTGCTCATTGCCTCTTGCGGTCTGCTGCCAAATCTTTCGGTATTGATTATAAATATCATTGAAAGATCAAAGCGCAAGTTTGGTGCCATTTGGTCAAGGCACTGCACCTGCAGGACAAGGCAAACCTGGGCAGTTAGCTCATAACCACCATGGCCATTTTCAGGTACCTCTTGCGGTCTGCTGCCGGCCCCAAATCTTTCGGTATTGATTATAAATATCATTGAAAGATCAAAGCGCAAGTTTGGTGCCATTTGGTCAAGGCACTGCACCTGCAGGACAAGGCAAACCTGGGCAGTTAGCTCTGTGCTTTGCTAACCACCATGGCCATTTTCAGGTACCTCTAAATCTTTCGGTATTGATTATAAATATCATTGAAAGATCAAAGCGCAAGTTTGGTGCCATTTGGTCAAGGCACTGCACCTGCAGGACAAGGCAAACCTGGGCAGTTAGCTTTGCTCTGTGCTTTGCTAACCACCATGGCCATTTTCAGGTACCTCTTGCGGTCTGCTGCGGCCCCAAATCTTTCGGTATTGATTATAAATATCATTGAAAGATCAAAGCGCAAGTTTGGTGCCATTTGGTCAAGGCACTGCACCTGCAGGACAAGGCAAACCTGGGCAGTTAGCTTTGCTCTGTGCTTTGCTAACCACCATGGCCATTTTCAGGTACCTCTGCGGTCTGCTGCCGGCCCCAAATCTTTCGGTATTGATTATAAATATCATTGAAAGATCAAAGCGCAAGTTTGGTGCCATTTGGTCAAGGCACTGCACCTGCAGGACAAGGCAAACCTGGGCAGTTAGGTTGCTCTGTGCTTTGCTAACCACCATGGCCATTTTCAGGTACCTCTTGCGGTCTGCTGCCGGCCCCAAATCTTTCGGTATTGATTATAAATATCATTGAAAGATCAAAGCGCAAGTTTGGTGCCATTTGGTCAAGGCACTGCACCTGCAGGACAAGGCAAACCTGGGCAGTTAGCTTGCTCTGTGCTTTGCTAACCACCATGGCCATTTTCAGGTACCTCTTGCGGTCTGCTGCCGGCCCCAAATCTTTCGGTATTGATTATAAATATCATTGAAAGATCAAAGCGCAAGTTTGGTGCCATTTGGTCAAGGCACTGCACCTGCAGGACAAGGCAAACCTGGGCAGTTAGCTTTGCTCTGTGCTTTGCTAACCACCATGGCCATTTTCAGGTACCTCTTGCGGTCTGCTGCCGGCCCCAAATCTTTCGGTATTGATTATAAATATCATTGAAAGATCAAAGCGCAAGTTTGGTGCCATTTGGTCAAGGCACTGCACCTGCAGGACAAGGCAAACCTGGGCAGTTAGCTTTGCTCTGTGCTTTGCTAACCACCATGGCCATTTTCAGGTACCTCTTGCGGTCTGCTGCCGGCCCCAAATCTTTCGGTATTGATTATAAATATCATTGAAAGATCAAAGCGCAAGTTTGGTGCCATTTGGTCAAGGCACTGCACCTGCAGGACAAGGCAAACCTGGGCAGTTAGCTGTTGCTCTGTGCTTAGCTAACCACCATGGCCATTTTCCCTCTGCGGTTTGCTGGCCCCAAATCTTTCGGTATTGATTATAAATATCATTGAAAGATCAAAGCGCAAGTTTGGTGCCATTTGGTCAAGGCACTGCACCTGCAGGACAAGGCAAACCTGGGCAGTTAGCTTGTCTGTGCTCTGGCCATGGTAAAATCATTGAAAGATCAAAGCGCAAGTGGTGCCATTTGGTCAAGGCACTGCACCTGCTTGCGGTCTGTGCTGCCGGCCCCAAATCTTTCGGTATTGATTATAAATATCATTGAAAGATCAAAGCGCAAGTTTGGTGCCATTTGGTCAAGGCACTGCACCTGCAGGACAAGGCAAACCTGGGCAGTTAGCTTGTTGCTCTGTGCTTTGCTAACCACCATGGCCATTTTCAGGTACCTCTTGCGGTCTGCTTCTTTCGGCCCGCAAATCTTTTCTATTGGTACCTCTAAATCTTTCGGTATTGATTATAAATATCATTGAAAGATCAAAGCGCAAGTTTGGTGCCATTTGGTCAAGGCACTGCACCTGCAGGACAAGGCAAACCTGGGCAGTTAGCTTGTTGCTCTGTGCTTTGCTAACCACCATGGCCATTTTCAGGTACCTCTTGCGGTCTGCTGCCGGCCCCAAATCTTTCGGTATTGATTATAAATATCATTGAAAGATCAAAGCGCAAGTTTGGTGCCATTTGGTCAAGGCACTGCACCTGCAGGACAAGGCAAACCTGGGCAGTTAGCTTGTTGCTCTGTGCTTATAACCACCATGGCCATTAAATCTTTCGGTATTGATTATAAATATCATTGAAAGATCAAAGCGCAAGTTTGGTGCCATTTGGTCAAGGCACTGCACCTGCAGGACAAGGCAAACCTGGGCAGTTAGCTTGTTGCTCTGTGCTTTGCTAACCACCATGGCCATTTTCAGGTACCTCTTGCGGTCTGCTGCCCGGCCCCAAATCTTTCGGTTTTGATTATAAATATCATTGAAAGATCAAAGCGCAAGTTTGGTGCCATTTGGTCAAGGCACTGCACCTGCAGGACAAGGCAAACCTGGGCAGTTAGCTTGTTGCTCTGTGCTTTGCTAACCACCATGGCCATTTTCAGGTACCTCTTGCGGTCTGCTGCCGGCCCCAAATCTTTCGGTATTGATAATAAATATCATTGAAAGATCAAAGCGCAAGTTTGGTGCCATTTGGTCAAGGCACTGCACCTGCAGGACAAGGCAAACCTGGGCAGTTAGCTTGTTGCTCTGTGCTTTGCTAACCACCATGGCCATTTTCAGGTACCTCTTGCGGTCTGCTGCCGGGCCCCAAATCTTTCGGTATTGATTATAAATATCATTGGAAAGATCAAAGCGCAAGTTTGGTGCCATTTGGTCAAGGCACTGCACCTGCAGGACAAGGCAAACCTGGGCAGTTGGCTCATTGCTCTGTGCTTAGCTAACCACCATGCCATTTTCAGGTACCTCTGCGGTCTGCTGCCGGCCCCAAATCTTTCGGTATTGATTTAAATATCATTGAAGATCAAAGCGCAAGTTTGGTGCCATTTGGTCAAGGCACTGCACCGCAGGCCAAAGCCCTGGCAGTTAGCGTTGCTCTGTGCTTGCTAACCCATGGCCATTCAGGTCCTCTTGCGTTGCTGCCGCCCAAATCTTGGTATGATATAAATATAAAGATAAAGCGCAAGTTTGGTGCCATTTGGTCAAGGCACTGCACCTGCAGGACAAGGCAAACCTGGGCAGTTAGCTTTGCTCTGTGCTTGCTAACCACCATGGCCATTTTCAGGTACCTCTTGCGGTTGTTGCTGGCCCCAAATCTTTCGGTATTGATTAAAATATCATGAAAGATCAAAGCGCAAGTTTGGTGCCATTTGGTCAAGGCACTGCACCGCAGGACAAGGCAAACCTGGCAGTTAGCTTTTGCTCTGTGCTTAGCTAACCACCATGGCCATTTTCAGGTACCTCTGCGGTCTGCTGCCGGCCCCAAATCTTTCGGTATTGATAATAAATATCATTGAAAGATCAAAGCGCAAGTTTGGTGCCATTTGGTCAAGGCACTGCACCTGCAGGACAAGGCAAACCTGGGCAGTTAGCTTGTTGCTCTGTGCTTAGCTAACCACCATGGCCATTTTCAGGTACCTCCTGCGGTTGTTGCCGGCCCAAATCTTTCGGTATTGATTATAAATATCATTGAAAGATCAAAGCGCAAGTTTGGTGCCATTTGGTCAAGGCACTGCACCTGCAGGACAAGCAAACCTGGGCAGTTAGCTTGTTGCTCTGTGCTTTGCTAACCACCATGGCCATTTTCAGGTACCTCTTGCGGTCTGCTGCCGGCCCCAAATCTTTCGGTATTGATTATAAATATCATTGAAAGATCAAAGCGCAAGTTTGGTGCCATTGGTCAGGCACTGCACCTGCAGGACAGGCAACCTGGGCGTTGGCTCATTGCTCTGTGCTTTGTAACCACCATGGCATTTCGTACCTCTGCGTTTGTTGCTGGCCCAATCTTTCGGATTGATTATAAATATCATTGAAAGATAAACGCAGTTGGTGCCATTGTCAAGGCACTGCACCTGAGGACAAGGCAAACCTGGGCAGTTGGCTCATTGCTCTGTGCTTTGCTAACCACCATGGCCATTTCCAGGTACCTCTTGCGGTTCTGCTGCCGGCCCCAAATCTTTCGGTATTGATTATAAATATCATTGAAAGATCAAAGCGCAAGTTTGGTGCCATTTGGTCAAGGCACTGCACCGCAGGACAAGGCAAACCTGGGCAGTTAGCTTGTTGCTCTGTGCTTAGCTAACCACCATGGCCATTTTCAGGTACCTCTTGCGGTCTGCTGCCGGCCCCAAATCTTTCGGTACTGATAATAAATATATGAAAGATCAAAGCGCAAGTTTGGTGCCATTTGGTCAAGGCACTGCACCTGCAGGACAAGGCAAACCTGGGCAGTTAGCTCATTGCTCTGTGCTTTGCTAACCACCATGGCCATTTCAGGTACCTCTGCGGTCTGCTGCCGGCCCCAAATCTTTCGGTATTGATTATAAATATCATTGAAAGATCAAAGCGCAAGTTTGGTGCCATTTGGTCAAGGCACTGCACCTGCAGGACAAGGCAAACCTGGGGCAGTTAGCTTGTTGCTCTGTGCTTAGCTAACCACCATGGCCATTTTCAGGTACCTCCTTGCGGTCTGCTTGCCGGCCCCAAATCTTTCGGTATTGATTATAAATATCATTGAAAGATCAAAGCGCAAGTTTGGTGCCATTTGGTCAAGGCACTGCACCTGCAGGCAAGGCAAACCTGGGCAGTTAACTTGTTGCTCTGTGCTTGCTAACCACCATGGCCATTTCAGGTACCTCTGCGGTTTGCGCCCAAATCTTTCGGTATGATTATAAAATCATTGAAAATCAAACGCAAGTTGGTGCCATTTGGTAAGGCACTGCACCTGCAGGACAAGCACTGGCAGTTGCCATTGCTCTGTGCTTAGCTAACACCATGCCATTTTCGGTACCTCTTGCGGTCTGCTGCCGGCCCCAAATCTTTCGGTATTGATTATAAATATCATTGAAAGATCAAAGCGCAAGTTTGGTGCCATTTGGTCAAGGCACTGCACCTGCAGGACCAAAGGCAAACCTGGGCAGTTAGCTCGTTGCTCTGTGCTTTGCTAACCACCATGGCCATTTTCAGGTACCTCTTGCGGTCTGCTGCCGCCCCAAATCTTTCGGTATTGATTATAAAATATCATTGAAAGATCAAAGCGCAAGTTTGGTGCCATTTGGTCAAGGCACTGCACCTGCAGGACAGGGCAAACCTGGGCAGTTAGCTTGTTGCTCTGTGCTTTGCTAACCACCATGGCCATTTTCAGGTACCTCTTGCGGTTGCTGCGGCCCCAAATCTTTCGGTATTGATTATAAATATCATTGAAAGATCAAAGCGCAAGTTTGGTGCCATTTGGTCAAGGCACTGCACCTGCAGGACAAGGCAAACCTGGGCAGTTAGCTCATTGCTCTGTGCTTTGCTAACCACCATGGCCATTTTCAGGTACCTCTTGCGGTCTGCTGCCGGCCCCCAAATCTTTCGGTATTGATTATAAATATCATTGAAAGATCAAGCGCAAGTTTGGTGCCATTTGGTCAAGGCACTGCACCTGCAGGACAAGGCAAACCTGGGCAGTTAGGCTCATTGCTCTGTGCTTTGCTAACCACCATGGCCATTTTCAGGTACCTCTGCGGTTGTTGGCCCAAATCTTTCGGTATTGATTAAAAATATCATGAAAGATCAAAGCGAGTTGGTGCATTTGTCAAGCACTGCACCTGCAGGACAGGCAAACTGGGCATTGGTTGCTCTGTGCTTGCTAACCACCATGGCCATTTTCAGGTACCTCTTGCGGTCTGCTGCCCCAAATCTTTCGGTATTGATTATAAATATCATTGAAAGATCAAAGCGCAAGTTTGGTGCCATTTGGTCAAGGCACTGCACCTGCAGGACAAGGCAAACCTGGGCAGTTAGCTTGTTGCTCTGTGCTTTGCTAACCACCATGGCCATTTTCAGGTACCTCTTGCGGGTCTGCTGCCGGCCCCAAATCTTTCGGTATTGATTATAAATATCATTGAAAGATCAAAGCGCAAGTTTGGTGCCATTTGGTCAAGGCACTGCACCTGCAGGACAAGGCAAACCTGGGCAGTTAGCTCGTTGCTCTGTGCTTTGCTAACCACCATGGCCATTTTCAGGTACCTCTTGCGGTCTGCTGCCGGCCCCAAATCTTTCGGTATTGATTATAAATATCATTGAAAGATCAAAGCGCAAGTTTGGTGCCATTTGGTCAAGGCACTGCACCTGCAGGACAAGGCAAACCTGGGCAGTTGCTCTTGCTCTGTGCTTGCTAACCACCATGGCCATTTTCAGGTACCTCTGCGGTTGCTGCCGGCCCCAAATCTTTCGGGTAATCTGGATTTATAAATATCATTGAAAAGATCAAAGCGGCAAGTTTGGTGCCATTTGGTCAAGGCACTGCACCTGCAGGACAAGGCAAACCTGGGCAGTTGGCTCATTGCTCTGTGCTTTAGCTAACACCACCACTGCGCCCATTTTCACTGGTACCTGCCTTGGACGGTCTGCTGCCGGCCCCAAATCTTTCGGTATTGATTATAAATATCATTGAAAGATCAAAGCGCAAGTTTGGTGCCATTTGGTCAAGGCACTGCACCTGCAGGACAAGGCAAACCTGGGCAGTTGGCTCATTGCTCTGTGCTTTGCTAACCACCATGGCCATTTCCTGGTACCTCTGCGGTTTGTTGCTGACCCCAAATCTTTCGGTATTGATTATAAATATCATTGAAAGATCAAAGCGCAAGTTTGGTGCCATTTGGTCAAGGCACTGCACCCGCAGGGCAAGGCAAACCTGGGCAGTTAGCTTGTTGCTCTGTGCTTAGCTAACCACCATGGCCATTTTCAGGTACCTCTTGCGGTCTGCTGCCGGCCCCAAATCTTTCGGTACTGATAATAAATATCATCGAAAGATCAAAGCGCAAGTTTGGTGCCATTTGGTCAAGGCACTGCACCTGCAGGACAAAGCAAACCTGGGCAGTTAGCCCGTTGCTCTGTGCTTAGATAACCACCATGGCCATTTTCAGGTACCTCCTGCGGTATGTTGCTGGCCCCAAATCTTTCGGTATTGATTATAAATATCATTGAAAGATCAAAGCGCAAGTTTGGTGCCATTTGGTCAAGGCACTGCACCTGCAGGACAAGGCAAACCTGGGCAGTTAGCCCGTTGCTCTGTGCTTAGATAACCACCATGGCCATTTTCAGGTACCTCCTGCGGTATGTTGCTGGCCCCAAATCTTTCGGTATTGATTATAAATATCATTGAAAGATCAAAGCGCAAGTTTGGTGCCATTTGGTCAAGGCACTGCACCTGCAGGACAAGGCAAACCTGGGCAGTTGGCTCATTGCTCTGTGCTTTGCTAACCACCATGGCCATTTTCAGGTACCGCTTGCGGTCTGCTGCCGGCCCCAAATCTTTCGGTATTGATTATAAATATCATTGAAAGATCAAAGCGCAAGTTTGGTGCCATTTGGTCAAGGCACTGCACCTGCAGGACAAGGCAAACCTGGGCAGTTAGCTTGTTGCTCTGTGCTTTGCTAACCACCATGGCCATTTTCAGGTACCTCTTGCGGTCTGCTGCCGGCCCCAAATCTTTCGGTATTGATTAAAAATATCATTGAAAGATCAAAGCGCAAGTTTGGTGCCATTTGGTCAAGGCACTGCACCTGCAGGACAAGGCAAACCTGGGCAGTTAGCTTGTTGCTCTGTGCTTTGCTAACCACCATGGCCATTTTCAGGTACCTCTTGCGGTCTGCTGCCGGCCCCAAATCTTTCGGTATTGATTATAAATATCATCGAAAGATCAAAGCGCAAGTTTGGTGCCATTTGGTCAAGGCACTGCACCTGCAGGACAAGGCAAACCTGGGCAGTTGGCTCATTGCTCTGTGCTTAGCTAACCACCATGGCCATTTTCAGGTACCTCTTGCGGTCTGCTGCCGGCCCCAAATCTTTCGGTATTGATTATAAATATCATTGAAAGATCAAAGCGCAAGTTTGGTGCCATTTGGTCAAGGCACTGCACCTGCAGGACAAGGCGAACCTGGGCAGTTGGCTCATTGCTCTGTGCTTTGCTAACCACCATGGCCATTTCCTGGTACCTCCTGCGGTTTGTTGCTGACCCCAAATCTTTCGGTATTGATTAAAAATATCATTGAAAGATCAAAGCGCAAGTTTGGTGCCATTTGGTCAAGGCACTGCACCCGCAGGGCAAGGCAAACCTGGGCAGTTAGCTTGTTGCTCTGTGCTTAGCTAACCACCATGGCCATTTTCAGGTACCTCTTGCGGTCTGCTGCCGGCCCCAAATCTTTCGGTATGATAATAAATATCATCGAAAGATCAAAGCGCAAGTTTGGTGCCATTTGGTCAAGGCACTGCACCTGCAGGACAAAGCAAACCTGGGCAGTTAGCCGTTGCTCTGTGCTTAGATAACCACCATGGCCATTTTCAGGTACCTCCTGCGGTATGTTGCTGGCCCCAAATCTTTCGGTATTGATTATAAATATCATTGAAAGATCAAAGCGCAAGTTTGGTGCCATTTGGTCAAGGCACTGCACCTGCAGGACAAGGCAAACCTGGGCAGTTGGCTCATTGCTCTGTGCTTTGCTAACCACCATGGCCATTTTCAGGTACCTCTTGCGGTCTGATGCCGGCCCCAAATCTTTCGGTATTGATTATAAATATCATTGAAAGATCAAAGCGCAAGTTTGGTGCCATTTGGTCAAGGCACTGCACCTGCAGGACAAGGCAAACCTGGGCAGTTAGCCCGTTGCTCTGTGCTTTGCTAACCACCATGGCCATTTTCAGGTACCTCTTGCGGTCTGCTGCCGGCCCCAAATCTTTCGGTATTGATTATAAATATCATTGAAAGATCAAAGCGCAAGTTTGGTGCCATTTGGTCAAGGCACTGCACCTGTAGGACAAGGCAAACCTGGGCAGTTAGCTTGTTGCTCTGTGCTTAGCTAACCACCATGGCCATTTTCAGGAACCTCCTGCGGTATGTTGCTGGCCCCAAATCTTTCGGTATTGATTATAAATATCATTGAAAGATCAAAGCGCAAGTTTGGTGCCATTTGGTCAAGGCACTGCACCTGCAGGACAAGGCAAACCTGGGCAGTTGGCTCATTGCTCTGTGCTTTGCTAACCACCATGGCCATTTTCAGGTACCTCTTGCGGTCTGCTGCCGGCCCCAAATCTTTCGGTACTGATAATAAATATCATCGAAAGATCAAAGCGCAAGTTTGGTGCCATTTGGTCAAGGCACTGCACCTGCAGGACAAAGCAAACCTGGGCAGTTAGCCCGTTGCTCTGTGCTTAGATAACCACCATGGCCATTTTCAGGTACCTCCTGCGGTATGTTGCTGGCCCCAAATCTTTCGGTATTGATTATAAATATCATTGAAAGATCAAAGCGCAAGTTTGGTGCCATTTGGTCAAGGCACTGCACCTGCAGGACAAGGCAAACCTGGGCAGTTAGCCCGTTGCTCTGTGCTTAGATAACCACCATGGCCATTTTCAGGTACCTCCTGCGGTATGTTGCTGGCCCCAAATCTTTCGGTATTGATTATAAATATCATTGAAAGATCAAAGCGCAAGTTTGGTGCCATTTGGTCAAGGCACTGCACCTGCAGGACAAGGCAAACCTGGGCAGTTGGCTCATTGCTCTGTGCTTTGCTAACCACCATGGCCATTTTCAGGTACCTCTTGCGGTCTGCTGCCGGCCCCAAATCTTTCGGTATTGATTATAAATATCATTGAAAGATCAAAGCGCAAGTTTGGTGCCATTTGGTCAAGGCACTGCACCTGCAGGACAAGGCAAACCTGGGCAGTTAGCTTGTTGCTCTGTGCTTTGCTAACCACCATGGCCATTTTCAGGTACCTCTTGCGGTCTGCTGCCGGCCCCAAATCTTTCGGTATTGATTAAAAATATCATTGAAAGATCAAAGCGCAAGTTTGGTGCCATTTGGTCAAGGCACTGCACCTGCAGGACAAGGCAAACCTGGGCAGTTAGCTTGTTGCTCTGTGCTTTGCTAACCACCATGGCCATTTTCAGGTACCTCTTGCGGTCTGCTGCCGGCCCCAAATCTTTCGGTATTGATTATAAATATCATCGAAAGATCAAAGCGCAAGTTTGGTGCCATTTGGTCAAGGCACTGCACCTGCAGGACAAGGCAAACCTGGGCAGTTGGCTCATTGCTCTGTGCTTAGCTAACCACCATGGCCATTTTCAGGTACCTCTTGCGGTCTGCTGCCGGCCCCAAATCTTTCGGTATTGATTATAAATATCATTGAAAGATCAAAGCGCAAGTTTGGTGCCATTTGGTCAAGGCACTGCACCTGCAGGACAAGGCAAACCTGGGCAGTTGGCTCATTGCTCTGTGCTTTGCTAACCACCATGGCCATTTCTGGTACCTCCTGCGGTTTGTTGCTGACCCCAAATCTTTCGGTATTGATTAAAATATCATTGAAAGATCAAAGCGCAAGTTTGGTGCCATTTGGTCAAGGCACTGCACCCGCAGGGCAAGGCAAACCTGGGCAGTTAGCTTGTTGCTCTGTGCTTAGCTAACCACCATGGCCATTTTCAGGTACCTCTTGCGGTCTGCTGCCGGCCCCAAATCTTTCGGTACTGATAATAAATATCATCGAAAGATCAAAGCGCAAGTTTGGTGCCATTTGGTCAAGGCACTGCACCTGCAGGACAAAGCAAACCTGGGCAGTTAGCCCGTTGCTCTGTGCTTAGATAACCACCATGGCCATTTTCAGGTACCTCCTGCGGTATGTTGCTGGCCCCAAATCTTTCGGTATTGATTATAAATATCATTGAAAGATCAAAGCGCAAGTTTGGTGCCATTTGGTCAAGGCACTGCACCTGCAGGACAAGGCAAACCTGGGCAGTTGGCTCATTGCTCTGTGCTTTGCTAACCACCATGGCCATTTTCAGGTACCTCTTGCGGTCTGATGCCGGCCCCAAATCTTTCGGTATTGATTATAAATATCATTGAAAGATCAAAGCGCAAGTTTGGTGCCATTTGGTCAAGGCACTGCACCTGCAGGACAAGGCAAACCTGGGCAGTTAGCCCGTTGCTCTGTGCTTTGCTAACCACCATGGCCATTTTCAGGTACCTCTTGCGGTCTGCTGCCGGCCCCAAATCTTTCGGTATTGATTATAAATATCATTGAAAGATCAAAGCGCAAGTTTGGTGCCATTTGGTCAAGGCACTGCACCTGTAGGACAAGGCAAACCTGGGCAGTTAGCTTGTTGCTCTGTGCTTAGCTAACCACCATGGCCATTTTCAGGAACCTCCTGCGGTATGTTGCTGGCCCCAAATCTTTCGGTATTGATTATAAATATCATTGAAAGATCAAAGCGCAAGTTTGGTGCCATTTGGTCAAGGCACTGCACCTGCAGGACAAGCACTCGGGGAACGGCCGTCTCTTGAGGAGGCGTCTTATCTCTTGAACATCCCTTGAGGGGCTGTTGAGGGACTCTCTAGCAGCCCTTTGCCTGCAGCTCAAGAGACCTGGCGGAATGCTAAAGGGGTTCACCCCAGAGACGACTGAAGGGACGCTCAAGAATACCGTAAGGGAACTGCTAAAGATGGATAAGCTCAAGGGCAGCCCCTAAGAAGGATTAAAGTTCAAGAGGACAGCTCGAGAACAGTTTTAAGACCGGCTCAAGCAAGGACAGCTAAAGTGCGCCCTTACATGGTTGATACAGATTGAAAGGAAGTTGAAAGCAAAGTTGAAAGCAAGATCGTAGGACGGTCTGAATCCTAATGCTTCCTCTCTAATTCCTCTCTAATGCTTGTACGTACAACCCGGCCCCAGGGCCGGGTTGTACGGATCCTCCTCCCGCTTCCTCACATTGACATTGTAATGGATAGTATTATCGAATAGCACAAGGACTCTTATTTTACATAGCTTTGAGATAATGACGGCGCCTGCAAGCCATTTACTGGAGATGTGCCGACCCACAGGAGAAGAAGAAACTTAGCGGATGGACAGATTTGTTGACAAACCTATAGCCCTAGCTTACCTGTGGCCAAGGCTCCTCGAAAGCCGCGTACTCGTCCAGCACAGTGATGGCGTCTTCACATGCCTCAAGTGCCATGGGCGTTTTGCAAGGATCGCTGCAACGCTCCATGTCCTTGCATGTGAGGACCAACACACCAGCCCGAATGCAACACCAACCAGCCCCGAGGACATGGCCGCCAACGCAGAGCTTGTGCGAGAAAGTAACCTCAACAGGCGGACGGCACTCTTCAAGGAACAGGTTCAGAGAGCCACAGTGCTTAGTGGTGGACATGTCACCAGAGGGAAACGCCTTGCACCAACTTCTCAGCGCCGTGCCTCAGCATCTCTCCTCTTTGATCCTGTCTTGGATGGCCCTGCACAAGGTCCTGGAGACGCAGCGCTAGCAATGCCTCTCCTCTGTAATCCTGTCTTGGACGGCCCCACACAAAGAATTGGCAGATGTGGAACCACGCGCCGGAGCGGTGGTAATGACGATGGAAGCGGTGGTGGAAGCAGTGGTGGAAACGGTGGGGGAGGTGGTGAAAACAATGGTGGAAGTGGGGGAAGTGCGGGCCCCCCTGCAGATGTTGACAAAAGTCCAGCAGGCGGCCCAACAAAGCGGCCTCGCTTGCGAGATGAAGCAGTAGATGATCCCGCACCCGGTAAGGACAGGTCCAGGGGAATAGTGTGCAACCTGGGCAAACCCTATAATAAAAGTGACAAGCTAGATTGCCATTTGTTCTGGAATGAGTGTGTAGCTTGTCCAGTGTTTGGGTGTAGTGCCAACTCTTCTCCTGTCCTCACCACTGCCACCAGGACGCCTGCCTTGCTTCACACTGCCGCCTGGAGGCACCACTGGCGCCGCCGAGGCTCCAAGTCTAGGTGCTGGCGATGACGGGATATACGGGGAAGGCGAGCTGCTGTACACGCTTTCACCAGCACATGACACCAGCAATGAGGACTGGGTGGATGCACAGGATCAGGGGCTCGGCGACCCCGTTCCACAGCAAGGTAATAACGACCCCTGGGTCATAGGGGTATATAAAATGGTAGTTGTCGATATAAGTGCTCATCGATGTAGATGGGGCTAGCCTGGGGTTTTTATGGCCCATTATCCTATCTTATGGGGGTCGTGTTCCACAGCGATAATGTGGCGTGGGCCTTAGCGATATGAGGTGGATTGGTACTGGTGGCGCGAGCGTATAGGGTGTACTGATGCCCTCACCGCCCCGCCCCCTTAACAACATGCCAGGCCTAGTGCCGGCGTAATGTAATAATAAAAAATAATATGGGGGTACCCTGCTGGGGTTTACATGGCAAAATGGGACCTAAGAAGCCACGGACACCTTGAACCTGGCATTTGATAACGTGCTAAAGGGTGAACTGTTCATTTTTTGTCTCATAACCCACCCCCATAGTGATCGAGGAAGTACCAGAGGAGCTGTGGCATGAGGTTGATGCCGTGGAGGATTGGTTTGTCCCTCTCACGTGCGATGACGATGAGGAATGGGGCGACCCGATGGACGACTGGGGCGATGAAGAAGGTAATGCCGAACTTTGTACAGATGTAGCTGATATTGGAGTAGACAGGGGGGTAGAAATGCACCAGTGTGGCTGTCTCCTTGGTTGCTGTCTCCTTGGTTGCAGCTTGTCCTCACCCTTATGCATCGGCCTTTTATTCTCCCTTCCACCACATTAAGTTCAAGCCCCTTCTACATCGCCTTCCCTTTATGCAGACCCATACCTGGTGCCAGAACCAGAGGCTTGTGTGCCACCAGCCCCTCTCGACGGCATCAGCGGAACCCGGCGGCATGGTGTGAGGACATGCACGTGTGGGTGTGACATCCCATACATCAACCCGCGCTCACCAGAGTGGCTAAAAGCCCATCTGGGTGACCCACTCCTTCATGGCAGCAGAGTAACGACACGTGAGATGCTCCTCGCTTTACTGGAGATACATGTTCACCACAACGTCCCCAAGGGGCTAATGGACAACATCCTTGCCCTTTTCGCTGATGCACTGCCTGGCCCACACTTCCTGCCACGGTCGATCCACATGTTGCGAGAAGTAACAGACACTCCGCGCCACACCGAGTTTCATGTGCATGTTTGCTCAGCTGCTGGGTGCCCTGGCCACGAGTACAAGGACATGCCCGATAAAACGAAGTGGCAGGAGCGCGAGGGAGAGTGCTGCCCGAAGTGCCAGACTTCACGGTTCAAAACCCAGACTATTGCGGGTAAGAAACGTGTTTGTGGAGTAGGTTATGTAGGAGGGCAGGAAAAGCAACGGCCATAGACACGGATAGATGGCGACACAATGTGACAGGCATATGAGGAACACTCACTGCCGCTGTGCATGGCAGGGAAAACGGTTCTGGAGCCACGGTTTCCCTACTTCTACTTCGGACTAGAGCGCGTCCTTGGCGAGGTCATATTCGGCCGGCGTTCGGTCGTGGAGAAGCGGGCAAAGCATCGCGTGCCAGGGGCGCCGGACACAGAAGGTGGATCCAGCATGTACCATGGTAAGCTTTTCACCTGAACCGATAGGTGTGGGATCAGGAGATGGCCCTAGTATGTGACAGAATGTGTTTACATCGGCCCTACCTTTATCATAACTAGTTTTTTCCCTTGATCCCTTTGCCAGGAGGAGCCATGGCCGAGCTCACAGAACGGACGGCGGGCCTTGCAGCAAAGCTTCGCGCCACACACTGCAACCTTCTGTTTGATGAAGTACAGCCGTTCGATGGGAAGGGGACTCATTCCACTGGCGTCCTAGCAGTCCAGGTCCTAGACGTGGAGGCACGCGACAGGGGAAAATCGGAAACGGTGGCCATTGTCGCAGTGATACCGGGGCCTAAAAAGCCAGCGGTGATGGCACCCTACCTTTCCCGTGCCGTTGATGAGCTGCTGATGCTCTATGGCAGGGGCATGTATGTCGAGCAAAGCTGGGCTGACAAGACCATGGATGGCGTCACGGCGACCCACGTGTCCTTTAAGCTGCACCCCCTACTGGTTGGGGTCCTGGCAGACACCCCCGCGCGCCTGAAAATGTGTGGGCATGCTGGTGTCGGGGCCTACATTGGCTCCTGCCCCTTCTGCATATTCGAGGGCGTTTATGTCCGCCACCCCAGTGGGCATGGTGGCACGATGCGCTACATTGGCTTCTGGCAGCCGGTCGTTCAGCGGATCAGGTATGTGGTTAGGGGATGCACAGCGGTTAGTTGGCAGGGTGGAGTGTCACGTTTGTGGTTGTAGCCCGGAGCTCTCAGTGAATCTCGTTTTGGATCTTGCATGTAGGTTTCCCGATGTACCCATGCTTGTCGGGAACAAACAGCTGCGCCTGACGGATGCACTACAACGTTCACGTGGAGCACGTGTTGCGGCAGCGAAGGCGAAGGCCCAGGCGTCGGGTGTGGCCTCCGATAGGGCCGAGGCCAAGCGGGTTGAGAAGTTTGAGGGCTGCCATGGGGACAATCCCTTTGCGCGGCTTCCGTACGTCGACCTGCAGAACTTGTTTGCGGTCCCGGTCGCTCATGCCCTCCTGTACGGTGTTGTCAAGCACTTTGTGGAGGATATATGCCGTAACCCCACTAGCGACGAGGAGGTGGCCATTACGCTGTCTGCCGCGCAAAAAAAGCTGGTGAAGAGCCGTGCTGCTGACATCATTGCAACAGCGGACTTCGGCCGCGGTTATAAGTGTGTCTTGGACTACAGGTGTGGTTTGGTCGGTGTGTGTTGCGGGCAGGGCGATCTTCCATCTCTGCTATGATCGGACGACACTGTTGCAGCACCACTCGTGAAGTTTCCCCCCTGATCCACATTTTGTATCCCTCAGCGGTCTGTACCTCCTCGAGGACTGGCTTCACTTCTGCGAGACCTTCTCGGCGTACGTGTTCCATGGCGGTGCTTTGCCGCCACAACTGAAGGAGATGTGGGACTTGCTGTGCTCGGCTGTCCATCACTACTTCCGCCCAACGTATTTCGAGACACGTGATGCCTTTCTTGAGGCCTCCAAGAAGGCAGCGGCGGACTTGCGCAAGTTCGCTGTACTCGCTGAAAAGCGAGCATTTCCAATGCACACGTTCTCCGTCAACCTTCACCTCTGCATATGCCAGTAAGATTGTTATAGCTAGGGTGCGGAGCAGTGTCACAGGAGGGGGAAGGTGGATGTCGATTTGCGTGTGTTTGCTTACTGGGAATGGTCCGCCCCCCTTTCCACGCAGGCTGCATGAGCAGGCAAAGGCGCGTGGGGCGGTGGCAGGCAGCCTCGAGTTCGTGGTGGAGCGAGTGATGCAGCGGTTCAAGCGGATTGCTGGGAGGCATGTGTCGCAGAAGGTCGAGGTTCATTTTTCCAATCAAATGCTACTTGGGCAGTCCCTGGAAAAGATGCGGCGAGAGCACCCAGAGGCCCGCACGCTGGACGCCCTTTTGGGGCGTAACCGCCGCAAGTATGAGCCACCACTCTACGACCAGGTACATGATCGCGTACTGCTTGTAGGGTTCGGCCATGTCGCCAGCACCGTCGGATTTGTGAAGGCCGAGGATGTCTCAAGGGCGCTGCGTGTTGCCCTGGAGTGGGAGGAGGACGGCGACCTCCGAGAGTGGTCGAAGAAAGCGGGTGGTGAGTTTTTGTGGATTGGTAGTTAGTTGAGATTGGCAGAAACTGGGAATCAGGGGGCGGTTGATATGTTTGCAATTGCTGTCTAGACAAAACGAGCAATCATACAACTAGCACCGATGCATGCCTTTTGCCTGGCTCTGTGCTTACTGACAACCCATGTACCCGTCGACTGCACCCCAGGGGGCTACATCCTGGACGAGGGCTTGCTGAGTCGGGCCATGAGTGCGGCAGTGCACCCGGCGGCCCAGGTCTTCTACCGTGCTGAGGTGAACGAGGAGACCTTGTACTGTGAGATGTACGGGAGGGCGCGGACGCGGATATCATACTACGTTCTTGTGTTCTATAACACGGGTGGGAGCCAGGACCAGCCATATGTGGCAAGGATACGGTACTTCCTCAAACTGCCGAGCATGGTGCGAGAGCAGGGTAACGGTGTGTCAACCACACGCCTCCCTGCGGTTCGTTTGGCAGTCGTGTCAATGCGGAAGGCATTCGTGGAGGACCGGCGGCTGTATGTGACGGATGAGACGAAGAATGGCCGTGCTGATTTCTGGGACTTTTATGCTATTCCCCCACGGCCATGAGGGGTCGGCTCGAGAAGCTTGTCTTGGCTGCCCCAGGCCTGGATTCACGCTTCAAGTACTTCGCTACTTACAACCACCTGACAGATCGTTGATGGCCCTTCTAGTGCAGGACGGGGAGTGGACGCGACTGGTGGTGGACCCGCACTGCATGGGGTGGTGACGGGGGGAGGACCGGCAGCTGTATATGATGGACAAAACGAATAATGGTCGGGCTGATTACTGTGACTGATTACTGTGTATTCTCCCAACTGGTGCTGCAGCGGGGGCTGAGGGCAGCATTTGCACTTCGTCTAGAGATTGCTTTCACTGTGCACTCGGGTTTGATTATTGAGCAAAGGGCGTCACCCTATACAACGAGATCTTATGCAGCACCTGGCTATGCGGCGAGGGCTGTTGCGGTGCCTGGTTCTGTGTATGGTGGGGCTGCTGCTGCACCTGGTTATGTGGAGGGGCCTGCTCTAGCGCCTGGTGCTACAGCGGGGGCTGAGGGCAGCGTTCACACATCGCCTAGAGATTTTTTTTATTGCGCACTCACGTTTTATTATTGAGCAAAGGGCGGCGCACTCGACACCAAGATATTAAGCAGCGCCTGGCTCTGTGGCGGGGCTGCTGCAGCACCTGCTGGTTCTGCGGTGGGGCTGCTCTGGCGCCTGCTTCTGTTATTATGTATTATTATTGATACAGATTGAAAGAAAGTTGAAAGCAAAGTTGAATAGTCGGTCTAAATTGAAATGCTCTCACAATTTGGAAAATGCTCGTACAATTTGGAAAATGCTCGTACAACCCGGCCCCGGGGCCGGGTTGTACGGAACCTCCCGGCCCCGGGGCCGGGTTGTACGGAACCTCCTCTCGCTTCCTCACATTTAAAGCTAAAACTGGAATGTGATCATGTATATTAAACTGGACATTGCAAGGATGCTAACATACATTTGAGAGGATGGCCGAGCCCGCCGCAAGTCATTTTCTGCAGTTGAGGCGGCTCCATCTGGAGAAAAAGAAAATTAGCGGCACCCTTTACCAGGAGGCATTCCAATTTGCTTGCGAGCTTTCCGACTGCCATCCTGGCAGTACTTTCCTCGTCAACATTGAAGGAGTTGAATGGGTTGCTAGAGTGCCCATGCGTTGCAGGCCTGAGGACATTGTATCAATGAGATTCTACTCTCAGACATACGGACAAAAGGTATCTAGGCCTGTTCACAAACAGTTTTGGCGCGAATGTTTCTGGACTACTCATGTTGCTTTCTCAGGTGGAGAGGTCGCTGACCGAGATGCTCGGCAGTGATGCAAAGGCTGAGACCGTGAAGAGGTATATTCGCAAGGGGGTGGCTGCGCAGGCAGAGACCTACAAACGACGGCATCTTGGTGGATTTGACAGTGAGGCAGCGTTGCTCTACATAGAGCGTGCAATCAGTGTAATGTCCCCCACTAAGGACCAAATCGGGTGGGCCGACAATATGGCATATCACTGGCCCCTGAGGCCATGGGTCCAGCTCCGTGAGGTGGGATGTTTGCTGCTGACACGGCTGTGCGGCCAGGCATGCTGACTGTCCAATCACTGCAGGCCCTGGTCGCCACAAAGAATGCAACGACTCTGCCTGTACCAGCAGGGTCAGGCGCACCCTCAGCACCACCACACCCTCAGCTCGCGCCAATCGTGCAGGCTGCCACCGCCTCCATGGCAGTGCTCCAGGCACCAGACATGAGCCAAGCCGGCACCAGCGGGCACCCCACCCAGGTAACGTGTGACGGGCGGGCGGGCATGCCACCTCCGCCATGTCGCTGATCAGCTCGCGCCAATCGTGCAGGCTGCCACCGCCTCCATGGCAGTGCTCCAGGCACCAGACATGAGCCAAGCCGGCACCAGCGGGCACCCCACCCAGGTAACGTGTGACGGGCGGGCGGGCATGCCACCTCCGCCATGTCGCTGATCAGCTCGCGCCAATCGTGCAGGCTGCCACCGCCTCCATGGCAGTGCTCCAGGCACCAGACATGAGCCAAGCCGGCACCAGCGGGCACCCCACCCAGGTAACGTGTGACGGGCGGGCGGGCATGCCACCTCCGCCATGTCGCTGATCAGCTCGCGCCAATCGTGCAGGCTGCCACCGCCTCCACGGCAGTGCTCCAGGCACCAGACATGAGCCAAGCCGGCACCAGCGGGCACCCCACCCAGGTAACGTGTGACGGGCGGGCGGGCATGCCACCTCCGCCATGTCGCTGATCAGCTCGCGCCAATCGTGCAGGCTGCCACCGCCTCCACGGCAGTGCTCCAGGCACCAGACATGAGCCAAGCCGGCACCAGCGGGCACCCCACCCAGGTAACGTGTGACGGGCGGGCGGGCATGCCACCTCCGCCATGTCGCTGATCAGCTCGCGCCAATCGTGCAGGCTGCCACCGCCTCCATGGCAGTGCTCCAGGCACCAGACATGAGCCAAGCCGGCACCAGCGGGCACCCCACCCAGGTAACGTGTGACGGGCGGGCGGGCATGCCACCTCCGCCATGTCGCTGATCAGCTCGCGCCAATCGTGCAGGCTGCCACCGCCTCCACGGCGGTGCTCCAGGCACCAGACACGAGCCAAGCCGGCGCCAGCGGGCACCCCGCCCAGGTAACGTGTGACGGGCGGGCGGGCATGCCACCTCCGCCATGTCGCTGATCAGCTCGCGCCAATCGTGCAGGCTGCCACCGCCTCCACGGCGGTGCTCCAGGCACCAGACACGAGCCAAGCCGGCGCCAGCGGGCACCCCGCCCAGGTAACGTGTGACGGGCGGGCGGGCATGCCACCTCCGCCATGTCGCTGATCAGCTCGCGCCAATCGTGCAGGCTGCCACCGCCTCCACGGCGGTGCTCCAGGCACCAGACACGAGCCAAGCCGGCGCCAGCGGGCACCCCGCCCAGGTAACGTGTGACGGGCGGGCGGGCATGCCACCTCCGCCGTGTCGCTGATCAGCTCGCGCCAATCGTGCAGGCTGCCACCGCCTCCACGGCGGTGCTCCAGGCGTCAGATGGTGGTGAGGAACCGGTGCAAGTCGGGCTGAAGCGGCCACATGCCTTCATCTTCGAGGTAAAAGTCAACTGGTGGGATGCCTTGCCACTGCAGCGATTTGATACTACTGCCCCACGCACGATGCACAGGGACGAATGGCCACTGTAGGGGACGAGGCAGCGGGTGACAGTGTAGACACAGAGACAGACGGCGGACAGGAGCGAGGGGGCCACACTAACGAGGTAAGGATGCTGGCATTCATTGTGGGTTAATTGGTTGCATTTGTTGTTGGTTCGTTCACTGGTTCCTCGAGTGATAATGCACTCCTGCCTCTTGTATTGCGGATGATTACAGAAGCAGCCAGCACACCTCGATCGGCGCGCCCCGTGGATACACCAGAGGAAACTTGCGCTACAATGGACGCAGCCCTGTCAAAGCATCCAGACGGAAGGTCTTGAGGCCGAACCACTTACTGGCTGTACAGGTACCACCATTGCAGGTGAAGGACGCCAGCTGGCTGCTGTGCGAGCCCGGAGCAGTGCCAGATATGCTGGGGCTAGTAGGTGTGGCCGTGGTGGCGGACGAAAAGCTGTCGGGACTCGTTCTCAAGGCAGCACCCGCAGCAACCAAGCTTGTGGAGGAGCAGGGGCGTCCTATCTTCGAACACCTGGTGCGCCAACGAGACGGCTCTGTCAAGTGGACAGATGACGGAAGGCCCATGCTGAGCGGGGGCAAACAACAGCGGCGACAGGCACAGTTGCCACCTAAGCCTGCACCTGCTCTGCTTGCTGTGAAGGACCGCCTAGATGGCATCGTCAACCAAGTCCTGGACGCCAGGGGACCGGGTGTACCACCGCTGGTGCTGCAGCAGCCTGTAATCATTGGCAACGAGCCTGGTCAAACTCCAGTCGGTGCACAGGAGCTGCACACGGACATGAAGCCTGGCACGCGCCACTGTTTCATTGCAGTGGTGCCCATGGAGAAGGACACATATCTGCAAGTGTCACTGAACAGCCACAACACCATCATGTCGTGGCCCCGGCTCACACAGACTGTGGCCTTCAGCTTTGGCGGCAAGGGTGGTGCCACCAGTGAGGGTGGTGCCGCAAGCAAGGCTGGTGCTGCCAGCAAGGCTGGTGGTAGCAGGGACGGCGCGGGCAGCAAGGGCCATGATACCAACGAGTTGAGAGCCAGCAGCGAGCTGGACAACAGCAGCGACGATGACTCGACTGTTAGTGAGGGGGCCAGCAAGGGCGGCGCCACCAGCAGTGTCGGTGCCGCTAGCAAGGGCTGTGCCAACAACAAGTTCGGATCCAGCAGTGCTGGTGGTGCCACCAGCAAGGGTGGCACCACTAGCAAGGGCAGTGAGGACAGTGGTGGTGAGGATACGGACATCAGTGACGGGGAAGATGTGCCCGATATCCCACATGATGTTGCAACGGAAGCCGCCAGCATGCTCCCACTCCACAAGGTCATCAGGCTACGCATGCAGCCAGGGCAGGTCGTCTTTCTGCATGGCAATACCGTGCACGCAGGAGACGCTGGCAAGGTCAACAGCTGGACCCCCCGGATGCACTGCTACGTGCAGGAGAAAAAGGTTAAGGATGCCACCTTCCCAATTGGGGCACTGGGCTCAGAGCTCGCTGCAAGGTTTGGTGTGACATAGAGAGTGGTGGGGAGGAGGGTGGCAACAGCCAGGAACAAGCATGCATGGCCTTGTCACAGTCCTTTAGTGTCTTGGGCTTTTGCGAATCCACGCCGTGTAGTAGCTGCAGATCATGCACAGCATGCCATTGGTTATACTTTAAAGGACCACGCATGCATACACATATGCTCTCAAACCTTGTGCATAAATGTCCCACAAATGTGGTCGACGAAACAAAGGGACTTCAATGGCTAACGGACGCATACACACACGGTGGGCCTGAATAAACGGATTACCAATTGAGGTGTGGTAGAAAGGTGGCACAGTCACCGCCAAGGATGTAAATCGCATACACTTCCGTGCCCAAGTCCGTAGTGCCCCAAATTGGTAAGGTTGCATCTTTGGAAGCGAATTTAAGCTGGATATCGGCTATCCAATGTTCTGTGGGCACAGAGGGCATAACTCACAGGATAGAAAGGGGAAACACAGGACATAAAAATACACTAGTGCCATTGCTTGGCCGAATTTTGCTATGCTCTGGTATGTTGCCATTACCAGGACACATTGCTTATAGCTAAAACACCACTACGGTTGGCTCAGTGGGCAGAGATATATTAGAGCGCACTACGGACAACTGAATACACACATCATAAACACGAGTATCACCAGGCATTTATTGGCATTACAACAGCGTCACCATAGCGTCATCATGACAGCACTGGGTGCAGCTGATGCACAACACATGATGCAGTCTGAAGCACTGACAGGAAAGTGAGGCTACTTCACCAGTTGCCTTTTGTGACATGTATGTCTGCGTTTCAACATTTGACGTGCGTACCCCCCCGACTTTAAAGCATAACAACACCAAACAATCGCTATGGAGGTCCTATGGTTGAGTTGTGTCAAAAACATGGACAAGCGAGGTGACTACGTTGTATCTAGCCGCCACCAAGCCCCCGCCCCCCTTTCGTACGACCTTAGGGGGTGCTTTTAATTTGTGCTGTCATTTTGGCGTTTTGAATACGCGCGGAACCAGAAGCTAGCGCCCCTTACATGTCGTACACTTTGTCCATATATCCCTGCTATTCCATCACTTCTTGCCCGACACAACTACTTATTTACTTTACTTCATAAATCATATCATCTTGCCAACCAACGGTTTCAATCGAACGCAAACTCCAGGGCATGGCAGAGCTGGGCGACACTGTCGCCGGTTCATTTCATGGCACCTGTGAAAGATGTATAGTCGAAGTTACGTACGTGCCAGATCCGGTCATCCGGTCGCTAGGCGGTGGAGACGGTGCGCTCGGGTCAATATTTGTGAACCCGACGAGCCTACGCGACGAACTCGCAGAAACGTATGGAAACTCGCGTGTGCTCAAGTTCAAGGGCGACCTGCAGAGCTCTGGTAAGTTTGACTGTCGAGAGAGGAAGGAGTTGCAGTCACTCTGCTCGGATGTTCCAAGCTTACGGTCGCCAAACAGGTTGACTAAGTGCCCCTCGATCAACGTCGTTGATAGACTTTGTCTATAGATAATACTTTACGAATGCAGCTGGCTGGCGTGGTGCTCTTTTGTAGGTGCATTCAACAATAGTCTCTGCCCACTCTGCTCTCCGCTTTCCCATGTGCGGGTAGCGTCCATACTACTTGTTCAATAGCAAAGGCCCTGAAGACTGCTCCTTGCTTGTCTGTTGCTCAATGTGCAGCCCCTGCGCAGTCCATGGGTGGCCTGTGCTCCGCCCTGGAAGCCGTCGCGAATGGTGGCAGCACGGATCGTGGCTATGGATCACCGTTCGCTTGGAAGGAGTCGTCACTGTGCTCAATTACGCTTAAAACAATTATAAAGCTTGAGGTCCAGGTCGTCGACGGCGGCCCTCGTGTGGCTGATCGACTGCTCCCTGCAGTGCGAGCACTTACAGAGATAACGGGTGTGACCATGAACACACCTGCCACCCAGCCAAGCGCTGCAGGGGTCCAGCCCCCTGGACAGGAGCCAAGCGGACAGCCCTCAGCAGGGGCACCTAGCCAGGGCAGCCAGGGCTCTGAGAAGATGGAACCTGCAGAGCCAAAGGGTGACATCACCTCTAGCATTCTGCTGCTGCGTGGCTCCCAGCCGGGTTCACTATCCCTTGGCCAGATGGCCAACGCATGCCTGTTCCTACGCAAGGCCGATAAATGAACTCATCAGCAATGGTGCGTGTACAGGCTGCAGTTGATCCTGGCACGAAAGACATGCCCCCATATGGGCACCTGATAGAGTGGTTGTATGCATAACTGATTATTTTGTTTCTGCACTGACCCGTATCCGCACTGTCCCATATCGAACCTGATGTATGCTATTGCAGGCATGCAGATATATGCACCGCATGGTACCGACGGCCTTGGCACGCTACGCAAGAAGGATTACGATGGATCTCAGCAGACTGGCAAGGGTGCGGCCGACAAAGACTCCAATCCCCGGACACTGCTATTGGACGAGGATCGTGCACGGGCCGCCTGCTTTGCTTCCTGCTCTGCTGCTGCTGCAGGTAAATAGGAAGGCTGGAATGCTTGTACACATGCATGGAATGGGCTTGGATTTGGAATTTGCATGCCTTACTTTGTTGCTTATGGTAGCAATATTGACCACATGTTGCGACCTCAGGGGCAAACTTCGGTGAACAACTATGTGTATGTGTACATTTTGCTGTCAGGGTTGGCTGTCGAGAACAAGCTGACCTCACCGACGTATCCACACATCCTGGACTACCACGTAGTGAAGCACCTTCCATTCTTCAAGGGCCCCAAGAAGCCCATCCCTCCGCTTACGACGCCGTCTGATTACTTAACAAAAGCAAAGGAGTAAGTCCATAATATTCGGTATCTTGTCGGCAATCCTTTGCATTCCTTGGACAAATGTCTGACCTAGAGAGGGGTTATGTCCTTTGCTTGGGCCCTGACTGGGGTTGGGTGTTGCTTCTAGGAGACAAGTCCGTACTGTGTCCGGTCACCTCGAATAATTTCTTAAGCTACTTTCGTAACCCTGCAGCAAGCCTGCCTCCGAGTACGGCTCCCGGACAAAGAAGTCAGTGAAGACGACCACCGTGCAAGTGTGGAAGGACGAAGCACGGCTGCAGCTGGATCAGTGGGACAAAGTCGTTCAGCCCGTGGTTCAGGTGCTGCAGCCAATCGTCCTTAAGCACAAGGAGTACTCAGCGGCGATGGAGGAGGAGATGAGAGATGCGGTGCAGAACCAAGGCCTTGGGATGATTGTCGTGTGAGTTGCATTAAGGTTAAGGTTTGTACAGTAACTAAATCGTGTATGAACGTATGGTCTGTTAACACTATGTCGTCGTGCTTTCTACTGCAGTCGACACATCTGCCTTGGGCTCTTGCCCAAGCGCCTGGGGTTTAAGGAGGCCATTGTCGTCCTGGAGAGCTTCGGAGGTGGGTTTTGCCTCTTGTTATTAGCTGACTGCTTTGCCTAAAGTAATATAGGTCTCTGCTGTAAGACATAATAATTTGATATGCTCTATGTTTCCATGATGTTGCAGTGAAGGCATCCCCTAACGCAAAGAGGCGCTATTGTCAAGGTGGGTATGTATATGTAATATAACATTAACCAGTGCATCATGTGAAGGGCACGTCGTACGCGACAAAGTGTCGCGTACGACATTGTTAGTTACTGCGCCTGTGAGCTGAAAACTTCTTCTACGATGAGCTGTTGTCGCCTTCAGCACTAATAATAACCGTATGCAATATACATATAATTTATCGATATTGCCAGGCAATAGCAATGCAGCAGCAGTGTTCGTCAATGTTTGACCAGGTGTCCACGCATCCACTCTGCCACTTTTCCAGGCTTCTAGTGGAGCAATGCATCTTTATAATTATATTTTAGGCAGGCCTGTTAAGTTCTGGGCGTCGCGCTTCAGCATTTTGCCTGGCGAGCTATGGTCAGCGAGCGAGGAAGGCGACCATCAGGACCTGCCACAGCTGCTCGCTGCTCGCAGTCAGATGGAAGTTAGGGCCACTGGACTTGTGCTGCCAGCATTATAACAAAGCTCGAGAGCTGCCGGTGAGCATGAAGACCATTGCTGACCTCAAACCCAAAGCTCTGCTTGCGTGGCTTTATTTCCCTAGTTAATGGATAATTTTCATTATCTGAAATGATTCATTTTCCTGGAATACATGCAGGTGATCGAATCCTGCCAAGACTGGTTGACATCTATCTTAAGAACCTGGCTGTGCTGTATGCTGCCAACTTTGCTGAAGCATTTGGCAAATCACGCTGTGATGGTAAGCATGGGAGTGGCGCTTGTTTTCTGCGTGTGCTGCCTGAGAGTGTTGCAACGAACTCCTTGATAGAAAACTACTTCAACTTATGGCACCAACCCTCGATGAAACCCACAGCAGGACGTGCGGGACACACAGCTGGGAGAGGACTTTATGGACGTGGCAGGATATGGAGCAGAGAGCATGGAGCAGCGGCTTGCTGGATTTGGTCGTTGAGGAGCTGCTGCAGCGTGACATGGATTGTGAGCATGGATTGTGAGCATCAGCGGTGTATGGGCCCTGCAGGGCTCAGCTGAGCAAGTAGCGGCATGGTCTGGATCTACAGCAATAGTGATGGGGTAGGCAACACCAGCAATAGCTAGCAGAGGCGATATGAACCGTGAAGTGAAGGGAACCGCGAGCGAGGTGAAGGGGCAGGTTGTGAGCTCGAAGTAAGCCTGTAGGTCAGTATTACTTGAGGAAGGCAAGGGGCATGGAGCACAGCAGCTAGCGCCCCATCAGGTGTGTGGCTAGCTAGTTCGGTGCAACATGCCAGTTTGTAGGGAAGAACAGACTGACCCCTGTGGTGGAACGTACTGGTTCCTGGGGTGAAATGTAACACTTTTTGCAGTGACAATGTCTTTAGTGATGTCGGCTTGAGCCTGGACCTTGAGCCCCGCCTTGAGCTGGGCTCTTCGGTGTAATGCCTTGAGCAGTTTACTTCACCCGGATCTTCAGCGGGGTCTTAAGCTGGGTTCTTGTGCATTCTCTCAACAAGCCCTCTCAAGATGTGGCTTGGAAAATTGATTAAGATAAGCTCAAGAGTGCCTCAAGACCGGCCGTTCCCGGAGTGGTACTCATATGTTTATTGGTTTGTGGGACACGGCTGTAAATTGCATGATCATTTGTGTACTCATGTGTTGATTGGCACTGACTACTTTTGTGATTCCAATCTATTCCCCCAGGCTCCGACGAAGCCCCGAATGCTGGCACATTATTGGGGGCGAACAAGGCGCTCAGCCTGCAGGAGCGGCTGGAGCTGTACCGGGTTGAGGAGGGCAACGAGGCTGCTGCGGAGGAGGGCACTGGCAGCAGTGGCGGGAGCGGGAGAAGCAGCCATGGAGCATCGGGGGATGAAGAGGAAATGGGCAGCGATGGGCCCGGGGGCCTTTTTGCCCTGCCGGTGAACACAGGTGCTTATGGTGCAGCGCCCGCGAAACAGCCAAGCAGGCGGCTGCGGAATTCCGCACGGGGCGGGGGGGCTGCTCCGGTCGGGAAGCAACGCCATAAATTACCGGTGGCAGGGGGGGGCGTGGAGAAAGCCAAGGCTGTGGATAAGCCGTGCAAGAAGGCGCGTAAGTGAGCAGGACGACGTAAGCACATACCTAATATGCAGGACGACTTGTAGGATTACGTAAGCTGGCGGTTGACATGGGCAGGGTGACTTGGGCAGGGTGACTTGAACAAACATTCTTGTGCCAAACATGTGGCAGATACTTGGTACACCAACACTCAAGCAATTGGTAACGTGCTGTAGGCGTGCGCCAGGTATTTACTGATTTCGATGCGATTTTCATGTTTTGTATGCTTGTTTGCTTGGAGGTTCATTGAGATGCTTCCTTCTTCTTGTCTTTAGCCGCTTGTTTGGAGGTCCGTTGAGATGTCTCCTTCTTCTTGTCTTTAGCCGCTTGTTTGGAGGTCCGTTGAGATGTCTCCTTCTTCTTGTCTTTAGCCGCTTGTTTGGAGGTCCGTTGAGATGTCTCCTTCTTCTCGCCTTTAGCTACTTCTTTGGAGGTCCGTTAAGATGTTTCCTTCTTCTCGCCTTTAGCCGCTTCTTTGGGGGTCCGTTGAGTTTAGTCTCTTGTGCGACTCTTTAGCGGTCAGCCTTTAGCAGGCTGTTAAGGAGACCCTTGAGGAGGCCTTGAGGGCTGTCCTTTTCTGTAACCCTTTAGGTTTGACCCCTCCACACGAAAGAGAGTGCTCAAGGCCGTGCCTCAAGGGATACTCAAGGGCCCAACTCAAGAGCAAACTCAAGGCAATAAGGTAAGGAGCGCGCTCAAGGGTAGCTCAAGAGGTCCCGTTCCCCGCGTGAAGGCAAACCTGGGCAGTTGGCTCATTGCTCTGTGCTTTGCTAACCACCATGGCCATTTTCAGGTACCTCTTGCGGTCTGATGCCGGCCCCAAATCTTTCGGTATTGATTATAAATATCATTGAAAGATCAAAGCGCAAGTTTGGTGCCATTTGGTCAAGGCACTGCACCTGCAGGACAAGGCAAACCTGGGCAGTTAGCCCGTTGCTCTGTGCTTTGCTAACCACCATGGCCATTTCCTGGTACCTCCTGCGGTTCCTTGCCGGCCCCAAATCTTTCGGTATTGATAATAAATATCATTGAAAGATCAAAGCGCAAGTTTGGTGCCATTTGGTCAAGGCACTGCACCTGCAGGACAAGGCAAACCTGGGCAGTTAGCTTGTTGCTCTGTGCTTTGCTAACCACCATGGCCATTTTCAGGTACCTCTTGCGGTCTGATGCCGGCCCCAAATCTTTCGGTATTGATTATAAATATCATTGAAAGATCAAAGCGCAAGTTTGGTGCCATTTGGTCAATGCACTGCACCTGCAGGACAAGGCAAACCTGGGCAGTTAGCTTGTTGCTCTGTGCTTTGCTAACCACCATGGCCATTTTCAGGTACCTCTTGCGGTCTGCTGCCGGCCCCAAATCTTTCGGTATTGATTATAAATATCATTGAAAGATCAAAGCGCAAGTTTGGTGCCATTTGGTCAAGGCACTGCACCTGCAGGACAAGGCAAACCTGGGCAGTTAGCTTGTTGCTCTGTGCTTAGCTAACCACCATGGCCATTTTCAGGAACCTCCTGCGGTATGTTGCTGGCCCCAAATCTTTCGGTATTGATTATAAATATCATTGAAAGATCAAAGCGCAAGTTTGGTGCCATTTGGTCAAGGCACTGCACCTGCAGGACAAGGCAAACCTGGGCAGTTGGCTCATTGCTCTGTGCTTTGCTAACCACCATGGCCATTTTCAGGTACCTCTTGCGGTCTGCTGCCGGCCCCAAATCTTTCGGTATTGATAATAAATATCATTGAAAGATCAAAGCGCAAGTTTGGTGCCATTTGGTCAATGCACTGCACCTGCAGGACAAGGCAAACCTGGGCAGTTAGCTTGTTGCTCTGTGCTTTGCTAACCACCATGGCCATTTTCAGGTACCTCTTGCGGTCTGCTGCCGGCCCCAAATCTTTCGGTATTGATAATAAATATCATTGAAAGATCAAAGCGCAAGTTTGGTGCCATTTGGTCAAGGCACTGCACCTGCAGGACAAGGCAAACCTGGGCAGTTAGCTTGTTGCTCTGTGCTTTGCTAACCACCATGGCCATTTTCAGGTACCTCTTGCGGTCTGATGCCGGCCCCAAATCTTTCGGTATTGATTATAAATATCATTGAAAGATCAAAGCGCAAGTTTGGTGCCATTTGGTCAATGCACTGCACCTGCAGGACAAGGCAAACCTGGGCAGTTAGCTTGTTGCTCTGTGCTTTGCTAACCACCATGGCCATTTTCAGGTACCTCTTGCGGTCTGCTGCCGGCCCCAAATCTTTCGGTATTGATTATAAATATCATTGAAAGATCAAAGCGCAAGTTTGGTGCCATTTGGTCAAGGCACTGCACCTGCAGGACAAGGCAAACCTGGGCAGTTAGCTTGTTGCTCTGTGCTTAGCTAACCACCATGGCCATTTTCAGGAACCTCCTGCGGTATGTTGCTGGCCCCAAATCTTTCGGTATTGATTATAAATATCATTGAAAGATCAAAGCGCAAGTTTGGTGCCATTTGGTCAAGGCACTGCACCTGCAGGACAAGGCAAACCTGGGCAGTTGGCTCATTGCTCTGTGCTTTGCTAACCACCATGGCCATTTTCAGGTACCTCTTGCGGTCTGCTGCCGGCCCCAAATCTTTCGGTATTGATAATAAATATCATTGAAAGATCAAAGCGCAAGTTTGGTGCCATTTGGTCAAGGCACTGCACCTGCAGGACAAGGCAAACCTGGGCAGTTAGCTTGTTGCTCTGTGCTTTGCTAACCACCATGGCCATTTTCAGGTACCTCTTGCGGTCTGCTGCCGGCCCCAAATCTTTCGGTATTGATTATAAATATCATTGGAAGATCAAAGCGCAAGTTTGGTGCCATTTGGTCAAGGCACTGCACCTGCAGGACAAGGCAAACCTGGGCAGTTGGCTCATTGCTCTGTGCTTTGCTAACCACCATGGCCATTTCCTGGTACCTCTTGCGGTCTGTTGCTGGCCCCAAATCTTTCGGTATTGATTATAAATATCATTGAAAGATCAAAGCGCAAGTTTGGTGCCATTTGGTCAAGGCACTGCACCTGCAGGACAAGGCAAACCTGGGAAGTTAGCTTGTTGCTCTGTGCTTAGCTAACCACCATGGCCATTTTCAGGAACCTCCTGCGGTATGTTGCTGGCCCCAAATCTTTCGGTATTGATTATAAATATCATTGAAAGATCAAAGCGCAAGTTTGGTGCCATTTGGTCAAGGCACTGCACCTGCAGGACAAGGCAAACCTGGGCAGTTGGCTCATTGCTCTGTGCTTTGCTAACCACCATGGCCATTTTCAGGTACCTCTTGCGGTCTGCTGCCGGCCCCAAATCTTTCGGTATTGATAATAAATATCATTGAAAGATCAAAGCGCAAGTTTGGTGCCATTTGGTCAAGGCACTGCACCTGCAGGACAAGGCAAACCTGGGCAGTTGGCTCATTGCTCTGTGCTTTGCTAACCACCATGGCCATTTCCTGGTACCTCTTGCGGTCTGTTGCTGGCCCCAAATCTTTCGGTATTGATTATAAATATCATTGAAAGAACAAAGCGCAAGTTTGGTGCCATTTGGTCAAGGCACTGCACCTGTAGGACAAGGCAAACCTGGGCAGTTAGCTTGTTGCTCTGTGCTTTGCTAACCACCATGGCCATTTTCAGGTACCTCTTGCGGTCTGATGCCGGCCCCAAATCTTTCGGTATTGATTATAAATATCATTGAAAGATCAAAGCGCAAGTTTGGTGCCATTTGGCCAAGGCACTGCACCTGCAGGACAAGGCAAACCTGGGCAGTTGGCTCATTGCTCTGTGCTTTGCTAACCACCATGGCCATTTCCTGGTACCTCTTGCGGTCTGTTGCTGGCCCCAAATCTTTCGGTATTGATTATAAATATCATTGAAAGAACAAAGCGCAAGTTTGGTGCCATTTGGTCAAGGCACTGCACCTGTAGGACAAGGCAAACCTGGGCAGTTAGCTTGTTGCTCTGTGCTTTGCTAACCACCATGGCCATTTTCAGGTACCTCTTGCGGTCTGATGCCGGCCCCAAATCTTTCGGTATTGATTATAAATATCATTGGAAGATCAAAGCGCAAGTTTGGTGCCATTTGGTCAAGGCACTGCACCTGCAGGACAAGGCAAACCTGGGCAGTTGGCTCATTGCTCTGTGCTTTGCTAACCACCATGGCCATTTCCTGGTACCTCTTGCGGTCTGTTGCTGGCCCCAAATCTTTCGGTATTGATTATAAATATCATTGAAAGAACAAAGCGCAAGTTTGGTGCCATTTGGTCAAGGCACTGCACCTGTAGGACAAGGCAAACCTGGGCAGTTAGCTTGTTGCTCTGTGCTTTGCTAACCACCATGGCCATTTTCAGGTACCTCTTGCGGTCTGATGCCGGCCCCAAATCTTTCGGTATTGATTATAAATATCATTGAAAGATCAAAGCGCAAGTTTGGTGCCATTTGGCCAAGGCACTGCACCTGCAGGACAAGGCAAACCTGGGCAGTTAGCCCGTTGCTCTGTGCTTAGCTAACCACCATGGCCATTTCCTGGTACCTCCTGCGGTTCGTTGTGGCCCCAAATCTTTCGGTATTGATTATAAATATCATTGAAAGATCAAAGCGCAAGTTTGGTGCCATTTGGTCAATGCACTGCACCTGCAGGACAAGGCAAACCTGGGCAGTTAGCTTGTTGCTCTGTGCTTTGCTAACCACCATGGCCATTTTCAGGTACCTCTTGCGGTCTGCTGCCGGCCCCAAATCTTTCGGTATTGATTATAAATATCATTGAAAGATCAAAGCGCAAGTTTGGTGCCATTTGGTCAAGGCACTGCACCTGCAGGACAAAGCAAACCTGGGCAGTTAGCCCGTTGCTCTGTGCTTTGCTAACCACCATGGCAATTTCCTGGTACCTCCTGCGGTTTGTTGCTGGCCCCAAATCTTTCGGTATTGATTATAAATATCATTGAAAGATCAAAGCGCAAGTTTGGTGCCATTTGGTCAAGGCACTGCACCTGCAGGACAAGGCAAACCTGGGCAGTTAGCTCATTGCTCTGTGCTTTGCTAACCACCATGGCCATTTTCAGGTACCTCTTGCGGTCTGCTGCCGGCCCCAAATCCTTCGGTATTGATTATAAATATCATTGGAAGATCAAAGCGCAAGTTTGGTGCCATTTGGTCAAGGCACTGCACCTGCAGGACAAGGCAAACCTGGGCAGTTAGCTTGTTGCTCTGTGCTTTGCTAACCACCATGGCCATTTTCAGGTACCTCTTGCGGTCTGCTGCCGGCCCCAAATCTTTCGGTATTGATTATAAATATCATTGAAAGATCAAAGCGCAAGTTTGGTGCCATTTGGTCAAGGCACTGCACCTGCAGGACAAGGCAAACCTGGGCAGTTAGCTCATTGCTCTGTGCTTGGCTAACCACCATGGCCATTTCCTGGTACCTCCTGCGGTTTGTTGCTGGCCCCAAATCTTTCGGTATTGATTATAAATATCATTGAAAGATCAAAGCGCAAGTTTGGTGCCATTTGGTCAAGGCACTGCACCTGCAGGACAAGGCAAACCTGGGCAGTTAGCTCATTGCTCTGTGCTTTGCTAACCACCATGGCCATTTTCAGGTACCTCTTGCGGTCTGCTGCCGGCCCCAAATCCTTCGGTATTGATTATAAATATCATTGGAAGATCAAAGCGCAAGTTTGGTGCCATTTGGTCAAGGCACTGCACCTGCAGGACAAGGCAAACCTGGGCAGTTAGCTTGTTGCTCTGTGCTTTGCTAACCACCATGGCCATTTTCAGGTACCTCTTGCGGTCTGCTGCCGGCCCCAAATCTTTCGGTATTGATTAAAAATATCATTGAAAGATCAAAGCGCAAGTTTGGTGCCATTTGGTCAAGGCACTGCACCTGCAGGACAAGGCAAACCTGGGCAGTTAGCTTGTTGCTCTGTGCTTAGCTAACCACCATGGCCATTTTCAGGAACCTCCTGCGGTATGTTGCTGGCCCCAAATCTTTCGGTATTGATAATAAATATCATTGAAAGATCAAAGCGCAAGTTTGGTGCCATTTGGTCAAGGCACTGCACCTGCAGGACAAAGCAAACCTGGGCAGTTAGCTCATTGCTCTGTGCTTTGCTAACCACCATGGCCATTTTCAGGTACCTCTTGCGGTCTGCTGCCGGCCCCAAATCTTTCGGTATTGATTATAAATATCATTGAAAGATCAAAGCGCAAGTTTGGTGCCATTTGGTCAAGGCACTGCACCTGCAGGACAAGGCAAACCTGGGCAGTTAGCTCATTGCTCTGTGCTTAGCTAACCACCATGGCCATTTTCAGGTACCTCCTGCGGTTTGTTGCTGGCCCCAAATCTTTCGGTATTGATTATAAATATCATTGAAAGATCAAAGCGCAAGTTTGGTGCCATTTGGTCAAGGCACTGCACCTGCAGGACAAAGCAAACCTGGGCAGTTAGCTCATTGCTCTGTGCTTAGCTAACCACCATGGCCATTTTCAGGTACCTCTTGCGGTCTGCTGCCGGCCCCAAATCTTTCGGTATTGATTATAAATATCATTGAAAGATCAAAGCGCAAGTTTGGTGCCATTTGGTCAAGGCACTGCACCTGCAGGACAAGGCAAACCTGGGCAGTTAGCTCATTGCTCTGTGCTTTGCTAACCACCATGGCCATTTTCAGGTACCTCCTGCGGTCTGCTGCCGGCCCCAAATCTTTCGGTATTGATTATAAATATCATTGAAAGATCAAAGCGCAAGTTTGGTGCCATTTGGTCAAGGCACTGCACCTGCAGGACAGGGCAAACCTGGGCAGTTGGCTCATTGCTCTGTGCTTTGCTAACCACCATGGCCATTTTCAGGTACCTCTTGCGGTCTGCTGCCGGCCCCAAATCTTTCGGTATTGATTATAAATATCATTGGAAGATCAAAGCGCAAGTTTGGTGCCATTTGGTCAGGGCACTGCACCTGCAGGACAAAGCAAACCTGGGCAGTTAGCCCGTTGCTCTGTGCTTAGCTAACCACCATGGCCATTTCCTGGTACCTCCTGCGGTTTGTTGCTGGCCCCAAATCTTTCGGTATTGATAATAAATATCATTGAAAGATCAAAGCGCAAGTTTGGTGCCATTTGGTCAAGGCACTGCACCTGCAGGACAAAGCAAACCTGGGCAGTTAGCCCATTGCTCTGTGCTTAGCTAACCACCATGGCCATTTTCTGGTACCTCTTGCGGTCTGCTGCCAGCCCCAAATCTTTCGGTATTGATTATAAATATCATTGAAAGATCAAAGCACTACTTTGGTAACATTTGGTCAAGGCACTGACATGTTGCTCGTTGCTCTGTGCTTAGCTAAGCACCATGGCCATTTTTAGGTACCTCTTGCGGTTTGCTGCTGGCCCAAAATCTTTCGGTATTGATTATAAATATCATTGAAAGATCAAAGTGCAAGTTTGGTGCCATTTGGCCAAGGCACTGCACCTGTAGGACAAGGCAAACATGGACAGTTAGCTTGTTGCTCTGTGCTTTGCTAACCACCATGGCCATTTTCAGGTACCTCTTGCGGTCTGCTGCCGGCCCCAAATCTTTCGGTATTGATTATAAATATCATTGAAAGATCAAAGCGCAAGTTTGGTGCCATTTGGTCAAGGCACTGCACCTGCAGGACAAGGCAAACCTGGGCAGTTAGCTCATTGCTCTGTGCTTAGCTAACCACCATGGCCATTTTCAGGTACCTCCTGCGGTTTGTTGCTGGCCCCAAATCTTTCGGTATTGATAATAAATATCATTGAAAGATCAAAGCGCAAGTTTGGTGCCATTTGGTCAAGGCACTGCACCTGCAGGACAAAGCAAACCTGGGCAGTTAGCTCATTGCTCTGTGCTTAGCTAACCACCATGGCCATTTTCAGGTACCTCTTGCGGTCTGCTGCCGGCCCCAAATCTTTCGGTATTGATTATAAATATCATTGAAAGATCAAAGCGCAAGTTTGGTGCCATTTGGTCAAGGCACTGCACCTGCAGGACAAGGCAAACCTGGGCAGTTAGCTCATTGCTCTGTGCTTTGCTAACCACCATGGCCATTTTCAGGTACCTCCTGCGGTCTGCTGCCGGCCCCAAATCTTTCGGTATTGATTATAAATATCATTGAAAGATCAAAGCGCAAGTTTGGTGCCATTTGGTCAAGGCACTGCACCTGCAGGACAGGGCAAACCTGGGCAGTTGGCTCATTGCTCTGTGCTTTGCTAACCACCATGGCCATTTTCAGGTACCTCTTGCGGTCTGCTGCCGGCCCCAAATCTTTCGGTATTGATTATAAATATCATTGGAAGATCAAAGCGCAAGTTTGGTGCCATTTGGTCAGGGCACTGCACCTGCAGGACAAAGCAAACCTGGGCAGTTAGCCCGTTGCTCTGTGCTTAGCTAACCACCATGGCCATTTCCTGGTACCTCCTGCGGTTTGTTGCTGGCCCCAAATCTTTCGGTATTGATAATAAATATCATTGAAAGATCAAAGCGCAAGTTTGGTGCCATTTGGTCAAGGCACTGCACCTGCAGGACAAAGCAAACCTGGGCAGTTAGCCCATTGCTCTGTGCTTAGCTAACCACCATGGCCATTTTCTGGTACCTCTTGCGGTCTGCTGCCAGCCCCAAATCTTTCGGTATTGATTATAAATATCATTGAAAGATCAAAGCACTACTTTGGTAACATTTGGTCAAGGCACTGACATGTTGCTCGTTGCTCTGTGCTTAGCTAAGCACCATGGCCATTTTTAGGTACCTCTTGCGGTTTGCTGCTGGCCCAAAATCTTTCGGTATTGATTATAAATATCATTGAAAGATCAAAGTGCAAGTTTGGTGCCATTTGGCCAAGGCACTGCACCTGTAGGACAAGGCAAACATGGGCAGTTAGCTTGTTGCTCTGTGCTTTGCTAACCACCATGGCCATTTTCAGGTACCTCTTGCGGTCTGCTGCCGGCCCCAAATCTTTCGGTATTGATTATAAATATCATTGAAAGATCAAAGCGCAAGTTTGGTGCCATTTGGTCAAGGCACTGCACCTGCAGGACAAAGCAAACCTGGGCAGTTAGCTCATTGCTCTGTGCTTAGCTAACCACCATGGCCATTTTCAGGTACCTCCTGCGGTCTGCTGCCGGCCCCAAATCTTTCGGTATTGATTATAAATATCATTGAAAGATCAAAGCGCAAGTTTGGTGCCATTTGGTCAAGGCACTGCACCTGCAGGACAGGGCAAACCTGGGCAGTTGGCTCATTGCTCTGTGCTTTGCTAACCACCATGGCCATTTTCAGGTACCTCTTGCGGTCTGCTGCCGGCCCCAAATCTTTCGGTATTGATTATAAATATCATTGAAAGATCAAAGCGCAAGTTTGGTGCCATTTGGTCAAGGCACTGCACCTGCAGGACAAGGCAAACCTGGGCAGTTAGCTCACTGCTCTGTGCTTAGCTAACCACCATGGCCATTTTCAGGTACCTCCTGCGGTTTGTTGCTGGCCCCAAATCTTTCGGTATTGATAATAAATATCATTGAAAGATCAAAGCGCAAGTTTGGTGCCATTTGGTCAAGGCACTGCACCTGCAGGACAAAGCAAACCTGGGCAGTTAGCTCATTGCTCTGTGCTTAGCTAACCACCATGGCCATTTCCTGGTACCTCCTGCAGTTTGTTGCTGGCCCCAAATCTTTCGGTATTGATTATAAATATCATTGAAAGATCAAAGCGCAAGTTTGGTGCCATTTGGTCAAGGCACTGCACCTGCAGGACAAGGCAAACCTGGGCAGTTAGCTCATTGCTCTGTGCTTTGCTAACCACCATGGCCATTTTCAGGTACCTCCTGCGGTCTGCTGCCGGCCCCAAATCTTTCGGTATTGATTATAAATATCATTGAAAGATCAAAGCGCAAGTTTGGTGCCATTTGGCCAAGGCACTGCACCTGCAGGACAAGGCAAACCTGGGCAGTTAGCTCATTGCTCTGTGCTTAGCTAAGCACCATGGCCATTTTCAGGTACCTCTTGCGGTCTGGTGCCGGCCCCAAATCTTTCGGTATTGATTATAAATATCATTGAAAGATCAAAGCGCAAGTTTGGTGCCATTTGGTCAAGGCACTGCACCTGCAGGACAAGGCAAACCTGGGCAGTTAGCTTGTTGCTCTGCGCTTTGTTAACCACCATGGCCATTTTCAGGTACCTCTTGCGGTCTGCTGCCGACCCCAAATCTTTCGGTATTGATTATAAATATCATTGAAAGATCAAAGCGCAAGTTTGGTGCCATTTGGTCAAGGCACTGCACCTGCAGGACAAGGCAAACCTGGGCAGTTAGCCCGTTGCTCTGTGCTTTGCTAACCACCATGGCCATTGTCAGGTACCTCTTAGGGTTTGCTGCTGGCCCCAAATCTTTCGGTATTGGTTATTAATATCATTGAAAGATCAAAGCGCAAGTTTGGTGCCATTTGGTCAAGGCACTGCACCTGTTGCTCGTTGCTCTGTGCTTTGCTAACCATCATGGCCATTTTCAGGTACCTCTTGCGGTTTGATGCTGGCCCCAAATCGTTCGGTATTGATTATAAATATCATTGAAAGATCAGAGCGCAAGTTTGGTGTCATTTGGTCAAGGCACTGCACCTGTAGGACAAGGCAAACCTGGGCAGTTAGCCCGTTGCTCTGTGCTTAGCTAACCACCATGGCCATTTCCTGGTACCTCTTGCGGTCTGCTGCCAGCCCCAAATCTTTCGGTATTGATTATAAATATCATTGAAAGATCAAAGCGCAAGTTTGGTGCCATTTGGTCAAGGCACTGCACCTGCAGGACAAAGCAAACCTGGGCAGTTAGCCTGTTGCTCTGTGCTTTGCTAACCACCATGGCCATTTTCTGGTACCTCTTGCGGTCTGCTGCCAGCCCCAAATCTTTCGGTATTGATTATAAATATCATTGAAAGATCAAAGCACTACTTTGGTAACATTTGGTCAAGGCACTGACATGTTGCTCGTTGCTCTGTGCTTAGCTAAGCACCATGGCCATTTTCAGGTACCTCTTGCGGTTTGCTGCTGACCCAAAATCTTTCGGTATTGATTATAAATATCATTGAAAGATCAAAGTGCAAGTTTGGTGCCATTTGGCCAAGGCACTGCACCTGTAGGACAAGGCAAACATGGGCAGTTAGCTTGTTGCTCTGTGCTTTGCTAACCACCATGGCCATTTTCAGGTACCTCTTGCGGTCTGCTGCCGGCCCCAAATCTTTCGGTATTGATTATAAATATCATTGAAAGATCAAAGCGCAAGTTTGGTGCCATTTGGTCAAGGCACTGCACCTGCAGGACAAGGCAAACCTGGGCAGTTAGCTCATTGCTCTGTGCTTTGCTAACCACCATGGCCATTTTCAGGTACCTCCTGCGGTCTGCTGCCGGCCCCAAATCTTTCGGTATTGATTATAAATATCATTGAAAGATCAAAGCGCAAGTTTGGTGCCATTTGGCCAAGGCACTGCACCTGCAGGACAAGGCAAACCTGGGCAGTTAGCTCATTGCTCTGTGCTTAGCTAAGCACCATGGCCATTTTCAGGTACCTCTTGCGGTTTGCTGCTGGCCCAAAATCTTTCGGTATTGATTATAAATATCATTGAAAGATCAAAGTGCAAGTTTGGTGCCATTTGGCCAAGGCACTGCACCTGTAGGACAAGGCAAACATGGGCAGTTAGCTTGTTGCTCTGTGCTTTGCTAACCACCATGGCCATTTTCAGGTACCTCTTGCGGTCTGCTGCCGGCCCCAAATCTTTCGGTATTGATTATAAATATCATTGAAAGATCAAAGCGCAAGTTTGGTGCCATTTGGTCAAGGCACTGCACCTGCAGGACAAGGCAAACCTGGGCAGTTAGCTTGTTGCTCTGTGCTTAGCTAACCACCATGGCCATTTTCAGGTACCTCTTGCGGTCTGCTGCCGACCCCAAATCTTTCGGTATTGATTATAAATATCATTGAAAGATCAAAGCGCAAGTTTGGTGCCATTTGGTCAAGGCACTGCACCTGCAGGACAAGGCAAACCTGGGCAGTTAGCCCGTTGCTCTGTGCTTTGCTAACCACCATGGCCATTGTCAGGTACCTCTTAGGGTTTGCTGCTGGCCCCAAATCTTTCGGTATTGGTTATTAATATCATTGAAAGATCAAAGCGCAAGTTTGGTGCCATTTGGTCAAGGCACTGCACCTGTTGCTCGTTGCTCTGTGCTTTGCTAACCATCATGGCCATTTTCAGGTACCTCTTGCGGTTTGATGCTGGCCCCAAATCGTTCGGTATTGATTATAAATATCATTGAAAGATCAGAGCGCAAGTTTGGTGTCATTTGGTCAAGGCACTGCACCTGTAGGACAAGGCAAACCTGGGCAGTTAGCCCGTTGCTCTGTGCTTAGCTAACCACCATGGCCATTTCCTGGTACCTCTTGCGGTCTGCTGCCAGCCCCAAATCTTTCGGTATTGATTATAAATATCATTGAAAGATCAAAGCGCAAGTTTGGTGCCATTTGGTCAAGGCACTGCACCTGCAGGACAAAGCAAACCTGGGCAGTTAGCCTGTTGCTCTGTGCTTTGCTAACCACCATGGCCATTTTCTGGTACCTCTTGCGGTCTGCTGCCAGCCCCAAATCTTTCGGTATTGATTATAAATATCATTGAAAGATCAAAGCACTACTTTGGTAACATTTGGTCAAGGCACTGACATGTTGCTCGTTGCTCTGTGCTTAGCTAAGCACCATGGCCATTTTCAGGTACCTCTTGCGGTTTGCTGCTGGCCCAAAATCTTTCGGTATTGATTATAAATATCATTGAAAGATCAAAGTGCAAGTTTGGTGCCATTTGGCCAAGGCACTGCACCTGTAGGACAAGGCAAACATGGGCAGTTAGCTTGTTGCTCTGTGCTTTGCTAACCACCATGGCCATTTTCAGGTACCTCTTGCGGTCTGCTGCCGGCCCCAAATCTTTCGGTATTGATTATAAATATCATTGAAAGATCAAAGCGCAAGTTTGGTGCCATTTGGTCAAGGCACTGCACCTGCAGGACAAAGCAAACATGGGCAGTTAGCTTGTTGCTCTGTGCTTTGCTAACCACCATGGCCATTTTCAGGTACCTCTTGCGGTCTGCTGCCGACCCCAAATCTTTCGGTATTGATTATAAATATCATTGAAAGATCAAAGCGCAAGTTTGGTGCCATTTGGTCAAGGCACTGCACCTGTAGGACAAGGCAAACCTGGGCAGTTAGCTCATTGCTCTGTGCTTAGCTAACCACCATGGCCATTGTCAGGTACCTCTTAGGGTTTGCTGCTGGCCCCAAATCTTTCGGTATTGGTTATTAATATCATTGAAAGATCAAAGCGCAAGTTTGGTGCCATTTGGTCAAGGCACTGCACCTGCAGGACAAAGCAAACCTGGGCAGTTAGCCCGTTGCTCTGTGCTTAGCTAACCACCATGGCCATTTTCTGGTACCTCTTGCGGTCTGCTGCCAGCCCCAAATCTTTCGGTATTGATTATAAATATCATTGAAAGATCAAAGCACTACTTTGGTAACATTTGGTCAAGGCACTGCACCTGTTGCTCGTTGCTCTGTGCTTTGCTAACCATCATGGCCATTTTCAGGTACCTCTTGCGGTTTGATGCTGGCCCCAAATCGTTCGGTATTGATTATAAATATCATTGAAAGATCAGAGCGCAAGTTTGGTGTCATTTGGTCAAGGCACTGCACCTGTAGGACAAGGCAAACCTGGGCAGTTAGCTTGTTGCTCTGTGCTTAGCTAACCACCATGGCCATTACCTGGTACCTCCTGCGGTTTGTTGCTGGCCCCAAATCTTTCGGTATTGATTATAAATATTATTGAAAGATCAAAGCGCAAGTTTGGTGCCATTTGGTCAAGGCACTGCACCTGCAGGACAAAGCAAACCTGGGCAGTTAGCCCGTTGCTCTGTGCTTTGCTAACCACCATGGCCATTTTCTGGTACCTCCTGCGGTCTGCTGCCAGCCCCAAATCTTTCGGTATTGATTATAAATATCATTGAAAGATCAAAGCACTACTTTGGTAACATTTGGTCAAGGCACTGCACCTGTTGCTCGTTGCTCTGTGCTTTGCTAACCATCATGGCCATTTTCAGGTACCTCTTGCGGTCCGCTGCTGGCCCCAAATCGTTCGGTATTGATTATAAATATCATTGAAAGATCAAAGCGCAAGTTTGGTGTCATTTGGTCAAGGCACTGCACCTGTAGGACAAGGCAAACCTGGGCAGTTAGCTTGTTGCTCTGTGCTTAGCTAACCACCATGGCCATTTCCTGGTACCTCCTGCGGTTTGTTGCTGGCCCCAAATTTTTCGTTATTGATTATAAATATCATTGAAAGATCAAAGCGCAAGTTTGGTGCCATTTGGTCAAGGCACTGCACCTGTAGGACAAGGCAAACCTGGGCAGTTAGCTCATTGCTCTGTGCTTAGCTAACCACCATGGCCATTGTCAGGTACCTCTTAGGGTTTGCTGCTGGCCCCAAATCTTTCGGTATTGGTTATTAATATCATTGAAAGATCAAAGCGCAAGTTTGGTGCCATTTGGTCAAGGCACTGCACCTGCAGGACAAAGCAAACCTGGGCAGTTAGCCCGTTGCTCTGTGCTTAGCTAACCACCATGGCCATTTTCTGGTACCTCTTGCGGTCTGCTGCCAGCCCCAAATCTTTCGGTATTGATTATAAATATCATTGAAAGATCAAAGCACTACTTTGGTAACATTTGGTCAAGGCACTGACATGTTGCTCGTTGCTCTGTGCTTAGCTAAGCACCATGGCCATTTTCAGGTACCTCTTGCGGTTTTCTGCTGGCCCAAAATCTTTCGGTATTGATTATAAATATCATTGAAAGATCAAAGTGCAAGTTTGGTGCCATTTGGCCAAGGCACTGCACCTGTAGGACAAGGCAAACCTGGGCAGTTTGCTTGTTGCTCTGTGCTTTGCTAACCACCATGGCCATTTTCAGGTACCTCTTGCGGTCTGCTGCCGGCCCCAAATCTTTCGGTATTGATTATAAATATCATTGAAAGATCAAAGCGCAACTTTGGTGACATTTGGTCAAGGCACTGCACCTGCAGGACAAAGCAAACCTGGGCAGTTAGCCCGTTGCTCTGTGCTTAGCTAACCACCATGGCCATTTTCTGGTATCTCTTGCGGTCTGCTGCCAGCCCCAAATCTTTCGGTATTGATTATAAATATCATTGAAAGATCAAAGCACTACTTTGGTAACATTTGGTCAAGGCACTGACATGTTGCTCGTTGCTCTGTGCTTTGCTAACCATCATGGCCATTTTCAGGTACCCCTTGCGGTTTTCTGCTGGCCCCAAATCGTTCGGTATTGATTATAAATATCATTGAAAGATCAAAGCGCAAGTTTGGTGCCATTTGGTCAAGGCACTGCACCTGTAGGACAAGGCAAACCTGGGCAGTTTGCTTGTTGCTCTGTGCTTTGCTAACCACCATGGCCATTTTCAGGTACCTCTTGCAGTTTTCTGCTGTCCCAAAATCGTTCGGTATTGATTATAAATATCATTGAAAGATCAAAGCGCAAGTTTGATGCCATTTGGTCAAGGCACTGCACCTGTAGGACAAGGCAAAACCTGGGCAGTTAGCTTGTTGCTCTGTGCTTTGCTAACCACCATGGCCATTTTCAGGTACCTCTTGCGGTCTGCTGCCGGCCCCAAATCTTTCGGTATTGATTATAAATATCATTGAAAGATCAAAGCGCAACTTTGGTGACATTTGGTCAAGGCACTGCACCTGTAGGACAAGGCAAACCTGGGCAGTTAGCCCGTTGCTCTTGTGCTTAGCTAACCACGATGGCCATGTGCAGGTACCTCTTACGGTTTGCTGCTGGCCCCAAATCTTTCGGTATTGGTTATTTATATCATTGAAAGATCAAAGCGCTACTTTGGTGACATTTGGTCAAGGCACTGCACCTGTTTTCGTTGCTCTGTGCTTAGCTAACCACCATGGCCATTTTCAGGTACCTCTTGCGGTCCGCTGCTGGCCCCAAATCTTTCGGTATTGGTTATAAATATCATTTAAAGATCAAAGTGCAAGTTTGGTATCATTTGGCCAAGGCACTGCACCTGCAGGACAAAGCAAACATGGGCAGTTAGCTTGTTGCTCTGTGCTTAGCTAACCACCATGGCCATTTTCAGGTACCTCTTGCAGTTTTCTGCTGTCCCCAAATCTTTCGGAATTGATTATAAATATCATTGAAAGATCAAAGCGCAAGTTTGGTGCCCTTTGGCCAAGGCACTGCACCTGCAGGACAAGGCAAACCTGGGCAGTTAGCCCGTTGCACTGTGCTTTGCTAAGCACCATGGCCATTTTCAGCTACCTCCTGCGGTTTGCTGCTGGCCCCAAATCTTTCGGTATTGATTATTAATATCATTGAAAGATCAAAGTGCAAGTTTGGTGCCATTTGGCCAAGGCATTGCACCTGTAGGCCAAGGCAAACCTGAGCGGATTGCTTGTTGCTCTGTGCTTTGCTAACCACCATGGCCATTTCAGGTACCTCTCGCGGTTTGCTGCTGATCCCAAATCTTTCGGTATTGATTAAAAAAAATCAAAGCGCAAGTTTGGGTGCCATTTGGTCAAGGCACTGCACGTGCAGGAAAAGGCAAACCTGGGCAGTTAGCTCATTGCTCTGTGCTTAGCTAACCACCATGGCCATTTTCAGGTACCTCTTGCAGTTTTCTGCTGTCCCAAAATCTTTCGGTATTGATTATAAATATCATTGAAAGATCAAAGCGCAAGTTTGGTGCCCTTTGGCCAAGGCACTGCACCTGCAGGACAAGGCAAACCTGGGCAGTTACCCCGTTGCTCTGTGCTTTGCTAACCACCATGGCCATTTTCAGGTACCTCTTGCGGTTTGCTGCTGGCCCTTAATCTTTCGGTATTGATTATAAATATCATTGAAAGATCAAAGCGCAAGTTCGTGCCATTTGGCCAAGGCACTGCACCTGTAGGACAAGGCAAACATGGGCAGTTAGCTTATTGCGCTTAGCTAACCACCGTGGCCATTTTCAGGTACCTCTTGCGGTTTGCTGCTGGCCCCAAATCTTTCGGTATTGATTATAAATATCATTGAAAGATCAAAGTGCAAGTTTGGTGCCATTTGGTTAAGGCACTGCACCTGCAGGACAAGGCAAACCTGGGCAGTTAGCTCATTGCTCTGTGCTTTGCTAAATAATAGACACACCCAAATTAGACTCCCGGTGGTGCGGGCATATATGGGCGGAGTCCGCCGCTCAGTTGCCCACCCCCTTCATACACACCAGGCTCCGGCCAGCGTAATACCATTACTAATATTACGAGGCGTGCCGTTGCTATTGCTGCTGCTGTTGCTGGCGACAAATCGAGACTCGGCTACAGCGTCGTTATTTGAGCTGGCACACTGTACGGCGAGGTAGGCAGTTGAGTCCGGGCACGGGGGTGGCCACTGGCTGTGTGTTTCGGTTTGGGGCGAGGTACGGCCAAGGCAGGCAGGCCACTTGGCCGGTGACTGGGAAGGTCAGGTTCGGGAAACCTTTGTTGGAATGCCAGTCACGGTGTTTTAACTACCGTGGTGTATTAATGTTTCCAGGGGGCTAGGCATCCCACCCCCGATATTTTATAACATAACATATTCTACTTGTAGACTCCATATAAATTATGATCTCGAGCAATCCAATTTTGCCATTTTGCAGAACTCCGATGGCCGTGGTTGGGTGTCACAACCAACATGTACATTTCATATAAATTATCAACTCCAGCCGTTCCACCAGGAAGTACAGTGCAAGGGGATACCGGCAGGAGCCCGCCGAGCTTTAGTATTTTTATGTCAACTTGAAGCCAACGGCACTTCACAGTGCTGATGCATAGGTTGCAAAGTTGACACGGCATGTCTCGGATTACTCTAGGCAAGGCACAAGTACCCACCACCAGCTGCTGGCGGGCCCTCGACACCCTCACTGGCAGGGCAGTAATGTACAGCATTATCGTGCTACATTTCTGAACTCCCGCATATAAAAATGAATGAGATCTTGGAAAATCGCATCCAACTTCTAATAGATACACATGCAATTGCATCTAAGCATCACTACTGCCACCCCATACGGCACCTCAAAAACACCTAAAACCTATATGTAAGAAAACAGTGATCGTACATCACAATAACGCTGTCATGGACACAACTGCACTTATACAACGCCTGCTGGTTTTAAACGGAGGCATCTTACTCATGAAGATGCCCCCGCATCCGCACTACCGCCCAAGATTGCTGGTGTACCTGAATAGTGCCGCGATAGCCATGTCGCTCCGACCCACCCGGCAATTCCCCGTGGTGATGATGAATTGCCGTGGATAATACCGTAAACCCCGGCCTTGCCGTTGCGAAACCGATCAGCGCCGTGCTGCCCCTCGTCTGCTACCCACCTACTTTCCCTGGGTCGGCGGCTGTGCGGATTGGTACTGTGCCTGTGCCTGGGTCGGCGGAGCAGGTAGGTACTGTGCCTGGGTGGCTCGGGCGTGGGAGGTCTGTCTCTGGGCCGGCTGTGTAGGTCGCGCAGCAGGGGCAGGGGCCTTGCTTTTGTACTGCAAGCTTATTGCGGTAGTGGCGCTTTGTCGGTATGCCAACTTGCACTTCTTGTCGTATTCTGCGAAGTACGCCGGGCTCGCCATGGTGCTGGTGGCCACCCGCTGGTGCTTGAGCGCCTGCACTGTGCCCGCGACCGCAGCGATACCGGTCTGGTTGAACTGCGGGGAGGGGAACATGGCGGGGGGGTTTGTGAGGAAAGCGAGGCGGGCGGGCGGGAGGTCGGCAAAAGTGTGGGGAGGGCCGTTGGGGCGACACGAACATGGTCGTGTATCAAAGAAACACCGTGGTGAAGTGGAGGGAGCACTAGCGGGGCCGTGCCATGTCAGGACCAGGGCTCCAGTTAGGTGGCAACAATGTAGGGGCACACTCCATGCACGACGCGTCTCGCCTTCACCCTGTCAGCAGCCAGCTTCTTACCTCGAACCTCGGCTTGATCGACTGCCGCGCCACCTTTGTCTGCTCAGACAGCGCCTCCAGCTGCGGCAGCTGCAGGGGGCTCTGCTGCAGCCGACCCAGGTGCCGGTCCAGCACCGACTGCGCGCCGCTCACGTCGCGTCCGTCGTCCTCGTTCGCCGCGCGCTGCGCCTCCTCGATCGCGTCCAGGGTCTCGAAGCGAGCGGCCGTAACGAACACCAACTCGGCCGGCAGCTGACCCGCGGGTCGCGGCTCGGCCGTGCGGAGCACCCGTAACACTAGGCTGCGGTGCACCCGAAGTCCACTGGACATGTCCGTGTACTCCAAATCCACCTGGGCCAGATCCGTCGTCACGCCCGGCTGCTGCTGCTGCCCGGCTGCTGCCACGGGGGCCAGGCCTAGCACCACGAGGCACTCGCGCGACTCCTCCGCAAACATGTCGTTGAAGGCGGCGCCGGTGGGTGTCGCAGCTGCAGCGCCCTCTGGAGCTCCTCCGGATGTGGTTGGTGCCCGCTGGCCGCCAGACGACTTGCCGGCCGCGCCAAGGACTCGACCGCCCGAGCGGAAGGCCGTGAGGGCCACGTTGGGCTGCGGCCGCACCTCCACTCGGACGTCCTTGGCCACCACAGCCAGCAGGCCGCCTAGGGCTGAGCAGCAGGAGGGTAGGGAGGGGCGCACGCGCGCAGGGGAGGAGGGTAAGTACCCGGTTGGGAGTCAGGCGGGAGCGTGCAGGTGGGGTGGAACGTCCCAAGCCAATGCGGTATTTGTACAATGGAAGGACAGTTACCATACACGATTCGAAGGTGGACCGTGGGTTGATTGGTGCGTGGATAGCATTGGGCGGGGTTGTGATGAGAGCCTAAAGGGCGAAGCGGCGCTCAAAAGCCCCAAAGCTGCGAACTCACCATCGCCAAAGCCGCCAGCAATATCATCGCTGCAGCGGATGTAGTAGTACACACCGCTCTGCGCCTCCGCTACCTCCTGCAGAAGACCCACGCTATGCCCGTCGCCAAAGCCGAAGGTGTGGACCGTCACGTTCTGGTTCGTGGGCGCCTGCATTGCCTTCAGGAGTTCCACGATATCGGCAGGCCGGGTGGGGCCTGTGGGCCGGAGGATGGCATATGGGAGGGCGAGCGCCTCAGGTATCCACCTCGTCATAGGGACAACACCGGGCGTTCGAACCCTGCGGCGGCGTTTCCTTGCACTTCCGACCGGTATATCCCCTCAGCAAGCCAACAGGCCGAAACCCAACCCGCCGCCGTCACGTCGCACCGCCCGCTGACGTCACATCACACGCCTCACCCCCCTTTGGTTCTTTTATGTAACCCCCCTTGATTTGTCGGCCGTGGATTCGCGGATATGCTTTAACCCCCCATCCCCCAGCAGCAGCTGCGGGTGTCTACGGATCGCGCACACGCACCGTGTGTCGCCTGCCCGTCAGTGAACAGGAAACAGCTGTGAACCACCCGCGATTGGTCGCCCTTGAGCTCCAGGTCTGCGTCCATCTGCTGCCGTACGCCCATGACCAGTCCGTCGTACAGTGCCGTGCTGCCATTTGCCTCCAAGGTTTCCACCACCAGGTGCGCCAGCGCCCGCGCCTCCGGCGTCATGCGCAGCAGTGGCAGGTCCTCACGCACGTCGCCCGCGTAGCTGCACAGCCCCAGGTAGTCGGCGGGGGTGAGCTGGTCGATGAGGAAGTGGCACGTCTCCCGCACCAGTTGAATCAGCTCGCCGCCCATGCTGCCGGAGCGGTCCAGCACGCATGTGAGGGCCACCTGGGCACGCTGCGGCACCTCGGCAACGGCCTGCGGGGGAGGGAGGGGAAGAGAGCACAAGGGAGCAGCCGGGGGCTCAGGAGGCAGCGCCCGGGGGGGGGCCGAGAGGGAGGCGAACGCGGGCGCCTCGGTGCTTCACCTGCGCGCACCCAAAGCCCACTTCCCACAAACTGCTGCGCGCGCTTCTCCCCGCTCTTACCGTGATGCTAATAACTGCCCGCACGGCCTCCTCCATCCCGTTGCCGTACAGCTCATATTCGGGTACAATCGCCAGCTTGAGAGCATCCTGCGTCGCCGCCGCCGACGTCGCACCCTGGCCCACGCCCGCAACCGCACCGCTGTCCACCTCCATCGGCTGCGGCGAGCGCCGAACCTGCTGCGCCAGCGCTTGCAGTTGGTGCCGCAAGCCCACCACCTCCACCACCTGCGCGCCACTCGGCTCGAAGACGGCGGCAAACTCTACCTTAAGGGCGGCGGCACGCAGCAGCTCGTGGCGGCGGGCCAGGGGCAGCTCCGCAGCCTGGGAGGGGAGGGGAGGACACACAGCAGGCAACGGAATGTGAGCGGCAAGTGCCGCGCTGGGGCAGTTGCTGCAGTGCGGGAGGGTACCCAGAGGACCTTTTAGCGCACCCGCCGCCCTCGCATCGTGTACGCCTCCAGTGGGCTCAAGTTGCCGCACCTTTATTGCGATGACAAACACGGCCAAGCCCAGACCTAGCAAGCCCACCCACCCACCCACACCCACGCATACCCTATCCTCTTCGACACTGTCACTACTACTTCGACGTTTCCACTACTCCGCTGGCAGTCAGCTCGTTTCCTATGGCAGTATGCACAATAGCAACTCAGTCGCTACATTTAAAAGCTACTATCGTTCCGTCGCCTCCCTACAGCGGACCACCCTCTGGTCGGTTCATTTCCGTGGAGTGTCGCGGGTTAGCCCATAATTACCACACCTGTTTGAGGATGGCCCGCGCTAAGGCAGCTCTAGCCATGTCCTGTTTATCTTCTTTGATGCCCAGGGACCGCAGCATCTTCGGCAAGCTCAGCGCCCCGGCTGTCGCCGGTGCGGTCTGCCTCCCGCTCTTGCTGCTGCGGGTCGCCCTAAACCTGAACAGCGATCGAAGCACGCCCAGCAGGCCGTTCCTGCCAGGCGGTGATGCGGCGCATTGCCCCTCCTGCGGTTGCTGCACATCAGGGTGTGTGGGGGGGGAGGTACGGCAAGGACCTGGATGATAGGGTGCAGTCCAGCAAAGTATGAAAACGAGACATTCGTGGCGACGGCGTCGGTTGACTAGGGTTTAGCCGGGCCGCAGCAAGCAGCCATGTTTAGATTGGCCGCGGCAAGCAATCAACGTTCATTGCAGGTATTGCTGCAGGTTTCATCTCCGGCCGTGCCCGCTGCAAGCACTGCGACTCGGTTGGAGTCGAGGCTCATGCATTTCCCAGTTTGTGCACTAGTTGCATTGTTATGGCGTCCTGACAGTCCGCGCACAGGCTCGCGGTCCAACGGCCAGAGCTCTGCTTGTGCTATCCGGCGGCGGGTGGAGTTGGATTGACTGTTTGGCTTTGGACGTTCACGGAGCACTATTGGCGTTTCGAGCTTTCGACTCGTAAGCCGCGCAGCATCGCGCGTGAGAGTTGCTTGGGGCTGCTTGGGGTTGGTTTGATTGGCTTCACACAGCAATACTGCCGCAGTTCCATAGGGGTCGCTTCGGGTCGCGGCATCCGGTTCGGTCGGAATTGGTGGTGTTGGTCGACGTCACGGAGCTGGTTGATGGGCGCCAACCAAAGCAACTGCTGGAATGGGGCTGATCGATGTCTCGACCGAGTCTTGCACATAGATTCACCGTAGCCCTGAGCTCGCAAGTCCCCGAAGTGGATACCCATTGAGCCACAGTTGCGGGTATATGCGTACGCTATATTCTGCAAAAAGCATCGCGCTTCCATACTCCCATGGTAGCTACCGGTATACCTTGGCGTGCGTAGCCAGTCTGCCTGCCTTGAATGACTTGTGGCCGACGCCCTGATCCGTAACGGCGCTTGTTCTACGGCACTGTGTTCAGGGGGCCAGAAATGGTCATCCGGATAGCCACGCGTTCCACATGTGCGTCCCCAAGCTCATACGCTCGGAAACCTGGCGCGGCAACTGGACACCAATATCAATTTACCTGAACGTATTGATTTCTGAATGTGGTGCATACAGCTTCACGCTATTTCGCAGGGGTTAAGGAAATGCCGGAACGCGGGTGCTAGTCTCACTTAGAAGAAGTAGTGAACACAATCATTCATAGACTGTTACAGAGTACTCATACATGAAGAAGGAAACTGCACGAAGAGACTGTCCAGGTGGCCACCTGCAGCTTCCTTCGATTAGGCCTTGCCCGTGGTGGTTCTGTACTACACTAGGCAAGCCTAAGTGCTAAAGTGCATAAGCCTTGCGCGTCGTGCAATGTAGAATGCCACTGCTAGCTAGAAGCAAAATACGCCTTGTGTCATTTCGAGGCGAATGGGCGTTCCCGGTGTTGCCAACCCCATTGGTACTGGAGGTATCTTCTGAACAACGAAGCACGCGCAAATACTCTAAAAGGTATCCTTGCTGCAATGGAGGTAACCAATGAGCGTCCTGGAACCATGGGAAGACCACTTTTAAGTTGCCGCCCTTGCGGCGTAAAAAGTTAACGAAGGGAGGAGATTCATAAGAGCCCTGAGGTTCCATAGCACTAACCAATGCAAACGAGCGCATGCGGCCGCTCCCGCATTGGCGCACTCAGCCGCGCTCTCCAACCTGCCCACTTTTGGGCACCACCCGCTCCCATCCACTGACCTCCCTACGCTACCGCCCTCCGCAACTAAGCCTGCGCGACGGCCACAATACGACACAACACCGCCGTCACATCCCTCGACGGGTGGCGCCATACAAAAATAACAGATACCGGCTGGCGTCACAGCAGGCACAGGCTGGCGTCCCAATTCACCGCTGCACCACACAGCAGCCGACAGCGCCCTTAGCCCCGCCCTTCTTTCCTCACACTACGCCAGTCCACCGTGGCAAGCTGTGTAGGGGCCGCGGAGTAGTTTTAAAGCAAGATGCACGAAAATCCGTGGGGCTGCTGCGGGATCCGGCACAGAGGTTCCGGCACACAAGCGTGCATGCATGGAACCTACTTTGCAACCAGCGGCCCCCACATCATGCCCTAGCTACTGCGCGTACATGCGCCCTCTTACGCCTCACGCCTGCTCCAGTTCCTCGTACATGGCCTTCACCTCCCGCTTGAAGTGCCGCTCCAGTGCCGGCCGCCGCAGCTTGAGTGTAGGCGTCAGCAGGCCGTTATCGGGCGTGAAGGGCTCGGGCTGTAGGTACACCGCCCGGATCAGCTCGAAGCCGCGCAGTTTATTGGCGCGGCCGACCTCCTGGAAGGGCAGCGTACACACGCGTGCTTGCCACACGAATAAATACAGCCTAGGTGGAGATCGGTTTAAAAACATGGTTGTTTAGCACGCGGGAGAACTCAAGGCGAGCCGGAGGCGGGGGAGGGAGGGGCAGCGAGACGAGGTGAAGGGGCGGAAGTTGGGCGGTCGACGGACTAGGGCCCCGCCGCGAGGTATCTATCTAAAGAGTGTGGCGAGAACGAAGGAAAGTGTTTTTGCCGGCCTTGGGGTCAAGGGGAAGGAAAGGGGCATCACGGCGCCGGGCACCGGGACTGCCACCACGCACATGCGGCTGCACCGCAACGCACCCCCACCCACCCCGCAACCGCCGTCGTCTCGCCGTAGCCGCTTTAGCTTAGCCGCCAAAGGTCATATTACGACCTTCGGCTTTAGTATCCCCAACCCAGTTCTCCAGCATGCATATCAAAACGTCTGTTCTATACGGTTGTTTTCGGGCATCCACGGGTCTTTCTCGAAACCCCCCCTGCAACCGGATCATAACGTTAAGCGCACCTGCAGCTGCTGCAGCACTGTGGCACGAACCTTGGGCGAGCGGCATAACGTGCCCACCACCGTGGGAGCGTCATGACCCGCTGCCTGCGCTGCCTCCCCGGGACCCGACGCCTCCTCCTGGCCGGCCCCGGCATCACCCTCGGGCCCCGCGGGCGCCGCAGCGACGGATGAATCCTGCTGGTGATGATGGTGGCGGTGGTGGTGGAGATGCTGGCGCTGCTTGTGCGACGGCGAGGAGGGCGGCGATGGCGCTATGATCTCGACCTGGCCCGCCAGCGGCAGCAGCTTGTTGCGGTGGGGCACCACCACCGCGACCAGGCTGTTCTTGACGCTGCTGCCGTGAACCCAGATCTGCTCCACCACGGGCGTCTCGCCGTACACCGCCTCCAGCCGCTCGGGGCTAATGTACTCGCCTGAAACAAAGGAACGGATTATTAGGGATGCGTGACAGGCAGGCTAGGGGGCATACGCAGGACGAGGATGGCCGGCCGGTGTGGGTCGTAGCAGTCCCGCACAGATAGACGAGAAATGACCTACCTTGGCTCAGCTTGAACATATTTTTGATGCGGTCCACGATGGCAACGCTGCCGTCGGGCCGGAGCGCCGCGATGTCTCCCGTGCAGAACCAGCGGCCGGTGCGGGGGTCGTCGCTGCTGCTGGCCGCATCACCGGACCCCGCGCCCTCGCTCGGGCCCCCGGCTGCAGCTGCTGTGGGCGCTCCGTTCCCCGGGTCGGGAATGAGCGCCTCCTGGGTGAGGTCGGGGCGCCGGTAGTAGCCTGCACGCGTGTGTGTATATGCGGTTTGTGGGGGCGGCTATGTCGGCGGGAGGGATCAAGATGTGGCGGCTCGAGGTTACCCCGCCCTCCAGTAGGACCTGCTGGCGTGTAGCCCCACGATTACCCAGCAGCCCCGACCCGACGCGCCCGCGCACGCACCCGACCCCACCCGCCGGGGCACCAGCCATTCATCCAGCCTTAAGCTATCCACAAATCCGTTCTGAGAAGAAGCCCCTGCACTGCCCGCGGCCCTCTTGGCCCAATGTAACGCGGTCCAGTTGACTTCACACACTCGGTAGCCCCCGCCCCGCGGCCCCCTAGCGCCCCCGCCCGCCCGCTAACTGGTTTTCCTGGCCGGCTGGCTGGTTCGACGCGCGCCCCTACGTTCTTAAGGGAAGGACCTTTGCGTACGTACCTGTGAAAAGCTGCGGTCCGCGTATAAGCAGCTCTCCCGCCGGCAGATCACAGTGCTCACCGCCGCCCCCGGCAAGGTAGCCCATGTCCGGGACGGAGCGCAGCCGGAACTCCGTGCAGAGCAGCGGGGGCCCCACTGACCCTGTGCGGCAGCCGTACAAGGGAGCAGGGGAGTGTTTTTTTTATCTGCAACGTGCGGACTCTCCTTCCAAGGGACACGGGACTTAAATGCCCATCACACACCGTAGCCTGCATCCGAAAACCCCGCGAGTTTTTCCTCTAGCCGAAAATGCACTCCGGCTCTCATGCTTGCAGTGATGAAATACCCTCACGCCCCATGCGAGCCCACCCAAATGCTTGACCCCAACACGAAAACATCAGCCTATCCACTGTCCGAGTCTTCTTGACAAGTGATGCAGGGACTCCGGCCATCCGCACCTTTCAAGCGGAAGGAGCCTCTTTCGCAACTTTTTACAAGCAGAAGCAGCCTCTTTTGCACGCTCTCAAGCGAAAGCAGCGTCGTTCACGCCCTTTTACAGCGGAAGAAGCCTCTTCCGTTCCGTCCGCAACCTTTCACGCCACTTTCACGTACGCCCTGGCAGTGGTCACTATAGTATGAAGCACTTCGCACTCGTTGTCACCAAGCACTAGTGGTATAGAGGTAGCATAGGTCCTTGCCACGGACCAGACCCGAGTTCGATTCTCGGCTAGTGCATCGGGGTCGTAGCTCAAATGGTAGAGCGCCCGCTTAGCAGCGCCGCATGAAATGCGGGAGGTAGGGGGATCGATGCCCTCCGACTCCATTTTGCCGTATGTGGCAAGATTTGTTCTTGCGGATGTAACAATTGCTGAAACGTCCCAGGCGACTGCTGTAAGATGGCACTTTCGCCTCCCCAGCCAAAGCCCACCTTACCAACTTGCTCCCAGCAGAATGGCTCCTGCATGAAGGACGCTGCACACGTCTCCGTCAGGCCATAGCCCTGCGCCACCGGGCAGCCCAAGGTGACACGAAGGAATTCCTCGACGCGACCAGCCAGCGGGGCACCCCCGCTCACGACCAACCTGCGTAGTGTTTGGGAGCAAGGGGGAGTGGGATGGGGCGCACAGGGTCAGGCTAAGGCCGACGGCAGGGGAAAGAGCATGGTTTGCAAATAACGTGCTTTCTGCGGAGATGGAAATCAGGCATGCATTAACGTACTGAATATGAATGAGACGAAGAGAATCCTGCATGAAGTAATCGCTAGTTAATGTTAAAATGGGCTCCAGACCTCTAACGGCATTTACCTTATTAAAGGTAAGTGCCCACCGCGTGGCGCGCAGACAGCATATCAGGGCACCGTAGGTGGGACCAGGCACACCTTGCGTCCCGTGCTCGCGTACTTGCACGACGCAACAAAGGTAAGCGACAGAATGACAGCGGCGCGGGCACTAAGCGTGGCTCCACATATAAGCGGCGGACAGCCCGTGCTGACTAAGACCCCAACCTCACAACTCACCTCAGCCGGCCGCCCAGCGCCCGGCGTATCCGCCCAAACACGATACTGTCGATGAAGCCCAGGCCCAGACCTGCCGCTGCACCCTGCTGCTCCGCCTCCGAGCTCGGCTCTGAGGCTGCCCGCCAGCCCAAGATCGAAGACGGCCACAGCCCCAGCCTCAACGTCGCAGCTTCTGGTCGAGCGCCGTGCTTCAGAGCCTCCAGCTTGCGGCCGTACATGGCGCCGTATACCGAGCGGCGCAGCCAGTTAACCTTGGAGAGGCGATGTTGCACCTGACGACAGCGGGGGGCGGCGGCGGGCAAGAAACGTTACTAGTCCTTAGCTAGAGTTGGCGATTAATCTTCAATCGCTGGCTGGCTGGCTGGTTGGTTGTTGCTTGGTTGAGAGGTAAGTGGCCGCTTAGGAGGTTCACGAGTAGAGGCAGTCGGCAATCCAAGCTACCAACAAATGCTTTGCTGTGAAACGATTGATCAGTGGACTATGCAGGGCTCCGGCGCGACCTGCCGGTCTTCCGCACCGTGGTCAGTATCTTCTCGTACACTCGGGGCACGCCAATGAACACAGTGGGGCGCAAGGCGGCGGCGTCCTCCGCCACCAGCGCAACGTCGCCGAACCAGTAGCCTATACAAGCACCCGCCGCCAGGCACGTCTCCTCCGAAACCCTGGATGCCATGGAATTAGCGGCATACGCGTGTTGAAGGCGGCAGGTGACCAGAGGCCGCGTTATGTGGAGCACAACCAGGGAGTAAAGGATGAATTCGTAAGCGAACCGGGCAGTCATGGCTGCACCAATCCCCACTGGTCAAAATCAGGGGCTCGAATGCCGTGCCATTACCGGGATCCCCCGCCCGCATTACCGCGTTGCCAGCCACTCGCCTGTCAAAGATATGCGCCAGCGGTAAGTACGACAGCATGGAGTCACCAGGCCCCACGACCTCGTCGCTGTAGTGCGCCAGCGCCCCAGAGAGTGAGGCCACAGCCGCCACCACGGCTGAGTGCGGCAGCTGCACGCCTGCGTCGTACCAACAGCGGCGTCGTAGGAAGACGTTTCCGGCACTCGTCCTTTCGATAAAGCAAACATACGCAATGTAAACGAGGGGCCGAAAGGGTGGGAAGGGGATGGCGACGGGCGGGACGAGCGAACTGATGACACACGACAGCAGCACTGTGGGGGGGATTTATGGGGACAGCGCACCCCGTCACGACCGCCGCGTGCGTTCACCCTAAAACCCGCCCTCGCCCGGATCCATCCATCCGCATAGCCGTACAGACAAGATCCCCCCAACCTGCCTTTGGGGTCACCGGTGGTGCCACTGGTGTACATGATGGTGGTGAGGTCAGCGGGCTGCGGCGGCTGTGGATCGCAGTGTCCAGCGCACTGTCCCGCCTCCACCAGCTCAGCATACGTCATGCGACGGACGTACTCGACACCGTCGCCGGTGTTGGAGACAGGGGCGTTCGCGCCGATGCTGCGACCGTCAGACTCCTCGCCGGCCAGGGACGGGGAGGCACTGCCGGCCCTGCTGGCGGGCTCAAGGTGACCCATGGGTCGCGGGCCCCAGTGCACGAGCAGGAGCAGCGGCGCCGTCAGCTGGTCCATGACCTCGAGCACGCTCTGCAGCTTCTCGCTGGCAACGAACAGCGCCCTCGCTGCGGCGTGGTTGATGACGTACTGTACGGCGTCATGACCCAGCGTGTCGTACACGGGCACGCATGTGTAGTTCATGCGGTTGCAGGCCTTGCAAGGGTTTCGGTGTGGGGGAGGGAAGAATCAGGATGTGGGCAGAAACGGGTTGCGCGGTGTTGACAACAGCGTGGAGGTGAGATGGCAGGCTGGAACGTTACCCACGGCAAGATTAGTTGCCCGCTGTCGTCCCTCCTGCACCTTCGCTTTCCGCACTTGCCGAAAAGTACCGACAGTACTAAAGCGCGTGGCTCCCTCCCGTGGCCCCCTGCCTCGCCTACCTGCAGCACAATCATCCACTCGGGGCAGTTGGCCGCGTACACCGCTACTCGGTCCCCGGCACGAAGCCCAGCGGCGGCCAAGCCCGACGCCAAAAGGCAGACCTAGTAGGTGGCAGCAGCGGGGAGTGAGCGGCAGCCCGTGGGAGGTAGGTAGCGGTGAGAGGGTCGGCACGGCAGATACGAAAGGAGGCGCCTGACTCCTGTAGGCGTCCTACACACCACGTACCAGAACGAATCAAAATGCTTGCTTTCGCACGTCAGTGCACGGCGCGGCAACCCGCACCACGGCACGCACCTGCCGATCGGCCTCATCGTACGACATAAACTTGTACGGCCCCGGCTTGCCTTCCGGCGTGGGCCTGCGCCAGCCGAGGCACGGGCTGCTGCCGTGGTGCTGCACGCTGTTGCGCCAGATCTCGTAACACGTGGTGGAGCCGTGCGGCGCGAACGGGAAGCCATCTCTGGACCACAAATGGCGGTAGACGGGGCTCAGCGCGGGCACCTGGTCGCCCTGGGCCGCCACTGCGGGCTCCACCTGCGAAAATGTGGCAGTGAGGCCGGTGGGAGGGCGGGAGGTTGGGGGGCAGAACGGAGCGAGCAAGGGACTGCGGCGGGCGGGCACAGCAGATTATTATTGCTCTGGGCGATGGAACGGAGCGGATGGTATAGTGATGCCTATTTTTGGGAGATATGAAGAAGTGCAAGGTTAGTTTTGAGGAAGACAGGTAGCACCGATAAGAGTAGTAAGAGCCATCCTGTATTTCGCGGGGTCACCGCCGAACGTGGCGGGACACAGGTCCTCGGCGCTGGCCTTGGAGCGACAGCAGAAACGATCGCGTTGCATCGGACGGAACGGCGACTTCGCACCGAACCCATCAACCACACAACGCCTCAAGAGAATTCCTTGGCTAGTTATGGGTGCACCTGCCCCGCACGCGCCCAACTAACCTCGACCAGCCACTTGTATTTCTGCTGGCCTTCGCGCTGATGTTGCTCCGCCATAATTACGTTCTCCTGGCTATGCAGTTTCGTCTTAAGAGTGCGAGCGGGGCGGTCTGGCGGTCGCGGGATGCCCCTCAATAGCGGGATCCTTGATGGCAGCCTCGGTCGTCACGGTTGACAAGGCTAGTGCCGTGCTTGGAGCCGACACCTAAAGTGGACCCAATTAATGAAATACCAATCTGGTTCCCAATATTACTGCTGAGCAGGGGAAAGAATTTCGAAACCGGGAGGCTGAGGGTGGGGATTTTATACTTGTGGGATTGTCCCGTGGGTCGTCGTGGGTCAACCGAGCGACGCGAAGAGTGGGGTCGCCCTAGACGCGTACGGGCAGGCGGACTGAGAGGCAAACCACCAAAGTATACCACGACTAAAGCAAGAGGAAATCAGAAACGTGAATTATTTACTCCGCCGTCAGCGAGACCGCGCTCATATTACGGAGTATATGAGCCAACCTGTGCTCGCTCGCGTAATGGCGTGATTACTGGCGGCGGCTGCCCTCATCCTCCGAACATATTCGCTGCATCTGCGTGCCGGTCATTTGTTCACTCGTCGCCAAGAAGGCGCGAGAGCGCTCTACAAATCAAATACCTCAATTGCCGCTGCCATCTGCCAGTAGTACTGGTCACTTTTGACCTGCTGCTTGTCGGCCTCGTGGTTGAACAGTGCTGATCTTAGTCGCACTGTCGGCATGTGATGATGACCAGACAGTGGCTGCAACCCATCTCGAATCCCTGGCGATAATGCTTGGCAGCCGAGGTATGGACTTGTGGGCTGCTGCTGTTGGTTGCAACCTCCACATGCAGCCTGTTCACCCATAGGCATCCTTGCGGGCAGCACTCCCTCACCACGTGGATATCTGGAGCACCGCATCCCACAGTGTCCCTTCCATCATCTCATGCACCATGTGTGCATTCGTCCATGGTTCAGTGTTCCTTAGCCGTACGGTGCCTTTGAATTACAGCTTTACGGGGCCTGCATCCGGACTGACCAGCAACAAGCATCCTTAAGCAACCTAAGAAAGGACGCATGCTGGTAGATAGTCAGTTGCAAGGAACGCTACTAGCTTGCCCCTCACGGAACGAACACTTTGCGACCTGCGTGGCTATGCATTTCGGGGCATTTATTTCCCGCCAGCAAACACTTGATTAAACATGTAAATCTGCTTCATATATACCGGCATGTATTAGAAGTAGGGGCGCCCACACAAGGAACACGAGACGTGGGCCGCCGTCTACACAGTACCTCCACACATATCATGCCTTGTCCTGTATATGCTATACTTCACAAACATGCACGCCTACTGCTATCACCGGTGTCAAACTGAAGTCATCGCAGCCACTTCAAGATTTCGTCAAGGCGACATCACTGGACGGAGGCTGTTTGCACATACAGCTGCACCAACTACCGGGAAACCGCCATTATTGAAGTAAGACGGCGGTAGCCTTTACCATGGTATGGAGGGAACGAAAGGCTACCCCGGGGAGAAAGCGGGGACGAAGCGCACTGTCAAAAGGGCTACAACAGGGGCAGGTAGGGGAGGGATGAACCGCGCTGTCCAACGAACGGGCTACCGCAGGGGAGAGAGGAGTGAACCACGCTGTCCCTAAGGCTGCCGCAAGGGTGGGAGGAGGGGTGAGCCGCGCTGTTCACTGTCCGTACATCGCACCATAGCTCTGCCGTGCACAGTACCGGTAGGGAGCATGCACGAGCGCCGTTACTCCCGCAGACAGTTGATCCTGGTCGCTGTAAAGCGCCAAATATTCACACACGTACGCAAGTCGTACACTCATGATCGCGACCGTGCGACGCCTATTCACTGCGTCTGTAATTTTTCTGACCGACTATAGCGTTTACCCCGAAAAGACCGACTATAGTCACACTCCCATTTTACAGACGTGCAGCCACAGCCCGCGCATAAGGTCCCTGACCTCCCTCGCCTTCCCAACACATGGCCGCAGCCACAGCCCACGCATAAGGTCCCTGTCTCCCCTCGCCCTCCCAACACATGGCCGCAGCCACAGCCCACGCATAGCACCTCGGACCTCCCTCGCCCTCCCAACACATGGCCGCAGCCACAGCCCACGCATAAGGTCCCTGACGCGCGACCCCCCTCGCCTTCCCAACACATGGCCGCAGCCACAGCCCGCGCATAAGGTCCCTGTCTCCCCTCGCTCGCCCTCCCAACACATGGCCGCAGCCACAGCCCACGCATAGCACCTCAGACCTCCCTCGCCCTCCCAACACATGGCCGCAGCCACAGCCCACGCATAAGGTCCCTGACCCCCGTCGCCTTCCCAACACATGGCACCAAACCCCGAAGCATGCCGTTCTTGACCCCAAACCCAGCCCAGCACATGCCGTAAACGATTCCCGAAGCCCGCCCATCCCTGAGCAAGCACACTACCTTGACTGGACTCCGCGACGGCCAAGCAAAGAAAGAGGGAAGGCCTGCCTCACCAGCGTAGCCCTTGCAGGCGCAGATTCTTGCAGCAGGCAGGGAGCTCCGAGCTCCGGAGTCCGCCGGCCGGTGCGTAGTAGTCGCACGGAGGTCTCCAGCGACGAAGGGCAGGCCAGCTCGGGCGATGCAGGGTGGCAGACAGAATTGGTGTGGGAGGAAGTGGGGGCACTTAGTTGGTGCACGGTGCACAACGGTCGGCGACGTGTACGTATATATGGGGCTTGGCACACGCTGTCACGACACAGCGCGTAACCATCACAGCGCGTGCAGAGTGCGTTAGTTGCCGTACGCTAAGGGCATGAGTTGCGCCCTGCGGTTAGCGTTGTCTGGTAGATGTGGTTACATGGCTTTGATTGCCGGTAATTACGGTAGTTATATTAGAGCTATCGTTACAGTAGATGTGAAGCCAACGGACACATGGCATGTGTCGGCAGCATTGGTAGATGTGCTCCAGGGATGGCAGTTAGCCACGTTCGGGAGCGCACCTAGGCCCGCTGCCTGGAATGCCCAGGCAGCGGAGTTTGTCGCCACAAACTAACAAAGTCTGGAAGAAACAGCCCTGTACTGACACATCGCTGTAAGACTAGTGCGTACCTCCGCCCATTCTCTCAACAGCATCCACAACTTGCACGTCGCAGTGTGTTGATTGCTCAGCCGTAACCGGCAGTCTTTTCGCTCTCTTCACCCAAGAGCCGACGCACGCGCGTCGGTGCCACGTCCGGCAGCCAGGCGGCCTCTGGGGCAGCGAATCCTCGACAAACTCAGCTGGACGTCAGACCAACCTGAGGTTTGCGAAGTCTCGCAACTAGGGGTCACCAGTAGGATAGAGACAGCGCTAGCGAGGCTAGCAGCATTTGTCTTGAGTCGGCAGTGTCCTGCCACCATCCTGTTTTGCTCGTTGCTTGAGAAGCAATCGTGGCACCTAAGCAAGTAGAGAAGCCGGCTGCGCCGCTTCCCATACCGTTGTTGTCTCCACTTCTAGCGACTAGGCCTGGCACTTCTACTGAACGTCTTGCTGCTCGTCTTCTCCGCGCCGAGCATCAATCATTGCAAGAAGCGCTACGAGCAACTACTGACGCCAGTGATCAGGACCTTCCCCGCGTTCCCAGGATTGACAACAACACCGACGGTCAACCCGGGCCAGCGTTACATTTGGCATCTGGTTCGTCTGGTGCATCTGGCTCATTTGGGACCGGCGAGGCCGGGAACTTTCCACTTGTCCGCAGCGGGGCTGCTGGGACCGGCGAGGCCGGGGACAATTCAGGTGTTCGCAGCGAGGCTGCTGGAACCGGCGAGGCCGGGAACATCCTGAGATCCTGCAGCGGGGCTGCTGGGATCAACGAGGCCAGGAACGCCGCTCCGTCTTGCGACGCAGCGGCTGGTACTGAACTCGGTTATCTTCAAGGCGAGGCACCCGAGGAGGGGCCACCTGCGAGGAATCGACCTGCGCCCTTCACCGTCGCCGTCGTCCGCCCTTTCGCCATGGGACCCGGAGGCTTCAGCAAGCCACCGCCCTACTTGGGTCAACCAGGTGATTTCGAAGGTTGGAAGGTCCGGTTCGATGCCCACAAGCAGATGGTACTGTGCAATGGCCAAATGGGAGCTCAGCCAGCTATCCTAGCCATCACCTTCAACGCAACCGTCCTCAACGTGGGACCAGCGTCACCTTTCGGCACCTGGGTGACGGACACCTATGCAGCGATTCGTACGGAGCACGAGCAGGGTTTCCATGCGTTGGCACCGCCGGGGGCGGTGCCATGCTCATATCTGGGCGCTGGCTATGTGAAGGCGGACGGCACCATTGTCGCGGACTTGTGGGACACCTGGGTCGCGGCGGCAAAGGCGCGGTTCGACATCGCCGACCCCCTGGCTCGCGGCCGGGCTGAGGGTTTCAAGCAGCTCCCCGAGGAGGCACCGCATGAGGCCGGCCAGCGGTACTCGGAGATCATCAACAGGCTGTCGGTCGACGATGCCTGCGCCAAAGACAAGGCCAGGTGGTTTCTTTTCGGCCTACACGACCAGGCATTGAAGAATTGGGTAAACCAACAGTTCCTAGCCCGGAATGCGCCGGCGTGGACCTTCGAGGCCGTACTGGAGTTCGCCAACCTGTATCACATGCGGAATCAGCTTTCACCGATGTCGTACGGGGCTGGCGTCGCGAAGAGCGGGGCTCGCTCGATGGCCACCACTGCAGCCGGGGGCGCATCGGAGGCCATTGGGTCCGCCGTCGCCAGCCCGCACCTGTCAGAACTACAGAAGCTCTTGGAGGCACAGCGCCGCCAGATGGACATGCTCACCAATCAGATGCAGACCATGGCCACGTCAATGGCCACCGCCGTGCACGGGGGGGCGGGGCCCTCCCGTCACGGTGCGCCGCAGGGTAACTGGGGGCAACCGGCCGGGGGCCGGGGGCAACCGGCCGGGGGCCGGTGGCCCAACCCCAGCGGCCGTGGTCAGCATGCCAGCGGCCGTGGCGGTGAACGCGGCGCAGCGCCGGGCCGGGGGCCCAGGCTGAGCATCAATGACCCGGGCCCTCCCACGGGCAGCCTACCGCCCTGCGACTACGTCAACTGCCGGGGCAAGCGGGAGAACCATAGCCGGGACTTCTGCTATCAGGCGCAGCGGGATGGCCTCCCGACCGCCAACGTCAAGCCACCGCCACAGTTGCCCGCGCGGGGCGCGCGCAACATGGCAACCCGAGCCCAGGAGGCGCAGCACGACGAGGAGGAGTACGACCCGCGCATCATGTTGTGCAGCAGGTTGGTCGGGGGGGCTGAGGTAACGGCGGGGCCGCACACCTCGCTTGTCTCGACCAAGGCGCAGCTGCTTCAAGAGCAGCGACACAACCTGCAGCTCGAGGTGCCCTCGCTTCTGCCGCAGCTCGTCGTGTCGCCAGCGCCGGTCAACGCAGCACCGTCACCGTCTGCACCGTCATTGCCCGCAGCCGTGCCCGTCGTCGCCGCCGTCGCATCCACAGCCCTGGCGACGCCACCGCCGACTGCTCCCGCCGTGCCCGCGATGGTGCACACCGCCAACGTCGTCCGGGACCCGCTGCCCGTTGGTTACACGCAGCAGCCGCCAGGGCAGCTGCCCAGCACCTTGCCAAGAGCAAGCAAGGCAGCAGGGGTCGTCGCAAGGTTTGAGGTCAGCCTGCCGTGTGGCACGCGGTTCACGGTGGAGCTCGATGCGCAGGCGCCCACGTCCGTGGTGGGTGCCGCCATGCGCCTGCTGCAGTCGACCGGCTGCAGTGCGTGCAGCCCGCAGGTCAAGCCCGCCGGTGCAGTGGAAGCGACAGTAGCAGCACAGCAGGCAACCGTCGCCAACGTGCCCTGGCTGCCCAGCCACCCTGATGCGGATCCGGCCGTCCTCACCCGGTCCATGCTGGAAAAGTTACCGCCGGAAAAGGTGCAGCAGGTGCTACGGGACTATGGCGATGCCAGCACGCACGTCCTATGGCTGCGCAACCGGGAGCCGCGGCACTCAATCGCGGTACAGTCGGCTGCCAGGGGCAGCCACAGCAGGCATCGACGACGCGCTGCGGCGGCAGGTCATGGCTGGCCCGGGGGGTCTCCCTGCCTGCCGCCGCCCAAATCCTTACAGCGTGCCTTTCTCACGCCTCATCACATGGCGAATTTACGTCCACGCTATGCCATTGAGCCCCCGGCCTTTCCGCAGGGGGGGAAGTGTCTCTGGACTCAGCGGATAGGCCGGCAGCTTATCTGGCAATGGCGACGCGGGCAGCGCCAGCATTGGAGCATTGCACAGTGCAGCTCGCGGAGGTCATGGCCACCACTGGCCTCCAGCCGTCAGCGGAGCTCACGGACCCATGGGACGACACGCAGCTGCACCACCTACTGCGGCACGGCAGTTTCAGCAAGGAGCCACCGTCGGATGAGCAGCGGCGGGTCAACAAGCGCGCTCGGTCGTACCGTGTAGCCGGGGCAACCCTGCATCGCATCATGCCCAACGGTACTGCGCGTGAGGTACCTGAGCCGGGTCGCCGCCGGGAGATCGTTGAGCAAACGCACAGCAAGCTGGGGCACTTCGGGGTGGGGCGCACTCTCGGACTCCTGCAGACGAGCTTCTGGTGGCCAGATTTTCCTCAGCGCTGATCAGCGACGCCGCTTGGCAGCGGCGTCGGCTCTGGACGGGCGGGCCGTACGACGTAAGTACACCGACCCGGTGACGCTGGAGGATTCTGTGCTCGGGGGCGAGGCTCATTTCCTGGGTCAGGAGGCCCGACCCAAAGCCTACGAGGTGCGCTACATCGACGGCAGCACGGAGCGTATGTCACTGGCGGAGCTGCGCAAGCATCTGGCCCCTGAACCAACAAAGGATCGGGGCCGGCGTGGCAGTCGCACCGCTCTGGCAGTCAGCATGGAGTCGCTTCCGGACAAGTGGGACCTGGGTACAGTTGCGGGCGTGCGCGGGGCGCTTGCGAAGCTCATGCCACACGGGGAGCCCTCAGCCAATCTGGTGGGGCGGTTGGTCAACCGCGTGCCAGCCGGGCCACTGTTCCTGCAACGAGCCGGCCAGGCCACTCCCAACCAACCTGAATGTGTGTCAACAATCACCGCGGAGCTGGAACCGCTGCTGCAGGTGGTTGACTTTAGCAAGTGCACTGGGGTACTGGATCCGTGGAGTGGGACTGGGACTATAGCTCGCGTGTTTAGGCAGAAAGGGTACATGACGTACCGCAACGATGTGTTCGAGGGGCATGAAGCTGAGCGTCACGAGGATGCGCTGCAGCCTGGGTTTTATAGACGTGTGCAGGATGTGTGGGGTTATGATGCGATCGTAGCCTCGCCGTGGTTTGCCATGCTAGATCTAGCTTTGCCTCTCGCTGTTAGCTTTGCACCAGTAGTCGCATTTCACGTGCCTGGGCACTATGTCACGGACGCGCATGACGTGCGTCGCGGTTATCTGCAGTCGCTTGCCAAGGCTGGGCGCCTAGCACTCATCATGGGCTTGCCACGCGGGCGCATGGGCAAGAGGTGCATGTGGGTAGTAGTGTTCGCGAGCCGCTGCCTTCGCAAGCAAATGCTCAGGACGAGCGAGGCTGTGGATGGACCGTGGGTGATGATGTAGTGTTGCACTGGGTGTAGAGCGCGATCAGGGGGGGCAGTTCGTGGCCCAGTCGTTGCGGGGCCCTGTTTTGTCGTTAGCTGTTTGCAGTTTCTGAGCCTTTGAGCTTGCGTGTTCTGGTTTGTGTGCTTGCCCTCCTGAGAGGAGTTCTGCAGTGACGAACCTGTTGGCCATTAGGGAACGCCGGCGGGACGATGCGAAGGGCGGGGCAAGGCATCCGCTGCACCGAAGGCTGAATTCTTGCTGTGAGAAAGCTGGCTGCTGCTGAAGGCTGCGCGGGTGGCTGACGGGTGGCTGACGCTGAAGGGTTGCGCGCCGCTGCTGGCTGCTGGCTGAAGTACCGGCTGATCAGTGCAGCAGGTACCTTGCCCCACCCGATCGATCGTCCGTGGCAAAAGCGCGCGTTGCGAGCAACGCAGGTCGGAAAACGTGCATTGCAAGCAGCAGGCAGCATCCCACTGAAGTTACCCCAAAGCCACGTGGCTTGCAGCCCAACGAAGGTTTTCCGAACCTGACCTTACTTGTCGCTGGCTCCGAACCTGCCTGCCCTGCTGGCCATACCTCACCCCCAAACGAAACCCCGCGGCCATCCCCGTGCCCGGACTCATCTGTGCGCACCTTGCCGTACGTTATTCCTGCCCAGTAATGTCGCTGCTGTCGGGATCGAGTTGCCGCCAGCCGCAGCGGTAGCAACAGCGTTTCTTGTCATCGCCGCATCATGCACTAGCATCTGAAAGAAGCTCCGCCGCCTGTTATCCGTGGGGAGCAGTGTTTTGGTTTAGATAACATTGTGTGGGTTTGTAACATAGGTGAGCATCAGCACTGAACGCGAGCACACCATGCTGTACCCACCTGCCAAGATGGTCTTGCGTACGTGCTTGTCCGAACGTCTCCTGAATAGGCCACCTAAACTGCAGACAATGATCCAGTTGCCGTACATCGTCCACCCTGTCTCCCCTCGCCCTCCAAACACATGGCCGCAGCTAGCCACAGCCCACGCATAAGCGAGGTCCCTGCTGTCCGCCCTCGCCTTCCCAACACATGGCCTCAGCCACAGCCCACGCATAGCACCTCGGACCTCCCTCGCCCTCCCAACACATGGCACAAGCCACAGCCCGCGCAAAAGGTCCCTGTCCGCCCTCGCCCTCCCAACACATGGCCGCAGCCACAGCCCGCGCATAGCACCTCGGACCTCCCTCGCCCTCCCAACACATGGCCGCAGCCACAGCCCGCGCATAAGGTCCCTGACCCCCCTCGCCCTCGCAACACAGGGCCGCAGCCACACCCCACGCATAGCACCTCGGACCTCCCTCGCCCTCCCAACACATGGCCGCAGCCACAGCCCGCGCATAAGGTCCCTGACCCCCCTCGCCCTCCTAACACATGGCCGCAGCCACAGCCCACGCATAGCACCTCGGACCTCCCTCGCCCTCCCAACACATGGCCGCAGCCACAGCCCACGCATAAGGTCCCTGTCTCCCCTCGCCCTCCCAACACATGGCCGCAGCCACAGCCCGCGCATAGCACCTCGGACCTCCCTCGCCCTCCCAACACATGGCCGCAGCCACAGCCCGCGCATAAGGTCCCTGACCCCCCTCGCCCTCGCAACACAGGGCCGCAGCCACACCCCACGCATAGCACCTCGGACCTCCCTCGCCCTCCCAACACATGGCCGCAGCCACAGCCCGCGCATAAGGTCCCTGACCCCCCTCGCCCTCCTAACACATGGCCGCAGCCACAGCCCACGCATAGCACCTCGGACCTCCCTCGCCCTCCCAACACATGGCCGCAGCCACAGCCCACGCATAGCACCTCGGACCTCCCTCGCCCTCCCAACACATGGCCGCAGCCACAGCCCGCGCATAAGGTCCCTGTCTCCCCTCGCCCTCCCAACACATGGCCGCAGCCACAGCCCACACATAAGGTCCCTGTCTCCCCTCGCCCTCCCAACACATGGCCGCAGCCAGTTCTAATTGTTTCATTATGCGTCATGTACAAAACTCCATTTTTAGAGGGTGGCTGCAGCACCGCCCGCCCTTTTGAGTGGGACCTCGCATCCCCGATATCGGGCACGCCAACCTGACTCTCGGCTTGCTATTTACATTTGTAGGTAGGAGCCGCTGCCTACAACATTTGCGGTGAGAATTTCCTGGTCCTTACATGGCGCGAAGTCAAGGACCCGGTCCATTCCACTTGTGCACAAAGGCGCCAGATGTATATATTTATTTTGGCGACATTAAAGGACTTTCTAGGGGTCGCAAGTCAACTTTGGGACAATTCAGGCCTTCCCATCGCCAACGGTCGAGTTGCACGCTGGTTGGTCGCGACGTTGCTGAACGCTCCAGCCGGCTAGGCTGGAACCCGTCTTAATTTCGATGCTTTACCGTAAGCGAGAATAGTTTCATGGCATACCGCTTTGAACAATGGGAGCGAGACATGTGAGGCACCACGGTGCGCACCACTGCGCACCATGAAACAGAGACACGGCACCTAACCAACCCAAGCAACAGACTAGATCCACCATCGCATACCATACACGTCGCATATACAGTCCCCACCGGTACCGTGAAAGGAGGCATGGTGCGATGCACGGGCAGTCGCACGCTCGCAGCGAATTATTATTATAGCATATATTTATAATAAAAAATTTGACGCGGTACAGTGACCAGGATCAGCTGTCTGCGGGCGGATCGGCGCTCGTGCATGCTTCCTACGGATACCGCGCACGGAGGCATGGTGCGATGAAATGCAAATGCCCTGGCTCGCTCCGGAACCAATGCCGGTGAAAGTACGTGCCGGCGCTGAGGCGTGGCACACGCTACAGGTACGTGTTTGGTGTCACTGCCTACACTGTAGGATATAACTGGTGGCCCGTATAGGAGTGTTTCATGCAGCTTCTCACTTGATGCACGCGAGAGCGTCTGGTAAAACCGAGAGAGGATACCTAGCGAGCACTGGCCACTAGATCTAGGAAGCCAGCCGGACCGGCATTCCATCACGGCCTAGGCGACATCATTTGTGACACCCCCTTGTCATTGGCCCCTTCCTGGTTGATTTTGGGCACAATTTGCAAGTTCCCACGCCAAGGCTTGCACAGCCTGGAATAATCCAGCAGCAAGGCATACTGCTGCAACCTGGGATGCGCCTACCGACCGCCGCTACCGACCATGCATGCTTAGCTGCTGGTTTCGATACTCCATGCTTGGAAATGGTGAACCCTTTGGCACACATGGGGTATTTCACCCCCACCCACTTCGCCTGACGCAAAAATGTGGCAAATGCGAAGCGTCGCCATACTTCACTTTCAAGTTCCAAGGTAGCATCGCACATGCTGCCGCCAGCAGGATCCCATATACCCTAAGTTGCATCCTTACGATTATTTCATTTCCTTCAATGTCCTTCTCCCACGTCCATTCAAATCGGTGCGTCCGTGGCAAGGAAGCCATTGCATCTATCTAAATCGGTCCCGTCTGCCACACACCACACAGGACCACACACGGCCCAGCCGCCCGCCCGCTAGGCGACTCCCCCACAGCAACAACAGTAATCCGGCCGATCCCTTAAGCCTCGGCCATCTACCCTGCACATACCCCCATTTTTACACTGAATGCTAAAATCCAAGCAAACTGGCGGCGTCGTCAATCTCCCGCTGCCGCGCCTGCTTGCCAGCCCACCGCGCCTCCAACACCTGCGGTCATGTACGAAGGTGAACATGAGCGTATCCGTGTATCTATCGGGCCCCTTGCCGCGCTCTATTCCATGCGACCGTTTGGGGCCGAACATCTACCTTGGTCCCATCCACATACTATAAGCCCAAACATGTCTAGGTAAAACACAATTAACGCAATATCCGGAATGCGTTGGTCTCCGTCGCGAAAACGTTGCTATGCTCTGTATAGCGGTATTTGCAGCAGGCATAAGGCCCACGACCGAGTTTCCCCATCCCGGGGTCTTACCTGCGGGTCAGTTACCAGCCGGTGGTGACCGATGCGCTCCCCGCAGCTAGGAGCGGGGCACCCGGAGCGGCCGAAAGGCGGGCGGGATAAGTACGCATCGATGCACCTGGTGGGAGGCGAGGCAGACCCGGGGGCGGGGACCGGAGGACGGAGGGCGACGCGCCGAATGAGTGGTGGTACAGCACGGAGGGCGGGCAGGAGGGCGGATGCTTTAATGCGAGTGACAATCGGGCGGCAAGATACGTGACGTGGCAATGCATGAGGCTGCCGTCTGGCTGGGTGCCGGATGAAATGGACGGAGCCCGGCTGGGGCGGCAAGAGTCGGCAGATTGAATCACGTGGATTGCACGGAGGCGTTGAGCACCCGTATACATTGGGGCCCCCGGCCACTTCTGCTCCTGGCGCCTGATGCTGCAAGACTGCGCTCCTGTCCAGCAAGCGCCCTCCCGATATCATCCGTCCACAGATAGAGCAGTGAGCGCGTGCCCGAAGTGCCACAACCCTAGCTAAACTCACCTCCCGCCCTTCCGCCCTCCTGTTACGCCTCTCCTCCCCGCCCTCCTATCAGGACGCCCCTCCTACCTGTGGTGCATGAAATGTCCACACGAGGCAAGCCGCAGCAGCTGCATTTCCGATGGCACGGCGCCCAGCTTGGTCGGGTCAGACGGCAGCAGCCGCTTGGTGCACACAGCGCAGCGCCCGCCGCCCAGCGCTACCACGCAGCGCTCTCGGAGGTACTGAACCGCGGGCAGCAGGCTGGGGCGGGGCTCGTGGGCCGCGGCGGCGGCGGCGCGGGCGGCCTCGCGAGCCGCAGCGCCCTCCTGGGCGGCGCCGGCCATGGCGGCGGCCTTGGATTCGCTGTGGGCAGTCATGGTGGGACTGTGACGGCGCGGTGCGGCCGCGCCTCTGCCACCGCCACCACCACCAGTGCCGGCGCCGGCTCGCGCCACGTCCAACTTTGTAAATGTGGGCTGCGCCTCAGCCAGGCGCCTGACCTGGCGAGCGGTGTTTATTGATGACAATAAATACAATTCATAATTTTGAAGGAAGGAGTACATACGCTACGCACGATTTTTGAGGCACGCAGTGCGCTTTATATTACACCAAATTATACAGCTAGTACAGTGGCACCAAGCTGGCTGTGGCGCGGCCAAAATCGCCTCGCTCGTCGGTGTTTGTGCATGTGCATGCGCTCTCCATCCCTGCTGCGCTACCGCTGCACTCGGCTACGCACCCAGTACGCACCCGGACATCCGTCCCGGCCACCCAATCCCTCACGCACCAGGTCTGCCGCCCCCGCCAGCGAGCTGATCTGGAGGTCCGTCGGCAGGTTACACCCCACCACCTGCAGCTCCACCCCCTCGTCGGGGTAGCGCTCCGGAACCACCGCCCGCAGGTCCAGGTAGTAGCCGCCCTCAGCCAGCAGCAGCTGCACCACGCCGCTCCGCTCCTTGACGCTGCGGAGCTCGACCGTCCCGCCACTACCGCAGCCGTTACCACCGCCGCTACCGCCGCCACCACCGTCGCCGCCACCGGCACTGGTTCTGGCATCATTGGAGCCGTCTCGTGTCCCACCGGGACCACCGCCATGGACACAGAACTCGTGCCCGCTGGCGCCGCCATCGCCTCCGGCGGCTCCGCCACAGCCGCCGGTGCTGGCAGCGGAGGAAGCTTCAGGCGTCGAGCCCCTGCTCGCTGCAGCCAGGGCCCGCAGCTGCTGCACCTCATCGTACGCCGCCGCCAGGCGGTTATGCACCAGATAGTCGCGCAGCCAGTCTACAGCATGCAGCACCTGGCGGCCGCCGATGTGACGGCGGACCTGCGGGGAAGGGGCGCCGGCGCCGCCCGCCGCAACGCCGTGGTGTGCGGGAAGGCCTGCCCGTTGCCTGTATGTGTTTGAGATGAGAGTGCACGGTGTTAAAACACCATGTCCCAGACCGTCAACAGCTTTCCGGTGCACGACCCTGGATACGTTTGGACGGTGCTAAGCAGGATGTTGCTTCGTTGCGGCGGTTTCCAACGAAAGAAACCGCCACACAGAATTACGTTATCATAAGGGTTATGATGTTCGTGCACGTGCACGTGTGGCGCCGCCTGCAGTCGGAAGTTCCCAGCGGGGCCGTCGCCAGCGCCACTGCATCACTTTGCGCACCTCCGCTTCGATGGCTGCTTGCAGCCTGGCCAGCAGTTCGCTGCTCAACGTGCTCCTCCCGCTGCCGCCGCTACCGCCGCCCGCGTCCAGTTCAATCGCCAACGAGACGGCCGGGTAGGTGGCGGGGAAGAACGCCTTCAGCAGCACGGTGCGCATGCGGCTGGCGCAAATCACGACCTGCACGTGGTGGTCGCGGCGGCAAGAATACAGCAAGGAGAGGAGTGTGGGAGTCGCCGTGGACGCTGAAGGAGACGATGGTGGACGGGCTAGACGGCAACACGTGGTCTAGGTCGTGGTTTCAGCCGTGATTTGGGTCGGCCGTGAAACCAATCGGCCCTAACACCAAAACAATCCAAGCACTGGGGGGGGGGCGTCAAGCGGCCACCAGCACCGCTATCGGCGCCACTGCGGCACCAGCGACATCGAAAGTTATGTATCGACGGCCTGCCTGCTCTCCCGTTCGGGCACGGCCTCAGTTCTGCCGCCGCGGCCCAAGTCATCCTTGCCATACCTGCACTGACTCGGGCGTACACGATCGCAGCTGCTCCGTTGCCACTCGCGAGCGCACCTCCGTCAGCTCAGCAGCGATGAAGCGCTCGTCGTGTGGGTCCCGCCCGCTGCTGCCCACCGCCGCCGCCGTCTGCCGCTGCTGCCGCCGCTCTTGCTCCTCCTGCTCGGCGAGTCGTACCGCGGCCTTATGCGCCAGTGAGCGCGCCTCCGCTGCCTCCAGCTCGCTCAAGTGCTTGGCGGCCCTGGCGAGGGTGCCGCAATATTGAGTTGGGGGCGCGCAGGTGGGAGGGTCGTAAGGGCAAATCGCTAAGGTGCGGGTGGATTAGAAACTTCGACCCATTTGACCATTTATTGCCAGCTGACGGTGGCTCAGAGGACAGGCCAGGGGTGAACTTCTTACGAGCCCAGCCACTGTCCATCAAAGGTCTTCGCGTACTTCTATGTTTGTGTCGTCTCCGGAGCATACAGACCGGCATCAATATGACTCAGGCCAGACGAGTAAATGAAGGTCATTTGGTGGGATGTGGGGTGGCCGGCAGGGGCTAGGGCATTTTTGTGTTTGCTGCGTCAGCCGGAGCGTCCTCCTGCGTAGCAGGAGGCGTGGCTTTGCTATTCGACACCTCTGATCGGAACGCACAATCGATGTCATACCGGCGCTCGAGCTTTGCTGTCTGCGACCTACCTTGCCAGACCCTTAGCGTTTGCCCTGCGCTCCAGCGACGATTCCTCGTCCCAACTCTCATCTTCCGCCATGGCTTCGACCTAAATTCCAGGAGCGAGCCTTCAGAACCTTAAGCCTTGATCCAATCAGCCGTTTAGGCCTACCGGTACTTTGTACCCTTTCCGAAACACGGCATGATAACTATCGATTACAGATGCCCGCACGGATTATACTGATATCGAGTAAAGTGATTGCACGATTAGAAAAACGAGTAATGTCAGTGTTTGCAAGCTGATGGGTGATGGCCAGAACCGTACGGCAGCAGTTTCACTTGTTAACCCGGAGGCCAAATTTTACCTGAACTGGTGCAATAATAGAAGGGCCGAGTTGTTGGCTGTGGTATCAAACGAAGCCCTGCGGCGCGAGGCTGCATATGAGAGCAGAAGGCTCAGCTAGGCAGTGATCGCGCCAGACAGCTGGCCTATACAGATTTAGGTATACACCAGGCGTTTCCTGTCATTGACTTGGCCTGGCCATGTCTCGCGCAACCGCACCCCCTGTCGCTGCCTTTGCGCCGGACCCGCCATCGCTGCGGGCACCTAGCCGCGGCCGCAGAGCTCAGCACCAGCATGTACCCTTCCGCTCGTATGGATTCCATGCTGGCGCCCTGCGCAGCGCCCCTCAGTCAGCCGGGACGCGCCACCCGACTCATGCACGCGGGGCGGGCACAGCTCATCACGCGCAGCCCGGCAGTGCCGGCAAGTCAGCGCGAGGGTCCGGTACCGTCTCCATGCACGGCTGGCATATGGCTGGGCCCGAAACCGCAGGCGGCAGGGGGCCCACGCCGGCCAGCAGCGACGCCGGCTCTCGCCCCACGGGCGCAGGGCGGCACCAGGTAGTGGCTGGGGCCGCTGCAGCTGGGTCCCACGCCCATAACCGCCACGTCGCAGCTGCAGCTTTTAACGCCATCGGCTTGAGCTCCGCCAGGGGCTACCAACAGCAGCAACAGCAACACTACCACCGGCAGCACTGTACCTCCCACCAGCACCATTACATGGCACTGGCTCGCTCCCTGCACGCCGCGCGCTTGGAGTGGGCTGCGGATGCCCGACACAGGTAAGACCGCGGCGGCGATGGAAGCGGCGGGAGGGGATAGTAGTCGCATTGGGCGGCTGCAGCGCGAGGGAGCGGGCAGCGACGGCTAGCGCCGGCAGACCCGGATGCAGCTCTAGTGAACTGGGTTGCTGCGCCGCCCTGCCGCTCCCACCCCACCCGCAGACTGCAAGCTGTCAAGACGTCCGGTGCTACGGCGTCTGGATCGGGCTCGTCAGGTACATTGCAGGTGGGCTGCCCGCTTGGACTTGAAACACTGGCGGCGACAGTGGCCACCGATTGTCGGTACACCGGTTTGTTGGCGGCAGCGCAGCGCATTGCTGCAGCTTTCACGTCGTCACGCCGGGTTACCCATATTGCCCTGCGCTGACCGCTGACCTGCTCAGGTCGGGTCCTTGGTGGAGTTTGAGAAGAATGACCGGGGCATCCTGGCCGTTGTGGCGGCGCCCGACGGCAAGAAGAACTGGTTCGTGGTGGACCAGGTGGGGTGGGGCGGAGCTGGGTTTGGGACCGGCGACGTGTCCAGAGGTGTTTCGGCAGCGGCTGGGTAGAGTCACGGCTTGATCAGGTTGTACGAGCACGCGGGCTTGGTGTGAAGTCGCTGCCACCTGGTGCTCTCTGCACTGGGGCTGCGGTGTGCTTGTGGCCAACGCGCTGCCCTCCGCCGCACCAGCCGCCAGTACGGCCCCAACTGATAACGGCCCTGGCCCAAATCCCGCCCTGCCTCGAGCAGTCGGGCCGGCGGCAGTCCATCGCGCCCAAGCAGGTGCAGCTGCTGCTGCCCGGTGCCGGCTACACGGCGGCGGACGTGACGTCGTTCTCGGCGGCCGCGGAGAGTGCGGACATGTCGCTGCTGGAGATCGTGTGGGAGATAGCCCGTGAGAGCGGGGCGGGGGGCAGAAGGAGGGGGACTGGGGCGGTGGGAACTGGTCTAGATACGGTAGTCTTGGGGCACAGACCGGCATGCGAATGCCAGATCTCCAAGCTTCATTATGACCGGGCCGCCAACAGCGTCGTAAGGCTGCTGATGGCTGTCCCCCGCCTCACTTCCAGCCCCTCCCGCCGCTGCTGGCCGCAGTGGAGGGCGGCGGCGCCCTGCAGCTGCAGGAGCTGGCCGCACTGCTGTTTGACGACACGACGCCTAGAACCCTGTACGTCACGTACCGCATGATGCAGCGGGACACCCTCTACTTCAAGCAGGTGAGCACCACCCCGCCCAGCCTGCCTGCGGTGCATATCCAGTGCAATCACGGACACGGCCAGGCGCCCGTCACTGGTCGGTTGGACAGAGCACTTGGGATGTTCCTTACAAGTATCATGCCGCACGTGCTGTGCACTTTCCACTGTGCGCTGGGCCTTACGCCGAATGCCTTTGTACATAGAGTGCCGTGTTTCACCGTCGCGTTTGTGGGTGTGGAAACCCCTCCCTGCCTGGGCCCCGCCCCCGCACCTCCCCTCCAGACCCTCCGGGGCGGCGCCACGTCGTACATGCCGCGCTCGTCGGACGATGTGGCGGCACTGCGGAGGCAGCAGGAGGAGGCTGAGGCGGCGCGGCTGGCGGCGGAGTCGTGGAAAGCGGCGGTGGCTGCTGCCAAGGGCGCCAAGACGCGCGCACAGCAGCCGACTGCGGCCGAGTGGAGGTCGGGACCCTTCGCGCACCGCATCGCCGCAGTGCAGGTGGGTGGGTTGGTGGGTTGGTGGCTGGCTGGCTGGCTGGCTGACTGGCTGGCCGGGTGGTGGGCCCCCAGAGGAAGACCTTTCCGCATCGCGCCTAATCCCCATCTCAATCCTATCCAAATTCCCCAATGGTAAGTCGTCTGTACCGAACTCGCCGTTCCCCTTATGCTATCGGCCGGATACTGCGGGAGGGGGTTCTCGCTCCTCGGCCTGGCACACCGCCGCAACCGGGTTGCCCCCAGATCCCTCCACGCCCCGCCCGCCCCCCTCGCCCAGGCGGTGGCGCTGTCCTCGCGCACCGACGACGTGACCATGCAGCTGGCGCTGTCCTCGCTGCAGCTGGCGGGCGCCGGCAGCCGGGCCGAGCCTGAGGCGGCCGCGGGGCTGCTCATTGACATCGGGGTCTTCCGCCGCCACGAGCCGCTGCATCTGCTGCGGCGAGGGCTGGAGCTGCAGCCGCCAGAGGACCAGGAGCGAAGTGCGCAGGTGCGGGCAGGCGGCTGGACCGGAGCGCGCATGTGGGGGTGCCGGCGAGGCCTCTTGCGCCCCCGGCTGAGGTCACGAGCAGAGGCGGTCGTAGACGATCTGCTGAGCCTAGGGCTGGGGCAGAGGCTGGGGCTGCAGCGCCCTCGTCCCACTTACGGCATACCCCCTCCATTATTTTCGCAACCCAATCCAACTCGACCGAACCCAAATCCAACTCATCGCGTGAGACGTGCAGCCTCCTTGTATGTGCCCAGCACGTCTTTATTGGCGTTATCTTTCCTTTTCTTTTCTCCCCCCTTCGGTTCTTCCACGAGCGCGTAATGTGTGTTTCTGCTGTCGCCATTTCCTCCCCCTCCGGGCCCAGGCGATGCTGGCGTCTCCGCCGCCTGACCCCGACGCCGCCACCCGGGAGGACCTGACCCACCTGCACGTCTTCACTGTCGATGACGCCTCCACCACCGAGGTCGACGACGGGCTGTCCGTGGAGCAGCTGCCGGGCGGCGCCGGCGTCAGGATCTGGATCCACGTCGCGGACCCGACGCGCTGGATCCAGCCCGGATCCAGCTTGGATCTCGCTGGCCGCGAGCGAATCCGGACGCTGTACCTGCCCTGGGGCGCTGTACCGATGTTTCCGCGGGCGCTGGCGGAGGGGCCGTTCAGCCTGCGAGAGGGGCAGGTGGGTGGCGCGAGAGGGGCAGCGCGAGGTCAGTGTTGAGCTGCTTGCAGCTGGCATTGGTCTGGGTTTTGTCCGCTGGCCTGGCGGTGACAGCAGTCAGACGCCCCATGGCTTCGAGGTGATGCTGGGCAGGCAGGGGCAATTTTCATCGTGAACCACTAGGGCCACAACGTCCTCCCTCCCACATCCATCTTTCACTCCATGCGTCGGCTCACGGGTTTCCTCTGAATCCCCACCTCTCCCTTCCCCGTCTTCGCAGGTGTGTGACGCGATGAGTGTGGGGGTGGTTCTGGGCCGCGATGGCTCCGTGACGCAACCTCGGCTGGTGCCCAGCCGCGTGCGGGTCAGCCACAAGCTCACGTACGACCAGGCGGACAGCGTGCTGGCGGCGGAGGGGGAGGCCGTGGCCGCCGGGGGGCCAGTGCTGGACGCGGAGGCGGCCGCTGAGCTGCGGGAGCTGCAGCGGGCGGCGCTGGCGAGGTGAGCGGTCGATTGTGGCACTTAGCAGCAGCGATAGTGGTTGGTTGGTTGGCTTGGGTTTCTTGCTGGCCGCAGTCGCGCCGTAGGGATGCGTAAGTATGATGAGGGGGTTGCGTCAGGCGTAAACCCTACATCGGTCGCTGGTTGTAAGGCCTGCAGGAGGCGGGCAACGACGCCGATCCACAGTGGCTGGACCCACACGCTCACAGCCGCAGCATTTGCGTGAGTCGCCCGACCCCTCTGCCCCTGCTATATCTCTCCTCCCTCGGCCACCTCTGCAAACTGCGCAGGCGCGCCTATCGCGAGTCTCGCGGCTGCATCGAGATCCCGCTTCCCGAGGCCAGGATCCAGTTGCCGGCCGACCACCTGGACCGGGCCCGCCCCGCTGTCAGCATCACCCGCATCAGCCAGTGGGAGAGCGTTAGCCGGACGTTGGTGGCGGAGATGATGATTCTGGCGGGGGAGGCGATCGGAGCCATAGGTGGGTGGGGATGGGTGGTTGCGACGGGAATGCGTCGGCCGTTGGTACACGGTATCACATCGCCTCGCTCCATGATATTCCCGAGCACGCTCCGATGTTACGGTAAACAGAAAGGGAGGTGAGCGGGCTTGATAAGGGTCGGACGGGAATGAAGAGGCGGTGGGTTGCAAGGCTAGGCCTTGTTGAGGCACGCGTTTAGACACGGAGCTTGCCCGGCAAACGAAGCTGCTGGAAGCTAGCTAGCTAGCTAGCTAGCTCCAAAGCCTCCTCCATCAACTCACCCTTCGGCTCCCTTCCTCACCCTCCGCCGCCTCCGTAGGCGCCGAAGCCGCACTGCCGCTGCCGTATCGCGGCCAGGACGCCCCTGACCTGCCGCCCCGCCGCGTGCTCGACGCGCTGCCCGAGGGTCCCTGCCGCGGCTTCGCGCTCAAACGCTGCATGACCCGGTCCAACGTGGGCGCGGAGCCGCAGCGCCACGCCTCCCTGGCTCTGGACGCGTACGTGCAGTTCACGTCGCCCATCCGGCGCTATGGCGACGTCATCGCGCACTTCAACCTCAAGGCCTGGCTACGGGGCGAGCCGCTGCCCTTCAGCGCCGCGCAGATCGACTCCCTCATGGCCTCGATGGGAGAGGCCGGCCGGGAGCTGGGCGTGGCGGAGAGGGAGGGCGACAGCTACTGGGTGGCGGGTAAGGCCGGGGAGGGGAGGGGAGCCGGAGGTGCTGCGGGGACAAGGGATTTGCGCGCAGGACGAGCTCGGGTTTCCCCTAGCGAGGGATACGGGATAAAACGTGTATTGGACGTGGGTCGGATGCCCTGTCTTTCCCAAACCCTATCCTATGCATGTGGCCCTCAGAGTACCTGCGTCTCAACTGGGGTGCCGAATACCCTGCCATGGTGCTGGGCTGGCAGCGCGAGGACCTGCAGCTGGTGGCGTTTCTGCTGGAGGAACAGGGGCTGGAGGTGGTGTCGCGAGTGCCGGCCGGCACCGCCTTTGCGCCCGGAGACCGCTGCGTGCTGGTCCCGAGCGAGGCGAACCCTGCCACCGGCTTCTACCGCTTCTACATCGCCGGCTGGACGTCCGGGCACGCATCCGGGGACGACGGCAGCGACGGCGAGGAGGACGGCGAGGTGGTGGGGGAGAAGGAGGAGGAGGGCGAGGCGGCGGCGCAGGAGGAGGGAGAGGTGGACGGGGAGGAGGAGAAGGAGGGGGCGTGAGTCACATCCTGGCGTGCGGGGGCAGGGTGGGGCCATTCGATTTTAAGGGACCAGAGGACCGTGGGGGACTGAAGGGGTGGGGGAGTGTCATGTGCGTGGGAATGATGTCTCGACGTGTTTGCGCCGGTGGGTTGTGTGGACAGCGGTTACCTTCGGCATAGCCAGGTCCGACTGAAGCGCGCGCTCATGGGTCGTTTCTGCATTTGTTTTTGCGATCTAGATGCAGCCGTACTTGCGCGCTTGGACGAACCCGGGTTTCCGTGCTGGTTGTTTGCGCGCTCCTCGTGATGCGGAGATATGATGGCAGGCGTGCGATGCAAGGCGTCGCGCAAAGTGTATTTTCTTAGGGTGCGAGCTTTCAGAACCGAGCCGATTGCGGTGCTCGGTCTTGGCGCCTGGGAACATGGCATTAAGGTAGTGCGTCTGCCGGCGAATCAGTATACTCGGTGAAAATTCAGCCAGCTTTTTCGCTGCAGGTCACCGGGGAGCAAGGTTTACGGTGAAAGCTAATTTAGCTTGGAATGCTGGCGCCGTTTTGAAGTCTTGCTGGCCACTGCGGGTAGCTGGGTCACCAGGCCGTGGTGCCTGCACACCATCCGATGTGTGCCATCAGCAACCGCCCTCTGGGCCTGAGCCTGCTAAAACAAAAAAGTAGCGTGCCCCTAGAAATCACTTGAGGGTTGTCCCCGTAGCTAACGTTTCCCTCCTAGGAAAAGAAGCGGAGGTGTCTGCATGGGTGCCTGTGTGGGTGGGTGGCTGGATGGGTGCCTGGGTACGAAGGTACGTACAGGAGCACATGGAACCCAGCTACGGGACTCCCCGAGCTGGTTGCGGCTCGGGGCCTTGCGGTCTTAGCCCACCCCAAGCTCGTGGCCAAGCAAGAGGCTCCGGACAGTGAGGGGCTTCGGCCCACAATTAAGGGATGTTAGGCATTAGGCTAATGAGGGGCTTCGGCCCACACCAAGAAAGGGGTTTCGTCGGACGCCGAGGATTTTTTTTTTTTTTTTCCTCCCTCGAGAGAGAGACCAAGGAGGCCAGAACGCATAGCAGCAGGGAGGGTGGTGCCGGAGAGCCGATGAGAGTGTATGTACCGGCGCGCCCACTCCATCGCGTTGAGCGCCGCCAACGCCACCACATCCCACACACACTGCAGCACAGTGGTCGGATCCGGCGACACACACAACCACACATGCTCACGCGTGACCCCGCACCCACAGCAGACTTCCAGTTCATCCCAGAGCGGGCGGACGAGGGGGCAAGACCAAAAGTGATGCAAGCGCGGCGACTCGGCCACACCCGCTGCAGCGGGGTAACAGCCGCAAGCACACGGTTCGGGTGGGACCAGCGGGAGGTGAGAGGAGCCCGGCATGGGCACCCCGTCAACCGCCAGCCGCCAGAGGACCTCCTTCCACCGCGGCTCCCACTTAAGACGCTTCCACAACCGCCGCCATACCGCGCGTAACGCCACAAGGGCCGCCTCGGGCGTGGCAGCCACAGCAGGGGACAGCCCGAGCGCCTCCCGCACATACGCCGCATGACAGGCCTGCCTGGGGCGCTCCAGTTCCGCCGCCTGGAGCAGGGTGCCCAGCTTGACGGTGAAGGAGGTGAGGGGCAGCACGGCGTCCACACCCAGCCGCCACCCCAGGCGAGCAAGGAGGAGAGCATCCACCTCGTCAGGCGACGGCGGGGCGGGGCCATCGGGCGCCAGGCGAGCAGCAGCGAGCCATGCGGGCGAGATGTCAGAAAGGAGAGCGGCCACCGCAGCCCGCGCCGCGATGCGATCTTGGAGCGCACCCATGGCCAGCTCGGAGGGCGCCAGCTCGTGCCGTACGAGCGTCGTCCAGCGCTCAGCCAGCCGGCTGAAGATGGCCATGCCCGGCGTCGTCGCCAGGGCATGGGCGCGCTCCACCTCAAACGCGGTCATAGCGTCCTGCACCCGGACGGCGTCGCCGACGGTCAGCAGGCGGCGGCACATGGTGAGGGGGCCATGGATAGCCTCCAACCCCGGCCGCCGGCCCGGCGCCCCCGCGTTGGGCAGGAGCGGGTTGCCCCACAGCGGCGCGTTGAAGCACCAGACGCCCGGCTCCAGGGGGGGGTCCGCGACGTCAGACAGGGGGGGGAGGTGACCGAGGCTCGTGGCAAGCCGGTGGATGTCCGGGGGCAAGCTTAAGGGGGCGCCGAGCCACGGGCCATCCGGGCGAGCTGTGGTGACGGCCAGCGGGCGGAAGGCAGGGTGGAGGGTAGAGAGGAAGGAGACCGCAATCCGGATCCACGGCGCGCGGGCAGCCGGGGGCTGCAGCGCGGAGCGGGCGACCGTCAGGCTCCACTTGGCATGCCGGCTGAGGACATGCAGCCGAAGGGGCAGTACACCGAAGCCGCCGATGGTGGGATGACCGGAGAGCAGGCGGAGGGGGACACCAGTGAAACGGCGCTGGGCGTCATCAGGGCCTAGCTCCCGATCCACCAGCTTTGCGACAAGGGCCATGAGGCCAGCAAGGACCTCCGCCGGCGGCAGCCCCGAGTGCTCCATGTGGTACGTCGCCATATGGAGAGCATAAGCTGCAGCCGCAGTGGCACGGCCGAACATCGACAGGGCCATGCGGGAGATCTTTTGGAGACGGCGGCGGGCCTCCGACATCCGTGACGCCCAATCGAGGACGGGGGCGGCAGGCGGATTGGTGAAGGGGATGCCCAGCGCCACCGCAGCGGGCACGATCCGAAGGCCAGCGAGGGCAGGGGGCGGGGGAGAAGGGGAGGGGCGAGGCACCCCGGGAGCGGTGGCGGCAAGGGACGGCGACGTGGAGGGACCCGGGGCGGCCAGGGCGCCAGCGGCTGCGGCGAGGGCGCCCACGACCACGACAGCTGCAGCACCGCGGCCACGACGCCGACGACCGCGGCGAGCCAGCCCTGGTGGGCGCGCCAGGCGAGGCGGGTGACGGGCGACGGGGGAGCTGGCGGCGCCAGCAGGGGCGGCTGGGGCGGCTGGAGCGGCTGGGGCGGCCGGGGCAGTGGGGGCGGCAGTGACGGCCGCGACGGCTGGGGCGTCAGGAGGCGTGGGAGACGCTGCGGCGGCGCCAGCGGCGGCCGGGACTGCGGTCGTCAGCACCGTGGGGGCCGCGGCACCCGCGGCCGCCCCAGGAGCACCACCGGCGGCAGCCGGACCGGCGGTCGCCAGCGCCTCGGCGGCCACTGCGACCAGGACGGCAGCCGCCGGCGCCACGGCAGCCGCGGCGGCCGGGGCGGCAGCCGCCTGCGGGGCAGCAGCAGCGGCGGCCAGGGCGGCAGCCACCGGCGCAGCGGCAGCAGCGGCGGCGGCCGGGTCGTCAGGAGGTACGGCGGCGGCGCCAGCGCCTGCCGGGGCGGCCTCCACCGGCGCCTCGGCAGCAGCGGCGCTCGGGGCGGCGGGTGAAGCGGCGGCACCGCCCGCAGCGGTCCACGCGGCGGCAGGGGCGGCGACGGCCGCCACCGCAGCGGCAAGGACGGCAGCCGGGGCGGCGAGCGCCGGCGCCACCTGGCGACCAGCCCACAGCAGCTCGACCTTGGAGGGATTCAGGTGCTGGCCAGAGGCACGGGCAAACGCGGCCATGAGGGCGATAAATGGCGGTACTGCAGCTGCATCTGGGAGCGCGACTTGGGCATCATCAGCAAACTGCACGCCGGTAACCAGGCTGGCCGGGTCCGCCGGGGCCAGCGGCACGCCAACACCGTGCCGCTTCAGCCAGCAGAGGAGGGCGTGGGCCACGAAGAGGTATAGGAGCGGGGCAAGGGGACAGCCCTGCCGGACGCCGGCCCGGATAGGGACAGAGCGGGAGATGTAGCCGTTGACGGACGCCATGGCCACTGTACGGCCCAACAGGAGCTGCGTCCATCCCAGGAAACCGGCCCCAACACCCATGCGCTCCATGACAGCAAAGAGGAAGGAGCGGTCAATGGTGTCGTAAGCTTTGGCGAAATCCAAGAAGGCGATAAGAGCACTCCGTTGCTGCTGGTGTAGGAGGGGGGGGAGGCAGCGAAGGAAGCGGGTGTTGGCGCCAATGGAGCGGCCGGGGAGGAAGGCGGACTGCTCGAGGGGGATGGCGGCGGAAAGGCCAGGGCTGAGGCGGTTTGCGAGGACCTTCGCCAGAATGCGGTAATCAGTACAGAGCAGGGTGATGGGGCGGTAGGCGCCGGCCGCCGCCCGGTCCGCATCATGGCCCTTGTAAATGACGGATATAACACCCTTCAGGAAACCCGTCGGGACGGCGCGCAGATGGCCGATAGCAGTGAAAAGGCGGGCCAGTGCCGGCACAAAGCAGCCACTGTAGGTCCGGAGGAGATCCACAGGGATTCCGTCCCAGCCTGGGGACGTGCCAGGCTTGGCTTGCTGCAGGGCCCGCGCCACCTCCGCTGCTGAGACTGCGATGGAGCCCAACTCGGGGCGAAGATCGGGCGAGATCGGAGTAGAGTGGGCGTCGACAGCTGCCAGAACCGCTTGCTGATCCGCCGAGTCCAGGCCTGACGGCAGGCAGCTGATGCGCTCCCAGAAAGAAGCGACGACATTGGGCAATTGGCGCGGGTCGGTCACGAGGCGCCCAGCAGCGTCGCGCAGCGCGGTAATGTCCTGGGACGACCGCGGTGGGTGAATCATGGCGGTGAGTGCGGGGCACGGGCGCTCCCCCTCGCGCACCCACGCCACGCGTACCCGGGCGGCCTCGCCCGCCGCCGCCACACGCAAGGCCACCGCCAAGGCAGCCTGGGCGGCCACCACACCACCCACGGCCTCGGGCGCCGCCGACGGCGTCGCGGCCGCAAGGTGGGCCGCCCGCAAGGCGGCTCGGGCTGCCTCCACCTGCGCGCCCGAGGCCAGGCGCCGAGAGCGAGCGGTGCGATTGAGAATCGCCGCCACCGCCGCCAGCCGCCGTTTGAAGCCCGGCCACCACGCCAGCAGGGCAGCGTGCTCCCCCTCAGCCGGCATGGCCGCGAACGCCGCGTCGAGCCAGGCCTGCAGCTGATCCTTGAGGTCGCGGTGGCCAGAGAAGGCCATGCGGGTGCGACGGAGGCCGGGGCCGCGCGAGGCAGGAACCCGGGGCAGCAGCTGGATGCAGGGGACGCGGTGGTCGGAAGGCGAGCCCAGCTCAATGGCGGAGCCCGCCACGAAGGGGAGGAGGCAGCGGGACACATAGATGCGGTCGATGCGGGAACCACCGGGGGAGGGGGCGGAGTAGAGGTGGGTGTAATCCGTGCTGGTGGGGAAGCGCTCACGATGCACATCAGCCAACGACGGGCCCACTGTCGCGAGGACCCGAGCGGCAGGGCGGTCGCGAACCACTCGCGCCGACCCCGCACTGCTGTCCCACGGGCCAGCGACGAAGTTGAAGTCGCCGGCTAGGACATGCTGGCCCGGGGTGCTGGTCGCCAGCACAGGCGCCAGGTGCTGCTGGAGGAAAGCAGCGCGTGAAGCCGAGCTACTAGCGGGCAGATAAACATTGGTGAGGTGCAGGCGATGACCCAGCCAGGTGAAGGAGTAGGTGGCGAGGCGCCCCGCTGCGGAGGAGGACGCGGCCGGGACCGCCGGAGGCTGGTCAGCCGCGGCCAGGCCGGCCCCTTCCAGGGCCGCCGCGGCGGGGGGAGGCGCAGCGGCGTCCCCACCACGGGGCGCCGTGGCGGCCGAGGCTACCGCCGCCGCCGTGGCCGCCACGGCCGCGGCCGCGGCGGCCGCCGCCACCGAGGCCGCCACCCCCGAGGCCGCCGCCACGGACACGGCGGCGGCGGAGGGACCCGCGTCGGCGGCCGGCCCAGGGGACGGTGAGCGGGGCGGCGGTGACAGGGAACGAGAGGGGGGGGAGGAAGCAGCAACTGCAGGTTGATCACCCGCGAGACCAGGGAGCAGTGGTGAGGCCGCTGCCACCAGCCGGCCAGAAGCGATCAGGTCCGAGCGAACGAGAATCGCCACGCCAGCACAGGGGTCCGCCAGCGTAGCATTGCGGAACGACACCACACGCCAGGGAGCGACATGGAGGTGACCAGCGGCCGCATGGAGACGCCGCTCGAATAGCCCCCGATCTCCAAACGTAGACAAGTGCGTCTCCTGGATACAGACGACATCGAGCCGGAGCTGCGCCCACAGCAGTAGAGCAGCAAAAAACTCCCTAAAAAAATTCCTTGCGTTACAGGACCCCGACGCTGGGGTACGACACCTGACCGTGTCATAAGCTCTGTATCTCCACCCCCATCAACGACAACCTCGACCAGCAGGTTCAACCACAAACCTACTTGCCCACAAGTGGGGCACCCGGTAACTACCGGGGAGGGGCCGGGGAATCGAACCACCGATCTCTGGACAGAATGCCAGTGTCTTAACCAATTAGACGAACCCCCCAAAAATTGTTGGGTTGGGGTCCGGGGCTCTCACCCGGTTGGCAGGGCCATACACGCCCCTGTTACGGAAGTCGCAGGTCCCCGTGCCAGTACTTCCGTTTACCCCCCCGGAAATGGGTGGCGGTTTGGGTGGGGGGGCCAGGACTTGAACTCGGGATCTCCTGCCGATTAAGGCTGGGCTTTAGCAGCTAAGCTTTTTTTTTTTTTTTTTTTTTTAAAATCCTTGCGTTACAGGACCCCGACGCTGGGGTACGACACCTGACCGTGTCATAAGCTCTGTACCCATACCCACCCCATCGGGCAGCCTTGCGCTCTGCATCAGTAGCGATGCCAATGCCATTTTGCCATGCAGCTGCGCAGCGCCTGCGCAGCGCCGCTATGCACCTGCGCGAAAAAGCGAGAGATCGCCGGTTCGAAACCCGGCGGCCGCAATTTTTGCATTTCGCGCGCAGATGCAAAATATAGCGCGATAGCGATAGCCAATGCCTGATAGCGATAGCGAATACAGCACCCAACAGGGCGCGCGTCCAGCGGACACACAGTGCCAGCGCCCGCCCACATTTAATAATTCAAATTTCAAACAGCTGCTGCTTGCCACCTTGTAGCACCCGCCAGCAGCCGCCCACTGTGCCAATTGAAACCATTCCTTTTGCAACGCGCTCTAAATGAATGGCCGCATAACCTATCAGCATCAGAGCGCCCACCAGGCACGCGCCCAGCTGACCACTAGCACATGCAACACAGTGCCAGCAGCCGCACACTGAGGTCATTCATGCCATTCCTTTTCCAATGCACTGTAAATGAATAGCCGCACAGGGCGCGCCAACAAATAGCCAGCAGGGCGCGCGTCCAGCGGACACACAGTGCCAGCGCCCGCCCACATTTAATAATTCAAATTGCAAGATTTGGAACAGCTGCTCGTTGTACTGCATGAAAGCAACCCGCATGCCACATAATAATAGCTCACATTGAAAACTTCAGATTTCGAAATTTGCAACAAAGCGATGAAACAACGGTCAAAGAGTCATAACAAGTCATATGCCCAAAGAATATGCACTGTCCTACTAGCTATTGCAACCATCCTAATAATCGGATATGCATACAACCAGACTACTCTCACAGATACAACCCATACATTAGGCAACCTTAAGCCACCATTGGGCCGTCACTTCTGGGCAGCTTCACATTGGCGCAAATACTATCACTTCCGACCACGACAATGGCTTCTAACAAAAAATCAACTGGGCGAACTATGCTTATACTGCGCAACAGCATTGGCTGCTTACATCCAACATTACACTTCCATATACCGAATTTGGCTATACAGAGTCGGTAAAACCCTCCTCGCAATAACATACCTTTATTACAATCCTACACTCCAAGCATATTACTCTCTTTTGTCCTTATTAGCAGCAGAACTGACGCACAGCTGTGTGCAGAAACAAACAAGCTGGATCCAGCTATGGGTACACGGCCTCCATCATATTACACATCTCATCTCGATGGATGCTAACACATCTACACGCACTCTAATGGAATATATCAGCACTGTGGAGCGAATCCCACAACAACACCTCCGACTAGTATTTCACGGTCGACGGATCCAGCTCACACGCAGTATGCAGTACTATAATATACAAGACGGAGACAGTATTTTCGTTACAAGCATATTACGTGGCGGAATGCAGCCCAAACGTAAGCCAGCATTCTCCGAATCCACATCACCTGGCGCTGGTCCTTCTACTCACACAGAGCTAACCATCGAAGGAATATGGCACGTCCTTTATCAGCACCCTCATCTTCTGCAGCTCTTACCTCTTCCCAACACTCGGGCTCGGCCATGGCACGAGCTTGCCGGCCGGAGCTCCCATCGGTCGCGCTCCTTCCCGAGCCGTACGTGGTTCTGCTTCGCCACGCCGTACGCCTCCCGCTGCTGCAGCGCCTCCTACCCCTCCATGCTGAAACACGCGGCCAGCAGCTCCTGGTCTGGCGCAGCAGTGACTTCGAGCCCGATGGCACGCCGCTGCCCCCCGCCCTGTACCAGCAGCTAGAAGCACTCGGCGGCCCCGAAGATGATGGCGGCTTCCCCACGATCGGCGCCTTCTTCGCGGGGATACGCTACATCTTCACCACCAATGCGCACCCCACCATCCAGCACATCCACAACAACTGCGCCACCGGCACTGGCATCGTGCTCCACCCCGCTGAACCCCCCATCCCCCCCCGGATACAGCGCCCATCCACGTGCTCACCTACATGCCGCGCGCGGTGTTCGTGATCCCCGACGGCCGCCCTCTCGGTCGGATCTCGCGCATACCCGAGGTCGCCGAAGATGAGATCGCCGTCCTTCCTAAGGCACACGCCTTCACTCCTCTGCATGCCGTCGATCGCCGCTCCATCCACCGCTGGGGCTTTCCGCTGGACCTGGCGTACGCCGTCACAGACTACTTCGCGGAAGGCACGTCCTTCAGAGGCCAGAACTGGCTCGCGCACCTGTGCAGGCCCCCCGACGGCCGCCTGCACCGTGCATCACTGTACGTCATCCCCACCCGCTTCAGCTCGCTCGACGACTTCCACTTACTGTGTCCGCTGTGGCCGCCCGGAGATGACGCAGAGAAGGACCGCGTGCTGCAGAACCTCCTTCGCCTCGCGCAGCCCGTACCGGACCTCAAGGCGGAATGGCAGCGCCTCCTTGACTTAGCGCAACTCACCCGCCTCCACCTCCAGGACCTCCACCAGGCGCTCTTGTAACCCCGGACCTGCAAACAGTATTGCCGCCACAGTGCCAAGTGCAGCGCTAGTGACAAATGCCAAGCAGTCCGTGAAGTCCCTCAGGGTGACATGTAACAAACGGACTCCCATCTCCCTCCCGCGCGCATGCTCCGCACGGCCTTATTCGATTGCACTCGCGCCTCCCTTCCAGCGCTTCCGCAGTTGCCAATATTTTTTATTCGCCTAGTTATTACGATTGCACTCGAAACCGGCGCATTCTCGCATTCCCTGCTCCCAGCTCACAAGTCACTTTCCCACGCCCGCTCCATCCGCCCGAAGCTTCACGCAATCCGCTACTATTTTATACGCGACTCTCCGCCTCACCTCCTGATCGGCCAAACGACCTCGCGCCTGCCTTCTCCAGCATACCAGTACCCGCCGCACTCGCACGTGCCTTCCAGCGCTTCTACATTTGGCAATATTTTTTATTTGCCTACTGACGACCACTGCGCTTGAAACCGGCGCATTCTCACACTCTGTGCGCATTCTCGCACCCTCCCTAGATTTCACATAGCCACATATAAAGTGCTGCCCAAGCAATCAATCGTATATTTTCACATAGCCACATACAACAATCTTATATTTTCACAATGGCACCGAAGGAATCTGCCCCTGCTCACAGGAGCTAAAGGAAGAAGCGACCAACGAAAGCGCTCACTTACAATGTTTTCGTCCAGGACGGTCACACTGGTGTTTGCTCCGTTGGTGAGCGTCGCTGTGCTGGCGGTGTTAAAACTGCGCGAGCGCTGGATGTCGCCAGCCGTCCGCCAGTTGACGAAGTTGAGGAGCTTTCCACGGTTAGCGTAAAGGAAGTCATCCAGCTGGGTCGCAGCAGGACGGCTGGGATAGACCATGATGGTGAGAATCGTGTCTTCGTCCATATGGACAAAGCCCTTGCTGCCGGGCAGGTTGGAGGCGCCGATTGGCATGTACGAGAGTAGGCGGCCCTGTATGTGAGCGTCTCGTGAAGTAGTTTTGCTGGTGCTGACGTTTGTCCCGCGCGTCTACTGGAGCAGCAACCACCAGCCAAACGTCCTGAGCTGCCCGCTACTCGTAGCAAAAACGTCAGCACCAGCAAAACTACCTCACGAGACGCTCACATACAGGGCCGCCTACTCTCGTACATGCCAATCGGCGCCTCCAACCTGCCCGGCAGCAAGGGCTTTGTCCATATGGACGAAGACACGATTCTCACCATCATGGTCTATCCCAGCCGTCCTGCTGCGACCCAGCTGGATGACTTCCTTTACGCTAACCGTGGAAAGCTCCTCAACTTCGTCAACTGGCGGACGGCTGGCGACATCCAGCGCTCGCGCAGTTTTAACACCGCCAGCACAGCGACGCTCACCAACGGAGCAAACACCAGTGTGACCGTCCTGGACGAAAACATTGTAAGTGAGCGCTTTCGTTGGTCGCTTCTTCCTTTAGCTCCTTCCACACTTTCTCACTCTCTTGCTCTCGCAGGTCTTTCCTCCCTTCAATGCCAGGAGCGAGCACCTTACAGCTGCCACCAGCAACACCCTCTTTGCAATCGATATGATTGCTCTGCCACATGCCGCGCTCGATCCCGCGATACCTTCTGACATCGCCGAGGCACAACTGGCGACCTCCTTTGTATTCGCGGCTGCTCAAGATCGGCATGTATCTGTTGTCAACACCGGACAGCTACAGGTATGTATACAGATATATGGGCTATATGAGGGGGCGCCGCTGTATGAGCTATATGGGCTATGTGGCCTATGTGGGCTATATGGGCTATATGGGCTATGTGGGCTAGATGGGCTATGTGGGCTATGTGGGCTATATGAGCTATATGGGCTATATGGGCTATGTGGGCTATGTGGGCTATGGGGCTCGCGCAATATGCTACATTTGACAGCTCTCACCCACTCACGCTACCCCTGTTTCATTCCAGCTGCGCTTTGACGACATGGCACCCGGGCAAGTCACCGCGCTCCGACAACTGCTCGGCTCTGCACGCATCACACAGCGTGCATTGGGCGTCATCGACGCCACCCGACTGCCATCACCATCCGCCGACCGCCTGCTGGCAACACGCAATACCACGGGAATCACCACCATCCCCTCAACGTGCGACGCTCTGCCGGCAAGCCTCCTGGTCGCTCATGCTGGCCCTCCCGTGACCGCATCTCTCCGCGGCATCTTCGTGCCAGAAGCCACGCACCCTCTCGCCAAGCAGTAAGTACGGCCGTCCGTCTGTCCGTCCGTCCGCCGCAGCTCAGAACACCGCTGCAACTTGTCCGTCCGTCCGTCCGTCCGTCTGGCACGCGCCTCGCGCCACTATTTGCCCTCACTGTCATCACACCAATATTTACTGACGGCCCATCCACAACGCTTTGGCACACCGGAACTTGTCCGTCCATCCGTCCGTCCGTCCGTCTCAGACGCGCATCGCGCCACTATTTGCCCTCACTGTCATCACACCAATATTTACTGACGCAGCATACCAACGCCATCACAACATCCTGCACCATCCATCACTTTACAAACACTTCGTTCCCCTTGCCTGCCCCACCAGATGCACCGAGTGCGGCACCGTCTTGCCGCTCACCGCAGAAAGCTCCTGCACTGAGCCTCGGTGTGCTCAGATACCTCCAACGTTCGCAGTCTTCGGCAACTTCTACACCGCAGCTGCTGCCTGGGAAACCGCGCCAGTACTACTGACTGACCCAGCCACCCTCACGCATGTCTTCAACATCCCAACCATGGCCACATTGACCACAACGCAGCTGCAACAGCAATCCACTGCAGTGCACACACTACACGGCACCTTTGACATCGCCGATGGAGTTATTGTTAACATTGCTGAGGGCGTTGCGTAGACTGCAAGTGGTCGCGCGTCGACAGGACCCTTGTGAGCCAGGGCTTCTGCTGCGGACAGTTCATCATTTCTAGCGATCCTGCTTCCGGGTAGCTAATGCCACATGACTTCCGGCCGCATTTTGCATGCCATGTTTGACATCGCCAATCGACTGTGCGGGCTTCATACGGTTTGTGCGGACAGCCCTGCCCAGCTTACGCCACATGACTTCCGGACTTATTGTTAACATTGCTCAGAGCCTTGCGTACACTGCAAGTGGTCGTGCGTGTACAGGAGCCTTGTGAGCCAGGGCTTCGTACGGTCTCTGCTGACATAGGCATTGCTGATGTTGCACAATGCATACACTGCGCGGCATGTTTCACATCGCCGATGGACTTATTGTTAAGATTGGTAAGAGAGACGTACACTGCAATTGGTGGGCTTTTACAAACTGTAACAATTACAACGCCTCACCTCACGCCTCCCGATATTTCATCACACAATCCCTCACCATTCTCATAACCCAGCAAGCACACCCCCGCAAGCATAAAAGTGTGTACCCGCATGACGGCCGCCCATAGCCCTGCAAGCATACTCCTGCAAGCATAGCCCTGCAAGCATAGCCTGGCAACCATAGCCCTGCAAGCGTGCGCCCCTTGCAGCCCGCCCGCATGACGCCCGCCAGCGGCCCCGGCGGGGGAGGTAAGCCCACTCGCGCAGCCCCTGCGCAGCTTGTTTTCTCCCTCCCTGCCCCAAGGACTTCGGACGATGCACTCAATCGTTGGAATCTATTGTCATAGGGAAACATTTTGGACATCCTGGAGCTAGCAGCGAGAGGTCTCGCACCGCACCTGTGGCCGAGTGGTTAAGGCGCGGCCCTGCTAAGGCCGTGGGGTCTCCCCGCGTGCGTTCGAATCGCATCGGGTGCGAACACCTTTTATTGATTCAAAGGCTTAGTCGACAGTCTGTGTGAGACGTGTTTTAGTCATGGTAGTCATTGAACAGTAGTCCGGGTGAACCTTGGTCAGTGGTGCCCGGTGACGCGTGTGTCCTGGTGTGTCTCAGTCTGGTGCCGCAGATGGTCCGGGTTGCGACCCGCGGGTCAACTGCATGGCCTCCAAGATGACCGTTTGTTTTGAGACGCTTCACCCGAGCACGCGATTAAGGAGGCGCAACACCCACGAGCCAGCTACGACGTAGGTCACTACCACGTAGGTCACTACACGGTGATGAGGACAAGAGTGCCCTCGTGCCCCTCATTCGCCATTTCCCCCCTGCCCCCTCTTGCTCCCGTCTGGAACTCGGTGCCGTTGCTGAAACGGCGCATCAAGCACTGACGTGTTACAGCGCATTACCAGCAGAGCTGGCCAGTCCTTACACGGGCGGTCAGCTCCTATGCTTCAACAATTCAATAGACCCACACCTCTCCGTATGAGCCAGTATGAACTTAGATGCATGAACGAGATGCCACTGCGCGCATGAAGATCAGATAGATGGGGGCGATGCCTGTGAGGCAGAGCGTGGGGGCAAGCAAATGCAGCATCGGATAAACGTTAACAGTGTGTATGCACTACAGTAGCGTTGTAGGCGCACACATATACCGCAAGGTGTTGTTTGGACACAACATGTCAACGCCTTTGGTTTGATACTACTGTACATCAGTATACGCTTTCGTGAAGGCAATAGTCCTATAACATTTAACGACACAGCCTTTCCGGGCCAGCTGCGCAATAGTAATGTGGCACGAACGCTGCCGTTACAGAAGGTCTGCAACGCATTGGCAAGATGCACAAATAGATAGCTGCGCGAAGGTAGTGACTATTTAGCCGTCGAAACTAATAAATATGATTTGCGGTGCGGATTCGGCAGTATGTGGGCATGGTCGTCCGGAAGCACAGGAGACCGTTTCGGTACGGCATGTCTCTGAGGTGACCATATCTCACAATGGACAGCTCGGCTGGCACAGTAATAGAGATGGCTCTCTCATTACAACGTAGTTCGCTGGGGCGTTGCGCTGCCCAGCGAGCCCAGCCCGCTAGGCGGGCAGGGTCGATGGCCCCGCGGCAACGGCTATGCAAGCCTTGCCGTGCCATCGAGCTTGACTTCAGCGACACTGACACCCAGATCAGTCTGGCTGGCATGGTCCTTGGCCTGGTGGCTGGGCTTGGCGCACCGCTTTGGTACATCAACCGCGCGGAGAAGGATGAGGAGCGGCTTGAAGAGCTTCGGGCGCTGAACCGCGCTAACTTCGCTGAGACCGGCGAATACATGTCTGAGGTAAGGAATGCGCTGGCTGAGCGTCTCGCCAGGTGAAAGCAGCGCGCTTTCGTTTGTGTGGACGCAGTCGAGCGACCTGTGTCCTGGCCAGTGCGGGCAGCGTATACACGTGATACGTATTAATTTGATAAGGATTAACTTGGCTGCCACTGTGTGCGGCCGGATTCAGCGTAGAATTAATGAACAAACCTGTGCCATTTCTGCCTAATCGTTACGCTCACCGCTGTCTCACTGCTGCGCGCAGGACGAGATCTCAAAGATTCGGAAACCCAAGTGGACCGATCGCCGCGAGTGGGTTGACGACGATTGATCGGCTCGCCCCTGCTTCCTGGGACGCTTGGACCCCAGGTGGTGGTGCAAGTAGGACTTCAGGGCTTAAGGCTCCCAACCAGCTTCCCGAAAGGATTTCGGTTGATGGTGGTGGTTTTACGAGCGTGCAGGTTACCTGTTCAACATTCGCCATAGGGGCAGTAATATCAGCAAATGATAAATTGTGTATATCATAAAGGGCGTTGCGCATCCACAGTACAGTTGCGCAAGGAAGCAATCCCCCGATGAGGGCACCAGCAGGGGTATGGTCAGGGGTATGGTCAGGGGTAATTCCCCGATGTTCGCCTGTGGCGGTTTTGTGATGACACGTCCCCCCGGCGGTATGGACGGGTTTTGTAGTGACACGTACGTCCATGACGCTGTGAACGCCGAACAACTTATACCTTAACGAAATTCGGACTATCGCCACCTGTAATGGGATGCCGTACGTAAGACATAATTTGACACCGACCCGGCTTCACACGTCCAAGAATCTCCACCACCCGAACCGAACAAACTCCAGCTTTCCCGCAACAGCCAGGCAGCGCGCTTTGCTTGCCGGTCGCTGCCCAACCCAAGTACTGACGCATTAGTGGACCCCCCCCGTCGTCCCACCACACGTGCCATTTTGATATTGGAATCCGCACTGCAGTTGTGTAACAGTCTGTTAGCGCCCCACTCGAGGACTTTCGTGTGGTTGTCGAATCCCATAGGGATGTACGCTCCAGTAATGGAATGGCCAGTTCGTTCCACAGTGTCGAGCATTTACCTACACGCGCCGCTCACCGCATGTCGGCCTGCAACCGAGACTCATTTTGCGAGAATGCACGCATCGGCAGACTCCAGACCACAGTTGTCACATCAGCAACGGTGGCGACGAGCGGCGTTGTTGTACGCCAGCCGGCGCCGATTGTTACGCTGCAACTACGCCCTTTTACGCCGCCGTCCTCGCCACCAGCCAGCAGGGCAGTGCGCAGCATCACCTCACTGCCGTTATTGCGGCGCCAACGAAATCGTGGTCATAGAGAATTGTGTCCGAATGAATTCAGCACCAGCCTTTCCAGTTTCCACCCACATGCGAGGTAATGTGCTCGCTCATAGCTGCCCTTACCCCGTAACAGTGCTCCTCGCCCCCTCATCACACACGAACACCACAGGCTAAAGCTGCTCGAAACTACACGATAAGCTTGCACACACGAGTTTGCACAAAGGAAGTTGCCCACACAAACTTGTACACCCAAAAGGCCGTATGCTTGTACATCGTTATCGCATCCTAATCATCTTCATCCCCGCTGTCATCTATAAGGTCAATCGTCTCCGGCGTCCCCCCGCGCGGGTTCGTGGCAAACCCGCCTTGCAGGGGGCCCGCTGAACCGACGCCGACCGCCATCGGCCCACGCCCCACTGCTCCCCCTCCGGCCTGCCCCGCCAACGCTGACGAGATCCCACCAGCAAGCGCCTGCTGCTGCGGCGGCGGCCGCTGCTGTGGCAGCTGCTGGGGATGCGGCTCGTTGTGGTGGTGGAAGGGCTGCTGCTGCTGCACCGTCGGCTGGTGTTGCTGGTGTTGCTGTGCGTGTGGTTGCGGGTAGGGTTGCTGCTGCGGCACGGGAGGCTGCTGCGGCCGCCGGTAGTTCTGAAACGCTGCCCGGAGGAGCGCCGTCTGTTGCTCGTGATGAGGCGCTCGGTCCGCCGCCAGCTGCTGCTGTGCATGCTGCGGGTACCCGCCGTGCGATTGCGCCTGTTGCGCCGCCGCCGCTCCGTTCGCCGAGGACCAACCTGCCGCCGCTGCGCCCCCCGCTGCGGGCATGGCCGCGCCCGCGACCCCGGCGCCGCCCTCCCCAGCCATCGCCGTGGCGCCGGATTGCTGATAGGGTGCAAGGAGCGGCAACCCGGGCGGGGCTGCGTCCATCGTCCCCTCGTGTCCGTCACACGGCCCGCCCGCCGCCATCAGAATGCGGATGGGGTTCCGTAACGCCGCGCTTACCGGCTGCCGGTGCGAGATGCCGCCGGCGCCGCCGACCGCCCCCGCCGCTGCCGCCGCCGCCGCCGCGATGTCGCCACCGCCTACCAGCAGGCTAGGCCCATCCGTCGCCGCCGGCCCCCCCGAGCGCTGCTGCTGCGGCAGCGCGGGCTGCGGATGCCCTAGCGGCTGCGTATGGGCTTGTGGAAGTGGGTGTGGGTGTGGGTGTGGGTGTGGGTGCGATCGCTGCTGGGCTACAGGCAGCAGCTGCCCGGGGTGGTGCCGCGGGGGGGGCGCTGCACCTGGTCCCGCCGCCACCGCCGCCGCTGCGGGCTGGCCGCCACCCAGTCCAGCCGCGGGGGCCGCAGACACCGACGAGGGCACCAGGCGCCGGTTCGTCAGCGGTATCCGCAGGTTGACAGGAGCTGCGGCCCCGCCTCCACCCAACGCAGCCGCTGGGATGCCCGGCTGCTGCCGGCTGCCGTTGGCGGGGTTGCTTAGCGGCGCCGCTTGCGGCCGCGACACCGCAGACTGCGCATGGCCGCTTGTCCCTGCCCCGTCGTCGTCCCCCTCGTCCTCCTCCTCCGATGATGCCAGGTCGATGACGTCAGGCGACGGCGCCCGCTTGCGCTTCTGCCCCGCCGCTCCCGCCACGGCTGCCGCCGCTCGCCGCAGCTCCTCCTCCTCATCGGTCTCCTCTCCGTCGCTGCCGGCCCCACCGGCGGAGGCGCCGCCGCCGGCCCTGTCCGCCAGCGGGTTGTCCTCCTCTATGCTGTAGAACCGGTCCCGCGAGCCCGATGGGCGCCAGGAGGCGTCCGCCGCCACCTCCACCTCCATGACGGAGGGGTGGTCGACCAGGGCGTTGACAATGCGCTGCATGTACGTGTCGATCTGAGCAGCGCGGGAGGGGCGGGCGGGAGGGGAAGAGGTGATTGGAGGGCGGCAGGGCAGGGCAGGGCAGGGGTTCCCAGCATGTTGGTTGGTTCGGTGCGCAGTCAGCAGCGAGAGGAGGAGCAACAACGGCGGGGTCGCGGGTGGGCCCAGGAGGGCGGGCCTCCTAGGGGTGGGGGCGGGGAGGCGGGCCGAGGTTGCTGCAATGTGGTTGCAAACGCTGACGGCTGGTAGCAGCTGGGGCGGCTTCCGGGCGCACATGCACTCGCAGAGCAGGGACACGGCGGTTACGACGTGACGACGTGGCGGCGGCGGTGGAGGTGGCGGGAGTACACCGCAGCTCCTGCCGCTGCTGCTGCAGGGGCAGCGAACGGTCAGCGCACGGCGAAGCTTGTCACCAACACGACCTCTCCCGCCCTCCCTTTCCCCTGCCCGCCTCCCTTTCCGTCTGTCCTAAACGGGTTTTTCTCGCGTTCACGGGCCTTCCTCAAAACCTCCCTTTCTTTTCCCCCTTTCCTCTCCCCTCAACCACTCCCCTCCGCATCCTCGCACCTGCAACGAGTGCACGGTGCTGTGCGTCATGCTGGTGGGGCACTGCCACTTGCGAGTCCTCGCGGCGCTGTCCAGGAAGGCGTCCAGGTCGAAGCAAGCCAGCCCCGGTACCTCGGGGAAGCGGGCGGGGGTGCGGACCCGGGTGCCCAGGATGGGGCAGCGCAGGGACACCACGGTGGCGCCGGTCTGGACATCGTCGTCGTCGTCGCCACGGAGCTGCGGCAAGAGGGGGCGGAGGTCAAGGCGCAGGGGGGGGTAAAAAACGTTTTACGTGACGGGACAGAATAGTTGGCGCATGGTCGTCGGACACCGATTCTGTGGGCGCATGCTGGCGCAGGAGGGGGGTTGTAGACAAAGGGCGGAGGCGGACCCGGAGACTGAGAGGCAAGCATCTATACACGCGCGCCCAGCGCCGCCGGAGTGTTTCTTTGCCGTGGAGCTTCGTGACCGTGGCTTAGCGTTAACTAGCACAAGCACACCACGCACCTGCTGCCGTACCCGCTCCGCCGCGTCTGCCGCGCTGAGCTGCGGCAGCATCAGCTCGCGCACCTCCTCCGACTGCCGCCGCCGCGCCAGCAGCACCAGCATCACGTAAGGGCTGCTGTCGGTGCACTGCATGCTCAGCCGGCTGCGACCTGTGGGCGGAGCAACATGCAACGTGGTGAAGACGGGACTAGGGTTTCAGGCGCGCACGAGGGTTTCCGGCCTGGCCGTTTCCGGCAACGTCGATTACTGCTTACGGCCCAGACTTGGCCGCCCCAGACGAGTGGGGCCAGCGACGGAGTCAAGAAGGGACCCGAAAGGGCGCGCTAGCGAGGCGACAGGGCACACAGCATTTGCTGGATGCGGCTGAGCAGCAGCTCCCCTCGCTCTACGATGCTAGGAAGGGGCCGGCTGGTGCGTCACGGAGGAGCGCTAGCCGCAGCTCCCCTCGTTCTGAACACCGCCGCCGCCGCACCTGCTGGGCACAGCAGACCGATGTTGGCTGGCTCGTCCCGGGCGTTGGCCCCCAGCTTGGCGGCGACTCCCCGGCTGTACACCCGGTACTGCACTCCGTTCACCTCCAGCGCGGCACCCAGCGGCCAGTGGAAGCGGAAGGGCACCTGGTCGTTCAGCTGCAGGCACACCAGCTGCGGCGGGGGCAGGGGTCGGGGTCGGGGCAGGGGTTAGGGTTGGGTTTGGGCATTGGCCGCTTCCGCTTCTGCCGCCCACTGGGTTTGGTGCACGGACCAGCACCACTGACTCTCGCTCCGAGTTCGGCCTGTTTAGCCTGCGGACGGCCTCCCCCCCCCCGACCCTCCCCCCACTCACCTGCAGCTGGTGGTCGGCCTGGCGGTTCCTGAACTTCTGGTGCTGCTGCGCCGTCACTGAGAAGCTGCGCTCCACCGACCGCACAGGCTGCATGGCGCCGTTCACCTGGCGGGGGTGGGTGGGCGGGGGTGGGGGTGGGGGGGAAGAGGAGGTTCAGCGGGCAGCTGGGAGCTCAGGGAGCAGTGATGGAGGGCAGGCGGGGCTGGCCTGTGCGTTGATTTACTATTAAGCTGCAAACATTTGACCGGAAAATGAAGGGTGTGTGTGTGTGTGTCGTTCACGGTGTGATACACGCTGCTGGTTGCGAGGCGGGTGGGTAGGGGGGAGGAGGTTCGGCGGGTTGGGGCTGGAGGTAGGCGCGCGGCGAGGGGCTGCAGGGGACCGAACGAGAGGTCCAGTGGACGGCCCCGGTCTGTTGGCGCGAAGTGGGTGGGTCGTGGGCTCCGCTCCAGGGGACGGACGAGGCGCGACGCGGTGAAGGACATGTCGCATCCCGCTCCGTCGGTTTGGCCTTTGCCTGTGGCCTACACGCGTTCCTTTCCTTCGCTATCCCCACCCCCGTTGGGTTCCGTTCCAGCCCAAGTCCCGGGAGCTCTGCCTCCTCAGACGGCGGCGATGGGAAATGCCCCCCAGCCCCGCCCAATCGGTTCTTTTCCGTAACCCCGGACCCCCCCCCCGGGGTTTCCTCGAACCCCCCGGGAACGTCATCTCCCCCGCCCCGCCCCACGCGCCTGGCCCTGCGGCGCAGAGGTGGGTCCGCCCCGGACCGACCCTCCAGCACATCGTGTGAGCGAGGGGCTGAGGGGACCTCGACCATCTAGCGGACCCAACGCCCCACCACCCAAGCAGCCCCATGTGCCCTCTCATCCCACCGGCACATGCCCGTTGCTTGCCCCGCACCAGCCGGTGGTGGCTGGATCCCCCTACCGCTTCCACCTCGTCACCCACGAGAGTATCAAACGCTTTCCTAATCGGCCATACTCATCAGTACCGACCTACGGGTTTCCTCTCACCCCACATCGTCATTGCCGCGCATGCCGACACAGGAGCCGCCTGGCAGCATTAGGCAGCACACCTATGCGGCGCGGGCAGCATCAGGCAGCCCTTCCTCGCGTATTTCCCCTCTCCCCCCTTCCTTCCCAAGTACCCAGCCACAGTCTCCACAAAACCTCCCCCCCCCCGTGCATGCAAGCCTACCCCTGTCGTAACGGCACCCCGGCCGTACCCAGCAACCCCTCTTTCCCTTCCCCCCTCGGCAAACCCCGACCTGCGGGTCGAGGCGCCGCCGGCGCCCCCTCCTTCCCCCACCCCCACCGTCTGTCCCAAACGGTCTTCCATTCGTACACGGGTTCTCCTTGCACCTAACCCACCCAACTCACCGCGGCCTGCTTGCCCGTCGAAGACAGCCGCATGGCCTGAGTCAACGACGCGTCCTCCACCTCCCAGAACGGGTCCGCTCGCTTCGCCCGGCACAGCTCGCAGTAGAAGTCGCCGCCCGCCGGCCGCGCCCCTGCCGCCAGGCCCACGCACGGCGCGTGCTGCCACACCCCGCAGCCCGCAGCCCGGCACTGCACCATGGGCAGCCGCTCCCCCGCCGAGCCGCACAAGCAGCGGACGGTGGTGACGGCGGAGGTGGCGGCGCGGGAGCCGGCCCGCTCCCGCAGGAAGGCGCTCATGACGCCCGCCAGCGGATTGCCGCCGGGGCCAACGGCGGCGGCGGCGGCGCCGCCAGCTGACGGGCCTGCACCTGCCGTACCATTGCCGTACGGCGGCGCTGCTGCTCCGGGCGAGCGCGGCTTGCTTTCGTCCACGTACGCAGCGCCGCCGCCGCCGGACATGAGCTTATTGTGGACGTCCTCGATGACTCGCTGAGCCGCCGTGAGGCGCCATACGTCCCGGGGTGGCCCGTACCCATTGTTGGCGCTGCAGCGCGGCATGGTGCGGCGGGGTGCGGTGCGGTGGGGTGTGATAGGGTGTGGTAGGATGCCGGGCGTCGGAGGCCAGGGCCAGTTCAGCGGCATGCATGAACCCTGGAGCATTTGGCAGGGGGGAGCATGGCGTTCGAATGCTGCCCCCTTCCCCTCGCCGCCCTATGTAACCATCCAGCGCTGGTAAGGTGAAAGATATGGAGCACGGGTTACGGTTGCATGGGGGGTGGGAGGCGAAGGAGACCGCGTTCAGGCACCACATTCTTCCCGGAGGTCAGGCACACGTGACCGGACCCCGCGGGGACAGTCAAGCCAAGCAAAGTGTGTCATGTACAGCCGAGTGTAAAGGGTGATTTACTAAGAAAGAGAGGTGGCGTGCGGGGGAGGCGTGCAGGCTGTCAGGGGAGGAAGGCACGTGTGTGGGTATGGCAAACCCACGGCGCACGAAACCGCTGACAAGCCGGTCCCCTGCCGCGACCCCCACTGCCAACACGCACAAACATCAGCTTCCAGCAGCCACCTAAACGAGCACATTATGCCCGACCTGTGCTGCAGTAACACTCGAACACAAATTTACCAGTGGTAGCTATCTTCAAATATGTCTAGTAGCCGCCGCTGCAGTTCGGGCTTGTTGCCACCTTTCCGCATACCAAGACGCTCCAGACACTCGTGCAGGTCGGGCTTGCGTAGGGCCGCCACACGCCGCTGCCAGGGGGCGCCAAAATGTAAGCTCGGCCAAGCGGTTCTGTTAAGCGAGGCCCTTGGAGCAACGTCTTCACCCTACCCGGATGTCACTAAAGTCCACGCCATTGCTGGCCATCAATGTCTATGCTCCCTCCTGGGCCCGAAGGCCCAACGACGACGATGTCTGTTAACGCGGGGCTGCCAACCTGACGTCGGTGGGGCCCTCTTTCCGTCTAGGCCTAATAGTAACTGCCAATTATTTTTGTAAGTTGAGGTTAGAGTGTTCGGAAAAGGATTGTGCCGTGTGACGTTGCCGCCCCCGAAGGGTTAGGCAGGTTTAAACTATCATTTATCACCTCTCTTAATGGCTGCTACAAACCTCAACATGTCTTTTGCGGAAACAGTAATGCCGAGTTTCCGGCATGGGGGCATTGCACAACCTCCATAGCTTGCATGGGACAACAAGGGTTGCATGCGACTACTCACCGTCGCTGTACTTTTCATGGAGCCATAGTAATTTGTTAGGCAAATTGACAGGGCAGCAGGCTACTTATTACACGCGTCTGCCGCCACCCGTCTTCTCGGGTTGCCACTAGTCAGCCCTTTTTACCCTGATCACGCATTGTAATGGTCGCGACCGCCTTTTTGGGCAGCCTGCAGGGCACCTGCCCTCTCGCCGGCAGGTCCACCAGCAGGCGAGTCGGTGGGGTGCGTGTCCGCGCTCAGCTCTGGACTCCCGACCAGTCTAGCCAGCGGCCAAAGGGCTGGGACCGCCCATGGATTCAAGCAAACTCGCAGCCGATGGTGGCGCCAAGGACTGCGGAAATGCAAGGAGACCCGTTTGGCCTGCTGCTGCGGCAGCGCATCGTGTTCCTGGGCGGCGAGGTGGAGGACTTCGGCGCGGACGCTATCATCAGCCAGCTGTTGCTACTAGACTCGCAGGATCCGACAAAGGACATCAAGATGTTCATCAACTCGCCTGGTGCGTGTGGTGGGAGGGCCGTCTCGGCCGCACGTTCGCACGGTGACGCGTCCTCGCGAAACAAAATAAACCATCAATCGCAAGAAATGTGATCGCACGTAACATATATGAAATCGTATATGGGCTGCAGGCGGGTCGGTCACGGCGGGCATGGGCATCTACGACGCGATGATGCTCTGTCGCGCTGATGTCCAAACTTACTGCTTCGGCTTGGCTGCCTCCATGGGCGCTTTCTTGCTGGGTGCTGGCAAGCGCGGAAAGCGTCATAGCATGCCGAACTCCCGTATTATGATCCATCAGCCTCTGGGTGGCGCCAGCGGCCAGGCCGTGGACATTGAGATCCAGGTGGGTGGGGCGTGCGGGTGGGTGGGGAGGTTGCATGTCGATCGGCTGCAGGGTGCTGTTTCGAGGAATATGTCTGCGCCAAGGGGCTGGGCTGGAGTGTGTCGGTTGGGAGACTGGGTTTGTGCACGTCGATGGACACAAGAGCAACGCACAAGGATCGGATAGCGTTTACACAGGATTACACAGAGCACTATATGTGTTCCCCTTGTGGAGCGGGAATAAGGACACATCCCGGAAAGGGTCCATTTAATCAAGCATATTTTCAGACCTTGCCGAGGGTCCGTCGATACGCATCAGTACTGCAGCTTAGCTGTTGATATGCAGCACCAGTCGCAGCCGCAACTGGTTGGGTGTGCGTGTGGAGGACTGGAAGGTCGTGGCGAGGATTGAACGTGCTCCACCGAGGGGTGATATGAAGGTGGAAGAGAGGGCGGCAGTAAGCATCGTGAACCAGCCTGGGCTCAGTATGAGCTGGGTGAAGGGTTAGATACACACGAAGTCACCTGTCCTAGGCGTTTCACCACTTGTCGTGCCGTCGTAGTTGCGCAGCACTGGTATCCTCAACGTGCTGCGTTGCGCTCAAAGCAACCACGCTTGGGTCATTGGGCGCAATACCGCCAATGACGGTAGCGAAAGGGACCACCGGGCAAGCGACCCCGTTGGGTCCTTCAGCAGCCTCCGTCATCTAGCAGCATGTTCTTGTCGACTCAATTGAGCCGCTGGCTCGTCGAACGGCTCGCGGGTTGGCACTTCCGGTATGAACACAGGCAGTCGCCCAGCGTGCTGCGCATGCGCTTACATTGCCCTGTCTTCGCCGCTGCGGGCCGCCACAGGCTAAGGAAATTATGTACCACAAGGCCAACCTAAACCGCATCATGGCTGACTACACCAGCCAGCCGCTGGCTAAGATCGAGGAGGACACGGACCGCGATCGCTACATGTCGCCGCTGGAGGCCAAGGAGTACGGCATCATCGACAACATCATTGGCGGCGAGGAGGCCGTGTTCAACGTGAAGGGCAGCCTCAAGAAGTTCCCCAAGGTAAGTGGGTGGGTGGGGCTGCCTGGAGGAGGGGGCGCTGCTACTGCGGGGGTCTCCAAAAGAGGGCATGCAGCACTGCGCAGGAAGGATACCCGGGCGCGGTGTCGGTGCTGCGCGGCTCATCGGGCGCCAGGCAGCAGATGCGTTGGACGCGCCTTTGCAAGCTCCAATAGGCCGCTCAGGTGTTTCGGAACGTAGCATCCAAAATTCCTGCCATCACCGCCATGGCGTGTTGGCTCTGTCGGTGCCGGCATGTTACCCTGTCGGCTGCTCTTCGCCTCCTTTCGCCCCCCAGGTCAAGGAGGAGTTCGTGACGGACAAGGACGACCTCATCTCCCGCAACATCATGGACGGCGACCCCTTCCTGTCGGAGAAGCCGTCGTGGCGCTTCAAGCAGCCGGAGACGGAGCCGTACATGCCCAGCCAGTCGGCAGGTGAGCCTGGGAGCGCTGGGTTGTCGGGAAGGGGCGGGTTGTAACGGACGGCGGCGGCCGAAGGGTGGGTGGGCTGAGGGCCCTTCTGCTCCTTGATGGGGTAACGGTCGCTGCCAACCGTGGGCAGTGTTCTCTGTTCTCTAATGTGTGCGAAAATGGTCAGTAGAGGGGGGGGGTAAGAAGAAAAAGAGGGATGCAATGGCAGGGTCGTTGCAGTGCTGGAGGCAGGTGTTGCGTAGAGAAGCGGATTCCGCATCATGCGCGCACTCGTGACCAGGCATTCCGTGCATGCGATCTGCCACTGTTGTGATAAGCTAGATGCGGTGTGGGGTTTGGCGAAACGTTACGCGCATGCCGTCGTCGGGGGAGGAGGGGGATGGTGGAACGCTAGAACGGGACGGGAGCCATTAGTTGTTGGGGGTAGGTGCAAAGCGTGTGACCCGTTCACAATGCGGGTTGCTTCTCTTCCTCCCAGGTTCTCCGTGGTTCCGGGTAAAGAAGGTGACCAAGGAGGAGTACAAGGAGATGCTGGAGCAGCGGGACCAGCAGGCTCTTCCCGACGGCCAAAAGTCAGTGAAGGAGCGCATTGACGACGCCTGGTAAAGGCTGGGTCTAAGTGGCACGGCTGACATGCTTGGCAGCGTGGCAGTGGAGTGACGAACTGCCACAGTAACTTGGCAAGGGCGGCAAGGGTAGCCATGCGTTTTTGTAAGTGGTTTGTACACTTCGTCCGCAAGTTTAGGTAATGTATTATGCCTGCGGTTTAGTTGTGGATGCAAATCGCAGGTGTGGACGGCATGGGGGTGACGGCCCAAAGCGCCTCACTTGTCCGTGCCATTGGTCCCTAATCGCATATATTTGCGCATGGGCGTGTATGGCCGGTGCTTAGGGAAAATGTGTAACACAGTAGTTTGCGGACACAAGACCGATGTATTGATTCGGTTCACCGGTAGCGCAGGCCATGAGCCCAGGCCGTCAGGCCTCGAGACGAACCGTGCACCATACACATGCGAGCAGCCAGAGACGGCATGTCGCAGATTCCCAGGCATGCCGCGAGCCAGAACTAGGAAGAGTGAACCATTTAGTCGGGCTGATCGAGCCTCAAGCGGCTTTCGACAAGTATTACCAAATTGCACGTTCATAACCGAAACGGCGACGTTATCTGAATTCAATCTGTTACCGTTTCGCGACCTCAAGCGGTCGAGGGTTTGGGATCCGTACAGGTTGCCCTGTATTGGAGGGAGAATATATAATGTCATTCCACATTATTCACCAATGAAATAACATCTGTACTCTTCTTGATTCCACTAGGTAGCTCCACTGAATCCACTGCTGCAGGCTTTTGGACAGTTCCGTGCGTTGTGCGACAGGACTGCTCGTCTTCCGAGGCTTATCCAACCAACGCCTAGATCTCAACTTTGGGAGAAGCCTAGCACGATGTCGACCATTGGCGGGGTGCCGTCACCACCTGCGACGTTAGTGGTGACGGCCGTTGCCATTGCCAGCTGGTATTGTTCCAATATCGGTGTGCTCCTTCTGAACAAATATCTGCTATCCAGCACGGGCTTCCACTACCCAGTCTTCCTTACGCTATGTCACATGCTGGCGTCGTTCCTGATCGGCCTGCTGGCCTCACTATCTCGAATTCTACCGCTCAAACCAATCAAATCTAAGCAGCAGTTCCTAAAAATCATCGTGCTCTCGGCCGTTTTCTGTCTTACGGTGGTGCTGGGCAACGTCAGCCTAAAGTTCATCCCGGTGTCTTTCAACCAAGCCATAGGTAAGCGGCATTTTGAATGGCAGGGTTATAGCGGTTGATCCTTTTGCTTTGGCAGCGCCTTGGTAAGCCAGAAGAATCGCCCGCGGTTGGGCAGCCAATGGGGTAATTGTGTTTTGACTTGGCTAGGGGCAGAGGCTAGGGGTTATATACGACTCCCCGTCGCTGAGATCAGGATGGCGAAGGGGTTGCTGCAGAATGCAGTGCTGTGGATCGGAATATGGATCTACACGGTTCCCCTCTTGGCACTGCAATCACCGGCGGCAGTTACGACTTAATCAGTGCTCAAAAAGAAAGTACCAATCTTGAAGCAACAGGCTTGCACTTGTAGACTTTGTGTATTGCCATCCGTACTCAGGTCGCATGACCGGTAATACACGCCTGGTTGCCACCAATCGCTGCACGGACTCTTACCATAACATGTGCACGAAACATGCGACGTGACATGGGATGCTTCGACAGCAGAACCCAACATGGATGGTTGCGTGGGGCTGCTGCTATTACCCCCCGTGCAGGTGCCACGACGCCGTTCTTCACCGCGATCCTGGCCTTCCTGATGCAAGGACAGCGCGAGGCGCCACTTACCTACTACTCCCTCATCCCCATCATGGGCGGCGTAGTCATCGCCAGCGGTGGCGAGCCGCTCTTCAACGTGATAGGGTTCACCTGCTGCCTTATCGCCACATCGCTGCGCGCCCTCAAGTCCGTGCTCCAGTCGTTGTTGATGACGGACCCCAGCGAAAAACTGGACCCCATGAGCCTTCTGGTCTACATGTCCGGCGCATCGGTGTGTTTCCTAGTACCCATGACGGCGCTGCTGGAGCCGCCGTCCTTGGCCGCCGCCTCGAAGCTGATGGAAGCCTCCACGGGCTTCGCCTATTGGCTACTGGGCAACAGCTGTCTGGCGTACTTCGTAAACCTGACCAACTTCCTGGTCACCAAGTACACCAGCGCACTGACGCTGCAAGTGTTAGGCAACGCGAAGGGCGTGGTCGCGGCGATTGTGTCGGTGATGGTGTTTAAGAACGTGGTGACGTGGCAGGGCGGGGCCGGGTATGCCATCACGGTTGCGGGTGTATTTATGTATTCTGAATCCAAGCGTCAGGCCAAGCTAGCAGCGGCCGCTAATGCTCGTTCGAACGATGTCGGGAAGGGCTTGACTCCGGACCGCGAGCCGTTGCTGAACAGCTCATCGACGACTGCTGGGAGCCAAGACCTGTATTTTCGGGGCGGCGAGCGCGTATAAGCCTACGGGCGGAGAAGAAAATCAGTCAGAGGTCACGGGGCGCAACGGGTTGCAGCCGCCGGCGGCCCTGGGAGGGTCCCTGCGTGCTTCGCGGGCCGGGTTCTTGGGGAGGGCTTACCGTCCTGGTATGGGTACGGCATTGAGGCGGGGCGTATGTACTCATTATCCTGTCCGTCGCGCTGTGGGCTTCGCACGTGTTCGGGTCGTACAGTAGTTGTCTCAGAAGGGCATAAGTGTCATGCGGCGTGAGGCTCTATGGTGGTGTGTTGCTCTTCATCTGACCGATTTTTAACGCGGACTTGCAAATGTGTGTTGCCGTGTGGCCAGGTCGCCAGCTGAGCCCCTGCTGTGTGCTGTCCTGTGTAATAAATTGGCAGCATTAAAGTTATCAGCGGGCGTGTGCCTGGGGAAATGGATGATCCAGGTATTTTGTATGGGGAATGACTATGACGTGGTTGTCGTATGTGAAATTTGGACGGCCTCAAGGGGAACACAGTTAGTGGGCTGGAGTTCTACCCGGTATTGTACGCAATGTATATCGAGAACAATTCCTTGCTTCGTTATTCGTTCGACTGTCCAGAATTATCAACGTTAGCTCCGGTCGTCTCATGCCAATAGTTACGCTGGTTCCGGGAGCTCTGTTGCACAGGTGGCCCCGTGCTATGCGCATAGCAGGAGAAAGCCGTATAATACGGAGGGGACGCACGAGGACAGTGTGCAAGGAATGGGACGCGTACCAGGTACAGATGACGCCTCACCGCCATACGGTAAACTATCAGATGACGCCTCACCGCCAAACCGACCGCACTTGGTACCGCAGCACGTACAAGGTAGACAAGTATCATCCCCGCATGCCTGACACATCTGCAACGTTCACGGGGCATTTTAGGTGTGTCGTGTTCAGGCTTCTGGACCGAAATTCTTCGTCAGCAATAGTACTGACCGCATGGTTCCAGGTTACAGGACCCAGGCGTTACTGGACGTTGCGTGCGAACCCCAGGGAAGTCGACACTTTTTCATTGGTTATAGGCACGAAATAATGTCTTATTTCGTGCCTATACTTACGTATCGGCCTTTCGTACCGATACGACCCCAAGCTAAAATATACTCGAGCGACACATGCGCATGCTTGACATATAGATACGCTAATCCACATGCGTGCAAATACAGACTGGTGTGATTGTAGCACCGCTTCACGCACGCAAGCTTTCAGCGGCGATTACTTATCATGGAGTACACACGCCTATGGTACACAAGTACAAAACGGGTTCCGTGATTGACGTGTATGCAAAATTGGACAACCTTGCCGTACCGAGTGGTTAAGTATGTGTGGTTGTTATGGCGAGCGGATTTATCAGCTCAAAGCATTCGTTATTTATCAGTTCAAAGTATTTCAGTGCCGTTCTTGCTACTCCTTTCTTGTTCCTGATAGTGCTATTGCAAAGGAAAAATGACGGTGGTAATGGATGACCAGGTGCCAGCGGACGGGATTACCAAAGTCCTTGAAGGCCTTCAGGCAAAGAAGACGGAATGGGTCCAGCTGCCTCTTGCAAAGAAGCTTGCTATGCTCGACGTGAGTAATTAGCTTTGTCCTTTACCTCAGATGCATCGTCCTTAGCCCCGTCGCGCACCCGCAGGCTGTTCGGCTTCGCTTGGGGCACAAGATGGTGTCCTGGGGCCGGACTGGGGCACAAGTTAAGGGCGGATCGGACGACGTAAGGAAGGGGCAAGGAGTTGATAACCTCCGCGCTTGCACAGGTCGCCCCAGCGGCTTACCTAAGTCAAAGCCTCGCATGCGTACAGGGGATGGTGGTTGCGGAGATGCTTGCAGCAGTTGCACTGCCAGCTACATACATCCACAAGCTCATGCATACCCTCAAGACCCTTCTGGAGACCGGCAAGGCACCGGTGCTGCCAGTCAGGACTACCAGCACCGGCCAGAAGGCCGTCCAGGTCAGTAAGCCAATACACGCCCTATGCTGCGACTGATTATAATACGGAAGCCTGGTGGGGGGGCCTGGGCGCGAGGGGCAAGCCAGCTAGTTGAGGTCGGCCTAGTCATGGGAGTGCTGGTGGATGTGGTGGTGCTAGGCGCGCTGTTGCTGCACCCCTCACCTGGGCCGGGCAGACGCTGCATGCACCGACCTCCACGTCCGGCTGGCCTGCACGCAAGGGGCATCTCATTGGCGGCTTCCATTCCCAGGCCCTGGTGGCGCGTACTTGCCGGCCCGTCCTGCATGCCATGCAGCACGACACAGCACGACGCAGCACGACAGATAGCGCGCGCTCACGCCTTGACATGCCAACCGGTGTTACCTGGTAGCACCGGACGTTGTGCCTCCGGGACGAATGCCGGCTGCCGCAGCGGGCTCGTTGAGGCGACGACCGTCGTCAATGATCACGCCCAGGGCGGCCTCGATGCGACACGCACCCACGCGGCTATGCGTTGGCCTGGAGTGCGGTGCAGACCACGGCTCGCTGCACCTCTCTTGGCGCCATCCTCACCTCACATGCACTAGGCGGCATTAGGTGGCGTATCCTTGCCAAAGCGGCCAGGCTCACCCGTTGTACGTTAAAGCCCGGCCCCGGCCCCGGCCCCGCCACCGCCTCGCGCAGGTCTTCCCCGTCAGCTGGGGCGACCGCAACAACATTCTGCAGCCGTCGGTGTGCGCCGAGTTGGTGCTGAAGCCCGGGGAGACTGCCGTGCGTCATGCGGCGCTGTACGCGCCTGACGGCAGTGTGGTGGGCCACCAGGGCCGCGTGTGCGCCATCCTGGGCGCTGGCAACCACGTGAGTTGGGAGGGGAGAGGAGGGGATTGAGAGGAAGGGAGAAGGGGAGGGGAGGAGAGGCGGGGAGGAGGGATGGAGGGAGGAGGGGAGTGATTTGCCGGACTAGGCTGGCCAGTGTCCGCGGCAGGATGCCCAAGTCCGCCGCGCCGACGTGGCAAACCGGCAAACGCGCTAGCACAAGCGAGCATCCGTATTCCCGCAGACGAGGACGCACACATACAGGAGCAACTAACTACCAAACGTCCCCCCTCCCGCATGTATACATGCGATGCTCAGGGCTTCCTGGCGCTCAAGGACGCACTCGTGTGCCTGTTCGAGCGGGGCGAGGTGGTGGTGGTGAAGCCGCACACCATCATGGCCGAGTGGCACCGCACCGCCGACTACGTGCTGCAGCCGCTGATGGAGGTGCGGGGCTTGACGCGGCGTGTCGTGTCACGTGGGCGCCAGCAGCTGTTGGGATGCGGTGTGGCGCCAGCAGCTGTTGGGATGCGGTGTGGCGCCAGCAGCTGTTGGGATGCGGTGTGGCGCCAGCAGCTGTTGGGATGCGGTGTGGCGCCAGCAGCTGTTGGGATGCGGTGTGGCGCCAGCAGCTGTTGGGATGCGGTGTGGCGCCAGCAGCTGTTGGGATGCGGTGTGGCGCCAGCAGCTGTTGGGATGCGGTGTGGCGCCGGCACGACACGAGTCAGCACCCACCATTGCCACGTCGTCGCCGTAGTGGCCGCCGCAGCCGCCCATGGCTTCCTTTGCCTCCCCTTCCCTTGTCGCTGTACAGGCGGGCTTCGTGCGCACGCTGTATTTGGACAACGTGGAGGACACACGGACGATGTTGTACCACCCGCTGGTGGACTGCGTGCACATGACGGGTGCGGACGAAGGGCGGTGGCATAAAAACCGTTTACGCGACGGGGACAGAGGCAGGGTGGCGAGGACACCCGTTTACACGGCTGGGGGAGGCGTACTGCTCCTCCCTAGCTCCGTAACCGTACTGCCCCTCCCTCCCTCAATCCATCACTGCTTCCAGGCGGCACCGCCACCCACGACGCCATCGTGTGGGGTGTCACACCGGAGGAGCAGAAGCGGCGCCGCGAGGCCAGTGACCCGATCCTGAAGGTACGGCGGAAACATGTGCGCACTCACTCGCATGCCGTCCGTCATTCGCGGCCCGGGCCCCCGCACCTGATGCTCACGCTACGTACCGGGGAATTAGTGCAAGAACCACAAAGCCATGGGTTGCGGGCAACGTGCGTTCATGGGTCGGACAGACAGCAGGGGCGACGGATTGTCCGTGAGGTGGCAGCACCTGCGGCGCCCGCAGCACGCAACAGCCGGGCCGGAGGTGACCGGTGTGTGGTCGCCAGTCAGCTGGATAGCGGCCGGGTGGGAGAACCCCGGCTCCCTGAAACCAAACCCTTCCCAACCCCGCCATCCCCACCCCCACACACGCAGGTCCCCATCACCAGCGAGCTGGGCTGCGTGACTCCCTTCATCGTGGCTGGCTGGGAGTTCACCCCCGCGCAGCTGCAGGCCCAGGCCGCCAACCTGGTGGTGGCCATGACCTCCAACATCGGCTGCAACTGCAACAGCGCGAAGGTGCTGGTGCTGCCTGGCGACTGGCCGCAGGCGGCGGGGTTCCTGGAGGGCGTGCGCTCCATACTGCGGCAGACGCCGCTGGACCCGCCGTACTACCCGGGCATCCGCCAGAGGTGGGTGGGCGAGGCGCGGATGGCGCCGCAAGGAGCGGCAGCAATACGCGGGTGTGGTGGTGGTGGTGGGGCGGAAGGGGACCCGCCTCGGATGCGCCAGCAGCGGGCGTGCGAAGCGGGGTTACAGTGGTGCTGGTGTGTGTTTTTGGCCGTGCGGGCGCAGATGTCTGCTGGTTGGTGGGTGACCGTGGGGGCGCGGGTGAGGTTCCTTACCATGGGCGTGGTATACCATGCGGGAGGGCTAGGGAGCACCAAGGCAGGGACGTGCGGGCGTCCACTCGCCGGTGCGCAGCAGTGGGGGCGCCCTGGGGGCTGCGGGCTGCCCCTCTCCCCTGGGGGCGCTCACCCTCCATCCAACCCTCATTGCGGCTGGACGCAGGTACGCGGCGTTCAAGGAGCGCTACCCCAACTGTGAAGTCATCGAGGCGCCCGCCAAGCCGACGTGCCGACCCCTGGGTCCGGCCCTGCCGTACCTGATAAACATCATGGACGAGCTGCCCGCCGACCCCAAGGCCGAGTACGCCTTCAACGTAAGCGTATACACTCCCAGCAACCTCCCTGCCAACCGCTGAGGTCCTGATGCCACCCTGGAATAACGCCTTTGTCTGATGACTTGCATGAAATCCCAACGACCAGCCCTAATGCCAACCCACAGATTTCCTTTCTAAATCCCTTGTTCCTGCCGGCCCTGCTGCCCCTCAGGTGGAGCCCTTCGCCCCGGTGCTGACGGTGGTGAAGCTGCCCACAAAAGGCCCCGTGGAGTTCTTGGACGCCGCCACCCGCTTCGCCAACGACAGCTTGTGGGGCACCCTGTCGGGTATGCTGGTGCTGCACCCCGAGCTGGAGAAGGCGCACCCGCAGGAGGCACAGAAGGTGAGTGCCACCTGGGGGTTGGCGAGAAGGCCCGGGGTGAGGGTGGCGAGCGGGTGGGCGGGCACTATACCAGGAACACGAGCGTCAGCGGCATCCCAAGCCACCGTGATGCAACCCACATGCCCCCACGCTGCGACCTGCCGCACCCCACGCCGACGCTCATTCCATCCGGCTCAAATTGGCCCGAACCGACCCAACCGAACCGACCCAACTCGACACAAGCCCGACACGATCCCAACCTGCGCTCCGCCGCCTCGCCTCAGGCCATTGACGGCCTCCGCTACGGCGTGGTGGCCATCAACGCCTGGTCAGCCGTGTCGTTCGTGTCGGGGCCCTGCACCTGGGGCGCCTACGACGGCGACCAGACACTGGCAGACGTGGGGTCAGGCATGGGCGTGGTGGGCAACCCCTACCTGGTGGAGGGGGTGCAGAAGGCCATCTACCGGGCGCCCCTGGAGGGCCCGGCCGTGCCCAAGCCGCCACACATGCAGCCGCTGCCGCTGCCGCTGGCGCGAGCGATCATGGGCTTTCTGGTGAACGGCTGGTTGGGGCTGGTGCGTGCGCTGTGGGGGAAGTAGAGCGCAGTGCAGTGAATGCCATAGCGGGCTGGGTGGGCGCGTGCAAGGAGGGGCCGGCAGTGCAGTGATCCCGGCGCGAGTGTGGGTGCGTGTCCCGTGGCTGTGACATCGGGAGTGACGGAGGATACGCCGTAGCGGCTGTCAGGAGGGTGAGACACGCAGTTACGGTAACAGCGATGCGAGGGGGGCGGTTGGTGGTGGCAGCGAGAGGGCGCCGACAGGGTACCGGCGCCCTGTTGCTGTCTGCCGACATGGCTGTCGCTGGGTGGCTACCGAAATTGGCTGTCTCCAGTTATGGCCAGGGTTGCTGCTCCACCCGCGATCAGCCCGATACGCCTCAGCCGCGATTGTTGACGCAACGACTCAGCACCCGGGCACATATGCACCTGCATTTATGAGCGCCTCGCCCTCTGCCGTTGCACGGCACTGGGTCATTAGGTTTTCTGTGGCACTGCAAGTCTGCGACTGGGGCCGCGCCGCGTACGAGGCGACACTGAGCAGGGCACGGCGTGGACGGGCATGTGGCCATGTGACCCGTGGGTCATGCCGATGAATGCGTCTGCAGCTGGGGACGCATCGGCGTCAGTCCATCGTGACGGACCTCCGGACATTTTGGACTGCGATTGCAAGCCTTTTTCCTATTTATTCTTTCCAAATGGTGCGTGTGAGAGAGCAAAGATCACTTGGGCCGTCTTTTCCATTTGTCTGCTAGCCGGTTTCGAGCTGGGTATGTGCGGCAGGGTGCGTCGCCCACTGTCGGCTGGAGAGTCGGGCGTGGAGCGTGGACGATGGCGCGGATTGAGGTTTGCGTCGTCCTCAAAGGGTAACTGCCATGTCATGGAGGTTTGAGAGGTTGCGAGTGTTTGGCGCGGCTTGGGTTTTAAGTCTTATCTTAAGGGAACTGCCATGTCGTGGAGGGTTGAGAGGTTGCGAGTGTTTAGCTGAGGGATGTTGAGAGTTCGGGTTGGAGGTATCGTCCCTGGTCCGCACGGCGTCTGCAGGCGTTGTCAACCAGACACAGGACGCCTCCAGCCATTGTCTTATATGCTGCTAGCTTACCGCCAGAGTGCGTGCTGTGACTAAGACAAAAAGTGGAACCGTATGTGGGAAGCTAGGAGATAGGAGACCCTCCTGGTCGCCCTTGCTGCCCGGCTTAGAGCTGATGTTTATGGATGGCGCGGTGTCGGCGCTGGTTGCCAGGCTGACTGACATGATGCTCGGTGCGCGCTTGTCCGTGCCCCATAGCACACGTGCCGGTCTTGGGGAGGGTTACTTCCAAGGTGCTCGAATGAGTCGGCCGCCGATCGGGTCGGTTGTTACCGTAACTAACGTTCTTTCGCAAGAATCGTTACATACTTTTGGGCGTGGCCCTTCAAAATTACATCTACTACGTTGCATTTTTCCGAAACATGGCGCTGCCTTTTTTTAAAGCCCTCCTGCTCGACAAACTACTCCGAGAAACATCAAGAAACGCTCCATGAGGATTCTACCGTCGATAACAAAGCTATCCAACTCCTAACAACCTATGGCAAGTAGCGCAACAAACCGACAGGTTCGACACAAATCGCGCGCGGAACCAGATGCCCAAAGCCATGGGCTTTCGCAGCCAAGGAAGAGCTTCGGATTAATTGAGTGAAAGATAAGGGGGTGAAAGAGTATGGCGTCGGTGAAAAATTGCCATGCATCCAGGTCCATCACGCTATCTACATACTACATCGCCCATCCGCATGTAGCCGGACCAGGGCGGCCTGCCGGGGAGGGCAGGGCGCGGGCTTTGCAAAACCTTACTGCCACCTTACTGCCACCGTAAATTTGCTCCCCCAACTTCTCTAGTCAGTCGTCCGCCCCATACAGCGAACGTAGTACGGCCGAGCTCGCACAAAAAACTGCCCACCCCCCGCATCCACGGGTCTCCCTCGAAACCCCCCGACATCAACGAAAAGACTGATCGCTACTGCCGCCCTGTAAAACAAGCGCGGGGCGGCCTTCAGAACAATGCCACGCCCGGCCTTCAGGCGACAAGACGGACTTACCGCCCAGCCGGCTGTGCGCGCTGCTGGATTGCCTGGATGGAGGCGACGGCAACCAGCAGCCCCCGCGGTGCCAGCGTGGCGCGAGCTCAGGACACGAACCTCTGGACTGGCCGAAACCGTCGGCAAACGGCAAGGGCGGAAAGCGGTGGGGTCACTTACCACGCCTCCGCCCATCCGCCGTCGACAAATCGTGCAACAGGGAAGAAAACACACTGCTCAACACGGCTGCCCGGAACCGCACATCAGCGCTAGGCAGCCGCCCGAAAGCCGGGCGGCCTGCTCGTCGGCCTCCCCAGCGTACTCTCAAAATACTCTTCAGCTGGGGGCACGGATACCTCGTACTGGCGAAAGCAAAACACATCCTAAGCAGCCGTAGCAGCGCACCGCAGCCGCGGTCTCCACGGATCTCCCAAATACGCCAAGCGCTTCTCAACAACGTTTCTCAGGGAACATTGCAACTTACGACGTCATTGCTACACGAAATTTACTGTAATTTGCGCCTAGTCAAACAACGACCTCGGACCCATGACCGTCTGTGCGCCCACAACATACAGGCGCCGACGCGACGTGTGTTCCGCACTAGCACAATCGGCGGCGGCGGATTGGATAGGACGAAAGAGAGGAGGAGACTGCTGCTCGCTTGCCGCCCGTTCGCGCCACGGCCCACAGGCCCCTTTTAACGTGCAGAGCGCTGCCGTACTGCCCTTTAGGCCCAGCTCGCCGCACGCCATGGCCGGAATCCGAGGCCCCCAATATGGAGCCCGTCTCCAAAGGCACTTGACCAGAATCCAACCAACGCCCTTACGTGAGACGCTTTAAGGAGAGCAACGTTCCGGCAATCAATGTATGTGGAGACGTTGCATCGACCAATTGTCAGCGGCCGCCGAGAGCAACGACCGCAGCTGCCTTATGTATAAAAACCAAGTAAACGTCCCCGTTGGACCATCCCGTGCGAAGGGGCACCAGGAATCCCCACCAACAGCACCCCCCTGCAACAGGCCGCCTGTCGGCGCGGCACTCGGTTATGCGGCCTGTAAGCTTGAGTAACCAGTCCGGCTGGTATCTATCCAGCGCAGCTTGACAAAGTAGGAAGGATAAGCACCGTACGTGGCCCGTGATCTGACCTCCAGACGTACGGCGCGCTCCCCACCCGCTATATTTACACAGAGGCCGAACAGAGGCCTAGAAGTCCGCGAACATGCGCTGCTGCTCCGGAGTGAGCGGCTTGTAGCGGGGCCTCCGGCTGGCCGGGAGCAGCTGCTGCGGCATCTTCGCGGGCGATGGGTGGTCCGACTCTCCGACCACGCTGACGCGCTTGGAGACGCCCACCGTGCCCGCGCCGCCGACGCCCGACATGGCCGTTATGAAGCACACGGCTGGCGGCGGCGAGATACACATAACGCCAGCCGTCGCCGCCACCGAGGACGTCGCGCCGGCGCCGTCGGCAGACGAGCCGCCGGCCGAGCTGCAGCCGCGACTGGCGGCGGTGCCGTACGGTACGGCGGCGCACTCACCGCGCCTGGAAGCGGGAGCACCAGGACGTGGTGGCAGGTTGTTGAGGCGCACGAGCGCGCTATGGAATACTACTGCAACATCAGCCAACAACGTCACCGAAAAGCAAGCAAGCTATCCTAAGAACGAGCTAACCAGGAGTATACGCGGTCGCGCCATGCGTGCTGTTTGGATCCTTCCCCTCCCCTTACAGCGGCCATCTCCCTCCCTCTTGGATATGTTCCGGAATCCGACCTAGAACTTTAGATATGGAAAACAAACTCCGGCCGAAGCCGACATAGCCAGCCGGAAACTTGAACTCACCAGGGACCGCCGCCGCTCACTGACTCCGCCCCGCTTTGCGGCATGCAAGGCACGTCCTTCGCCGCTGCACGCCGCCCGTTGTGCGCGGCGGCCACCATCTCAATGGGCGCGCTGCCGCCCCCGCAGCGGGCCGGTGCCGCAGCCTGGAACTCGCATTCCTGAAGCTGGGAGCCCCGCGCAGCGACGTTACGCAGCGCCGGTCGCTCGTCGCCGCTGCTGGCATCGCCGTCAACCCGCTCGTCGAGGCGGTGCTTGTGCTGTTGCGGAGCCTGGTGCTCATGGTGTGGGTGATGGTGATGGTGGTTATGATGGTGATGATGGTGGTTGTGGTGGTGATGGTTGTGGTGGTTGGCGCCCTCGGTGCCGCCCCCAGCTCCGGAACCCGACTGGGGTCCCTGGCTTCCGTTCGGTTGGTCGAGGTCCATGGGTGAAGTCGCCTCGCGTCCGCCCTCGTTGCCACGGGATCCGCCGCCGGCCCCGCCGGAGCCATTACCGCCGGCCCCGCCGGAGGCATCACCACTGCGCCTGCCGTTACCGCTGCCGCGACGAGTGCCGCCGCCATCTTCGGACGAGGAAGAGGACGAGTACTGGCGACCCAGCACCACCAGTTGCGAGTGACGAGCTGCACGGAATTGGCTGAGCTGCGTGAGCGACAGCCGGAGCGCGGGGTCTGCGTGGAGGGGCGGCCCGGGACGGGTGAGCAGCTGTGAGTAGACAGCCACACAAACCACAGTCGTTGCGGACAAAGCAACAAAGGGCGACGGCATCCGCCCGCAACAAAGGCCGAGCTGACGGCATCGTTTTGCACCCACCCGCTGTTAACAAACTCATATCCGGCGCTCTGCACCCTTGCGCCGTACGTACATTACTAAAAAGGGCATCGACACGTTCCTCACCCGTCAGCTTGTTGCCTTCCACCGAGAAGCGCCACAGCCCCGGCGCCGCCGTGATCGCCTCCAGCAGCGCCTGCGCCCCGGCGTTGTGCAGCCGGTTGCCGTCCAGCAGCAGGCCTTGCAGACCCGCGACAGCACCCGCGGAGCCACCATTGCGCACCGGGGCTAACAGAGGCAGGAGCGCCGTCAACCCTGCCTCTGAGACGCCATTCTCCCGCAGGTCCAGCTGCTCCAGGCAGGGCGCCTCCACAAGGCACGCCGCCAGGATCGCCACTCCCGCGTCGTACAACGAGTTGCCGGCAAGAATAAGCTGCTCGAGAGGCGCAGTGATCCTCGGCAGCCGCTCGGGGTCCGGCTGCGGCTGCTGCTGCGGCGAGGGCGCCTTCTGTGCCGTCGCTACGCCCAGCGCCTCCGCCAGCTCCACCCCACGAATGCGGTTGTGGTCCAGCACCAACGTCTGCAGCTTGCAACGCGCCGGGCCGGACATCGCCTGCAGCAGCGACAGCAGGCCTGCACTGCCCGCAGTGTTATCGCTCAGCACCAGGTGCTGCAGTGGCGGCCGCCCTTCGGCGCTACTATCGGCTGTTCCAGCGATGGGTCCCAGCGCCTCCGCCAGGGCCTGCACGCCCGCCACCCCCACGCCGCAGCTGGACAGGTCCAGGCGGCGCAAGGTGCGGTTCGCCATCAGGCCCATCTGCAGAGCCTGGGCGCCAGCGCAACCAAAGGCCTTGTTGTTCGAGAGGTTGAGGGTCTGCAGGCTGCTGGTCTCCGCTAGGAAGCGTCCCAACTGAGTGGCGCCTGCGAGACCAAACAGGGATGGACAGGGGTGGCGCGGCGTTCATACCGTACGATCCCTTGCCGCACGTGTGGATTGCAGGTCGGGCCGGACAACTAGGTGGCTATAGATGGGACGCTGGCCTTACGGCTAGTCCATAACTACAGCCCACAGGCTGTCCGGTGGCAGTAGCGCGGCCTAGGACTGGCGGGGTATAACTGGCTCGCACTCCCTACCTCGCACGCCGACATTGCATGACGACAGGTCCAGACTAACCAGCGCCTCCGCCTGTGGGAAGACACCCCAACCAGGGGCTGACAGCAGCGCCTCAGCAGCCGCGTCACCCAGATCAGATTCCACCAGCTCAAGCCGAAGCAGGGCACCCGCCTGCCGCCCCAGCGCGTCCGAGAGTGCCGTTGCCGCGTCCGGCGTGAACGCGCATTTCTGCAACCGCAGGTGCTGCAGCCGAGGCGGCTGACCCTGACAATCGGCCTCCGGGGACGCATCATCCAGGCCCGGCTCCCAGCCGGCGATCGCGTTGGCGATTGCTTTCACACCGTTGGCATCTAGCTGGGAGAAGTAGAGGTGCGTCAAAGTGCTGTTGGCTGCGAGGCCAGTGCACAGGCGGCTGACGGCCTCTTGGCCGTGCAGGTGATGGATGGCCAGGGACGTCAGGCGCGGGGTTGTTGACAGCACGGCCGCCAGTGCACCGGCGGCCGCGGGGTCAAGCTCGAATATGTCGAGGATGGCCACCGAAGCATTACTACTTAGCGCCTGAGCTACCGCAGCTGTATGGTGCGGTTCGTTGTGGAAGAGTCGTAGGTGCGTCGTTGTGCAGCCTGGGCTCGCGAGCGCAGCTACGTGAGAAGCAAACTTGTCGGCCGAGAGGACGAAGCCGGATATTTCCTGCAAATGTCATTGCAAAATATTAATTGCGGAATTGGTGGTACCAGGAGTGCTGCGTTGCGAATGGCTGCTAGGTGCTGCCCAGAAGACGGTCAAGTTGGGCAGGAAGTGCGCACCCATCCAAGCGCGCAAAACAGGAGTAAAACCCCACAAATATATGCTGGTATAGATATCAATCGTGCGTGGCACAAACATGTTGTGGCACAAACGTCTACGTGGCAATTCGCTTGTCACACTGCAAGCCGCATACCCGTTTGGTTTCCGCCATCTTATAACTCAGAAAGGGCGCCGATCTCCGTGAACAAGTTATGTTCAACCCCTCCGTCTTCAGGATTGTGAGGACTGAAAGGTCACGACCGAGCAGCTGAAGGGCGACGACTCAATAGCTATTAAGCGCGCTCGTTGTGTTCAACAATAGCGTGAAACGCTATCCAGTCGAAGGTGTCACCAACGCTAGGGCAAACCTTAACTGTGCTGGGTCGCCGCTGACGGAGTTGACCCCTCGCACCGTTTTACTGTAAGAATGTATGAAAACTAGGCGACGGCTCCACCACTAACAGATGTTTTCCCAAGGATGCCACGAGCGCACAACCAAAGCTCGCGAAGAAGGGTTGTCTGGCGGCAAGGAGAAGCCTTGCCGCAGACCTTCACGAATGTATTAAGAGGTTTCGTACTAGGGTCTCTGTCTGGGTTTGTTTTGTCAAACGCCGATGGATTGGCCTGGGGGCACACGAGCGTACGACGTCCACGTCAGGTGCTCTTGTCGGAGCTCGCCTCAGGCATGATTAGCAAAAACAGAACCCCACATATCTCCTGGTTCTACATGACCATATCTATACAGATTGAGATCATGGGCCACAGGACGCAAAGGGGGACGAATGTTGCACTGCGGCCGTTTGTCTGCCGATTATTAGGCGTGCATTATTTGTGATTGTGCAACATTACTTACATGGATACCGAGAATTCGTGTGGCCTTTTTGTTTGGTGACGGGAAGTTGTTTATCATGCGAGCTGCTCTCAACAGAATTCTTGCAGGCCGGCGGCATTGCCAGGACGCGGCCCATTTAGCCATGCAATGCAACTTAGTTATTTTGGGATGCTATGTTATCGGTATCCTCGTGCCTTCTTCACAAATCACCTTCCCATAGAGCTAGGGGCGAGAACGCCAGTTCCGCAAGAGCCAGGAAGTCAAGGTACCATGCCTTGCATGAACCATGCAGTATACATGCCTGAACATTGAGTGCAATATGAGTAGAAGAACTACTGATGCTGCGTTCTCCGTGCTGTGTTCGCGCATTGGGCCCATCCGGTGATCCGGACCTTGTGAGCGCATTGATGTCGCGGCCTTTGCTCGACCAGTAAGACTGCTTGCCCTTTCCCGACATAGAGGAGGCTCATTGTACTCACTTATTGTAACCTAACGCGTCGGAAAGGCCTCCTCTCAAAATGGCTGCGCCAAAGGTGAAGCTTATGAGTTCGGACACGCAAATGTTTGAGGTGGAAGAGGAGGTTGCCTTCCAATCTCAGACTGTTAAGAACCTCGTGGAAGATGCTGGCACGGAGGACCCCATTCCACTGCCGAACGTGTCCGGGCGGATCTTGGCAAAGGTCATTGAATACAGCAAGTATCACGTTGATGCCGAGAAGAAGGGCGCTGACGACAAGCCATCGAAAACAGAGGATGACGTGAAACGCTGGGATGAGGAGTTTGTGAAGGTGGACCAGGCCACCCTGTTCGACCTCATTCTGGTAAGAACGCGGGCTTTTCCAGGGCAGCTCCGTCGACAAGATCACTCTCCAGCCATTGCCGTTGCCTCCAATAGTTTCCAAATAATGTCTGTCTGCATAGCTTACGAGCCTCGTGTCTCGTTTTGCTCGACGCTGCCCTCGCCCAGGCGGCGAACTACCTCAACATCAAGGGCCTCCTGGACCTCACATGCCAGACCGTAGCTCAGATGATAAAGGGGAAAACGCCGGAGGAAATTCGCAAGACTTTCAATATTAAGGTGTGTTGAAGCAAGGCACAGGACAGCAGGACGGGTATTGAACCCCCCTTCACGTGGTACACCTACCATAGTCAAGTAGGAATATTGAAAACGCACGTTGAGGTTGTCGCAATCTGGAAGTTTGCTGCCTGCTGGAACGATTTCGTAGCGGTTCCATGATACCGGTGCTATGGCCGATCCTTGTGTAGGCAAGGTAATTGCCCCTCATACATTTGGGCCGGCGTTTGGACATTAGGTGGCCTAGCAAAGCTGTGTCCTAAGTATGCAGCATCCCACATTGCACTGTCTGCCGTCTGCCTTGCACATTGGGAGTATCGATATGTTAACGATGAAATACGGGAAGGTTTCCATGCACTCCTCGCCTTTTGAGTTCGTTCGGATGGGTTCCCATTGGAATTCGGATATCTTGATTCGAATATCGGATGGGTTCCCATTGGACGCAGTTCTTATGTATAAGGACATGTCCCTAGTTGTCCAGGTTGAATACGTAACGCATACCCCCATGTAATGCATTTGGGTTGCCCGTAAATTTCCTGTAGACACCTACTAAAGGTGTGGTGGCACTGTCTAACCCGATTCGGCAATATGCAAACATTCCCCTCCATATGCAAACAACTTCGAGTCACTCAAGGCAGAAACACTCTTGTGTATTTGTTGCAGAATGACTTCACCCCGGAGGAGGAGGAGGAGGTTCGCCGCGAGAACCAGTGGGCCTTTGACTAAGCCAGCAGGCGGAAAGTGGGACGTGCTCTTGTTAAGCACGGTATAGAGGAGCCACCGAAACGCCTGCGCACTCGCTTGCTCATGTTATGATCCGAAGGCAATACTGCCTTCGGGGTAGCCCCCTGTGAAGATGCAGTCGTCATTTGGCCATTGCCTGATATGCTTACATTGCCAATGGGGGCACGATGGATGGCGGTGTGGATTAGCGGTTCAATAGCCATGTTTTTACAAGTTGACGGCTCATATGTCGCGGCATTATTGCCGGGATCGTTTGGCACCTCCGAGCCCAAGCTGGGCTGGTTAGGTGGGTAGACTTTTAATATGCACGGATCAGCAGTAATGGATGTAGTCTAGCTCTAGACATTGACCATCGCGAGGCCTGGACACGCAAGGATTCTTGACAGAGTTCCGCGACATGTTTTTGCACATATGACGCGCAGGATTAACGCTATGACGTTACGATGACTTCATTAGGGTTACGAACCTGTCGATTAACCTTCTGTACTACTTATATACTGTTCGGCGTTGCAGCCGTGGCACAATGCAGCATGATTCGAGGTTGTTAGGTTTCCAGGGCCGCTCACATCCCATTGAGGTTGTGCACCCATTTGCACGCTGCAACAAAATTGTTCAGCACGAAGCTGAGAACGCCAAACGACACGCTATGCCCTTCCGCCTTCACGGCAGGAAGAATGTCTTCGGCTGCCTTATGCGCCTCGGCCGCCCGCCCTCCAACTGGCTAAGCGCAATGTGCGCAGCGAGCAGTAAGTCAATGCCTGCGTGCAGGCTCGACGTCTCCGCGTCATGGTTGTAGCAGCTGGGATTCCGTCGATGGCGCTTGGGTCGCTGAGCAGGGGGGTCAGCAACAGCAGCGGCGGCGCCGTGGCTGGCGGACGATGCCTTGCAACTCGGACGTTTTGACCTCTCCATGAGTAGGGGTATCTGCGGTGGTTGGCAAGGAAAGTTTGCAGTCAGCATAACCATGACGAAGAGTCTCACAGTCGTTGCGTTGTTCACCAAGTCCTTGCCTAACCTGGCCATACCCGCTCCAACGCAATGCCTCCAAAGAGACTAATTGTTCGACAAGTTCGCTGCCCTTATCTCCCCGCACTACTGTACGAATTACCCGAACTACCTGTGTGCGCGTCAGTGCGTCCTTGAGCTGCTGGCCGTTGAATGGTTGCGGCGATGCTGGTTGCTCGTTATCGCTGGCTGCACGCGATGGGACGGATGAAAGCACGTCGGCCGCTGCGGTAGCCTCCAGTTCAACCTCACCAAAAAACAGCTGTGGTAACAGCATTGGCTGCTGCCCAGGCTGTGTCACGTCCAGTCCCCACACAGTGGCATGCGCGGCAAGTGGTGTAGGCTCCTCTTGGCGTCCGTGGTGGTGCGACTGAACCTTTAAGGGCGGCTCCGGCTGAAGTTCCAGCTGCTGGTGGTTTGGCCCCTGCTGGTGGTCCATTGGTCGCAGCTGCTTCCTAATGGTTACGGGCGAGGGTAGGCAGTCGCCGAACAGCCGACGGGCTGGTACTGAAGTCACCTGGTGCAGATGGTTGCATGGGTCATGCCATTGGGGCCAGAGCAGGTGGGTCAGCTGAAATAGTTGGTCCAAAAGAGCGAATTTGGCGCATGAAATGACAGCTGGTCTGGCCCAAGTACCCTAACCCTTGCAGCCGCCCATATTCCAATCCGCCTTGCACCATCCCAGGTCCCAGCCACTGCCCCCCATCATACCTGCGCTTCGGGCTCCTGCTGCTGCCGGGCCCGAACCTCGACCACCAGGCAGCCGTCTTCCGCTGACCAGCCATTAAGGGAGCAGCCGGCACCGACGCCGGCTGGCTGCTGCCCGCTCACTCGGTATGACGTAAGACCGATCGGATTCATGTGTCTGCTGATGCACCCGTGAACGGCATCAAGTGCCTGCGCTGGCCAGGGCTGGGAAGTGCCGCTGCGGCTGGGGTGCACCATCTTGAAGACCACCTTGAGGCCCTGCTGCAGCGCGACGTGGACGTCGAAGTGCTTTTCGACCAAGGAGGTGGGGACGACGAGGTTGAAGCGGTCCTGGGCCGGCGGCCTGGAAGCAGGCGCCGGTGCGAAGGCCGGGTCCCGCAAGATGGTGCGAGGGCAGGCAGGTGCCTGCATCGGAGTCGAAGATAAGAGGTGAGAGTGCTGCGCTGGGATTGGAGTCGTGGAACGCAAGCCACCCGGTGGAGCAGATAGGCAAATGCATGTCGGAGCTTACCGTGCAGGGCGAGCCTAGTGCTGGTGGGGGCGCAAGAATGTTCGGAAGCCGTAGATGTGCCGCCCATTCCTGCGCAAAGTCGGGGTGCCGTCGAGTTAGCCCAGACCGTTGTGCATCATGCGAGAGCGCGGTGGTCATGGATCACGCTGCACAGGAAGTAACGTACCATTCCCATTGAAGAAGATACCATTATTCCAGGCATTTTGGTCAACGTGGATAGCTTTGACGCGTTTATTAGCTTAAGGTCGTTGCGACGAGTGGGTTGGCAAGCGCCGTCACCGTGCCGAGTCGTTTTGCAAGATAGATTGTGTGACTTGTACTGAGTTAATGAAGCCATTGTACATATCCTATATACATGTATATGCAGTTGCGTCGATAGTGATGATAGTGTGATAGTGCCTGTAGTCTCTTGCCGTACCGTCGCAGCTTGTTGCATTCCACTTGCAGCATTAAGCTCATGTTTGTAATCAAAATATATGCTTCCATGATATTGTAGGTGTCATTGTGACAGGTTCTGGTCAATGCTGGGAAACCGTCAACGAAAGCACAAAGCAGTAGCCGTCGTTACAAATGCAACGATAGAGGATTCCCAGAGGATACGATGCTCTGCCCACATGCAATATACAGTGCAATTGCCTTTCATAATCTTTTTCAATGCATATCGAAGCGCCAACGCCCATCACTCAAGCGGGTCCAGCTGCAGCAACGACAACGGCGGCGGCTTGGATTCCGAGACAAAAGCAGGCGTGTAAAATGGTGACGTTGTGTAACTGTTATCACATGCTATATTACATACCCGTAAATATCTGGAAGGGCCGGTCCGGATGAGATGCAGGGCTGTGCGGGTTCAGGGCACAAAGCACTCAAGTTGCTAGATGCTAGTGGTGTTGTCAGCAGAACTCAAGTGAACAACGATGAAAGACCTTCTTGATAGTACGGCCATACCTGGCTGCCGCGTCTCGAGCGCAGGCAGGTTAAATCAGCACTACGAGTGGCGAAAATATTTATGACATCCTAACAGCAATCGTTGCCAGCCTAACCTGGCATGACCCAACCTGGCTAATGCATAGGGCATCCTTCCGCCCTTCGCACCCAAGTTCGGCAAATCCGTTGGTATCAGTTTGCGGTAGTATGCTTACGAAGGCTGCTGCGCCTAGCTGTGCTCATTCGACCGCCAGCTGAGCGACTAGAGAATGAGTCCGCGACGAAATGCCCGTAGTACAGGCTAGTACCGCTAGTACCGGTGGGAGTGCCGCCAGTACTTCGCTTCTTGCACGCAGGCGGGAGAGGGAGGCGGTGCGGCGTCGTGGTGGCAGGTATGGTGTCGTACGGTGCTAAGTAAGATAATGGCCCTGGTCAGGGGTACATACTGGCCCTACAGAAGCTACAGTATGAAACATCGAGGGTCATATTTTGGTGTTCTTGTGGCGAATACAACAAATGTTTTCCCAGTTGAGGCCCAGCAACCCTGCGTGGTTGTTGTTGTAACGGTGGTTGGTGTGTACGCCTGAAGCATTATGGTACATTTGCAAGGAACGAAACTAATGCGACGTAAGACCACGTGGTGTCTGCCATACGAAGTTACCAACCATGCGAAGACGTACGCCGTGCAGCCATTGACGGCTCACGTGTGTTGCTCCAACCCAACCCAACCGCTCAGACGCTCCCACAGATCCTGCAGCGCAGCATTGCCCCCGACTGTACACAACTGCAGCCCCATCAACATCTGTAGGGTACTCAGACCCCACCAGCATCCGTGCAACCTGCAGCGCCAACTTTTGCTGGACGCAAGACGCGTTCAATCCAGCCAAATGAGCTCAACAACCCACAACTTTGCATACGCAATGGCTGCGCAGTAAAGCGGGCAAACGGCAATTTTATGTCGTGCAATCAGTTCACAAGCCCACGAAAAACCGTTCCCCGACGAAATTGCCTAATGTACAAGTAGATAGAGCCGCTGGTTTGCATCCTATGCCCCCATACCACGATTCCGTCGCCCTGGCCTTTGCTCAGCCTTGACAGGAAGCTGGCGCTCCTACGGGTACTCTACACTCACCACGTCATCGTCGGTGTCGTACATGCCACCCTCTGAATCCGAGTCAGGCTCCAACCCTGAACCCGAATGCTCCTCCTCCTCCACCTCATCCGCCTCCTCCACCTCCTCTGCCTCCTCCACCTCATCCGCCTCCTCCTCCGCCGACGCCGCTGCGGCTTCGCCGGCCTGCCGGCCTGCGGTGTTACTGCCGGCGGCCGTCTTGGCAGCAGGCGAGGCCAGCAGCATTATCAAGTTACCGTCCGCTGAGCAGGTCCACCCCCGCAGGTTCTTGCCTATCGCAAACAGCCGCAGGTCTCGACACTCCACCAATCGGTGCCGGATGGTCCCACCGACCGTGTGGCACACCAGCTGGGCCGTGTGAGCGTCAGGCGACATGACGCCATCCACCATGACCTGGCGATGAGGAGGGCGGTACGGAGGAAGGGGCCGACGTGTCCGGTGTATGACGGGCGGCGCTGGGGCCAGTGCGGCCTGGCAGGGGCATGTCGGAAATGGCCTAGCTACACGTATGTAGTCCTACAGGTGTGTAATACGTGCTATATGCAAGCTCATGTGCATATGGCTGCTATGCGAAACCACATGAAACAACCCATGTCAAATGTTCCCAGTTAAACCCAGCCGATGAGCGCTACGCTGGCAGTCATTACGGCCCTTTCTTTGGGCTCGGCATGTACGGAAGTGGAACGGAAAGGAATTGAGGCGACTGGGGCTCGTGGGGCGAATTTGCAAGCAGCGCACGCAGTCTGTTGCCGTTAAAGGCATGCTAAGGAGCCTGCTGCAGCAGGGCAGGGCGTAAAATGCAAGAAGGGGAGCATCATGCATGTGCGTGACGCCGTTGGCGGGTGGTGTCAAGGCCACGGAAGCAGGAGCCACCGCGGCGGTTAGGCCAAGCGCCGCCACGATGCATTAGGCGTCTACCAGTCCTGCATGTGTTTCTCATCGTCCTGGCCCTGGCCCTGACCCTGGTGGTTGCATCGGTCCAGCGGGCCAGATCTCTCCATGCGGTGCGCCTTCGGGTGTCACTGGGTCGAGGCGAGCGACGCCGGTTCCACCCGCCCGTCTGCCCACCTCGACTTTCAGCTCCTTTTCAGAAGTCACACGCTCGCCGTACAGCTGGAACAACAGGTAATCGGGGACGCAGAACCTGGTGTATGGAGCTACCAAAGAGGGTACACCGCCCTGCGGCAGGGGAGGGGGGCGAGCTGCTGAGTCCGCTTGACAATATTGGCGCCGTGCACGGTTGTTACTGTACTGTCGCCAGAACAGGCACTGCCGGTACGCCCCGGTTGCGGTACTGCCGCCGCGTGCAAGGGCCCGCATTCATCCCCCTGGCAAGTCCTGGTACTTCATCAAGCGCCACGAGGCCGAGGACTGTCCACCTGCCATCCTTAACTCGGAAGAGCAGGAGCAAAGGGGCAACGTGCAGCGCGCGCGCGGGCTGACCTGACGACGCGACACACCCGGGCCTTATGGGCGCGGTTGGTTTCCGTGCGGGCGGTTTGTGCACCATCGCCCAAGGCGGCTCCTTGCTGCGCTTCCGCTCGGGCCCATCGTGACCTCTCCCATGCCTCCCCACGCCTCCATACACCCCTTCCCGCACCCCGTGCTGAGGACACCACGAGCGCCTTTGCTGCCACAATCCCTCCATCTATCCACACCTTGGGCTCCTGCCGTGCGTTGATCTCCACGATCCTGCGGCGCAGCTCGGTGGACAGCACGTTGCGGCTGCTGGCCCGCTCCTTGCTGGCCGCCAGCCCCAGATGCCACCACTTCTGCCTCAGGGCCAGCTGCACCCGACACGACCAGAGCGACACGGGCACAACAGGAATGCGATGAGGGCGGGGAAAGCAAGCGTGCTCATCCGCGAAACAAAACAACATCAAGTCCTGGAACGTGGAATGTGGGCCCCAGGTGCCTCTCCTCTCCTCGCTCCTCACCTTGCTGCGCTTCCGCAGGCCCGGGTGGCTCTGCTGCACCGCCTGCCAGTTCGCCCCGTGCTCCGCCACCCCGGCCACCAGGGCAGCCAGCTCCTAAAGCAGATGAGGCGGATGGGTGGCGTCGGCGTCGGCGGAGAGGAATACTCTGATCCACGTCCCCTACAGTTCTTTCCTGTAACCCCCCTACAAAGTACCGTATGACTCCCTTCCTCTCCCCACCTACATCCGCCGAATAGTACTTGCTCCAGCGGCCTGAACCGCTGCTGCCTGCGGCGCCCTTCTCTGAACCGCCAGGGCTGGGGGCCGCCGCATCGTCGCCATCCTTGTCGTCGTACTCTAACTTTGGATGTGGCTGAGGTTGCGGCTGCGGCCGTTGTGGGGTTGGGACAGTCGACGGGTCGGGTTTCAGTTGGTTTCAGTTGGTTTCAGTTGGCGCGGTCCGGGGTTGTACGGTGATGTACGGTGTCGTCTAGTGGTGTGAGAGCGCGCTCGAACTATCTCGCCTGCGCCGTTGGCCCATACAGCCTACGATCACATGGGTTGTGTCTCCCTGACCAACCTGGGTCGTGTCTCCCGGACCAACCTGGGTCGCACAGGGCATAAGCTCCCCTCCCAACCCCTCGATAGCACCGACAACAGTGACCGCGCTAGCCTCTAGGTCACCCATTCCCGCCCCCCTAGCTTCCTAGCTATCTATGTGGACCAATTACCTGGATGACCGTCTGTCCGTTTCCTACAGCACCTCTGCTGTTGCCCGCCGCTGCCGTCCTTGCTGCTGCTGCCTCCGGCGCTGTCGGTACGGCTACCGCCCCCGTTGCTGCCTCTTCCGCTACCGCTGGTGCAGCTGGCGCTGGTGCCGCCGCTGCTGCTGCAAGGACCGCCGGTGCTGCTCCTGCCACCGCCGCTGTCCCTGATGAAGCTTGCCGTGGCCCTGCGGTCAGCCCACCAGGCGAGGTGCCTCGGGTGGGGCGCCATGAAACGGGAGATGGGCGAGGTGGCCTGGCCAGGAAGGTAGGCAGCGGCTGCTCCTGCTTGACCTCAACCGCCAGGGGGGCAGTGACCGCCGCACTCGATGCCATAGACGCTGAGCCTGGACCCAGCGCGGCACCGGGGGTCGCCGCCGCCGTCACCGCAGTAGCGGCTGTCGCCGCAGTAGCAGTAGCAGAGGAAGGCGAGGCGCGCTGCGGAGAGTTGCGTCGCCGCGATGGCTGCTCGGCGGCACTTGATCCCGGCTGGGCCGCCGTTGCGTCCTCTGGAGCTGAGGGCGCCGCTGCTGCTGCCGCTGCTGCTGCCAGCCCAGTCCGACATTGGACGGCAGTCGCCTCCCGCTGCGGCTCCACGTCCATTCCCACACCCGATTCCTCCTCCTCGTCCTGGCCAAACCCTGGAGGCCCGCTGCCCTCGGCCGGTCGCGCCCGCTTGCTTGCCGTACAGCCGACGGCAGCCGGCGGCGGCCGTTTCAGCGGGTGCGCATGAGCATCAGCAACTCCGCTGCCTCGTCCGCCAACACGTGCATGGTGCTGCTGGTGTTGCTGTACGGCGCCCGTCGGCACGACCGCCAACACGTCACTGGTCCCTGGTGCCTGCAGCGCGGGCGCACTTGTGCCAGACGCCACCGCCGCCGCCAGCGCCTGTTGGGACGGACCGGCGGCGGAGCCGCTGTGCTCCGCTGGGCGCCAGTGTGCCGACTTGTACGGCAGCTTCCCGTTGGATCCAGAAACTAGTGTTGCTGCTGCTCCGCGACCACCACCGCCAGCAGCAGTAGCAGCAGGAACAACACTGCAACCGGTGATGGGGGCGGAGCCGGTGCCGCCGGTATGTGGTTTCGCAACAGAGGCCGGAACTGGTGGCTGTTCGGGGTGAACGGCGCCGCCTTGGACAGCGGCAGCACCAGCTGCCGCCTCCGCCGCCGCAGTGGCGGCGGGAGCGCAAGTAGGGGCAGCGTCAGCGGCGGCAGCGCCGTACAGAGCAGCCGACGGCGCCGGAAAGGGCCCTTGCGCTGCCGCTGGCGTTGTAGGAGCCAGGCCCTGTACGGAAGGCGCGGCTGCCTGTGGGCCGGCGTGAGCCCCTGCAGCTAAACCGAAACTAGCGTCACCAGCATCACCAGCATCGCCACCAGCACTGGTACCAGCACCAGTGCCAACACCGGCACTGACGCCGGCGTTTCCAGCGGACGAGCTTCTGACGAGCGTCCTACAGGCGAGTCTCGAGGGCCGGGTGCAGTTGCGCATCCACACGCCGATGGCGCTCCGTAAGTTTTCGTCCGGCACAAGATCATTCAACGAGATGGGTCCGCCTGCGTGGTGACAGCGCAAGCAGGCCACGGCAACAAGAGGACGACGGTTGGGCCGTTGGGAGGTGGCACAGCCTTCACATCTACTCTAGTGCAGCATATCTTTATAGCCCTTCACATTTACCCTAGTGCAGCCTACCTTTATAGCCCTTCACATCTACTCTAGTGCAGCCTATCTTTATAGCCCTTCACATCTACTCTAGTGCAGCCTGTCTTTGTCGCCGGTCCCCACCGGCGTGGTCGCCTCCTCGAGACATAATACTCATTGATTTGGCTCAATGTGGACAAACTAGAAGGGATGGCGGTGTTGTTGGTGGTAGTAGCGGTGTTTCTAGTGGTGGTGCGATGCTGCGGGCCCCAACTAACTCAACCCACGCACCGGTCAGCGGGTTGGTGCCGTACTGCGCCACGTGCGCCTCGATGGCGGCTCGCTCCCAGGTGGCTTCCACGTTGTTCCTGTCAAACACCGGCTCGGCCATCAGCTGGCGGCTAAGCGGGCAGAAGTACGACGCCGGCACCTGGTCGGAGGTGAACTCCAGTACCGTGCGGCAGGGCGCCCGACTGGCAGCGGCCCGCATCTCCGTCGCGCCATCCTCGCTCCGGAACCCGTCCTCTGGGAGCCTATTTCCGGAGATGATGAGGAAGTCGGCGATGGCGTTGCGCAGCGTGCCGTGCGCCTTTGCAGCTGGACCGGGAGGGAGCCCTGTGCCGGAGGTGCCCAGCGGGTGGCGAGAAGACCCGGTTACACGACACAGGAAACGGGGGGCAGCTACTAACTGGCGAACCGGTTTTGCAGGGGAGTACGGTGTAAGGGGAAAAGGTGGGGGGGTTGGCGAGAAAAGATCCGGTCTCACACGAAATGGGTAGCGGAGTGGGAAGGGTTGAGGAAAGCCCGTGGGAGGGTGGGGGAAAAACGGTTTAGGGGGCAGGGGGCAGGGGGCAGGGGGCAGGGGGCAGGGGGCAGGGGGCAGGGGGCAGGGGGCAGGGGGCAGGGGGCAGGGGCAGGGGGCAGGGGGCAGGGGGCAGGGGGCAGGGGGCAGGGGGCAGGGGGCAGGGGGCAGGGGGCAGGGGGCAGGGGGCAGGGGGCAGGGGGCAGGGGCAGGGGGCAGGGGCAGGGGGCAGGGGGCAGGGGGCAGGGGGCAGGGGGCAGGGGGCAGGGGGCAGGGGGCAGGGGGCAGGGGGCAGGGGGCAGGGGGCAGGGGGCAGGGGGCAGGGGGCACATACATCGCGAGACGCCGTGCATCAAGGAAACGGGATCGTTGAGAGGCGTGTTCTCCGTCCAAGTGATGACGCGCATCACAGGTGATCGGACGACGCGTCGGGATGGCGTGGCCGTCGTAATGACCCAGTTGGGTCGCCGCGCACCAGTCAGTGGCCGCACACCGTGTTGCCGCTGGTACGCCTCAAAGGCATGGCGGTCCATGGCGTGGCCGGAAAGGTTGTCTGGGTCCAGCACGGGGTCGGTCATTAACTGCCAGGTCAGGGGGCACACGAAAGCGCTGGGAACTGAGGTGCCGCGCGGAAACTGTAGTAACGATGCCGAAGGCAGCGGCTCATTCCAAGGCTGGCCAGGATACATTCTGCTTTGGGGATACTACGGCAGTGATCGGTGACTATGGAATGCGCCCTTCCGCTAACTGTCACATAGAGTACCCGTGCCGATATCGCGATATCATTATCTCGCGATGTTCGATGACGCGGATTAATCCCAAGCTGTTGCGAACGAGTGTTGGGTGAGTGCGACGACATCATGTTCCCGCGAGCGTCGTGCGGCACAGTACAACAACAGTGCGACTGCACGTACGCTGCAAGCCGCGCGGAGGAACTCATAATATGCCATTGCATTACATCATAGCTTGTATACAATAATTTGAGACCTTCATCACGCCCTGAGATTCCGATCAAGGTGCTTCGGACCGTTGCGAGGTAAGTTCCTCAGCCGTAAGAACTCTCTTGAGACGAAGTCCATATATCATCGCAATAGCTATCTGCCAGGGGTAGTAATGATCGACCCGCCGGACCCGCGACAGTTGCCAACCCCCGGAGTTTCCCTCCCAACACCATTACGATTTTTGCCAGTGGCTATTTCCAACTCAGCTGGACGCGCCTGTTCGAGGTTTGCTGCCCAGTGGCGTAGTTCTCCGCGCGTCGGGGTTTACCATCTAGATACGCACATGCAGCAGGCCCTAGCAGAGCGCCGATATACCAGACCATAACATGCGCCCTGGCAAAGCAGGGTAAGCTCTCAAGGGATCTCTGACCAGCGGCCACAGCCACAGGGTTCCGACGCTCCGCCGTCTGCTGCTTGCGCGCATTTGTCACAACCCGGTTTAGGGCCCACTGTAACAGTACCGGGGCCCACTGTAACAGTGCTACTATTACAACATCTACATAATTGAAGTATCTGTCGCGCGCCATTCCCCCGCGTACTGGCGCGTACAACTAGCCCGCACTGGGAGGTGGGATTTTGTGCGTACCCCTACAGACACGGGGATACCGTATGTAGCAGTCCACGGACCCAAGGGTCTGCTTCCTCGGATACGGACGCAACTCCCCAATCTTCATACATACCAAAAGCCGTGGAACCCTCCTCTAGTATTCGCCCAGGGTAGGTTTCAACAGGTTTCAAAGTCACCGGCTGCATCCAGCCGTAGGACTACAATACAGTCATAGGCGCGTAGCATGGCAAGAGGGAGAGGGGCACAGTACGGTATATTTGTACATTACGTGGGCGTACGTACGGCAGTAGCGCAGTACGGACCGGCAACCCACAGCGCGTCAGAAAAACAGTGATGCGTTTATGGGCCGCCGGTGACGAAAGGTTCCTTGCTTTGTCACAGCGGTAATAGGGGCATCAAATCGAGACAGCCGCATACACGAGATGCGCAGGAGCCCGGAGGGGAGGGGGCCGGCACCATCGTACATCACGCCGACGCCGCAGCAGTTGTTAGTAAATATGATCGGAGCATATCTATCTTGTCGCGATAGCGAGTACATGCCGATACCCTTCAAGCTGTGCACCCCACGGCACTCCGTTCGGCGCAATGGAACATCATGAAGGGCGGCCAAACTGGGCGCAGGTCCTTCCAATGTTAACTGACTTTGAAGCACTTGAGCACTGTTTTCGTTGCGGCGACGGCCGAATCAAACAAACCGGCTTCAAGGCGCGGACCGGATCATCTTGGCCAGATTGATTGTGCTCTGGAGCACGCCTTCCGTTATGGCAAGCAGGCCATTCTCCAGTCCGCCATCGTAGATGTACGGGATAAGGTACCTAGGCGGCAGGAGATGGAGGAGGGGCGGGGCGCGGAGAGCCTGTGTGTTCCTTCCCTTCCGGCCCCCGCCCCATAATACGGTCCAAGGATGTTGTGAGCCATTGGACGCGTCGAACAACGAAGCAAGATGGCGAAAACAAAGTATGCGTAACCATCCTCACCTTCTTCTGCCCCGTGGAGCACACACCTCTGTTGCGCTGGGCTTACGTTCCTTTACAGCGAGTAATACCCTTAATCGCCTGCAGGCATCCCCAGCCCGGACTGCTGCCTGGCACGAAACAGGCGACATATGCAGCTGAAGGTTAGCAGCACTTACTTGTTCATGCCGTTGGCGTTCTTGACGATACTGTTCATCCACCCAGCTTGCTTCTGCGCGTCATAGCAGCTGCGCGCGATGGGCGGATGGAGGCAGGGACACACATGGGCCAGGGGGAGGGCACATGTGAGTCGACGGACGAGCAGCAAGATTGACCGGAAGCAAGGTGTTATAGGTTGGATAGCGTCCTGCCTCGTGCGTCAAGAGGACAGCTATGCATGGCCAGAACGTCAGCCCTAGGATGCAGCCATCCGTCGCTCGACGAGCGCGCGGCTGACCGCAAACTACACCATAAAAGCCCCTTAGTCCTCCCCGCCCCAACCTAGCATTTCGGTGGGTGAATTATTGTTGGTGGACTTACTTAATCGCCGGCTTGTTCTTTTTGTCCGTCTTGTTGTTCTTGTTGCTGCTGCTTGTACTCTCGCTGCCGCTGCCACCTCCGCTGCCACTGCCGCCTCCACTACCACCTCCGCTGCCACCGCTACCGCCTCCGCTGCCGTCGCTTCCGGCCTCGCTTCCGCCGCCGCCACCGTCGGCCCCGCCGTCTTCCACGACGTCTGTGGTGCCGGTCGAGTCGACGGTGTCTGAAGAGGCGGTGCACTCGTTCGCGACGGCGGCTGCGATGGAAATGTACAAGCCGATGCCGCTGGCAGCGGCGTACAGGATGCCACCGAGCAGGGAGGTGATGGCAGCGCCCAGGCCCAGGGCGATCACGATCAGCCCGATGACCGCGAAGGGCCCAGCCTGGCGGCGGAACGGAGAGCAGCAGGCGGGTGTATTTATGGGCAGCTGACTGGCTGGCGAGAAAGTATCGCCTGCTGGACACACGTGTTACGTATACGCCACACCCTATCCAATTGGACCGTCGTGCATACGGCACCAGTGAATATGCGAATTTTGCTGTCATGCATGCCTGTCTGCCTACCGTGATGGCTTGGATACCCAACTGCGCAGCGGACACCAGGGTGTTGTAAACGGTCTGGGCACGCTCGCGGGCCTGGGTGACGTCGCTGCTAGCTTGGATGTCAAGTAACGCCTGCAGGTTCGCGCCTGGGGGCAGCAGCAGCAGTAGCAGCAGGAGGGTTCGAGGGAAACCCGTGGATGTCCAAAAAAATCGTTTAAAACAGCAGCAGGAGGGGGGGCGGCGGCAGGTGCAGGGATGAAGGGGAGGCTGCGGGGCGGCGCCACGAACGTAGGAGGTAGGAAGGGCCTAACAGGTCTGAATTGTGAATGGGATCTGTGAGCTACGTTGGCGCATGAAAGTAACGCAATCGCAATTCCAAGGCTTGATGTGCTCCGCACAGCCCCTCCTTCGATCCTGTGTGCACGCTGCTCCCCCGCACGGCGACGCGCCAGCAGCAATCCAGCACGCCCGCACGGACCCCCGCACCTGTTCCAAAGTTCTCCCGGAACTGCGCCAGGAACTCCGCCACCTGCGTCTCGTTGATGCCGGTGCGGATGCGGTCGGGCACCCGGGCCGCCGCGGCGTCTGGACAGCGGAAGGAACGAATACGAGCGGCAACACAATACACGGACGCACACTGGGCGGTGGGCGGTGGGCGGAGTCCGAAACCAAGGTAGGGTGCAAACGGACAGCAGCTGACGTGCGATGTCGACGCCAGTGATTACGCGATAGTGATAACCGGTGCCGGCTCATACCAAGCCGCCCGTTTACTGCCAGTCGTTGTCTACGGTGCACACAATCAATCAGCTGCTGCTCCTTGCCCTCTGATGCATACATACATACAGGTACACCACACCACACCACACCGCATCACGCACCTCGGGCCTCCTGGGCCGCAGCCCTCGCCTCCTCCGCCTGGGTCCGTGCCGCCTGGGCTTGCTCCACGGCGCTGGAAACACGCTGCTGCGCCTGGCCCACCTCCGCCCTCAACTGCTCCACCGCGGTACCCGCTTGCGCCCTGGCCTCCTGCGCCTGGTCGCTTCTCGCCCGAAACTGCTCCGCCGCGGCACCAGCTTGCTCCCGGATCTCCTGAGTCTGATTGCGGTTCGCCCGGAACTGGTCCATCACGCTACCGACGTCGCCGTTGGCGGCGTTTATGGCGTCGAAGAGGCGGTCGCCGCCTCCGCTGTCCTCGTCGCCGCCGCCGTCAGCCGCCGGGCCCGCTTCGCTGATGGCTGCGGCGTCGCCGCCTGGGCCCTGTTGCATGTCGAGGATCTGTGCGCGGATGATCGTCTGCAGCCACAGCATGTTGCAGGGGCAGTTATACGCCGAATGGCTTTATACGCGACAGGAGGGGCAAAGCCAACCCTTTCCTATTTTTTAGGAAGCCAAGTAAGGCGGCGTGCAAAAACGCGAATAACCCAGTTATCTCCATCGCCGTCCAGCCTACCGTGTGTGGGGTGAGCAGTAGGAATAGCACAGCTAGGATGGCTGAGTCGGCAGCTCCCATGGTGGCTGGAGTTCGCAGCACTGGGGCTATGAAGGACCCCGCGATCGACGGGGACTGCAGGCCTGCTTGAGTTGAGGTTGGAGGTGGGTTCGGAAAAAGCCCAAGCAGTGTCAACAACAAAAAAATGCAGCAACGACTTTGTCGCCGGCGATCGTGTTGTCTTCACCTCTTGGAGGCGAGCCGCCGTCGGCGCGTCCTTCGAATTCCGCCAAGTCCGCCTGGGATGGATCCAGCACCACCATGCCTCACTGCCTCCGCAGAAAGACCACTTTGCACAGGTGCAATACCTCGGACCGGTCGACAAGTGCATACGCGGCAGAGTTGTCGGCGCTGCGCACTGCGCCGAGAACGGCACCACAACCCTTTGACGAACTGGCGCAAGCAGCAAGGTTTCGACCGAACACCAAACAGGAAAACTCAATAATCTATTCCACACTTTCGTCACGTACGCGCGCTTCCACTGGCACCCTTCAACAGCCCTTCCGCCAACCGCCAGCGGCAACCACCACCGAGGCGACCTCGCAGACGACTCAGCATGGCTAGCTGCCGCACGGATCACGCGGCTCATGTTGCGACCCCCATCACGTTGTTGTGCCTGCTGCTGCTCAATCTGACGCCTGCGGTGAGGACCTCGCCGCCTCGACGTCGCGACATGGCCGTCCGGAATGAACCCTAGCTGCCGCCATGCCTCGCCATGCCTTGTCTAGAGCCCATTACGCAGTCACGCAATTGGAAAATGCACAATTTTAAGGCTTCCATTCGTCTCAAATGCGCACATGAGCGCTCTGGTTCCTCGCGGCATTACCTCGCTGCCTTTAAACCCTAGTAGGGTGTTGCCAGATGCCCTGCGCTGACATGGCTTTACGGGCGGATTCATCCACTGCTACGCATCCTACCTTGGCCGTTCGTCGTCAGTTGCGCTCAGTCCTCATTCCTCATCCACCACAGGCTGCCTAACCTCCACATGTAAACCGCTGCGCGCCCTCCCCCACCTCTCGCTGCGCCACAGTCCGCCCAGTTCTCCTACAACCTCTTCAGCAGCAGCGGTCGCGGCGGCACCAAGGCCAACCAGGGTGCCGCAGGCCGCCTGACGATCAACGGCGTCATGCAGCACTTCCAGCAGTTCACGGACCCGCTCCTCTTCGCGGGAGGCATCGGCACCGGCTTCGGCGGGCGCGGGGGCGAAGGCGCCGGCGCCTCCTTCGCTTTCGACGGTGGTTATGGAGCCAGCTTCGGCAACAACCGCAACGGTCGCAACGGCCCCGGCAAATTCAACCCCAACTCGCTGAAGGAAGTGGCCGACCCCCTCACGGGGGATGAGTTCCAGGCGTTCATCGACAGCATCACGGTGCGTCGCCGCGCACCTACGTACGCTGGCTGGATGGGGAGTAGGGGTTCAAGAAGGGACCAGGCGATCGCGCCCGTGTGTCTACATGAAGATATGATAGAAGACGATGCGTGTATGGCGCCCCTTGAAGCCCCAGGCCGGCTGTGTAGAAAGGGCCGACTGGCCCCATCACATCTTACCGTCATGGTGTTCCTGTCGGGAGTGTCTCGACATTGTGGCTGGAACAGGACATTCCCCCTGCCTGCCACGCAGGCCAACCTGGATGCGGCGAGCATCACCTCGGCCGCACTCAACCTGGCCAGTGGGATCATCTACACGGTTTCGGGTGCGTGAGTGCGTGAACTGCTGCCGACATAGCTAGATAGCTGGAGGGCTGCTCAGCCTGGGGCGTTTCAACAGGGAGCCCCAGCGCCCGGCACCCCACCTCACGTAGTTGTTGTTGTAACGGTTACAGTGGGTTCCAGGCCAAAAGGTAGAACGATCGGGCACATCGCCTGACACTGAGGGAGACGGAGGAGACAGAGACCGACGTGCACCGGAACAAAGGCAAACCACCAGAACACCAATCGACAGGCCGTAGGCAAAAATAGCAGCAGCCAGCACCCCAGGGGGAATTTTCACTAGAGGCTCCCCTATCAGGAACCGACCACCAACCAACCTAACAGACCAGCAACCGACGAACCAGTGAAGGGCGTAGTAGTAACCGTTACAGTGGGCCCCAGACCATAATGTAGAGCCATTCCATTGGGCGCATCGCTACGCACCAGGCCTGCTCGTTCCACCATCCACACCCCACGCTGCGCATGTGCAATCCAAGCCAAGGTCAGGGTAATGCATTCAGCGCAGCACACGTGCCACGTGCGGGACGCGTTAGGGCCCCCTGCGCCTCACTGCTGGCAGCAGCATGCAAGAGTGCATGCACGTGTATCGCTCGGCTGTGCCCTGCTGCGCAACGCGCCGTCAGGAGTGCCCGCCGCGCCCACCTTTTCATTGATTGGGTCACCCGTGCTCTTCCGCAACTGCTCGTACGTCGTTGTAGTAACTGTTACAGTGGGGCTCGTATGTATCCGACGCAGCTGCCTTCCCGTGTCTCCCCGGCCCCCGCCCCATCCCCGCGCAGGCGCGCTCGGCACTGCGTCAGCGGGGCTGTCGCTTGTGCCCGCCATCCCCTCCTTCTTCTTCGGCCTTTTCAACCTGGAGACAGCGGCCATCTCCTTTTTGCAGGTAGGCGCTGCGGAGACGGGGCACGGAGGGTGGGCGACCGCCAGACTTGCAGCCCGGCAAGCCCTGTTCATGCAGCTCTGCAAGTGGAACTGACTCTGACCGGTTGCACCACGCGCTCCGGCCCTCTCCCCTTTCGCTTCCGCAGTCCTTGCAGGACGACTACAAGAACATGTTTGTGACGGAGCTGATCGACATGCTGGGCCGAATTGCTGCTCTGAGGGAAAAGATCCGCTCCGGTGGGCGCTCGTCCAAACCGATACCGTAGCGTGTGCGCAAGTGACTTAACTAACCGGCGCAGCAGCGTCTAACCCAACTGCCAGACCCAATTGGCTAAAGAACCATCTCTTCGTGCACACCCGCCCGCCTATGGCCCCCTTTTCATCGCCTTCATCCTGCCGCCACCCCCCTCGGCTACCGTTGAGCACCGACCTATGGGTTACTCCCCGGCCTACGGGTTACACGCCGACCTGCGGGTTACAACCCTGAACCCCTTCTCCCTTCCCGCGACCCCTCCGATCCCTCCTCCCACCAGGCACCTTTATTCAGGACCTGGAGGACCAACTGGAGAAGGTGCAGGCAGTCCGAGCCATGCTGCAGGACATGCGCGTCAACTCGCCCATCGCCAAAGCCTTCCAGGACGCACGCACCTCGCTGCGTGCCGCTGCCGCCTCGGCTCGCGACGCCGCCAACGCCTTCCAGGAACGTCCCCAGACCGCCGAGGAGGCCCTGGCGGCCGCGCAGGAGGCCCGTGGGTCGCTGCAGGACGCGCGCGGCTCGGTGCAGGAGGCCCGTGGGTCACTGCAGGAGGCCCGAGGCACCGCAGAGGAGCTCCGTGCGGCGATTAGAGAAGCGGCCCTCGGCCGATGAGCACGCGGCGGCATCACCATTACCACCGCCGCTACCGCTACCACTACCATTACTACTGCTGCCACCGCTACCGCCACCGCCGCTACTGCTGCCACCGCCGCTACTGCTGCCACCGCCGCCACTGCTGCTACCACCGCCACCGCCACCGCCACCGCCGCGTATGACTGGGACCATTGTCCTCAACCCTAGGGACCCGCATTGTTCCCTGCGGGGAGAGCTTCCGTGGCGCAAGCTGATGGCATGCCGCTCCTTCACACGACATTGACCGGTAGGGTGCTCCGCCGCTGGGTTGCTGCATGGTGCTGGTTACGGCTGGGGGATGGACCCTCGTTGGGTCGGGGCCTGGGAAGCCGCAGGGTTTATGTGGTATCAACGTTGAGAATGTCCAGCCGCATAGGTGCTTGGACCGGCGTCTGCTGCGTGGACGAAGTGTTGTTCCTAACCGCTTTGTGTGTGTGTGTGTGTGTGATTGCGGATAAGACGTACTAAGTGGCGCTGGCCGCTGCGAAAAGTAACCTGGCGGCAGCAGTTCCGACGCCTAGCTTTGTATGTGGCGGGCATGCATTGCCCGCGTGAGACGTGCTGCTGTGAACTAGATGTCATACGGCGGAAAGTGCGAGCGCACGTGTTTGTGCATCATAACCGGCACAAGGTACCCGCCAGCATGACCTGCCCCGCCGTTTGATTACCCTCTTCGCTGGCTACTGCTGCCGTTGTTGGAGAACTGACTTGATTATCCTCTTCGCTGGCTACTGCTGCCGTTGTTGGAGAACTGACTTGATTACCCTCTTCGCTGGCTACTGCTGCCGTTGTTGGAGAACTGACTTGATTACCCTCTTCGCTGGCTACTGCTGCCGTTGTTGGAGAACTGAGTGGGTCGTAAGTAAAATGAGAACCGTGTCGACGCGGTGACGTAATAATACTTGTACTAAATGGGAAGTATCGCTTACTTATCCTCTTTTAGTTGTGCCGTAGACACTTTAGAATTCGTTCTTGTTCGTGTTCCGAGGCGTGGCAATCGCCCGCAGCGCGCGCAGGACAGAGCACCCCGACACGCACACGCACGATTGGCCCCGGCGGCATACGGCACCCTGACCGATGTGGCCCTATGGGTGGCGGATAAAGTACGGCAGCCAAAGCAGCTGGTGACGTGATCGAACGCGAGTGCACCTTGTACGGTGATGCCGTACGGCCACTCGACCCCCCTTTGTACCCAACTTCTCCCTGGGCTGCAGCCCGCCTTTTAAACCTAGTATGTGGGTGTAGATCAAGATTGATTCCAGCAGGCAACGCATGCAACTTAATATGTAACCTTACCGACCGGCGCGTACTTACAAAGTACCCCAACCTTCGTTAAGGCCCTCCTTCACACCTGCGCACGCACCGACCGGTGCACCGTGTCGCTCCTCGGTCGCACGATGCAGCTGCAAGTAAGGCGCCACACAAGGTGCCAGATGGCGCAGCCCGCAGCGCAAGCCCTCCCCTCTTTCCCTTCAATCCTCTCCCCTCCCTTCCCTCCCTCACCATATGTACTGCAGTGGAACAGCTTCCGGCGCTCCCCACGCCCTACAGCTAGAGCGTTTAATACGGCGCAACAGATGAGGGACGGCCTAGCGCCTTTCCCCCAACTTTACCGAAGCATCTCGGCTTGGCCCCTGCTTGGCTCGCATGGGGGGACAAAAAATAGGGCACGACAGCCGCCGAGACCCTCCGAAGCCGCACCAAAAGCGCACGGCCATGTTCATTCCTCCCCCCGACATGCCTTGCCCTTCCCAAAATACGTCCTCGCACGGCTCCGAAACCCTCACTTCCTGGTTCCAACCCGCCCAGATGCGACAACTGCAACACCGACATATCCAGCCTGCGTAGCGCGCTGCCCCGCAGCGGGGGCGCACGCCAATAAAAACGCACTGCCAACATCCGTATGCGGCACTAAGCGCGCGCGTGTGCGCCCCCTTTCCCTGCCCAACCTTTCAACCCCAACAATTTGTCCAACTTGCGCCATCTGTGGCACCACCTCTTGCTGCCTGCCCCCCCTGCTAGCTGCCACTGCACACCTCGCCCCGTCCTGCTGCTGCCCACTCGGCGGATCATCCTCGCTGCGCCTCCTACCTACCTACCAGCCTGCGAGCACCCTTCACAGCGCAGCCCCGCGCAATTCGCACGCAGCCGCGCCGCCCCAACAAATCCCACAACGATACACGGTAACATCGACAAACACAAACGCGGCCGCTGCCGCAACCCGCATAATCTCTACGGCGTTGCTTCTGGTCGTGATATGCGCCCGCGCGGCTACAGGTCCCGGAACCTAGCCATAAGCCAAACTACCGCCAGGACGGCGAAGCTACAGCCTGCATGCTGGACACGGCCGTGGCGGCCCAACAACAACAACAAAAAGAATCACGGGCAGGTTTTCGGTCTGCTTCTGCCTCACGGGGCCGACACATGCGGCGCCGTACGGGCGAGCGGGCGGGCGGACCTCGCCCCCTCCCCTCCCCCGCCCTGGAGTGAGCAGCCACTACTCGAGGCGGAGCTCTGCGCCAGTTGGCGCTGCCGCACCTGCCTCCTACCGCTGTCAACAACTGCGCCGCCCTCCGCCACTGCCATACCGGTATACGTAAAAGAAAAAGTAGCCAACGCCCAGGGAGCGCGATCCCCACCACCGGTACGCCGCCCCTGTTGTCACATAACTGCACCTCCCTACAACACCTGCGTTCCCCTACAAACAAGCGCAACGAAAGGCCAAGCGTCAAGCGTCTTGGCTCACTAGGATTCGGGCCGACATGTACGGCACGGGCCCATTCTTGCACGTGCGCCGCGTTGCAGGGCTCGGATTGGCACAAAAGGCCCAGTACGACGGCTGCGCCTGCCTGCCTCGAGACTGCCGCGAGTATGGACATGACCACGAGCTATACCTCCTTTGTGACCCTTCGTGACCCAACTAAGCCTCAACTACCAACGGCCACACATCGCTTGCCGCAACAACGGACGGCATCGTACTCCTTGTCGGCCCGCCGAGGCCCGCCGCATACCCAGAGGCAGCGGCGGCCGTAGCAGTGTCACCGGCGAGGCAGCGGCGGCTGTGGCGGTGTCACCGCCGCCGCGGCGCCTCCCACCGGCTCAGAGCTGACCGCCCGAACCCACCACACCTCGGGAGTGGGCGCCGGGGTCAGCCTATGTCGGTAGCTCCGGAATCCGCACCCTCAGCTGCCGGTACTTGTTGGGCACCGGGTTAACGTCACCCGCAGCGGGCGCGGCGGCGGCGCTAGCGCCCCCGCCGGTGTTGCTGATGCCGTCCGCAGCGGCCGCAGCCGCCGCCGCCGCCAGGCCGTTGGCTGAGGCCCTGTCGCCGGCGGCTCTGGAGCCGACGCCGCCCTCGCTCGCTGTGCCGCCGCCGTCCGTGCCGCCAGGGGCGCTGGCGCGGCCGGCAGGCCTGGGAGCTATTGTGGTTGCCGCGTGGGGTTCCGTGCCGGCGGGTCGCGGCCCCAGTGCGGGCATATCCAAGTCCTGCCGGGTGCGTGAGCGCGTGCAAGCGAAGGGAAGCGAAGGGAAGCGAAGGGAAGTCGCACCGGGGGAGGGGGAGGTGGTCAGCGCGTGTGGGGGCGGTAGAGGGACGTGGGGACGGTGGTGAGGGAGGGCAAGATGGTTGGTGGCGGGCTGTTGGAAGCGTCGGATCGGTAACAGCGATGGAAGCAGTGGTGCGTGCCGTAGGCTGCAGCAAAGTTGGCAGCCCTAGTTCCCAGTCGGTCACACCTGCACCTATCTGCTTTCCATGTATCTGCCCTCCACCTATCTGCCCCCCGCCTATCTGCCCTCCACCTAGCCCGACGCACATACCTTGTACAGCGCGAAGAACTGCCGCAGCCCAATCTTGTGGTCGCCATCGGGGTCTGGACGCGCAGGACGCCGCGGTTGGAGCGAGGGTTGCCGTCAAGACACCGTGGGCAGCAGGCAGATTGTCCGATGGGTACACACATGGCTGCCGTCAACCACCCCCTACGCACGCACCACCCGCCATCAAGGCAGGAAGTCCGACGGCACCATATGGCTACCCCCGCCCCACTCGTGTGCCGGCACGGTTCCCCAGCCTTTGCCCCAGCCCTCGCCCCGTCGCCTCCTGCTCCCCGGTCCCCCCTGTTCCGCCTCCCTCACCCGCCAGGTCCACCATGGCGGATATCTCCGTGGCCTGCAGCCTCAGCCTCAGCCGGTGGATGGCCTTACAGACGTCCTGAACCTCCACACAACCTGGTAGCGGAGGCCAGCACAGAAAGGACGCGGTTTTGGTGCTGGTGGGTTTAGCGGTTTTGGCGGTTTAGGGGCTGCAAGGTTTTGATAGTTGGCTGATCGTTTTCACGGTTGAGGTGGTGCGCAGGGACAATGGGGAGGTTGTGGTGTTGGCGGTGGTTGGGTGATGCGGAGGGCCCTTGAAGGCCGCCACCGCCTCTGCTGCCTCCCCGATTTCGCAGCCAACACCCGACATGCGCACTGCAGTATAACACCTAGTGCCTGCCACGTAGTGCCTTGCTCCCGCCTCACCAGCCGCGCCTCCACCCTCCGTCCACCCACAGCTCGCAGCCGCACGGGGCACTGGTCGCGTCTTCCGCCACCTTCTCCATTCCACCCCTCCACCCATCATCACCCTGCCGGCTCCTGCCGCGTCCCTGCACCCACCGTTGCCGTTGCCATCCAAGAAGCAAAATACCATGAACACCAGGAACTCCCCGAAATCCACCTTTTGGTCGCCTGGAGTTAAGAGCGTTTGGGGAGGGTGGTGGTTGGTAAGCATTTGCATGGTCCTTGTGGATTTGTGCGTCTACGGTTCTGTGGAGATTTTGGATTACGACTTGATCGCCTCATCCCATACACTGCGCACACGGTGCACCTCTGTCGCACTCCCTTCCCCACATCTCACCGTCGTTGTCTATCTGCGCGATCATGGCCCTCAGCTCCATCTTGGTGGCGCGGGTGCCCAGCAGGTGCAGGTGCGTGAACAGCTCGTCCACGGTGACGGCGGAGGAGCCGTCACCGTCCAGGGCGTTGAAAGCGGACCGGAACTCGGACACGTCGGCTGCGGAGGGGGTTGGGGTTAAGGGAGAGACCGGCTGGCGTTGAGAGGAAACATGAAATAGGCTGGGGCTGCAAGGAAGACCCGTGTGGGCCAGTGGAGATGCAGCTGGTGTGGGGACTCCGGGTGACGAGGAGCAGTTCACTCCCTTATTTCTGCATTAATGAAATCAATCCCTTATTTCTGCAATAATGAAACATCGCTATGTGTCGGACCACGTGTTCTTCCTATAGTCCATCCAGCACAGCAGCACATCCCTCCGTTGTCGGTTCGCCGGTTTCCCCTCTGCCCCGTCCCCGTGCAGCCCAATACCGCCCGGCAGCCCCTCCGCGGCTGCGCCCCCTACCTGTCAGCTGGTAGCGGCCATCTGGAGGCGGGGTACCGATGCCGTTGCGCAGCCGCACCTTGGCCAGCCAGATCAGCAGGAACTCCCGGTACACTGCGGCCGTGGCGCCTAGCCTGTGCAGGCAGGGCGAGGCGAGGCGAGAGGAGGGAAGGGGAGAAAAAGCGTAACGGTCTTGGACGTCCGCCAACAGGGGCCAAACCCAGCCCCCACTGCCCCCTACCCACCTCGTCGCCGTGAGCTGCGCCTCCGCCGCCATGATGACCCCCGCCTGGTTGGCCAGGTTGGCGAGGAAGAGGTTGTTGAGGGCCACATGGCTGCCGGAGCCGTGAGCCGCATGGTGCTGCTGCGCGGCGTGATGCGAGCGCATGAAGCAGCGGGTGCACTGCCGCACGATGAAGCTGGAGGCGAGGGGGGGGGATTACAGGTAAAGAACCGGTAACTCGACTGGGGTAATGTAGTTGGTGCATAGCTCTAGCCTTCATACTTCGGAACGCGCGAGGGGGGGAAGGGGGTTTAACGAGAATCCGCGAATCCACGGAGGAAGGGGGGAGGAGGGGAGAGAGGTGGCAGGCGGTAGGCAGGTTTGGCGCCCAAAAGCGAAGTACCGCCTTTCTGCGCTCGCCCCTCCCTGCTGACCTCCTTTCTACCCCACACGACACGCCCCGCCCCATCCTACCCGCTGCTGTCTTACGTTCCATGTCCTTGCTACCCCGCCTCACCCGGTGATGCCGCCCTCCTCATCCGTCTCCGCCTTCTTGTGCCGGCGGATGTGTCCCTGCAGCGCCCGGGGGTTCCGGGTGCAGGTGGCGGTCACCAGCGTGTAAAGCGGCACCACCACCCACCCCATGTAGAGCATGAAGCCCAGGTTGACGACCAGCAGCGGGATCCACAAGTACAGCAGCCGGCTGTCGGACTGGCGGGTGACGAGGGAGGCGGGCGGGGCCGGCGGCGTCAAGTGAGTCGAGCTAGCAGGGAGACGGGGAGAGGACCCGGGGATCATTTGCTAGTGAGTGAGTCATCCATGTACATCCATGTACCCAACGGGCGATTGCGGAGTGCGAGGGGGACGAACGCCATGATAGCGTGTATGGGGTCAGGTTGCTTGGTTGGGTGTGGCGTTCAACACGTAATTGGCGACATAAAGGCGGGCAAGTGACAGGCGCCCAGCTGAGACACGGCTTCCCCCCCTCCTGTCCTCCTCTCCTAAGACCCCTCCCCTCCACCAACACGAAACACCCACATTGAGAATGCTCGATCCCGTGTCAAACGACAGAATGTAGTACAGGCACAGCGTGAGGCTCAGCGAGTTCTGCAGGTAGTTGACGTGGCTGATCCAGATGAGCAGCTGCGGCCGCCCCAGCCAAAACAGCCCCCGCAGCTTCCGCTCCACGAGCTCCATGTCCACAGCGTCGTCGCCGCCGCCGCCGTTGTCGTGGGCACCGTCGCCGGAGTCGCCGTCGGCATGGTGCGGATCAAACAGGTTGGCCAACGGCGTCAGGCCAAGGCGGGCGGCGCTGGTGTGGGTGGGCGATGCGACGGCGCCGCTGAAGTGGCGGCCCGTTCGCGGCAGCGGCGGCACCGTCTGGCTGGCTGTGTCGGTGGTGGCAGGCCTCGCGCGGGGAGCTACAGGTGGCTTGGGGGGCAGTCCTCCGATCACGGGGGTGCGTGCGCGGGCGGAGGGCGGCCCAGACGTGGCGGGTGGCGGTGGTGCTTCGTCCTCGGCGGCGGTGGCGACGACTTCGCCGGCACGCACCGGGATAGCGATTGCGGCGGCGGTACCTGCCGCAGCCGCCGCCGCAGCCTTCGCTCCTTTACTGTTGCTGCTGCGCGTCGCTGTCGGTGCCGCTGCCGCTGCCGGCGCGACGGCGGCGGTGCACGGCGCCGTCATCCAGACGACGGGACCGCCGTGCAGCGCCACCGCCGCTGCTGCCGCTGTCGCGCTCGCCGCCGCCGCTGCCGCACGCGGGGATGCCAGGTTAGGCAACACGGTCGGCAGGGAGCCACTGTTGGCGGGCGGCGGAGGCACGTCCAGTATGGGCATATGGGGCTGGTTGAGGTAGAGCGAGTTGGCCTTGACCACCCGCCGCCGGTCCGCCACCGCCGCCGGCAGCTGCACGCCGAATGCCAGCACCGACGCCTCGCCGCCGCCGAAGCTGCTGCGCCTTCTGCTGCCTGCGGTGCTCAGCTCCTCACCCAACTCGCCGTCCTCTGCCTGCTGCTGCTGCTGCTCCGATGCCGGTGGCGGCGGCGGCGGCGGTGGCCCTGCTGCTGCCGCCGCGGCGCTGGCGGGGTGCGGTCCTAATGAGCCCTGCCCGGCGGCGGGCTTGCCGGGCAGCGGCGGCTTGGCCGCCACGCCATCCACCGGGGGCGCGCGCCACCCTAGGGACGGAATCGTCCGCAGCGGCGGCGGCGCGGCCGCCGCGCTCCCTGAACCCGCCACGCCACGCGGTGCCGCTGCCTGGGCCGGCAGCGCGGCGCCGCTGCCCTCCGCGGCGGCTCCCTCCGCGGCGGCTCCCTCCCGGAACAGCGGGTTGGCGAACTTGGTCGAAGCGGTGCCGTCGGACTCACCATGCTGCGACGACAGCGCCAACACGTTAGCCGCGGTGGGCCCGACGCCGGCGACGTCAATGGCGTGGCCGTCATCAGCGCCATCGCCAGCGGCCGTCTGGCGTGCCAGGAACTGCCCCAGGGACCCCCAGCGGCGCTTTTCGCTGTCACCGCCGTCGGCCCCGCCCAGCTGATGGGACGTGTTGGGTTCCGGAGCAGCTCCGTCCTGTTGCTGCGGGTCGAAGAGCGGATTGGTGCGGGCGGACACCTGGGCTGCGAAGCCCTCCAGGTGGCCTCTGCGGTGCCAGCAACCAAGGGGTGGGGACGGGAGGAAGAAGTATGGGCGACGGTGTGGCTGGTAGGCGGACGGGCAGGCAGGCGGGAAGGCAAACGCACAGCCAAGCAAGTTGCGGGCGGGCGCGCCGCCGCCGCCAAGGCCCGATAACCGCATCGGGCCCACTCCTGCGCACCTCTCAGCGGTAGACGACGACCTCCCCACAACCAGCTGCGGCGGTGGCTGCGGTGCAGATGCTGACGTGGACTTCGTCAGCCGGGCGCGCATCCCACTGTCGCCAAGGGCTCCGCCGGTCCCCCGTCCGCCCACCGACGGCCCAGCGCCCCCACCGCTGCTGCTGCCTGCAGAGCCGTTGGGTTTGCGGCTGCCGAGCGGCGGGGGCTTCTTGTACGACGCCGTGGCCTCCGCCGGCCCCCGCGTGATGCCGCTGACGCTCCCGGCAGCGGCCCCAGGTTTTCCAACCCGGCTCCCCTCGGCGGATATTGCTACCGGCCTCTCCGCCAGGCCACGGCTGGCGCCACTGGCGTTGCCTCCGGCTCCGCCATACGTCGCCGCTGTACGACTCGAGCCCGACACGCCGCTATAGCCCCAGTCCTGAGCCTCCGCCACCGGGCCTGCAGCTCCGGGGACCCGCCCCTCAGCATCGGTCCCCCTTGCCGCCTGCGCCACCCACCACTCAACCTCCTGCGATCCCCGCCTGGCCCCAGCCCCAGCATCCAACTCCGCCTCCGACGCCGTCGTCCCGACGTCGCCGTACGATAGCTCCGCTGTACGACGCCCGAGGAGGTGCGCCTGCGCCGGCGCCGGCACCCTCGACGCGAGCGCCTCCGCCAGGGGGCCTGGCCCCCTGCTCGGTGGCTTCAGCTGCAGCGGCGGCTGGTAGAGGCCTCCGCCGCCGTTCGACGGCGCTGCTCCGAGGCTGTTGTCCCGTCGCCCGCTGTCCCGGCGCCCACTTTCCCGCCGCCCACTTTCCCGGCGACTGCCCAAATCGCGGCCACTGTTGACGTCACGGCGACCGCTGGCTTGTGCCGCCGCCGCCGCCGCCGCATGCGCAGTGGTGCCTCCACGCTCCATCTCGAGGGTTGGGTTGCGCTGGCTGTGGAGCCGCCGGGAAGGCCGTCGCCCGCTGCCGTATCTGGACTCGGGTTCGGAGCCGCTAGCACCGCCCCGTGGGACGACCGGGTAGCCTGCAGGCCGCGAGGAATGGGAAGGAGGGAATCGATATCACGCACGTCGCGGCGACCCCGCGGGGCCGCCACCCAGCTCGCGTCGCCTGATAGCGCCCTCCCCTCGCGCAAGCCCTTGGCCTAACGCCCCCTAAGCTCCCCAGCTTCGAAGGCCCGCCAATAGTTCCGGGGCCGTAGACCGAACAGCGCCCGGGACGGGACCCACCACTGCCGCCCACAGGATCCTCGACGACCGCCATGCGCTGAAAGGCCTTGGCCTCCGTGTTAATGCGGTAGATGGGAGCCGACCTGCGGCCCTCCACCAGCACGATGCGGAGCACCTGGGACAGTGCCAGCTGCGGTGGGGGCAGGAGACGGTGTCAGTGGCGTGAGCGGTGTGGGAGGTACTGGGCGGCGTTTGGCGGTGTGTGTGCATGTGACGTTGGTTTGGGCAGGGGCGGCGACGACGTGCGAAAAAGGGGAGAGCGAAGGGGAGGTAGTTGACAGAGGGCAGGGCGCGTGTCTGGGTTCAGGGAGCTGGGTGTGTGACAGGGCCGGGCACGACGCAACAGCAGCCCCTCCTCCCCGCCTGCGCCGCCTCTGCTAGCTCACGGACTTCCTGTCGACCCGCCTCGCCCCTCCAGCCTCCTCACCTCCATCTTGGCCACCAGCAAAGCCTGAAGCAGCATGCTGATGCCGCCAATCCACAGGATTTGGTACAACTTGAGGGTGTAGAGCGTGAACACGGCCACAATGAGCGCCTGTTCAAGCATGAGGGAATACCTTAGGGTTTATTACCCTTAGGGTTTATCGCGGGCCGAGTGCTGCAGGGTTGTAGGCCCCTAACAACGCCGCGAATGCCGACTGGCCGACGTCGTGGCGAGCGTGGCTCGTTAGGTACCCCTGCTTTTCTGAACCTCCATCCGTTAGGGGCGTTGCGGCTACTTCACTTACGGCCAGTCCCTGCCCACTTCACGCTCCTTCCCCTGCCCAATGCCGCCTCACACCAACCGATCCAACTGACATACCGTAATGCCCAAGTGCCCAACGTTGACCCATGCCCCCTACCCAGCCTAGCTCGCTTTGGCCGATGCTGCTTCTCGACGTCTCCTCATCGAGCCCCTCCCCTCTTGCCGGCCCCACCTGCAGCCAGCCGTGCGCCACCACGTTCTCGATGTCAATCTGCATGGCGTTCTCGCACACGTTGGCGTAGTGCAGGTTGTTGGTGAAGGCGGTGGCGCGGTAGGCCCTCGCGCGCAGCTGAAACAGCCCCCGCAGCACCATATAGCGGGGCGCGTCCACGCCCCCCAGCAGGCCTCGCCAGCAGCTAGTCAGCCCATCCCAGCACCAACCCTCCTGCCCCGGCCGTGGGCTACGAGCGGAGCAGGCGCAGCAGGCCCGCAGGCCACAGTCGCAGCAGGCCCGCAGGGGCCCGCAGAGACGACGCTGACGGATCGGGACGCGGAACGAGCTGGTGGTGGTTTCGGGGCGGGCGGTGGAGGCGGCGGATGAGGATGAAAGCGTCAGTTGGGGCCCCCGCCAGAAGTAATCCAGCCCGCAGCACCCCGGCGCTCTGCAGCAGCGCCTCACCGTGCCCCCACTCAGCACCAGACCCTGCGCACGCATATCGCGCTCTGTTGTGTCAATGTGCAGGTCGCAGGTTCGTTCGAAAGCATCGACCCCGTCTCAATTGAAGCCGGCCCGGGTTGCCCCCTCCGCCCAGCTGGCGTACGGCACAGGCACGGCACTCACTCTGCTGACGTCGGCACATCCGCGCCGTCCATGTCCGCCAGGCGGATCCCGCGCTCCCATGAGCTCCATTTGGAGAACTTCGAAGAGCGTAGTGGCAGAGGGCGGTTTGGGGAGTGATTGGGGAGGGGAGGAAGATGAGAGGAGGGGCGAATGGGCGGTGGTGGTGCCGGGAGCGACGTAGGGTGGTTGATTCCTTGGAGCCCCGCTCGCCGCTCACGACTAGGAAGTTCAGAGCCATGTACGGCGCATGAGAGCTTGCCTACCGCCTCAGTGTGCCCCTGCTGGTCTTGCTGCAACTTCGTCGTCTATTCGTCCTTCGTGACAGCACCCGCTACCTCGCCGGCCATGCACCCCTTCCCCGCGGCATCAGCACACCAGCAGCAATAGCCCTGCTGCTGACCCCAAATCTTGCATAAAGGTCCACCCGCCGCCCCCCTATGCTCCAGCCCCTTTACCCGCTGCAGCGTCAACGTGAAGGTGAAGAGGCTGTAGACGATGTGCACCAGGGCCACGAAGAACAGCAGGTAGTGGGCAGTGGAGATGGAGCCCTCAGGAAACAGGTGGCGCTTGCCAGGGGGGCACGGCTCCGCCGCCCCGCTGCCCCCCAGACCACGCCTCGCGACGTGTGAGAGCGCCTCCAGCATACGCCGAGCCGCGCCGCCTTCGGCCGACGGTGGCGGGTAAAACGGCTCGGGCGGCTCCGCTACCTGGGCCACGTGCGAGCTGGGCACGCATATGCTGCTGATGTACGGCTGCGGGGAGATGAGGGGTCGCGGCGAGCCGGCGGTTGGAGGCGGTTGCGTGGGGCCGGGGGGTAAACATCGGTGGGAGGAGGGTTACACGATGGCATGGAGAGTGGGTTGAGGAAGGGCACGGGAATGCTGCAACGACGAAACACGTGATCTTAGAGCGGCTGCCGCCGCCAGCCGGAAACTGGAGACCGGGGCGATGAGGGGAAAGTATGGGCAGGTGGGAGCTACGAAACGGACGAGGTGGCGGCCCTGCCCATCGCAAAACGCGTATTTATGTGCACTGGGATCTTTATCCCTTCAGCCATCCTTCGCTGCTGAGTACCATATGTCGAGTGCGACCACCGATTAGGGTTGCCTCGCCGTCGTTAACCGGGTATCAGACCGACGTGCGCCGGCGCAAGGACTACATACATGCCGTAAAATCGGTGAACGCTCTGACGCGTGATGCTACGAGAACGGTTCGAGTCCAAAACGTCGTTGGCCGTGTTGCTATGCGAGGGGTGCCCCAGCGCATCCTATCATCAGTTCAATGCAAGAACCAAGCCGCCACCTAAGCAGCGCCTGCGTCACTCACGTTCACGAAAACCAGCACCAGGGAAATGACGCCCACGTCCAGGACCTCTTCCTTTAGCCGCGTTAACCAAATTGTTTTCGCTCCTCCGTAAAAGCTGTTGAGGAAGGTGATGATCGCAATAAATACCTGCCAGGCGCAACTTATCAGCATGAACAGCACGAAGAGTGCTGAAATTTCCCAGCCATACAGCTCCGACTCGTCTTCGGCCCCTTGAGCCATCGTAGATTTGCCGGAAGACTTTAATACTACTCCTCACTACAGGCGTATCACCATCGTGTGTTAATTAAGGACCCGACAGCAAGGCGCCCGCGTCGTGCCATTGGCAACCGAGGTCCCTATAATTTCACAACGAATTACATTCTGGGGCAAGGAGTAGGTCATTATCTGACCTACAAAGCTGCAGCCGGCGAGCAACACCCCGTGGAAGTTGTCAAAAGTACAGGATAGCGCGGGACCCTACAGGAATAGGTGGGCCTTGATAGTTGCAGGCGTATTCCTACAGTATGAGATCGTGGCAGCGTTGAAGGTGCCATGAACATATCGTACAATATAACGGCAACGCTAGCGAATAGCCGCCGTACATTTCCGCTCGTTGGGTCGTTGCTTCTTCGCGCTTTGCAATAGTCATCTAGAGGAGCTAGACAGCTGCAACTAGTTCTTGCACTGACTCACTTCGCCCGAACAGGCAACTACACGTCCGCTGATCCGCACTGAGCGCCTTGAAGCCTGCCGGCAAGCAAGATTCCAATCTTTACCTAGTTACATCTACGGTTCGTAGCGTTCTGTTGTGCTGACATAAGCTGGGATGGCCTAGGAATCTATCAAAGGCGCAACGACTCGCCGCTTACAGGCAAACGGAAGCGACCATTGGTGTCGTGTGTTAATTTGCAGCTGCGTCAATGGCAGACGACAGCGCAGACACGGCCCTCCCAGAAGCTGGCAACCCGGCTGTCATCATGCCCAGCTCCGCAGCAGTTGCGTCTGCGGTCCCGTCGGAGGGGCTGTTCCGTCGGAAGCGAGGTGGCGCTAATATACGCAAGCGCGGCGGCGCGGAGGGCGGCACAGGGGGCAGTGGCAACGAGGACGAGGGCAGCGTGGTACGCAAGGCCAAGCAGCTGAAGAGCGATGGCATGATGCAGTTCACGACGGTGAAGGACGACAAGGCGGAGCTGTTCGTGGAATATGCCGGGTCCAAAGCGCTTCAAGACGGGAGGGACGACCTGGCATCGCGCGTTCTGGAGACGGAGACTGAATACGACCGCGATGCACGGGCCCAGCGTGAGCAGGTGCTCAAGCAGGCTACCGACGGCGTTGGCGAAGACGGCAAGTACAAAGGCATGAACGCGTATATAGACTACCGGAAGGGCTTCCGCCGCGAGCACACGGTGGCCGCCGAGAAGGGCACCGGCTCCCACGGGCCTCTTCGCGGCAACGCATACGTGCGCGTCAGCGCCCGTTTCGACTATCAGCCAGACGTGTGTAAGGACTACAAGGAAACCGGCTACTGTTCTTACGGCGACGCTTGCAAATTCATGCACGACCGTGGCGATTACAAGAGCGGCTGGGAGCTGGACAAGATGTGGGAGGAGGAGCAGAAGAAAAAGGCAGAAGCGCTGGCAAAGGGCTGGAAGCCGGACGGCGAGGAGGAAGAGGAGGCGGAAGCGGAGCGGGGCCACCGGGACGATGAGCTGCCGTTCGCGTGCTTCATTTGTCGGGAGCAGTGGGAGTCGTGCAAGGGCCCGCCGGTGATGACACGGTGTCGGCACTACTTTTGCGAGAAGTGCGCCATCAAGCACAACGCCAAGACGTCGAAGTGCGCCGTATGCGGGCAGTCCACGCAGGGCATCTTCAACATCGCGCACGACATCGTTAAGCGCCAGAAGCGGCTGGAGGAGGCCAGTAAGGAGCCGCGGTAGCTGGGCGTGGTCGTGAACCGGAGCCCCGCGTGCGGTGCACCTCGCGTGGGGCTCAGTAAGGGCCGCGTCGCGGCAGGCGATAGAGAACAAGGGGCCCGTGGGAGAGGCGGTTGGGCCGTCGCGGAAGCGTAATTGCGAAGTGCGGGGGCGTTCAGTGGGTTTTGTCGAAGGCGCTGTACGTTGAGGGTTCGGGCTGCCCACCGACGTGGGAAACGCGACTCTGCCTCAGCCCTGGTCACACGTTCAATCCCACAAACAGTAATCTCTGAACATGAGGGTCCGTACTTGTCACGTTGGGGGGCCAAGCATGGGGTGGGATGACCGTAGATCGGCGGTATGCGACTGCGTGTATGGGTCGCACGGCCGCGAGGTATGGTGGATAAGGTCGGATGGGCGTACATGCCCACGCCTGCGGCCACCTCCGCTGTGCACGCTACGGAGCAGCCGAGGCATGGATATGGCAGGATCTTCGGTATCCCTCTGCGTGGGTTGTTCTTGGGCGTAGTCGTACCGGGGTGTTTGCGAAACTGAGCCCGACGCATCATGGGAGGATGCATCTTGTTAGGAGCTGGAGTGGTCTTGGACACAGGTGTATGCGTTGAACACTTTACCGGCCGTCGGAATAGGCTTGGCGTATACTGTGGTGCACTGCGTGGAAGTCCCTGCACGTTGGCGTCAATATGCGTTTGCGAACAAACTCCTGACTGGTGTATCACTGCGTGTTATTACTATCGAATGCCGTGCCCGTCGGGCTGAACAGAAGGGTAGATGCGCGGCCGTTGCCAGTTGGGACAGGTAGTGATGGAACCAGAAGTGAGGGTTTCCATCAAGGCTGCGTGGATGGAGTCGGATATATGCATTATCAGAGCGTCTATCGTACTGCCGTAGGCCTGTCATGCAAGGTGTAGCACGGCGTGTTGTGAGGCGTCGAGAATGTTGGCTGGAGACGAAAGAAGGGGACGTTACATGCTTGGCTCAGGCGTTAGGTCTGAGGTTTTCAATGTGTTTACGGCAATCCTGTCTTTGGTCCATGCTCTTATAGTCCATGTGGCTTGACTTAACACAAAGGCAGCCAAGCGACTCACTGAAAGCTTGTGGTGTCCTCTGGTCCGCTGGTATTTGATGTTAGCAATGCAAGCACAGCCTTTCAACAGCATGGGAAAATAGGCCATCAAGCCTGCCCTGCCCGTTCCCTTCCGCCCGTGGTTATCAGCAGGCGCCGCGGAGTACGGCATGCTCAGTTAGCTCCTCTTCTCGTACAATCCCAACGCCCACCTACAGTCACACAAATGCCATCTCAGCATGGACACCACCGCGATGGACCCATGGCACGTCCTTTCCAGGGCCGTGCTACCGTTCCGAGAAATGCACCCCGTGCCGTAAATGAAACAAACCGCATATGGTAGCCCCCTTAGAGCCCAAGCTCGCCCAGTCTTTACAAGGCCAAAGTATGGGAGGACTAACCATTGCCAGTACATAGACGTAGGAACATACCTCCAGCTCCCAGGAACCTCTTGCCGAACACCAATCGGCCCCCTACACGCGTTCCATCGTTGCGTTCCATCATACTTGATATAGGTACATGGACCGACGAGCAGCATCGTAACTGGGAACGAGAACGCAACACGCTGCACCACTTAAAGGATGATGCCTACTTCAATTCAGGTGGCGCTGAAGCCATGTTAACAGCCGTCAAGAAACTCTCAAAAGTATTATAATTTCCAAGCGAACCAACTTTATAACCGCTGCGTTTGGATTCGCCCTTCAGGCTATACTCCCTACAAATGGTTGCTTGGCGCACACACGGGCTTGGAATTGATTATCATGCCAGTAGCCCGAAACATGTATGCAAGCCTTTCACCCACCGTACAACGTGATCACTAAAGCCCAAATGATGCGAGCGAGCAAAGGTATGCATGGTATCACAAGTGATGGCATGTAAGGCCCATTCCCGCCAAAACGTTACCAGTGCACAGCTGTGACAACATGGTAGGGAAGCACAAATAAGCGCAAATGCTGCCACAGTACGATATCGTACAGGTCTTGCCGCAGCGTAAAAGCTTTAGAAGACTCCAGAACAGTAGTAAAATAATTCCGGGTGCTGCCTCGAAGGCGTGCAACCATCCATGATACTGCCAGACACTAGGTACCCGCGGCTCGGACCAGCGGCATTCACTAGGCGTGCCCTTCTTCCCGTTCATCCTCACCCTTACAACGACGTTCACAAAAATTGTGTCACGGTCATTGGAATGCCGGCGTCTTGCACATGGGACACGTGGCGTAGATACCCTGCTGCCGCAGCCATGGCGTCACGCAACCAGAATGGAACTGATGCATGCACGGGAGGATCATGATATTGCTCCCCTCAGTTGCTGCATCTAGGCACACGGGGCACACTAGGGAATGACTGCCGCCGCTATCGCTATCGCTTTTGCCGGAGATGTGCAAGTCAGCAGCTGCTGGCAGCCCCGCACAACTGCCACCTACAGCATCGGCTCTGGGGCGGCCCGGCGACTGTCCTCGCGACGCACCCTGACCCATATCGCCTGCGGTAGGCACAGCTTGGCAGCTGGCCAAGGACGCTGGCGACGTTTCGCCGCTATCGTCGCCGCCTTCCAATCGCCCGGCCGACCCGTGTGCTGCAGTGAACGGGGCGGGGCCTGATGGCTCGCTTCCAGCCCCGCACAAGCTGGGGCCGCGGGGCTGCTTGTATACGTAACAGGGAAGCGCCGCGATATCGGCATCAGAGACGGCCGGCGGCCTTGCCCCAAAGCTGCCGCCGTCAGCCGGGCCAGCACCAGGAGGATAAAGACCACGCCGCATGAGGGCAGCCTCGTACTCTGCAGGTGGGCAGGCGCAACCCGTGGACGGAGTCTGCCTCGATGGGAATCGAGATCCGGGCAGTGTGCCCATATTTGCAGGAGGACAATGGTGAGACTACGGCCTTTCCTCCCGTTGGAGGGAGAGCTCGACCGCAGTACTAGTGCGGCACTGTGAGCACGCAGCCGAGAGCTACGACGGCAAGCCACCAGCCCCATGCGGACCAGCGCCTGCACCTCATCCTGCGAGCAACGCACCTGAATAGCCCATCTCCTCATCCAATTGGCGTAGCTGGAGATTGATGTGCTCCAACGCGACGTGCGGGTCAGCATGAAGCAAAAGCAAGCCGCCGCCCGGAATCATGCGGATGACGGGGAGGCCCGCGCCTAGGGCAGGCCCTAAGCGCAGCCGACCGGACCCTTCACGCTCCAGCTCGTCCTGGAGACATCAACAATATTGAGAGCGAGTATGTGGATTCAAGGAGAAGCATCGTCGATAGCAGCCCAGCCGTGCGCAACGGGGCCGTAGCCTGAAACCGTACACATCGCCAAATACATGTGAGGCTGGCAATGAGCATAGCCCTGATCGCAACGATAGCTACGCAGCAGGCAAGAATCCCCGTTCAGGGTCTGAGCGCTTGGCCGGGGGAAGTTGGACATCCGAAAGGGGCACCTACTGGTTGGCGGGACGACAGGGAACCTGCTGCTCGGAGTCCAACCCCGTTTCAGTTACAAGGTATCTGGCTGTGTTTAAAGGTCGTCTAGCGTGCGGTATCTGCGCCTAACCCACGACGTTGCCTGCCGACCTACGCACCTCCTCGAGAACCTGCTGTAAATGCTGCGCCTGAAGTCTCAAGCGCAGGCATGTCAAGACAAGGACCATGATGCATGCCCAGAACTGCGATTGGCAAGGATACGCCGTGGCAGTTGGTCGGCTTACGTGGACTAAGGAAAAGACATAGGCAGCGAATCCGACTTAAGGCTTACCACGAAAGTTGCAGGCAGAACTCCAAGCACAAAGAGTAAGAGGCAGAAGGCTGCAACCATGAAGAGGGAACTATTCTTTCGCCTCGAGTCGTCGAAATGTTGCACTGCAACCATGAAGGCGGCATATCCTTACCCAGTATCGCGCGCCCAAACGATGTGGCAGCCGGCGTACTCTGTGTGGCCAACTGCGAGGCTCCAATATCAAGTCGCCGCTGGGCGTTACTTCGCCTACCAGGAGAACCGTGAGCCCCGCCATAACCGTGTTCGGAATCCATAGGTGCAGCGCGTGTCGAAGCGAAGCCACGGAGCATAGGCCAGCACCTTAGAAAGACAACGTTTTGAACATAGTACTCTCGGCCAAAAGGTTACTAGGATAATATGATCCCCGATGGCCCGACATGTTACAACTACGAAGGCTAACGCTGAAGACCATGTGCGTCATCGAGGGGAAGTCCTTAGGCAAGATAATCGGGCAAGACCCATTACGCGTGAATCCCATGCGGTGACTGATTACGCTGCATTACGCATAGCCGACCTTGCTGACTTTATTTATGTGGGAAATGTTCACATTAAATGCAATCATTCGTTTGGCTGAGCACGACGCGGGATGACGAACGACACTTGGATCGCCGTGCAACAGGCAGATGGCTGTGACAACAGAAATTCGAAGAGGACACTACGATGAAGGCACGTCTTGTTTGCGAGATGGCGGTGACAGCGACGAAAGTGGTCTCATACAAGCACGCACGCGTTCGGGTTGGAGCCACGGTTCCGTTGCAAGCTCTGCTTTGGGTGTAGGTCATACTTACTTCAACTGTTTCGATAGTCTTTTGTGGTCCACATTTTAATACGCCACGCCAACGAGCACGGATGGCGCGCTGCCTACTTCTCGTATCATTAGAGGAAGCTGTAGGCGGCACAGCACTAAGATGGCCCACACGTCATCCGTTTGCACGTGTGCGCGGCAAATTTACATGCTTACGAGGGGAACCGGGCAGCTTCTCTGCAGTGGCGAATCATGTTTTCGGTCGCAATGACCCTACCGGTATCAGTCGGGCACAAGCTGTCCGGTTGCATTGGCAACTTAAATGTATCGGCGGGCATGACTGCGTTCCCATTATTGAAGTACAGCAAGGCTTGGCAAGATGTAGCAGGGTACTGAAGCTTGAGGTCTACCGTCATTCCTAAGCCATACACAGTCATACCGTGGGGCGGTTGCCGGTGCTGCACGCATGCACTAGAGCGTGGACTAGCCCTGACTGGCGAGGTCGCAAAGGCATATGTACCCGGTCGAGGATTGAAATGCGCCTATCAGCCTTTGTGTAATGCGCCCAGACTGGATGGTCGGGGTGGGCATGGCATCGATCACTTGATACCGGTGCTATTGACCTTGGCCCCCCCAACCCAAGACTGCACTGCAGTAAGGGCAGCGTACTCACTGGGGATGGCCACCGGCTGACCACCGGCACCCTTTGGCACAATTCTGGACGGGAGAGCAAACACCGACGAACACCAACAGCTACTACCAGCGACGCAAATAGCTTGGTGTGAACGAGGGGCACACAGGCCGGTAAAGGGTGATACCAGCTGATCTGGGCACATACATGTTGTTGTGCCGCTCGCGATGTGCGTGAACCGCGTGAAACTTATCGTGATAGCAAGGAATAGCTAACCGCCCCATGGGACGGATGTCCGTGTCCTGCATAACTGTGCAGCTCAGCACCAACCTGGCTGAGCATGTAGCCAATGAACGACAATGTGATCCGCATGTACTAATTATCGTCGCTGCCCTGGGGCCACCTGGGGATTGCAGGAATGCGTACAGGCAGAGGGTATCAAAGTGTCGTTCTAATCCCAATCCTCGAAAATAGTTGGTCCGGCAATCCCTCGTGAAATCTAATCCCCGACGGGTTTAATCCCTAAGCCCCCAATTCCAAAGCGAGTTCTAATCCCCAGCGCAGCAATCCCCCACCGGGTTGAATCCCCTCGAGGTGGCGGTTTAAATCCCCAATCCCCACGGGTCCGCAGCAGTCCCCAGCCCGTGTGAGTGTACAATATTCCCTAAGGAGCTGTGAGAAACGGCGGGTGTCATTTGCCTTTGGTGTCGCACCCTAGGATTCCGCTTCCCAGGGGCCTTGCGTGCCTTGCTTATAGAGCGCAGTCCTTCCTCGATGGAGTTTACAGTTGGTGGTTGTGGCCGCGGATAATGGTGGCAATGTAACACATCCTCGGACCGCAACGGCGATCAAGGATGCACAGACGGCTGTTGGCAGTCAATAGGTAGCACCCCTAATCACTAACCCCAACACTCCCGCTCAACGGTACTTTTAACACCATGCATTACGTGGGGCACCGCACCTTCCCACCTCCCGCCCATCTTGGTCCATCCCGCCTCCTTTCCCCAGCACGCATTAAACACCGGTGCAAAAAAAAAATAACGCACAGGCGTTCGGTCCGATGCAGGCAGGTCGGGTTACATGACGGCAGTCTAGGCAACTAAAGGAAACGCATACAAGGAGGTTGTCTACGGATCGTGTATATATGTATAGGAGAATGGGGAGCCATGGACTATCAGCTGTACCACCATTCCATCTGTTCGTGTGTACGATTGACACGTTGGGAACTAAATGACGCCTGTCCTCCTCTTATTATACCACCATTCTCTGAAGTCATATAGCTAGAGTGCTGCGGTCGTTCAAACGATAGCGATGTCTTCCTCGGACAGGTCGTCTTCGGAATCGGAAGGCGACCCCTCGACAGAGAGTCCTTCTTCTGGTTCGACGGAGGAGTCTACGTCGTCGGGCACTTGAGATGTCCGTGAGGAAGGAGATAATGGCGAGGAATATGTGAGCAGTCTGCCTTCGTCTGCTGGCAGTGTCCGAGTGCACCACTGGTGCACTAACCCATTTTCGTCGCCACGGCCTCGGCGCCTTCGCCTAACGTGTACATTGCATCGTAGGTAACCACTGATGACACAGAGCGCAAGGCCTTCGCGGAAAGGGTAAATCGGCGGGGAATTTTCGCCGACCATGCCTCTGTCCCAGTTTGTCCGCGGTCTGCGACATCCGTAAGTTACAATACCACTTATTACGTATGTCGCAGGGTGGGGAGCCTAAGTCGCCGAACCTTGGGGCGGTCCTCACGAGTTTCCTGCGCGAATCCGGCCTCTTGATCGTGGCAGCTGGAGGAGAGCGGCGTCCGAACGCCCGATGACGTGATTGATACCATTGGAGGTAAGAGAGCGGGAGAGGGTGTCGAATTGCGCCTAGTAATGCGATTTTTGTGCATATCGGTAGTGGTACCAGGCTCTTAGTGAACCTAATTTCGATTTATCCTGCCGTCTGTTTCGGCAGGTATGTCCAGAGCTATTGGGCCACATAGGCAGAGCTGGGCGCAGTGAGTGCTCACTTCTGGCGTACTCGGTGCTGGCCATGTACAACAACTGCGGAGGAACGCTCAAGTGAGAGGCGGGACCTCGACACCGGTGATGCAAGTGCACCCTGGCCAGATGTCAGCGGTTACCGGCACGCCACGCCACTAAACGGCTGGCGGGCGTTCAGCAAGCAGGGCAACCTTGCCAACCTGTTTGCTGGCGCACGCGAGCCCGCCAAGGCTGTCCTGCTCTGCCGCTTCCTGCCTCCGGACCAACAGCTGCAGCTGCGCAGGCTCGTAGGCTTGGCGCCCCCTTTCAGTGCGCTGGGCGCAGCAGCAGCAATGGGCGCTGCCACAGGGCATGGCCGACCCCGCAGCAGTGCGGACGGCGGACAACCAGGAACCAGGAACCAGCGCCAGTACCAGCCGTCATCCCCTTGCCAGCCCTGCGCCCACACCTGGCGCTGATGCCTGGACCTCGTTCGTCACACGACGCCAACTTCAGGGTTGGAGCGGCGCGTTTTTTTGATGCCGCGGATGATGGCTTAGATGCAGCTAATGCATGGTCGGGGAACCTGTTTGTGAACCCGCCATTCGGTACCCATGACGGGTGAAGTTTGCAGGGCCTTTTCCTGCAGCGATGTATCCTAGATTACAAGGCGGGGATTGTACAACAGATGGTAGTGCAGCTGAAGGCGAGCGCGGGGTACACATGGTTCAGATCGGTGTTTGCCTGGCCGCATTGCTTTTTGGATGAGCGCCTGACGTGTGTTCAACCGCTGCGTGCTGCGGCCGAGGCTGGGGACGAGAGCTTGCGATGGGGAGTCCGCGTGCAAAACCCGCACGGCAGCGAGGTAGTGTACCTTGGAAACAGTGGCGCCAAGTTTGCGCAGATGTTTAGGAGGGTAGGACAAATAGCCGGCCACAATGCATGGGCGCTCACGCCCGGTGCGTCGGACCAAGTTGGCACTTGATGTGCACTTGTGGGTGTCCATGTATTTTTTTTGCTTACTGCAGGGTCGGCCTGGATAATGCTGGCGGCCAAATTGTTAGACTCCCTTTTAGGGACTGGGCCAGACTGCTAGGACATGGCAGCTGAGTCCAGATGGGTATGTACTTCATTCCACGCGTTACTGCCTGCTTGTATTAGATTCGTTTTTGTAGGCTGCTGTGCAGCGGTACGGTACGGGATGGTCCATGATGCATCGTGAAGAGGAGGACGGGTTGTCCTGGTTTGCCTGGATGGTCTGGTCGAGGCAGCCACCTGAACTGTATGACCGGGCAGATTCAGATCTGTAACTTTGGTATGGCATAGTGGTATGGCATCTGACTATGCAAACCCGTGTCACCTAGGCCAACCATGCATGTTGCACTTCTCTCGTTACTGGTGCAGCCGGTTGTGGGCAGCTCTATGACAATATGGACCAGTACGGCCTCGTCATGTGACCTGGTGTTGCGGCCCATCCAGCCAACAGCGCAGCTACCCCCACACTTCATGCCCTTCCCAACCAGCGATGTGTATCCCGTACGACCCCAACCCCACCCCGACCGCGGGCCAATCCAATCCCTGCCGTCGGCCAATCCAATCCCTGCCGTTGGAAGGTTGAATCCCTGACGTTGGAAGGTTTAATCCCTACCGTTGCACAGTCCAATCCCACCCTTTGGCTAATCTAATCCCCAACCCAGGACCAACCCTTTTGGCAATCCTAATCCCTTGATACCCTCTGGTACAGGCCGGCAGCGATGCGTGAAGTGCGCCAAAGGCCTTGCCAAAATTTCCGTTCGAATCCCAGTTTATACAATAAGAGGCATTCTCTCACTATGTGCAGCTGCCAATTTCGTGCTGTATGTGACGTACACCCTTATGTCCCTGTACGCAGGGACATAAGGGTGTACTGCACTGAGCGCTGATTTACCTGAGGGCGTTCAATACATGTTTAAATCACGCTTTGCATATCTTTGCAGCCAGGCCTGGGCCGGCCTGGCTGATGAGCATCGCTGTGACGCCATTTTGAAGAGCCTACCTGCCTTCTATTTGCATCATTTGACGGAAGGAGAATATCATAACCCTTGTGATACGTTGTTTTTTCCTAGTCAAGCGTCAAGTATTTAGGCTGCACATCATGGCGGACAGTTCAACGCACTACCAGGTCTTGGGAGTGGAAAATGACGTAACGACAGATCAAATCAGACAGGCGTACCATGCAGCGATCCTGAGGTATCATCCTGACAAGGTTGGTGGTGGACCGTCGGAAGCTGACGGCGGCGCCTGTGTATACACTAGCGCCAACACTGCGACCTTTCAATTGATCCAGAGAGCGTGGGAGGTACGTGAGAAGTGTGAGGGGCTGCTTGTCATGGAGCCGGCACGTTTAGTGCTCGAGTTCCGGTCGCCCTCTAGTTTGCAGAGAGGGCTCTTAAGATTCCGCGATACGTGTTCTCCGTAGGTGCTGCGAGACACCGATCGCCGGGCAGCGTACGACAGCAAACTGAGTTTACAAGAAATGCAAGCGCCCCTGGCGTATCAGGACGAATTGAGTATCGATGAGATGGATGCTGCGCACCAGGAAGGTAGGTGTAGCCCGATGCCATACACAGGATGGGGAAAGGTTCCACGGGGTCATCCTTACAGCTTGTAGCACACCGACACATATGCCGCCATAACCGATTCACATATGCCGCCATAACCGATTCACATATGCCGCCATAACCGATTCACTTCAACCCGTCCCTCGTAATGCTACAGGTGAAGACGTTTACACGTATCCATGCCGTTGTGGCGACCAGTACGTACTGCACAAGACCGATCTAACGCACCGCAGGACCGTCGTGGTGCCCTGTAGGTGAGCCTGATACTCGGGGACACGCCACCACATCTGTTAGCAACATAACTGTCTTCGCTCAACGACTCACGCTTCCCCGCCTTCGACGCTGCTTCGCAGGACTTGCTCCAATCATGTCCTTGTGAGATCTTCTAGCACATAACTACGCCATCCAGGCTGCACCACCAATAGGTGTTATTGTAAACACCTCCCTCCAACCAGCAATTCATGCTCGTACGATAACAGAAACGCAGCCTCCAATACACTTGTATGAGTTGCAGTAAGGATTTCCCTCAAGAAGCCCTGCGAAGCTGTTTTTGGCTGCCTAACTGGGTAATCCTCGCCCGAGGTGACACGCCATGCCGAAGACAGCAAAGTTTGGTTTGCTCAAGGAATGAAAGCCTCAGGAGGAGGGGGCAAAAGCTGCCCACCTCGGGAGTCCATCAGCCACACCAGTGCCAGGTAGCCAATGCCCAAAATGGCAGAGATGGCTCCAGTAACAATGGCCGTGCCCTGGCCCTTCTGCAATAGGGGCGCGTTTGCCTCCACCTTCTTTACCTCAACGCCCTCTCCAGAAGTTGACGGAACTCCAGCGGCAGGCTTGGGCGTCGGTGTCGCCTCAGACGGCGCCTGCTCCGCTCGGCAGCGAAGGCTGCCACGCGACTGCTTGCATACCGGCGGCGCACACCGGCGGCCTACAGTACGCGTCGTTAATGCAGCAGCGTGATTGTGAGCGAGCATCATGGTGTCTGTTCGGGGACGTGCTGAATCGCGGTCTGTCTGTGTGTGGTTCTAGGCGCTCGGTGGTGATTATGTAACCAGCGACTGTCGTGGTTATCCAGTCGAAAACGGATGCACTCAGGGCTCGTGCCGACAACGAATGTGAGTGCATGCGCTGGGCCAGTGATATCTCGTCCGGACTATGCCGTACGGGATTCGAACAACCTCAGGCTTGCCATACGTGCTTGTATGATGAATACTGGTGATGGAATCATGTTTGATGGAAAGCGCTGCTCAATATTCTGCTTGTCTTCATATTTGATCAACCAGTGCTGCGTCTGTGTGTTGCGTCAGCCTGCCCGGAACGCACGTGAGGCAATGAAACGTGTGCCAGATGTAGCCGAATTTCACAATGGTGTCCATGTAAAGCGTTCGGCGTAGCGATAACGCCTCTAAATCGGCTTCGCCCCTCGCTCGCGATGTCGGATTGGAGCCAGGACGTCGCCCAGCAACGTACAGCTATCATGCACCGCAAGTGAGTTCATGGAGGTCTGGCTGGCCCGCTAATTCGTGTGCAGTTTCAAGGAAACCCCCAAACTGCTCAAACTTGCAGAACTCGTAGCGAAAACTTTGGCTTCCTTGGCAATCTAGGAAGCTTTGGTATTGTTGAGGTACGTTCCGTGTTGGCCTCAGCACAATCCCTTACAGTCCCTAAGGTAGGGTACTGCACTGTGGTCCCCGCAGAGTGCTGGCGTTATTGGAGGCCGCCTACACGCGGCGAGCTCACCGTCTAATGGACAAGAATTGAGCAGAGAAGCTGCAACCAGCTGCTCTATGGACACTGACCGTGGGCCTGGCGAGCAGCAAGAAGCTTGCGACGCCAGCGACGACATAACGACGCTGCCCCACCAGCAACATGTTGACCGCAGGAGAACCGGTCGAACTGCTCGTGCTCCGACCACGGGTGGTAGTCATGCAGGCATCCCAGCTGCATCAGGGGCAGCGGCAGCATCGCAAGCGACGGGCAGCTGGTCTGAGGGACCCGATTTCGCTGGCCGGTTTGGCCTTCCTGCCGGTGCAACGGCAACCCATAGCCAGAACTTACAGGCATGCGAGCGCGCAGCTCTGCCGTTGCCTGGTGAGCTGACAGGCTCAGGCGTCTCGCTGACGTCAGCGCATGGCGCGTGGCGCCAGCCGTGCGAAACATTCCTGGGCCCGTCCCCATTCACGGCTCGAAGCATTCTGCAGTCGTGCTCGGTCTCAGGTCCGGGCTTTATGGCCGGTCAACCACTTCAGGGCTTCTCCTTCACCCAAGCGCACACCCACGTCCGGAGCCATAGCTATAGCTACAATGGGCTGCAGGGCGGCGATCCTGGGCTGCCACCTGGCACAGGCTCTGCGCACGACCTCACCTCTGGCGTGCTGCCGTCCCACCTGCCCCTGCTCGCGGCCATGCCCCGGCCCGAGCGCCATCCGTCCGTCGGGTACGGCAGTTCGGCATCCATGGGCCCTGACCTTAAGCCGACTGAATTGGGTCCGGGCGGTTCAGCTGGGGCTCCGGACGTTGGCCGCATGGACAGCTTTGGCGCTCGTTGCGTCACTAGTGGGAACGGGACGTCAAATGGCGAGGCGGCGGCGGTGTCAGGGGATCAGGACCAGCAGTTGCCTGATGCGGGCCGCGGAGCTGTCGGCGGCTTAAGCCGCTCCCGCGCGCGGGGTGGCCGGGCCGGTGGCGGCGCTGGCAGCGGCGAAGGAGGCGAGGGCGAGGGAGGCGTCCGTGGGCGAAGGGATAGCGCCGCGAAGGACAAGCAGCGCGGGAGCAACGGAAAGACGAGCCGGGAGCTGCTGCTGCTGGACCCCAAGCGAGTACGGCGCATCATAGCCAATCGCATGGTAGGCGAGCCGTGACAGAAACACCAAGGCTTGGGTAGCGGTACCGTATGTTGCGTCCTGGCGATAGGCCGAGTTGCGTGGGGTTGTGGGCCTTCTTTTCCGGACGCCGTTGCCCACAGCCCATGTGCTTCTTTCCGGGCAGCCGGTAGTCGTTGTAGATTGCAGCTGGCCTGAGTAAAGACCTGTAACTACTGACCTGCTGGTACGTCTTGCGCCTGTGAACTTTCACTCGCCACCCACCCAACCTCCGCCACCCACCCACTTACCGGTACGACCAAACGGCCCTGTCCGGCGGTGTCCTGCCTCCCTCCCCCACCAGAGCGCCGCAAAGTCCAAGGAGAGGAAGCAGCAGTATACGGAGCAGCTGGAGCAAATGTTGGACGACGCCGCGGCTGAGCGAGAGGGGCTTATGCAGCAGCTGGAGCGGTTGCGTGTGGACGGCCAGGCGCTGGAGAGCTACGCGATGGGGGTGCGGCAGGAAGCCCAGCAGGTGGAGGCGCAGCTGGTGGCGGTCCGGCAGCAGGGTGAGGCGCTGCTGAAGCACCTATGCGCTGCGCGTGTGGGCCCGGCGCCGGCGCATGTAGACGCGTCTGCCGCTGCGGCCGCCGCCGCAGTGGTGGTGCCGCTGCCCCAGCTGGCGGAGCTGCTGACGGAGCCGCTGTCGCCAGAGGACATGGAGGCGCTGGAGCAGGCGGGACAGGGGCAGGACCAGCAGCCGGGACAGGGGCCGCAGCGGCTGGCAGCGTTGGCGCCAAAACTGATGCCGTCGGTGGCGCAAGTGGGGTCGGTGCAGCCGGTAAGGCTACCCAGGCTGCCATCGCAGTCGGTCCAGCAAGCGCCCCCGGGGCTGCCGCCGGCCCCCAGCGCTGGGTTGTCCCTCCAACAGCAACCCCACCCGCAGGACGTGAGCGGCCTGCAGCAGCGGCAGCAGGCGCTTGCTGGCGGCGGCAGCACGTGGGGCCATCACCGCCCAACGCAGAGCGCCGACGCCGCTACCATGATGTGCCTGGTGTCGCAGCTGGGGTTTCCGGGCGCCATTGATGCTGACATGGCCGGGGAGCTGGGGCCGGCCTACCACCGGATGCCGGAGGCCACGGGCCGCCTGCAGGGCAGCGCAGGCGTGGGAGTGGGCTCGGGGCTCGGGGCGGCGGGCTTGCCCGTGGCTGGAGGCGGCCCAGGCAAGAACAGCCTCAGTTTGCCTGGACCGATGGATATGGCGCGCCACCGCGCGGCCGCGGAAGCCCTGGCCGCAGCGGAGGTCCTCGCAGCGGCCAGCGGCCAGCCCCTTACGTCCCCGCTGCCCACCTCGTGCGCGATGAGGGGTTCGGACTTCGGCTCCACAGTCGGGGGAGCGCAGGCGTCCCCCGGCGGCGCCGGCGGCGCGGTGGCGATGGATTTGGGCTTGGGGCTGAGTCTGGAACAGCTTGGCGTGGGTTTGCCGCCGCGCCGCGTTGCCGCTGGCGATGTTGGCGGCGGCTTTCCTCTGGCCGGAGGTGCGGACTTGTTCGGCGCAGGCGCCCATGGTGGTGGTGGTGGTGGCCTGCAGCCGCAGCTGCAGCCTTCGCTGCCCTTCCCCGGGCGCCAGGTCACGACGGCACTTCGGCCGCCGGTCACGACGGACACCTGGCGGCAATAGTAAGGTGTCACAACACTGCGCAGCATGAGTATGCAGTTGGGTGGTGCGAATGGAACCTGCGCGTCCCCCGTAGGGCTGCGAGGTACTGGCGGCTTACGCAAGGCTGCGCGGGCAATGGTCGGCGGGGAGATTGCACCGAGCAGAGGCTTGACCGACAGAATCGCCGCTGTGCCGAGCTGCTAGGGTTGCTTGCTACTGGTTTTTGCAGTTATCGAATACTAGTAATACATGGTGCTTAGGAATGCGGCAGGGGCTTTTGCTGTAGATGTCGGCTCGCCAGCAAGCAAGCAAGTACTGAAATCCGGTCTTTGAATGGCGCTGGCGCGAGTGGTGTACGGATGCACCGTGTAAGAGTGTATAGCTGTGTAGTAGGGCGTCGTTGGAGGCTGGCTGTACGGGAGTTAGCTGGCGGCGTTGATGAGTCGTTGCCAATTGGGCGGACATGGATAACAAACTGCGCAGCCCAGGGGCTAGCATTTTAGGAGGTATTAATGGGCGCATCGCATCATGGTGATTGGAACCGATAGGGCTAGTGGCTTGGGAGGAAGTTGGTGCCGGGTGAGGGTGAGGTTGCGTTGGGGCCTCCTCAAATGGCCGTGTGGCTTGTCGTGCAGGTCCTTCGAGACGAGGACCAGCTGGCGGTTTTGTATACTCATAGGGGGACGTGGTTGTACCGGTCCTAGACCCTGGTTTGAAACTGTACGAAGGGGTGTTGGCAGTAGTTGGGTGTTCGAGTAAGCTACCATGACTGGCGACCGTACCGTATACGATATGCGTATGCGTCGACAGCGCAGGGAATCGGCACATTGCAGCTGTGCTGGTGGCTTTGTCGCTTGGACGTATCGGTATGCGAATGAAGACACAGCGGGCGCTTCGAATTATTTACAAGGGAACTCATCCCTCAATAGCTACCCAATAACCGCCCACGCTGAGGTTGGTAGTGGCCGACACGTGGGCGCACTGCAACCGACCAAGTTGTAAGGACATGTTGTACACTTCACTATGCCTGCTCAACAGGAGCCAGGAAATGAAACCCGAAGATAGATGACCTGAGTGACCACCACATTATCTGCAAACCAGGAAACTAAACAACAGGGCACCGAAGAATGACGCTCAGTCGGCATGCCCGTCGCCCCGGGAGTCAACTCGCCTGTGCCCTCCCTCGAACACGGCAACCCATATGTCAAGCAACCAGTACAATGGGTCAACGACCGGACAGCTGAGTCGGGTGTATTATGTAGCAGGGGAAAGCAGTGGCTATACCTCTAGTGGTGATGTCGCAAAATATACGTACTTAGTCCTGACAACGGGGAGTAAAAGCGTATGATAATTTGGGCCTGTAAAGCCCAAGTAGGTGTTACGACGCAGGTACAGCCACCAACTTGACAGAAGCCTCGCCGCACTGCAGCCGTGCACACCACCTCCAACGACCGTCGCGGCATGCGCAGTGCAACAAGCACAACAACAGCAGGCGTAGCCGTATGCATTTAGTTCCGCGCGCAACGCGGCGTGCGCAGCCTTTTGGTAAGTCAAAGCCCATTGGGGTGGCGCCTCGACTTGACAGGGCGCAATTGTACTTCTTCAGGCCGCGCGGGTGCGCGAACTGAAGTGTCCTTTGCAGGAAACCCGCGCGCAGCTACCTACAGCCGTAAGCTCGCGCACACGACGGGTCGACCCGTGACGCAACCGTTTATGGAACCCAAGAAAACACGCAGACAAAGAAAGACACGGTACTTGTCCTTTCGACGATGGTCGCATCACATGTATTGCGCTCCCCCATTGGGGTATCCTCACTGCCCCCTATTGGCGATGACGATGTGGCAAATGCGGGCCAGGGAATCGCACGTCGTGTGGACAGCTGCGCCCCAACCACAACGGACTTCCCAAACCTCCAGATTCGGAGCAGAAGCCCGCCACAAATGCCTTATCGCGCCCTATGGCACCTTCTACACAAACGCGCTAACATTCAGGTCGTTATTTATGCAAGAATCGAGCAGAGCTCGTGTTTCAAAATTGACGTGCGTCCCACGTGCGCTCCCTCAACACAGATTGTAGGAGGAGCGGCCGGGCGACGGGCTTCTGCGAAAATGCAACACGCTACCAGCGCTTGGCAACACGCTACCAGCGCTTGGGCGCATGCGCCCTCCGTACAACGGTCACACTATGCGACGCGGCCCCCTCGCGCAAATGTAGAGGATGGGTCACGCGCGCCAGCTGATAGAACGGCACTCACGTGAGTCGTGACCGCCCACCAGCACCTTCACATGAGGAACGGGCGCTCCTTCCCCATGGCGCAATCCTAGCCAGGCGCATGGATAGGGTTGGTCCTACGGCGCGGAGCTTGTTATTGCGCGAAGAGACCCTTCAAACGCCCCATAAGGCCCTTTCCGTCGCCCGCGGACCCATGGAGAGCCCTGCTGCGCCCGGCTGGTGGAAGGTGGGCCCCGTCCCCAGAGGATTTCTGTGGCGTTCAGGGACAGAAGTCAAGGGCGGTGGGTTGGATTTCTGTTGCGTTCGAGGACAGAAGTCAAGGGCGGTGGGTTAGCGCAGTCCTTCCATCGAGACCTGCCCGCTGACGGCCTTTTACTAGCTCGCCATGAAGGGCATGACCGCCAACATGTCGGGCCATGTTGGGAGCCAACAGCTGGGGTACGGAGGGAAAGCAGTGTCCACACACGGAACGTGCGCGCACCCGACACACATCGACGGCCGCACGCTTACGCGCGAGCCACGAGGGGGACGTCACCGGCTGCGCAGAACCGCCTCTGCCCTCTTTGCCTTTCCCCTCCTTCCGTTTGCGCAGGAACCAACATCCATTGCTCACCCCTTGTTCCCCGCCTGACCCAAGACACACGCCCGCGCTAGAGCCCTGTCGGTGGCGCACGCGTCCACCCCTAGCATGGCATCCCAGCGTGTCACCAGCCAGGTCCAACCCGTATGCCAGAGCCACCGCTTACCAGGGAGTGCCTGCTGGCACGAGCATCTGGAACCGGGAGCGGGAGCGGGCTGAACGAGGTGGGGGATCTTGGGAGCTGCTGCTCAGCCCGCGAGGCTCGGGTCCGCGGGCCGGGACCGGGGCCCGAACGGAGCATGTTTGGGTCGGGAAACAATCCCGAATAAGACGTCGGCAAGCAGTGGCTGTCGGAACCGTGTCCCTACAATACAAGCGTCGCACGACAGCGGGTATCAAAGCAGGGTTGGGACCGAACCCAGTACGTAAAACACGTCAGGTGGAGGTCCGATTGGGGCAACCAAGCCAGGCTGCACGCACAACACCTCTCCCCGAGCCCCGCCCCGCCAACCCCAGCCGCCGCCCCGCTAACCCCAGCCGCCGCCCCGCTGCCGTCGCGCTGGCGAACCGGCGCTCACCGATGCTTTCCCACGCTCCTCCGACAGTAACGCTCCCCGCCGGGAGTTGTTTGTAACGCGCCGCTGCATCATGTCCCGCTGGAAAGGGTCCGTGCCGCCGCCCGGCGCTGTCGCGGGGGGGACTCGTCCGTGATGCAGCGGCCCCGCCTCCTCGCCCCGCCCGCCGTCGAAGCTGTTGGAGCGGCGTGAGGGAGGCGTAGAGCCGGGCGATAGCGGCGTGCGTGTCGTAAAAATCTCATTGCTGCGCCGCATGGGCATGTGACCGGGCTGCGTGTGAACCGGCTTCGCGCCCGATACGGCCCCAGCCGCATTGCTGCCGTACGGCCTCTTGGCGCGGCCTTGTGCGGCACCCCGCCCGGGGCCTGGGCTGCCGGCAGATGCGGCATCGCCGACGGGGCTGGGGCACCCGGACGTCATTCCCTGAGGGCTCCGCGTCGGGTTGCCGAGCTGCACCGGCGCATCGCTCAATCCGGCCATCACCAGCTGGGTAGGCGCGCGTGGCGGCACCGAAACCAAGGCCTCCTGCGAGCCCAAGGGACCGGGCGCGTCGCCACCGTCGTGGAGGCCGCCGGCACCGCCGTGCCGTGGCAGAGGGGACTGAGGGTTGCCAGCCCTGCCGGTGCCGGCGGTAGGGCCTGCCTCACCGGGGTTAGCGGCAGGGAGGGCGGAAGGGAGAGAGGAACGCGATGGGGCAGCTCATTGCACTGGGGGTGCGGGCGCTGGCGGGCGCGGCGGCGTTGTTGCCGTGGATTACAATGCGAGGTGTTGGTTGCCGCTGTGTGCTGCGTGCCAGGCCATAGGTGAACAATTGGGCAAGGCAAGGCAAGACAACCAAAGCCTGAACGCATGAGCATGTATGCGCGCCACCGCCGTCTGCTAAGGCAAGCCAAACAGGTGGCGACAGGTTTTGTGTGAGGAAGGCGCACAGCTACAGGCAAGGTGTGTCATGGCGGCAAAAAGAGGATACCACCCTCTAGGAAGATAGCGAAGGTACCGTGGGTGGGTGGCTTTGTGCTGGCGGCAACGATTGTGGCGTGCGCAGAATAAACAAGGAAAATTAGGTTCATGCGCAAATAGTGCAGTTGTTAGGCGACCAACGGGCAAAATTGCGCTACCCAAAGGCTCGAAGTTGTCCGTACTAAAGCTAATGGCGGCGCTCGCCTAGCTAGGGTTTTGCGTAGCGCACAGCCCCAGGACGCTTTCCAGGTGGATAGGTTAACGACTGCGCACGCGGCCGCCATACCTGATGCTACCACACTTGCGCAGGCGTTGTCTGGGAGTTCGCCATGGCTCCGGGCTGTGAAATTCTGTCCCTCGTCATCCGTTTCACTGACGCCATCGCTACTGCTGCCATCATCGCTGCCACTGCTGCTCTCCTCGCGCTTTCCTTTTGCGCGGCGCCCCGCCGGCGAACGATGTCCCCACCTGCGCAGCGGGAGTGGTAACGGAGCCGCCGTGTCGAGTATGCGACGACGGAATGGGCCCAAATCAGGGTTGTGACAGGTGGGCCTTGAAGAGTGATAGCCAAGTACAAAGTGGATGCACAACTACGATCCGTTTTCTACGCACTTTTGATGGTCCTCTGCCATCAAGCGGGCTTCACTCCTCGAGAAGCCGTTGCGGCTCTGCGTGAGGCTGGCCGCAGAAGCGAAGCTCTTCCTGCAGGCGTCGCGCAAGAACAAGTCGCATAATACGTACGGGCCAATGCGTTATGGGTCAACTTAGTTATGCCGAAACCCGTCGATAACTGTGAAGTTACTTTGACACGACTGTGAGGGCAGCGTGGGCATCACACCTGCTCCTTGCCACATCTAAAGCACGTCCAAAAATTTCACGCACGTCCTCTGGGTCCTGAGGCGCCTGCGCCACGTCCTGCACCAAGAGCATGCGAAAGCGTTCAGACAGACTTGCAGAGAATTCCACATTCCCAAAGTTTCTTAACAGATTGAATGATTGGACATAGCATATATATGTGTAGTAGAATCAGGACTTGCCCTTGGAAACCCGCGAAACGAAAATCACGTACCTCACGAATTAGCTGAGCGAGTACCACCCGACCAGACGAGTGGGCCGCATTATCCGGCGCATCCAAATTGTCTCGGAAGCGGATAAATGAGCGCCATGGGGAGTTCTCCCATACGGCTATGCTAAGTCCATCGTCTCGCTTTGATGACATTTTTGCTGCGATGCGAGCCGGTGCCGCTATCTATTTTTATGCATTTGTGCAACCCCGCTATGAAATCATGGAAAAACCGTAGGTATAGGGAGCGACTCGGAGGAAGTCCACTAATTGTACGTCACGCGCTTTGCACGATCTTTATGCCATCCGGCCAATGCAGTTAGCAGGGTGTGTATAACACAGCTTCAGCATTTTTTCATTTTGCAGAGCGCAATACATTATCGTGACGCAACGCTTCGGGTTACCTGCAAAACCGGTTCATAATCCTTTTTGTGCGGCATTGTGACAGTAAAATAAACCATGGTTGCGGATAAAGCCACGGTAAATGCACTATCGGGAGATCCCCGGCGGCCAGACCTCGCAGTGCCTTTCAAGCGACCAGCGGCGGCCGAAGACAAGTTTGACGCTCTAACGACGGCAGGCATGGTCCTTGGCATGATCGGCATGCTAACCAGAGGTTCGTACGATACCATAAAGCAGCGAAGTTGTAAGCACCTGTGCGCGCCCCGTCTGCAGCACCCGGAATAGGTACGGGACGCGACGCCCAAGCTCTCCGCCTGCTATTCCTCATGCCACCATGCCCCTACCCTCCTGGTGAATGAGTGTGGTCCTTCTGACGGCTTGCGTGTAGCCTTTGGGATGTAGGGGTTTGTTGCTGCGCAAGCGCTGCGCTGCAGCGGCATGTTCCACGGTCCGGCCACCATCCACCCCCGCCCATCCCGCGCTCACCACCACCCCCCGCCTCTCATCTGCAGTGCGGGTATTTTCCTTCATGGCGCTCGCGTTCCTGGTGTCCTCATTCATCCAACGAACTCCCGACACGGACATAAAGCAGCTCTTCATGAGCGGCATGGTGGGTCGCCTGACGGGGCCAAGCTGGGAAATGCACGATTCAACATCATCGAAGGACACCATACAAAGCGGGGGCGGGTGGTGGTGCATGTGGACGCCTCCGAGAGGGCACGTGGACCCCGAGTCCACATTCCCTATGCTAGCTACCCTTGCATGCAGAACCCACGGCGTCACCTCGGGCACGACAGGGTTCCTCTTAGTAATCTCCGCATCCTACAGCGCCTGAACTGCGACGCGTCCCGTAACGTTCCATTGCGGTGGCACCCTCCATCCCGCAGGTGGCCGTGGCGGGCATCTTCTTCTCGCACCTTCAGCCCCAGGGCCCTGCAGCCGCCAACGCAACGGAAGCGGCCACGGCCAGCGCGGTCGCGTCGGCGGCGGGAGCCGCAGCCGACGCGTAGATATTAAGCGCTGGCACGCGGCGTCATGAGCCTGGGTTTTGAGAGCAGGTGGGAAACCACTTCGAGCAGCGTTTGCTTCAGGAAGCAGCAGGTGGCGACGTGGCGTTGGAGCTCCAGGGCAGCAGCGGGTGTGTCGCGTCTGGGTGGCGGCCGTTCGGCAGCAACGTGCTACGACCCGGGTCGGCGGACGGCGGCTTTCCGTTGCTGCCCGCCGCGGCACGGCAGTTACGGACTGTATTCATGAGACGTTAGGGCGCACAGGAATTGCGTTAGCGTAGGTTGGGGTTTAGAAGTAGGCGGCCGAGGGTCAACGGGCTGCAGGGCTCGCGCTGCATCCCTTGAATGTGCTGTCATTGACAGTCGGCCGCGACAGGAGTGGGTCAAGCGGCTAGCACTACTTTAGGACAGGCATGTAGAAGACAGGACATAGTAGGGCAGTCTAGACTGCGAGTGACAGACAAGGAGTTATAGAGTTTGACCCGCACACGAAGGCCGATGAGCAGGGAGTAATACTGGTTGACTCGTGCCGGTGCCCCTTTGCGTGCTGCTCGTTGCGGTGCGATGTGGGCGAGGAAGCAGTGGCCGCCAACTGCCTCGCTGGCCGCGGTCGGCGTCCGCCAGCCGCTGCCCGCTTGAGGGAACCGTGTGCGATTGGGCTGACCCTGGTCTGCGTGACAGGGCGCGCATGGGTCGGAGTGCGGGGGCAAAGATGCGGATCGCACTCCGCCTGGCGTTGACGGCCTTTTGGAACGCTGCGTGCGTGTTGTGCTTGGATAAGGATTCATTGGGGCGCTGCACATTTGCTGCAGCCGCTGCGGGCAGTAGCCACCTACTGTTGCGGCTACTGCTGCTGCGGCGTAGTGCTGCTGCTACTGCTAATGCTGCTGACACTGCTTGAACAGGGAGGGGGGGTGGTCGGGTGGTAGGGCATTGTTCGAGCAGCGCCTGTGCTGTACGGGAAGCCATCATGGTTTCGATGGGATTTCGCAACAATGAATTGCAAGCGGCGGTCCGTCACGTACAAGATATCCTGAGTGGCTGGTTCTGTGGCTAAAAGCTGTGCCTACGTCCCGGCCTTGAATCGCGATGCCCATCTTCGTCGGACTGGTGGGGAGGCGCGTGCCGGTGGGGAGGGGCCGAGAGGTCGCATCAGGGAGGAGCGGCAGGAGGGCTCACAGCCAATGGTATTGCGTATGTTGTCCCCATGCTGTTGAAGCACTGCGCTGCCACCTGCGGCCACCTGGATGCATGGTCTACCTGTGATGGCTGACTGAGACAGTTAACATCGTGCAGCTGAGAAGGTCAGCTCTGTGTCCTGTGTCTGCTGCTTGACATTATTCCCGCTCAGCTCAACCCTTTGACCATAGAAAGCAGCAGCATCCGACTTGCAGCGACAGATGATGGCGAGAGATGACGCGTTTCTTACACGCGACCTGTAGCACTTCGCGAAGCGACCCCTGGGACGCGTGCGCTATCGTCCAAGGATTATTGGCACCCTGCATATCATCGCCCCCCCCCCTGATTGCCGATGTTTGGCCGTAGCAGGTGATATCAGTGTGGCGGACCTTGCGACACAGACTGGCTTGCAGGCGGCAGCAAGGAAACGAGCAACGCGTCGCCGCGTCAGCGGCAATCGGCGACGATTGGGCTTCCACGGCAGTTACTTCGTCGTTGCCCCCTCGCCGCGTCTCCTTTTTAGGTGCGGCGAGCTAGTCAGCAATTCCAGAGCTTGCCACAAAGTTTGTGTTGGCCACCAGCTCGCTGCGACGCTATCGGATGGCCGGCATCCAGGCGGCCAGTCCGGCTGCCGGCAGCGAGTCTCTCGACAGCAGCAAGGGAGCTCTATTGTCTTCCCCATCAGAGCAGTACTCGCTGCTGGCAATTGGGCGTCTCATAAGCGTTGCGCCAACCCACGCGAACGCCGAGTTGCCATCAGGTTCCTCCTCGCCAACCGTGACATCGGCGCGGTCGGACTTCCGTTCGAGCCCCCCACCGAGAGCGCCTAGCGCTGGTTCACCCTTCACCGCACGCCCCGCGGTCGAGCACACCGGCAGCGATGGCGATGACCACACTGATCATGCTAGCCTGGGGGCGGCAGCAACAGCGGCAGCTACCCATATCACTTCCTCTATCAGCCTCGCGCCTTCGGACAGTTTGGGCAGCGGCCACAACAGGTACAGCGGCGCCGATGGCAGCAGCGGGCGCGACAGGGAGCATGAGAGCCGCAAGCCCGTGTTCCACGTGATGCCCCGCAGCGGCTGGGGCTCCGACCCCAACGGCCCCATCTTCTACAAGGGCCGCTACCACCTGTAAGTCTGCGAGGCAGGCCAGTAGGAGAGGGCGGCGGCAAGGGGGAGGCCTCGTTCGTGACCGCCAAACCTTATGTAACCCCTCCCGGCACAAACACCGTGCTAGGAGTTCCTTGAGGTTGCGCTTCACCAACCACATACCGCCACATACACATCGCCACACGCCCTCCCACTACTCGCCCCCCCGCCGCACCACTGCACCTCGAGCCTTGCAGTTTCTACCAGGCACGCGCCGGCACGTGCCAGTGGCACTGGGGCGTGGGCTGGGAGCACGTGGTGTCGTACGACCTGGCGCACTGGGAGCGGCTGCCGCCCGCCATCTTCCCGACCCCGGGCGGCCCGGACGCGGACGGCTGCTTCTCCGGCTCAATCGCGGTAAGCAGCTAGGGGAATCACCGATGGAACGCAGCGGGAACGACAGCAGCTGGGTTATGAGCATCGAGGGAAATCGCGCCCGTGCCCTTGCATTAGCATAATCTGCTACTGCTGCTGCTGTTGCTGCTATTGATGCTACTGCTGCTTTTGCTGCTACTGCTGCTTTTGCTGCTACCGCGGCAATTGCTGCTATTGCTGCTACTGCTGCTATTGCTGCTACTGCTCCTGTTGCTACTGCTACTGCCGCTTCTGCTGCTAAGGCTGCTGCATGCGAGGTGCTGTGGCCAGGGCGCGGGAGGGGCTGGGGCGCGTGCGTGTGCTGCGGCCCGAGCGTGCGCGCACACATGTAGGCGCTAAGCCGCTGCCGCTTTGCTTCGTTTGAGGCCTCACCCGTCAAGAGCTACCCAGGCTCCTCCGGCCGATATCCAAACCTACAATCAGTTCCGCCTTACCCGTGGTCCCCTCCCCTCCCTTCCCCGCCCCGGCCATTAGATAGACCCCAACACCGGCGTGCCCGTGTGCTTCTACACGGGCGCTCGCCTGCGCACCAACGACGAGGTGACGCTGCCGCACCCGCCCCCAAGCCACGACATGGGTCTGCCCCACTTCGAGTCGCAGTGCTGCGCTGTGTGCGACCCAGGTGGGTTGGTGGGTCCGTGCTGCCTTGGATCCGTGTGTTCGCTGGATCGCGGATTCAGTGGGTAGTGGGTGGATGCTGGGTAGGTGGATCCACCGGTGGATCGGTGGGTATGCCTTAACTTGGGGCCGACAAGCAAGGTTTGCAGCTCGAGCCTTGCTAGGTTTTCCGACTGGAGTCCTTCGCTGCCCCTCCATGCTCGCTCCCCTCCGCATCCCATCCACGTCCTCCCTCCGCCCCCCACCGTGCTGCCCAGACGACGAGCTGCTGGTCCGGTGGCGCAAAGTGCCCATGCCGCTGATGGAGCTGCCGCACACGGGCCAGCTTAAGGCGTGGCGTGACCCGTGGTTCGTGGAGCAGGGCGACGGGCGCGGCCGCGAGTGGACCATGCTCATCGGCAGCGGCCTAAATGGCAGCGGTGGTACGGCGTTTGTGTACCGCACCCAGGACCTCACAAAGGGTATGTGAGGGTGTGGGGGGATAGGGTTGGTTGGGTGGCTCGTCACTGCGAGGCAGGGGACAGCTGCGAAGGGGGCCGGACGCTGAGCTGGTTGCCCTGAGCTCACCCTCCCTTGCATCCCGTCGACACAGCCGAGACCCCTGTGCGCGCCTCTGGCTGCCCAGTGGCGCCGCTGCTGATCCTAAGCCCAGGCCTGTCCCCCGATCACGGTCGCTCCAGGGTGGCGCCTGGTGGGCGAGCTGTGCAGCTGGCCCGACCGCAAGATGGGCGTCGTGTGGGAGTGCCCCTTCCTGGTGCAGCTGCAGCCGCTGCCGCTGTGTGCGCACGTGCTGCCGAACACCGACCTGGCGGCGGTGGCGGCGACGTCGGCGGGGCTAACCCTGGAGGCGGAGCGGGGGGAGCTTCTCCTGCAGCAAGACGTGGAGCCGGCTGCAGCGGCGCTCACTGTGGGGTCGCCCTTCACGGACAGGGGAGCGGACGGCGGGGCGTTGGAAAATGGAAACGGGAGCAAGGCAGCGGTCCCGTATAATGATGACGAGGAAGGGGAGACAGCAGAGAAGCCGGCTCCAGGCAGTCATGCGCCGGTCGGGGCGCAGTGGGTGCCGATGGCGGCGCTGACGGGCAGCTGCAGACTGCCAGACCTGCTGCAGATGGCTACGGTCGAGGAGGAGAGCAGCGAGAATGGCGCTGCGTGTGCCAGCGGACCGGATGACATCGGCACAGAGAGTGGATCCCACAGCTGGAGGGTGAGCTCAAGCGGTGGCGGCGGCGCAGGCGGTGGGGCCGGCGACGGTGCAGGCGGCGGCGTTGGGCCGGAGGAGGATGGAGGAGATATCCGTGCGGTGGCCGAGATGGAAGCGCTGAGCGGCACAGGAGGTGACGGCCCCGGCGGCGCGACTCAGTACCGGCCGCGGACCCCACAGGGTGCGCCGGGGGCGGCGTCGGCTCCCACGCCAGCGCCTCGGCTGGTTGTCGATCTTGCCGCCCCCACCATCAGGCCCTGCTGCGACAGCTTAGACGCAGCAGCCAAACTTGTAGATGAGTTGCTGCTGGCTGTAGCACCCCAGCGCGGCGGGGGCGGTGAGGGCGCTGACGGTGCAGCCGATTGGAGCGGGGCATTTCGCGCGTCTGGTGTCCCCAGCGCCGCCACTGCCGACGCCGCGGCTGCAGCCAGCTCCGCTGGTGCATTACCCGCTGCGGACGTCATCAACGTCAACGTCGTCGCTGCCACAGTGCCGTACTTGTCGGCGAAGTCTGCTGGCGCAGCCACCCCCGCCACCGCTACCACCATCGCCGTCAGGCGGGCCATCTCATTCGTGGCCGCTGACGTCCTGGGCGACGGCGGCAGCGACATCGGCGCCGTCATCAACAGCGGCGCCTCAGCGACAGTCGGAGTTGGGGGCAGTCCGTGCGCCACGCCTAGGTGGCCTTCGGAGCCCTTGCAACCACCGATGGCCCTTATGGCGGCACCTCTCAATGCACCCGCCGGCCTTGCTAATGATGGGGGGATGGAGTGCAGCCGAGCCGATGTGTCCGCCGCATCCGGTGACATCAGCACCGGCAGCTTAACCAGCTCGACGCTGACCGCCTCCGCCACCGTCCCGGCCGCCGCTGCCGCCGACCGGTCCGTGCTCCAGGACCTGCACTCTATGGTGAAGCAGGTCATGGAGGCGCACAGGGCCAGGACGGCGGCGGCGACGGTGATGGCGGCGGCAGACAACGCCGTTGGCGACGGCAGCACGTCTCCTGCATCCGCCGCCACCACCACGTCAGCCAACATTGCAGCTGATGGCAAGAGAGTCGGCGAGATCGACAGATGCGGCGATGCCAAGCTGAGCTACAGTCCCGGCGTGATGGGCCACTCGGCGGTTCCGGAGCCAGACACGCACGTGGTGCCGCTGCCGTGCGCCGTCACCATGCGATACCATAAGGCCCAGCCGCTGCAGTCGCTGTCGCCGTACCACGCCAGGGCTACCCGCGACGCCACCATCAGTTCTGCCACCACCGCACCCGCCGACGCCAACATTCCCTACCCTGACTCCGAGGCCGGCGTCAGCGGAGCCGGCAGCCGGGCACTGCCGCCACCCTCCTCCCCATTCTTCCACGCCGCTTCTGTCTCCGCCAGCTGCCTGCCGCTGCACGCCGACGTCGACTCCACCTCCGCCCACGCCTACGCCAGCGCCGTGCCCGAGGCCCGCCGCTGGCTCTTCGGTAACGCGCCAGACGCGTGCCACATCTCATCCGGGCTCGTCGGCACGCGGCCCATCTACTGGATAGGCGAATACGACAGCCCTGCGGCCAAGTACGACATGGTTGATGCGGCTGGCGCCGCGACCCTGGACATTGGCAACTGCCTGTATGCGCCCGCGTGCTTTCAGGACCCACAGGTAACAAGCGACGAGCACAGCCATGCGACTGGTTGGGTGCAAAGCGGCATCGTCAATGGGTGTGTCCTGCAGGATGCCAAAGCGAGCGATGCAACCAGCAGAACCCACCAGCGTGTGTTCTACGTAATGCGCAGTGGGGGCGGTAGCGAGAACGTGCGCCGCCTAACACGCGGGCGCGAGAGGAACCAGCGGCTACGTGTGACTGCTGCCCGTCAATACTGGTACACCATTAATGCATCCAGCGGAGGTTACGTCCGTTGCTCTGCTGCCTGCTGCCTTCTGCCTGCTGCCTTCTGCCTGCTGCCTGCTGCCTGCTGCCTGCTGCCTGCTGCCTGCTGCCTGCTGCCTGCTGCCTGCTGCCTGCTGCCTGCTGCCTGCTGCCTGCTGCCTGCTGCCTGCTGCCTGCTGCCTGCTGCCTGCTGCCTGCTGCCTGCTGCCTGCTGCCTGCTGCCTGCTGCCTGCTGCCTGCTGCCTGCTGCCTGCTGCCTGCTGCCTGCTGCCTGCTGCCTGCTGCCTGCTGCCTGCTGCCTGCTGCCTGCTGCCTGCTGCCTGCTGCCTGCTGCCTGCTGCCTGCTGCCTGCTGCCTGCTGCCTGCTGCCTGCTGCCTGCTGCCTGCTGCCTGCTGCCTGCTGCCTGCTGCCTGCTTGCCTGCGCTCCTTCCCGCGCCCTGCAGGGTCGTCACGTGCTGTGGGGGTACGTCAAGGAGCTCCGCAACGTGCCGCCGGCGCCAGCGTTGTGTGACAAGTACAGCTACGCGGGCTGCGTGTCGCTGCCTCGGGCGCTGTACATCCGAGGAGACAAGCTCTTCCAGGTGGGTGGGGTGTGGCGCGGGCGCAGGTGCGGGTACGGGTGCAGATGAGGGTGAGGTTGGGGAATGAAGTGAGGCATGCACGTTTTGATAGACTGCCATGTTCATTGTGTGCCTTACAAAGCTTCTTATAACCCGCAAGTTCCACGCGTGCTAGAAAGGCTCGTCGCACTCGGCTTAGGAAGATGCTTATGACCCACAATTCATGCGCTGTTGCAACGGTTTCCACCCGCGCAGCTGCCGCTGCCCGAGATGACGGCGCTGCGCAGCGATGTGGCGGTGCACGCGAGCCTGGTGGTTCTGACCCACGGGTCGCCGTGGCGGCTGACCGGGGTGCGTGGGCTGCACCTGGACATCGAGCTGGCAATCAGGTGCGTAGACAGGTGGAGGGCACGTTACGAGTGCAGACGCCATGCATGGTTCCCCTTCTCGTCCCATGAGGATCAACAGTAACTCAGTTGTGCACCCTCAATTCCTGTCTCCGCAGCCCGGGCACCGCCCGCCGTACGGTGTTGCTCCTGCACAGCTGGCGGCCCCACGGCCGCGGTGCTGCCGCGCTGGTGTACGACTGGACCAGCCGCCGGCTGTACGTCGTGTTCGATGCCATGCACCCTGGCCGCAAGGCCATGTGGCAGGGCGAGGCCGAACCACCGTCGCAGTTACAGCTCCTGTCGCCTTGTTGTTCCACACGTGGCGGTGCACGGGGGCCAGAGGCCACGGCGCAGGGGCGTCAGCGGCTGACCGTGGACGAGCGGCATCTACCCAGTCATGAACATCATCACCAAAGCCACCCCCAGCACGGCTATCAGTGTCACGACATGCTACATGAGCACAAGCCAGACGACTGCCTGCTGTCTGATGAGGAAGAGATGTCCTGGCGGCAGCAACGGCTGACAACAGTGCAGAAAGACGATGGTGGATGCAACGGCCCAGCTCCATCTGTACACTTGCAGCAGCAGGAGCAGCAGCAGCAGCCGCAGGTGCAGGAGCCACAGACCGAGGCTCCCTTCAGCGAGGGGGTGGAGGACTGGCTGTGGATGCGGCGGGGAAAGGCGGGTGCGTGCGTGCAGAAGCGGGGGCCGTAGGGACTGCTGCTGCCGGGTATTGGAAAAACGGTGCCGGTTACGGCGGACATTGTAACTGCCATTGGAAGACAGGGTGTGGAAAGGGAAAGGGAGTGATGAGCAAGGAGCTTGTACGGAGCCAAGGGATTCGTTTCTAGGCTGCAGCGAGGTAGTAGTAACTGCAGCGAGGTATTGGCCGCGTCGTCAGTTAGCTTCTCGAGCAGCGACATGCATGCTAATATGTTCGAACAGCAGGCCTTGCTTGGATGGGGGTGTGAGACCCTCTTGGCCCATCTGCGTGCGTGGGGACTTACACAAGCAGCAGATAGACGGCCAATTACAGAAGACCTCATGAGAAGTTGGCGCAACACATATGATCCCGTGTGACCATCCTGGGTTTGTTAATAGTGTTGCCCTCACATTCTCACGCTGCCGGCCCCTCGTCCCTGTCCCCATTCCGACTCCAAATACTAAAACCGATCACAGGGGGCGAGCTGGACCTGCCCCCTGGTGCTCCGCTGCGGCTGCGCATCTTCCTGGACGCCTCCTGCCTCGAGGTGTTCACCGGCAGCGGCCAGGTGCTGACCACCCGGGTGTACCGGGGCCACCCGCCACAGCCGCAGCCGCACGACCACCAGCGGCCAGAAGCCGCCGCCAGTGGCGACCCGCGGGTCGTCGCGGCAGTTGACAACCCCAGCCCCACCTTTCCGGGCCCCGACCCGGGCATTGAGCTGCTGGCGGTGGGTGGCAGCTGCACCGTCGACGACCTGCACGCCTACGAGATGGATAGCGCTTGGCTGCGAGAGGAGGACGTCCCCCTGGACGGGTTCATCCACAAATAAGCGCTGCGTGGTGGGAGGTCGCAAGTGCAGGGGCAGCTGGGGAGGTCTGCTGCTGAACCGATGTCGCAGCGGAAAGCCGGCGACTCTACGCTTTGTGCTGCGTGGCTGCTGGTTGCAGGTCGCCAGCAGGTTGGCAAGAAGTGAGTGTGACATGTACACCGGTAGATAGGCGAGGTAGGGCGAGGTACATTGGAATGAAATGGGGCTCACTTCCTGCTTGATAGATGTTTAATTTGACAGAAGATTAAAGCAACATAGGCTAGTCGGTACGCAACGGTCTCGCGCACTGTGAGGGCATTGCAGTTCTGGGGCAAGCAGCAATCTGCAAGAGGACCTGAAATCGGCCATGGCTGTAGCAGAACGGGCGAGGAGATTCTTACGTCTTTTATACCTTTTGGTGTACCGTTCGGCCGCTTTATCATAAGTTTCCATACCCTCATTGAAACATTTGAGGTCAGCAGCAATCTGCATTGAGGACCTGAAAACGGACGTGCCTGTAGCAGAATGGGCGGGAGTACACGTGTTTTGTGTGTTTTACAGTAATGGCCTGGTACCGTGACATTCCTCGCCAAATCCTTTCTGTGGCGTCCAAAAGGTGTTTCAGATTATCTTGTGAGGGCAGCAACAATCTGCATACAATACCTGAAAACGGCCGTGCCTGTAGCAGGATGAGCTGGAATACACGTGTTTTTTTACCTTTTCCAGTAACGGCCTGACACGCTTAGTATTTTAGCCAAAATCTTACTGTGGAATCTAAAAGATCTTTAGGATGATGGGTAGAAGTTTTCAGGTCAGCAGCAATCTGCAATCAGGACCTGAAAACGGCCGTGCCTGTAGCAGGGATACAACATAACGCAAAAGCCGCACTTGCGATAAAGCGGTCTTAATATCGCGCTGGTACCATACCCATAAACGTGTTGTGTTGGACGGACGGCGAAGCACCTGCATGCATCGCGACATGGGTCCATCCTACGGGCCTACGCATTCGTACACTCTCACGTCATCGGATGTTTGGATCCAACGAGTGATGGTATCCAAGGCGCTGTTCTGCTGCGGCTTTGGCTAGCTAGTACCACGCCCTTCCGCAGCAGGCAACATCGCAAGCCCGCGCTGTCTGTAAATTGCCATCGAGCCGCAACGGGAATCCCACCCTGCCGGCCGTCTGTTCTTCGGGAACGCGCACAACTGCTGCCGAAAGTTGGTGCCGCCCGTCCGCGCTAAGTCGGCTTGGTATATCTCTCAACGAAACGTCTGCGCTATTCTCTGCATCGCGCGCACCTGCCTGAGCGGAACCAAAGCACAGCAATAACTTTCCGCCTCGCGTAGCTAGCATAGACGCGCGCACTGTCCCCCACGGCCTGCGCTTCGCCAAGAAAGCCCGGCATGGCGACGCTGTCCAATATGCCCATGAGCCCGCGGGCCTACAGCTTGGGTGCGGCTCTGTCGCCCTTCGCGGCCCTGGTATCCCAGGAGGCGCCGGCCGCCACCGGCGGCCTCGGCGGCGATGGCGCCACCTGCAGCGACGAAGACATATGGCGGGAAGCCAGTCTTGCCGCGCAGCAGCGTTGCGCCAGTGAGAGCGACCTGGCGCTAACGCCGCACAGCGCATCGTCGTCGTCCAAGTCCGCTCTGGCGTCAGCGCTGGCAGCGGCGCCGCCACCGGATGCCAAAGACTTGTTACCGGCCGTGGCGGCTGCGGCCGCCGACAGCCGCAAGCCCGTGTTCCACGTGATGCCACGCAGCGGCTGGGGCTCCGACCCCAACGGCCCCATCTTCTACAAGGGCCGCTACCACCTGTAAGTCTGCGAGGCAGGCCAGCGGCAGCAGCCAGCTGGGGCCGGAGCGCGAGTGGGCGGATCAGGAATCGAGGGGGATCGCGGCGGGGTGAAATAAAGGAGTAGTAATTGTTACAGGGGGACCCAGACCAGAAGGTAGAGCTATCGGGCCATCGGGCCATCGGCAATAAAGGTTTGGCGGGCGGGCGCGTGTGTAGCAAGGCGGCAGGAGAGGTAGAGGTGGGCAGGGCAGTCGAGGGACGAGACCAGATCTGCGTTGCTACCCCTTTGTTAGGTCTCACGCGTCCGGCGGCTCTCTCGCGCGCGGCCATATGCTGCCACCCTCCTATCTGCTATCAGGTTCTACCAGGCCCGTCCCGGCACCTGCCAGTGGTACTGGGGCATGTGCTGGGACCATGTGGTGTCGTACGACCTGGCGCACTGGGAGCGGATGCCCATGGCGTTGGTGCCGACCCCGGGCGGGATTGACGCTGACGGGTGCTTCTCCGGGTCCATACAGGTGGGTGGCCGGCTGGCGTCTGATGGGTTTGGACGGTGTATACTATATGCGGCAAAAAACGGGGTGAAGAGCATAAGTTTGAGCCTGAGGGTTTTTGAAGAGCATAACCTTGGCGGGTTTCGACAGGGTCGTACGGGCTTGTGGTACCGGACGTACGTACGGACACACGTGGCCAGTGCAGCGAGTTGGCCCTATGCCCTGCGTAGGCAAATGCCCAGCGCAGGGACAAATCGCGCCCCTACCCGCCCCTGCCCTCCCCCCCCACTCTGCCCTCCCCCCCACTCTGCCCCCCCCCACTCTGCGCTCCGGCATACTGCCAGGTGGAGCCCCAGTCCGGCATCCCCGTGTGCTTCTACACCGCCGCCCGCCTGCGAACCAACCGCGACGTGACTCTACCGCACCCTCCCCCTAGCCACGATATGGGGCTCAAGCACATCGAGACACAGTGCTGCGCGATTTGCGACCCAGGTGGGCGGGCGGGTCGGTGGGTCGGTGAAAATGTGACCCAAGGCGGGTGAGCGGATGGCTAGCTAGACAGAGGGATGCCATGCATGGGAGCGCTGGTGGGTCGGATCGGCGGGGTTTCACGAGTAGGTGCTCGGCCTCGCCCCTCCTGTTGCCGGTGCACCCAGGGGCGAGGACTTCTATCTGGCCTGCGGACGACTGACTACTCCCAATCTGCCCTCTTAACTGGACCATCGCCCTACCTTGGCGCTCATCCAGACGACGAGCTGCTGGTCCGGTGGCGCAAAGTGCCCATGCCGCTGATGGAGCTGCCGCACACGGGCCAGCTCACGGCGTGGCGCGACCCGTGGTTCGTGGAGCAGGGCGACGGTCGCGGCCGCGAGTGGACCATGCTCATCGGCAGCGGCCTCAAGGACGGCGGCGGCACGGCGCTGGTGTACCGCACCCAGGACATCACAAAGGGTGGGCGCGTGGGGAGGGCCGAAGGGTGGGTCGGTGTGCAGCGGTTATAGCGGTCGTGGGGTCGTGCGCGGAGCACGACGGCGGGGGAGTCGTAAAAGTAGGTTTCAGGCTAGCAGATGTGATAGAGCGAGGGGTACGGACATGTGCAGTTGCCGTACGTAGAGAAGTACATGATGGTGTAATGCAATTTGTTGAGTGATGGACGTTTGTTTTCCAGCACCCATACGGCACCGGGCCCTGCCGTGCTGCAGGTTGGCGCTTCGAGGGCCACCTGTGCAGCTGGCCCAATCCCGGGACTGGCATCTGCTGGGAGTGCCCCTTCCTGGTGCAGTTGCAGCCGCTGCCGCTGTGTGCGCACGTGCTGCCGACCACAGACCTGGCGGCGGTGGCGACGGCGCCGACGGCGGCAGTCGCAACGGCCCTCAACGCAGCGCACCAGGTTATGATATCGGCAGCAGATGGCACCAGCCCAGCAGCGGACCCGTCGCTGACGAAAACAGCGGCCTTGTCACCATCGGGCCCAGCGGCTCCGGAACCCGTCGGCGCTGTCTCAGCTGGTGGTTCCTGGGCGGCCACTGCACAGGAGGCTGATGCGAGTGCGGCCGCCAAGACGGCGGCAAAAGCGGTGGCGGCGGCAGCGGCGGGGTCTTTGCCGCCCAATGCCGCCTTGTCCGTTGTGGCGGCGGCAGCGGCGGCGGTAGCTGGCACGGCCAACGGCGGCAGCGACGACGTCGACGGCGTGGACGGCGGCATTGGCGGTGGCGGCAGCACTGTGCCAGACTGTACGACGGCAAGTTTTGGGACGATCAGTACGGCAGGCAGCGGTGGGAGGGCGTCTCCGTGTGAGGACGACGACGCAGAGGCGGTCCTCATCGTCAAGGATGGCGGCATCGCCCACTGCAGCGCCGCCACCGCTGATGACTTGATCACCTACAAGGGTGAGGGCGGCGGGTCCGGCGGTGCCGTCGTCAGGCGCCGTACACCTGCCAGCGGTGTGGTATCGCCGCCACCGGTGGGCGGCGGCGGCCCCGGCGCTATTACGTCGCCGGACAGCAGCGTCCTGGCGGTGGGGTTGGTGGACACGCTGCTGCACGTCGTCGCGTCGGTGTCCTCCACGGCGGTTGGCGGCAGTAGCAGCGGTGTCGGTGTCGGTGGAGGTGGCGGCGGCGGCGGCGGCGGCGGTGATCGCGTGTCGCCCACGGACGTGGCAGCAGCAAGCGAAGCTGCGCGCGTGATTGCGGGTACATTGGACGGCGGCATCGACGTTTCCGTCACCGCTGCCGGCGCCCCATCTGACGTTCCCGGTGCGGCTGCAGCCTCGACCGTGACGATTACGGTAACGCGTGCCGCCGCGCCTGCCGTCGATGGCAGTGGCGTCGTCGGCGCGGCTGCCGTGGCCGACGGCGCTGACAGCGCCGCTGCCATCGGCAGCATCACCACGGCCACCGCCACCGTTCGGGGTGGCGGCGACGATGGGACACCAGCCACTGCCACGATTCAAGTCCGGGTCACGCCCCTCTCCACCACCAGTGGCGGCGCCGCGGCAGAGGTGGCGACGGCGGCGACGACGGCGGCGGCTACAGCGGCGGCTGATGATGACGATGCGGCAGTGACGATGGAGAGCGAGCCACCGTCTGCTACCGCTGGGCGCCTCATCCGCTCCGGCAGCTTAACCAGCTCGACGCTGACCGCCTCCACCACCGTCCCGGCCGCCGCTGCCGCCGACCGGTCCGTGCTCCAGGACCTGCACTCTATGGTGAAGCAGGTTATGGAGGCGCACAGGGCCAGGACGACGGTGATGGCGGCGGCAGACAACGCCGCTGGCGACGGCAGCGGCGACCGCGTCAATGGGCCTTATGCCAGTTGCATCCCAGCCAGCGTCAAGGGGAGGGACAGCGCTGCCGATGGCGCGTGCTCCAAGCTGAGCTACAGTCCCGGCGTGATGGGCCACTCTGCGGTTCCGGAGCCAGACACCCACGTGGTGCCGCTGCCATGCGCCGTCACCATGCGATACCATAAGGCCCAGCCGCTGCTGCCGGCGGGAGCGTCTTACTCGGCCGCCGCCAACCTTGCGGACAGCTGCCTGCCGCTGCATGGTGATGTTGAGTCGACCAGCTCCCACGCGCACGCAGCCGAACTGCCCGAGTCGCGGCGGTGGCTCTTCTGCTGTGCACCGGACGCCTGCACCTACTCGATCATCTACTGGATCAGCGAGTACGACAGCGGAGCCGCCAAGTTCGACATGGAGGGCGCGGAGGCGGCCGGCCGGCCGCGCAAGCTCGACATGGGCAACGTGCTGTACGCGCCCACCTGCTTTATGGACCCACAGGTACGGCACATACAGTCGTGCATTCATATGGGGAACGGTTGCGAGGCTGGAGGTTAAATGCCTTACTATCGAGTATCGTACTTAGATTTGGGCGGACGGACAGATCGACATCGTTCGTAGGCATGTTACCGATCGATCAAGGTTGCAGGCATGCGGTGCGCTATCTGCAACATGTATCAGAGTTGCACCCTAATCTTCTGCGACTTTTCTACTGCTGGTACTCTGGTTTTGAGGGGCCGAGCTTTACTGTACATTTAGGTGCATTTCCACCTCTTAAGTTTTAGGATTATGCCGCAGCGCAGACTGCGCGTCGCACTGCTGCGGTTCGGTGCCGCCGTGGATGGTACATGAGGTGAATGATGGAAGGCATTTTGGGCATCGACGGCGGCTTGTCCTCTCTTCAAACTGGTACAGGCACCTCAGCGCACGGGTTCCCCCTCAGCAGATTTTAGATGCGTGTGTTCGTTGTGGCAAGACACCCACGCATACGGCACTTGTTACGTTACTGGCCAACCTGTAGACTCGGATCGCGAGCGATGCACGTCGCCCGATTGGTTACGCAAGTTGCCCAAAATGACACGGTTCGCTATGGGCGCCGTAGCACCCATCTGGCCGAAAGCAATATAATTATTATTCTGGGCATCTACAGTACATACCTGGGCGAAGCTAATTCCAGTAGCAGCGTTCAGCCTTGGAGTCGTGTGTGCGAACTGCTAACGGCGGGCTGGGTGCTCTTCCCTTGCCTTGCCTTGCTGCTGTTTTGCCTCCGGGCTGTCGGCTGGTGTTGTGGTGGTTTGCCTTTGTTCCGGTGCACGTCGGTTTCTGTCTCTTTCGTCTCCTTCAGTGTCAGGCGATGTGCCCGATGGTTCTACCTTCTGGTCTGGAACCCACTGTAACCGTTATTACTGCTTACGTGTTTTGCCCCCCCCCCCGCCTGCGCTCACGCCTTCAACCCCGTCGCTGGCACCCAGGGCCGTCACGTGCTGTGGGGCTACATGAAGGAGCTGCGCAATGTGCCCGCGCCGCCCTGCCTCTGCAACAAGTACAGCTACGCGGGCTGCGTATCGCTGCCTCGGGCGCTGTACATCCGAGGCGACAAACTCTTCCAGGTGGGTGGCGTGTGGCGCGGGCGCAGGTACGGGTATGGGTGCGGGTGCGGGTGTGGGTGTGGGTGCGGATGGGGTGCGGGTTTGGAAAGTGGAATGAAGTGAGGCATCCACAAGCTCGTCCAGATGGGTGGGGTGTGTGCGGCGTGGGGGCGCGCCAACGCGGACATCCAGACAGAATTGCGAGGGCGGGGGTTATTCACCTGTCGAGGCATTGTACCCCTCCGCACCGGTTGATGGGGCAGCCAAAAAGCGCCCCTTACTTAATTCGCCTAGTAAGCGGTTGCAATACGGTTCAGAAAGCAGTGTATGACCCGCACGCCTGACATGCCTAAGCCCTCCTTCCACCCTCGCAGCTGCCGCTGCCCGAGCTGACGGCGCTGCGCAGCGATGTGGCGGTGCACGCGAGCCTGGTGGTTCTGACCCACGGGTCACCGTGGCGGCTGACCGGGGTGCGTGGGCTGCACCTGGACATCGAGCTGGCAATCAGGTGCGTAGACAGGGGGAGGGCACGTTACGAGTGCAGACGCCATGCATGGTTTCCCTTAATTTGCCCATCGTGTTCCATCCCGTAATTCCGCATCAAGCAAGCCGTACTGTGGTGCGCGCATCCCTTCATCGCGTCACACCACCTCCCTCGCGCTCCGGTTTTGCCTTCCCTCCAACAAATCAACCCCCGTTCGTACGCCCCGCAGCCCGGGCACCGCCTGCCGTACGGTGTTGCTCCTGCGCAGCTGGCGGCCCCGAGGCCGCGGCGCCGCCGCGCTGGTGTACGACTGGACCAGCCGCCGGCTGTACGTCGTGTTCGATGCCATGCACCCTGGCCGCAAGGCCATGTGGCAGGGCGAGGCCGACCCGCCGTCGCAGCCGCCGTCATCGCCATCGGCACCATCTAGTCCGCATCACGTGCAAGATGACGGGCCAGCAGGGGCTGAGACCGAGGCGCAGGATCTGGGGCCCGCCGGTACCTTTGGCTCCCCGTGGCACCAGCGGCACCCGCTGCCGCCTTCAGCGCCAGCGCCGCAGCAGCGGCAGCCGCAGCGGCAGCAGAAGGAGCCGCTGTGGGAGCAGCGGCAGCAGCCGTGGGGTGGCGGTGCGGATGGAGTCGCGGCGAACGCTTCGGACGCCGCCTCGACGCCGACCACTGGCGAGGGCTTTGAGGGGCCCTACCGCCACCTCACGCCCCCAGTAGGAGGTGAGTCCCAGCCTCGCGATTGCTGTCCGGATGGGACTCTCGCAGCCGACCGCGCGGGTCGCCGTCCCCGTCGCTACCGCTCTCCGGTAACTTGCAACGTTGCGTTGCAACACTAATGCGTATGAAAGAGCCAACGCCCTTGCTCGTTTTATTTGCGAATGGTGATCTGTCCTGCCATCCGGCCGACAACCTCCAATGGTGATCTGTCCTGCCATCCGGCCGACAACCTAAGTGCTCCGCTGCACGTGTCGATCGTACCGCATCCCCACCGAACCCCGCCCGGCCGCCACGGGATCACTACGCAGATGACACCTGCGTTGCCGTCGGCTGTCCCCTGGTGGAGACGTACAGCCTGCCCGCGGCGCTGGTGCGTGACGACGACCAGGAGGTCCAGGGAGGCGGCGGAGGGAGAGGAGCGGGTGGTGGTGAGAGGAGGCACGGCGGCGCGGAGGAGGGGCGCGAGGGCGTCGAGTCCCCGCCGGGCGGCGATGGCACCGGCGGCCGCGGCAGCGGGAGGGCAGAGGCAGGAGCGGCGGTTGCGGCTGCGGCCGATGACGCTGATGAGGCTTCCCAGGAGGTGGACGACGAGGAGAACACGCAATTCGACGTCATCAGGTGCAGCTTACTGGGCGAGGGATAAATCGGGACGTGGAGAGAGGGCGAGGGTCCTAGCTTGCTGCTGGCGAGATTACGTGCCATAATTCATCACACGCGGTGCTATCTGAGCCCATCATAAGGGGCTGCGCCCACGACTTCACGTCCTTGGGTTGTTGCCTGGGGCTCACGCATGCATATAAATGGAGCAGGCCGGACGCCAGCCGTACCTCGTGATGCGTCCCTCCGCATTCCCGCCATACACGCGCATCCATCGTTCTGTGTGCCGTTCCAGCTGCCGCGCCGGCTCACTGCTACTGCTGCCTTCTCCCCCCACTGGTGTTGCCCCACCTCTCATCCGCTGCCGCTTTCCTCCGTCCACCTCGCCTCCTCCCAGGGACCCCGACTTCATCCCAGACCCAGACATGAACCCGCTGGTGGAGGACTGGATTCGCATGAGGCGCGACGAGGCGGGTGCGTCCCTGAGGGGCGTGCCCGCAAAGGGTCGGGGGCCGTAGGGACCAGGGGACAGGTGATGATACCAAATGAATGTGCCTGGAATGTGCCTGGTTGTAGATTTTGAACCTCTGGTATTAATTTTACTTTGCGCAACCACCTGTTCCGGCGGGCCCACTCTCACTGAGATTCCTCTGCCCTGTTGACCCCAGGCGGCGAGCTGGACCTGCCCCCTGGTGCTCCGCTGCGGCTGCGCATCTTCCTGGACGCCTCCTGCCTCGAGGTGTTCACCGGCAGCGGCCAGGTGCTGACCACCCGGGTGTACCGGGGCCACCCGCCACAGCCGCAGCCGCACGACCACCAGCGGCCAGAAGCCGCCGCCAATGGCGACCCGTGGGTCGTCGCGGCAGTTGACAACTCCGGACCCACGTTCCCGGGCCCCGACCCGGGCATTGAGTTGCTGGCGGTGGGCGGCAGCTGCACCGTCGACGATCTGCACGCCTATGAGGTGAACGGCGCCTGGCCCCGGGAGGAGGATGTGCCGTGCGAGGAGGTTTAACAAAGGCACGGAGACGGCTGCTGGCTGGTGTTCGGCGCTCCATTCGGTTGTAACATCAGCGGTCACAGTCTCAAAAGAGTTGCATAAAGAGGAATGGGTACGAGGCAGAAGTGCTCGTGTTGTGCCCACGATACAACAGCTCGAGCCAAGGACGTTAGTGTTGTAAACCACTTGCTGGTCCCTACAACATTTGCTGGTCCAAAAGTGGTGGTAGTCAGGAATACCGATTTGGGGATTGCGCAAGGACTTAATAGTCGTCAGAAGATCGTCGTACAAACGCTGATTCTTAACGACCCGACGAAGGGTCTATCTCGTAACCGATCATGCAGGCACCAGGCCTTTCTACCAGCAGCACAGGCTACAGATGATTGCGCAGGCAATCACAACCCGTTGTATCACTAAATTTAGGCCTTAGTACTGTTTTAGCGCCTCAGAAGGCGAGATGCGACAGTTGGCGTTGATTGTTTTAGCGCCTCAGAAGGCGAGATGCGACAGTTGGCGTTGATTGGTTGGCTACGTATTTGATCTGGGCGGTGTTTACTTGCTCCGGCGGTGGTATGCATATCTTGTTGTATGTTGACACCGTGACAGCATTGATGGCGTAAGGGTGGGTGCAGAGGTACGTAAGCGGAAATAAAGGTAAATGAAAGGTCGGGATGGTTAGACTACGTGACATATGCACTGACATGTTACCCACGTGAACTAGTGGGTCACGTTTATTTTACTAGTTGAACGATCCTGTCTGGGTGCAGGGCGGGGGACATGTGATAAGACTCCTTCGGCTAACTTTAGCTCAAGCCGTTCCGAAGCAAGCGCTGAAATAAGTTGGTTGTGGTCCGGCCTTGCATATCCCTACCTATGAGCACGCAGGACCCATGCGCGGTATGTATGTACCCTACCTGCTGTGCGAACGCCGACATCAGCCCATAAATGGGTTACGTCCTCCTGCATGGTCCCTCGCCAATAATGTACGGCATGTGCTGTCGTATACTGTTCCCGATTGAGGCGGCAAGTCCCGGTGTAAATTATGTATGCGTGTCAGCTGCAGCCCGCTTCGCGCGGCAGATGCACTTGGGTGGAATTTGCTGGCACCGTTGCGGCTGGACGCTGCTGTTGTATGTAACATCATATGTTTTCCCTTCGTGCTTCGTGTGTACTCACCTGGCTTTTTGAATGTAAGCGCAGGGTACGCGACATTCCTCCTTAATAATGCCGAGTGAGGAATGTACGTGGTTCCGTGACGAGCGCTTTGCACATGTTCCAGGCCTTGAGTGCTCGGCAATGATCACCGGCGGCGGCAGTGGACAAATTAAGCCAGTGGCTGAATGGAGTAAGTGGCCGCTGGTCGGGGAACTGTTCGAGGGCTGTACATAAAGATAATGCATGGTTGCTCATCGCTCCGCGGTTGGCCCCTGTTTGGCCATCAACCGGAGACGGCGCATCGCGTGTCGCGTTTTCTGGGTTATGTTAAACTATTGTAATTCGTAACCTCTCGCTACCACGCAATTGCAGCTGCGAATAGGCGATACATGCGGCCATTTCCCATGCGAACTAGGTCGTGCGAGTTTTAAGGTGCGGTGTCTTAACGACACCGTCATAACCTGTCATCACTGCCTCTTAAACAAATATCATATCGACGGCACAGCAGTCGTAATATCGTATGGCAAACTACGTGCCTTACGAGGTTCTCATGTCTACGTCGTAAACTGCGTCCTAATCTCCTAGGTAGCTGTCGTATGTGGCGACCTGGCTGACCTGGCCTGCAAGTCGGGCCACGGCCAGCTCCCCCCTATCAGCGATCGACATCACGCACCCTTCCGGTCAACCCACCAGCATCCCCCCCCTTCGCGTCGCGCCCCTCTGCGTCACCCTCCTCTGTGCCTGTCTGTACCGTCTTCCTCAGACTCAATCAGAGTGCTGTCCTCGGGCGACACGTCAAGCACTGTCTCAGCAGGACGCACAGAGTTGTGTTGCTGTACGATATGTTTTGTGTGAAGCGTCGGTTTAGCTTTAGTAAGGCTGGGTTTTCCGAAAATTCATCACCCTTCTTCCGCATCAGCGCAGGTCTGGGCGTTTGCGAGATTTCAGCTTGTACCCAATTTGTCAGTCAAGAAATGTTGCTGTAGGCATGCGTAGCGCGACGAGCAAGGTTCGCTTGCTCGATGACCATTCATATGGCTTTTGGTAGCTAGCGACGGGTAGCGCACTGAAGACTGAACGTTGTCTAAACATCGCTTACGTTCGAAAGCCAAAGCGAGTGAACGGAAACCAGGAGCGAGAGCGGCTACGTACGATTAAAAAAATCAAGCGCATCCGGGCGACCCGACACATACGAGTGTTCGGGCCCCCCCGCGGCCGCGTATGGGCAGGTATCGGCCTACCTACAAAAATCGTATCCGTCTACTTCACAGGCACATCTGCCCGACTACTTCACAGACACCCATGTTTTTGCCCGCACTGACCCGCTATAGTCCCGCCCCCATTAGTTGCATCATCCTATCCCTACAAAAATTTGCTTGCCGTCAGGAGCGGCCCGGCGGTGCTGTTGGGCCTTGAGGCGGGGAGCAAGCAATCAGCGAAATGGATGGAGGGAGCCGGGAATGAAGGGCACGCGTCAACTTGACCCGATCATCATCACTTAACACATGCATAATAATTATTGTTGTTCAGCATTTAACGTGTAGGTAGGAAAGCTCACCGGCGGCATCAGCCGCGCGCCGCGCCCGCATCATGTCCGGACATACACAGCAGTTAACCGGAGGTTGAATTAGTAGATAGTCCTTCATCATCCCACCTTTGCCCACAACCTGTCCCCTCCTCCGCACACCAGTCCAACCAGTCGGCACGCGGGTCCCCACCTCACGCTTCTTGCGCCAAGTCAGCTACAAAGCAGTGCCCATTACTACGAACAGCTCGCGCTGTCCGCAGGTAAGAGGGTCAAACAGGATGTTAACTCTGCCCGGGGGAGCGGCGATCAGGCAGGATCAGGTTCGCTGCAGGCAGCTGCAGGCTAGGCGGGATGCTGCCGAGGGGACAGACCACGACGCGTGGTAGGTATTGCAAGAGTTGCGTTTTTAGAGACGCTTGTCCAGCTGCGCATGCGCTACCCTATCTAGTCCAGCTGAGGACATACTGCGACTGTATTGCCGTGGTCTGTCTTGCCGTGGTGAAGTCCGCGAGCGTAGCCCCCTAAACCTGGAGCCTTACTGCGCAAGAGCAGTGGCATGTCTGATTCGCTCCTCAGAAGCCGCCCAATTCGTTAGTGCCTTTCCGAGAAACGCGGCGGGTGCTGCAGGCTCTCCGCGAAGGACAGCCAGCGGCAGCAGATATATACGGGCCTGGCATTTTGTGGCTCTTCACCGCCACCGTCCACCCTCCACCATAGCCAGTCTTAGTCCAGGGTTGCCAAGGATCCCGCATTCACACGAGGAGATTTGCGTTTGCGGATGACCCTTGGGACGGCGTTGATCGAGGAATATATGGAAAGCGCCTTCCTTTCTATCCCCTTTCTGTCTGTACACGTATGTTATTCTTGGTGGTTAATATACGTTAGGCTTTACTTACCGACGTGGCACGCGCTTCTTCGCGCCTAGGTTTCAGAGCGAATTAAATTGGTCATCGCCGGGATATGGACAGAAACTTTTACTGATTCTGAAAATAAAAGACTCAGCTCAGGATCCTCTGCCTCTCTACGCTAAGCAGATGCGATGGCAGGTGTTTCGCTCGGCCCTCCGTTGAACAGCACTGTGCTGCTAGATCCTTGGACGGCCGCTGTAGCTTCAGCCGCAGCCAGAAGCAGCGAGCTACTGGAAGCGGAGGTTGCGGCCGAGGGGGGAGTTTCTACTTCAACAAGGGCTTGCTTTACAGCGACAGCCAGAGCCAGCGAGCCCTCTGCACCTCAGGGCCATGCGCCAGCAGCTACACACAGTAGCTCTCTTGCAGCGAAATTTAATCTTCCGCAGCCAAATGTACTACAAGTTTTGCGCACGGCGTATTTCGGCGCTGCTCGCAACACGCATAAGCACATTCCGACAACAGCGCCGGGGCGGTCCGTCGCGCCATCGCCACCTGCAACACAATATCCCATTGGTAATGAAGGAGGTCAAAGCGAGGTCCGCGAGGCCAAGCGTCACAAGTCAACTGCTGGCGGCATCGGCGACTGTGCCATCGGGACGGCGTCGCGTCGCGGTGCAGCGGCGCTGAAACGCCTCTGTACTGCGCTAGGCGTGGTAGGTTGGAAGCGCGCGCCGCAATGCGGGTACTGAGAACTGACATCTGCCCCTTCAACCGTCTATGCGCAGTATCCCTTCCGTCTGTTCGTGACACATACTTTCCCCTTCCCCCAATCGTCTTCACCGCCGTGTGCAGTATACCCAGCATGCGCAGCTACCCGCCCACGGCCTGTCGTACGCAGTGGCAAGCTGTCGGGGCTGGCGTGTCGCAATGGTGAGGCTGTTGCATATATGCTGGCGTTCGTGTTAGGCAGGAAGGACGAGTGAAAGGACGTGACCAAGTGACCCGAACAGCTTCAACAGCTGAACGCGCTGCCGCTTGCGCCTCCTGCACCCACATCTACGCCGCCAAACTGGCCCGCAACCCAAGTCAGCGATCCCCTCTTATCCAAGCTGCCCACCCTCTGCACCCTTACTTCACAAAACGACCTGCGTATTTTCTACGGCTTAACATGTAGCCCGACCGGTCCTTTCTTGCCTGGACCGTCTTTGATGACGTGAGCACAAGGTCCGCCACCTCATCTCTCCGGTGACCGGTAACTGCCGCCGCGCAGGAGGACTCGTACGCGGCCGAGGTGCCTCTGGGCGGCTCGTCGTCCGACGTGGCGCTCTTCGCCCTGTACGACGGCCACGGAGGAGCTGAGGTGGCGCGCTACAGCGCGCTGCACATGGTGCGTCGTACGACATGCACGTCGCCTGAGACGCATGCACAGGGCGTACCGTAGGGTAGGTTCAGCAACACGTTCGCTCCTGGACATCCGGCCGGCCCACATTTCCTCCTGCGGTCGCGCCTCCCTCGCCTCCGGTCATCCTTCGCAGCCCCACCAAGGCACTGAATTACCACCCGCCCCGCGCCGCTCGCCCCTGCCCGCCCCACCTCACAGGGCCGGGCTATCCGGGACGCCCCATCCGCCCACGAAGTCTTCGGCCCCTCACCCGCTGCCGCCGCGCCCGCGGCCGATGCCGACGGTGCGCCCTCTACCTCCGCACCGGCCGCCGCCGCCTGCCCCTCTCCGGCCTGCCGCACCGGCGCCGGCACGGGCGCGGGCCGGCCGCATGGCTCCGCCCTGCGCGAGGCGTTCCTCTCGTTGGACCGCCAGCTGGCCGAGGAGGGACGCGCGAGGGAGCTGATGGCGCTGGCCAACCCTGGGGCGCTGACTGCGCCGCCTGAGGCGTACGGCAGGTACGGAAGGCACGGATCGCCGAGCGGATGTGGACAAGCGTGCAGGGCTTTTGCACCAACGATTCAGATGCAGTCAGTCAAAGCGGTGCATGCCTTTTCAATAAATTTTAAAACGTCAAGCTCGCCCAGACACGCGGTGGGATTTGGGTTGGTAGCGAAAGAGCAAGGCGCCAGAGGGAGGAGCGCTGTCCCAGTGCCATGGGGGACCGGCGGTGTTGGGAGGACGTGTGGCGATGTGGGTCTCGAGGTTACGGGCACACCCGCATCCGCCGCAAGTCACGCAGGCAGCGTTAAGGTGGTGGGACTGCGGCATCCGGACCGTTCCTTGTCCCTGGGCGCCTCCGAACCCGCGCAGGCGCAGGGTAGGCGGCCCCTTCATCGGACCCGCCGCCGGCTCCACCGCCACCGTGGCGCTCATTGGGCGAGACGGGGTGACGGTGGCGGCGGTGGGTGACAGCAGGTGGGTGCAGGCGGGGGTTGTGATGGGGGGGGATGGGTCAGGGCCACTACTGGCACTTGGACAAGGAAGGGGGCCGCGCCTGCCCTCGGCGACGGTTTCTCGCCCTCCACAGTGCCGGTAGAGTTGTTCCCGCCGCGGCATGGCGTCAGCCTCGTGGTGGGGAAGAAGGTCGTTACCTTTGCGCCAAAGCCTTTTACCTAAAGCTGGACGTGCAGCTGCGGCGCCGCATGCTGTCCCCATTTTTCGCTAGTCGGCCCGTTGATGACCTCCTTCCCCACCACCAGGTCGGCGCCACGTCGCAGCTTACGGGCCTGAGCAGCATACCCCGCCCGCGGCCCACTTCCTTCACACCGGGCCACCACACTCAGCCAGTTGCAAGGCTATCCGCACATCACCCCTGGCCCCCCTCCTCCCCCTCCCACCCCCTGCCCCGCCTCCCCTGCCGCCCCCCTCCCCCCCGGCTCAGGTGCATCCTGGGCAGCCGGGCTGGCGGCGTGGTGGCCCTGAGTGTGGACCACAAGGCCAGCGACCCGGGGGAGCGGGAGCGGGTCGTCCAGGTGCGGTCCAAGGGGGCCGCGGGGGCGGTCCCGGGGTATAATGGCCTGGCGGTGGTGCCTGGACGCTGCTGCCCAGCAGCGCCCCTCGAACCCACCGTAAAGCACCCACCCATGCGGGGCAGGTGGCCCCTTGTACCTGCTGGCATGGTACATTCATTTCTACATGACTGGTCTCCCTGTCCCGAATCAAGCCATGACGTGTTTCCTGCCCTGCCCTGCGCTCTCTCCCCCCGCCCCGCCAGGCGGGCTGCTGGGTGTCCGCCAGCGGGCGGGTGTGCGGCGAGCTGGACATGTCCCGGGCGCTGGGGGATGCCGACATGAAGCAGGCTGCCGGGCTGCCGCAGCACCGGCAGGCAGTCACCGCCGACCCCACTGTGGCGCACCTGCCGCTGCAGCAGCAGCAGGGCGGGGACCCTGGCGGCAGCGGTGACGTCCGTCCAGGCGCAGGAGGAGACGGTGCCGGCAGCAGCAGCGGCCAGGGCGGCAGTAGTAGCAGTAGGGGCTGCTGCTACCTGCTGCTGGCCAGTGACGGGCTGTGGAATGTGCTGGACAATGAGAAGGTGCGCAGGAGGGTGCTGGTGAGAGCTCCAGAATGGCATGGTAGCCTGACGCTCCGCCGGCGGGTCACGAGGGGGGTTGGAGGGGACGAAAACGCGTACCCTGATACGAAATGAGGGAACGGGGAAGGGAGGCACGCGTATTATGTAAGCGCATCCTACGGAAGACGGTGCCCAGTTCCTTGATGCTCATTACTGCCGCAGGGCAAAGTCCCTATCCGACCCTTACCGCAACTTGCATCTCTCCGTGAAGAACGTCGTCGCTCCCTCCTCCTTTCGATCCCCCTTCAGCCCTTGCTTCACTCTTATGTGCCGGCCCACGGGTTTCCTCTCACCCCCGCACCCGACAGGTGCACGAGTTCGTGATGGAGCGGCTGGAGGCCCAGCTGCCCACCGACTCCATCTGCGAGCAGCTCTGCGTGGAGGCCTGCGTCAGCGAACGCACCGCGTACGACAACGTGACGGTGCTGCTCGTACTACTGCACGGCGTGCAGCCTGCCTGCCAGGCGGGGACTGCGGAGGCGGCGGTCTGGTGGTCGGAGTCGATGGCACAGACGCGGGCGGCCGCGACCGTGGAGGGGGCGGTGGGCTTCAGTAGCGAGAGTGCTGGTGGCGGGGAGGCGAGGATGGCAGAGGAGGTGGTGATCGAAAAGGAGGAGGTGGTGGTCGAAAAGGAGGAGGTGGTGGTGAGGCTGGCGAAGGGGTCGTGGACGGGGATGCAGGCGGCGGAGACGTTCGCATCGACATCCGTAAAGCAGGGTTCGGCGTCGGCGTCGGCATTGCCCGGAGCAGCGGCAGCAGCGGGGGCGGAAACGGGGCCGGCAAGAACGGGTTGTGGAGGTTTGGGTGTGAGAGGGCTGGACGGCGCGGCGGGCTCCGGCGGCAGCTGCTGGGGGGAGCTCCAGGAGCGAATTCAGGAAGGGCAGGGGGGAAAGCTGGGGGGCGAGGAGACGTATGCGGAGGCGCTGGGGGATGCGGTGTGCAGCGTATGGATTCCTGGGGCGCGAGTAGAGGCAGCTATGGCGGCGGTGGGGGCGTGCTGCCGAGAGGCGGATGTGCTGGTGGTGGGCTGCGCCCAGGGCGCGTGCAGCGAGGGGACTGGTGGCCAGGGAGATGGGTCGCTGGGGCGTATGGAGGCGCCCGGGCACGGCGCTATCGCGGACCTAGGGGAGCGGCTTCTTGAAGTCCATCCGATGTAGACGGATTCGGCAGCCGGTTGAGCATCAAGTCAACGCGCGAGTTGGTAATGCCGTATTGCAACGTACGGCCTTAGAAGCCGTTGTAAGAATTCTGTGTTGCTTTCCGCTCCGCGCCAAGTTGTTGCAACGATTACACACAGTTAGGCTGGGTATAGAAAAATAGGTGCGTTTACCAACTGAGAGAATGAGCGACCAAGAAGTCGAGCTGGGCGATGGCGAGGCTGAACAGGCTTACGACGAAGGCTATGAGGACCCTGGTGAGGAAATTATGCATTTTGGCATATCGAAGCTTTTGTTGGGTAGCTCTCTCAATCGATGAGTGTGCCGCCCATTTTTCCAACAGGCCCAGGCTCTGAAGCACAATCACCAACGCAGTTAGACCATGGGCTTGACTCGATAACAGGCGTAGATCCACAAACACAGCATGCCGAGGAGGGCTCTAATACTGTGCATCCGTCGGAACAGCCGGACGTAATCTCATCATACACGGGACAGGAGGAGGCAACACAAGCAGGGGATGAAGCAGCTAATGGATATGGCTACCAGGTAAGAACGCCGTTCGAGCGCGGTCCGGCCGGGTCCTCGCATGCGCTCATACACGTCGGTTTTGCCAATCCGCATCCTACAGGACGCCAGCGATGCAGACGGACTTGAGCCTATCGATGACCAGGATGCACCGCAGCAGGACCAATACGCCGCGACTGGGGACGTTGACGGAGACGCTGACCCTGGGCCGCCGGCTGAGGATGAGCTCGAGCCTGAGCCTGAGCAGGAGCCCTCGCCTGGCCCCGCAGACGAGGACGAGGGCGGCTTTGCGCCAGAGCCAGAACCTGAATCCGGGACCGGACCTGAGGCGGAGCCCGAGGCGGAACCCGGGCCTGAAGCCGAGCCCGGGGACGAGCAACAGCCCGGGGACGAGCAACAGCTCGGGGACGAGCAACAGCCCGGCGACGAGCAACAGACCGGCGATGAGCAACAACCCGGGGACGAGCAACAACCCGGGGACGAGCTCCAGCCCGAACCCGGGGACGAGCCGCAGTACGACCCCGGGTTCGAGCCGCAGCCCGACGTCGAGCCAGAGCGCCCCGCAACCGCCGGCGGCGACCAGCCGGGGGCTTCCACCTCCCGACCCGCCTCAGCCGGGCGGCCCCTCTCCGCGCGGTCCGGCACGGGAGGGCGCCCGGGGTCAGCTGGGGTCCGGCGACCGTCCCCTCCCGGCAGCCGACCCGTGTCGGCGTCCTTGGTAAACCTCACGCCCGACGGTGTGGGTCTCGCCGCCGCACCGATGGGCTCCCGACCCCAGTCCGCGTCGCGGCCCAGCAGCGCATCGGGGCTGCCGCCGCAGCCGCCAGCCGGCATGCAGACCTTCCGGTCCAGCCGCGACGGCGGCGTACCCACCATTCCGGAGGACCAGCCGCTGGCGCCCGCGCAGATCGACCGCTACATCGCACCCGGGCTCAAGGTGCGAAATCGGGAAGGAGTGGGGTATGCGAGGAGGGAGTGGGGTATGCGTTGGAGGAGTGAGGTATACGAGGAAGGGGCGGATGGTACACGTTGGGGTTGGGGGGGATAGAGGGCGTGGCGGGGGCTTCGCAAGTCCGGCAGGCGGGCGGTCTCCCGCCGGGTGGGGAGGAGTGGGTTGGGCTCCGGCGAGCGTGATATGAAGATGGGCGCAGGGCGGAAGGGGGATGGAGATTCGATTTGGGTCGTTGGAGGCCTACGGAGCACCGCGGTGGCCGGTCTGCGCTGGGAGCGGCAGCTGCGGGGGAAAGCTTGCGTTGGGTACAGCGCCAGGAGCCGTGAGGCGTAGTGTATGGAAGAGGGGCCATGGGAGGGGCGGCCGGGGGCAAGGCGTATGGTCGGACCTGGGGTGCGGACAACGGCTGCGGGGGCAGGAAGGCTCGGCGGCCTCGGAGGCATGAGGGGTAGGGTAGGGGTAACGGGGCCGGAGGACGAGTGCGCTGGCGGCATCCGGGCGGCCGGCGGGCAAGATGAGAGTCGGCAGCAGCGGGGCCGTCCGATTTAGGAATGGCGGTGGTGGGAGGTGGATTGTAGGGTAGGCTGGGGGCGCAATGACGTAGGGCGTCCGGCGGTGTGGTGGGTTGTGGGGAAGGCGGGCCAGCGCAGGGTGGGTGGGCGAGGGGCTGGGTTTGCGGAGCCGCGGCCACCGTGTCGTCTGGCAACCCACTGCGCTACGGGGGTGCGGAGGGGACCCGGCAGAGGCAGACCAGGGCGCAGGAGGCTGTAGGAAGGGGGGCGGGGGCGGGGATATGCGCGATCGGGGCCTCGATGTGGCGGCGGGGCCAGCAAACGACCACCGGACGTGCACCAGGGACCTCCGGGGGCATATCTGGCACATTAGGGCTCGGCGATAGGGGCGCCGCCGATAGGGGCGCCGCCAGTAGCGGCTGAAGGCATGTGGTAGATGGCTGAGCACCGCCCGCGCCGAGTCCTGGGGTTGGGCGAGCCCGCGGTGGGCAGAACCCCGGCGTGAAGTCCGTGGGGCCTGTCGGCACACGTCGTCCGCTCCAGGGGGGCCCTCACGCGCGTGGACCCAGACAACCAAACGGGTCCAGCGCACGCTTGGGGCCCGAGCCGTGCGCTATGACTGCCTCCTCGCTAACGCCCTGGGCATCACCCACCAGGCTGCCCGCACCTCCAACCCAACCTGCCACGCCTCCTCGCCTCGCCTCGCCTCTCTCCCCTCCTATGCGCCAGTTGCAATTCCCGTGTCGTGTAACCGGGTATTTTCGCCCCACCCTCGCCTCAAATTTTCCGTCCCAGGCCATCGAGGTGGAGATCGAGCAGGGCCCCGGCCTGCCGCACCGCCTGGTGCGAGTGCTGGTGGACCTGACGCAGTGCGACGACAAGCCCTATGTGGGCGGCTTCCGGAACAAGCGCACCGGCGCCGTGTACCATCACGCCGGCACGCAGACCCCTCGCGCGCCCAAGTACAGCGAGGCGGACCGCAAGCTGAGCCGCGAGACGCAGACCGTCAAGATAAAGCAGCACAGCCAGCAGACGGTGCGCGAGCAGGCGACCCAGATGGAGCGGCCGGGGGTGCTGCAGGACGAGACGTACGACAGGCTGGTGACGCCGGGTCGCTACCAGACGGCGGACGAGCGGGACGCGATCGTCATGGCGGCCACCCGCTGCATACAGCGCTGGGTGCGAGGCTGGCTGGGCCGCCGCCGCGCCGCCTACCTGCGGCGGAAGAAGGCGGAGCGCGAGGCGTTTCTGCGGGAGCAGGAGCTGGCGGCGCAGATGGAGGCGGAGGAGCACCGGCGGCGGGAGATCCAGCGGCGCATGCACCCGCGCACGGCAGCGGACTTCGAGGTGCTGTACAACGAGCTGGAGGCGTGGCGGCTGCAGGAGACTCGCAAGATCAAGGAGGCGGGGCTGGCCAAGGAGCAGGAGCAGCAGGTGCTGCAGCAGCTGCTGCACAAGGAGACCAAGCTGCTGCAGGTGAGAGGGGGGCGCCAGCGGGGGCGAAGCCGGGGCGGGTGGGGCGGGGCGAGATGGCTGTCTGGGTGTTGGATGGTTCTACGGTGGAAAGTGGAGCACGGCGGGTATGGGGCGGTTGTGGTAGTTGCGGAGGAGGGCGGTGGCTACGCTACGCTGGACGGGGGCCTTGATTCCTCGTTCGGGCTGTAGCTGGGGGCTGTGCAGGAGGGGAGCTGACACTGGCTCCGCCCCGGTCCCCCCCCTCCCGCTCGCAGACCATCGACCGGCTCAAGATCAACGCCAACCAGGAGAACAAGGAGTCGCGCATCCAGCACACCCTCAACGAGATGTCGAAACCCAAGAAGTTCGCGCTGCGCAACGGCGGCAAGGTGGACGTGCACACGCCCTTCACCACCCGCGCCAAGGAGCTGCAACAACTGTACAACGGTGAGCTGGAGGCCACGGGTTGCGGGGTAAAGGACGATTATCCGCGAATCCACGGCCGGGTTGGGGGGTAATCAACTAGGGGGCCCGAACGCAACGGACGTGACGACTGGGCCGTGTTCTGGCAGCCGCGGTAGCTGGACTCGTCGTAAATCATACGGCCGAACACCAACGACACCCTCCTCGCCAACCACTATGCCCTCCGGACTCCTCCTTCTCTCTTCCTGCTCCCTTACCCCACTGCCGCCTCGGCCATCCCTCAGGCCTCAACCTGCCGCTCCTGACCGTGGACGAGCGGCTAGACGTGCTGCTGCACGTCAAGTGGACCGTCAAGGAGTTTGACTGCGACCTCACTCGCGAGGTCGTGGACCTGATTGACCGCGAGGCGGACCTTCTCAACCGCGGCCGGAACCCCAAGATGCTCGAGGGCCTGCGCAAGCGCATCTCGTCGCTCTTCCTCAACTTCATCGAGACGCCCGAGTTCAACCCCGAGGCCTCGCGCTTCCAGATCGTGCCCATGGACTTCGAGACGTACCTGTACGAGCAGGTCGGCAAGGCCACCTCCAAGGCGGGCACGACGCTCAGCAATAGGACGACCATGGTGGTGTGAAGCTGGCGGGTGAGGTCGCGGCTGCGGCGGTGTATGTATTGGGGTGAAATGTTGTATTTCGTGTGTCAGAAAGGTGATGGTCGTGCGTGTTCATCAAAGACCGTGTGGTTGGGCGGGTTCGGGTACTGGCTTCTAGCTCACGAGGTGCAAGGGCGAGGGGGGTTGAGGGTTGTTGGGTGGTGCGGGCAGGGTGGGGTTGGGGAGAAGGGGGTGGGGGTCAGCACTGGGTTATTCAGGGGGCAGCAGAGTGGGGAGCCCGGCCGTGTCTGCGGCCTGCTGTGCTTAGGCTGGAGGCCATGGTAGCAGGAGGAGCAACTGGCGGCGCGCTGGTGTGGGTGGCGGCCCTAGCCGGTGCATGTGCAAACAGCTGGCGGCCCGTCGCGTTCCGTGCAGTGCGCTGCTCGCGAGGGTCCTTTTGCCACTGGCCCCGTCACGTTGCATCGGCTCTGCAAAGTGAGCCCCGGACGGCGGCGCTGCCTGCAGCATTCCATCTGATGGGTGTTTGGGGATGGGGGAGGGGTGAGTGGGTAGGCGGCGGCGGCCTGCCGAGTGGGCTTACGAACGCAAACATGTATGGCGCCGCTGACCGCGAGGCGCGCGTTACCAGCCTGGACTGCGACCTAGGTGTGCACTGAGATGACTTGGGTAACCCGACAGAACGTTACGCAAGGGCGAGCTGACCAGTGCCGACAGCCGGCGATGTAATCAACCACAAGTGCGTGTTTTTGTTTTCCACCAGCGGCACATCAGCTGCCTCCTGCAGCCTAGCTCCAATTCATCTCGACGGGCACCACAACCTGGGCGCGCCAGCCAGCCGCCCATCCGACCTTGCTGCGGCCCCCAAGGAGCAACCGAGGACAGGGCTCTTTCGGCGTAGCTCTCCCCGTACTTGAGAGCTCTGAGAGCGGCTGCCGCGGCAAAAGAAGCTAACGAACGACCCTACTCTCTTGCGATGAGGGCGTCCTCTGCATGCCAGCAAATATACATGTTAGCTCGACGGCGCCCACCCTTTCTTTGAACAGAGGGCACTGCGCACGCAGCGGCATGTGCGCAACAACCACCTCCTCCTTCGGGGTTAACGTCCTGAGACTGAAATCAGCCGGTGCCGATCCTTGACGCAAAAAGCACCACACATACATATGGCAGGATCTCCCGAAAACACCATCACCATCTGATACGTGCACACAATACATTCTTGCAGCCGCCGCTGCGCCCACACCCCTGATTGATCTCCTCCTCCTTTGCCCCTTGCCTGCCACGAAATGATGAGTCTCACGAGCAGCCAACCGCGAGAGAGCCCCAGAACGCCAAGCGTCTAAACGCAGCTATAGCAGCCACACTATTCGCGATTCATGATGAAACCCCGGGCACAGTTATCCACCCCGCTCAGGAAGCTGACAGGTGCGAGCTGGCTGGTAGCAAAGGGTGAATACATCCACCGCGGCCAAAACACTGCCACAGATGCCAACGGCGCTGCACCCAGGGGCCGCACAACACACACAGCCAGCCCCGGCACCCACCATCCCACTCCCCACCTCTTCCCCGCCCTGCCACAGGGGCCCCCTGGCCGCCAACCTGCCACAGCGGCACTAGGCATGCATACACCAACGGCTCCGCCAGTGCGTCACCCCACGCCCGCTCCTTGCCCTCGCGCCTCTGCCCAAGCACCCGCTCAAGACAGCTTCACATTCGAGCGCATAAACCAAAACAGCGTCGCCAGGCAGCAGCAGATAGCCAACAGCATCAACACATCGCGGATCGACAACCCGGCCCGCCGCCGCCGCGGCCGCCGCGCGCCGGGCACTGATGACCGCTCTTCCGACATGCCCGCGTCCCTGAAAGCAGCCGGCAGCGAGGAGGGAGGAGGGGTTGGCATCAAAACTCGGGGGGGGGGGGGGCGGACAGGGCGGGGAGCGTGAGAGCTGCGAGCCAAGGGAGCCGTCATGTGGCGGTCTGAGCCACAGTGGGCCGATGAATGAGTGCCGTGGCTATTCGCTTCAAACCTTATCTCACCCATACCCCGGCCTCAGGTTATAGTCCCGTTGTGGCTGCGCCCTGAATGACATATTATTAGTTAAAAACCTGAGGCCGGAGTATGGATCTCAGGCTTCTAAACTAATAACATGTCATTCAGCGCGCAGCTACAACGGGATCTTTCTACAGCCGATTTTACTGATCTCTTACGTGCCGACCAACGGATCTCCTGTCAAACCCCTACCTATATCGTGGACACGAGCTCCGTTGGTTTCCCCGCAGCATGATACCTCCACTAACTAAGGATCGCATTCGCCCTCGTTGTCCACCCCCCGTCTCAAACTTCCATCACACTGCCGAGCCAAACCTCAGCTCCCCCTTCCCGACCACCACCATCCCCCCGGCGCTACTACGTACGCACTTGTTGAGCCAAACCTCAGCTCCCCCCCCCGACCACCACCATCCCCCCGGCGCCACTACGTACGCACTTGTTGGTGATGGGTAACCCGGGCTGGAACAGCGAGGGGAACACCCGCTGCAGCGTGCGCTTCCACGCCGGCGGCCGCCTGGCGTACTTCTTGTCGTCCACCATGCCGCCGGTGCCGCCGCCCCCGTCCGCCAGGCTCACCTTGCGCTTGTTGCTATCCACCAGCAGCTGGGATGGGGTTAGGCCGGGGCCGATGGTTCAATGACGGGCTGAAGTGCGGAGCGCCGTGGTGGGTACGGGTTGGTAGGTGGACGACCCATATCCTGGCTCATTACCCTCGTCATGGCTAACTAGGGCTGTGCAGCCAGGGGCGTCATCGGTCGCGATCAGCGCATGCCATACCTTCACGTCATGCCCTAACACGACTCTGCACCCGGGCATGTCCTCACTAACTACGCCGGTGCCCGCCAGATCCCAACCGCGCTGCAAATTGCGGCTGCACGTGCTTGCGCCTGCTTGCTCCCAGCAGGCGCCAGGCCGTGTTCGCCCAACCCACGCGTCCGAAGCCCGGGCGCCATAAAAGGCAACACAACGGCGGACTCCCCCGTCGGCCCCATCCCTTGCGAGCCAGAGCCCAGGTGCCAATTGCACTCATCTGCATCTGCTTTGTCGTCCAGACAGAGGCGTGAAACCCATCGCTCCCTGGCAGTGCGCGAGCGGAGCCACAGGCCTGGCCCAGCTTGGCCTTTGGGAGGAGGGCCGCCCTTCTCCCCCCCCCGGGATCCCAGCTGCCAGCCCCGTCCCTACCTGTGCCCGGGGTTCTGACTGCTGGCCGGCCTGCGGGTGGATCTCCGACGTGGAGGGGACCATACCTGCGTGGACCCGACCCACGCACACCAAGCGTGAGGGGCGAGGGGGATGGGGGGGTGACGTGGTGGGATGCGGACGCTGGGAGATGTAGGGGGGCTGGGCAGCCAGGGAGATGTATAGCAGGGTTACGTAGGCATTGCGTCGGACAGCTTTTGTGACATGTGCGTTAGTGTCAGCCTCCGGCTGTTTGAAAGTAGGAGGCAGCAGAAGCCGGAAGCAAGAGGTGCGGCGGTGGGGTGTTCTGGGTGGGCAGGGGCTATCAGGAGACGGGTGCTCCGAGACCTAAGTAGGTACTGGTGGTGGTGATATGCTACAGGTCTCACCAGAGCGCATGGCGGCTTCGCTTGGCAGCGGCATTTGGCTGTTGACGGCGTGGGATTCCACGCCCTACACTCGAGAGGGGCAATGGGGCCAAAACCCGGGGGATTGGGCTCAAGGGTATGGGCTGAGCTCAAATCCGAATAGACTCAGGTGAAAGGGTTTGAATCCGTAAGCCCCTATCACCAGCCGGGTGGTTTCCGTGCCTTGCTTCCCCACGAAGTTTGCAGTGCCCCCCCCTTCTTCCCGGGTCTTCCCCGATGCGCACTGTGCTCACCTCAACCACACAGAGCTCATCTATGTCTTGGAGCTCATCCAGGCTTGTTACTTTCTGGCCGCTCTGCGAAGCAGCATACGCGCGGAGGCGCAAGCGCGGGGTGATCATCGTGCTTGCCCCCGGTCATCCCTTTCGCAACAGGCCTGTGCCGCTCTTACCGATGCTAGGAACACCTCGCTTACACCTGTGATCCTTAATTTACTCTTGACTTGCTGTATGAAGTCCTGCCAAGTGTACCCGTCCGGAACCGGTACCGCGACCTTCCTGCAACCACCATCGGCACCTTTCACGCTTCGTCTCCGTCACAGAAGCCCCTCTCCATGCCAGTTAAAAGTACCTCTTTGGTCGAACGTCTTTCACGAAGACGAAAACCAGCCGGCTCGCCTCCTGCACACATAGGAAGCGATCGGACGTCCATAGGCACGGAATAAGGTGATTCACTATCTGCCGGGTAATATCATAGCACTAACCATGTCTGTCTTGCTGATAGTGCCACTCCGGGCTCTTGCGCTTGCCATGCGCAGCAGCACTACGCGGGAACTATGGTTGAAAGGGAGAAGATATAGCCTAACCGGGTGTTTGCTTTCTGAAGTGATATTGCTTAATTGCAGAAAGGAGAAGGACAATTATCCCGCGTGGGTCTCAGCACATCGCAGCATGCTATTCGCTGACCCTCATCCATTGCTGTCTCTTCGGACCCGCATTCCCAGTCCCGACATAACCTTAACCTTTGCATACAAACATACAGACCTCAGACACACACGTCCCTAATGCCTGACCTATCAGTTGTACAAATTTGCCGCTCAAAGCCCAAACTGGGGTTCAGTACGTGATTGGCGTTACCTGATGGATGGGTGTTGCTACTCTGCCGTTTAAATTACCTAGTTGCCAAGGAGTAGCAGTATGGAAGACGTTATCGACCTCACTGGCGACGAAAATGACTTCATCGTCCCACCGCTAACAAAGCGGCAAAAACGGGCACCAACTGTGCCAAAGTTGGAGGCGATTCCAGACGATCATGAGACGGCTCGGACTGGGCCTGTCTTTCGCGGCGCTTCTGGTGCACAAATAATCGACTTGTGCGATGACGACGCAGCGTGGATGGCGGGAGGCACTGGCCTAACCCATGGCCACACGTGCACTGCGCGTATAGGCAGCCGTCCTCCGACGAACTCACCACCGGGCTTGGTCCAGCACCCACAGCCGCAGGCGGGTCCTGCACCCGTACCAGCGCAAGCAGCAGCCGCTCCGCGTGCCAACGGCTCCGCAGCTTCGCCAGAGCGTCCGACCCAGTTGCCGGCTCCGCGCCGGGGCCCGGCAGCGGTGTCACCGGCTCCTCGCGCGGCCAACCCCGCAGCAGCACCGCCACTTGTCACGCCCCGCCCGGGCGCATCCAAAGGGCCCGGCGTCGCCCCCCACGCCGCCGCATTAACGCGAGCCACAGCTCCAGGGTCAGGACCTCGCGCACGCCCCCCAGCGCCGCAGGCCGCCACGCCCGTCACCAGGCCATCCCGACTCGCGGATCCGCCTTCAGGCGCGGCTCCTCCCAGCGGCCCACCGAAAGACGCGACGCCCCTTGCATCCCAGCCACCAACAGTACCACGTGCTCCACCTTTGGGAGAAGCGCCGCCGTCGGGGGAGCGGCCGGTGCCGCCGCCGCGGAAGCGGCCGGCGCCGCCGCCGCCGCCGCGGGCACCCGGCCGGGACTCCGTTGCGGAGCGCCAGAAAACCTGGCGGCTCCTGCAAGAACAGAATGAGCAACTGGTGGCGCAGCGGGAGGACCTGGAGGGTCTGGACCGGGCGTCCAGCTTGCGCTTCGTGGGCCTTGTGCACTTGCATAACAGCACCCTGGACCGGATCCAGGACGGCGACATGGCGGCGCGCGAAGCGGCGCAGCACAACCAGCTGACGGACGCCGCGCTGCAGGCTTCCAACAGTCTGGAGCGCATCGGGCAGCGCACCGTGGGGGACCTCATTAAGGTGCTGCTGGTGCAGTTCGGGACACCCGAGCCCGGCGGAGGACCGCGCAGGCGCATCGACTTGCGGCGCCTGGGGGAGGTCGCGGCCCCGATGTTCCACCCGGCTCGCGGGCCGAGCGTGATGCTGGGGCCACTGGATGCGGAGCCAAAGCAGCGGCGGGCGCCGCAGCGGCGGAAGCCGGAGCCCGTGGCGGTGCTGACGCGGCCGAAGGAGGTTGCGGCGGGAGAAGGTAGGTGATGGGAGTGCGGGGAACGAGAAAGCGGGCCTTGGTGTGGGTGGGCTTCGAGGAAGGCCCGTGGGTGGGCGGGTGGGCAGCGCTGCGTGGGGTTGAGAGTAAAGCGGTGGGTTGGTGTGGTGGGGGGGCAGGGCTTTGGGTGGCAGGGAAACGGCTGCGAGGGTGGCGCTGAGGGTTGTCCGCTTCGGGTTTAGGTCGGCAGTTCCCAGGATTCGAAGCGGGGATTCGAAGCGGGGATTCGAAGCGAAGGACGGGTTCTGGGGATGTGTGGGTGCACAAAGGTGTCAGGCTGGGCCGAGTGCGGAGCTTCGCGATGGCAGTGCGGACCGGGCGCACGAGGACGGCAGGAGGGACGGTGGCACGGCCCATGGGTCGGCCCAACGAGCGACGGGCCCGAACCGTCTGCTTGCCTTCTTCCGAACCTCACGAGCCTGCAGAAGCGCACATCTTAGGCCCTGCCCTCCCCCCGGACTCGCGTTGCCCTCTCACACCCGCGCTCGACGCCCCGTGCGCCGCTCCGCCCTCCGCCCACCAGACGGCAACCAGAAGGTGGACTCCTTCACCTCCAGCATCATGGAGGAGCTCCTCACCGGCCTGCGCGAGATGCGAAAGACTGCAGCAGCCAGCGCCGCAGCAGCCAGCGCTAAGATGGTGGTGCTGCCATGCGGGCAGCGGGTGCCGGCGGCCTTCTTCCGGCCCCTGGTGGAGGTGATCCTGGACCATGCGGGTTTCGCGCAGACCGAGGAGAACAACCACGCCGTGGGCCATCTCCTGTGGGAGGGCAAGCTGGTGGTGGGTGCCGGCAAACAGCGTCGAGCGAAACTCTGGGGCTGGGTTGACGGGGGGGTGGGTACCGGAAGGATTGACCTTGTAGGTTTTGCAGCTTGCGCCGGGCAAAGGCAGGGTAGGGTTAGCGCAGCGCAGGGCAGCAGCGCACTGGGGCAACTGCGGAGGTGCGATCTGGCCCGTCAGCCGCCAAGGAGGGAGCTGCGCAACGCGACTCAGTAAGGCCTATCGCACCGCCGGCGACGGCCGGTGCCCGTACAGGCAACCGTGCGCCCTTGCGCGCTAGCGTCGCCGTACATACTACACGTCATCCTGACGCGTCCTCCTCCTCTCTGCTGGTCGCCGGTGCCGGTGTCTGCAGGTTTCGCTTAGCAATGACGAACAGCTCATGCTGGCGGCGCTGACAAAGGAGGAGCACTCGGCGCTGCTCAGGGCGAAGCAGCGGGGAGATGCGACCCAGGGGCGAATCGAGGTGTCGACGCGCACTGGCCTCGGGAGCGGTGGCGGTGCCGCCAGCGTGGGCGCGAGCAGCCCCGCCGCCAGCAGCGCCGCCACCGCTGGGGGGGCCAGCGCGAGCGCACCGCCCAATGCCAACGGCTCGGACGTCCACAAGTCCGTGCACTTTATTATCCCCCTCGATATGGCATCTTGGCGGCAGATGTGTGAGCGGGTGCCAAAGGCGCGGTGCGTGATGAGGAGCCGCGTGTATTCGCAGGACGAGGACGTGGGGCACTTGGCGGGAGGGCGGGCGGAGGGAGGGGAAGCGGGGGGTGCTGGGAGGGGCCGTGGGGGTGGAGTGAGGCCGGGTGGTTCCGGAGCAGGTGGCTCGGGTGCGGGTGGTTCCGGAGCGGGTGCGGGCGGTTCCGGAGCGGGTGCAGGCGGTTCCGGAGCGGGTGCAGGCGGTTCCGGAGCGGGTGCAGGCGGTTCCGGAGCGGGTGGTTCCGGAGCGGGTGCGGGCGGTTCCGGAGCGGGTGCGGGCGGTTCCGGAGCAGGTGCGTCCGGGGCGGGCCACCGTACTGGCGGCAGGGCACGAGGCTGAGGAGGGGGGCCTCGGGCGGATCGGCTGTGCGGATGCATTGCGTTGGATGGATGTGGCGAGCAGTGCGCCGGTGGGCGCGTAGTGAGGCGGCGTGCAGCGTGCGAATTCCGCAGTGTGCTGCGCTGGCTGTTCATGTATTGGGTTTTAGGGCTTGGGGGCAGGCATCGTCGAAACTTTGGAGTGTACGGTCGAGTTAGCCCATTCAGGTGGAGGGTTCCATTCGAATTTTCATGTTTTACAGTAAATGGGTGACGTTTCGATCTGCAGCTGGCTGTGCCGTTGAGACGAAGTTCCGTTGGCTCGGGGCTGCTGCGAGCTTTGACGCAGGCCGCACATGACGGCCAGACGATGTGCTGATGTACCGGTATAGTGTCCTGGCTTGGGTCGCTATGACAGCTTTTAGGGCAGCAGGCGGGTGCTGCGGACATACCGAGTGCACGTTTTGTTTCACAGTTGGACAAGTTTTCACGGCGCGCTGATAGCAGGGCGCATGAGATGTCACCATCACCGCTTTTCACCATTCTTGTTACGAAGAGATGCTGGTTTGCGCAGGTCTAGGATTTAATTTAGGACGATGAGTTGCTGAAGCGTCTGTCATGCATCGTTGCCTGGACGCCTGGGTGTATGTGGGTACCTATTGGACGTTGCTGTGTTGTGTCGACTGTGGCCTCCCAATTGGGCACAGGCCGTGTGGAGCCGTGGCGAAGCAAGGAAGCGGTTGGGGAGTGTCGAACAGTGGTGGAAACACGAATTGTCGTACCTACCCTGCCGTGCGCAGCTGTCGAATCCGCAACGGTTATGGCAGCCATTGCACAGCGCGCTATTCATGTACACAATGGACAATCCTTACGTAACCGACGTTACGACTCATCATCTACCTTGCATTGTAGCCTTCGCCCTGTGCCGGATAGTCTCTTCAATGTAGCTAGCTGTTCACTCCCAGGTTGCCATTCCTGGAAAAAAAGCGGACCTTGAGCGGGCCGCTTCAGAAGCAGTAGCCATGTCACGGCGTGGAAATGCCAGCAGCGGGCTAGGTAAGAGGATGAATGCTGCCCCAGCCATGTACCGGTACATGTTATGGCAGCTGGCCGTATTCGACATACAGGCCCGAAGCTGGACAAAGACCAACTTGCTGCACAGCGAAAGGAACAGTATGGATTTGCCAACATGGCGAAGGAGCAGGAATTCCGCTCCACGACGAAAGGTGCGAACGAAAGCCACTGGCGTTGCCTTACTCATTCGTACGCTCTCTGTTTAGCTATATGGTTCTGAACAAATACAATATCTGCGCGGGGCTGGCAGATGCACACATGGCTCGTCGTGCTGAAGACCCCGCGCTCCCTTCTGAGATTTGTGTGGGTCCTTCAGGGACGACCTAGCCAGCATGGGGGCCGGTGAAGAGCGGCGGGGCCTTAGCTCGCGCTGAGAGTGCCATTACAGGGGGCCGGGGGTGTAGAACAACACGGGTTTGGCCGTATGGAGAAGATAGACGCCCGCTTTACCACATGCCCGCTTCTAGGCCTATTGGCACACCCGTTCTTCTGGGGAGCACAACGTTAATGGGCTTAGCCACGATGTGGGTCGGGCCGCAGCGATGCGCTCCAGTTTCACCCGTGGCGGTGCGCTGCTTTGACATCAAGACATGGCCGCACGGCTTTCAAGCCCTCTTCCCTTCCTCCCTCCCTCCCTCCCTCCCTGCGCTCAACACGCACCGAACGCCCCGCCCCTCCTTGAAACCCCATCCGCAAAACCTGCGGCCCCCGCACACGCTACCGCCCCTCTAGGCGAGGTCAAGGAGCTCAACGACCGGGTCCGAGAGCTGACCGACATGCTGGAGGACCGCAAGAACGCCAACAAGATGCTCAACGCGGAGAACCAGCGGCTCAAGAAGATGTGCCAGGACCTGCAGTTCCAGATGCTCAACAAGCCCACGGCGCGGGGCGAGAGCGCGGCGCTCAAGTCCATGCGGGAGATGGTGCGGCTGGCCGGGGGCCTGGAGCGAGGCCATCAGGGCGGAAGCGATGGAGTCCGTGAGCCGACGAAGGGGGAAAGAGAAGGAATGAGTCAATGAGGAGAACCCCACCCCAGGAGTGTGCCGGTTTGAGGGTTGAAGGCTGGGGGCGGCAGTCTTGGGGCGGGTGGTTTCCGCGGCAAGCGCTGGTGCAGTGAGGTGGCGGCAAGGGCGCTGTGGTCTAATGCCCCCCAACCGCCTCGGCCTCCCCCGCCGCGCAGGCCCGCCAGTTCCAGAGCCAGGAGCAGATGACGGCAGCAGCCGCCGAGAAGCTGGTTACGGAGCTGATGGCGCAGAACCAGGAGGCCATGGACGAGATGCAGCGGCTGGGGGACCACCGGGATGGACTGCAGGTCGGTGCGAGCGGGATCGGCACACACCCCTCGACAGGCGCCCCGGCTACTGCGTCCAAGGGTGCCAGCGAGGGAGGAAATGAAGGAGGTGCTAAGCGAGTCTCCGCTGCAGCTGCAGCTGCTGACCCCGAGCTTAGCCATTCCACCAAGGCTGCCTTGCAGAAACCACCCCAGACACCGCCTCCCACACATCGGCCCCCCTGCTCCCCTCACCCCCCAAAGGCCGAGCTCAACACCACCAGCGAGGCGCTCGCGTCCGCTACCGCCGAGATCGCGTCGTACAAGGATGAGGTGGCGGCTTTGGTGGAGGAGAAGGAGGCAATCATCGCGCGGGGCGAGCAGCTGGACCAGGAGCGCCAGCAGGTGGGGGGGAAGGAGAGGCGGGGGAGGGGGGACGGGGGAGGGGGGTTGTTACCTGTTCCACACAGGGCGGGCATGTTGTCGGCTGCTCGCGCGCGTTTTGGCGTTCCCAAAGACGTACGCGAAGCTTCCACGTTTCGCATGTAAGGACGAGACGTGGCTGGGATGGGACCACGGCCGTTGTGTGCGTGAACGTTACCGGCGCCGCGCCCCCGCTCTCTCTCCGACCGACCCCGTCAGGCTATCGCCGAGCTCGCTGCGGAGGTGGAGGCGCTTAACCAGGCGATCGTACAGCGCGACGCGGCGGCGGAAGCGGCGAGGTTGGAGGCGGAGGCGGCGCTCCGGAACCAGAAGGCGACCATGGAGGCGGAGGCGCTCCAGCAGCGGCGGGCGGTCACGGCGGAGCTGGAGGCGCAGGCGCGTCGGGGGGGGCGGCGGGGACTGGGCAATGGGGACTGGGCAGTGGAGAGGGGAGCGGTGGAGGCTTCCAGTCTTCATAACTTCGCCGGATGCACCACGGAGTGGAAGGGCCCAACAATAACTATTCGGGAGGGCTTTAGGGTTGTAGACGCGCGGCGGCCGGTCTGCATAGGCTGCTGCCGTCGAGTAACGGAACAGAAGCGCCTGGTGGTGCTGGCTGAAGGAGTGGTGGTGGTCGACATCCTTGCAATCGTCACCAGCTCTTGTTCCCGCTGCACTTCCCCCCTAACGCCTTGGTGCCCCTGCACCTCCTCCCCTCCCATGCCCACAGCAGCCGGGGGCGGAAATCGATCTCCGGCTTTGGATCCTCGAACGAATTTCTCCAGCATGCAGGCAGTGTCAAACAAGTTTTCCTATCGGTTTCTCGTCGGTTTCACTTATCTCTGAAGTGCCTATCAGCCCCCCCGGCCCTCAACCTCACGCCTCGCCCTCTGCTTAGGTGTCCTCGCTCCAAAAGCTGTTGGAGCAGGCGCATGACTCCCTGCGCTCGCTCAACCAAACCGAGCTGCTGGGACCCGGATGGAAGCTGCTGGAACATGGCCTACCGCCGCCGCCCCCAGAGCCTGAGCCGCCGCCGCCGGTTCTGGTAGCGGAGAGCAGGTCGTCCAGTGTCCGCGGGTCTCGGCGGCTATCACGATCTGGGTCGGTCGCGGGATCCGCTGCGGGATCCGTTGCGGGATCCGTAAGGGGCCCCGTTACTGGACCCGTTGCTGGATCCGTTGCTGGATCTGTTGCTGGATCTGTTGCTGGATCCGTTGCGGGGTCCGCTGCAGGGTCCCTTGCTGGGCGACCGCTGTCCATTTCGGGGCGACCCGCTGTCGGCTCGGTAGCAGCGTCCATGCAGCTGGAGCACTCCGGGGAGCTGGTTCCGGAGCTGCACTCGGAGCACTCCGCGGTCGCGGCTCCGGGCTCCTCGCCGCGGCCGTCCCGGGCTGCCAGCGTGGCAGCGGGCGGCTCGCGGCCGCCGTCGGTTGCGCCGTCGGTTGCGGCGTCGGTTGCGGCGTCGGTTGCGGCGTCGGTTGCGGCGTCGGTTGCGGGGTCGGTTGCGGGGTCGTTGGCTCGAAGCGTCAGGCCGTCTGAGGCTGGCGCCGCAATGAAGGCGGAGGCTGCGGGGTCGCTTGCAGATGAAGAACTCGCGTTGGAGGCGGGGGTCGCGGAGGACGAGGAGGACGAGGAGGACGGCAGCCAGGGCCGGGGGCAGGTGGCCGGAGCTGGCGGAGACGAGGCTGCAGCGGGGGCCGTGAGCCCAAGCAGAGGCAGCAGAGCGATGTCGGAGGCGTCGAGGGGTCGGAGATCCAAGCCCGGGAGCTCCCGGCCGGGATCGGTGGCGGCATCCTTGGCCGAGGAAGCGCTAGCGGGCGGCGAAGGGGCGGCATCCTTGGCCGCAGGTGCCGTCACCGCCGCCGCTGGTGACGCCCTGCCGCAGCCCGCGGCACCGTCGAGCCCCCGCGGCAACATCCTCGAGCTGCTGCTGCACGGTACGACATGGTCGGACATGACGCTGTACGGCACTGCTAGGCCTGCTGCTCCCGGCAAAAACACACATTTGGCTCCATACCCCATCCCAGCACCGCCATCACCCCCGGCCCATCTCGCACACAGGATGCGACCCCCCTCACCCGCAGACAAAGCCTCACCCCCTCACCCACAGACAACATTCGCCCCTCCCCTTCGCGCCGCGCGCAGACGCCTCCATTCATCCCGGCGTGGTCGGCCTCCCATCCGCCGACTTGTGGGTCCTCCTGCGCCTGGCCTGCCCGGGCCTGGGCCTGGCCCACCTGGCGCTCTCCGTGCCCGACCCGACCTCGGGACCCGGCTCCGGAACCCTGGACCTCACCCTGCTGCACGCCTTCCGCCTGCACTTCCCGGACGACCAGCGCCTGCTGACGGCGGTGGCGGCGGGCTCGGCCAGGGTGCTGCTGCACAACATAAGGCCCGCGCTGGTGGGAGGCTTCGGCTGCCCGCGGCTGGCGCCCGGCGGCGGCACAGCGGACGGCACGGTGGAGCGGGTGGTGGTGGTTGCGTCGCGGGACGAGCACAACTGCCCGTCCGTGGACCTGTACTGCATGGGCGAGGAGGGTGCGTGTAGGATACGCGGGCGCAAGGCACCAGCTTTCCACGCCGCAACCGAGCATTGCACCTCCATGCACCATCACGCCGTCATCTGTTGCGGTAGCGGCTCAAGCCCATAACTCCATCTACCGCCACCAAACGCCTCTCAGGATGCAAACACAACGTGTGTCCTAAATCTTCCCTCATAAATTTTTAATTCATCAATCAAAGTGATGACCCACGGACTTTCTCTTCAGCCCCTCTCCGCATTCATCCTCTATCGTCGTCCCCTCTCCCCCCCCTTTCGCAGGCCGCCCATCTCGTCCCTTCCAGTCCCTCAGCGCCCCCTGGCGCCTCCAGCTGCCCGACACCACCCCGCAGCCGCAGCCGCACGAGTTCTGCATCGACACAAACATGCTGCACCGCCTGCAGGTCGGAGGGCGGGCGGGGGGGCGCTGGCTGGGGTCCGGAGGGGGTTGGCGGCGAGGTGGATGGGAGATTGGTGACGGGCTTGGGGTTCACACGCGGTGCGAGTGCGGGAGACCGACAGCGCGAGGCGGGGGCGATACTGATGGCTGTTTGGGAAGCTACTGTAGGTGAGGGAGGTGAGAGCAGTACTGGAGGTGTCTAGATCTGCAGAAATAAGGGCTGGCCCCGCCCTTAGACGCCCTTGCCAACCGTGTTGCGGCCACTGCCCTCCAGCCACCCGCACTGGGCCCTGATCATCTCCCCTCCCTGCTTCGCCCCTGCCGCAGGCTGACGCCGCCCGCGCCAGCGGCTTGTTCGACACAGCCGCGCGGGTGTTCATTGGGCGAGGTGACGGCCACACCTACCAGGTGTGGCGGCTGGCGGAGGCGGACGTCAGGCGCAAGGCCAGCTTTAAGGCAGTGGACCGGGTGCGCCGGGGAAAGGAGGGCGGGACGGGATGACGAGCGGGAGCGGACCCGCGGGTCGGCGGGCCGGCGCATGGCGAGCGGGTGCGCTGGGACGCCGCTGGGTTCGCCTCCAAGCAAAATACACGGACAGCGTCCATTCCGCGCCTGAGGAGGTAATGGTGGGTTGTGGTTTGTGGGCCGGAGGTTGAGTGGCCAGACAATGCGGCGAAGCAGCAGAAGTACCGTATGGTGGTTTTGCGCAGGTGCTTGAGGTGGCGGACGACCCGTGGGTCGCGGCCGCTCCCCTGGCCACAGCCGCCCTGCCGCTCACCGCCGCGCTCTCAGCGCCCACCATCACCCGGCTGGAGCTGTCTAACGTGCGCCTGCTGCTGGGCGGCCAGCCGGTCGTACGACTGTACGACGCGTCGGACGACATCGCCACCAAGACGCTGGCCTGCCGTACCACCGTGGGCGAGAAGCTGGTGTGCAGTGTGCGCGCGACGGCCCGCCTGGCGCGCGACCCCGAGGTTTCGGAGCAGCTGCTGGCGGCGCTGCAGCCGGCGCTACAGGTGGGCAGGCGTGGATTTGGGCGTGAGGGGGATCAGTGCTACCTGCCACAAAACGAACCGCGTGCTCCTGCCTCTTCCTGCGCGCTCATCTGCCCTGGCCGCGCCCTTCCCAACCCCTCCACGTCCCCATGTTCCTATTATCCTGGTAAGCGGGTCCTCTTGCCCCCCCCCCTTCATCGGGTCTATTATTGTAACCCCCTTCATCTGCAGGCCGGTGCTGGCGCCCCCACGCTGCCCCCGCTCCACTGGCTGTCCCTGCTGGGTGCGGAGGAGCTGCTGCTGGACCGGCTGCTGGAGGAGCTGCGGGCGGCGGTGGCGGCGGCGGCCGGTCGCGTGATGGCCCTGCCGGTGCCGAGTGACCTGGCGGACAGCCCCGGCGGGCAGGAGCTGGAGCGGCTGGTGCGGCAGGCGGCAGGTGCGGGGGGGAGGGCTGGGGCGGCCTGAGCTGGTGGCTGTAGCTGGGGCGGCCTGAGCTGGTGGCTGTAGCTGGGGCGGCCTGAGCTGGGGCGGCCTGAGCTGGGGTATGACATCAAAAACCTGAAGCTTAAGCTACGCGGGCGCTTCGCAATGCCACCCGTCTCGTACCACTGTGTCTCTGTCCACCACCACCCGCCGCCTCGCCGTCATTCCACAGACGCGGTGCTGGTCAAGGAGCGGCAGCTGTCGGAGGGGCTGGCCAGCTGCCAGGTGGTGGTGGCGGCCGCCGCCACCGCCAACCCCAACGAGGCGCCACTGGCTCGGGCGCGGATGGGCCACATTCGGACGCATGTGGCACGGTGGGGCTCGCCGTGGGAGGGGCAGTGCGTTGGGAGGGGCGGTGTGGGCCGCGGGGCAGGGCAGCGCGGGTCCGTATCTGGGCGGATAGCGTCCAAAGGCCAATGTGCCGCCACCCATTTCCCCATTCCAAGCCCAACCACTGCATGCGGCGCACGCTGCCGGCGCCGCCGCCGCGTCCCTGGCAGGTCGCTGGCGGTGCTGGTGGCCTTCTTCCGGCAGCGCCTGGAGCTGTACCGGCTGGGCGCGGTGGCCTGGTACAACATCACCGCCGCAGCTGGCCCCGACGACCCCGTCTCCCGCATGCCCGTCACCACAACCCCCCTCCAGTCCAACGGCCTGAAGCGTGCCATGCAGGACCTCGCGGCGGCGCTACAGGCCTTAACCCCGCCCGGCGTAACGTCGGCGGAGCTGCTGGCGGCGGCGGGCGCCGCCGGCGGCGCGTCGCTGGTGCTGCTGCCGCCATCGCTGGCGGCGACGGCCGTGCTTGGCGGCGGCGCAGCCGCCGCACCGGCGGCGGAGCCGCCGCCGCCGGCGCCGGAGGCGCCGGCGTCGGCCTTGGCCGACGCGGCCAGGGACCTGGAGACGGCGCTCCGCGCCTCCGTCGACGCCGCCGCGGCCGCTGGCAACGAGGCCTTCGAGGCGCTGCGGCGGGAGGTGGCGGCGCCGGGAGTGGACGACGTGGCGGCGGTCGAGGCGGCGCAGGGGCGGCTGGCGGTGCTGGCGGCGCCGGTGACGGCGGCGCTGGTGGCGGGGATGGCGGGGCTCTGCCAGGGCGCCGTCGCTGACAGCCTGGCGGAGCCGGAGACGGTGGCGGCGCTGCGGGACCAGCTGCTCGCGGCCGCCAAGGCGGCGGCGTCGGGCCCGGGGATGGCTGGCTCGGCCGCCGCGGGGGCGCACCTGGTGGCGCAGTTGGCGCTGCAGCTCAAGTGGCAGGCGACGGCTGCGGCGGCGGTGGCTGCAGGCAGGCCCGGCGCGCTGCTGGCTGCGGCGCCGGGCGGCGGAGGTGGGTAGTTGGGAGGAAGGCAGCGGGGTAACTGGGGGCCGGCACCGCACTGGAGCTTGACGTGAGGAGGCACTGGGCGGCTCGGGTCGGTTGTGGCCCTCTCCCCACATCTCGATTCACCGGGTTCCTCTTCCCCGGTTTCTTGTTACCGGTATGTTCGCCGTTCGCCCTACTGGCTGCAGGGCCCCCGTCTCCCTCGCGCGCCGCTCCGCAGCTGAGTGCGGCGCTGCGGTCGCTGCAGTGGCTGGTGCGCGCCATGATGAGGGCGGCGCCCGAGCCCGCGCCCATGGCCATCAGCCCGCAGTCCGTGGTGGCCTGGGCCAAGGGCAGCGCGAGGCTGCGGCTGCAGGTGGGGGTGCTGGGCACCACCTGGGCGGCGGCGGCGGTGGCGGCGGCGGGGCACTCGTTGCTGCTGTGCGGCCAGCGGCACGCGGCGGTGATACTGGCCCTGGAGGTGATGGGCAGGTGCGTTGAGGGTGCTGGGGCTAAGGATGCTGGGGCGGCGGTTGGGCACGAGCCTGCAGTTTGGGCGGCGGTTGGGGACGGCGGTTGGGCGGCGGTTGGGCACGAGCCTGCGTTGCTTTACCTGAGGCTGGGTTGCGCTGCGGGTTGAACCGGATGAGAGTGAAGTGCGTGATGCTACCGGACTATGATGCTACCGGACTATGATGCTACCGGACTATGATGCTACCGGACTGTGATGCTACCGGACTATGATGCTACCGGACTGTGATGCTACCGGACTGTGATGCTACCGGACCCGTCCCTCACGTCTCACGCGTACCGTGCGCCGTGCTGTGTATCGCTGCAGGGAGGTCGACCGCGTGCTGGACGCCATCAAGGTCACCCTGGAGTCCTTCCGGGCAAACCGCGCGTACGACGAAGCCGTACTCGCCGAGTGCATGCCGGCCATCGCCACGGCGCTCACCTCGCACGCCTCCGCCGCCGTCACGTCCTGCTTCTGGATGGCGGCGCAGATGCTGATGACGCCGCTTGTCGTACTGGCGCCGCCGCAGCAGCAGCTCATCCAAGCCGCCGCGGACGCCGACGCCGCGGCAGCGGCGGCGGCGGCTCGGCCGCCAGGCCTCGCTGACGCCTCCGCCAGTAACACCGGCGGCGCCGGTGGCGGCAGCGGCAGCAGCGGCTCCTCCTACAGCTCGTCCTTACACGTGGCCAGCCAGGTCAGCTTCACGTTGCTGACGCTGGGGAACACGAGCGTCGGCGGCGAAGCGCCGCGGCTTTCGGAGCCGCCGGCCCGCCCCGGAGAGGCGTCGCTGTCGCCCCTGAGCCAGCCCCTGCTGACTACGTGGCGGCCCCGCGGCGCGGTGATGTATCTGGACATAGCGCGGATCAACGCCGCCGCCGCGGCGGCCGCCGCCGGCGCGCCGCCCGACGGCGCGGCTCCAGTCGACACAGCGGCGCTGCCGAGCCTTCCGGCGGCAGCGGAGCTGCTGGGCTGGACCGTGATCCACGGGGAGGAGTTTTACAACGCACAGTTCGCCGCCGCCGCGGCCGTGGCGGCGACGCCGCCGCCGGAGGCGGCGGCGGCGGCGGCGACGCCATCCGCCAGCCGCGGACCAAGCTCCGTCGCTGGGTCCGTCGCGACGGCTGCGACGACGCACGCCGCGGCGCTGGCGGCGGACCCCCTAGCGGCGCTGAGTGAGGCCAAGATGGCGGCGCACATGGCCAAGGAGGCTGACGTGGCGGTGCTGGCGGGCGGGCGGCTGGCGGATGCGGGCTCCATGGTCAAGTGGCTGTCGCAGAACGGCGTGCTGGTGCTGGAGGCGGCGGACCTGCAGCTGCCCGGCGCCGCCTTCGCCGCCGCCGTCGACGGAGGCGGCGACGCCGCCGCCCGGGAGCTGGCGCGCATGCTGGTGGGCCTGCTGGGAACCCACCACCTGCAAGCCGCGGCGGTGCGGGCCCTGACGCCAGGCGCCGGCGTCGCGGCGGCTCCGCCGCCGCCGTCGGCGCCTGCTAGCGCTGCGGCGACGCCGCGGGCGGGCAGCCGCGCCGCCACACCTCGCGCGTCCATGTATGGGGAGGTACCCCCCTCGCCCGCCTCCGCCTCCGCCTCGCCCGGCTCCGTCGCCGCCGCCTCCACTGCACCATCCGCAACGCATCCCCCACCTCCGCCGCCGCCGGCGCTGCTTCCGCTGGCGGTCCTGACCTACCTGCCCGACGTGGCGGTCGCCAAGCCGGTGCTGGCGGTGTGTGGCGAGCTGGCGCACCGGGTCGACCTGGCGCTGCAGGCGCTGCAGGCCGCCTTCGCGGCGGCGGCGCCGGTGGCGCCCCACTCGGACATGCTGGCCCGCCACGTGGGCCGCCAGCTGGCGCAGCAGAAGCTGCTGCTGGAGGGGCTGCTCATCGCGCCCGAGCTCATCCGCGCCAAGCACCCGGGTACGATTCCGCGCGCTGGCAGCGCAGCGGCCTCCCCTGCGGGGCTGCTGTGGCAGCCGTGGGCCGGAGACGCGGCGCGGACGCCCACGATGGGCCCAGGGCTAAGCCGGCAGAGCAGCCTGGGCCGCGTGCGGCCGGCGCTGCCCAGCATGACCCCCAAGGGGACGTCGAAGCGCACATCCCTCGCCAGCGGCGTCGGCGGCGGTGGCGGTGGCGGGCTGGGCACGCCGCCGCGGCCGCCTCCGGCGGCCGCCGCCGCCGCCGCCGCGGCGGCGGATGCGTACAGCACGGAGAGCGAGGACGACGAGGTGGGAGTCAACCGCCTGGCGGCGCCGCCGGGTCCCGGCATGCGGGCGAGGGCGGGGCCGTCGGCTGCCGCTGCGGCGCTGTTGCCGGATGAGCCGGATGCGGACTCGGACGTGGCGTCCATTAGGAGTGCGTCCACGCTGGGGTCGTTGGGGAGGGCTGGCAGCGCGCGGCGGGCGTTGTAGTGGGGATCTGGCGGGTTGGCGAGAAGACCCGGTTGCACGACAAAGGAGATTGGGGCTATTTGTGGGGGTGGCGAGAAGACCCGGTTGGGGGGAGGGGAGAGTCGAGGGAATGGTGTTGAGGTGATGGAGCAGGATGGTGGTACTGGCGACGGTGCTGGTGAGCCTGGTGGTGGTGGTGATGGAGGTGGCGGGCATTGATTACCGCACTGTTCGGACGAGGGCCTGCCATTGCGATGCATGCATGTGGTTGGACGTTATACCGTAAGAACTGGGAGCGATGCGTGTGTCTTATGATGCCGGCTGAAGCCTTGAAACGTGACGTCGGCAGAAATTAGGGAGTGCTGCGCAGTTAACCCAAACAAGGATATAACAGCCAGACCATATGATGTTAGGGAGGCGGGCGCATTCGCCCGTTCTCGCAGCGATTATGACCTTATAGCGCCGGTGCAACTCTTAACAGACGGGGGTTGCCCGGTGCACGTGCACCCTTGCGCCGTACACTCATGAGCCGACGCCCGTGACTACAGCCGTGGGTTGGTCAGCCGGTATTGCTCAACCCGCCCATAGCTCGCGGACTGGCACTGCCAGGACGTCGACACGTGGCAACAGGTGGCAGCACGACGGCTTAGCAGGGATGCAGCGCTAGGCTACCTTTGGTTGGTTCGGCAGTAGCAGCCAGGTGCCTACATATTTTGGAACAGGCAAACGAACCGTTCCGTCACAGGTGTCAGTAGGTGTTTGTGTGCCTTGTCCGAGTGTTACAGGCCGCTGTCGGCGGTGTTCCCTTGCCCGTGGGTTCGGGTAATGCGCTATCGCGAGGAGCACTGCCCTTGCGGGATCCTTTTGCTAGGGCGTCCGCCTGTAACGCTTATCCTGTCGGACCCTTGCGCCTCACAAACGCGAAGAAAGGATCATGCGGAAGCTTGAGATGGCAAGGTAGGCACGGAAGCGGCCGGGGTCTGCTGGGGCGTCGCTGTGTTTGCAGGACAGGGAAGCAGGCGAGGAATAGTGAGGGAGGTTATGAAACCATGCACCGTCCTGCATCTCGGGGGGACAACTATTCGCAAGGACTACGGGGTGGATACACGCTGCCACTGGCGGACCGCACGTACGGAACATTCTTCCGTACGGGGACAATATGCGCAATCATCGGGTGCACAGCAGGTTATTTACTGATGACAGGCAATACGCTGTAACCGCGACCCGATTAGGGAGGAAAGGTCCGGAAGGGTTGCTGCGCAATCGGCCAAGCAGGCCAAAACAGTTAGTTGAAAACCAATCGATAAGGGGAATTCTACATTTCATAAACAGAACGTATTGTTGCAGCGCTGAGGCGGCAAGATGGCGCCAAAGCGCGGCGGTGGTGGCGGCGAGCGAGTGGAAGCTCGCACGATGCTGTCCGCTGTGCTGCTTGCTGATAGCTTCACTCAGGTAAGTAGCGTATTGAAACCCTAAAGCGCGATCAGCGGACCGTTGATAAAAGGCCAGAATGCGCAATCCCGGCTCGGGCTTGCGTCCTTGGCCGCGCTGAAATGCCACCTCGCACCTGCGTTCACCTTCAATTGCAGCGATTCCGCCCAATTACCGTTGAGCGGCCAAAGGCGCTGCTGCCGCTCGTCAATGTCCCGATGATCGAGTACGCGCTGGAGTGGCTAGCAATGAACAACGTCGAAGAGGTGCGGCAGCGTCCTGGGAAGGAGGAGCAGGGCGCAGATGGGGGCAGAATCCACCCCGCTTCTGCTATCAGCGTGTTCTGCTTTGCGCGTTGACCCCCCCCCTCCCCGAGGGCTGGGCAAGATGCGGGGCGTACGAGCAAGGGATACCGGTCGCGCCAGGCACCAGCAGCTGACCGCAAGGTCCATATGCTGGGTGTGGAGAGACCAAAGGGTTTCTAGTGCTGCGCGCGACGCGGCTCGGGGCCCCAGGGCAGGGCCATGCGGGTGCGTCGGCTCCTGGGGGCCGGGCCGCACACGTCTCAGGCTGGCCGGCTGGCTGGGAGGGCGCAAGGATGCCAGCATACCACTCCTGGGATACTGCCGCTGCTACCAACGGAGCGGCAGCCGCGGACAGGAGGTGTTGGGAGCAGGAGGTGTTGGGAGCAGGAGGTGTTGGAAGCAGGAGGTGTTGGGGGCAGGAGGCGTGGCGCAGCCACCTGGTTAAGACCCCGCTTCGGGGGATGAGGTGTGGCTGGCTGGGAAGGCTCCAGGGGGGCAGCCAGAGGTAGGGGGGAGGGCGAGCCGACGGGGGGGTTGGAGAGGAAACCCCCAACGAGGGGCGGCGGAGGGGGAGCTAAGCTGGTTGTTCCAGCCGGGGTGTTGGGGTGGCAAATGGGAGGAAGTGTGGTTGGGCGGGTGCTGAAGCCGGAGGTCCGTGGGCGGGGCGCGCCCGGCGGTGCTGTCAGCCGGCCTCGCTACCCCAAAGGCAACAAGTGGCTTGATGCTGGGCTGGGGTCGCGGGATGTCGTGATGGGACTGAGGAGAGAAACCCGTGGGTCGACCCATAAGGAGGTGGGGTTGTGAGGAAACCCGGTGTACGAGGAATCCGAGTAAGATCACCGTTGGCTGCGTGCGTCGTCATAAACGTACGGAGATGTGGTGGGCTGGGCTTCAAGTAGTGGCGCGGGTTGTCTGGTGTGAGGGAGTGCTCGCTGGCGCTGCTGGCGGGGCCGGCGGCGCTGCGGAAAGGTCCATTTGTGTGGGGGAGGGAGGGAGGGGGTACTACCAGCCCCCAGTGGAGCGGCGGGCAGGCAGCCCGCACCCGCACCCGTCCCGCTGCGGCCCTTCACCCTCGTGCCGACCCCCTCGCCCCGTGGCTCCGAAGACGTTGATCCGCTGATCGGGCTGCACGTCGGGCTGCAGCCAGTCAGCGTGCAGCCAGCCCACCACGAACCACACACCTCCCTCCCCCCCCCGGCCCCTCCCCCCCGGCTCCCAGGCGTTTGTGTTTTGCTGCGCGCACGCGGACCTCATCAAGCGCTACCTGGCGGAGTCCAAGTGGGCCACAAGCAGGGACATGAGGGTGGGTGGAGCGGGGGTTTCGAGCAAGACCCGTGGATGCCAGAAAAAACCGTTTAGAACAGACGTGGAGCGTGGGCGGGGGCGCTAGGCTGCGGGGGGCTGGGCTGCGGGGGGGCTTGGGGGGCTTGGGGCTGGGTAGACGCGTGTCTCTGCATACGGGCTCGGGGGGGGCCGGCAGGTTCCTCCTGGGCGCACCACCTCCGTGCCGCCCGCCTGGGCCGCCTCCACCTTCCCCGCCCTTCGACCCTTCACCGGCCCCGCCACCCCCCCCCCCAGGTCACCCCCATCGTGTCCACCAACTGCCTCTCCGCGGGTGAGGCCCTCCGCCTCATCGACCAGCGCGACCTCATCAAGGGCGACTTCGTGCTGTGCTCCGCGGACACGGTGTCCAACATGAAGCTGGCGCCCATGCTGGAGGCGCACCGGGGGCGCAGGGCGGCGGACAAGAACGCGATCATGACGCTGGTGGGGGGGGGGATGAGAGGGGGGGGATGAGAGGGGGGGGATGAGAGGGGGGGGATGAGAGGGGGGGGATGAGAGGGGAGGGAGGGAGGGATGAGTCTCGGGCGGGGAGGGAGCAACGGCAGCGTGGGCAAGCAGGAAAAGCACACAGGGGGCGCCGTGCGCCGCTGTACGCCGTGCGCCGCTATACGCTGGACGAGAGTTTTTTGTGTGGCTGGGGCAAGGCGTCGGGGCCTCTCTGCCCGCCGGAAGGCTGGCGGCGGGGAGAAGGGCGCCAAACGACGGGCCAAACACGCCCTTCTCCCTTCCCCCTTCCCTCCCTGGACCCCCTACAGGCCATGAAGTCCGTGCAGCACCCCAGCCAGCGGCTGCGACTGGGGGACTCGGACCTGGTGCTGGTGCTGGACGGGGGCACGCAGGTGCGGGCCGCGTGCGGAGTGTGGCAACGCGGTGCGGGGCCGGGGACATCCACGTGTGGAAATGTAACCAGCCGGAGGAGGCGGGCAGCGTGTATCTACACGTCGCTGAGCGGGGACACGGGGTGTTGGAACGGCACCGAAACCACACGGAGTGAGGCACCGAAACCACACGGAGTGAGGCACCGAAACCACACGGAGTGAGGCACCGAAACCACACGGAGTGAGGCACCGAAACCACACGGAGTGAGGCACCGAAACCACACGGAGTGGAGTGAGGCAGCAGACGGAGCTGCACGGGATGAGGGGGCGAGTGGCGCCTTTGATACGTACGACACCACATACGGACATCCCTCCCATCCTGCCCACTCGGTGCCGCACCTTGCTGTGCGACCATCCTCGCCCCCCAGCGGCTGCTCAAGTACACGGAGATAGAGCCGGGGAGGCCGGCTGCGGCGGCCAAGGTGGACTGCGCGCTCTTCAGCGAGAGGGATGAGCTGCAGGTGGGGGCGTGGCGGTGGCGGGGTGTTGGGCGGAGAGTGGGGCGGGCAGAGCAATGAAATTTGTTTTTTTATTAATGCGGGGCATCTCCATGGATCAAGCTGACGCTACCTGAGGGGCGGAGTCGGCTGTAGGGGCTGATGCCCGTGTACTTGGATGGTTGGGAGGTCAACAGGCCAGGAAGCAGCCCTCCCATGTGCGTCCTCTTGCGGCGGCCTGCCGACCCGCGGGTCCGCTCCCTCCTTTTCCCCCCGCCGTGCCGCCTCTCTCCCTCTCCCCCCCTTCCTTCAGATCCGCTGCGACCTGATGGACACCCACATCGCCATCTGCGCTCCCGAGGTGCTGCTGCTCTTCTCCGACAACTTCGACTACCAGGTCCGGGAGGGGGGGGTGTAAGAGAATCCGCGAATCCACGGCCGACAAACCGAGAGCGGTGGGGGGGGGGTACCCGGGTGGACAGGGGGGGGAGGGTGTACGGGTGCGGCTATGCGTGGGCTGGATCATGATCATGAGTGCCGGCGACGTCCAAGAACGTTGACGACTGTTCCTCCGCGGTTGTTGATGTTTTGACACTGGAAGGTAAAGACTCATCGCTTCCGGGAACTGACGGACAGGGGTCCTTCTCCTCCAACATCCTTAGCACCGCATCCAATCTTCCTCCAAACCTCGCCGCCTCCTCCTCCTCCCCCTCCTCCCCCTCCCCCTCCTCTCCCTCCCCCTCCCCCTCCTCCTCCCCTTGGTTTTCCGGCCGTGGATTCGCGGATTACCTGTTACGCCCCCCTCCCCCCCTCCTCCCCCCCCCCCCAGAACATCAAGCGCGACTTCGTTTCCGGTGTGCTGTCCGAGGAGGAGCTGGGCAACAAGCTGCACGTGTACGAGCTGCGACACGAGTACGCCGCGCGGGTGCACAACCTGCGCTCGTACGACGCCGTCAGCAGGGACCTGCTGCAGCGCTGGGCCTTCCCCTTCGTGCCGGACGCAAACGTGCTGGCGCTGGGGGGGAACCCCACCTGGGGCCAGACCAGCTACCGGTGGGGACGGGAGGGGGCTGGGAGGCGTTTCGAGCTGGGGTTGAGGACCGGGGGTTCGGGGGGAAACACATGTTTTCCGTGTGGTCTGCCTACCGCCCTCGTGCCCGCTCGTTGTTGCGCTCACTGCATCGTCTGATCCGTAGCAACTCGCGCTCGGTGCCACATGCCGGCAGCATACAGGTTTCCGCGCGGCAGCTGCAGAGCAGCAACCCACACTGCACCCCGCGCCCCCTCCCCTCCCCCACCGTCCCCGGCCCCCAGCTACTCCCGCGGCCAGCGCTACATGGAGGCCACAGTGACCCTAGCCCGCTCCACCATCCCTGGAGAGGACGTCTGCATCGGGGCGGGCACCACCATCGGTGGGTGGGTTACTAATGGACGGGTGCGGGTGGGTGGGATGATCACACCATGGGGGTGGGCAGGGGGGGCCACGGGAGGGGCGCGGGGGGGGGGGCATACACGCACTCCTTGGGTCACCCGCCAGTGCCGCACCTCCTGGCTTCACATCCCCCCCTGGACCCAATCAGCGCACACGCCTGCCCCCTGTTCCCGTGTCCACTCAACACATACCGGTACGGCCTGGGTAAGCGTCACCAACCCTACCCCCGCGGCCCCTACCCCTGCCGCCCTCCCCACGCCACCCACCGGGTTCCCGGTGCCCCTCCCTGCCCCTCCCTGCTCCTCCCTGCCCCTCCCTGCCCCTCCCTGCCCCCCCCCTGCCCCTCCCTGCCCGCTCCCTGCCCCTCCCTGCCCCCCGTGCCCCTCCCTGCCCCTCCCTGCCCCTCCCTGCCCGCTTTCTGTCCCTCCCTGCCCGCTTTCTGCTCCCCTCAGGCGAGGGCAGCCGAGTGGTCCAGTCGGTCATCGGTCGCAACGTGCGCATCGGCCGCAACGTGGACGTGATGGGCAGCTACGTGCAGGACGGGGTGGTCATCCAGGTGGGGGGGAGGGGGCGGGGGGGGGGGGGTGTATTTGGGGGAGGGGAGAGCCGCGGGGGAGAAGATGGGAGTTGAGGAGGGAGAGGGCAGGGCTTCACCTCTCTCCCACCAAGCGAACAATCGATCCTTGGAAGCTGCACACGCCCAGGTAGGGACGCGGCCTTAGCCGTCACCGGCTCTAGGCCCCCATTCGCTCAGCCAGCAGCTCCGTCCCTCCCGCCCACCCACCCGGCCCCTGCCGCATCCGTGCAGGACGGTGCCGTGCTCCGGTCCGCGCTCGTCTGCGAGAACGCCGTACTCCGCGCCGGCTGCTCCGTGGGTCCTGGCGCCATCATCTCCTACAGCTGTGTGGTGGACGCACGCCACGCGGTCCCCGCCAACACCCGCATCAGCCTGTGCCAGCAAGTGCTGGGAGCGGTGCGTGCAGGGGGGGAGGGGCGTATGAGAGGGGGCGGGGGGCGTGTGTGTGAGAGGGGGCGGGGGGCATGTGTATGAGAGGGGGCGGGGGGCATGTGTATGAGAGGGGGCAGTTGGGGAGGGGGCTCTTCCGTCAGCAGTCAGCAGTGGGATGAAGGCGCTGGCGCGGAGTACTGCAAGAGCTGTGGCCCCGGAAGGGAGGAAGCCAGCGGAAGCTGGCTCTGGTTCCCGCCGCCCGGCCTCCCCACCTCACGCCGCGCCTCCATTCCACCACAACGGACCCATACACGAGTCGCCCGCCTCCCGCCCTCGTGTCCCGCCACCCCGGGTTTCCTCTCGCCCCCTCCCCCCGCCAACCCCCCCGCCTGCCTCCCTCCTCCCCCAGCGCGACAGCGACGACGAGTTGGAGTACTCGACCCCCGCCCAGGGTAACCTGCCCTCACCTGGGAGCCGCCAGGGCGCCCGGCGTAGCGGCGACGACGACGACGACGATGACGATGGTGATGATGACGATGACGATGATGACAGCTACGACCGGACAGACTATTTGGGTGAGGGAGGGGGTGCCATCGAACCAGGGGGAAACCCTGAACCGTAACCGTGATCGTAACCGTAACCGTAACCGTAACCGTAGCAGTAACGGCAACCGCAGCCCCCTGTGGGTTCCTGACATGACCACACAAGCACACCCAACCCCAACTTCGACCCCTCCCCCCGATTACCCATGTCCTGTAACCGGTGTGTTACGCCCCCCCCTGGACCAAAGGCAAGAGCCTGGAGCGCCCCAGCTCACATGCGCTGCGGGCGGCGGAGGCGCTGGCGATGGGGCGACAGCTCCAGGGCGAGGAGGCGGCGGCGGCAAAGAACTTCCAGGTGGGGGCCGCTGCGCCGTCGTACTCCGTACGGAGTAAGGCCCGGAGCGCGGCTCGGGATGGGGCTCTGTTCGCTGAGGCTCTGGCGGGCGGGTGGCTCCCGAGTGTCATGCCCCCGCACCGGGGTGTCACACCCGGTGTTCGAGCCCCGGTGACCGCGACAGCAGAAGGCTGCCGTGGGGCATGACGCGCGGATGTCCCTAAGCACTGCGCCCCGGCCAACCCCCCCAACCCCCCCAACCCCCCCAAAACCCCCCAATCCCCCCGGAGAAGCCCACCACCTGGACCCCGCGGCTTGTGTCATCCCACACATTCGCCCAGCTCCCTCCGCCTTACCTAGCTCCCCCCCCATCTCTCCTCCTCCTGCTCCTCCTCCTTACCTAGCTCCTCTCACTGCCCCCCACCTCCGCCTTACCTAGCTTCCCCCCCCCCACCTCTCCTCCTCCTGCTCCTCCGCCAGACCTCCGCTGTGGGACCCCACGGCGCCGGCTACCAGTGGGACCCCCGGGAGGGGCCGCAGGACCTGGACCGCTTCTCAATAGCGCCGCCCACCATGTATGATGGGGCCGGGGGGGTTATAAGAGAATCCGCGGGGGGCCGGGGGGGTTTGAGAAGAAAAATCCGCGAATCCACGGCCGACCAACCGAGGGCGGGGGGCCGGGGAGGTTGCGTCGTTGGTTTGCGGGCGTCAAGAGCCGGTTGGAAGGGCATATGGCTGGTCGGTGTCTGTAGATAAGGGTCGGTCTTAGGCGGTTAGGAGTGTGAGTGCGCCAGTAAGGCGACGAGTCGTAACTTGCTGTGCCCGGGGCGGCGGGCGCTTGCGAGTGCAGATCGCTGCTGACGGCGGAAGACGCGGCGGCGGCGGACGAGGCGGCGGCGGCGGCGGCGGCGGGGACAGGCGGCGCCGACACGCAGGCTGGCGGCGGCGGCGGCGGCGACCGCAGCGACGGCGGCGACAGCGACGACGACTCGGAGCAGGGCGGCCGGGACCCGGAGAGCGTGTGGCGGCGGGAGGTGGAGGAGACTTTCCTGCGCTGCATCAAGATGCGGTTCGACGTGGTGGGTGCTGGGCTGGCTGGGCGATGCCTCCGGCTCCCCCTCCGGTTCCCTTTTCACTCTCCGGCAGTCCAATGAGTTTTCCAGCATGAACCTTCCCTCCCGCTCGCCTCCCATCCCCCCTCCACCTGCCCTTCCTGCCCCTCTCGCTTCCCTCCAGCATGCGCCCGCATCCTCGCTGCCCGACGACCATGCGCCCACTATCTTGTCGTTTATTTGTGTCACCGGTCTCACACCACCCCCCACCTACCTAGGTTTGCCGGTCGTCCGTCTCAATGCTCCAGCATGCGCCCACATCCTCGCCGTCCGCCGACCATGCGCCCACTATCTTGCCGTTTTTCGTGTCACCGGTTTCACACCATCCCCCCACCTACCTGTCGAGTCACCGGTTCTTTTCTGCAACCCCCCGCCTCCCTCCCTCTACCCCCCCGGGGGCCGCGCGCTCCCCCCCGCCGCCCCTCCGGTGCCAACAGGCCAACGTCGTGATCGAGCTGAACGGCCTCAAGATCGCCGAGGACCGCACCTTCGCCGACTGCGCCCGCTACATGCTGACTGCGCTGCTCAACCTGGGGCTACCGGCGCCACCGCGGACACCGCAGGACTACGTGTCGCTGTTCAAGACAGGTGCGGCACTGGGGGCCCGGCACTTTGGTGCCGGCATTAGAGGGGGGCCAAGCTGGCAGTGCTGCGGCAGGGCAGGGGGCCTCCCGCGGGGGGCTGGGTAGCGGGCAGAGGGAGGAGGCGTTGGTCAGGCAGCAGCGCCGCCTCCGTTCGGATCACGAGGGCGCAAGCCTGCACTCAGCATGCGCTCTATGTGCCTGCGGCTGTGCGAGCAACGCATATTGTGGGTGTGAGCTCCCTCCTGCCCTCCTGCCCTCCTGCCCTCCCGCCCTAGTCGCCCCCGACACCAGCTCCTCCGAGGGCAAGCTGGCGCTGCTGCGCTCCTTCAAGCAGGCGCTGTCCGACTGGAGGGACCTGCTGCAGCGCTTCCTGAGGTCGGAAGACGACCAGGTGGGGTGGGGGGGAGGCGTGGGAAGTGGGGGAGTGACGGCGACACGCGTGGGTTATAAGGATCGTGGGCTGGAACTACGAAAGCACCGCTCCCAGAGGGGGAGAGGAGGAGGGGGCGCTACGGGGGGATGTAGAGGAGGGCGGAGGAGGGGGCGTGGAGAGGCACGAACGCGTCGCTGGGGCCCACTTTCCGCCAGACAGGGCACCCCACCACACGCGATGCTTCCCCCATGTGCTTCGCCGCCACCCACCCCGGAATTCCACCTCCTGCTCCTCCTCCTGCTCTTCCTGCTCCTGCTGTTCCTGCTGCCCGCGGCCCGCAGATCGAGCTGCTGCTGACCCTGGAGGAGTACTGCAACTGCGAGGGGGTGTTCGAGGCGGACGGCGGCGGCGGGGCGCACTACGCGCCCCTCTTCGCGCACATCCTGCGGCAGCTGTACGACACGGACGTGGTGGGTGGCCTGCGGCTTCCCACCTTCCCGCGCCTCCACCGAACTCTCCACCAACGTCGGCTGGAGGCAGCTCACCCCCACAACATGCGTTGCTCGCAACACGTATACCTCATCACGGATCGCACCCGGGAACTGACTCATCCCGCACCCGGGAACTGACTCATCCCGCATGGGTTCCTTTTCTCGGCTGAGGCGTAGGATGCTGCCATCTGCACGCACCCCACCACCACCACAACCACCAACGTCCTCCTCGCCCCCGCACTCCGTTTCCTATGTCTCGTGTAACCGGGTCCACTCGCCACTCCCCCCCCGCGGCCCCCCTCCCGCCCCGCCCCACCCGCAGGTGAGTGAGGAGGCGCTGCTGGCCTGGTCCAACGAAAAGGCTGCTGCGGACCCCGAGGAGCGGCACTACGTTGAGGCCCCGGACGTGAAGCGCTTCCTGGACTGGCTGCGGGAGGACGAGGACGAGGACGAAGAGGAGGACGAAGAGGAGGAGGACGAGGACGAGGATTAGGGAAGGAGGAGGAGGATTAGGGAAGAGGCGACTAGGGGGATGGCAGGATGACACGGGTGATGGTGATTGGGGGGTCGCGGGGATGGCATGGGGTGCAGAGGGCGGAAGAGATGCGGCGTGTGGGGTGGGGGCGCAGGAGGTGGGTGGTGCCCCGCTGAGGAGGGCGTGGGTGAGCGGCATGTGCAGCGCGTGTTTGGGAGCAGGGCGCTGTAGCGGAGGGTAGGGTGCTGCAGGCGGGAGGGAGGTGCGAAGCTAGGCGGGCAGAGCGCCGTCTGGAGCGATGGCGGGGGGGCCACGGCTGCGGCAGGAGAGGTGGCGTAGGCGGTGGTGATGATAGCGCTGGTGGTGGTGGTGGTGGTGGTGGTGGTGGTGGTGGTGGTGGTGGTGGTGGTGGTGGTGGTGGTGGTGGTGGTGGTGGTGGCAGCTTGTAAACCCTGACTGCCTCGGGCATACTCCGACAGGGGTTTGCTCCGTGGCAGGAGCCGTCGGGAGGTCAGGGCGGCTCCCTCAGCCGAACATAGCACCTCGCGCGTGCGGGGGGTACATGAACGAACCGGTAACTCGACGTGGAAGTGTGTGTGGGGGGGTGTAGCTGGCCCTCCCTAGACCGGGCACGAGCCTGGCGCGACGAAGAGACGCGCAGAGCGCGCTCACTGGGTTTGTCGGTTGCGTGCGTCGCCACTGACCGGCGCTGCGGCCCCACGGTGCGACATGGAAGCACGCAGCTAGTCCAGCGAGGGTGCCATTCTAGCAACACGTAGCGCGCCCACCACCGGCTCTTCCGGATTGCGGTAAAGTTCTCCATGGCAAGCAGCAGCAGCAGCCCAAAGGGCAGTACGTGCCGGGGGCAGTTCACGTTACTCTGAAACACAGGTTTGCACGGCACGCAACCCACATGGATCAACAATGTGCGTTTGCAAGACAGAGATGTGCTTTCGCATCACATTAAGTACAACCGAAGGGCGGGCTTGGTTTAGCTGTAAGTTGTGCGGCGGAGGTGGCTGCGGAGGGAGGGTTTGGGCCCTGACTTGCGGGGAGTCATAACGCCGATCTGACGGAACCTGACTCAGCCCGGAGTCAAGGATGCTAGTTGCAGTTGACATCCGAGTCGAGGTCTTGAAACGATTGACAGCTCGGGATATGAATGCGTATCACGCGCGCAGTTAAACGCCCGTTCTAGACCACCCTGGCCTGCGATTGACCTAGCAAATGCAGCCGATGATGGGGAATTTGACATCATTTTCATCCAGCTAAGCTTCGAGTGCGTTCCTCTGCGTGCTACGGATCGCGGGGGGCGTAGGGCTTGGGGGCCGCCGTACGGCATCGATCGGTGTCCGGCGCTCTCGGGTCGGTGGGTCCAAGGTCTCGCAATCTGCTACAGGTGATCAGAATTAGCATTAGGAAGCCTGCATGCGGCAATGCGTCGGGCTTTTTCCCGTTAGACCACAAACATAGTTCCAAAGCAGACCAACAGGCCATGTAGCAAAGCAACGCAGCGCCTTCAATGCGCAGTGATTAGCTGCAATTGATACGCAAATGGAGAGGCCAAGGAAGGCCGTGAAGCTGCTGTGGGAGAGCAGCGCATGCGTGGCACATGGGGCGGACGCCAGCGACAGCCGGCGCAGCCTGGGTCTTTTAGACTTGAGCACAGACATTCTCTTGAAAGTTATTTCATACCTGCAGCCCGCTGAAAAGTTGGCGTTGCGCGCCACTACCCGACCCCTGTGCGACGCGATCGATGTGACTCGCACCCACGTCGTCGTCCATCTCGCTCACGTCCAGCAGACTTTGTTCCTTGACCGTTGCCAGCGCGCGACCGCCTGTTCCGTGGCTCCATTTCCGCATCTCGCTACCCCGCGCCGCCCGGCGCAGGACAACACGGCCCCCGCTCCCGCAACCGGCATCCCCGCCCAGCCCGAGCCCCACCTGCCACCACACTCCACGCCCCACCGTCCGCCGCCTCCGCTTCAGCCTCACCGCAGCTGCATCCTCTCTGCCTTTGACAAATGGCCCCGCCTGATTGACGTGTACATCCTGGGCGACATGCCGGAGAGCCTCATCACGCGACTGGTGCAGGACGCAGTAGCGGCAGACCGCCTCTTCGACCTTCGCCACCTGCTGCTCCACAAAGTGCGCTGGGGCACCAGCCTCCGAGCCGCCGCAGTAGCAGCCCTCGTGGCCTGCGAGTCGGCGCTCCTTGGCGCCATCTCCCACGCGGCGGCAGTCTTGGAACTTGAGATGCTCGACCTCCCCCGCCCTCCGCCGCTCCTGATCGGCGGGGCCGGCGGCGGTGGCGGCGGTGGCGGTGGTGGCTTCGGTTTGAACGCGGCGGGTATCGGAGCTGCAGCGGCCGCCGCGGCGGACGCGGTGGGCTTTGAGCTGCCGCACATCCTGCAGCTGCGCCCAACGGACGAGCGCGCGAGGGACCCGGTCGCGCAGTCGCTCGTCCATTGGCTCACTCACTTTGCGGCGGCGCTGTCGTACGAGGGGGCCTTCGATGCGGCGAACCGCGTGGCGGCGCTGCTGTGGATGCCGGTGCTGGCGGACTCGGCTCGTGCCACCCTGGCGGCCGTGCAGCTGGCTCGGGGCCTGCCACTGGACGCGGCACGAACCGTCATGTCAATGCAGCCGAGGCACGCCGCCACGCTGGCGGGGTGTGTGCTGGAGGCACTGCCGCAGCAGCCGGCGGCGGCAGCCGCCGCGGCGGGCGCTAGCGCTGCCACGGGCGCCGCCAGCGGCGCGCGGAATAGTGAGCAAGGTCGAGGCGGAGGTATGGCGATGGAGGAGGAGCCGTCAGGGGCTGCTAGCGATGCCGCGGCGGCAGCCGAGGGTCCTGGCGGGGGACCTGACGGGGGACCTGGCGGGGGACTTGCTGGGGGACCTGGCGGGGGACCTGGCGGGGGACCTGGCGGGGGACCTGGCGGGGGACCTGGCGTTACCGGTCACGACGCAGCCGTGGATCTGTGCGCCCTCCGCTCCTACCTGGGCACGCTGGCGGCGATCGACGGCGCCGCCGCGGCCGCCGCGCTCAGCGTCGGCGGCTGGCACGCCGTACTGCTGGGGCCGCCGTCGCCGCTGGCAGTAGCCTTCGTGGAGGCGGTGGCGGCATGTGCGCGGCGGCTGCCGGAGCACGGCCTGGGGGTGCTGACCCTGCATTGGCTGCGCGGGCAGCTGCGGGCCGAGCAGCAGCGCAACCAGCTGCTTGAGCGGCTGGTGGAGATGGAGACGCGCCTGGCCAGGGCGCGTGGAGTGGTGCTCAAGGGAGGCGACGCCGGAGGCGGCGGTGATGGCGGCGGTGATGGCGGCGGTGATGGCGGCGGTGATGGCGGCGGTGATGGCGGCGGTGATGGCGGCGGCAGCGAGCACGATTGGGTCACCGAGATAGACCGTGTGCAGCGTGAACTCGTGGTGTTGGAGCGGCGGCTGGTGGTGGAGCAGGAGGACTGCGCCGCCGCCGTCAGTGAGTACGTCAACAAGCACGTGCTGCCGGCGGGGCGAGTGCACCGCTACAGCGCCTGCTGGGCTCCCGGGACTGACGTCGCGGCGGAGATGGCGGAAGCCAACATGGCCGCCGCAGCGGCGGCGGTGGCGGCGGCGAAGGACGGCGCCGACGCAACCGCCGCCGCCGCCGCCGCCGGCACCAGCCGCGCGCGTGCCGTACTCTCCCCTCCGCCGCCGCCGCGGCAGACGCAGGCGCAGGTTCTTTCCCGCCTGCTGTGCCTCATCCCTCCACAGACCCCGGAGGCGGGCTGTGGGTGGATGAGGCACGGCAAAGGCCCCTCCGCTCCCTCGGGCGCGTCCAGGCCCACGCCCACGCCGTACGAGATTGCCGTACGGGAGACCCTGGCCAGCGTCGCGGCGCTGCTGCTGGTGGGCAGCGGTCTGGTCGACGCCGCCACCGACCTGCTGGGCGCCGTACAGCTGACGTCACACCTGCACCGCGCGTCGCTGCTGGACCGCATGTGGGCGCTGATGGGCGCGGGCAGCACGTGGGTGCGCGCGTTGCCGTACCACGCTGCCGTACAGGACGCTGCGGGGCGGGAGGTGCCGCTGGGGAGCAGCCTGGACGACCTGGAGGGCGCTCCGGGCAGCCGGCTGTACTTCCTGGAAACGCTGGTGGGTTGAGAAGTGACCCGTGGTGGGGAGGGGGGGGAGGAGGAGGAGCAGGAGGGGGAGGAGCAGGAGGAGGAGGGAGGCGTGGGGTTCGTTACTGTTAGGCGGGTGGCGGCAGATAAGCCACGGTGGGCGGACCGAGCGGTGGTGGTCACTCCTGGTGGTGGTCACTCCTGCTGGTGGTCACTCCTGCTGGTGGTCACTGAGCCCGTCTTCGTCATCTTATTGCGCCACCATACTCGGCACCCCTCACCCCACTGTGCACCTGTGGCTCCGCGCCGCTGCTGTGCGCCATGCCGGACCCGCTTTAACCGCCGATCCCAACCGCCAATCCTAACTGTCCACCCCAACCGCCTGCATGCAGCCTGTCTGGATGGTGGGGATGGAGGAGGAGGCGGATGATGGCATGGGGCTGAGCTCCGGAAGCGAGGACGACGACGACGATGCCGAGGGTGAGGGTGAGGGTGAGGACGCCGACGGCGGCGACGGCGACGGCGACGTCTTGGGTGCTGACGGCGGCGACGGCGACGGCGACGTCTTGGGTGCTGACGGCGGCGACGGCGACGGCGACGTCTTGGGTGCTGACGGCGGCGACGGCGACGGCGACGTCTTGGGTGCTGACGGCGGCGACGGCGACGGCGACGTCTTGGGTGCTGACGGCGGCGACGGCGACGGCGACGTCTTGGGTGCTGACGGCGGCGACGGCGACGGCGACGTCTTGGGTGCTGACGGCGGCGACGGCGACGGCGACGTCTTGGGTGCTGACGGCGGCGACGGCGACGGCGACGTCTTGGGTGCTGACGGCGGCGTTGGTGCGGTCGGGGCCGATGCCAATGTCGATGAGGAGCTGCTGGGCATCATCTTCGGCGGTGACGGTGTCGATGGCGGCGACGGTGGCGGCGGTGACGGGGAGGGCGAGGCCGATGGTCTGGAGGCTGGCGCCGGGGGGGGAGGCGCCGGTGGAGCCGGTGGCGGTGATGCCCCGGCTGCGGTCCAAGACCAACAAGGTCACGAACCGCAGCACCAGCAGCAGCAGCAGCAACAGCAGCAACAGCACCAGCAACAGCACCAGCAGCATGCGCCGGGGGAGGCGGCTGGGGCTGCTGCTGGCGGCGATGGCGGCGTCGCTGCTGAGCCTCATCCACCTCTGCCCATCGAGCAGCTCCTGCAGCAGGACGTACAGCAGCAGCTCCTGCAGCAGGACGTACAGCAGCAGCTCCTGCAGGAGGACGTACAGCAGCAGCTCCTGCAGCAGGACGTACAGCAGCAGCTCCTGCAGGAGGACGTACAGCAGCAGCAGCAGCAGGAGCAGGCGGCGGCGTTGCCGAATGTCGAGGCCGGGCCGCCGCCGCCCGGGCCTGCGCCCCCTCCCGGCCCGCTCCCCCCGCCGCCTGGGTTCGAGGGCGCTGACGGCGAGGAGGAGCTGCACGAGGAGCGGCGAGTGCGGCTGCTGAGCCGGGCGGTGCATTGGCTGTGGTCCATGTCGTCGACCATGTGCGCCTCCGCCGTCGCCGCACAGCAACCCAGCGGCGGCCCCGGCGCCGGGCGGCCTCACCCCTGCCGCGGCTTCAGGGCGCACCCCGACCTGGTGCGACACGCGGAGGCGGTCGTGGCGGCGGTGCTCCAGGGAGGCAGCGGAGGTGGCGGCGGCGGCGGCGCCGCCGCCGCCGCGACAGCGAGCGGGTCGGAGGCGCAGCGAAGTGGGTCTTCTGGGGCTCCGCCGGCGGCGGCGGCGGCGGCCGCGCAGCCGCCGCCAGCCGGTGCTGACGCCGGGCCGCCGGGCAGTTGTGAGGTGTGGTGGGCGTCGCTGGCTACGCTCATGGCGGCGTGTGTGACGGCGCCGGACGTGCAGCGGCGGGCGGTGGAGGCGGTGGTGGCGACGAAGGACGTGCGGGCGCGGCTGGCGTCGGCGGTGACGGTGGCGGTGGTGCTGGTGCAGCACGGGCACATGAGCCTGGCGGGGGAGGTCATACTGGCGTCGTACGGCAGTTCGCCCGCCGGGAGGCTCTCGGGCGGCGACGGCGGCGGCGCGGCTTCGGCGGCAGACGGCACAAGCAGCAGTGGCAACGGCGGCGGTGACGGCGGGAGGGAGCCCATGCAGGTTGACGCGGGTGGCGGCAACGGCGGCGCCGACGGCGGCGCGTCGACGGCGGCGGCGGCGGCAGGCGCCCAGGACTTTAGCATGACGATCAGCGGCTACCCTGCCCTCTTGTGGGCGTGTGCGCATTTGGACCATGCAGTACGACTGGCCAGCCAGAACGCCCGAACCGCCGCCGCCGCCTCCTTGCCCGCGGCAGCCGCCCCGCCCCGCTCCGACACGCGCGCCAGCCACATCGCCGCCGTCGCCGCCGCCGCCCCCGAGGAGGCGCGGCTGCTGGTGCCGTTGATGCGGTCGCTCCCGCCGCCCTTCCTGGAGCGCTGCCTGCTAGAGGTGCCCTCCCTGCTGAGCCCCACCGACCTGTCTCGCCAGCTGCTGATGTCGTCGCTGGGTCGACCCGACCCCGTGCTGCGACATGACGACATGGCTCTGGCGCTGCGGCACCTCATGTACTACAGCAAGCTGTCGGTGGGCGCCAAGGTTGGGGTAAGCAGGGGCCGGCGGCTTCCAGGGTGTTGTTGTTGTTGTGACATCGGTGTTTCTGAGGTGCTGGTGTGACATCGGTGTTTGTGAGGTGGTGGTGTGATTGGTGTGACATAGGGGGACAGCAAGCGGGAGTGGAGGAGCGGGGAGGGGAGCTGTCAGCGCCAACAGGGTTCTGGTGCTGAAAGGGGAGGGGCGGGTGGTGGTGGTGGTGGTGGTGCGGACGACGGCGGGACGCTCTGGCGGCGTGGATCGTCGAGCGCAGACCTGCACGCACTTCCTGCCGATCTCCCGAAACCCGGCCAACCGTCAACTGTCAACCATATCAACCGCCAAACCACTCTGCTTCGGACCCCCTTACCCGTCCCATCTCCACGCCCTTCTAAACGGTTTTCCTCGCGTACCCGGGTCTTCTTTTGCAATCCCCACCATCCCCACCGTTCTTCTCTTTCCCGGCCCCCCTTCCTCCAGCTGCGGGCCGCCGGGGTGATGCCGCCCATGGAGCGCGAGCTGACTGGGGTGTCGCTGCTGCTGGCCTCCATCGTGCGACTGTTGGACAGTCCACTGCTGCAGTCGCTGGCGGCGGGGGCCTCAGCAGGCGAGGAGGAGGAGGGGGAGGAGGGGGAGGAGGAGGGCGCGCTAGAGGAAGAGGGCGGGGAAGCGAACGGAGGAGGCGACGGCGGCGACGCCGACGGCGACGCCGATGGAGGAGCTGGCGGCGGCGGCGGCGGCGGCGGCAGTGGTGAAGGCGAAGGCGACGTTGGCGGGCGGTTTGACGAGTGGGAGGATGTTGGTGAGCCGGACGAGGAGCTCTCGACCCTGGACGACGATGAAGCGTCAGACGATGCCGATGAACATCGGGACGAGGCGGGGGAGGCAGCGGGTGGTGAGGACGGCGCCGGAGCCGGCACCTCCTCCGCCAGCCGCCAGGATAGGGCCCCCCAGGACGTGGCCATGCGGGACGTGGCGCCCCAGGAGCCTGGCTCCGCCGGGCCGCAGGCACCGCCGCCGCCGCCACCTCCACCACCTCCGCAGCCCACCATCCGCTCCTACCAGCACCTCCTGGACATGCACCTGGACCCGCTGGCGGTGCGGCGGCTGCAGCTGGTGCCGTCCATCCTGCGCGATATGGTTTCGGAGGCGCGGGAGGCGGGGGTCGTACCTACACACCTCGCCGGCGCAGCAGGCGCCGGCCAGCCCAGCACGAGTACGACGAGCACGCCAGCGGCGGTGATGGCGGGGCCGGCGACGGCGATGACGACGGGGCAATGTTGGGGGTGGCGGCAGTGGCCCCCGGGCGTTATCGCCTGCCGCCGTCTGCCCCGGCTGGTGGCTGACGCGCTGGAGCCGCGTGACCAGAGGGTGCTCGGGCCGCTGCTGGCGCGTATGACCGTCGCGCTCACCTCCTGGGACCTGCCGTACGCCGTCGTACTCGGCGTGCACACGGCGCGCGACGTTGCGGCGGAGCGGCTGGGCGAGAGCGGCACCGAGGTGGCTGTGAGCTCCCTGGAGCGCCTCTGCAACACCTGCAGCCGCTACCGTATGGCGATGGAGCTGTCGAGAACCGCGGCAGGACCGGCGGCGGCTGCGCCGCCGCCGCCGGCGGCGGAAGCCGCTGGCGACGGCGGCGGCGGCTGCGCCTCCGGCCGCGGCCGCGGCCGGCGACGCCGGCGGCGCGAGATGGAGCGGCACTGGCGGCCCCCTGGAGGATCTCGCAGCGGCTGCGGCGGCCGGCTGCTGGCTCCGCGGACTTCCTGGTGTACGGCAGCCGAGCTGCTGGTGCACTGCTTCTCGGGCTACTGGCGGCAGCGGGTGTCCGCTGCCGTACTGACCATGTCGGCCATGATGGTGGGGCTGCCTGAGCGGGACCGGGTGGGCCCTATGGCGCAGCTGTTTCTGCTGGCGGCCGTGGGCGTCCCGGAGGCGGAGGAGGCGGCGGAGGTGGCGGCGGCGGCGGCGGAGGCGGCAGCGGAGGTGGCGCAACAGCAGCCACCGCCGGAGGAACAGGTCTTGCAGCAGCCAGGGTGTGGGCAGCAGCAGCAGGAGCAGCAGCTGCGAACACTACCACAACGCGCTTCTTGCGGGGCAGTCGACACGGCAGGGTCGCCGCTGCCGCCTCCGCTGCTGCCCTCCGCGGCTGCTGCGGCGGCGCCTCCCCCTCCGATTGCTGGAGGTTCCCCGGAAGGTGCGGCTGCTCCGGAACCGCCCCCAGCCGGGGCCCCGCATGCCAGTCTGCTCGCCTCCTTGCGCGACGTCGTCCGCCCCTGGCGGAAGCGGCTGCAGGAGCTGGCGGCATCGGTGTGGGGCGACGAGCTGCTGGTGCCGGCGCTGCCGCCGCTGCCGCCGCCGCTGCGCAGCGCCCGTGCCGCCGCCGCTTCTACTCGCGACGGCGCCGCCGCCGCCGCCGAGGCGGCGGCTCCGTCAATGTGCCGGCCGGATTGCACGATACCGCCCGCTGCATCCGCGAGTTCGCCGGGGACCCGGGTAGATACAGCGGCGGCGGCGGGAGCAGCGGCGGTGGCGGTGGGCGCAGCGTCGGCGGAAGCCACCGCCACCGCCACCGCCGCCGCCGCCGCCGCCGGATACGCCGGCCGCTTCCGCTCCAGCATGGGTCAGTGCTGGGCTCGGAGGAGCGGCGACGAGGCGCAGCTCCTGCCCCTCAGCCTGGCGTTCAATGACTGTATTGAGGCGCACCTAGGCGACAACGACCCGCTGGTCCGCGTTGTGATGCTGCTGACGACCGCCCTCCTGGCGGCCATGGACGTCATCCCGAAGCACTGCCTGGAGAAGACACCGCAGCCGCAGTCGCAGTCGCAGCCGCAGCAACAGCAACAGCCGCAGCCGCAGCAGGAGCAGCCGCAGCAGCAACAGCTGCAGCAGCAGCCGCAGCCGGCTGCCGTGGAGGCGACCTCGAACGCGAGCGCCATGGGCCGGGTCCTGAATGCCCAGATCCGGTATCGGCTGGCGGGCCGGCGGCAGTACCCCGCGGGCGACATGGTGGTCACTTGCCTGCGGAGCTTCGCGGTGGTGGGACTGGTGCGGGCGCTGGAGGTGAGGGGCGGGGCGCTGGGGTGGTGGGGGGAATGGAGGGACAGAGCCGGATGGGGTTGTCGGGGTGGATGGGATGGGCCCATGTTTTTTTCTAGCCTCTTCCTCGCTTGTCGGACCACGGCTTTACCCTCTCCCCCTCCTCGGCCCCCCTCGCCCGCCAGGTGCCCCGGGTGGTCCTCACCACACTGCTGGAGGGCCTGCTGCTGCTGTACGTGCAAACCGCCGGCAAACCAGCATCACGGACCGACGGCGAGGTTGCGCCTGGCGAGGTTCTGGGTGGCGGGGACGCCACTTGCGCTCCAGCGGCCACAACCGTGGAGGCCTGCAGTGGGGGGAGCGACGGAGGTGGCCAGGCGGCAAGCAGGGGAGCAGCCGGAGGGTCTGGCAGCGGCGGCGCTGGCGGCAAGGCAGGGGACGGAGGCGCCGCCGGCGAGTTTGGAATGCCCGCCAGCGGAGGAGAAGGCGGCGGCGGTGGCGGCGATGGCGGCGACGACCGAGATGCATCGTCGGATGTGGAGGCTGAGGCTAAGAGCAGGTTCATGTTTCTGGCGATGGCCCGCCTGGTTGCGGAGCTGGTCCGTGAAGCGTACGACACGGCCGAGCCGCCCCACCTGGCGCGCTTGAGGGCCGCGATTGAGCGAGCGCGTGCAGCTGCAGCAGATCTGAAGCAACAACAAACGCATCGACAACCACAGGAGCAGCAGCCGCAGCCGCAACAGCAGCAGCAGCAGCAACAGCAGCAGCAGCCGGGGCTGGCGGCTCGTGAGGCGGCGGAGACGCAATTGCGTGAGCCAGGCGGCGACAGCGGCGCGAAGTGGTGGGATATCGAGCTGGCAGCGGCGTCTGCGGTTGCCGCGGGCGTAGCTGCCTCAGGCGAAGGTTCATGCGATGCTGCGGACGGCGCCTTGGCGCGGATTACCCTGGTGGAGGAACTGCTGCAGAGCATGGGCTGGAGCGGCAGTGGGGCCGGCGGTGGGGGCGGCAGCGGCGGAGGCTGCTGGGTGGGAGGCGGAAGCGGGGACGGGAGCGTCAAGGATGCTTGAACTGGGGGAGAGGCTTTTCTTTTTCACGAAGTGCGAAAATGAATGCGTAGTACCCGTATGGAACATATCAGTATTACAGCGAGCGGGTGCAGACTGCAGAGCATACACACTGTTGCAAATCGCCTGCCTGTGTTCGGATGGTAAGGTTGTAACTGTGTGCTGGATAGCTGATTAAGGAGATTCGATGGTGGCCGAACTGGCCATGATCCTGAGCCGGTACAGGCATGTACAGTCGCCATGACGGGCGGCCATTGTTGTACGCTGGCTGCAGTACCTGCCCGCAAGCCTGCGCCAAAACATGGATTCGTCCGATTGTCCATTTCCCGAAGATGGAATCAAATGCTTGTAGTGGAATACGACTGTCATCGTTAGCTGTAACGTACACCGCTTGGCCTTAAGGCCTATCTATCCACTTCGACATCGCTGAGGCCGAGCAGTGGAACAATTTATTTCCATCAGCATGGAACAATTTATTTCCATCAGCGTCACCAACTTGTGGTAACATTGTAAATCGGCCGAAAACGTCGTACATTTTGGGAACCATAGCAGTCAAAGACGGGAACCGTCTTCTTCGTGAAGCAGATGATCGTGTATGTTATTTTCGGTTTAGTAAGCGTGGATGGAAGGGCATGTGGACGATGCGTGGGATCACGTGCTGTCCTTGACTTGTCTGGCCTCGGTGTACCCAGGGGTAGCTGGGTTGCCATCCTTCTGGGGAGCCCTCTGTTTTGCATATGTCAGGCTCAAACTTGTCATCTGGTCCTGGGGCCTCTAGCACTGTCTCGTCTTTTCCAGTGGTGGGCCTTGGCGTGCCCAGGGGTGCTTGGGTTGTCTTTCTTGTCAGGGTCCACTGTGTTGGGCGAGGTGAGGTGTCAAGTGTTTTGGGTGGCTTTCGGGGCGTCTGCTGGCTGCTAGCGCTGTCATCTCGTATGGTGCGGTGATGTCTGGGTCTTCCCCCTTGGGTTTGGCCCGGCTTGCCTCTGCTGAGTCCAGGACATGGCCCCCCTTCTTGTCCTGGGTAAATCGGGCTTGAGTTCACGTAAGCATTTGATTTGTTGCGTTGCGAGGTATGTAAGGTACCTTAGGTACCGGTCCCCAGCCTGTATCGTGAGGCGCGCGGCGTACCAGCGTAGCGCATTCACGCGGTTTTCTCAGCTGGCGCTCTCTTTCATCGGCCCCCGTCTGCTACCATACTTTTGTAGCCAACCCAATGTGGTACCATGGACATGCTGCTATTCCTCTTGTGTTGCCGTGTAGGGCACTGTGAGTTGCGCTCGTCCGGCCCACTGCTCTAAAAAACGCCTGTTAGGGGTATCCATTGTTTTGCATCTGCCAGGCGGCAATCCCGTCCGTTCGCGGCTACTGTTTCCCGGTCATTTTGCGGTCTTTTTGCGCGCAGCTTCCCAGGCCCCGCTGTTAATTTCGTGTACTGGGGACTTTTATTGCGCTGCCGGCCATGCGGAAATGCGGCCCGTCTGGGCTGTTTCTCCAGCCACTACTTTTCGGCATCGGCGGTAGAATATACGAGCACCGCTCGTATTACACGGTCCCGGCCCTCTCCACATACGATCTCGGCTTTTTTTAGCAGGGAATGTCATGACGAGCATCCTCCGCGCAGCTTTCCGACGCTCGCTTGTATTTTTGCCTTTTAGGGGTGTCCGTTCTGCATTCGGCCAAGTGGGCAGCCGGTCCGTCTGTGCTGCTCGTCTGACCCGTGTACCATAGTCTAAAGTCGGCATCGGCGGTAGTTTCATACGAGCTCGTCTGGGGCAAATCTCGCTACAATGGTCTGCTACAATCCCGTCCGATCACCCCTTCCTCGCCGCCTCGCCCGCGGGGGAGGTGGTCTTCCCGGGCCGCCCGGGTGCCGAGGAGTGACCCGACGGCTGACTCGGGTGCGATTTTCTGGGCCTTAGGCCCCCGCTCTGCTGTCTTTTGTGGGTGCTTTTGGGTTCTGGGGCTTGGGGCCCCCGTTTTGCCGGAACGCGTTCCTCGCGTCTCGCTGCAGGCTTGGTGCAGGTGGTTCGTGTTGTCTGGACGCGCTTGTTCTCCTCCCCGTGCTTTGAGTTGTGTGTGCTGCCTTCTCCGTGTCCTCGTGTTTGGCTGCCTTCGGCTTTTGCCCCCTCCCGGCCGGTGAGGGCGGGCTCTTTTGCCCGGTGACCCGTGTCGTGGTCTGGCCCATCGGGCCCGCCTGGTTGCGCTTCCGCGCTTGAGCCGTTCTGGCTCCCTTGTAATACTCGCATTCTGCTACAATGGGCCCGCCTCAGTGCGTTTGCCGAGCTGGGGCTGGCCCCCCGCGGGTGGGGGGCCATCCCGTCCGATCACCCCTTCCTCGCCGCCTCGCCCGCGGGGGAGGTGGTCTTCCCGGGCCGCCCGGGTGCCGAGGAGTGACCCGACGGCTGACTCGGGTGCGATTTTCTGGGCCTTAGGCCCCCGCTCTGCTGTCTTTTGTGGGTGCTTTTGGGTTCTGGGGCTTGGGGCCCCCGTTTTGCCGGAACGCGTTCCTCGCGTCTCGCTGCAGGCTTGGTGCAGGTGGTTCGTGTTGTCTGGACGCGCTTGTTCTCCTCCCCGTGCTTTGAGTTGTGTGTGCTGCCTTCTCCGTGTCCTCGTGTTTGGCTGCCTTCGGCTTTTGCCCCCTCCCGGCCGGTGAGGGCGGGCTCTTTTGCCCAGTGACCCGTGTCGTGGTCTGGCCCATCGGGCCCGCCTGGTTGCGCTTCCGCGCTTGAGCCGTTCTGGCTCCCTTGTAATACTCGCATTCTGCTACAATGGTCTGCTACACTGCCGCCCCCCTGGCCGCCCCCGACGCCGGCCTGGCGCCCCGCCTCGCTGTCGTCCCCTCCGCCTCCACCCTCGGCGTCACCTTCACAGCGGGCGCCCCTGGACCGTACCCTGTGGACCTCGACCGGGTCTACAGCCGTCTGCAGCGTGCTGCCACCCTGCCCCTCTCTGCCTTCGGCCGCGCCTTCGCAGCCTCGGGCTATGCCCTCAGCCGTGTCCTCTACCACATGGAGTTCGTCGGCCTCCCCCCCCCTGGCCTGCGGGCGGCCCTTCAGGCCACCACCGCCGCCTTCGTCGACCGCCGCTGCACCCCCGCCGCGCATCAGGCCCGCACCAACCGTGTACCTGCCGGAGCCGGCCTGCTCTACCTCGCCCTGCCCCCCTCCGCTGGCGGCTTCGGCCTCCTCCCTCTCGAAGCCCACGTACGGGCTCGCCACGCCGTCCTGGCCGTGCGAGGCCTGGCCGGCGCGTGTGGCCTCCTGCCGTCTGCCCCCCAGTGGCCCCAGCTCCTCCTCGCCCTCCTGCGCCACGGCCACCCCGCGGCCCACCCCCTGTGCCTCCTGCCCCTCCATGGCGACGCCCGCACCACCGCCGCCCCGCTGGTGCTCGGCCGGCCCCTCCCACGGGGCTCCCCGGCCCTCGCCCAGCTGCTTACGGCGCTCGCCCATCTCCCGCCCATCACCATCCTGGACCCCACACTGGCCGCCCCGGGACCCTGGTGCTTCTCGGCGCCCCTCTGGGGCAACCCCCTCCTGGTCGATGCCACCGGCCGGGGCCTGGAGACCGACTTCCCCGACCTCGCCCAGCTGCGTGGGCTTGATACGGTGGGTGTCGCCGTCCAGTGCTACAATGCCCTGGGCCGGGTCCGGACGGCCCTCGCTGTCGCCGCTGCCGGGGGGCCCCCCGCCATACGCTGTACCGAGTACCTGCGGCTCGACGTCCTCCGCGACGTCCTCCGCCTCTCCCCCGCCCACCCCGTCCCGGCCTCCATGCGGGATGGGGCCACGGGCCTGGCCCGCGTCGACGCCCTCGTTGGCCGCCTTCCCGCCACCTGGGCCATCGCGGCCCTCCTCGTTCTGGCGGCCCCGGGGGGTGCGGCTGCCGCCCCCCCCGCTGCGGACGCCTGGGGCCGCCTGGCCCGCTGTGTCGGCTGGCGGGTGGGCCCCGCGGCCATTCCCCTTGTCTCCCTCACCGTCAAGTCGGCTACCATCCTGCAGCTCGGCCCAGCCTTCGCTGCTCTGGCGGCTAAGCATACGGCCTTCCTTCAGGAGGCCTGGGAGGCTCCCCTTCCCCCGGCAGCCCTGGCCTCCACCCTCCGGGAATTTCAGGCCACTCTGGTGCGCCTCTGGCGTCTTCGATGGGACAACACGCACAAGGAGCCCCTCTGGCGGCTCGCCATGAACGGGTTCCATGGCTTCCCCATGCACGCGGCCCTCCTGGCGCGGGGGTCGCCCACGACCCCCTGCCCGTGCGGAGCGTCCATGGCCACGGGCCGCCGGCGCCACCACTTCTGGGAGTGTGTGGTGGCCTTGTCATTGCGTGACGAGCTTGTGGAGGCGATGGGGGGCGCGGTTGTCCTGCTCCCGCAGCATTTGTGGCTGGGTCGGCCCCCATTGGGGGTGCACCCGCTTGTTTGGGATGTGGTGTGCTTGGCGGCCGTCGCGGCGTTGGGTTTGGGGCTCCGCCTCCTGTTTCGGGTGCAGGCTGGGGCCCCCGGGGGGCGCATGCCGGTGGTGCGGGTGTGCGCAGCGGTGACGGCCGACTTCTGGGCCCGCCTCAGTGCGTTTGCCGAACTGGGGCTGGCCCCCCGCGGGTGGGGGGCCATCCCGTCCGATCACCCCTTCCTCGCCGCCTCGCCCGCGGGGGAGGTGGTCTTCCCGGGCCGCCCGGGTGCCGAGGAGTGACCCGACGGCTGACTCGGGTGCGATTTTCTGGGCCTTAGGCCCCCGCTCTGCTGTCTTTTGTGGGTGCTTTTGGGTTCTGGGGCTTGGGGCCCCCGTTTTGCCGGGACGCGTTCCTCACGTCTCGCTGCTGGCTTGGTGCAGGTGGTTCGTGTTGTCTGGACGCGCTTGTTCTCCTCCCCGTGCTTTGAGTTGTGCGTGCTGCCTTCTCCGTGTCCTCGTGTTTGGCTGCCTTCGGCTTTTGCCCCTTCCCGGCCGGTGAGGGCGGGCTCTTTTGCCCAGTGACCCGTGTCGTGGTCTGGCCCATCGGGCCCGCCTGGTTGCGCTTCCGCGCTTGAGCCGTTCTGGCTCCCTTGTAATACTCGCATTCTGCTACAAGGCTCTACAGGGCCACGGCGCCCTAGGCGCCGTGGTCCTCGTCCTCTTTTTGTGGACCTCGTCATGGGGTCGCGCAACTTTCTGTCCGCTTGCGGCGCAGTCTCTGCTCTCCATCGTCTCTCGTCTTTCGCCCTCTCTGGTACTGGCTGCTGGAGCTTGGGCGCGCTCTGGTGCTCGGCGGCGCTGGCGCCTCTGCTTATGGTCCTCGCTCCGGGCCGCGGCTCCTCCGCTCGCTACGCCTCGCGGACGGCTCCGTGCTCGTGGTCTTGCCCACGCTGAAGGCTCGGTTCTTGTGGAGGCAATGGACTCGACGGTTCGGTTCTGTGGGATGGCCATGGACCCGTTTCCGACTCGCTGTGGTGACTCTCGCCCACGTTGCAGGCTTGGTTTTGGTGGCTCGTGTTCGACACGCTTCCCTACTCGGCGCGGATCTTGATTCGTGGCCTGACTAGCGGCTTGGGCTTTTGGCCCCCCCGTTGCGCTCTCGCGTATCGCTGCAGGCTTGGTATTTGGTGGCTCGTGTTCGGCACGCTTTCCCTACTCGGCGCGGGTCTTTTTCCCGTGGCCTTCGTAGCGGCCTGGCCTTTTGGCCCTCCCGGTGTGCTCTCGCGCATCGCTGCAGGCTTGGTGTTGGTGGCTCGTGGTCGGCACGCTTTCCCTACTCGGCGAGGCTCTTTCGCACTTGTAGTCGTTTTCGGTTTCCCTGTCGGCCTCGGTCCGGCTGCCTTTTCCCGACCAGTGAGGAGTGGTTTTGCCTTCGTCCGGTGATCTGTGTTGTGGCCTGGCCCATTGGGCCCGCCTGGTTGCGCTTCCGCGCTTGAGCCGCTCTGGCTCCCCTGTAACACTCGCATTCTGCTTAACAATGGTTCTGGCTCCCTTGTAATACTCGCATTCTGCTTAACAATTACCGGTAGTATCAATACCCTCGCAGTTCGATCCTGGCGGTCTGCCATTGAAGAAGTGAACAATGAAGCGCGTGGACGTGGTCCATCCATACATCAAAGGATGACGAGTACAAATAGCGAAGCCAACAAGCATCGCGCCAGCTCGCGCGGGAAAGTATATAGGCCGTCACACAAGGTGTCGCCAACAATTCCACTCTTACGTAGTTACCGTGAATGAATCTATTGCTTAGGCTGGAGTTCTACTTTAAACCAATCCGGATGCTGGGACGAACCTGAGGCTCGAGGGATTGACAGCAGCAATGAAGCACTGCTTACCTATACTACTGTTATTGCAGCTGCTAGTTACAGCAAGCGGGGCGGCGGTAAGTCCGCCCGACTAACGGTTTGCTGCTACCGAGTCAAGGACCGATCAGTATAATCACGTTGCGCAGGACCAGGAGCCTCAGCAAGAAGAAACGTTTGTTGGATCGGGTGGAAAGCCAGGCGTGTGCAGCGAAGCATGCTACCAGGTGGCCACCTGCAATGAGGAGGTCGGCGGCAGGTGCGGTGCTGCTGGACATCGCCCCGGCCCCAAGTTCTTTGGGCTCTAAGTCTGTCAGGGGAAGGAGAATAATTAAGGCCTTGACGCTGGCCACGTCCGGTTGCGTGCGAACGCCACATGCGCAGTCCTGCCCACGTACGTGGAACGGTCACCCGACGTCCACCCCAGGACGCAACCGCAATGACGTCTTCGTTGCGCTCATTCTTGGCATGGCCTCTTCGTGCACCAAGCCCCGCCCTTCTCCTCTCCCCCACGTCTGTCTTACCTCCTAAGTGCCAACCTACGGGTTTCCTCTCAACCTCCCCCGGGCCCTGTTCTCCTGGTTGTCCTTGTCTTTCCTTGTCTCTATGTACCCGTTGACACACGGGTTTCCTCTCCGTCCCCGGGGGCGGCATTCCAGGTGCGACTGCCCCAAGCACCTGACGGGTACGGACTGCTACCGCAACACCAGCGCCAGCCAGCTGGCAGGCTACACGCAGCTGCCGCACAAGGAGGCGTGGGACCCCATGCCCTGCCTCAACAACTGCACTCAGCGGGGGAGGTGCATCCTGGGGGCATGCGTCTGCACGCGAGGTGGGGGCGGGCGGCGGACTAGGAAGCGGGGGACGGGGGGACGGGGTGGAGGGGGACGGGGTGGAGGGGCCGTGGGGGAGGGGGCCGGTGCGCGCTGCAGTCGTACTTTGCCAGGAAGCTGATGTTCGTTTGGGGTACTTCTGTGGTGCTCCCGATGGAGCTCAGGGTGACTGTGTGTATGATGTTTGCTTGGCGAGAGGAGGGCGGCAGGCAGGTTCTCTGGGCGGGAGGAGGGGGGAGGCAGCATCTCTTTCCGCCCGGCACTTATCTCGCCAGAGCCGTCCACCGAACCTGACCCCACCCCGCCCCGCCCACGGGTCTTCCTCGAAACCCCGCCCCGCCCCACCCGACCCCGCCTCCAAGGGAACTTCACCTCCGACTGCTCCGTGTCCCTCGACTCGGCGAACAAGCCGGTGCTGCTGGCGGGTAGCGGCTACACGCCGCGAGAAAGGCGGCCGCGGATATATGTGTACGACATACCGCACAAGTATTCGTCATGGTACGGGGTGGTTTTGGTTGTGACCGCCACTATTTGCCGTGCGTACGCGTGGAGGCCTTCATCCAGCGGGGCAGCGGCAGCAGGTCCCGGTCTGCTGCTGCCCGTACATCATTTCGAAACATATCCCAGCCACGATTGTTAAAATACTCCAACATCCCCAAAGGGGATGTAGTTGTAAAGCGTATACGGCTCAGCGGTACCGCAGAGCAAGCCTCGGACCCTGCAACCCAACAACTTGCATCCCTAGGGCCCCGCCTGGTGCTAGCTGGCGCCTCTCGCGTTCCTCCGGCCCTTCCTCATCTCCGGCACTCCCGCCCCCCCTGTTCCCCAACCCCGCCCCCCCCCGCAGGCACAACCCCTTGCGCCTGGACCGGGGGCTGCACTGGGTGTTTTGGGAGCGACTGCTGGGGAGCGGGGTGGTCGTGGGGGACGGGGAGGAGGCGGTGAGGCGAGGGTGTGTGCGTGCGATGGTGGCGCTGGGTGCTGGTTCAAAAGGTGACTGAAATCACCTCTTCGGCGCCGCCGTACGTGCCCTCCGCTGCGCCGCCCAGCCGACCTACCCTGCCCTACCTCGCCCCTGCCTCGCCCCTGCCATCCGCTGTAGTGCGTGGATAAATGCCCCTAAGCGGGTGCGTACAAGCATAGTCATAGTAAGACGAATAACATCACCGATGTGAGCTCCTTTTATACCGTTGCTAACTCGCAACATCCGCTGCTCGGCTATGCTGTGTTTACATATCACTGGCTGCTGTCCGGCCGCCTGCCCGCCCTCCAGGACTGGTACTACGTCCCGATAAAGCTGCGCTCCACCTCGGACGGATACCGCCTGCTGGAGGCGCTGTTCCACGTGCGTCAAAACTGGCCGTGGTACGACAGGTAGGTGTACGACCGGTCAGGGTCTGCGCGGTGGTATGCATGACAGCGCGGCGCCTCGTTGTTGCCCCTCTGGTTGCTCCTCTGGACCGGAGCATGCGAAGTGACGGCTTGGTGGGCGCAGCTGCAACTGCAGCCACAACCGCAACCACAACCAACACAGGCCGTCAGCTCCCGCTCTAGTTCCACTCCCTCACCCCGGGCCCCTCCGCCCCCCCACCCCCCCGCGCCTCCGCCTCACAAACCAACCCCCAAAGGCTCCAGGGGCACCGCCACTTCGTACTGCACGGCGGGGACACCGGCCGCGGCGAGGTGCCGGTGGGTCGTGGTTGGTTGTCGGTTATAATGGTTGTGGAGTTCCTTGGAGTGGCCGCGTGGTCGCGCGCAAGACGTCTAATGTGTCTTTTTCTCGCATCCACGGGTCTTCCTCGAAACCCCCTCCATCCCGGCCCCCTCGCCACTCCGCCCCAACCCCTCCATCCCGGCTCCAGGGCCACGTGCGGGACGCCACTGCGAACATGACCTGGCTGCACCACTGGGGCCTCACGGTCGACTGGGAGACGTCCGGGTGGAAGGCGGCGCACCGCCCGGGCAAGGTGGGGGGCAAGGGGATCGGTGGGGCGGGCAGGCATGGGACTGGCGGGGTACGGTAGCGCTGCCTTCTGGCTGTAGAGAGGGGTCAAGGGTTCGTGTGGCAAACGAAGCGCGCGGGGTCCAGAGGGAAGTTCTACAACTGCACGTGGCGCAGTATTTACGACCCGGACTGCACCGTACACCCCAGGCGCGTCGATCTAAATGCTTATTCCCCCAACTTCTTACCCTTAGCTCAGCACCGTATGCGCCGTATATTCCCTCCGCAGGACGTCGTCGTTCCCATCTACTTCGGCGCCAGGCAGGGCCAGGGGCTGATCCCCGTGTCGGGGTTGCACCCGCGGGCGCTGAAGCTGCCCAGGACCCAGACCCTCCTGTTCGCGGTGCGGCGCACAGCAGGGCTGGGGGCGGGGGCTTGGGTGGGGGCTGGATGGTTACTGGATGGGTGGGTTGAGGTGGGGGCTGGCCGGATGGGTTGGTTGTCGGGTAGGTTGGTTGGGCGGCCGGATGGGTTGGTTGTCGGGTAGGTTGGTTGGGCGGCCGGATGGGTTGGTTGGTTGGGCGGCCGGATGGGTTGGTTGTCGGGTAGGTTGGTTGGGCGGCCGGATGGGTTGGGTGGCGGCTGGATGGCTTCAGATTGGGGGTGGCTGCTGCACAGAGCGGGTTGGTACGTACGACAGCCACCTTGTGGGGTGAGGGGGACTCCACGCTTACCAACCGTCAACCGCCCGCATCACTCCCAACAACTGGTCCCAACCGAGACCCAACGACTTTGCGCCACACCGGCTCACCCTGTGCGCCTACCTCCCCTGCTCGTATATCGATCCGCCGCCTGAACCCTGTCCCACTGCGCCCCACGCCATGTTTGTCGGCCGTGGATTCGCGGATTCTCTTTTAACACCCCCCGCCCTCGCTGCTCTGCCTCCCGCTCTCGCTCCAGGGCCGCATCTGCGGCGACCACAGCAAGCCCAACAAGACCAAGGAGTGGCCGCATTGCGCGACCACCCGCAGCCCGGGATACTCTCAGGGGGTCAGGCAGATGGTGGGTCGGGGAAACCGCAGGGGGTGAGGGGCCGGGGCGGGGGGCTGGGTGGGTGGTCGCAAGACCGATTAGGAAGCACCACCACTTGCAATCACCAGCACCAAGTACAGTCACCAGTATCTTCACAATCATCTCACCACCAGCACCAGCACCAAAACCACTACTATCACCACCACAACCACCACCAGCACTACTACCATTGCCAACGCCATCATGACCACCACAAAAACCACAAAAACCACTACAGTCATCACATTTTTAGGTGCGGGACCTGAACCTGCAGCGCCGGAGGCAATCCTGGGGCCAATTCCCCACCCTGTCCCCTTCCAGCCGGACCCCATGCCTCATCCCTCTTCGTGCTCCGCCCCTCGCCTCCTCCCATCAGCCCTCACCCACCCCCCTTCGTCACTCCGCACCCCTCCCCGCACCCCCCCCCACGCTGCAGGTGCACTACCACCACCACAACCGCACTGGCTACAAGGTCGTGACGGGCGATGAGCACTACCCGCTGGACCTGCTCAATTACAAGTAGGCCCTGGGGTGGGGGCGAGGACCGCAGCTGCCAGGATGTGTCATTTAGCGAGTATGGGGGGGAAGGGTAGGAATGTGGCAGAGGGTGGCGCCGGGGCCACAAGGATGAAGGGTTGCGGCGACTGAGCACTGCGGTAAGCTGTGTTTGCGATGCGGTGACCCTCTTGACGAGTCGTGCGGGGGGAGCGTCACTGGCGTGCGAAGCTCCTGGAACCCTAATCAAGGCGGCAGCGCCGCTGTTTCGGAGCCGCACAGTGCGCGGTGCGTGTGGGCAAAATCTTGCGTGGAGCTCGCAGTTGGAAGGAGGGCGTGTACTTGGCGTAGGGCCCTTGGACGGGCACGCAGAAAATGAGAGGCTGCTGCCGCTGATGCTGCTGCCTGTGCGCTTCCCCCTCGCTTGTTTCCTGGTGACAGGTGGTGCTTGGCGCCCTCTGGGGGAGGTCATGGCCACCGTCAGGTGCGCAGACGTGGAGTGGTTTAGTGGACTCCGCCACTTCCAGTCCACGCACACCAGTGAGCTGTTCTCGCCCTTGAACCACAGCTATGGCTGGGACGGGTGGCAGTCCGCCCTTGAACCACAGCTATGGCTGGGACGGGTGGCAATCCGCCCTTGAACCACAGCTATGGCTGGGACGGGTGGCAGTCCGCCCTTGAACCACAGCTATGGCTGGGACGGGTGGCAATCCGCCCTTGAACCACAGCTATGGCTGGGACGGGTGGCAGTCCGCCCTTGAACCACAGCTATGGCTGGGACGGGTGGCAGTCCGCCCTTGAACCACAGCTATGGCTGGGACGGGTGGCAATCCGCCCTTGAACCACAGCTATGGCTGGGACGGGTGGCAGTCCGCCCTTGAACCACAGCTATGGCTGGGACGGGTGGCAGTCCGCCCTTGAACCACAGCTATGGCTGGGACGGGTGGCAATCCGCCCTTGAACCACAGCTATGGCTGGGACGGGTGGCAATCCGCCCTTGAACCACAGCTATGGCTGGGACGGGTGGCAATCCGCCCTTGAACCACAGCTATGGCTGGGACGGGTGGCAATCCGCCCTTGAACCACAGCTATGGCTGGGACGGGTGGCAATCCGCCCTTGAACCACAGCTATGGCTGGGACGGGTGGCAGTCCGCCCTTGAACCACAGCTATGGCTGGGACGGGTGGCAATCCGCCCTTGAACCACAGCTATGGCTGGGACGGGTGGCAATCCGCCCTTGAACCACAGCTATGGCTGGGACGGGTGGCAGTCCGCCCTTGAACCACAGCTATGGCTGGGACGGGTGGCAGTCCGCCCTTGAACCACAGCTATGGCTGGGACGGGTGGCAATCCGCCCTTGAACCACAGCTATGGCTGGGACGGGTGGCAATCCGCCCTTGAACCACAGCTATGGCTGGGACGGGTGGCAATCCGCCCTTGAACCACAGCTATGGCTGGGACGGGTGGCAGTCCGCCCTTGAACCACAGCTATGGCTGGGACGGGTGGCAATCCGCCCTTGAACCACAGCTATGGCTGGGACGGGTGGCAGTCCGCCCTTGAACCACAGCTATGGCTGGGACGGGTGGCAGTCCGCCCTTGAACCACAGCTATGGCTGGGACGGGTGGCAATCCGCCCTTGAACCACAGCTATGGCTGGGACGGGTGGCAATCCGCCCTTGAACCACAGCTATGGCTGGGACGGGTGGCAGTCCGCCCTTGAACCACAGCTATGGCTGGGACGGGTGGCAGTCCGCCCTTGAACCACAGCTATGGCTGGGACGGGTGGCAGTCCGCCCTTGAACCACAGCTATGGCTGGGACGGGTGGCAGTCCGCCCTTGAACCACAGCTATGGCTGGGACGGGTGGCAATCCGCCCTTGAACCACAGCTATGGCTGGGACGGGTGGCAGTCCGCCCTTGAACCACAGCTATGGCTGGGACGGGTGGCAATCCGCCCTGCAGCTCCTGCTGGGGACCGGCGGTTAGGTGCCCTCTTGCGTCAGGGACCCACGTATTGCACTTCGCCGCTTCATGCACCCAGCAGGCCAGCCTGCTGCACGCGCCGGTCTCTGCCCACCAGCATCTAGTGGCGCGCTGAAGTAGTACATGAGGCATAATGGATGCGCGTTTGTCTGTCCAGAGAACACACGCCGGACCTCCGATCGCCGTAACTAACCCCCAACTAAACCATAACCATAAACCTCCGTAGGTTCTGGTGTCGGTCATGGGCTGCCTGCCGCTGGTGATCAGCGACTCTGTGATGCAGCCCTTCGAGCCGGAGATGGACTGGAACCTGTTCGGGATGCGGGTGGCGCATGCGGACATACCTCGACTGCACGAGATGCTGGAGGCGGTGGACGAGCCCTCCCTGGACCGCTTGAGCGAGTCGCTGCGTTGCGCAGCCCAGCACATGATCTACAGCTCCATTGGCGGCGCGTTCATGCAAGAGAACGGCAGGTAATGGGAAGAACGAAGACAAAGGCACTGTTTGGAGTTGCCTCTCAAGAAACAGTTGGTTGCCGTCGATTGGCCTGCCAGTTAGGACAACGTGGATACGATTATGAAATCGGAAGTCCATTTATCCCACTCCGATGTTTAACTGATAGGCCATTGGATGTACGAACTAGGCGGTTTGGGAACTGTCGTACCGCTCCAGGACCAGAGCCCACCGCATATATGAATTGCATACACCCGCGCTGTCGTACCGCTCCAGGACCAGAGCCCACCGCATATATGAATTGCATACACCCGCGCCGTCTGAGCCCAATTCGCTCTGGATCCACACAGGTGGGACGCGTTTGAATTCATAATGGAGATCTTGCGCATGCAGCAGACCTATCCCGGCCTGGATCCAAAGCAGTACGTTGAAAAAGATGCGGAGTTCAGGTCGTTTGTCAATTGCGGCGAACCCGACATGGTGACGTACGGCAGGAAGCTGATCAAGGCCCAACAGAAAAAATACCCGAAGTTGACGCACGAGGGTCCCGACGGCAACGAGCTCACGTGGGAGACACTGTACAAAACAGGTTTGAACGAAGTGACGCACAAGCACTCTAAGACGCCAGACATGGCGTCGAAGAAGGGGCCACTGCCGTTGTGCAGCACGAGCTTGTGGGACGAGGCGAAGTCCCGCTGCCGAATCAGCAAGTCCGCCATTGCGGTGTTTGCGCCCGGAGGCGCCGCCTGCGAGGACTACGGGGATGACCTCAGCAAGTGCCCCAGGGTGTGGCCATGAACCGGAGGCAGCGGCGGTAAGGCTGCTTACGCTAGTCCTTCAGCTGCTGCTGTTATTTGTTGTAATGAGCGGAGATGTCTAAAATTTTACGAACACATGGGGCAGGGTCATGAGTGGCACGATCTCCGTTGTTACTTGCATACTTTTACGACCGGTGGTGGGGTTATAAGTAGTGGCTGTCTTCGGGATGGCGGGTTTCAAGTAGTGGCTGTCTTCGGGATGGTGGGTTATACCGGTGAGTACTGGCTTTCTTCGGATGGCGGGTTATAAGTAGTGGCTTTCTTCGGGATGGCGGGCGGGCGCAACAACCTGATGGTCGCGGGCAGGAGGGTCATTACTGAATGCGGACCAGATGTATCGTGACTGGGCTGGGTCGTGGAACCTTGAATTCCAACATGTACAGGGAAAGTTGACTCCGGTGCTAGTGCAGTGTCAGATTTGGGTTGGCCGAATCTAGCATATCGGCCAGAAACTGCTGTGCTGCTGTCCGTACAAGCTGGGTTTCTGCCTCGGTCGCAACCAGGCCGACGTAGGGAAGTGGTATATTTTGTCGTTATTCTTGTCGATAATGTCAACCGAGCTGGCATAAGCCACTCGCCTACACTATTCGCGACATACGGGTGCTTCGTCCTCTATTATCCGGGTTGCCTTTTCCAGTTGCGCATGATTGTGTGGTGTTGCGTGGACATTCGGACGGTGGCGTACAAGTTGCGTGATAGCGTCTCTTCAGTTTACATCGCACGCAGCTGGCAAGCAAGATGTGAGCGGTCATTACTAATGATATAGTAGTAGTCGTAGCCGTTTGCGTGAACGCCCATCTCCGTCCCAGCTCCCAATGCGGATCGGCAGCGGCCAGGTGGGGCAACAAGTCGGTGGCAGCTCTGGCTGCCGCAATGAGCGCAAGTGACCACTGTGATACCATCCACAGCGATGCTATAGAAGGCGCGCGTTAGTTGTGGTTACTTTTTGGTAGGTAATGGCTGCGTGCGGTAGTTGGATTTGGACCGCGGGAGGTTGGGATAGGGCAGCTGGGGACCTGCAACGGTCGTCTAACACGTTGCATGGATTGCAGTGGCACCTTCTACCGGCGACTACCGTATGGACCAGATTGCTGACCCCATGCCGAGTAACCGGTTTTTATGCCCCCCCCTCCATGGGTCTTCCTCGAAACCCCACTGTTTTTGCGGCAGTCAACCGAAGTCCAGGTGTCCGAAGACTATGCACCAGCTACACTTCCCATGCCGAGCAACCGGTCCTTTCCTGTAACTCTCAACACACACACGGGCACAACCCCCCCCCCCACATATTTGTGACGACCTACCGTGCTGTCCCTGCTGTTTTGTCCTGCTCTGTCCGTGGTCTGCTTCCGAGAGGGGCGGCCGCGACTTGTGTGTCGGAAGTGGTGGGCTTGGACGGAGTTGCGTTAGGTACCCGCGGCGGGCGGGGACCGAATACTCAAGTACCGGTTGTTGCTGGCATTGCTCAATTTGCAAGCCAGAAGGCTACTGATGCAAGGTGCCAAGAACAGGCTCTGCCGCTGCAAATGGAGAACTGCTTAAGGCCTGCCTGCCCAGAGAGATGGTGCAGGAGGGTTGAGAGTAAACCCGAACGCCGGCGAGTCCGCAGTCCCGTTCACACGCTGGGCCACGACGCGATGCACCACCCGCACCTCGCGGCGGGAGGCTGCAGCCCGGTATCGCGCCAGCACCCATCGGAAGGATGCAAGCGCACGGGGCTATAAGTCCATGAGCGCCAATGAGCTGCAATTCGGCCGCCAGGGGTACGGCGGTGCGGCATCTAACCGCACCGAGGCCGATCAACGCCTGGAATCACGGATATGCGCACGCCGGCACCGACCCGCCCACCAGCTTGCGGGGACAGGGCACCCGGCATGTATGTACGGCGTCAACCGGATTCCCCAGTACAACTATTGGGTCTCCCAGTTGTGGTGCATGGCTGCCCAGCTCATAGCATTCGGTCGTTCCAGACCAAAAGGTAGAACCATCGGGCACATCGCCTGACACTGAGGAAGACGTAGGAGACAGAGATCGACGTGCACCGGAACAAAGGCAAACCACTTCGGACTTTTTATAGAAGCTTTGCGCGATTACATTGATGCGCAGGACGAGGGCGACCATTCCTCACACCCGAATGCTGCCCCGCGACTCGGGGGTGTTCCTGTTTCGCTGCTGTTCTACGCGGACGATATTAACCTTCTGGCCACGACGTGTGCGCGTATGGGTGAGCTGCTCCGTTACGTCGATTTTTTCTGTGATGCTTTCGGGATGCGTGCGAACGTCAAAAAATGTGAGCGAATGGTGTTTGCGCACAGCAGCGAAATCAAGGCGGCACGGGTGGCTGCCCAGTGTGAGCGGTTGCGGCTTAAGGGTGAGAGCATTCCTGCTGTTGATAAGGCGAAGTACCTGGGGCTCGTATACGGCCCCGGTTTGCCGTTTGCTACGTGTCGCCATGCACTACTTGACTCCGCGCGCGCAGCTATGTTTAGCTTAGCAGCTAAGCTGGACAGGCGTAAAATTCGGGCCCCGGACGTCAGAATGCGCACTTTTCACGCTCGAGTGAGGTCTATCCTTACCTACGGGTGTGAGGTGTGGGGCCCTGATGCTTTAGTGGAGGCTATGGACGGTGGTCCGGTAGGCAGCCGCCGCCGGGATAGTAATAACCTTGCTAATGGCCTTTTTGAAGCCACCCTCAAGGATCCGGCCGTTCGGCTGCAAATTACGTTTATGAGGCAGGCTGCAGGAGCCTCACGCCCCTCTCACCGGTTGCTGTTTGCGGAGCTATCCCAGCTGCCTGTGCATTACTTCATTTTCAAGTTGATCGTAGGCTTTTTCAACCGCATTGTGGAGCAGCCGGGGACACACTGCCACGCCGCCTTGGTGGAGGAGCTATGTGATGCTCTACTTGTGCCGGCCGATAGTGGGTGGGGAGCCGGCTTCCTACGGTTTTGCCGGATCATTTCGGTTGTTGTAACGGTTACAGTGGGTTCCAGACCAAGAGGTAGAACCATCGGGCACATCGCCTGACACTGAACAAGACGGAGGAAACAAAAACCGACATGCACCGAAACAAAGGCAAACCACCAGAACACCAAGTTGACAGGCCGTAGGCATACAGAGCAGCAGCCAGCACCCCAGGGGGAAGTTGCACTAGAGGCTCCCCTATCAGGAACTGGCCACCAACCAACCTAACAGCCCAGCACCCGACGAACCAGTGGAGCGCCGCAACGATGCAAACATCGGAACCCGCCACCTCTCATCCCATAAGGCACGGACCCCTAGCAGGGCTCAACACGCCTATATAGCCAGAAAGTATGAAGCACGGGAAACCCCGCTCCCCACGACAACCCGAGCCGATCAGGAATCCACCAGTACCTCAGCCGGTCCCCCGCACACAAGGCGATTGGCGACAACCCGCAAGAAAGGATGCCGAGGCCCCACTGCATCCCAGCCTTTCTGGGGAAGCCCCAGCGCAGCAAAGCCCCTCAAAAGGGCCCAAAACTCCACCACCCCACGGCGAACGGCGCGATCCAGAAGACCACTACCCGGAGTAAGAGGGGGACCACCAGCCCCCGCCTTTTTCAAGGCCGCGGCCATAAACCGGCGCCCCACCTCCATGGCAGTAATAGCCGCCAGGACTACTACATCCCAGACGCAGGACTGTACCCCGGTAGGTGCTTGCACCAACCAAACTTGCGCCCGCGTCACCCCTGCACCGAGCTGGGTCTCGAGTTGGGCAATCACTGCTTGAGCCACCGGGCAGAACCAAAAGTGGTGTAAGCGGGGGGTACCCGCCCCTGGAGACTCTCCAGCCGGCACACCGCACCCACAGGGGGCTGCTGCTGCCGTCCGCATATGAGAGTTCCCTAGGAGGGGGATCCCATCCACAGCCAACCGCCACCATCCCTCCTTATAGGCCGGCTCCCACTTCATGCCAGACCAGAGCCGCCGGAACACTTGCTGCAAGGCATTCAGGGCCGCTGGCAGGACAGGGCCGGTACCCCCAAGCGCTTCGCGCACAAATTTCTCATGCGCGGCCCGCCGGGCGTCCGCGAACTCGACCAGTTGCACAGCCATCCCAACCCGAACAGTCATATCCCGCAGCGCCAGCGGCTCCCCCCCGCCCAACCGCCACCCCAACCGTGCCACCCACCGAAACAAAGGCAAACCACCAGAACACCAAATTGACAGGCCGTAGGCATACAGAGCAGCAGCCAGCACCCCAGGGGGAAGTTGCACTAGAGGCTCCCCTATCAGGAACTGGCCACCAACCAACCTAACAGCCCAGCATCCGACAAACCAGTGAAGCGCCGCAACGATACAAACATCGGAACCAGCCACCTCTCATCCCATAAGGCACGGACCCCTAGTAGGGCTCAACACGCCTATATAGCCAGAAAGTATGAAGCACGGGAAACCCCGCTCCCCACGACAACCCGAGCCGATCAGGAATCCACCAGTACCTCAGCCGGTCCCCCGCAATAATAATAATAATGATAATGAGTACGCTGGCGCTAGGCCTAGCATGTATTACGGGGGCGGGGCGGTGAGGGTGTTAGTACACCCTATACGCTCGCGCCACCTGTGGGGACAAAAAGTTACCCTTAGCCCACCCCCCTGGCTCCCTGCTGCGGTCCGTTTTCCAGCACTCGGCGGTTCTTGATGATGGCGCCGGCGCTAACCACCGCATGTTGGTGGAGGTGTAGGCAGCATTTGTTGGCTTGTTCAGCGCTGGCTCCCAGGGTTTGGAGTAGTGGCTTGACCGTATTGGGGATGGTGCTGGTGGCACCTAGGGTGATAACCTCATTCCTGGTGTAGTGCACCGTCCAGCCCGCTCGCTCCAGGGCGTCGGAAAGTTTCTTGTGCTGAATGGTTTTCTCCGTACATTTGTCCGAGTGGTTCAGGTCGCTGGTGTAGCCTACCTCAATGATGTACACAGGGTATTGATTCTTGGGTCCAGGCAATCGGCAGCAGGTAGTAGCGTTTCTTGGGATTCTGTTTCCGGGTAGGTTAGGGATGAACATGATGTCCGGGCGCATTTTGCTGACGTTGGGGTCTCGCCGGTCGGTTTCCGTGAGCATCCAGAGCGGTGGCCTGTTTCCCGCACAGTATTCAGGGAGCTCTTCCGCCCTTCCTGCATCCATGACCATAAGGCCTCCTCCTTTGTTGCCGTTGTGCAGGCACGCAGCGACTGCCCGTATGGCGCTGTTATGTCGGTTAATGTACGCCCCTACCATAGTTTTGTGACGGCAGCCCCCGAGGATGTGACTGCCGGAGTCAGTTGTGGGGCCTTCCCGGCTGTGGCGGCAGAGGGGGCATTTACCGTCCCCGCCTCTGCCGTAGAGCTGTTTGAGTCGGGCATTGTAAAGGTACCCATAGCGCGCGTACAGGACCTGCTTTGTGAGCCAGTGGCCCATACTGTGTGTGGTGAGATAGGCGTTGCTGAATCGGGCGGAGAGTTCGGGGGCAGCCTCCCTCCAGCGTGCGGTTGACTCGGGGTCGTTGGTGTAACCGCCGTACGTCTCTGACGGGAGATGCTTTAGGAGTCCCCTATTCAGGTCCGACACAAAACGGGTGTCCCTGCTGCGTGCCGCCCAGTGGATGTGGCGGTATCCCTCGTTGTCAGCTTCCTCTATTATATCAGCAGCGACTTCTCCGGATGCCGTAGCCGTGGCTCCAGCGTCTGCCATGTCATTTCCGTGGAGCCCAGTATGAGAACGTACGTGCAGCAGGTGTATCTTAGTGCCGGCCTCGGCGTAGTTTCGGAGCAGGTCGACTATCGATAGTAGTAGTGCTCTGTGCTTGGAAATGTGTAGCTTTTCTGGCGCATTAATTGCACGCCTTATTAGGTAGAGTGAGGCAATGCTATCGGTAGCAATAGTAGCCCGGTGCTGTTCCTGCACCTCTGGGTCGGCGAGAGCGGCCCTGATGGCTGCTAGTTCAGCTCTTTGGATAGTGTTCGTATAGTCGATACCGTTGGGGTTTACGTGGGTTGTCTTCCCAGCTTTGTAGTAGGCGGCCCCAGTGCGTTGCGGCCCTCCTTCCTCGTCGGGCTTAAGGCAGCTGCCATCGGTCCAGGTGATGCTGTCAGCGTCATATTGGAGGCCCAGGGTGGCGGGGAAGTCCGTCCGAATCGGGCGTTCGTGCGCGTCGGTTGCCGCGATGCATACCGTGAGTGTCGGTGCGCTGGGCGGCTGCGCACGTAGTTCCTTAGCCCTCTTCCGGGCTCTCCAGCAACACCAGTGCTTGTCCGATTCTCCTTGCTTTTGCTCTATACGCGTGGGTGCGAGTTGTTTAACGCCGTCCCCGCTTTGCATTAGGGTCGTGCGGAGTTGTTTCCATGCGCAATTATTGAAGGCTTCTAAGCCTGCGCTATTGGCCACTAACAGGATGTCGATTCCACGAGCATATCGCGGGGCGCTGGAGGCTGTGCCATCACCAGTGGTTAGGCTGGAGAGGTCGCCGTCCCACAGCTGGGCGAGGCGGTGGACTAGTGCGCTCTCGGTGAGGTGCGTGTACGGGCCCGTTCGTTCATATGGGAGGGCGATAAGGGTGACGGTGGGTTCAGGGGAAGTTGCCACTGTTTCAGCACTGGCGATGGCCCAGCCAAGGGCTCGTTTGGCACTTTCTGGGGTAGGGTCCGGGTGTGCCATGGATAGGCCGGTGAAGCGGTGGCTGTAGCCTTCTGTGCATGCCCCGAAAAGCTGGTCTTCGCTGTGGCGACTGAAGTAGCAGTCGGCCGCGCCCAGGCTGTTGAGTGGGGAGGCAAACCGCTCCGTCACATGTCCAGCCTGGAGGTTGCGCAGGGCGCTCACTAGGTGCCCGCTTAGGGAGACGTTGAGCGTGGTCTCCGAGCGGGGTGTAGACTTCCCTTTCCTGCCGTCTGCCCCCGCTTGACTTCGGTGCAGGAGGCGGGCTACATCCTCTTCGAATCCGCCCTGGGCGGTGAGGCTGCAGTGGAGCTCGGGCGTCCGGTCCTTCATGTGCTGCCAGCGTGCACGGAGGAGGTGTAGCCGGGCTGCGGTGAGGCGGCCCACGCACACCCCACGCGGGTCGTACACGTGCGCTGTATATTCCGTGCCGGCTACAAGGCTTGTTGCTAAGGGTGCACGCGTCCCCAACTGGATGGTGTACCGGCCTGGGGGATACACATCCAAGTACGGGTTCTGGGATATAGTGTTGATGGTGGTGTTGCCCCGTAGGGTGCGCTTCCGGGTCGCAGCGTGTTCGTCAGGCGGGTCCCACCGGCCCTGCTTTTGGGCGTTGGTGAGAGATTGGTCTCTCGCTGGGGCCGGGCGGGTTGGCCTGGGGTCTCTTGGTGTGTTGCGGGCGGCCTTGTATCGCTGCAGTGCCGCGGGGAAATTCGGGTCCCTTTCCAGGTTCCAGAGTGCCATGTTGGAGGTTTTCCAGGTGACCTTGCGGAAATATTTGTCGAGGTGCGGTCCTAGCTCGTTCTGCACTTCCTGGACGCTTTCGTAGGTGTAGCCTTGTCGAACGTATGCCCGCAGGACAGAGAGCGGGATGATCGAGTGGGGCCATGCGACTGTGTATTGGGTTTCGTGGCTGCTGGCGCCCTGGGTGGTTGCCGGGTCGTCATCCTGCCGCTCGGGGTGATTATCAGCGTGCCGCCTCTTCCGGTTCGCTTGCTTACGAGCCTTCTTGGTGGCGGCCGCTGTGGTGGTATGCCTGACTGTGAATGGGCCGGCTACGACCTCACTGATGACTTCTGTGTCGCGGTACAGGTCATATGTAAGTTGGTGTTCTGCCGTCGTGTCGCCCATGCCCGGCCAGGGTATTTGGTCTGCCAGGATTTGCGCCCTTGCGACGCGCCAAGGCTCCCATGGCTCGCCCAGCAGGCGGGCTGCCTGCGGAGTCGCTGCTTCAGCTAGTGGGGGCAGGGCCTCATGTATGTCTGCCGTGTTTAGGAGTGGGATGCCCTCTGCGTCGGTGGGTTCATGGATAGGGTCAGCGTCCCATCTTCCCTCATCACCATCCCGGTCGGTAAGTCGTAGTTGCGGTGCGTGCGTCTGTGTCAGCTGTTGCCTTCGCCCCAGGCTTTTGACATGGGGGCGCATATCTTCCAGGACCGCCCGCCAGAAAGCGGCCACATCGTCGTCGGTGCCGGCCCACAGGCGGGCCCACTGTGTTGCAGGTTTCCCTTCTTCTTCGGCATGGAGCTGCACAAGTGCCGGTACATCATGGATTCTGGCCTTGGCCGTGCGTGTCTTATTGTTATCACACCGCGTGCTTTTGGCGATGAGTTCTTCCTGCCGAGCTGCCGGTCCCCCGCACACAAGGCGATTGGCGACAACCCGCAAGAAAGGATGCCGAGGCCCCACTGCATCCCAGCCTTTCTGGGGAAGCCCCAGCGCAGCAAAGCCCCTCAGCAGGGCCCAAAACTCCACTACCCCACGGCGAACGGCACGATCCAGAAGACCACTACCCGGAGTAAGAGGGGGACCACCAGCCCCCGCCTTTTTCAAGGCCGCGGCCATAAACCGGCGCCCCACCTCCATGGCAGTAATAGCCGCCAGGACTACTACATCCCAGACGCAGGACTGTACCCCGGTAGGTGCTTGCACCAACCAAACTTGCGCCCGCGTCACCCCTGCACCGAGCTGGGTCTCGAGTTGGGCAATCACTGCTTGAGCCACCGGGCAGAACCAAAAGTGGTGTAAGCGGGGGGTACCCGCCCCTGGAGACTCTCCAGCCGGCACACCGCACCCACAGGGGGCTGCTGCTGCCGTCCGCATATGAGAGTTCCCTAGGAGGGGGATCCCATCCACAGCCAACCGCCACCATCCCTCCTTATAGGCCGGCTCCCACTTCATGCCAGACCAGAGCCGCCGGAACACTTGCTGCAAGGCATTCAGGGCCGCTGGCCGCTGACCCCCAAGCGCTTCGCGCACAAATTTCTCATGCGCGGCCCGCCGGGCGTCTGCGAACTCGACCAGTTGCACAGCCGTCCCAACCCGAACAGTCATATCTCGCAGCGCCAGCGGCTCCCCCCCGCCCAACCGCCACCCCATCGCCTCCATCGCCTCATACAGGAAGCATCTGTCCACATAATCGTATGCTTTGGCAATGTCCAGGAAAGCCAGCACACACGACCGACCTTGTTGTGCCATGAGATGGGGAATCTGCCGCAGGAACATCACATTGGCCCCAATAAGGCGCTTTGGCAAGAAAGCCGATTGTTCGAGCGAGACAACACCTCCCAAGACCGGTCCCAGCCGGGAGGCCAACACCTTAGTCAGCACCCTATAATCTGTACACAGCAGGGTAATAGGCCGATAGCTGCCCTGAGCCGTAAGCGCTCCCCGGTTCTTGTACAGGATTGTGATCACGCCATCCAAGAACCCGGGGGGCACCTGGCCTGACTGACCCACTGCCGTGAATACATCGGCCAACACCGGTGCTATCTGCGTACGGCATGCTTTGTAGAGCTCTGAGGGAATACCATCCCACCCTGCCTGGCGATTTGCCCGGGGTGACGGCCTTCAGTACTGCGGCTACCTCAGCCACCAAGATCTCAGGCGATCCTACACAACACGCCTGGGCCTCCGGAATACGCAGATTCTGGGCTCGCAGGGCCGCAATAATGACCTCCTGCCGCGCCTCCGATGACACATGTGGCGGTGCCCTGCACACCTCGCGCCAGTATTCCACCACCATTTGCGGCAGTCGTGTTGCGTCTGTAACGAGGCGCCCAGTTCCATCCTGCAGCGCTACCACCGCCTGTCTTGCCCTTGGAGGCTGGACTAGCGCCGTAAGCCCGCGACTCGGGCGCTCCCCATCCCGCAGCCACTCTAGCCTGGCCGTACGAGCATCGGCTGCCCCTACCGCACGGGCGGCTGCGGCCACGCACTTCTTCTTGCGCTGCCACCAAACCCTGCCAGGTATGGGGCCCCTCGGCCGCGCCCTCCTCTACGTCTGCAAACGCTGCCCTGGCCGCCTGAACTGCCACCTCTAACCTGACCCCAGGCCGCATACGCCGCAGCCGGCATTGTCTGTTAAGGGCCCCTGCTAGAGCCCCCATTCTCCGTTTGAACGTCGGCCACCAAGCGAGCAGTCCTGGCAGGTCCGCTACACCGGGGCGGAGGCTGCCCTCCGCCTGCACCCAGTTTACGACGGAACTGTTCCCGGAGGTCTTCATATGCCAAGAAGTGTGTGCGCACCCGTGGCATGCCTGGACCTTTGCCTTTTTGCCACCCTCGGTAGAACGGTGATGACCGCGACCCTATGATCGGACGGGGTGGATGTCTCAATAGTGGACGATACCACATACGGCAGCATACACGTGGACACGTACAGCCGGTCAAGCCTTGAGGCTCCCGGCCGGGGCGCTCTGTACAGGTGCGAGAAGTCTCTTCGTCTAGGGTGCAGCTGACGGTAGGTATCGACCATGCATGTCCGGGCACAGGGTACCGAACTCATTTGCCACCGAGCCATCCGCCCCCCTACCCCCCTCCCCTGCCGTCGAGTCGAGGCCTGCATCCGCTACAAAGTTGAAGTCGCCTACCCACAGCAACTGTTCGTCCTCCTTCGCGGCAAAACTTAGTTTGTAGGGTGCTATGGTGATGGTGCATTACTTAGCATATAGTGCATTAGTAGGTCAGCCCCAACTATTCGAGCAGTCAACGCACAACATGGAGACCGAGCGCAGCTGTGGGAGAGCGACGTCCAGCCACGAGCCGGGCATTGCACTGCACGCACAACGCACGGCTAAATTCCCAAGCCATAACGCCGACGATGCCCGTGGTAATCGACGTGACCCCTCGGGGTATACCGCGTCGAGCCTACCGGTGCTAGTCGCCGCGGGCGGTGACACGGATGATGCCAAACATCGGAACATGCACAGTTATAAGACTGCGAAGTCGGGTGCTGAGTGTGAGAAAGGAGGGCCCCCCCGGAACAACGGCGCTAGCATGGCAGGTTCCCAGGTGTCCGAAGGCCAGGGAAGGACAAGCAAAGCGAGCTGGATTGCCATGGCACTATTAACCTTTGTATTCATTGTCACTGCAGCCAACGCGGCTAGCAACGCAGGGGAACTCGCACAATCGCCGGCCAACCTAACTAATCGAACCAACTGGGCGGACCTGGCGCAGGTGCCGACCTATGGCGTGAATGAAAACAAGTCGTACGTGCAGACATGTCAGATACTGTTCGGACCGCAGCAGACCGGCAGAGAAGGGCCATGCGAGCCCGAACGTAAGTGTATGACGCTATGCCCCACTCGAGACGCGCAAGCAAGACACCTCGGCAACCGAACAGCAGGCATACATTTTGTAATAAAAGAATCGAGCGCATGCCATGCATGCGCCAAATGTGCCAACAAATGGGACGGAGCATGTGGAAATCGCTGCACCTCGCAGCCACGGCAGTCCACAGCTAACCCCGGAATAGAAGGCAAACCACAACGACTGCAATACAGGCATGACGGAATACATTTACGTACCGAATGGATGAATACCACCGCCACCCAGAGATACGATGCTAACTGCTCCATGCGCTCCTACCACAAGCACGAACCTCGACCAGACACAGGACAGCAGAATGCTAAGCGATGCAAAAACGATCGTCCCCAAAAGCAAGATGAGACGCGTACTCCGGTGCGGCGCTACCCAGAGCAAGAACAGACTGAAGCAAGACAGGGAAGACCACACTATGATGAGGTGCTATCAAAAACGGAAAACGAGGGATCCCCAACCCCCCAACCACACAAAGGCGGAAAGCAGCTTGGACCAATAGTACGACACGGAAAGCCGCCCGACGCAACACAACCTCAGGAACAATACAACCTCAGGGACAACCCACGCGAATAGAATAGGTATACACCAACGGACCCCTAAAATGGCCCAGTCCCAGGGGCAAGTCTTAATCACGGCGGACTCTATGAGGAGGCGCCGCAGTCTCACGCCAGCCGCGCGGCCCACCAAAGCCGATCCGCAGCTGACCGCCACATCAGCAAAAGGCATGGAACCACTACCCGAGCTAGTGGCAGCTCCAGGCCTCGTCTACTGCGAACCTGGAACCCTTCCCGCCAACCTGGAGCGCCTGACTATCCCTAGCCAGGACATCATCGTGACCGAGGACTTCATCAACAGCGCAATGAGCTATCACCAGAAGCGCCCGACATGGCCGGCGACGGGAGCGACGGGAGCCCAGCCCAGGATAGCCCCACGGCGAAGCGCGGGCGGCAGTGAGGGGCCTACGAGGCACACCGACGGCAACCACCACACGAGCCACCCGCCGGAGGGACCAGCTCGACAGGAAGGGACAATGCTGGCAACTGTAGAGCCGGGCGATGGGTGCGGGTGGCCCCCATGCATCTGGATGGAAGGACACGGCCGTAGTGTGAGATGGAGCGAGAGGTTAGGGCACACGCACAAGCAGCACTGCGGGTATGGGGGCAATGGCACCACGACCCAGGCATACTTAGGAGAGGAGGCCGGCCGTGGAAGGCTGCCGATGGGATGGGGCTATGCGTGCAGGGTGAGCCCGGTGCACGCCTCGATGATGCTGGACGTAGGGCCCACACTAGGCAGCTGCAATAAGGGGACCCGTGCGGAGTGGAGGGCCGCAACAGTAGGCACTTCCAGCACCACCGGGCGGGCTCTCAGGGACGCACCGATAACTGCCGGGCAGCACGTAGAAGGGGTAGGCCCCAGAATGCCCCCTATTAAGGTAGCGCTCGCACAAGCACTGCGAGCATGGATGGGGGACTGCGACCCCGCGCACCAGCACCCGGCTGACGTGCCCTGGTGCCGCGCCTGGAACACAATAGCGTCGACCTCCGTGTCGTACCCTCAAACCGAAGTTAGGATTAACTGGCCAGGAGCGCACTGGCTTCTAAGCGCAGGTCTACGGCTGACACTTAATGCAGCCACTGCGATGCTATGGTGCCTAGTTCAAGTGCCGTACGCTGTGGGTGTTGCTTGTTTCGTACTCGCCGGTGCTGGGTGGCGAGTGAGCGCCGGTCCTGTCTGGATTGGCTGTACCTGGCTTACTGGGATTGGAATGGCCCATGCCTACCATACCTTACAGAAGCTGCGGGTCGGACAGGTAGCCCCGCACAACACAAAGTACGCCTGCTCGGCCCTGGTAACAATACTGTCAACTTACCCCATGGGCCTCGCACTAGCCACACACCATGTCAGCCTAGCCGTGACACTTGCTCTCGGCGCCGGGTGTTGCACCCTCGCCCTGATAGTGGCAATCCGGTGCATCAGCATAACCGTAGTAGCAGCCCATTTAGGCACCTGGGCGATCTCGACAACCGTCAGGCGGACCCTCCTCTACGCCTGGACATCAGCAACGACAAGAAATTGGATCCCATGCCTCCGGCGCAGCGTACACCTGACATCGGTCGCCGCCATTGTCGCACTAGCCTGCTGGCACACCCTAGCCCAAAACCCAACCACCCCGATCCTCGTAATAGCCACCCAGCACCTCACGCAACAGGTCCACACCCAGCCGATAGTGGGAACCACCGCGCACGCCGCCCTATCCCTCAGTGCCGCCCTAGGCATGGCTTACCCCCAAACCAGCTCCCTGCAACAGCTGATATCAATCACGGCCACACCGCTCGCCCTCTGGGCCACTGCCCCGAATGACACGGGCCTGCAGCAGCCCACCTGCGCATCGCCCAACACCACGGCGACAAACCCCGGCACCCCAGCTACAAACAGACCGCTCCGTGGGGCATACGGAACACATAGGCTGGCCGCACCACAGGCAGCCCGAAACCAAACCCGGGCACCTCCCCCGCCCCCACCTGGAACCCCCCCGAACCCAATCCCGTGGCCCCCACCTGCACCTGTGCGCGCGTACCGTGAAGCCCAGCTTCCACGGTACGGGTTCTGTGGCATCCATGCCACTAACAACCTGCTGGGATGGAAATGCATCGACGGACACCATGTCCTGCGCTACTGCGAATCCGTACTAACACACCTAACGACACGGAACAGCCAAAACCACCCGGCATACGAGACAGCCCGCCTGGCAAATGCATGGTCTGCATGCTACCGACCCAACGGCTACTTCAGCGAATACGCCATTAACCACTACCTGGCCAACTGCTCCACCATAGCGGGACAGGCGGACCGCCACCTCGTCCTCCGGCGGGTCAACACACTGCCCCCTCCCCGACCCACAAAGGAGCAGATCCTAGGCATGCTCCCACAGCCTGCACGAAACCTTGGCTTTACAGTCCATGGAGAAGTGCACACATACGCGGTCAAAAGGGAGGGAAACATCTGGACAAAAATTGAGTCGCTGTCGGAAGGACGCAGTGACATGAGCGCCGAAAACTGGAGCCTTATCAAAGGTACCCTCTACTACCTCGACACGCACGAACGCCGCGAACACAACCCGGAAACTGGGCCCATGGCCGATGTGCCCGCCCCACCAGCCTTCATGTACCCGCTGCCAGAAACGGGCCTCGAGACTCCACACACCGACCCCCTAGGCGGTATCGCACCACCTGCACAGCACGATGGGGGAGCACCGGCGACCGTAACCTCGGACCAACCGCCAGGCACCCAGCAGCGGCGAGCCGCTAAAAGGCGCAACCCAAACGCCACCGTACGATGGGCCGTGGGGGGCGAATTTATCACTGTCGGAGATACGCTGCTTGGGCTCGATGCGGACGCAGGGATCCACCAACTCATGCTCAACCAAAACGACACGGAACCGACGGAAAGACTACCCCCACGCGCAGATGCCCCGGCCAAACGGCGCAAACGGCAGCCTCCCGCTAACCCCCCTCCAAACGACGCGAACACGGCCATCCATAAGCAGCCCCGCACCATCATGGACTACCTCGCCGCACTGACCGGCGGGAGAGCCCGGGAACACCCGGAACAACAAGCCGCCCCAAACCAAACGCAGCCACCAGAACGCAGCCCTGAAAGGAGAAACAACCAAGCCGCGGCAGGTGAAACCGTGACCCAGGGCGCCGCCCAAGCAAACCAACAGGCACCACCAGCGGCGCAAAATACTGACGAGACGCGCCCGCGCGTACCAACCACCCCACTGGAACCCCCGAACGACGCTGCACCCCCCGGAACACAGCCGCCGCAATCCCTGCATCTCGTCACGCACAACGTGCGTGGCCTATACAACAAACTCGAAACCGTCCTTTGCAATGTGCGTGAATGGAACGCCGACATTATCGTGCTCACAGAAACCAAACTTGGCCATCGCACTGACTGGCTCCGACGGGTCATGCAGGCCGAACACGCGGGATACCGGATTTATAGCTCCTCTAAACCCTGGACAGGCGATCCGCGCCAGAGAGCGGCGGGGGTACTGGTAGCTGTAGCCGACAAGTACAGCCGCATGAACGCCACCACGCCCATCCAACCCCCGAAACGGCTAGCAGGGTACATCAGCCACTGCGTTATAGCAACACCGCGCAGCATACCCCTACACGTGATCGGTGTGTACTGCCCGGAGGACACGCACATCCGGGACGCAATCTACAGCTACTGTGCAGGAGTAACTGCCGCCGTGGCGGCAGCAGGCAATCACCTCATCATCAGCGGGGACTTTAATGCAGTGCTTCACCCCAATGAGCGCAGCACCAACACAATGGACACGGCAGACAGACAACACTCGGCCTTCGCACTGGCCAACCACCTCGAACCAATCCAAGCGCCAGGCACCGGACGGCAAATGTCGTACACGCAGCTCCAAAACGAAACGGCTACACACAGAAGCCGAATCGACGACATCCTGCTCAACGCTCCGCTCAGGGCAGCAGTCCTGAACCGGGGCACCGGCACGACCACCGCAAACCCGACCCCGCGTCCCACTGAAATGATAACAGTAGCTGGGGGGTCCTTCGATCACAACCCGGTCCACGCCCGACTGCCCATAGCGAACATGCGCCTGTGGGAGGCCCGCGGGCCCACTCCCCGCACGCCAAACACAGAGACAAGGCCGGTACCCCCCTCGTGGAGGGACGTTGTGCTGCCTATACCTGCCGCCGCACTCCAGAAAGCGACAAATACGATGAGAGCATCCCTTACCACCGCAACAGCGGCCCTGATGGCCAAGCTACGGCCTGCCAAGCAGGAAATCGAAGCCGCACTCGCCGCACACACATCAATGGCCACAGCCACGGGCGCTCAGCCAACCACCGCTGAGGAATTGGCAGCTCAGTTCAGTACAAGCACGGCAATCCAGGAGACAAACGTGGACACCCTCGCGGCCGAGCTGCAGGGCATACTAGACGGAGCCTTGACCACTCTCCTCGACTGTTGCCCCAGGAAACCGCCCAAAACTGGAAAGAAGCATGCGCCACGGAAGACATCACGCCAAATCAAAAAGCTTTACACACAACACAGGCAGCTAAAAGAGCTATACGAGACTGAGCTGAATGACACGATAGGCGCGCGACACCCTGCGCAACCCGACACTCCCGCTGGACAGACCCGCCGCACGCCCTCACAGGCCGACCAACGACCGACCGACCGACCAGGCTCACCTACCCCCCGCCGCCGCACGACCAACACCCGTGCGATAAGAATGCCCACCCCTAGACCACCCCGGAGGGCCAACACCATGACGACTGGCCTCCTCGCGCAAATCCTTGAAGTCGGGATAGCCCTACATCTCCTAGTGCGGAAGGAGACCCAGAACAATGTCACGAAAGCCCGCAACAGGTTCCGACACAGACTGACCACCAAGGCCCGCCAGGCTCACAAGGAGATATTTACTTCCGCCCAAGGCGAGCGGGGAATCCCCGCTGTGCAACACCCGACCAGTAAGGAGCTCTGCACTGACGCGGACACCATCCTGGAGGCCATCCACACATACTACCAGGACCAGGCAGTTGCCGTAACAGGGCCCCGGACCGGACTCTACCGCCCGGAGGAGGTGCAACGCACGTATCCCTTCCTACCCGGCCCAACAACCACAGACCCATTCACGCTCCACAGCCTGAAAGACCCGCGGAGCCATAGCCTCCTCGCCTCTATAGCTGACCCAACAAACTTCCAAACGTGCATAACACACCTGTCCCGCAACAAGGCGCCAGGACCCGATGGGATCCCAAACGAGCTCCTGAAAGCGCTACCGGCCGAGGTGCATGCCGCTATGCACGACCTAATGCTAGTCATGTGGGTGAAAGCGGAGACCCCGCGCGAGTGGACCACCTCTACCACGGTTTTGTTACCTAAGCCCGGCGATCCCACAACCCTCAACAACTACCGCCCCATCGCACTCGCCAACACAACCTACAAACTCTGGACTAGCCTCCTCACCGTCGCCATAGGAGACGTGGCGGCAGCACTCAACCTGTTCAGCGAGGCACAGGAAGGGTTCCTGGCCTACCGCAACACCGAACGTCAGATCCTAAACCTCATACACGCCATTGAGGACTCGGCACTAACACGGCAGGACCTGTATGCCGCATACATAGATTTCAGCAGTGCATTCAATACCATCTCACACGACCTACTCCTACAGGTCATGTGGGACCTAGGCCTACCAGAAGACCTTATCCTCGTAATTCGCAACCTGTACTCCCAAGCACGCACGGCAGTCCGTACCGAGCATGGGACCACCAACCCCATCCACATCGAACGAGGCACTGTACAGGGAGACACACTGTCCCCGGTCCTGTTCATAATCTTTATCGAACCTATGCTACGATGGCTACACGCCGGCGGCCGCGGCTACCACTACGGATGCCTTGACAAGAACGAGAACATCCGTTATAACTGCAGCTCTGTGGCGTACGCAGATGACCTCGCCGTACTGGCCACCAACCCACAAGACCTCCAAACCCAGTGCGACAAGATCAGCCAATACGCCGCCTGGGCCGGCATGAAGGTGAACAACAAAAAGTGTGCGGTCACCGGAATCCTACACAAGCGTGCCGGCCACGACACGTCAATCAAGGGCCCCACGTGTGAACGCACGCTGAAATCAATCCTTTGTGACAAAATTAAAATCGGCGGCAAATTGGTACCCTACACCCCCCCAACGGACCCCTACAAGTACCTCGGGGTGAACGTCACACTTACGCTCAACTGGGGGCCCCACCTCCGCTACGTAAGCCAAGCCGTGACAGAAAAAGGCACCCAGCTGCTGTCCTGCATGGCGTCACCCGACCAGCGCCTACGTGTCCTCCAAACGTGCATCCAGTCGGTGGTGGCGTACAGCTTTCCCACTATGGCGTACACCCCAAATGATATCCGAATGCTAGATGCAATGATCGCCAGGATAGCCAAAAAGTGCTACTACATAACACCCAGCTTCCCAACACGAGCTATCCTCCACCCAACAGAGATGTACGGCCTAGGCGTGGGCTCACTGCTGCCCACCTATGTGCAACGCTCGACCCGAGCGCTCGTCCTGGCACTCAATGACCCAGGGCGCCTAGGGGTGGTCACCCGTGCCATGCTCAAGCTGCAACACGACTATGCGGGACCCCAGCCCATGCACCGCCTTGCAGGCGCCAGCTGCTACTACGTAACCCTAAAACAGCTATCGCTGGCAAGGGAGAGCGGGATCACCATCACGGCCGCCGGTCAGCCCTATGCCCCAGAAATCAACACCCTATATGAGGCGGTCCAGCTAGCGAGGGGTCGGGCCGACGCCCAACTCCCACTGCCCTATCGGTATGTTATGCCCCTAGTGGAGCTCGGCCTAGATCTGCAATCTCTGGTGGACCAGAACACCGGGGCCCACCTCATCACCAGTGCCGAACTGCAGAACCTCTTCATCAACAAAACCAGGATCCAACACCGGCACAAAGTTGCGCTCAACCGCCTTAGCCTTGCGCTCAGCGCACACTGTGATCCCCTTGAACGGGGCAAAGACATGGACCCCAAACGCTACGCCAGCGCGGCACCCCTAGGGGACAGGCGCCTCCGGCGGATACCAGACGTGCCCGCATTTGCTGGCTTGCTATCCAAATCGCGCGTGCCCAACGCTGCCGTCATGCCCTCTATGGACCCACATACCCTGCGCACCCACCGCGGGGTAGTGCCAGGAGAGCACGGGGGCAGGCGCCCGCAAACTGCCCCACTGCCAGAGGCCACGGGAGCACAATACCCCCGACATGGCATCGCCGTAAACCCGACTCCAAACGGGCCCCGAGGTACCGACCACCAGGACCCACCATCGCCTCAACAAGAGACCTCCCGGCGGGGGCGCAAGCGCAAAGGTGTTACAGCCCGGCAGGAAGAACTCATCGCCAAAAGCACGCGGTGTGATAACAATAAGACACGCACGGCCAAGGCCAGAATCCATGATGTACCGGCACTTGTGCAGCTCCATGCCGAAGAAGAAGGGAAACCTGCAACACAGTGGGCCCGCCTGTGGGCCGGCACCGACGACGATGTGGCCGCTTTCTGGCGGGCGGTCCTGGAAGATATGCGCCCCCATGTCAAAAGCCTGGGGCGAAGGCAACAGCTGACACAGACGCACGCACCGCAACTACGACTTACCGACCGGGATGGTGATGAGGGAAGATGGGACGCTGACCCTATCCATGAACCCACCGACGCAGAGGGCATCCCACTCCTAAACACGGCAGACATACATGAGGCCCTGCCCCCACTAGCTGAAGCAGCGACTCCGCAGGCAGCCCGCCTGCTGGGCGAGCCATGGGAGCCTTGGCGCGTCGCAAGGGCGCAAATCCTGGCAGACCAAATACCCTGGCCGGGCATGGGCGACACGACGGCAGAACACCAACTTACATATGACCTGTACCGCGACACAGAAGTCATCAGTGAGGTCGTAGCCGGCCCATTCACAGTCAGGCATACCACCACAGCGGCCGCCACCAAGAAGGCTCGTAAGCAAGCGAACCGGAAGAGGCGGCACGCTGATAATCACCCCGAGCGGCAGGATGACGACCCGGCAACCACCCAGGGCGCCAGCAGCCACGAAACCCAATACACAGTCGCATGGCCCCACTCGATCATCCCGCTCTCTGTCCTGCGGGCATACGTTCGACAAGGCTACACCTACGAAAGCGTCCAGGAAGTGCAGAACGAGCTAGGACCGCACCTCGACAAATATTTCCGCAAGGTCACCTGGAAAACCTCCAACATGGCACTCTGGAACCTGGAAAGGGACCCGAATTTCCCCGCGGCACTGCAGCGATACAAGGCCGCCCGCAACACACCAAGAGACCCCAGGCCAACCCGCCCGGCCCCAGCGAGAGACCAATCTCTCACCAACGCCCAAAAGCAGGGCCGGTGGGACCCGCCTGACGAACACGCTGCGACCCGGAAGCGCACCCTACGGGGCAACACCACCATCAACACTATATCCCAGAACCCGTACTTGGATGTGTATCCCCCAGGCCGGTACACCATCCAGTTGGGGACGCGTGCACCCTTAGCAACAAGCCTTGTAGCCGGCACGGAATATACAGCGCACGTGTACGACCCGCGTGGGGTGTGCGTGGGCCGCCTCACCGCAGCCCGGCTACACCTCCTCCGTGCACGCTGGCAGCACATGAAGGACCGGACGCCCGAGCTCCACTGCAGCCTCACCGCCCAGGGCGGATTCGAAGAGGATGTAGCCCGCCTCCTGCACCGAAGTCAAGCGGGGGCAGACGGCAGGAAAGGGAAGTCTACACCCCGCTCGGAGACCACGCTCAACGTCTCCCTAAGCGGGCACCTAGTGAGCGCCCTGCGCAACCTCCAGGCTGGACATGTGACGGAGCGGTTTGCCTCCCCACTCAACAGCCTGGGCGCGGCCGACTGCTACTTCAGTCGCCACAGCGAAGACCAGCTTTTCGGGGCATGCACAGAAGGCTACAGCCACCGCTTCACCGGCCTATCCATGGCACACCCGGACCCTACCCCAGAAAGTGCCAAACGAGCCCTTGGCTGGGCCATCGCCAGTGCTGAAACAGTGGCAACTTCCCCTGAACCCACCGTCACCCTTATCGCCCTCCCATATGACCGAACGGGCCCGTACACGCACCTCACCGAGAGCGCACTAGTCCACCGCCTCGCCCAGCTGTGGGACGGCGACCTCTCCAGCCTAACCACTGGTGATGGCACAGCCTCCAGCGCCCCGCGATATGCTCGTGGAATCGACATCCTGTTAGTGGCCAATAGCGCAGGCTTAGAAGCCTTCAATAATTGCGCATGGAAACAACTCCGCACGACCCTAATGCAAAGCGGGGACGGCGTTAAACAACTCGCACCCACGCGTATAGAGCAAAAGCAAGGAGAATCGGACAAGCACTGGTGTTGCTGGAGAGCCCGGAAGAGGGCTAAGGAACTACGTGCGCAGCCGCCCAGCGCACCGACACTCACGGTATGCATCGCGGCAACCGACGCGCACGAACGCCCGATTCGGACGGACTTCCCCGCCACCCTGGGCCTCCAATATGACGCTGACAGCATCACCTGGACCGATGGCAGCTGCCTTAAGCCCGACGAGGAAGGAGGGCCGCAACGCACCGGGGCCGCCTACTACAAAGCTGGGAAGACAACCCACGTAAACCCCAACGGTATCGACTATACGAACACTATCCAAAGAGCTGAACTAGCAGCCATCAGGGCCGCTCTCGCCGACCCAGAGGTGCAGGAACAGCACCGGGCTACTATTGCTACCGATAGCATTGCCTCACTCTACCTAATAAGGCGTGCAATTAATGCGCCAGAAAAGCTACACATTTCCAAGCACAGAGCACTACTACTATCGATAGTCGACCTGCTCCGAAACTACGCCGAGGCCGGCACTAAGATACACCTGCTGCACGTACGTTCTCATACTGGGCTCCACGGAAATGACATGGCAGACGCTGGAGCCACGGCTACGGCATCCGGAGAAGTCGCTGCTGATATAATAGAGGAAGCTGACAACGAGGGATACCGCCACATCCACTGGGCGGCACGCAGCAGGGACACCCGTTTTGTGTCGGACCTGAATAGGGGACTCCTAAAGCATCTCCCGTCAGAGACGTACGGCGGTTACACCAACGACCCCGAGTCAACCGCACGCTGGAGGGAGGCTGCCCCCGAACTCTCCGCCCGATTCAGCAACGCCTATCTCACCACACACAGTATGGGCCACTGGCTCACAAAGCAGGTCCTGTACGCGCGCTATGGGTACCTTTACAATGCCCGACTCAAACAGCTCTACGGCAGAGGCGGGGACGGTAAATGCCCCCTCTGCCGCCACAGCCGGGAAGGCCCCACAACTGACTCCGGCAGTCACATCCTCGGGGGCTGCCGTCACAAAACTATGGTAGGGGCGTACATTAACCGACATAACAGCGCCATACGGGCAGTCGCTGCGTGCCTGCACAACGGCAACAAAGGAGGAGGCCTTATGGTCATGGATGCAGGAAGGGCGGAAGAGCTCCCTGAATACTGTGCGGGAAACAGGCCACCGCTCTGGATGCTCACGGAAACCGACCGGCGAGACCCCAACGTCAGCAAAATGCGCCCGGACATCATGTTCATCCCTAACCTACCCGGAAACAGAATCCCAAGAAACGCTACCACCTGCCGATTGCCTGGACCCAAGAACCAATACCCTGTGTACATCATTGAGGTAGGCTACACCAGCGACCTGAACCACTCGGACAAATGTACGGAGAAAACCATTCAGCACAAGAAACTTTCCGACGCCCTGGAGCGAGCGGGCTGGACGGTGCACTACACCAGGAATGAGGTAATCACCCTAGGTGCCACCAGCACCATCCCCAATACGGTCAAGCCACTACTCCAAACCCTGGGAGCCAGCGCTGAACAAGCCAACAAATGCTGCCTACACCTCCACCAACATGCGGTGGTTAGCGCCGGCGCCATCATCAAGAACCGCCGAGTGCTGGAAAACGGACCGCAGCAGGGAGCCAGGGGGGTGGGCTAAGGGTAACTTTTTGTCCCCACAGGTGGCGCGAGCGTATAGGGTGTACTAACACCCTCACCGCCCCGCCCCCGTAATACATGCTAGGCCTAGCGCCAGCGTACTCATTATCATTATTATTATTATTATTCCTCCTTCGCGGCAGCATACGCCGGTGTGAGGGTTTTCCTTATAAACTCTTTCCTCTGTGCGGCATACGCCGCCGTTGGCATATAGATATTCGCCAGGTGGATCCGGTGCCCACCCCAGGTGAACGAGTACTGCAGAAAATGACCCGGTGGGGCTTCCTCAGGCTTCATGCGCGGCGGTACCTCAACTGGGGACATCACCTGACTCAGATCCGAACGGACGAGGATGGCTACACCAGCTGTGCGCGGATTCGGCGTGAAGGACTCAGCCACGATGGCCCATCCGGGTAGCCCCAGCCTCTTCGCTGCAGCGTTTAAGCCCCGCTGCAACAGCCGACTTTGTCCCTCTCCCGTATGATGGGTTTCTTGCAGACATACCACATCGAGCCGCATGCGAGCCCATTGACTAGCCGCTGCCTGGAGCACTGCATCCCTGTGCGGGAGTTGTATCCCGCCTAGGTTATGCGTGCCCACTCTCAGCGGCCGGCACGCTGGACCCCTCTGTGTCCCTTGTCGGTGCCGTACCACTATTGGTCTGCGCGCGGGTACCTCCATCCTGGAGGCGTCTCCTGGGTCGTCCATCTCCAGTGCCCCGTATGGGTTGGGCGCCATCCTGATGGCGCTTAGTGGTCGGATAGGGGGTTCCTGTTGCTGGAGCTGCGGCCATTCGGCGGTGTCCAGGTCCCCGTTGTGGGTGGCTCCGCTCCAGTCGCCCTCCATGTTGACGCGGCGGCGCTGCTGGTCGGGCGTCTCTCCCGAGTGCTGCGGCGAGCGGCTCGACCTAAGCCCGGGCGGCCTCGGGGGGACGCCGGGCGGCTGGGGTACCGCGCCTGGCTCGTACGGCTGCCTCCGCCGCGTCCCTGGCGGCCGCGGCCTTCTCCGCCGCTGACGCGTTCCTGGAGGCTATCATCTTCCGCGTGAGGTCGTCCACCGCTGCCTGGTATTGCGGAGTACCGGCTGCCAGGCCCCGGGTCAGCGACCCCATGACCACAGCCGCAAAGGAGGACGGGGATGCTGGACTCATGGCTGGCCCCGCGGCCCCTGATGGCCCATCTGTACCGCCTGTTCGCTGTGCTGCTGTCTCTGTGGCTGCTGCTGCTGCTTCTGCTGCGGCTGCGATTGCGGCTGCCGCAGAGCTGCGGCGCGGCTGCGGCTGCGGTTGCGGCGTGGCTGCCGCGCGTCCGCCAATCCCGACGGCGTGGCTGCCGCACCCGATGGCGCGGCTGCCGCCCCCGACGGCGCAGCTGCCGCACCCGGCGGCGCAGCTGCCGCACCCGGCTGCCGCACCCGACGGCGCAGCTGCCGCACCCGGCAGAGGTTGTGTCGGATTTGCTCCAGTGGCGCTATTGAAGATGAGCAGCATGTCCTGTGTGTTTGCCCTGCGTATGCCAACCTAAGAGTGGACATGCAATTACCCGTCGGGGATATGAGATCTATCATGCACACTTTCGACCAGGTTAAGTTGGCCAGTCTATTGGACCAGATCTGGGCTACGCGTAATAATGTCGAACCCTTTGGGCGATAGTTCTTTTTCTTGTCTAAGGAACCTGAGTGTACAGACGCCTGTTTTACGTTTAGCGAGGCGAGGAGCCGCACGGCTCGTTTAGTCTGTTACCACCTGGGCTACACCCCCAGTCACGTGTAACACATCATCATCGAACCACCAGAACACCAATCGACAAGCCGTAGGCAAAAAGAGCAGCAGCCAGCATCCCATAGCCATCGGGCGCACCGCCTGACACTGAAAGAGACGGAGGAAGGAATTGACCAAGATATGGCAAACCACCGGAACCCCTGTCATGCCCCAGCACCGGCATGGCCGATTCGCAGGCATTGGTCATGGTATCGGTGCCGCTCCAGAAACGCGAATCTGAGCGTGACAGTTAGAGTGAAAGGTCTCGCGAGTGCGTTGTTAGGTACCGTGCATTGGCACTCAGTAATGGACTTCGTCTCATCTCGTCTGATAGCTTTCGGAGCAAGGGGACAGAGAACATTCAGCGGCACCAACCACCCAGGGGCAAGTAACCTCAATGGTCCCCATATTAGCAATACACCAACTGCAGTCCAAGCAGCTCATCGATCAGATCAACTAGCAGAGCGCCTCAACAAGTCGAACAGAAGCCCCCCACCAGAGACCCAAGAAAATTCCTCCCACAACGGGCCAGCACCCAGCCCGAAATAAGGCGGAGCAAAAAAGGAGCTCCCGCAGACGGGAAGCAGCCTGGCATCCATATGTCGAAGTACAAGCATTGGATGGGATTACCCTTTGAGCGTAGTGCGCCCATCACATGGCTGCCGCACGTGTCGGCCTGCATGCCTTTTGAGCGGCACCGACGTCTTATGCGCTTCCGTATGTGCTGTTGGCCCATAGCGGCCAACAGGGCTCAGGGGTTGCCTAGGGCCCAGGTTGTGTCGGATTTGCTCCAGTGGCGCTATTGAAGATGAGCAGCATGTACTGTGTGTTTGCCCTGCGTATGCCAACCTAAGAGTTGACATGCAATTACCCGTTGGGGATATGAGATCTATCATGCACACTTTCGACCAGGTTAAGTTGGCCAGTCTATTGGACCAGATCTGGGCTACGCGTAATAATGTCGAACCCTTTGGGCGATAGTTCTTTTTCTTGTCTAAGGAACCTGAGTGTACAAACGCCTGTTTTACGTTTGGCGAGGCGAGGAGCCGCACGGCTCGTTTAGTCTGTTACCACCTGGGCTACACCCCCAATCACGTGTAACGTGTATCAGTATCAGGCGCACCGGCCGCAATATGTGAGGCTTCATACCTGCCATACAACAATGATATAGCGCCGCTCGTTCTTCTGTCCGTTCCTTGCATGACCGGGGGATTGATGATTCTTGCCATACCCGGCGCATTTGGGGCCGGCCGCGGCGCTGACACGGTGCGGTCGTACGACCCCTCTCGTGGCCCAGCGCGTTCCCCTCTTTCGTACCATCCAACCCACCAAGGCGCATGCCTGGGCCCACCATGAGAAAGAGTTCAATTTACTTGGCTTCAAATCTTCGGTCCACTTCAGCCATGTCCATGAACGATGAACGCTGGAGTTTACTGCCCCAAGACATCATTTACATCCACGTTTGATATATGCGAGATAAATACACGTCTAGCGTTTTGGCATGACACCCCGCCGCCTAGACTTGACACCCTTTGAAACGGGTCCCTTTGCCGAGATCATGCGCCGCCGCTACTGTTGCCCGCAACCACAGGCGAACCTAGGGGGGGCACCTAGTAGTCATCCCTTTGCACAAGGTGGCAGGGCGGCGACGCAAGGATAAAGGTGAAGCAATGCTTAACTTGCACATCTTCTATAACGGGTTTCGCGATAGAAAGGATGACAGGCGCGCAATCATAATCAGTGTGGATCGGTTCGACTACAGACCCGCTGCTACCAATCATCCAACTCATCGGATCTTCTCCGCGCATAGCGATGCTATGAGTTAAACCGCCTCCCCCTTGACTTTGAAGGCCAGGACAGTGTTCCCGGCCACGGTAACACCCTGGTCAGACACGATCGGCGTGAAACGGACGCATGGCGCAATCAGAATTTCAGCCTCATCCACATAGTGACTGTCACCCCCGACTGCAAGCGCACGCACACGTTCATTTGCGATGACGAGCTTGCATATGTTGGCCTTGCCATCAGCCAGGTGCTTCCTAGCCCACGCCTCGGCACCATCCGCACTTGTGGACACGGCGAGCCAACGCCGTTTGTCAGTCGTCGGTGTCATCGAAGCCGGAGGTACAGCCCGCCAGACGACTGTCTCCAGGGGCAGCGGCGGCGACTTTGCCAGACTCGTCCAGATAGTGGCAACGTGGCCGGCTACCTCGATGTCAATTTCAGCATCCAGCAAAGAGTTCAGCGTGCTGCCCATTATCGTATTGTAGCCCTGCCACATATTCAGCGCGTAAATTAGCAGTGGGTCTTGCGCTTCCGGGGTCATCAATTGCTGTTGACGCCACTCACGAGCGTCCATTTGTTCCTGGAAAAGCTGGGGAGAGGTCACGTGGGAAAAGGAGTTTGGAAAGAACTCAGGCACAAGTGAAATACTCAGGGCTCACTGAAGGGGTTCCAGGATTGCATGACACCAGGTTGTCCCCAGGCGACACCCTGGCTACGGGGAACGCCATCCCAACCCCCAGGCCCAACCCAACACAGGGATACACCCAACAGCACGGGGACAGCCCCAGCGACACAGTGAGAGCGTGCGGTCGTACGAGGGGACCCCTGGGCATGCGAGGGTCCTCAGGAATGAGCTGGAAGCTTCCAGCAGGCGGGACCCAATGCCTTCGATTGAGGTCTTCCCCTGCGCGCCCGCGACCACACAATCGGACTAGGACCCTTCAGGCTCACCTTTGAAGCCAAGTGTGCGGTCGCGGCTCCGGGCGAGGGAGAGTGCAAGAGAATCTGAATGCGACCCCACCGACCAGCTTTTTTCGCAAATCCACGAGGTCGTTCCTGCAACAGCGAGCGCAGCGACATCACTCACGGGCCGGGAAGGCCAACCACCCCGGTCAAAACATTTGATCTAAACTTACTTCTGCGGCCCCGCAGCTCTAGGCGCCCTGCCGAGTGACGTCTGAATATACCAAGAGCTCGTGACGTCGCTCGCGGATATCGTTTTGCGCAAAATTGTGACGAGGTCACGACTCGATCCTACAAGTTCAGATTGTCCACGCTCTGATGCCCCGATAGTCCTATTTCTTGCTTTATGTTTATATACAGGCGCTGCGCGAGGACTCGCGCGCTTGCTGAAAATGACTGTCTGACGTGCCTGCTCCGGGACTAGGGTTGTGTCACTATGGGGCGCCACGTTTAGTGACGTACAGGGGGGAAATTGAAATCCAAGCCCAGGCCGCCAATTTTTCATTTTGTTACAACCAATTATTATTTCTAGACGAATCGAGCTTGCTGTAAGGAAGTCAGTCGGAATGCATTTCACGCTGAGACCTATCCATTTGTAGAACGCAGGGGCTTTGCGCTGTTAAGCAAAGTAACACGAAGGCATTCTGTGTAAACATTGTGAGCAACCAGCGGTTTGCACGGCAATCATATTGCGAACCGTGCAAGCATGCAAGCATACCCGCAACGTATGTAAACAAACATAATACCATCACCCATTTACATCGATTTGGTATCAATGTATGTATCCACGGCAAATAAACAACAGTAGGATGCTGAGGACACCGACGACGGTCTCTCACAGCACCGGCAATGAAGACGGCTGTGGCGGCTGGCATGGTACGGACGCCTGGCCTCTGATGGCCTCTGATACGGACACCTCTGATACGGAAGCAGAAGCTGCGTCGGACAATGGTAGTGTGACCTCGGCAGTAGTTGTACGTGCACGCAGTGCGGCCGACACAGGCACAGCTGGTAAATAGCTGGGGCAGCCCCGCGTTGGAGGTAGGAGGCGCATGCAGGGGGTTCAGGTGACACAGGAAGGTCAGCAGGCGCCTGCAACCGTTCAGGCGGCAGCACACGCACGCAGATCCAGGCCGTGTACGTGCGATATGTTTGCTGCCGCGGTCGGGCATCACCTGCTAAACGTATGCACTGCCCAATAATATTGCCGACATCTTTTCTGGCATGGCGCGCGGCGGCTGAGTCGGCAGCAGCTGACACCGTCATTCCCTCAAGTAAAAGTCACCCACACACGAGTCGCATCGTTGCGGCGCTTCAAGTAACAGTCACCCACACACGAGTCGCATCGTTGCGGCGCTTCAAGTAAAAGTCACCCACACACGAGTTGCATCGTTGCGGCGCTTCACTGCTTCGTCGGCTGCTGGGCGGTTAGGTTGGTTGGTGGTTGGTTCCTGATAGGGGAGCCTCTAGTGCAAATTCCCCCTGGGGTACTGGCTGCTGCTCTGTGTGCCTACGGCCTGTCGATTTGGTGTTCTGGTGATTTGCCTTTGTTCCGTGCACGTCGATCTCTGTCTCCTCCGTCTTCCTCGGTGTCAGACGATGTGCCCGATGGTTCTACCTCTTGGTCTGGAACGCACTGGAACCGTTACAACAACGAGAGTGAATCGACCCTGCGTACACTCGCACACTTGGTCTGGAACCCACTGTAACCGTTACAACCCCAACACGGCTTAAGGCAGCAGGTGGGCCAGCTTTCTGGGTTTGCCAGCCAGATAAGTCCTTAAGTTGTTTATAAGCTGGTTTCTTAGGGAACCGCGGTAGTGCCCATCCCTAAGTTTCTTAGGATGACTACCGGTATGCACCACCTTAGACCGGCTTAGCTGGTTGGTGTACCTACTTAACCCCCTGCTGCATCTCTTTGCGTGAGGAGAGGGAGGGGCAGCATCTCTTCATTCCCGCCCGCTAGCCACTTGTTTCGCCCGAGCCGTCCATCGAACCTGACCCCACCCCACCCCACCCGACCCCGCCTCCAAGGGAACTTCACGTCGGACTGCTCCGTGTCCCTCGACTCGGCGAACAAGCCGGTGCTGCTGGCGGGTAGCGGCTACACGCCGCGAGAAAGGCGGCCGCGGATATATGTGTACGACATACCGCACAAGGAGGCATAATGGATACGCGTTTGTCTGTCCAACGAACACACACCGGACCTCCGATCGCCGTAACTAACCTCCAACTAAACCATAACCATAAACCTCCGTAAGTTCTGGTGTCTGTCATGGGCTGCCTGCCGCTGGTGATCAGCGACTCTGTGATGCAGCCCCTCGAGCCGGAGATGGACTGGAACCTGTTCGGGATGCGGGTGGCGCATGCGGACATACCTCGACTGCACGAGCTGCTGGAGGCGGTGGACGAGCCCTCCCTGGACCGCTTGAGCGAGTCGCTGCGTTGTGCAGCCCAACACATGATCTACAGCTCCATTGGCGGCGCGTTCATGCAAGAGGACGGCAGGTAATGGGAAGAACGAAGACAAAGGCACTGTTTGGAGTTGCCTCTCAAGAAACAGTTGGTTGCCGTCTATTATTGGCCTGCCAGTTAGGACAACGTGGATAAGATTATGAACTCGGAAGTCCATTTGTCCCACTCCGATGTTTAACTGATAGGCCACTGGATGTACGAACTAGGCGGTTTGGGAACTGTCGTACCGCTCCAGGACCAGAGCCCACCGCATAAATTGCATACACCCGCGCCGTCTGAGCCCAATTCGCTCTGGATCCACACAGGTGGGACGCGTTTGAATTCATAATGGAAATCTTGCGCATGCAGCAGACCTACCCCGGCCTGGACCCAAAGCAGTACGTTGAAAAGGACGCGGACTTCAGGTCGTTTGTCAACTGCGGCGAACCTGACATGGTGACGTACGGCAGGAAGCTGATTAAGTCCCAACGGAAAAGACGGGAACCGTCTTCTTCGTGAAGCAGATGATCGTGTATGTTATTTTCGGTTTAGTATGCGTGGATGGAAGGGCGTGTGGAGGATGGGATAACGTGCTGTCCTTGACTTGAGTGGCCTCGGTGTACCCAGGGGTAGCTGGGTTGCCATCCTTCTGGGAAGCCCTCTGTTTTGCATACGTCAGGCTCGTCTTTTCCAGTGGTGGGCCTTGGCGTGCCCAGGGGTGCCTGGGTTGTCTTTCTTGTCAGGGTCCACTGTGCTGGGCGAGGTGAGGTGCCAAGTGTTTCGGGTGGCTTTCGGGGCGTCTGCTGGCTGCTAGCGCTGTCAGAGATTGGTGCGGTGATTTCTGGGTCATCCCCCTTGGGTTTGGCCCGGCTTGCCTCTATTGAGTCCGGGACATGGCCCACCTTCTTGTCCTGGGCAAATCGGGCTTGAGGTCACGTAAACATTTGATTTGTTGCGTTGCGAGGTATCTAAGGTACCGGTCCCCAGCCTGTATCGTGAGGCGGCGTACCAGCGTAGTAGTGCATTCAGGCGGTTTTCTCAGCTGGCGCTCTCTTTCATCGCCCTCCGTCTAGCATAGTTTTATAGCCAACCCAATGTGGTACCATGGACATGCTGCTATTCCTCTTGCGTTGTAGGGCAGCGTGAGTTGCGCTCGTCCGGCCCACCTGCTCTAAAGAACGCCTGTTATTAGGGGTATCCATTGTTTTGCATCTGCCAGTCGGCAATCCTGTCCGTTCGCGGCTGCTTTTTCACAGTCATTTGCAATCTTTTTGCGCGCAGCTTCCCAGGCCCCGCTGTAAATTTTGTGTAGTGGGGACTTTTATTCTGCTCCCGGCCGAGCGGAAATGCGGCCGTTTTTCCGGCCACTACTTTTCGCATCGGCGATACAATATACGGGCTCGGTGCTCGTATTACACTGTCCCGGCCCTCTCCACATTCGTTCTGGCTCCCTTGTAAAAAAAAAAAAAAAAAAAAAAAAAAAAAAAAAAAGCGGCCTGGCCTTTTGGCCCTCCCGGTGTGCTCTCGCGCATCGCTGCAGGCTTGGTGTTGGTGGCTCGTGGTCGGCACGCTTTCCCTACTCGGCGAGGCTCTTTCGCACTTGTAGTCGTTTTCGGTTTCCCTGTCGGCCTCGGTCCGGCTGCCTTTTCCCGACCAGTGAGGAGTGGTTTTGACTTCGTCCGGTGATCTGTGTTGTGGCCTGGCCCATTGGGCCCGCCTGGTTGCGCTTCCGCGCTTGAGCCGCTCTGGCTCCCCTGTAACACTCGCATTCTTGTAATACTCGCATTCTTGTAATACTCGCATTCTTGTAATACTCGCATTCTTGTAATACTCGCATTCTCTCCACATACGATCTCGGCTTTTTTTAGCAGGGAGTGTCATGACGAGCATCCTCTGCGCAGCTTCCCGACGCTCGCTTGTATTTTTGCCTATTAGGGGTCTCCGTTCTGCAATCGGCCATGTGGTTCTGCGTTCCGTGTGTTGAGTTCATCTGGCCAAGATACGAACAGTTTATTCGGCATCGCCGGTAGTTTCATACGGGCTCGTCTGTACAAAATCTCGCTACAACGGTCTGCCCCCGTTTTCTTCTGGGCCCGCCTCAGTGCGTTTGCCGAGCTGGGGCTGGCCCCCCGCGGGTGGGGGGCCATCCCGTCCGATCACCCCTTCCTCGCCGCCTCGCCCGCGGGGGAGGTGGTCTTCCCGGGCCGCCCGGGTGCCGAGGAGTGACCCGACGGCTGACTCGGGGGCGATTTTCTGGGCCTTAGGCCCCCGCTCTGCTGTCTTTTGTGGGTGCTTTTGGGTTCTGGGGCTTGGGGCCCCCGTTTTGCCGGGACGCGTTCCTCGCGTCTCGCTGCTGGCTTGGTGCAGGTGGTTCGTGTTGTCTGGACGCGCTTGTTCTCCTCCCCGTGCTTTGAGTTGTGCGTGCTGCCTTCTCCGTGTCCTCGTGTTTGGCTGCCTTCGGCTTTTGCCCCTTCCCGGCCGGTGAGGGCGGGCTCTTTTGCCCAGTGACCCGTGTCGTGGTCTGGCCCCTCGGGCCCGCCTGGTTGCGCTTCCGCGCTTAAGCCGTTCTGGCTCCCTTGTAATACTCGCATTCTGCCCCCGTTTTGTTCTGCTTATCAGTTCTGCTTATCAGTTCTGCTTATCAGTTCTGCCTATCAGTTCTGCCTACCAGTTCTGCCTACCAGTTCTGCCTCTCAGTTCTGATTATCAGTTCTGCATTCTCGGTTCCGCCTTCATGGCCGGGCCCGCTGCCGCCCCGGCCCTCTAACTGGACCGCTCCCGGCATGGCGCGCCGTGAGCGTGGCGCCGGTGCTAGCACTGGCGGCGCTCGCTCGGCCCCGTCCGCCATCCCCGTCGACTGTATCCCTGGCTTGGCCAGGGAGGTGGGGCAATCACAACTGGTGGTCGCCTCCTTCACTGCCATCGTACGCGGCTCTCGGGCCAACACGGTGGCCGGCCGCACCGACCCCTTCCTGCGCTCCCTCCTGAAGGGCCTTCAGCCGGTGTTCACCTTCGCCGCAGCCCACGGCCTCACCGCCCCCGGTGGCGTGGGCGGCTGCCCCCTCATCAACGTTCCGGGGGGACTATCCATCCGCTTCGACCTGGTCTTCGATCCGCCTCTGCTCGCGCAGCTCGCCCTCCTCCTGGACGCCCACAGCTGCCTCACCACGTCGGCTCTCCAACGGGACGCTGCCCCTCTCGTCTGGTCGGTCGCCACCGGTGACCGCTACCTCCGCCCCCGCCCCCTGACCCTGCTGACCTCGGGCTGGCCAGCGGCGCTCTCCGCAGCCAGTGTCCGCGCCCAGATGGCGGCCAGCCTCGGCGCTTCCGTCCTCTCCGCCACCCCGTACACCCTCTGCCGGATCCCCGAAGCCCTGGTGATCCGGGACCGCTGGCTGGTGACCCTGCCGCCCGATACCGTCCTGCCTGCAGCCCTGCCCCTTACCCTGGACGTCCGCGGTGCCGTCCCGTTCAAGGTGCGCCTGGGGACCATCGACATGGATGTCTACCAGGCCCAGCAGGCCGCCGCTCGGGACTGCGCCCGCCGTGCCCAGACCGCCCCTGTCGCGGCCGGCCGTGCTCCCGCCTGGGGGGGCCCTCGTGCCCCGGTGGCCACCCCGGCTCGCCCAGGGGCCACGGGTAACCCCAGCACCTCCGGCGGCCCCACCGGCTCCGGCAGCCCCAACAGCTCCGGCGGCCCCAGCGGCTCCGGCGGCCTCAACGGCTCCGGCGGCCCCCCCGTCTCCGGCGGCCCCAACGGCTCTGGTGGCCCCAGCGGCTCCGGCGCCCGCACCGGCTCAGGCGGCCCCACCGGCTCCGGCGGCCCCACCGGCTCCGGCGGCCCCACCGGCTCCGGCGGCCCCACCGGCTCCGGCGGCCCCACCGGCTCCGGCGGTCCCCCCGGCTCCGGCGGCCCCGCCGGCTCCGGCGGCCCCACCGGCTCCGGCGGCCCCACTGGCTCCGGCGGCCCCACCGGCTCCGGCGGCCCCACTGGCTCCGGCGGCCTCACTGGCTCCGGCGGCCCCAACGGCTCTGGTGGCCCCAGCGGCTCCGGCGGCCCTGCCGCCCCTACCACCACCGGGCCGATGGTGGCCCCGTGCGCGGAGGGTGCACAGCTGCACCTGCAGCTGGCCGAGCCCCCGGCGCCGCTTGCACCCCCTGCCCTCCCCACCTCCCCCGGTGCTGGCGCGGCCTCTGTGGCGGGGACCCCGGCTCCCTGGGCTCCTGCGGGCCTCTCCCCCGCCCCTCCCGCCGCCCCCCCCCCTGCGGCGGCTGACACCCGTGGCCACCCCCTGGACCCGCCTGTCGATGTGGAGGCCTTGCCACGACGCCAGCGCCCTCGCCTCGCCTACCTGCCCGGCGCCCTCCTCGACGATGAGGTGGACATGGGCGCTGTCCTCGACGCCCCCAGCCTGGCGACCGCTCCGCCCCCGCCGCCCCCGCCCCCCGCGCCCCCCCCGCCCGCCTGGGTCGATGTCGTCCGCTACGACGGCGTCCTGGGAGGCTTCATGCACTAATGGTGCGCCAGCACCACGGCGCCCGGCCCGGCTCTCGCCCCCTCCGGATCGGGTCGCACAACATCCGGGGTTTTCTCGGCTCGGCCCCCAGTGGCCACTCGCCACGGCTCGCGGCCCTCCTCCGCTGCTGGGCCCGACAGTCGCTGGACGTCATCTGCCTGCAGGAGACCCACGTCACAGCGGCGGCGGTCCCCCTTGCACGTGCTGGCCTCCACGACGTCTCCCGGGCGCTGCACCTGGGTCAGTGGGTCTCCTGGTGGAATCCCGCACCGTCTGCATGCCGGGGGGGCGTCGCCATTCTCGTCCGCCTCTCCCTGGTGGCCTCTGGAGCCCTTTCCTTCCCCGGCCCCGCACCCGCCCTCACCGGGTCCCCCGACGGCCGCCTCCTCCACCTCCCAGTCCTGTGGGGCGGCCACGCCTTCACCCTCCTCACCGCCTACCTGCCCTCCAGCCTCGCGGCAGCCCAACGCGCCTTCATCCACCAGTCCCTCCGCCCCTTCGCCGCCCTCCCCGGCCACCACATCTGGGCGGCCGACTTCAACTTCGTGGTCGACCCCGCCCTGGACTGCCTTGCGGCCGCAGGACGTCCGGCCGATGTCCTCACCTCCTCCGCTTTCACTGCTGCCTGCCCCGGCCTGGTGGATGTTTTTCGCCGCGCCCACCCCTCTCGCCGCTCCTACACCTATTTCCATCCCTCCGGCGCCTCCCGCATCGACCGCCTCATGGCCTCCCCGCAGCTGGCGGCCTCCGTCCGTGCCGCCTTCGTCGCCCCTGGGCCCCCCTCGGACCACCGCCTGGTCGTCACCCACCTCCTCCCTGCCCTTGGCTCCCAGCCCCCCGGCCCCGGCCTACGTAAGACCCGGCTCCACTTCCTCGACCATGCCGACCTGCAGCAGCAGCTTGGCACCTGGCTGGCCGCCGCGGTGGCGGCGGCCCCCACCGCCCCCGCCCACCTCCTCGACTGGTGGCCGGGCTTCAAACGGGCCCTCCGGGTCTCTGCAGCCCGCCTCAACCTCACCGCCCGCGCCAGGCGGACATGTGCGGTTGGGGTTGAAGCGGCCGCCGGGGCGGCTGCTGAGGCCGCCCTGGCCGCGGTTGAGGCGGGACAGCCGGCGGCCCTCCCCGCCGCAGTCGTGGCCCGCTCCGCCGAAGCGGCCGCCGCCCAACGTGCCACCGCTGGTGTCGCCCGCCGGACCCGCCACACGTGGCTTCGCACCGGTGAACGGCCCTCCCCCACCATCACCCGCCACCTCCGCCCGCCCGCGGCCTGTCGCACCATCCCCGCCCTCCAGCGCCCGGACGGCTCCGTCAGCGCCGACCCACAGGAGCTCCCCTCCATCGTTGCGGCCTTCTGGCAGCGCATCTGCACGGCCCCTGCGGGCGACCCGCGGGCCCGCCAACGGGTCCTGCAGGCCCTCCGTGCGCTGGGACGCCGCTGCCCACCCGCCGCAGTGGACGCCCTGGGCGCCCCCGTCGTTACCCCGGCGGAGGTGCTGGCTGCGATCCACACCGCCACCCCCGGCCGGTCCCCGGGTGCAGACAGCCTCCCCACCGAGATCTACCAACACTACGCCCCGACCCTTGCCCCCGTCCTCGCCGCCGTCTTCACTGCCTTTGCCGCCACCGACCGTGCACCCGCCGGCTTCCTGGACGGGGTCATCACCTCCTTCTTCAAGGACCAGGACCCCACCCTCCCCGCCAACTACCGCCCCATCACCCTCTTGGACACCGACTACCGGACCCTGGCCCGGGTCCTGGCCCGCCGCCTTCTCCCCGTCCTCGGGGATACGATCGACCCAGTGCAGACGGCCTTCCTGCAGCACCGGCGCATCTCGGACTCCGTCCTGCTCCTCCAACTCCTCCCCGCCCTCCTCCGCGCGGAGTCTCGCTCCTGTACGGTGGTGTTCCTGGACTTCCAGAAGGCCTATGACACGGTGGACCGCGCCTTCCTCCTGGAATGCCTGGATGCCTTGGGTGTGGGCCCTGGCTGCCTTGCCTGGGTGCGACGCCTGCTGCAGGGCACCCGCTCTGCCGCCCTCGTCAACGGCCACCTGTCAGGTTGGGTGCCCATCACTGCCGGCGTTCGACAGGGGTGCCCGGCTGCGCCCCTCCTCTACCTCGCTCCCGGTCAGGCCCTCCTCTCCTGGCTGCAGCACGAAGCCATCGGCATCTCCCTCGCCGATCTCCGCCTCACCGCCTCCCAGTACGCGGATGACTGCACCCCCCTCCTCCGGGATGCTGCGGATGTCCCCCGCTTCCTGGCGGCCATGGACACCTTCCACGCCGCGTCGGGCCAGCAGCTCAACCTCCGCAAAGTGAAGCTCCTGCCCCTGCCCGGTGGCCCCCGAGCCATCCCTGCCGCCGCCCCGCCCCCCGCCTGCCCCACGGCCGCCAGTGCCCCTCCCCTCCCCCCCACCCCGGTGGCCACTGCCGCCCCCCTGGCCGCCCCCGACGCCGGCCTGGCGCCCCGCCTCGCTGTCGTCCCCTCCGCCTCCACCCTCGGCATCACCTTCACCGCGGGCGCCCCTGGACCGTACCCTGTGGACCTCGACCGGGTCTACAGCCGTCTGCAGCGTGCTGCCACCCTGCCCCTCTCTGCCTTCGGCCGCGCCTTCGCCGCCTCGGGCTATGCCCTCAGCCGTGTCCTCTACCACATGGAGTTCGTCGGCCTCCCCCCCCCTGGCCTGCGGGCGGCCCTTCAGGCTACCACCGCCGCCTTCGTCGACCGCCGCTGCACCCCCGCCGCGCATCAGGCCCGCACCAACCGTGTACCTGCCGGAGCCGGCCTGCTCTACCTCGCCCTGCCCCCCTCCGCTGGCGGCTTCGGCCTCCTCCCTCTCGAAGCCCACGTACGGGCTCGCCACGCCGTCCTGGCCGTGCGAGGCCTGGCCGGCGCGTGTGGCCTCCTGCCGTCTGCCCCCCAGTGGCCCCAGCTCCTCCTCGCCCTCCTGCGCCACGGCCACCCCGCGGCCCACCCCCTGTGCCTCCTGCCCCTCCACGGCGACGCCCGCACCACCGCCGCCCCGCTGGTGCTCGGCCGGCCCCTCCCACGGGGCTCCCCGGCCCTCGCCCAGCTGATTACGGCGCTCGCCCATCTCCCGCCCATCACCATCCTGGACCCCACACTGGCCGCCCCGGGACCCTGGTGCTTCTCGGCGCCCCTCTGGGGCAACCCCCTCCTGGTCGATGCCACCGGCCGGGGCCTGGAGACCGACTTCCCCGACCTCGCCCAGCTGCGTGGGCTTGATACGGTGGGTGTCGCCGTCCAGTGCTACAGTGCCCTGGGCCGGGTCCGGACGGCCCTCGCTGTCGCCGCTGCCGGGGGGCCCCCCGCCCTACGCTGTACCGAGTACCTGCGGCTCGACGTCCTCCGCGACGTCCTCCGCCTCTCCCCCGCCCACCCCGTCCCGGCCTCCATGCGGGATGGGGCCACGGGCCTGGCCCGCGTCGACGCCCTCGTTGGCCGCCTTCCCGCCACCTGGGCCATCGCGGCCCTCCTCGTTCTGGCGGCCCCGGGGGGTGCGGCTGCCGCCCCCCCCGCTGCGGACGCCTAGGGCCGCCTGGCCCGCTGTGTCGGCTGGCGGGTGGGCCCCGCGGCCATTCCCCTTGTCTCCCTCACCGTCAAGTCGGCTACCATCCTGCAGCTCGGCCCAGCCTTCGCTGCTCTGGCGGCTAAGCATACGGCCTTCCTTCAGGAGGCCTGGGAGGCTCCCCTTCCCCCGGCAGCCCTGGCCTCCACCCTCCGGGAATTTCAGGCCACTCTGGTGCGCCTCTGGCGTCTTCGCTGGGACAACACGCACAAGGAGCCCCTCTGGCGGCTCGCCATGAACGGGTTCCATGGCTTCCCCATGCACGCGGCCCTCCTGGCGCGGGGGTCGCCCACGACCCCCTGCCCGTGCGGAGCGTCCATGGCCACGGGCCGCCGGCGCCACCACTTCTGGGAGTGTGTGGTGGCCTTGTCATTGCGTGACGAGCTTGTGAAGGCGATGGGGGGCGCGGTTGTCCTGCTCCCGCAGCATTTGTGGCTGGGTCGGCCCCCGTTGGGGGTACACCCGCTTGTTTGGGATGTGGTGTGCTTGGCGGCCGTCGCGGCGTTGGGTTTGGGGCTCCGCCTCCTGTTTCGGGTGCAGGCTGGGGCCCCCGGGGGGCGCATGCCGGTGGTGCGGGTGTGCGCAGCGGTGACGGCCGACTTCTGGGCCCGCCTCCGTGCGTTTGCCGAGCTGGGGCTGGCCCCCCGCGGGTGGGGGGCCATCCCGTCCGATCACCCCTTCCTCGCCGCCTCGCCCGCGGGGGAGGTGGTCTTCCCGGGCCGCCCGGGTGCCGAGGAGTGACCCGACGGCTGACTCGGGTGCGATTTTCTGGGCCTTAGGCCCCCGCTCTGCTGTCTTTTGTGGGTGCTTTTGGGTTCTGGGGCTTGGGGCCCCCGTTTTGCCGGGACGCGTTCCTCGCGTCTCGCTGCTGGCTTGGTGCAGGTGGTTCGTGTTGTCTGGACGCGCTTGTTCTCCTCCCCGTGCTTTGAGTTGTGCGTGCTGCCTTCTCCGTGTCCTCGTGTTTGGCTGCCTTCGGCTTTTGCCCCTTCCCGGCCGGTGAGGGCGGGCTCTTTTGCCCAGTGACCTGTGTCGTGGTCTGGCCCATCGGGCCCGCCTGGTTGCGCTTCCGTGCTTGAGCCGTTCTGGCTCCCTTGTAATACTCGCATTCTGCGGGTGGCGCAGCGGTGACGGCCGACTTCTGGGCCCGCCTCAGTGCGTTTGCCGAGCTGGGGCTGGCCCCCCGCGGGTGGGGGGCCGTCCCGTCCGATCACCCCTTCCTCGCCGCCTCGCCCGCGGGGGAGGTGGTCTTCACGGGCCGCCCGGGTGCCGAGGAGTGGCCCGACGGTTGACTCGGGTGCGGTTTTCTGGGCGTGTTTGGGTTATGGGGCCTTAGGCCCCCGCTCTGCTATCTTTTGTGGGTGCTTTTGGGATCTGGGGCTTGGGGCCCCCGTTTTGCCGGGACGCGTTCCTTGCGTCTCGCTGCTGGCTTGGTGCAGGTGGTTCGTGTTTTCTGGACGCGCTTGTTCTCCTCCCCGTGCTTTGAGTTGTGCGTGCTGCCTTCTCCGTGTCCTCGTGTTTGGCTGCCTTCGGCTTTTGCCCCTTCCCGGCAGGTGAGGGCGGGCTCTTTTGCCCAGTGACCTGTGTCGTGGTTTGGCCCAACGGGCCCGCCTGGTTGCGCTTCCGCGCTTGAGCCGTTCTGGCTCCCTTGTAATACTCGCATTCTGCTTAAAAATACCCGAAGTTGACGAACGTGGGTGCCGACGGCAACGAGCTCACGTGGGAGACACTGTACAAAACGGGTATGAACGAAGTGACGCACAAGCACGCAATGACGCCAGACATGGCGTCCAAGAAGGAGCCGCTGCCGCTGTGCAGCACGAGCTTGTGAGACGAGGCGAAGTCCCGCTGCCGGATCAGCAAGTCCGCCATTGCCGTGTTTGCGCCCGGAGGCGCCGCCTGCGAGGACTACGGGGATGACCTCAGCAAGTGCCCCAGGGTTGTTGTAACGGTTACAGTGGGTTCCAGACCCAGGGTGTGGCCATGAACCGGAGGCAGCGGCGGTAAGGCTGCTTACGCTAGTCCTTCAGCTGCTGCTATTGTTTGTTGTAATGATGTTGCACTTGGGATCTGTGGGGGGCAGCACTTGGGATCTGTGGGGGGCAGCAGGCGACGTCAGCGGAGGTGTCTTAAATTTACGAATACATGGGGCAGGGTCTTGAGTGGCACGATCTCCCTTGTTACTTCATACTTTTACAACCGGTGGTGGGGTTATAAGTAGTGGCTTTCTTCGGGATGGCGGGCGGGCGCAACAACCTGGTGGTCGCGGGCAGGAGGGTCATTACTGAATGCGGGCTAGATGTATCGTGACTGGGCTGGGTCGTGGAATCTTGAATTGACAGGAAAAGTTTACTCCGCTGCTAGTGAACTGTCAGGTTTGGGCTGGCCCTATCTAGCAGATTGACCAGAAACTGCTGTGCTGCTGTCCGTACAAGCTGCGTTTCTGCCTCGGTCGCAACCAGGCCGACGTAGGGAAGTGGTATATTTTGTCGTTATTCTTGTCGGTAATGTCAAGCGAGCTGCCATAAGCCACTCGCCTACACTATTCGCGACCTACAGGGGCTTTGTCATCTCTTTTAATCGGGTTGCCTTTTCCGATTGCGCATGATTGTGTGGTGTTGCGTGGACATTCGGACGATGGCGTACAATTTGCGTGATAGCGTCTCTTCGGTTTACATCGCAGCAGCAGCTGGCAAGCAAGATGGGAGCGGTCATTACCAATGATATGATGTCGGTAGCCGTTTGCGTGAACGCCCATCTCCGTCCCCAGCTTCCAATGCGGGTCGGCAGCGGCCAGGTGGGGCGACAGGTCGGTGGCAGCTCTGGCTGCCGCAATGAGCGCCAAGTTGACCACTGTGGTACCATCCACAGCGATGTTATAGGAGGCGCGCGTTAATTGTGGTTAGTTTTGGAAGGTTCTGGTTGCGTACAGGGCAGCTGGGGATCTGCAACGGTCGTCGAGTCTAGTAGCATGCGCGTGGACGAAGGCTATGCACCAGCTACACCCCCCATGTCGAGCAACCGGTTCTTACCTGTAACGACCCCCACACATAAGGGTTTTCCTTACACAAAACCCCCCACATCTGTGCCGACCTACCGTGCTATCCCTGCTGCTTTGTCCTGCTCTGTCCGTGGTCTGCTTTTAAGAAGGGCGGCCGCGGCTTGTGTGGTGGAACTGGTGGGCTTGGAGTTGTTTTAGGTACCCGCGGCGCGCGGTGCCCGAATACTAAAGCACCGGTTGACGCTGGCATTGCTCAATTTGCTAGCCAGAAGGCTACTGCTGCGGTGCCAAGAAAGTTCTGCCGCTGCAAATGGAGAACTGCTTAAGGCCTGCCTGCCCAGAGAGATGGTGCAGGAGGGTTGAGAGGAAACCAGAACGCCGGCGAGTCCGCAGGGGCCCGTTTACACGCTGGGCCACGACGCGATGCACCGCCCGCACCTCGCGGCGGGAGGCAGCAGCCCGGTATCACGCCAGCACCCACCGGAAGGACGCAAGAGCGCGGGGCTATGAGTTCGTGAGCGCCAATGAGCTGTAATTCGGCCGCCAGGGGTATGGCGGTGCGGCATCTAACCACACCGAGGCCGACCAACGCCTGAAATCACGGATGTGCGCACGCCGGCACCGACCCGCCCACCAGCTTGCGGCGACAGGGCATCCGGCTCGATGATGGGCCGGCGGATAAGCGGACGGCGCATGGACGGCGCACGCACGAATGCATGCAGCGTGCACGTCCAAAATACATGCCTGGTACGACGTCCGCAGCGGACGCCGCAGCGCGGGCGGCCCACGCCGAAGCATACTGTTGTGTCACGGGTGCCCATAGGTGATCGCGATATTCACTCGGTCCGTTGCGCTCGGTACTGCAGTCCCCTCCAGTCGCAAGTCAGTCGAAGTCATAATATCTTCATCCAACCCGCCCGCAACCCCGTAAACATACCCTTCACCAGCTTAGGCATGGCGCGATGCAAACACATTCCGCACAATCCCACACAGCCATCACATCAGGGGTATGCTCACCAGGTGCATGGCGCAAGCATGTGTCCCTCCCCAACGTCTTTTTGCATTCTCCCCCATGTCGTCCGCATAAGGTCTCTACCCTACCTTACCCCATTCCACCGCCCCCCTTCGCCCCAGACCAAGCCCTGTCCGATGCGATGCGCGCGGCGGAGTCCGTCCATCCCCGCCCGCAGCTGCGCCCTGGCGCCTATGGCTGCCGCACCCTAGCGACCGCAGCCGCCGAGCATTTACGCGACCCACACCCCGTTGGTCGTCAGTCCAAATGCGTACACGTGTATCTCGCCCGCCAGTCACGGGGCCGTTCAGCTAACACCACCAGAACCCCGAGCCGCCCAGCCTCCCACGCCGCCCCTCCCGTGCGCCCTTCGGCGACTGGGGTGCCAGCGACGCACTGCTCCTGGAGCTCCCAGCCGAGCACGCCGCCTCGTCCTCGTCCCGTGCACCCCAACCAACCAACCAACCGACCACCGCCGCCTCGTCCTACAACTAACCCACCAGCTGGGCGCCGTTGGCCCGCGCATGTATGTACGGCGTCAACCGGATCCCCCAGTACGACTATTCGGTCTCCCAGTTGTGGTGCATGGCTGCCCAGCTCACAGCATTCGGTCGTCGTCGTCCGAGTCCTCCAGCGGCCCCACGCCCAAGGTCTCCCGGGTCATGTTGCCCAGGCGGGTAAAGGCCGCTGCTGCTGCCCGCAGCGGCTGGCCCGGACCGGAGGACTGCTGCTGGCCGTTTGCGGCCTGCCCTCGCTCCGGGTCGGCATCGTCGGCACCGCCGCGTCGCCGGCTGGGGCTGCGGCTCGTGGTGCTGGTGGTGGAGTTCCGGCCAAGAGGCGCGGAGCCGCCGCCGCTGCGCGAGCGGCGATCCTTGCCTTCCCCTTCGCTGCCGGACGAGCCGGCAAGCATTTCGTGGTCGATGGCCGTTTCCTAGGGGGAACAGGGAGCGAAGGCGCGGTCAGCTGCTGCCGCGCTCGCACAGGGGCGCGATGGGTACAGCAATAGCACGCAACATCTCCTTCACGACCGATAGCCCCAACCCGCCCGTCCCCCTCACTCGCGCTGGCCTTCCGTGCAAGCCCGTCCAGATTCCCAGGCTTCCGCCAGGACGCACGGAAAGGCCACCCGGCCCACCCCAACCCCGCCTCGACAATACCCACTTGTACGTTGTCGTCGTCGTACTCCGCGTCCGAGTCCGAGTCGACCAGCACCGCCTGCTTGCGCTCCGCCTCGCTGATGGCGGGCAGCCAGCCCAGCACCCCCTTGCCCGTGCCGGGCTTCCCGAAGAACGCGGCCGCCTTGTTGGTGGGCTTGGGCGGGGGGTTCCAGTCTTCACCCTCCTCGTCCGCGGCGCTCATGACTGCATCGCGGCGTTCGGTGGCATCGTGAGGCCGCGCCGGTCAATGGAAGCGGCCACAACGTCTGAGCCGCTCCTTGGTAAGCGTGCCCAGCGCAGCAAACGCAGCGCAGGACACACGGCACCAGCAGTACGCCGGCCCAGCAGTACGCTGTGAAGTGGTCCCCGGTGCCCTCCGACTGAGCTTACTGATGAGTCCCCGGGCTGTCCTGACCCTGTCCGCCCAGACCACTGATACCATACACACACAACCCTCCCACCACAGCATGCCCTCCCTCCGTTTCTCCTGACACGGCCCCGTAACTAGGCAGGGCGTCATCTTGACATCCGCTATAGTGGCAAGGAACGTCCGCAGCTCACCACCAGACCCTCCTACCCGCCGTCGGCACTCACCAGGCTTGCGGCCCGCGCCGCTATTGCTCCGCTGCGTCCGGCTCTTGCCCGGCCGCCCGCCCTCCTCCATGGCCGCCAGTTCGCCCGACGCGCTGAGCCTCTTGCGGTTCTGCTTCTTGCTACCCGCGCGGAACTTTTTCCGCTTGACGTTGTCCGAGGGGCCGCCATCCGAGTACAGCACGTACGTTTTGTAGTTGGGGTTGAACTGCAACGAGGGGGCGACAACACAGGCCAGGCCGTGGCCGTCGTCAGGCGTCACCCCCAGGCCCATCATCCCGACTGCCGCATTATGTCACGTGTGACACGGACAAGTAGACCAAAAGCCGTCTGCGCCGAGAGGTGTCCCACGGAGCTGGGGGTCGTGGCGAGTGGCGGCTGGCGCCCTCACATCCCCCCACTCAGCGCGCCAGGTGCCACCCTCCCGCTGAACACCAACAACTGCTAGCCGAGTGTGGCTAGGGGAGACGCCGGTTGGCCAGATCTGCTGTGAACGGCGGCGGCATCCGAAGTAGAGGGAGGACTGGAGGCGGAAAGAGGCCTTACTATCGCAAGCTGGACCCACGCCTGCTTTTGGTGACGAGCGCTGATCCGCGGCGCCGCCTCCAGTCATGCGCCCAGCCGCAGGTATTCTGCTGCGTGCCAGGTGCGGGCCGCTCGCGGGTGCTCATGGCCAAAGGCTGCCACCAGTGTCAAGGCTGTCTCCAACGAGCGCCGCAACCCACCACGCACAAATGCCAATCTCGTCCCTCAAGATCCATTTTTTTGCTCCGCCGCACCTGAACCAGTGCCGCCCATCAAGTTCCTCCCCCATCCCCACGCCACTGCAGCCCTGTTGTTTCACCACCCGGACCAAAATGCAAACCCCTAGCGCTCCTGAGCCGCAGCGCCAGCCTCAGCTCAGCCCTAGCCGCAGCGCCAGCCTCAGCTCCGCTGCCCCGCTCCCCACCTGATGCATGATGTCGCTGTACACGTCCTGCAGGCTGATTGCGTGCAGGAACGCTGACAGGCGCCACCCCGAGGTCTGCCCGCCTAGTTTGTACTCCGTGTGCGGAAAGGCGGTCCACATCATGCAGGCGGACATGAGCATTTCCAAGCACACCATCCAGTCCTGCAGCGCTGCTGCGTCCGACGGGTCCGTGAACTTGGACGCGAACATCGAGATGACGATACTCTGTGGCGTTGACGAGGGGCATACCCAGATGGGGCCTTAGGATTTAGGGTGACGGGCGGTGGCGGTGGCGTGTGTAACAGAGGCGGAGAGCTCTGGACTTCGCAGCAACGACGTGGACGCCGTGTGCAGGTGTTGGGAGGTTGCGATGGAGAGTTCAGATGCTGCCATGGCAACGCATGGCACCAGCTCACAGGCACTGTGGACAAGGCGATGGTGCACGGTTAGAGGTGCATTTGGGGAGCTTTCTGTGTTCCTTACCTGCCAGAACGTCAAGAAAATGACCGATTTGATGAGGATGAGCTTCATCAGCGGCCGGTAAGGCTGCAAGGCAGCCGGATAGAGGCGGGGTATGAGGTTGTCAGTACCGACCCATGGGACACATCAAACCCAGGCTCAGGCAGTGCCGCCCGTTTGAGACCCACCTCCAGCAGCTCCTCGCACCCAACGTAGAAGATGAGGAGGTAGTACAGAGCAATTGTGTAACACGTGTTGTAAATGATAGAAATGTACAGGTACCTGCGCGTTGCACAGCAAACACACCGCATTAGTTTCGAGGCTTGGCGATACCTCGACCACATTGGTCGCTGCCCTCCTTCGTGTCAGCCAGATCCCAGCACGCGGCATTCGATAATGCAACGTACCCTCCGGTAAGGCTCCAGTCACCATCCTCGTACATGCCCCCAGCAAAGAGGATGAGCGTCATAGCCGCCAGAATCGGTTTGGCAATCACGAACTGCAGCGTTCCCTGCTTGCACTTGCGCAGCAGGAAGCCATCGACCTTGATTGGGGGCCAGCAGCACGTCATCAGCATCCAGGAAGGCTTGATGCACTTCCCTTCTGATTTTACCACCACGGCTCCCGGCCCCCCCACGTACGCCATGCAGAGCGATAGGAAATTGTAGATCACCCATGCCTCGTAGCTGTCAGGTATAGACGGGACGCGCCCGTCAGTCAGCGCTTGGCAGGCATGGGTTGGGCTTCGCTATTGGCCAAAACGTGCCAAACCCACCAGTCGCGTGGCACGTCGAAGTAGATGGACGACTCCCGATACTTAAGCGACAACCATGATGTTAAGCCATAGAAGGGGACCATGAAAATAATGCGAATAATGTAGCGCTGTTGGGAAGGCAGAGGCGGACGGTCAGCAATCGCCGTGTTCGGTCAAGCTGAGCTAGGAGGCGTAAGCTATAACAGAACCTCACCTGATACAAGGGCTCCGTGTAATTCCGAAGATGGCATAGAATCTGCGCATGAGACAGCCGGGTGCGCGCACTATCGGGTATGCGTAGTTGTCAATCAACATCCCACCCCATACCGTACCTGCGTTATTGCCGACGCCACAGCCAGCCATGTTGAAGCAGTAGCTAAGCCGATGGTAATTGGGTCGCGCAGCATGGCTCCTTACGCTGTCCAACTGCACCAAATCGTCCTGCTTGACCGCAACCTCTGACTCGATGATTGCAGCGCTGTTACCGGCCCCCACGCCTACGTGTTAAAAGTGCGCATTGCATAGTGCAATAGGCGGCCCTTGGGCCGCAGGGCTTGAGCTTATACAGTGAGAGTCGGCGTTTGGGTTGGTTGTGTCAATTTTGCGAGTCGCAGAGGAAGACAAATTGTATACCTAATTACATATATGTTAAAAGTATTACACGGTATATCAACTCGTCGGTGGTGAAATCTGAAATGGTCGCCGATCAGGACACAATTGGCACATGTGTATATCAGCCAAACAGTGCGCTGGGATAAATACATAATCCACGCTGCTTATCTTGTAAAACTTATCCATCTTTCGTTTGCAATGAAATCCCCAGGTCTGAACGGCCTGAGTTCAGGGTTGTTCGTGTGCTTTTGCATCGCACAGTAGGCTCCAACTCCTTTCCATAGATCCCACCAACTGTAGCTCTACTGGGGGTGATGGCGGAGGTGGAGGACCTGACGGGCGATGGCGGCGAAGACGCCGTGCGCACCGACGCCCCCCTCCAGGCGCAGCTCGAGGATGTGGAAACGGAGCTCGCTGAGGTGCAGTCCTGGGGCAGGTGGCGCTGCATGAGGAGCAGCAACACCAGAGCCGTTCCTCCCCATCATGCCATGTCGTGTAGCCGGCCTTTATGCCGCACCCCTTATGCCGCCTGCGATGCCCTCCTGCCGCAGCCGCACGCGTAGTTGCATGCCCTCTGCGCCCTCTCTCTGGCCACGCTACGTCCCAATCGCACGCCTAGCCTCAAACCGCACCGTCCGCCTCCGACGCCTCCCTTCCTCTACCCACAACTTCCCTACAGGTCAAGTCCCAACTCGAGTTCCTGATGCAGCAGCAGGACCAGCTGCGCTCCCGCCGGGAGCAGCTGCTGCGCCGGATAGAGCAGGAGCGGCGGGCCCCAAAGGCCGACTGGCAGCAGCAGGACTTCCCCTGGAGCGCCCGGCTCAGCCAGGTCATGCAGGATGTGTTTGGGCTGCGGGAGTTCAGGTGGGGACTGGGAAGCGGGTCAGAACGCAGCGGACTGCAGAGCCGAAGCTTCTTCAGGCTCAAAACCAAGTAGGCGGCACACAGACAGGGAGGCACGGGGTAGGTCTGGTTTCCCTCCCTGCGCCCCGCCTCCGAAACCACTCACCTCCGCCGCACGCCGCACCAGGCCGCTCCAGCGCGAAGTTATGAACGCATCGCTCCAGGGGCGGGACGTGCTTTGCCTGCTGCCCAGCGGCGGCGGCAAGAGCCTGTGCTACCAGCTGCCCGCGCTGGTGGGCCCGGGCCTGACGCTGGTGGTGTCGCCGCTGCTGTCGCTGATTCAGGACCAGGTGGGTGGGGAGGGGAAGAGCTGGGGGGTGAGAGCCGTGGGGGGGGGGCAAAGTGTGGCGGGTGGGGCCAGCAGCAGGGCGGGTGGTGTCAGCAGCAGCAGGGCGATGGACCGACGCGGGCTGCGTTGCAACACGCGCGGGCGCGGTACGGCATTTAGTACGACACACTATCAGAGTGCTGGTGCGGCGGTGCCCAAACGTTCACTTCAGCCGGAGCACACGGGACGCTCATCGTCATCCCGCAGCGGCAGTAGCAGCAGCAGTAGCAGCAGCGTCAGTAGAGTAGCAGCGGCAGTAGCAGTAGCAGAAGCAGTAGCGGCTCCAGCTCCCCCGCCTCCCCCCCTCCGGGCCCTCGTGGTCCGGTGCCCTCCTGCCGCCAGGTGCTGTCGCTGCGCGCCCTGGGCATCAGCGGCACCTGCCTGACCAGCCTCACAAGCAAGGAGGACGTGGCGTCAGTGTACGGCAGGCTGGACCGGGGGGAGCTCAAGCTGCTGTACGTCACGCCGGAGAAGTGGGTGAGGGGGTCGGGGGGGAGATAATCGGGGGGGTGGAATGCAGCGGCGGACGCGGTATGGGGGAGGGGAGCGGGTTCCGGAGCCACGGGCTGGATGAAGTTATCGGCTGGCGGCAGCGACCGTGTGCGGTGCGTACGGCGTTAGGGAAGGGACGGGAGGACGTGGGTGCGTGCCTCGCCATGCTGGACACACTGCTGAGGGCTGGGACTCCCCCCTACCCCCGCCTCTTCGCACCGACCTAGCGTGCGCCGCTGTTTCCTTGGTGGCCTGCAGGATCGTGTCATCGAAGCGCTTCATGAGCAAGCTGGAGAAGGCACACCAGGTGCGGGGGGGGGGGCGTAAGAACCGTTGACGCGACAAGGAAAATGGATGGGATCGGGCGGGGCGGGGCGGGGGCGGGTGCGTGCAGCGCAGCGCACGTACCCTGCGCAAGCGACCCTGACCCATGGGTCGGTGGTCGGTCCCTGCGGCCTTGAGGCCGCGCCCGGGGCCACTCATCCGTCATCGTACCCAGCTCGGCACTCAAAATCTCCCGACCCACATTAAACCCCGCCATCGACGCCCACCATCCGATGTCCGCCAACCACGCAGGCCGGGCGCCTGGACCGTATCGCCATCGACGAGGCCCATTGCGCCAGCCAGTGGGGCAACGACTTCCGCCCGGTGGGTGGTGGCTGGCCAGGTGGACATGCTTGCGTTTGTAAGGTCTGTGGTGCGCATCTGCAGCCCTCTCACCCGCACCTCCTTACCCCACCCACTTGCCCACCCCTTCTTTTTTCCATCAGTTCGCGGGTCTCCCCTCCGCTCCCAACCCGCCCTCCCAACCCGCCTACCCCCGCCCCGCCTACCTCCCACCCCGCCTACCTCCCACCCCGCCTACCTCCGCCCCCAACCCCAGGACTACAAGAAACTGGGCATCCTGAAGCAGCAGTTCCCCAGCGTACCCATCATGGCCCTCACAGCCACCGCCACCCACCAGGTGAGCCCCCCACGCGCCCCGGGACGCGGACCCCCAGCCAGCCGCAAGCGAACCCACTTCCCAACCGCCCAACCGCCCAACCGCCAACCGCTAACGGCCCTTTCCAACCGCCTGCGGCGCTGCTGGCTGCCCCAGGTGTGCGAGGACCTCAAGTCCATCCTGCGGGTCCAGGGCTGCGAGTTCTTCCGCGCCCCCGTCAACAGACCCAACCTGTTCTACGAGGTGCTGCCCAAGCCGGCGGCCCCCGCGGACGCCACCGCCGCCATCGTGTCGTGGATCAGGAGGCACTACCCGGGGGGCCAGTCGGGCATCGTCTACTGCCTCACCCGGTGGGGGGGGGGGCCTGGGTTTGCGGGCTTGCGTGTGCACGTGCGGTTGGTGAGTCTGCGCGGTTGGGAGTTGGCGGTTGGGAGTTACTCCGCGACTCTGGTGCGCGGGTGGTGGTCCAGGTTCCTTTCAGGCAAGGCAAGGCAAGGCAAGGTGGTGGATGCAACTGGGGGGTAGCGGCAGGGGGCTGGTCGTGTAGGCGACTTGACCAGGGTGGAGCATGTTGGGTGGGTGGGTTGGGTGGGCGGCACGCCGCGGTCCCCCTGCCCTCCAGCTTCGGACCCCACACCGCGCCATGGGGCCACTGGCGCCGTTCCCTCCCTGCAGCAAGGATTGCGAAACAGTGGCTTCGGAGCTGGTGGCGGGTGGTGTGGCTGCAAGGCACTACCACGCGGACATGGATCCGGGGCCGCGGGAGGCGGCGCACGCGGCGTGGAGTGCGGGCAGCGTGCAGGTGGGTGGGTGGGCGGATGGAGGGGCGGCCACGATATCGACGATGGATCAGAGGCGTTACTAGCTGGGGAGAGGTTCCAAACACGTGTTTGATGATCGTCGACCGGCAGGGCGGCTATGGTCGCTTGCGCTGTTGCCGAAGCCGCTGCGAATGACCGCCGCACCCTCTGTGCCCTCGCCGGCATCTGCATTGGCGGACCCCCTCCACTTCCGCTGAGCCTCCCCCCTTGTCAATTTCTTCTTCGTACACGGGATTTCCTTGCAACCCCCCTTGTCGCCCGCACCCACGTGCCCGAAGACTATGCGCCAGCTACTCTACCCATGTCGTGTAACCTGGTCACTATGCCACCCCTCCTTGTCGGGCGCCCTCCACCACCCTTTATGGCCCCCCCCTCAAGGTCATGGTCGCCACAGTTGCCTTCGGCATGGGCATCAACAAGCCCGACGTGCGCTTCGTGGTGCACCACTCGCTTAGCAAGTCGCTGGAGAACTACTACCAGGCGGGGGGGGAGCGGGGGGGGAGGGGGGGGGAGCGGGGGGGGCGACATGCCGGCCGGAGGCAGAGGCGGAGGCGGGGGCAGGAAGGTTCCTAGTGCTGCTGCGCTACTGGTAGTGGTCGTACTGCTGTGGCAACAAATCCTGCCCGGCGGGGGTCGTGAGGGTTATGAGGGCCCCGGTGCTGCCGTGTTCCTTCCCTGGGGGGTTGCCCGCACGGCACCCTCCCAGCTGCCGCCACACAATGCACGCCATCCGACGGCTGCCTGCCTGCGTGTGCCCGTCTCGTCCGACCGCAGGAGTCAGGACGCGCCGGCAGAGACAGCCTCCCGGCCCGGTGCCTCATGTTTTACAGGTGGGGGCACTATTCCCTCACGCGTCTTCTCATGCTTGACTTTCTTGCCATGTCTGGGTACCGTAATGCTTAACGACTTGCGTTTTACCCACCCACCCACCCACCCACCCACCCACCCACCCACCCACCCACCCACCCACCCACCCACCCACCCACCCACCCACCCACCCACCCACCCACCCACCCACCCACCCACCCACCCACCCACCCACCCACCCACCCACCCACCCACCCACCCACCCACCCACCCACCCACCCACCCACCCACCCACCCACCCACCCACCCACCCACCCACCCACCCACACCCATCCGTCTTTAGTTTCCTCAACCAAGTCCTCCAGCAAGCATCTCGAAGCGTCTGTTCTGGACCGTTTTTCGTCCGTACACGGGTCTTCCTTGTACCCCCACCCATCCACGTACGCTGCCCGCCGCTTAGGTTCTCCGACGCGCTGCGCCAGGCGGCGATCGTGTGCTTCGAGCCCACCTGGCAGCCCAACCTGACGGCCATGATGGCCTACGCGGCGGGACGGGCGGCAGCCGGCAGCGGAGGAGGCGGGGGGGGCGGCGGGGGGGCCGGAGAGGGCGGCGGCGCGGCGGGGTGCGGCTGCCGTCGAGCCATCATCCAGCGCCACTTCGCTGAGGCCCCGGCGGACTGCAGGTGGGGTGGGTGCGGCTGTGCAGGTGGGGTTGAGACGGAACTGACTGACTGGCGCCTTCTGGGGCATAGCAGTGTGTCCGGGTGCCGGGCTGTGGGCGCGGTCGGCGCATAGGGTTGCGTGGCTGGCATACACTTGGTGCTTGGTGCTTTGGACGGCAGCGATGTGTTCCTTGATACTGGCTGGGGGGCTCCCAGCGGACAGCCTGCGCCAGCAAGCACCCAGGTGGAAGCCAGCAGGCTACCGTGCCCGGCTGTTTGCGCCAGCCCGCTTCGATAGTCCACGCATGTCGACACGGACGGCGCGACGCAGACACGGATGGAGGTGGTCGGAGAGGCCCGACGCAGGCCCTCTGCACCCCCCTGCCGCCGCAGATGCATGTGTGACAACTGCTGCACCGCTGCGGGCGGCGCCTCCGCTGCCCCTCGCGACGTCTCCCGCCACGCCCTGGCGCTGCTTGCCATCCTTCGCCAGCAGCAGGTGAGTCTGGGAGGTCCAGGGAGGTCCAGGGAGGTCCAGGGAGGTCCAAGGAGGTCCAGGGAGGTCCAAGGAGGTCCAGGGAGGCTCCAACCCAACAATGCACACCTCCTCGCGCACCTGCACGTCCGGGCCCCGCACCCTCCCCGCCCGGGATTCGCGGATTCTCTTTAAATCCCCCCCCGGGCACGCCGTCAGCCGCCACGCCACACCCTCCCTTGCAACGCACACAAATGCAACGTGCGCATCGGTTCCTGCCTCTTCTTAGGGCCTCACGCTCGCACGTCTCGTGACCGGCCCCACCTCACAACCGGGCCCCTTCTCTACGCTGCCCCCTCCGCCCCCTTCCGGCTGCAGTCCAAGGAGAAGAAGGCCACCCTCATCCAGCTGGTGGACCTGTGGCGGAGCAGCAAGGACCCGGGGGTGGGCAAGGAGGCCAAGGCTATGAGCCGGGACGAGAACGAGGTGGGGGGGGGAGGAGGGGGCCGGCCTGGCGGAGGGGGCCGGGAGGAGGACGACGGGAGGACGGGGGATTTCAGGGCTTTAGGTGGCGGTGGTGCTGGGGGGGGGTGCTTCGTCGTTGCGACCTGCAGGCCAGGCTTTCCCGGCTCCCGGGATTAGTCATCAAGGCAGGTATGTAGCTCGGCTAAAGACTGTCCCTGCCTAAAGTTGGGGTAGGGGAGAGGGGCAGAAAGCCCAAAAGCCCGTACAACCCGCCCGTGGATCCCGCCCCGTCCCATTGCCCCCTGCCGGGCCCCGCCCCCCATCTACCTGGGTTAGCCCACCCCTGGAGCTCCGCCATCTGCAGGTCCACCAGACACAGGTCTCCTGCGCTCCCACTTCGCGCCGTGCGTCGACCCGCGGGTTTCCTCGCACCCCACAGCTGCCGGAGGTCTGACCTGCTGATGCTGCTGCTGCTGCGCACGTGCAGGCGGTGGTTGCCGCCATGACGTACTCGGGGCTGCTGCAATTCGAGTTCGGACACACGGCCTACGCCACTAACGCCTACCTGCGGTGCGCTGCTTAGTCCCCGCGGCTAGCCCTCGCCGCGCGCCGCGCATAGTACGGTACCCGATAGTACGGTACCCTATAGTACGGTACTCTATAGTACGGTACCCTAGGGGCGAGGAACGCTGCGGCTTTGGGCCGGGTGGGGCTGTGCGCTGCAATGCCAGTCCACCTGAGAACCGCGTCGATACGGATCTTACGGCAAAGCCGGACAGATGAATTGCAACCTGTACTTTATCCTTTGGTGCTCGCCAGCTTGGTATGAGGCTGCCGGTACGGACATGATTCAAGTGTTCTAGGGCTAACTCCCGGGCCGCCTATGCGGCCAATAATCGCTGCAGGGCGTCCGGTCGGGGTATGCAGCTGCTGGAGGCGTCCGAAACGGGGGCAGGCAAGCAGCTGCAGCTGCTGCTGCCCGCTCCGCCGGCAGCCAGCGAGGCGGCCGATAAAGAAGCGCCGGCGGGCAAGAAGACCAAGGCGGCGAAGGCGGCAAAGGCGTCGCCGGCGGCAAAGGCGGCGAAGACAGAGGCGGCGGAGGCTGCCTCTGGAGGCGGCGAAGGCGACGCCAGCAGCGGCGCGGTGCGGGCCTCCCTGGAGCGCTGGCGGGCTCAGCGGGCTCTCAGCCTGCAGGTGTTTCCGCACTCCATTATGTCGACGGAGCAGCTGAGGGAGCTGAGTGCGCTGCGGCCGCCGGTGGCGGCGGAGGCGCTGCGGCAGGCGGTGGGCGCGCGGAGGTACGAGCTGTACGGAAGCGAGCTGGTGGAGGTGCTGGAGGGGCGGTACCAGCCGCCGGCGGAGGCTGTTGCGGAGCCCACCGGCGGCGCCGCTGCGGGGCGGGGCGGCAGCGGCCTCACGGCGCCGGGGGCGGCTGCTGCGCGGCGGCAGGAGGAACAGGTGCGGCGGCAGCAGCAGCAGCAGCGGCGGGGATCTGAAGCGGCGGACGTTGTGGTCCTGGTCGATTCGGATGAGGGAGAGGATGGCGAACCACAGGGCGAGCAGCTAGGGAAGGAGCAGCAGGGCGCGAGTGGTCAGGGGGCCAGTGGCGCCGGCGGGGGAGCGGTGCGGCGGCGGGGCGGCAGACGAGTCGTGCTGGAGGAGGAGGAGGAGGAGGAGGAAGAGGAGGAGGAGGAGGAGGGGGAGGGAGGGGTGAAGGCGGGCGGGCAGGGGGACGGGGATGAGAGTGAGGATGGCGGTGACGAGGGTGACGACGGCGACGACGATGATGACGAAGACTTCGTGGCCGATGTGCCGCTGAGCAAGCGTCAGCGGCGGTGACACCCCCAAACAGCGCACCTCGCGCGGGGAAGGTATTGGGTAGCGATACCATAGTTAGATGTTGCAGTTCCTGGAAATGTCGTTGTGTACCGGAAGTAGGGAGATGGAGTGGTGGTGGACGGCGGTCGGCGCACGTGAACCGCCGTAGCAGGTTGTGCTGTAGCAGGGAGGTGGGGCCGCGCTGGCGAAGTGGCAGCTGCACGTGGGGACACAGTAGGCAGGTAGAATGGTGCGAAGGAATGCTTTGATGCAGAATATTAGACCTAGTTAGGAAACATCCAACATGACGGACCCAACTTCTTCAGTCAGCCGCAGTGCAGCGGCTTACACAGCTAGCTAGTTAGGTGGCGCTTACGCGACGAACTCCATCGCACCCAGAAGCACCCCATTCAGGCTTCTGGTGCTCCATAGGGCGCCCGACCCAGTGGGTCGGCGGACGCGACGGCCAGCAGATCATGCATTTACGATGGGGTATCTGCGGTGCTCGTGGCCGTAACCTTTAAGCCAAGGGGTTCGAAAGAGGCTTTTACACGTCGGCGGAAGGACGATGAAGACCGCATTTCGCTGCCACGTCTCCCATGCAGGGCCTGGCTCATAGCTATCTGCAGCGTGCGTCTCGTGGTCCTGGCCATACCACATTTCCCCGCCGTTGCGGCCACTTTGCCGCCTGGCCGCGCCAGTCAAAGGTGTGCTGGTACCGGGCGGGCGTCTCTCGCCTCGCCTCGCATGACCCCGCAACACCGCAGCGCAGGTCTCCAGCATCCGGCGCTACTGCCCAATCAGTCGAAGAGCCGTAACGATCCCAGTCAAGAAGGAAAGTCAGTCCACACAAACGGTTACCAAGTGTCATACTAGGATAGTTCTGCAATACGGTCAGGTCCCGTTCCTTACACGCCGCCGCGAGTGTCACACTCACCGGCAGCACCCCACACGCAGGCCTCGTGCGGCCGCAACAGCTCCCTCCTCTCCCTAATCTACTCCACCCTCTGGAGCCTTTCAGCTCACTCAACACCATCAGCTTATTGGTTCCCTTGACCTCACAAGGCCCCCAAGCCACTGCAACGCGATTCCCCAGGTAGCACTACCTGCCCCCCGGCCTCCGTCCCGCCAGCAGGCTGCAAAAACTGCAAGCGGGCCAAGCAGCGCGCCAAGCACTACTACTCGGCATCCATTGCTGCGGCCCCGCCCTCCGCCGCGGCCGCGGCCGCTGCAGCAGCCGCTGGCTTCTTTCCCTTGCTCTTCTTCTTCTTGCCGCCCTTCTTCTCCGTCTTGTCCTTCTGTAGCTCCCGCAGCTCGGATAGGGCCGCCTGCTTGGCCTCCGAAACCTCCTTGCGCTGCACCTTGTTGCCGGGCACCTTAGTCAGCTTGGCCCTGCGTTGGTGACGCGTGTGCCCGGCGGCGGGGTGAGCTTGGGTTTGGGTTATGAGGTACGTGGGAGGGGGGAGGGGAGAGGGAAAGCGTTGCCGCAGGGAACCTAACGTGTTGTGTAATACACACGAGCCCATACGCGTGTCGGAGGTCTGATGAGGGGCGGAACACATGACAAGTGACGATGCCTTACTGGTGAGTCGCTGAAACCCCGCTCGGCTGGCCTCCCACCAGGCCCTCCCACCGGCGCCGCCGCCGCCACGCCGCCGCTACCTGGCCAGCTTCAACTTCGAGACCTTCACTTTCAGCGCCGACTTCAGTGAAACCTTAGCCTTTTGCCGGTCCTTAGCTGAGAGCTCGGCCGTTACGCTGGTGTCCTTCGGAATTGTGTAGTCAATTCCGTCGTCGGACGACACCATAGCGGCGTCCCCCATACTCGCGTCCGCATTCTTCTTATCCTTTGGCTTCTTTTGCTTCTTCTTTTTGTTCTTCTTTCCCCCATAACCGGGCTTCATGGTCGTCTAGCGGTTACCGGTATGAAGCAGGGCAGAAAAGAAGGGAAGGTTGATCGACGATTGATAAAGTATGGTCTCCAAAGCTGATAATTGGATGTTTAGAATTTGTTTCGTTACCCTGGCGGGCTCCGAAACCGTCATTGCTGAGACCCAATTTCCTGTTGATTGTTAACATCCTTACAACCGCACATCTTCAAAGTAATTATCGACACTTGACCGGATCATCAGGGAAATTTGCAGACTTGCTGCCCACCCACCGACGGTACTCCAACGCGACACCGACAAGCGTCGTAGAACCCCGCGAACATGCTGCCGATAACACAATCCAATAGCGCGATGCATCACGCCTCGCGTCAGCCCACGGTCAACACCCGCACGCCGTTGCGCGCGCGTGCACTCGCCGGGTCCCATGCCCGTCGCGCCCAGCTCCTTTGCCGCACCGCGGGTGGCGCCACCTCCGACACTGTCGCCGTCGGTCCAGCTGCGACGTCTACCGCTGCTCCAGCCGCTTCTGAGGCCGCTGCCGCTGCTCCCGTGGCGACGCCAGAGGAGGCTCGCGGTATCGTGGACCAGGTGCTGGAGGCTATTGAGGGAACTGGTGAGTAGCTCGATGGGGACCAGTCAAGCCTCTCCTGCGAACGAGTCAGCGCCTCAGGCTGCATCGAGCGTCATGGAGGTCGCGGGTATGCGTCATCGGTACGATAGGGCCACGTGTGAGATCTTCAACTCCAAGGGTGGAAACCCGTGGGTCGGCAATGATAAGGAAACCAATTAGGAAACGTTTCGTACACACGCTTGTAGATGCATGCTGGAAAAGGGTAAGAGGCCAGGCGGTGACTAACGAAGCGCGATGTCGCTGGCGCTGAGCCCCTCCTCACTAGACGCCATGGTCGTGCTGGTGCTGGCGTGTGTATGTGTGTGTATGTGTGTGTGTGTGTGTGTGTTTTATAAATGCTGAGCTGAGCCGCGAAGTAGACGTAGCGCGAGGAGACCAAGGAATCCGGAGTCAGTGCGGGGCGCCAATAGTTACCGAAAGAAGCCCAGACTGGGTCCACGAGAAGCCAGTGTGTGTGTGTGTGTGTGTGTGTGTGTGTGTGTGTGTGTGTGTGCGATGAGCGGGGCTGTTGACGTCCACTCCCCGCCCTTCCGCACCGTCCCGCCCCTCGCAGACAGCGGCCTGCAAATCAGTCCCGAGCAGCGCACCCGCGTGGACGCCCTGCTGGACCGTCTGGAGGCGGTGGGCTCGCGGCAGCAGCCCCGGCCGCTGGACAACCCGCTGCTGTGGGGCAACTACAACGTGGCGTACACGTCGGTGGGCAGATCGCAGGAGGGGGGGGAACGTAAGTGGGGCCGGGGGTGGGGCCGGGGGGCGGGGGACGAACACGGTGACACGGTATTTTGACACGGTGTTTTGACACGGTGTTATGGGCATGGACAACGGTTCAAGATGAGGTCGCGGCCCCGGCGGCACTCTCGGCAAGCACCCGACCATGCATCCATCGCCCATGCATCCATCGCCCACGGCGCCTACCACCTCCCACCCTCCTCTTTCTCGTGCCGCGGCGCCCAAACCTCATCTCCATGGCCGGGGAGTCCAAGCTGCCCGGCCAACAGGTGTCTTGCCTGAGACCCCGCACCGACTGACCACTCACCGCCGGCGCCGCCCTACTCGCTCGCCCTCCCCCCCGCTCGTTTTAAACGTTTTTTCGGACATCCACGGGTTTCCCTCGAACCCCCCCGCTCGCAGCCGCCGGCGGTCGATTCCGCGGCCGCATAGGCCGGGCGCTGTTCCGCACCGCCGGCTTGTTCCAGAGCGTGTTGCAACCTGACCTTGCCACAAACAAGGTGGGCGCGGCGGGGTGAATGAAGATCAGGGTTGGGGTCGGGGTCGAACCGGGGTACACCACCGTGGGTGTTGACGGCAATCCGCGCGCCGATAGAGGGAAGGGACAGGGCGGGAGCAGGAGCTCTTCCCACCTGCAGGAGCACTTCCTCGAAATGGGAATCCGGGCACAAGAAAAGCGAGGCAAGGACGCTTGCTGCGTCGTCAAAATACAACTACATAATATATCACAGATCCGGCGCCGCTCCTTTGGAAAACTGGCGACCCGCTTGAACACTCCGTTGCCCCGGATACATGGCCTCACATGCCGTGCCCTCTCCCCAGGGCTCTCTCATTCTCTCTACCTGTCGGCCCAAGGGTTTTCTTTCTACTTCCCGCCCTGTCCCCCCCCTACCCCCCGCGCCTGCAGGTGGAGTTCCGGCTATTCGGCGTGCTGCCCGGGTTCGTGGGTCTGCGAGGCCGGGTGATGGCGCAGGGCGACAGCGGCGACACGGTGCAGGTGCTGTTCGAGCCGCCGGTGCTGTGCATCGCCAACAGCCTGCACCTGCGCATAGGTACGCACGGAGGACCTCCACCACAAGTACCATTTACCAACGACGTAACAACTGATAACCGCCTAACGAGCAACTAGCGTGTTATTCACACGCACACATGCATACGCGCCCGCGGCCTCTGGGCCGCAGCCCGTCCTTCCACCCCGCTGCCTGTAACCGAGCCCCCTCCACCCCGCCCGAGCTGGCCCTCTCCCCCTCTTCCCCTCTCCCGCCCGACCCACGCAGGCCGGCCCAGCAGCGTGGTCCTGGCCACAACCTACCTGGACGAGCGAGTACGGCTCGGCAAGGGCAGCCGGGGCTCGCTGTTTGTCTTCACGCGAGGCGGGCCGGCGGAGGCGGCGGGTGAGTGCGGGCGGGGCCGACAGGTACCCGGGGGGTATGAGGTATGATGGGTGGGTGTAGCGTGCAGTGAGGTAGCGGAGCCACCGGCCGACCAACCAACCACCTCACTATTGTGTGCCCCAACCCGCACCGCCACTGCACTGCGGTGTGCCTGTGCCCCCGCCCCGCCAGGCATGGACCAGGTGGGGCTGCAGCGCACCTCCCTCACCGCCGCCGCCGTCTTCACCGCCGCCTTCGTGTCGCTCTTCCTGGGCGGCGCGGCGCTGTGGGTGTCGGGGCACGTGCTCCTCAAGGCGGCGGCGCTGGGCATGTGGCTGCTGGGGGCAGCGGTGGGCGGCGTGGTGCGGCAGGGAGGGCTGGTCATGGACCGCGACGACGAGCGCATGGCGGCGGCGGTCAAGGCGGAGATGGAGAGGCAGGAGAAGGAGAAGGACAAGCGGCAGGCAGGCAGCGGGGGCAGCGGCAGCGGGGCCCCGTCGCCTGCGGCGGCGTGAGCGGGTCTGTGTTGAGAGCTTGAGATGCAGCGCACGGGGGGGCCGACACGGAGGGAAACGAAGACTGGAAGGCAGGTCTAGAAGGCGGGCGGGTTGCGCGCATGGGGTGGCGCTGTGGGAGGCTGTGGGAGGGAGGCAGATGTTGTTCGCGGGAAGACGATCCAGGCGGTGGCGGTGGGCAGGTAGGTGATGGAGGGTAGAGATGCGGAGAGCTACCGTTAGGTGGCGGGCGCCGTCGTTGGGGGCGGACTGATCGCAAGTTGTCTGACATGCGACATGCGAGCGAGCCACGTGTCTGGGGGGGGTTCTGAGCAGGTGGTAAAATGTTTGTTGTGACTGCGCTGTTAAGGTGCGAATCGGAGGAGTCATACTTGGGTTTGCAACCAAACAACGCACTCATGCCTTCCTGAGGGTCAAGTACGGCATGCCTTCGATTCGGGTTTGGTGCGAAAAGCGGCATGGGATTGACGCGGGTTTGGGAGGGAGGGATGTACGGCATGCGTCGGGTCACGTTTCGTGGGGTTGGAGTCAATGCGCCGCCTAGCGCTGCAATGATAGTGGTAATTGCGGTGGTGGTGGCGGTGATGGTGGCGGTGGCGGTAGCGGGTGCACGGATGGTGATGGTGGCGGTGGCGGCGGTGCGGTGATTGCGGCGATAATCATAGTGGTGATGGCGGCGGTTGAGGTAGTAGTAACTGTTACAGCGGGTTCCAGACCAGAAGGTAGAACCATCGGGCACATCGCCTTGAGGTGTTGATGGCGGTGGTTGCCTTGCCCCGTTCCTAGCTCCCTCTCCTCCATTTTAGGAAAGCTGAAGGGGGAGGGCACCCATCGAAGAGGGTCCCCGTGCGCACAACGTCATCTGTTGCGGAATGACAGCGACCAGCGCCCGGCGCAAAACCGTCCGCACATCTCTGTCAGCATCAACTCGACGTTTGACTAAAAGTCAACGACTTACGCGCGCAGCACTTGGTGATATTCTTCGTCAACGCTGAGGAAGAAAGATACATAACTGGCCTGGTCTAGACTCCTTCCTGCTCCTGGCGACGGCGACGTGCCGTGCCTCTATCCGGCAACAGCTAGCTGCAAAATTCCTATCCTGCCCTGCCCTGCGCCCGCTACTCCCTCCTCGGCCGCTACTCCCTCCTCAACCGATCACCTTGCGCCGGCACAAACGTACGTCCCGCCTCGCTTGAGCATATGCTGTTAGTAAGGTCGCGGCCAACAGACAGGCCACGCCCAACCAGCAACCACCTGGCCTCATCCTGAAGCCGCCGCCCTTGGCGGCTCCTTTTCGCAACATCCATCCATCGCCTGCCGTACGCACCTCGCCGCTCCAAGTGTATCGGCGTGCCAGCCAACCCATACGCGACAGCTTCGCAGTACCTCGCTCGTGCGCCGCGCGCAGTAGCAGTCGGCACCACCCGGCATGATGCGCTTCCGCGTCCGCCTGCGCCGGCTGCAGCACACGTTCCTCGCAGCGACACAACAACTTCTCCACTGCTGCCGCCGCCCCGCCAGTCCTCATCGCAAATCAGCTCGGGCCCCCCGCGCCATTCCTACACCTCCCTTCCTTAGCCTGCCAACCTGCTCCTGCCTGTTCCCCTACTCCTACCGGTACCCAGAACCGCATTACTACCGCTGCCGCCGCCCCCGGGGCCGAACACAACTGCTCGATTTGGGCCCGAAACGCCAGCTCGTCGCTTCCGCGGCGCAATGGTGGCTCCGGCTCTGCCGCTTGCTCCTCCCGTCGTACACCTTGTGCACAAGCCCGCCGTTCCGTCACCACCCCTAGAGCTGGGCCGCCCGCCCTATGCCACGCGAACAAGGGCGCGAACAGCCACACAAACTGCGCTCAGAGTAAACCCACACAACCCCCTCGCCACCCTACCCACACAACCCCCTCGCCACCCTACCCACACAGCCATACGCGCCCCTTCCCTCTTCGTCGCTCTCCCCGCCTCTTTGCGCGAATTGCCGTCTTCCCCTCCATACCGCACGCACTTCCTCAGCTGCGGAGCAGATAGCCTCGCCGTCCCGCCCCCCAGCAGATTGGCTCGCCGGCTCACTACTCACCGGCTCACTACTCACCGGCTCACAACTCACCGGCCCACTACCCACCGGCTCACTACTGCATGGGCGCCTGCTGCGGCCGGCCCTTGCGGGACTTGACCCGCCGCGGTCCTGGGCCGTCACCGTCGCCGTCGCCGTAGCAGATGGGGCTACCGCCGTCGCGTTCCAGGTCCAGAGAGAAGCCCCGACGGCCGCCGCCGCCGCCGTCACGCTCGCGCTCGCCCCCGCCCGCCAGGTCCTCCTGCGCGGCCCCGCCGCCCCGCCAGGCCCTGCCCGACGGCGGCAGAGTGCACAACAGCGCGGCAGCGGCGCTGGCGTCGATGTCGGCCCCGGAGGCGGCGGCACGGTAGGCGGCGGAGTGGCGACGTGCGATGCTGGTCGGACTCAGGAGTGCCATCTGCTCCGCGAGGGAGTCAGCGTCGTCGTCGTAACCGCCGCCGCCGCCGCCCCCGCCGTCGCCGCCGCCGCCGCCGCCGCGGATGGTAAGCACGGCTGCTTCACATTCGCCGCCGCGTCGCGCCCAGGAGCCGAGCCCGCTGCCGCCGCGCCTCAGCGGCGACGTCACTTCCAACTGGCCGCTGCCGCCGAGGGTCGTACCGCCGCCGCTGCCGCCAGCGCAGTACGCGGCGGTGGCCAGTGTGCGACCCAGGTCAATGCTCGCGCAGCGGCGCTTCGCGCCGACGGCGATCGTGGGTACGGCAGCCAGCGGCGCCACGCCAGCGGAGGCGTAGTTGCGGCCTGGCGGCGGTGCAGCGCCAGCCGACATGCGGCGCACCATCCGGAGTTGAGGCACGTCCTCGGGCTGCAGGTGCTGCAGCGGGGGCGGCGGCGGCGGCGGCGGGCCCCAGACGTTGTACCCGGCTGCCTCAGCGAAGGCAGAGACCCGCGGGTCGGCGGGGGCGCCGGCGGTTGCGGCGGCGGCGCTGCTGGGCGCCGTCGGTGGCAGCGGCGGCGCGCCAGGCTGGCTGTACTTTGCCCGCAAGAGCGACAGCAGATAACCTCCCAGGCCCGAAGGCGCCGCCTCTACCGCCGCCATCGACACAGGCGCAGGCGCGAGGTGCCCACTGCCGCCACCGCCGCCGCCGCCACTGACGTCGGCGGCGTGGCTACCATAGCCCCTGCCGCCACCTCCCGGGGCGGGCGCGGGCACAAGCGGCGCCGTCGGCGGCGCGCTGCTGGACCGCCCCGACGCCGCCAGCCGTGTGGAGGAGCGCGGCCGCAGCAGCGGCGATGACTCATCAGCGCCGCTGTCGCCCGACGCATGTTGCAGGTGTTCGTGCTGCTGGGCCGTCCGACCCAGTTGGTGGCCGCGCACCGCATCGCCGAGCCGCTGCGGGAGCTGGCGCTGGCGCTGGGGCCGACTGCCTTCCAGCTGCAGCACCAGCGGCAGCGTGGGTGCGCTCGCCGCCACCGCGGCGGGGCCCGCGCGCAACGTCGGCGGCCGCGGCGGGCGGCGGTGCGCCTCCGCCGCCGCCGGGCTGCTGTCCACCATCCAACTCCAGGGAGCCCCGCGGCCGCCAGGCAGGGGGCCGGGACCCACTGCCGCGGTCACCGCCACCGTCACCCCGCCGTCGTTCTCCCAGTCCTCCTCATCACCCTCCTCCAGCGGTGCATCGTCGCCGCCGCCGCCGCCGCCGCCGGCGTTGTACGGCACAACCGCTTCGCTCCGCCACTGCTGCCACCCTGGCCGTGACCCACTGGGCGAGGGCTGGGGCGCGCGGACCGGCGGCCGCGGCTGCGCCGCCCGGGCCGCCGCTGCCTTCGCCGCCGTCAGCGCAGGACCCAGCGGCGGCGGCGCCGTCCTGCCGGCGGCGGCGGCGCTCCCAACACAGCCGTCGTCGGCGTCCGCCAGCTTGCGCGGGATCTTGATCATCTTGTTGTTGCCCGCCATTCTGATCTCGTCGCTGGTCAGCGGCAGCCATCCATCCTCGTAGTTGAGCTTGCACTCGAGCGAGCAGTGGCGGCTGACCATGTCCATGAGATTGCGATGGCAGAAGTAGCAGGTGGGGGTGATGCCGCTGAGCCTGTGGGCGCATGACGGCAAGCCAGGGGACACAACTTCCAGAAGTAATGTTATGGTATCGTAATTGGGGTGTTGGAGCGGATGTCGCGACGCGGAATTGAGGGTTTTGGGGGTTTCGGTAGCGTGGTCTGGCAGAACACAGCGACAAATGGTGGTTTAAAGACGTAGTGCGAGAAGCGAGCGACACAATAACTGACGGTTCTGCTTTTGGGGTCTGGAGCCCACTGTAACAAGTACACCACGACAGCAACCGGCGCCTCCGCCGGGTTGTCCGGCTCCCATCCACGGCGCCTCTCGCCACCCACATTCGCCGGCCCGCACAGACCCAAATCATTGATCGCTCTCTTTCTTAACGTCGTCAACAAAAGCTGAGCGCCGCATGGTCCCCTCCGCCGCAGCCGGCACCCCTCCGGCGGGCGGACTCACTTGGGCTGCTGCGGCCGCGGCCGCAGGAAGAGGACCTTGCCGTTGTTGATGGTGTACGGTTGGATGTACGACGTGTCGTACAGCTTGCTCATGTCGCCGATGCGCATGACTGTGTGGGATCGGAAGGGCGTGTTCTGGGCGGGGAACCAACCTGTCGGCGTGCGGCCTGCACATCCCCGCGCCCAGCGGTGCCTTTCAGCCCCGCGCCTTTCAGTGGGGGCTCTCCTCGCCTCGGCCTGGCACCGCCCACCGTTTTCCCCTACCCCCGGGCCCCCTCCCGGAAACGAGGTTCTTCGCCACCCCCGGCTTACCGTCATGGTAGGTGTTACGGCGGACCTGCACCAGCCTCATGTTTGCGCCGCAGGGCCGGCAGAAGTGGCAGTAGGCGCGGCCGAAGGGGTCGTCGACGTCCAGGAAGGACACGTGGCTGTCCCGCGAGCCCTTGTGCGCCTGGTGGCAGTGCGGGCAGGGAGTGAAGAGCCCGCCGGCGGCGTCGATCAGCTGGCGCAGTGTCTCGCGGTCCACCAGCCAGATGGGCTGCGCGGCCGCGTTGGCAGGCCGCCCCACACGAGCGCGGCCGACGATGTCGCCGAATCCTTGCTCCATTGGCCGCGATCGGCACCGGAACTCGCAGCAGCAGCAGCAGCAGCAGCAGCAGCAGCAGCAGAAGCTCAAGAACAGGAGGACAAGGAGGAAGAGGAGAGAATATGGTGCACTTGGCGCGGTGCCTGCTGGAGTCAGGGAGGGAAAGGGAGGCCGTTGTTGTCGAAAGGGAAGCGCGGGCAGCCGGCTCTCAGCGCGCACTTTGCTGAATGCGAATCGGCAAGAGCTCACCGAGCGACACGAGGGCCGCAAAGGGCGTAATGAATGGGCTTGGTGGTAGGATGGGCGGCCGCTGCACCGCGGTCAGCGCGGCAGGGGAGCGATTGAGAGTCGAGGATCCTCCCGCAGCTTGAGGATCACTATTGCTTGCGACCGGGAGAATGTGTCAGTAAGGCGGCCGGCTGGAAGCTGTAATTGCCGCGTCTGGTCACGCGGGTGGAGGCGTACTGCAGGGGGGAGTGATCACCAATGGCGCGCATGCGCGCCGATTGGCCAGGAGTACGGCAGGCAAGGCTGATGATTACAAAAAAAAGAGTCCCCGGTCAAACAGCTGCGTCCAGGAGTGCACAGCGCGCACTGATAGTTATGTACTCCCGGCCTGGCTGCACAAGACGAGCAGCAGCTCGCGGACTCGAGGTGCGCAGCTCGCGACGTGAGGAGACCCGTGGGTCGCGAAACGTTTCGCCCAGCAGCGCCCCGACTTGGGCTTCGCGCCTTTTCCGGCACATAGCCCTCGACCGTCCATTGCTGGGCGTGGGGCAGTCCAACAGTGTTCGAGGCGCTTCGATCCGAATCTTGCGACGAGCGGTCAACCACAGATGCCGTATAACGTTCCCGAAGCCCGCCCATTTCAAAGCAGAGGAATCCCACCTGCTAGGATTGCCCGAAGACCGATGAGCTCCCCGTCGTTGGTGACACGCATTCCATCCAAATTAACAAAAGGCCGACCAGACTTCGCGCGGTCTGCTTTTCTCACGTTACTATCGGTACACCCCATCGCTCGATGGTTCTGCCTTTTGGTCTGGAGCCCACTGTAACAAGTACCACTGCCCCAGTTCCGCAGACCTCCGGATGCTGCCTCCTTTCGTGCCTGCCGCAACGTTGCAACGCATCAGGCCCGGGACGTGCGCCGCACCCCGCGGCAACTCCTCACGTCGCCAGACCCGTAACCGTCATGTACGATGTCTGGGCGGCTGCCTCCATGCCGGAAGGCACCGCACCGCGCCGCCCTTGCCTCCCAACCGACTTAACCGCTGGGCCGTGCGTTAGCCTTACCTCCTAGACCTTCGCCTTATGTTCGCCTTCGCCTTTGCGTTAGCCTTACCTCCGAGACCCTAGCCTTACCTCCTAGACCCTAGCCTCACCTCCTAAACCCTAGCCTTACCTCCTAAACCCTAGCACATCCCAGCATATGCCCCTTGCCCCTCCCCCCAGATCGTTTTCATTGTCCGGGCACACACATTGAAGCGGAGTCCCACCCTGGACCGTAAGGCCCAAGGCCCACCTACGGTGCCCCCCATGCACTAGGCGCCCGCATACGTGGCCCGCAAGACGCTCTCCGGGCAGCGCTATTATTTATATGCACAGAAGCTTCGCACCGGTGTGTGGGGGGGGTGGAGCGCAGTACTGAGCAGTACGACATCTGCCGGTGGCATAGCGCGACGCAATGACTCAGCTGCAGCAGCACAATACCAACAGCCGCGGTACCACACGACAACTAACAACAGCAACCGGTGGGGCCGTTGCATTATAACAACCGGCGCCGCGCCGTCGGCTCCTCGGGCCCCACCAGCTCGCCCCTCTTCGCATCACCCGCATGCTCACGAGACGAGACACGCACGCACTTTGGTCCGCACCGTGTGTGGGCGAGTCTCCCCTGCCATCACCCGACACACGACCCGGAGTCCCGCGGTAGATCACCGGTGAATCACCAACCCCGGCCGCCCACACCCAGCAACACACGGCTCGCCCCCTTGACCATTCGCCCACGCAACGCCACCGCCGCCTCTACCCACCCGCCCACCCACCGCCGCCTACTTGCGGCTGCTGCTGCCCTCCCGCCCCGACGCCCGGTGCCCGTCGCCGCTCTTGTGTCCCGCGCCGCCCTTGTTCTTGTTGCCCAGCATCCAGTCCACCACGTCGCTCTTGGCGTGCAGCGCCGAGTCCACGTTGAGCACCTTCTCACCCGCACCGCCGTTCTTAAAGTGCTTGTTGTAGTTCTCCTCCCGCAGCAGCAGCTCCGCCCTCAGCTTCGCCATGCGCTCCTCCGACGTGCGCACCAGCTCCTCCAGCCGCCGCACCGAGCCCTCCAGCTCAGCGATACGCCGCACGTCCTCGTCGCGCGGCTCGCGAGCGTCCCAGCGGAGCCGCAGCTCGCTGTACGACGCCTCCAGCGCGTCGTACCGCTCCGCCGCGTTGGCGGCGGCGTCGGCGAGCTGCTGGCGCAGCTGCGAGGCGAGCTGCTCCGACTCGGCGATGAGGGCGGCCTTGTCGGCGGAGTAGGAGTGCAGCAGCTTGTCGCGCTCGGTGGCGGCTTCCTGGGGTGTTGGGATGGGTATGGCGGGGCGAGGTGGGGTTTTAGGGTGACGCTGCGGACTGAGGCCTGTGGCCCTACAGCCTAGGGCGCTGTCGCCTGTGCGCGCACACGCGCGCGCGCGCAGGCAGCCGAGGCTTTTGGATCCTGTGCCGAGATATGCCATGATCAGCAATCCTCCGCCGCGCATTGCTTCCTGCTCCCCCCCTCCCGGAGCTCCTCATACCGGTACACCCGGCGCCCGCGCCAAACCAGCATACCCGGACCCAGCATCGCCGCGCCAGCAGCTCACCTGCTTGAGCCGGAACACGGTGTCGGCCATGTCCGCCGACTTGTTGGCCAGCGCCGCTGTGACCGCCTCCAGCCGCTCCGCCAGCGCCGCCCGCTCGCCCTCCACCGACGCCGTCTTCTTGGCGGCGTCCGCTGACGCTCGTTCGGCCCGCTCCGTCTGGCCCTTGAGCGCCGCCACCTCGCTGGCGTGGGCGGTGCGCACCGTCGCCAGGGCCTCCTCGTGCCGCTTGGTGGCTGCGGCCAGGGCTGCCTCGCGCGCCTGTCCGGAGACGAAGTGGCGGGGCAAGGGTGTTAGGGTGTTAGGGATTATTAGATAGGCGGAGGGATCGTGGGCGAGGGGCTTCATGTACGAGGGTCGTGGTTGTGGGGTTGCGTTGCCAACTAGGGTTGCCATGCAGGATGGCCGCGTGACGTTTGGGGGGTTGATCGGAGACATGTTGGAAGACACCCGCGTGCTCGGGAGGTACCGATGCCCGTGTAAGCACTCCACCTCGACGCCGCCCCTTCCTCCGGAACCAAACCCCACCTTGGACGCCGCATCCATGTCCTGCGCCTTCTGCTCCCCCAGCGCTTTCTCGACGCTGGCATGGTGCGCCTCCATCTTGTCCCGCTCCGCCTTGGCGGCCGCCGCCGCGACCTGCAGCGCCTCCTTCTGCCGCGCCTCGGCCTCCGCCAGCGCCCGCTCGCGCTCCGCCTTGAGATCGCGACGCAGCGCCTCCAGCGCCTCCTTGTGTCGCGCCTCCGCCTGCGCCAGCGCCGCCTTCATCTCCGCGCGCAGGGCCTCCTCCGCCGACGCCTGGCTGGCGGCGGCGGCGGCGCGCGCGGCCGCCATTTCCTCGGTGGTTCCGGAGCGCAGCTCGACCAGCTGCGCGTCGTGCTTCTTCCGCAGCTCCTCCAATTCCTGGTGACGACAATGGTACGGCACATGCACCCGATCCAGGTAAACACTTCACATGCGTGTGATACCGTAGGCGCTGTTGAGGTGGCTTCACAAGCCCCACACCTGTCAAGAAGCCCCAACAACATCTGAAGCTGATACGGCGGGGACCATGGCCGTTCCCAGTCGTGCGCCCACCTGCTTGTGCGCCGTCTTGAGCCCCTCCACCTCGCCCTCCAGCTTCCTCCGCAGCGCCTCCGCCTCGCCCTCTAGCCGCCGCTTCAGGTCCTCCATCTGCGATCTCAGCGCCGCCTCCGCCGCCCCACCCGCCGCGCCCAGCTGCGCCCTCACCGCCGACAGCTCCGCCGCCGTCTTGGCCTCCGCCTCCATGCGCGCCTGACGCAGCTTGGACTCACCCTCGCGCTCCAACCGTGCTAGCTCCGAAGCCAGGAGCTCTTGCGCCGCGCGCTTGTCCTCCTCCGCCTGCGCAGAGGGGCCGGCGGTTACGGTACCCGCGAACGTCGACGAGTGTCGACTGATTAAGGTGTTCAGATGCTGTGGGAAGCATAAAACCCTAAGCTGGTCGGATGGTAAGCTAGCCCACATCTGCAGCTATTGGGTCGCACCTTCTTCTTGGCAGCCTCCAGCTCCGCCTTGAGGGTCGTGATCTGCTTCAGCCGCTCTGCGCTCTGCGCCTCGGCCGCCGTCAGCGCCGTCTTGGACTTCGCGAGGCCGTCTTGCAGCTTCGCCTCGCTGGCGGTCAGCGATCGAACCTGGGACTCCAGCTGGTCCTGCGGTGCGTCGAGGTGGGTGACGGACGCGACGGGTGGTTGGGTGCGCGTGCAATGCGTGGCCCCGCGCACCGGTAACTGCACTGGAAGGTGGAAGGAGGAGTCGGCACGGGGTGGGCGATGCGACGGGAACGATGGGACGGCCTGGTTGGGCCTCCGCAGCCGCAACCGCACTGGAGGGTGGGTAGGTGGGCCGAATCGCAGTCGAAGCTGGCACCTGCCCCCGACCCAGATCCCCAAACCTCCACACAGCCTCGCCCAAAGGTTGTGTTGGCAGACCCAGTTCGATACTGCTACATTGAGTTAGCGACGCCGCTTAGCAGCAGTGCCTCAACATGGTTGCCCGCCCACGAAAGCACGGGCAATGTGTGGGGACGGACCGGACACATTCCGGTTGACGCTATACCGTGGCAAGTTGCGACGCAACCGCTGCACACGACGCCGTAGCACATTACGTCATCCAGCCCATGTCCCATGTACGACAAGATCTCACATAGCCCTCCGAACAACCGTGCGCCGCACCTTGGTCGCGTTCGCATCCTTCCCGGTGTTGTCCAGCTGCCGCCGCAGCTCCGCCAGCTCCTCCGCCAGCGCCTCCTTGGCTCGCCGCTCCTCCGCCGCCAGCGCCTCCGCCGCGGCCAGCCGCCGCTGCAGGTCGTCCCGCGCGGCCCCGCCCTCCGCCAGCGCCTTCGCGTGGGCGGCCTCCAGGGAGGACACGGCCGCGGTGCGGTCCTGCTCCAGCCTGTACGACCGCGCGGTACGGGCCCATCGCCGTACGGAATCATCACTATGTCATTGCTGCCAACTGCTGTGAAGGTCGCTTGGTAGGATCTCGTGTCAACCTTATCCCCGAGCCAACCTTGTCCCCGCCCCTGCGGTCTACCACTTTCGCAATTTGCAATCCATCAGCGAAACACCCCGTACCGTACGGTACCGCATCGTACGCGCCCTCCAGTCCTAAAACCCACTTTTTACGCAGCTCATCCAGTTGGCTCCTCGCCGAGCCCTCCGCGCCCGCCAGCCTAGCCGCCGCGTCCTTCCTGGCCGTCTCCACCAGCTCGTCGCGCTCCTTCTGCGACGCCGCCAGCGCCTTCCGGGCCGCCTCGGCCGCGTCAGCAAGCTTCTTCTCGTACTGCTCCCGCGTCTGTAACGCCGGTCACAAGAAACACGGTTGCGCCGCGAGCGGCATCGGCCGGAGGGTGGCGTCAGGGTTTCAAAAGACGATGTTTGCGCCGGCCCGGCTCCGCCGATGTTTGCGGCATGATCAGTCGATCGCGCCGAGCCGGCAGCCAGTGAGGTCAGACAAGAACAGCAGGTATGTTACGGCATACTGCAAACTCAGCCCACGGGCCACCAGCTCCAACCCACCTACGTGGGCCAGCCCCAAACCCCCTCGCCCCCACTGGATGGATGCAAGGGAGGACATCCCTTGCATCCCTTGCAAACATCCAGTGGCGGCTCGTCCCCTGCCTCGTGTTCCTCGTAAGCAGCACCGGGGCAGGCGTGCGCGCGGACATGTTCCGAGCTTGTCCCCCGTGCTGCGCGTGGTGTGACCTCACCTTGGCTGCTGCGTCCTGTGCGTCGCTCTGCCCCAGGCTGACGGCGCGCTTGAGCTCCTCCTCCAGCGCCGCCACCCGCGTGCGCAGCTGCCCCGCCACCGCGTCGCCGTCCACGCGGGTCTTGGTCAGCTGCTGCTTCAGGCTCTCCACCTCGGCCTGGGGTTGGGCACCCAGCGACGAGCCAACATGAGTCACACGAAGGCGGTGCAGGTTGCACCCGGATACCGGTACAGGAAGCTGGCCGTCATCATTTTTTAAGGTGCGAGGTGTGGGGCCAGGCGGGCCGTGAAGAGCAGCTAAGACGCAAAGAGCAGCCTCACTCGGCAGCAGCTCCGCTGCACACCCCACCGCCGCTGCACACCCCACCGCCGCTGCACACCCCACCGCCGCTGCACACCCCACCGCCGCTGCACACCCCATTCCGCTGCACACCCCACAGTTCAGCATACTTAACACCCCACCCCTCTGCACGCACCTTGGCCGTCGCCAGCTGGTTCCGGGTATCCGCCAGCTCGCCCTCCGCCCGGTTCAGCGCCGCCGCCAGCCGGTCCTGCTCTGCCCTCGCCGCCGCGGTGGCCGCCGAGAAGGCCTCCTTGTCGCCCGCGGAGCCCGCTGCCGCCGCGTCCAGCTGCGCCCGCGCCGCCGCCAACTGCTCCTGCACCGCCGCCACCTGCTTCTCCAGGGACGCGATCTGGGCCGAGCTGCTGGACTGAAGCGAGGACAGCTCTCCTTGCAGCCTGTGCATCGGCAGCAGTAGCAGTAGCAGCGGCAGCAGTGTGGCAGGAACAGGGTTAGCGGCCATCTATAGCCACAGCTGTCCTACAGGAACCTTGTTTCTTCCTACCAGTCCTGAGGGCCCTGACCGCACCTCCGCCTGCTCCGCAGCCTCTGTCCCACCCCGGCCCAGACCTGGACCAGCACGCGCCTTGCAGCCTCAGCCGCCTTGTCCTTGAGCTCCTGCTCCACCCCCGCCAGAGACCCCTCCAGCTGTTTGACATGAGCCGCCGCCTCAGCCGCGGCCGCCGCCGCCGCGTCTGCCGCGCGCTTGGCCGCGTCTTTCCCCGATGCCTTCTCCCGCTGCACCTCCTCCACCAGCGCCTCTACCTTCCCCTTCCAGCTGGCGTCGCCGGCCTGTCGGATAGCGCGGTGTGGTGTGCACCCACAGTGGGTTAGACTCCGTGGGCAGCAACTCGGTCCCCGAGGGCGAAACGCGAGGTGAGGCCCGTGCCTGCCACAAGTCAGCGGCTTCAAGACCAGCCAGCCTCCTACCAGGCACTGCAAGGCGGCAAACCACCGGATATTTCCTATTGTCCGCCCCCCCCAGCTGCCTAAGCCCGCGGTTGCTGGCCCCCGTGGCTGAGGCCCCAGACCACGGAGCGAAGGAGGATGCCGCCATTAGGCGCGCGGGCGTGAAAGCAAGCAACACGGCACGTCCGATGCGTACGCATGAGTCGGGCGCGCGATGCGCCGCCCTGTCGACCCACGGGTCCACGTAGGTGGGCTGCCAGTGCTGGGTGGCGAGTGGGTCAGCAAGCCCCAGCAGCGTCTGGCTGCTTCACGCCCGCACCTTTCGCTCCTCCGCCATAGCCGCCCGCTCCTGCTCCCAGCGCGTGCGCGCCTCCCCCAGCGATGTGTCCAGGTCGCCGTGCGCGCGGTTGGCCGCCTCCAGCTGCCGCCGCAGCGCCTCCAGCTGCTCGGTGAGCGTGTCCTCCGTCCGCATGCGCTCCGCCAGCATGTCATTGTATTTTTTGTTGTGGGTCTGGATGGCGTCCTCCGTCTCCTGCCTGGCGCGCGCCAGCGCCGCCTGCAGCTCCTGCGCTCCGAAACCACCCAGGCCGCAAAGGCACCCCAAGACCCAAATCGCCCGGAGGGCTTGTTGGGCGCGCCGATCTGGGTTGTGGGTGCGTGTAGGCCGGGTGGCTAGGCTGAATCGAAGGTTTGTGGACGCATTTATACGTGCTTTACCTAGGCTAGAGAGGCAGTGACTTCATGGTGTGGTTTGTGGGAGGGGGGCAGGGGTGGGAAGCGGGGGGAGGTGCTCGATGTCGACGACGGCACCGGGCCGCACCTGGCTGCTGGCATTGGCGTTTTGAGACATGTCGTTGATTTCCTTGATACGTGCCTGCAGCTGCCGCTGCAGCTCTTCCACCTGCATCTGGAGACCCTCGATCTGCTTCGTAGCGGCCTTCTGGATGGCCGACTCTTTTTCCGCTGCCCTCTGCAGCGGTGAAGCATCAGCCCCGGCCCAGGCGCCCGCACAAGGTTAGGAAATTACGTGTGTGACGATGCTCACCAAAGCTTGTGCAAGAGCTGCACCGTAACAGTGGCGGTTTACGCAACCAGAAAGGGGGCTTGGGTAGAAGGAAGGTGAACGGGTGACGGGTTTAGGAGGCAGGAGCAGCGTGCGTACCTTCCGAATGGACTCGATTTCTGTCAAGCATCGTCTCCTCTCATCTTCATACTTCGCCTCAAGTTGCTGCACGGGTCAGGAGGGTGGGGTTATGAGGTGCTCTACTCTTGTCGTTCCGCGGCCCATGCATGCTCACCTTGTTCAACTCCGCTATGCGCGCTGCATCATTAGCTACGTCAAGTTGTGTCTTAAAGTGGTTTATTTTGTCAGCTGTGTCCTTCAATATCTGTTCAATTTCAGTCTCGTATTGCTCTGCCAGCTCCGCGAGGTCAAGCTCGTTGTCCTCATTCTTATTGTTCAGGTGATAGATGACCTGCGTGCCCCAGCCTGGATTATAATGCTGCATAATCATATCTAAGAGAGCAACTGTTCGCCTTGCCTTCGTCAGCTGGGCAATTTTCTTGCTCATCCGCAGCTGCGCGGGCGCCCGCCGAACGATTGTCAGTATAGTGCGCCAATTGAAATTGTTTGAAACAATGCGTACACAAACCTGAAGGTCTGGCATGCCCGGTACAGATGCCATAGCCATTTTCTAGCCGACTGCGTCTATAAGCAAACAAGCTGCTTTCAGCCACCTACGGTGGACGCATTTGTATAAAGAGACGACATTAGCATTACCGAAAAGCTCGTCTGCGCTGGGCAGATAGATTCGCGGCCGCGTACGGCACAGACAACCTCAAGAACTTCCAGTTCAGTCCACAACGTGCCTCCCAGATGATTCGACAACCATGACATTCCGAAAATCAAAGGATACCTGCAGCATCCGCTATATGCCAACGACCAGTGTGTTTGTGCCGACATCCAACGGTGACCTGCATGGGAACGGCACCTGCACGCGCATCCCGCCACAAAATACACCATCCATTCCACACTCCCGCTCAGTGGGCACGAACGAAATGCATCGGAACGCTGCACTCGTCTGCGCGCTTTCCAGGGCTACCGGTATACCGAAGCCTGCTGGTGACGCCCGTCAAGGACGTCACTATTGCCAGTCCTCCTGCATCGACGCTGACAACGTACTTCCTTCAGAAATACGAGAAGCAGTGCACTGCAACGTGACGAGCTCAAGATGATCCCGCACCAGCGCCCTGCAGCTTCCGTTGGAGCTTCATAATCTGCATAAGGCAGCGAGCGGCGGATACTGTTTGTTAAGCATGCAAAGGCAACCCTCGGTGAAGCACACAGGCAAAACAAGAGCCCGTGTGAGACATGAAAACACCGGCATGTGGGTGACCACCCTTACCACCCTTACCCCACGAGTGGCTGCAACCCCTCCCCGCCTATATCGGAAAACCCGCAAACTCACCTCCCGCTCACGGTCCATCATCTTGCTTTCCACGCCTTTAATCTGGTTGTCTAACCGCTCCATGTCCTTCTTTATGAACTCAAGACGGTTCGTCACGTTCGTACGGGCCTCCATGAGGTCCTGCTTGACCAACACGGGCCCCACGGCCTTGAACACATTCGCTTCATCGTCCAGAAGCTTGAGCTCCTGCACGTCCCAGGGCACAGCTTAGCTGCGTCCTGAGTCCCGCCGATGAGGCCCTTACTGATTGAGGGGAACCACTATCGAAGACTAGTAGTGTATGCTGGTTCGCTACGGGTACTGTGCTGGAACCAAAGCTCCCGCCCAAGCATCTCGATTACGTACCTCTTGCACACTCTCGGTCTCCTGGTACCGGGCTGTGAGATCTCGCTTTGTTGTTACAAGTTTTGACAGTTCTGCAATGCCCAATGGTCCCAAGATCAGCCTTGCGAGCGAACGAAAAGAACATGTCGGCGCCCAAGCACCGCACACCTCCTTGATGGCCACGGTAGGCATCTGCCTCCTTCTGAAGAGCCTTTCTGACAGTGTCCTGGTCGACAGACATCCCGAAAGCAAAAGTGGACTTGAGTCCGTGTCCCAGGTGCACTGCTTACACTATGCTATCTTTGGTCAGTGGATAAGTTATTAAAGATAATGCGACCAAGTAAACGGGGGTGGGAATAAACCAAAACAATTCGGAACATCATTGCTAAAAGCTCGTAATGTTGCAAGGCAACAACTTAAGCTCTATTCGCCAACATCACAGGAAATTTTAGAAATTAAACTACAATTTAACGTGAGGGGATTCCTTGTTTTCATAGTTATAACGACTGCTAGTGGCGGCGAGTCATGGTTTGAGCACCGGTAGCATTGCACGGTTGAAACTCAGCTATTTGTGCCACGTATTGCAATTACATATCTGCGGACGGCGGCTGGGCGACAGCGGCGCTGACGTAATGGCGGAGGACGAGCCTCCTCGGTTGGGAGGCGAGGGCAAGGCAAACAGAAAGCGGTGAGTCGCTGGGGCGCCCAGAACCTCGGGCTTGTGATACGCAGCTGCACGACGCGCGACACCCTGGCGGCGACGGCCGGTAGCGATGGGTCGACGGCGTCGCGAGTGGCCCTGCATACCGCCTAAATGCATCCCTTTTGCGCTGTCTAGTAGCCCGCAGCTGCTGCTGTCCGCGCAAAGGGCGCCGCGACGGCGTCCGTCGCCCCGCTGAGCAGCCCACGTCCCGCAGTCGCATCGGAGGGCCACTACTCCAGATCATGTTTTGACTATTAACGTATCGTCACCCGCCGTAAATCAAACCGAAAGATTTTGTGCGGCACAGTCCTGGTAGCCTGTCCCAAGGGTCGCGTACATCTGGCAGCCATCGTCTCTGCCGCCGTATTTCATTCCCATGCCTTTCGACGCTAAGCAACACCGCCGTGATACCGTAGCGCCAGGGGCCACCCCTGCGAATCGCCCTTACGTTAGCGCCAGCACTTGCTTCCCTGCGCGGCCGTCACCGCTTCCTGTCCCGGGGCTCCATCCAGCCGCTTGGATGAGACCACGTTACCCTGCGAGTCAGCTGCTGGCGGCAGACCGCCGCCACCCGCGCAGTAATGAGCCTGACACTCGACTGGCCCTTTCCCCCGGGACTAGCAAGCCGCTATACAATATTACGCATTGCCACTTCTGGTTTTAGCAGTCAGTACTGTGGGGACCGACAGTTTGTCGGCCGGCGCTTGTGCTGACGGACCATAACCCACCTGGGCAGCAGCCAGCCAACAACGGGAGGGCAGCCGACCCTCCCAACGGGCCAGTGCCAAGCTTCGGCAGCTCCCCACCCAACACAAAACCTGTCACCGCACCTACCTCCCCCGCTTACAAACACGGCCCCGGCAGCCCTGTCGTACGGCTCCATCAGCACCCTTGTGACCCACCCCAACCTCGACTGCCTCCTTGGCGCGCAGCAAAAAGAAGCGCGACCCGGACGTCGTGGAGACCGCCAAGCGCCTGAAGCGCGGGCCCGGGGTGGACCTCAAGTCCATCACCGATAAGAAGCTCAAGGGAAAGCTCCGCCGGTCGGAGAGCGTGTTCGCCAGCTCGCAAAAGAAGGCGGCGCAGATCAACGAATGGCTGCTGCCGTCGAGTGCGGGGACGCTGGAGGCAGAGGGTGAGTGGGCGGGTTTCGGAGCCCCTGGGGGGAGGGGTTCGCGAGGGTATTACTCGGGCAGTGGTCGTGGGGTCGTGGGCGTTACGAGGGGCTGGAGAGGCGCGGGCACGAGGGTTTGGGGAGGCGGTGCGGCAGGGGATGGGCAGTGCCTCGGTCCTGTTGGTACTTCGCGCGGATGGTGTGGAGGGGCGAGAGCGAGTAGGCGGAAAGGCAAACAGGGGCGGACACTGAGCCGCACCACCAACCCCCACGCCTGTCCACGCAGGCACGGAGCGTACCTGGAACTTCAAGCAGGAGGCCATCGTCCAGGCAGTGGATGTGGCGGCGGCGCGGAAAGCCTTCGACCTGTCGCTGCCGGATCTGGGGCCGTATAGCATGGCCTTTACCCGCAACGGGCGCTTCATGCTGCTGGGCGGAACCATGGGTCATCTGGCGCTCATGGACTGGCAGCGGTCGCAGCTGGTGTGCGAGGTGCAGGTGCGCTGGGGGCGCGTTCGGGGCCGGGGCTGCCCTCCGCTGGGCTGCTGTGTTGGGGAGAGGGAGGGGGTGAGGTACCGTAGCTGCGCGTTGAACAGACGGGTGACGAGCTGGCAGCAAGGGCCGCGACGGCAGCGGCCGCGGACGCGCAGAGGTCTGCCACCATGCTATCATATGCGCTCATGGGGGGGGGCTTGGGACAGGGGCTGGGCTTCGGTTGCCGTGCGCACACGTGCTTTTGGGAAGGCCCAGAGCAGTCGCCTTGCGTCCACGGCTGCTATCGAGCGTGGCAATTTGATCGACAGCGAGGGAAACTGCTCAGTCATCATGTTCTGCTAGGGGGGGAGAAATCCGACAGCTCTGCGAACGTGCTGGCGCTGGCGGGTGCGGCCAGAGCACGCCTTGCACCGTTAGGGCCAACCAACCTCTACCCCGCTGCCCACCGCCATCATCGCCAAAACCCAGGTCCGCGAAACCGTCCGCGACGTCGTGTTCCTGCACAACGAGACGTTCTGGGCGGCGGCACAGAAAAAGTACGTGTACGTGTACGACAAGCGCGGCCTGGAGGTGCACTGTCTCCGAGACCACACGGACGTGCTCGCACTGGACTTCCTGCCGCACCACTTCCTGCTAACCTCGGTCGGCGAGCACGGTAGGTGGCGCTGGGGTGATGGCTGCGTTGGGGGCCTGGTTTGTGCTGGCGTGGGGCCGCTGATGTTGCCAAGCAACGCAGGCCAACGCGGCCTGTGGTGTGGATTTGCGCAGGGACTGCACGGCTGCCAAGCCGCGTAGGCGCCCTAACGTCCCCTCACAACATCCGCCCCCTCAGCTGCACGGACTCTCTTGCCATGTGGTCCGTTATCCCTGCCCCCCGCCTTCCCGACACGCAGGCGTGCTCCGCTACCAGGACACCAGCACCGGCCACATCGTGGCGCAGCACAAGACCAAGCTGGGCCCCTGCGGCGTCATGCGCCAGAACCCGCACAACGGCGTGATGATGCTGGGGCACGCGCGCGGCTGCGTGACCATGTGGACACCCAACCTCACCACGGCTGCTGTCAAGATGCTGTGCCACCAGGTGCGAACAGCCGGGATGGAGGACAACATACAAGTCCAGTAAAAGATTTTCCTTTGGGGAAATGCTTCTCACTCTTTCCTGTTGTGGCTCATACGCGATTCAAAAGGATATTCCAGGCCTTGATACGACCGCCGCGGTTGTCTTTCCCACCGCACGTCGCGGCGGCTCCCGGGCGTAATCATCGGCATCTGCGTCAGTGTTGGTTGAGATTCTGACCACCTCCAACTTTTCCGCCAACCCCCAACGGGTGCAGGGCCCCGTGACGGCGCTGGCTGTGGACCCGAGCGGCACCTACCTGGCCACCGCGGGGGCGGACTCGCAGATCAAGGTGTGGGACGTGCGCATGCTGAAACCCATGCACGCGTACTACAGCCACGCGCCGGTGACGCGAATGGACATCAGCCAGCGGGGCCTGCTGGCGGCGGGGCATGGGCGCAAGGTGCAGGTGCGTGGCGGCCGCGACAAAGCAGCGTGGTGGTGACGGCGGTGGTGGCGGTGGTGGTGGCGGTGGTGGTAACGGTGGTGGTGGTAGTGATGGTGGTCGTGGTAGTGGTCGGGCGGGGGTGGGGATTGTGAAATTGAGATTGAGTAACCGTAGGCAGGGTGTCGGGACGGCGAGGGCAGCATCCAAGGGCCAGTCCTGCGGTTAGGACCGCCTATACTCCTTGCCCTGATCTGCGTACTGCGTTGCTGTTTGGGTTCCCCATCAACGTACGGCTGCCGAAGTGACCGCCTTGTTGCCTGCTAGCCTCCGTACGTGATGATGTGGTGATGTCCCTTCGCAGGTGTGGCAGGACGCGCTGCGCAACAAGGCGCAGTCGCCCTACCTGACGCACCACCTGCCCACGGGGGTGATGCACACGTTCCGGTTCTGCCCCTTCGAGGACGTCCTGGGGATAGGCCACTCGGCGGGCATCAGCACCGTCCTAGTGCCCGGTGCGTGGCTTTGTGCTTGGCGGCGTCGTGTCACCAGACCCCACGCCGCGCTCCCTGGTGTAGGCACGATACAAAGCTTCCATTGGCTCACGAACATAACCAATATACTCCGCAAATAGGTTTCCGCCATGCTTACTTTCGGCCCTCCGCGCTCCTTGCGTGGGCTTCCTGGAAACGCCTCTTCGTCGCCCCTTCGTGCCCAGGCGCCGGCGAGCCCAACTTCGATACCTTCGTGGCCAACCCCTTCCAAACCGTCAAGCAGAGGCAGCACCACGAGGTCGTGTCGCTGCTGGACAAGCTGCAGCCCGACACCATTGTGCTGGACCCGGACACAGTGGGCAGGTAAGCCCTAAACCCTACATGCTACACCCTAAGCGATGAAGGGGCCCCGGGAGGTGGCAGGAAGGGGATGGGAGGTGGCAGGCAGGGGATGGGAGGTGGCAGAAAGGGCGGGGGCCAACAAGGGGCGGGAGGCGGCAGGAGGGGCTGGGACTGCGCAAACCGAGCGCGCGCGCTAGGTGCACAAGCGAACATTGGGTATGGAGGGCGGCGTGGTACACCATATGCCTCTTCATCCATACCCCATCTGCCATGCTGTGTTTGCTGCTTCCGCCGCCGTCTCCTACCCGCGGGTACCTCATAAAGTTAAATGTTTCCAGTGCCAATAGGAGATAACCCAACCGATTGTGTTAAGCGTACAGAACACCGCCAAGTACAAGGCATCATAAGCTATAATGTCACAAATACAGGTCCTGTGTGAAGATCCCGTTACCGTAGGCCGTGGATTGGTTCCATCCTACGTTCGTGTCGTTGCGATGTGAGCTAGGCACCAACCCAGCGCCTATTTACCTCCTATACCTTGCTCTGCTCGCCAGGGTGCGCAAGGAGCCGTCCGAGGTGGTGCGGCAACGGCGCGGCGAGGAGGATGTCGCGAACGCGGCGCGGCTGACTGCGCTGCGTCGCGACGCGGAGGCCAAGGCCAAGATGAAGGGCAAGAACAGGCCCAGCCGACGGCACCGCAAAAAGCAGAGCAACATTATCGAGGACCGCAAGCCCACAGTCAAGGAGCGGCAAAAAGAGGAGGTAAGGCCACTTGGGTCCGGGGGAAAGAGGAATGGATGGAAGGCCTATGTTTTGGGGGCGTATGGATGGAGCCGGTGCGCTTCCAGGGGCGGGAATGGAGGCGTATGTATAAATGCCCGCTACTGCGATGCAATTGCGGCGAGAGGTTGGGCGTGCCCGGTCCAAGCTGAACCTTGCCTTTGGTCTTCCCCCGCGCAGGCGACCCGCCGCAAGGAGGCGGCGCAGAAGAAGACGGAGAACGCCATCCCCGAGGACGCGCCCAGGGCCGTGCGGCGGTTCTACAAGCAATAGCGATGACGCCTGGTGACGCTTCTGCTGAGGGTGGTCGAAATCAAAGCCCGATGCACGAATTCGGGCCGGCGGCGTGTTCGGTGGGCATATTGGGCAGCAGGGTCTTGGCACTATGGCGTACAATTGGATGCGGCAGGGCCGTGGCGGCTCGGGCTAGGAGGATTGGAAGCGGGTACATGAAGTGCTTTTAAAGTGTGCGACCATGGCCTAGGAATTCAGGTTAGTTAGGGTGCTTCTTAACTGGAATGCAGTGGGATCTGTGCAATATGCGCCGGGAAGTCATGTATCTGCGCGCTCCGGAACCGATCCGCGAAAGCGCGGGGAGGCGCGACGCCGCGACCACAGCCTTTCGTCAGGCACAGCATCGTCCTTGTAACCTGACACGATATAATTCTGGTGTACGTTTTTACTTCGCGACCCGCATACATCTTGGTCAGCCCACGAGACAGCAGAGGCGTCCGTCGATATGCGCGACACAGGACGCCTCGCAACATGGACACAAGCCTGCGTCATTTTGATCGCCGTCTTCGTTACGTGTCAGGTTTTTGCTCTCGATGCCGACGATCTGCAAGGCGGGTCTTGCACGCTGCCGCTTTCGGCGCCGGTCCTGACGCGTCGACACGAGAATTGATGGAGCCCAGCTCCGCCCATTTTCGTCTGCAGGACTTCTGTTATCCATACGAAGAGATGTTGAAGGGAATCAACACAGCCTTCTAGGGGATTGGGATGTGGAAGTTCCGCCCTGTGGAAATGTGCCATGGCCGGGCTTAGCCTGCGACTCGCACGGCAGCGTCGTGGGCCTGGATCTCAGCGGCCAAAACCTTCAAGGAACATTACCAGCGTCAATTTCGCAACTATTTGGCTTACAATCCATGTGGGTCGCCGACAACCGCCACAACGGACACGACGACCTGGCTGGACCTGCTCTTTGTTGCACAGCCCGCCTTAAGCTTAACGGCCCTGCCAAACCTCGTGTGTAGTCATTAATGCTCCCTCAGCACCCTGTCTGCACCTCACCGGCTCGTCCCCCCATGGTTTTCCTCTCAACCCATCCGTTCCGCAGCAACCTATCCAATAATTCGTTTAGTGGCACACTGCCCCTTGAGTGGAGCTCGCTTATGGATCTAGAGGTGTTGGTGAGTATACGGCGGCTAGACCATGAGCATGCGACGCCTTCGAACGCCTTTCCCATAAGCCCTGCCTGCGCATTCCTTGCGCGCGCGCGCGCGCGCGCCGCGCCTCTCTGCAGGCGCTGGACGGCAACAACATCCGCGGCCAGCTGCCGACCATGTGGGCGGCGCTGGGCAGCCTTCGCGAGGTCCGAATGCGGAACAACAGCCTCACAGGTGACAGGCATACGAGCTGGGCGGGGGGGGGGTAAAGTGGCAGCAGAGTGACAAGCGGAGGGGAGGGATGGACATGGATGAGTATGACAACTGTAGGGACGGGATTATGCGGAGCGACCAGGTAAGGTGAAGAGGGGTAACATTGTAGCTCGGTCGAGATGGCCCCGCTGCAAAGACCCACCTCGCACATTTTCCGCCGGACCTCCAACCAATCCCCTGGGCTCCGCTTCGCGTCCCCGGTCCCAGGCGGCGGCCTTCCCGCGTCCTGGGGTGGCGGCCTGGCCTCCCTGCAGGTCGCAGACTTCAGCCACAACCCGCAGCTGTGTGCAGGTACGCTACCCCGAACTGGGTCAGGCTAATACTCACTGCTTTTCCTTTCACCACACCGTAGTTGCTATGCGCCCAGTGGCGCCGCCTCCCTTCGACTTGCTGTGCTTAATTAGATGGGTCGTTCACTGGCCACTCGCCGCCCGCCAGGGGCCCCGGACCGCTTGCGTAGCCGCCCATGACACTCGACCCCGCCCGCCGGTCCATTCCCCGTCCCACAGGGTCTCCCGGTGCGCCTGCATCCTGGAGCCGCATGGCGTTCCTGCGCTCACTGGCGCTCCGAAACACCGGCCTGAGGGGCACGCTGCCGCCCGAGTGGGCTGCCATGAGGCGGCTCATCCAGATGTGGGTCGGGCTGCCGGGTTCCGGGTGCTGGGTGCTGGTGGCGCCTTGGGCGCTCTGGGCGCGAGATACCGCCGACAGCATCTTGTTGTGCCAGATGGAGCTCTCGGTATCAGCTTCCGCCAACTGCAGCTATATTGCCCTCGACATTCCCGGTGCCCAAAGTGCTTCGTCGACCCTTCCGCTACAGGGACGTGTCGGCCAACAGCATCACGGGCACGCTGCCCGCAGACTGGGCGGGCGGTGGCGGCAACGGCCGCAGCGGCGGCGGCGGCGGCCTGGCGCAGCTGCGGCTCCTGGACCTGAGCCGCAACTCGCTTCAGGGCACCCTCCCACCTGGCTGGTCGCAGCTGGCATCGCTGCAGCAAGTGTAGGTCCGCCGCGTCGTCTGAATCTCTGAAAATGCTGCAACCGCCCTGCTTCGACTGCAGGGATTTCTCAGCTCCAGCCGCCCGGCTGCACCGGGATTCCCTTTGCGCCCTTTTATGTCACGTCACCAGACACGCGCAGCTACCCCCCACCCAGATTTTCTGTACTTTGCCCATGGCAAGGGTGAAGTTGAACCCAGCACACATACAATTCTTACCGCTTTACCGGGCCTGCACACCCTCCCAACCCTCCCCGCCACCTCCAGGAGCTTGCACTCCAACTCGCTGTCGGGTACCGTACCCGAGGCCTGGGGGGTGCTGCAGGGCCTGGCGGGGCTGCGCCTGGCCGACAACGCCCCCCTGTGCGGCCCACTTCCGTCGGTGATGCTGAGCGGTGCCGTGGCTTCGCTGGCGGTTGGCGGCGGCGGTGCCGCCGCAGGTGGAAACACGACGGGTGAAAGTGCCGCGCTGGCGGCTGCGATCCACGGCACGATGCTGCTGCGGGAGTGTCCCTGGGCTAGGACAGGTAACAGAGAGGAAGCCCTTGGTGGCATTAGGGAGTAGGGGTGAAATCCGTGGTCCGACAGAAATGGGGATAGAAGAGACGGGGAGGGACAGCGCATAGCCGTAACCGCGCACGGGAAGACCCCTTTCGGTGGCCACCCCGCGCTTATCAACGCCCCCCATGGGTGCGGTCCCCCAGGGTGCAATGCTACTATATGAAGAAGAGGCCAAGCAGGCCGTCCACTCAGCTGCGTCTTGCACGGAACCTTCCTCCGCCCAGTACTTCCTAACCCCGCACGTCGGCACATGCCTCCAAGCCGTCCGCTTGGTGACCTTCGCCTCAAGCCCAAGCCCTGGCTGCACCCCTCGTTGCGCCCACAGCCGGCCTGCTGCAAAGCCTCCGCAGCTCACTGACCGACCCACGGGCCGCGTTGGGCAGCTGGTTGGGCGGTACCGACCCCTGCGGCGCCGCCGGGCGCTGGGCGGGCGTTGTCTGTGACGCTGCTACCGGCGCGGTGGTGGGGCTGGAGCTGCAGGGACTGGGACTAGCGGGGGCGCTGCCACCTGAGCTGGCGCTGCTGGGGACCAGCCTGAGGCAGCTGGTGCTGAACGGCAACAACCTCGGCGGTAAGGATGAATTAACGACTCCGTGAGGCCGGGTAGGGGGGACGCAAGACCGGCTGTTACGGTCTGCTGACGCATGCTGGTACCGGCTTGCGGATGATGTGTCCTCTGGGCCCCTCTCAGGCCTGAACCTGACCTGGCTAGTCACATGTCAGTGGCTGGCGCGGCTCGTTCGGGAGTTAGGATGTTGTCTACCTGATTCTGGAAGTTAGGATGTGATCTAGGATCTGATTTATCGAAATTCCCACACACCTCCAGGTACGCTGCCCAGCAGCTGGTCGGCGCTGGCTGGCCTCACGCGTCTGTCCTTGGCGCGAAACGCCGTCGGCGGCAGCCTGCCCCCAGCCTGGCGCACCCTGCAAAGCCTGTCGTACATGGATCTGTCGTACAACCTGCTCAGGAGCTCTCTGCCCGAGGCCTGGGGTGATGGCATGACAGGCATCACGGAGCTGTAAGTAGCAGGGGGTGGTTCGGCGGAAGGGAAGCGCGATGCAGCGGAGTAACCCATCCCTTTCCCCCTACCTCCCCCGGCATCCCGATCCCCGCAACCTAGCCACGTCGACGGCAACGGCCTGAACGGGACGCTGCCGTCGGCCTGGGGCGGCACGGGCTTCGGTGGCAGCAGCGGGCTGGCGGAGCTGCGCTCTCTGACGGCCGACGCCAACAGCCTCAGCGGCAGCCTGCCGGAGCAGTGGAGCCGGCTGCGGCGGCTGCGGGAGCTCAGCCTCAAGGGCAATCTCCTGACAGGGCCGGTACCTCCGGGCTGGGAGGAGGGCATGGAGAGTCTCAGGTGAGGTGGACCCCAACCGGGTGGGGGTGATGCCAAAGCATCCTGGGCGCGCCACACCATGTCCGCTGCCGCTCGGAATGCTTGAATGGATGGAGGCTCCATATGCGCTCGCCATCAGCATACCGTACGGTACGACTACCGTACTCAAGCGCTTGCCCCTCTGGCCCTTTCCTGGCCATCCTGCCAGGTATCTCGGCCTTTCCGCCAACGCCGGCGTGTGCGGTCGCGTGCCCTTCAGCCTCCTGGTGGCGGCCGCTCCCGGACCAGCCAAGGCGTCTGCGCCTGCTGGCTCCGTCGCCTCCCCATTTCCATCCTCTCCCCTCTCCGCCCCCGGGCCGTCAGTGGTGGCGTCACCCCCCGCGGCGCCCGACCCCCCTGCCAAGTCCGCGGGAGTACGCCTGGAGTCCGACTCGACCCAGCTGGGCGCCACCTGCCCGGATGCCCGGGACGGTGCCGTCGGGGCCAGCTTGCAGCTGTGGGCTGCTGCGGGTGAGGCTGGCTAGTCAAGTTCCTTCCGCACTTGGCCGTACCAGCGCCCCTCTCACCAACGGTCACTCAATCCCTGGAGTGATCAAACCCGAAACCCTTTCCTGCCTCCATTTAGCGTGTGTGGTACACCAGGGATGCGTGTACTTTCCCTTCACGCGGGCATTTGACGCATGCCCCTCTGTACCGCAACGATCCTGAACTCCGAAACCACAGGCGCCAGCTCCCTGGGCACGTTGGTGCTGGTCGGACTGGTGACTGCGGCCGTGCATGCCGCCAACCGCTACCGCCAGAGGGCGCGTTCCCGCGCTGCCTCGGGTGATGTAGGGGCAGTGCCTGCGGCCAGACGGTCGTACAGTGGCAGCGCGTCGCCTAGGGTAGGTCGATGCGGCACCTGCGCCGGATTTGCTTTGGTTTCCTTCATGTGCATTCAACAGCTTGTTGCGCGCCAATAGTAACCTGAAGTTGTCGCACCCGTCCGGAACCACCAGCTGCCTGTGCCTGCGTCGCACAGACACACAACACGACGCAAAGCAGCTACCAGCGTTGACGTCCTTGCGGGCATGCGACTGAGCCCCTGCTAACGCCGCACTACGCAAGCGCCTTCTCCTCCACTCCCCGCGCCGCGGCTCGGGCCTCCTAACCGCGCACTCAGGGCCCCACTGACCCCTCACCTCTGCCTGCCGCTGCGCCAGGCCGATGCCGCCAGCCCTCGTCCACGCGCCTCCGACGGAGCCCTGAGCCCGTCCTTCAACGCCACCACCCGCCAGGGCTCAGCCTTCGGCCCCCTGGCCATGTACGCCAGCCGGCAGCCATCCTACCTGGCACCTCGAGTTCCCTTCTCCAGCCCCAGGCCCAGCAGCGGCGGTGGGGCCAAACCAGATCCCGACGCGCACCTCCCTTCCTCCCGTCGCCACTCGGTCTGCAACCGCGCTCCCAGCGGGCAGCCGTCTCCGAGGCCATCGGTTGACACGCTCCCGCAGCCGTTGCCATCGCCGCTGCGGCACGCGGCGAGCGGCGCGGGCGTGTTTTCGTCTCGGGACTTCAGTAGCAGCCCCGCCCAGCGTCCGTGCGTCCTGGAGCGAGGTGGCAGCGGCGGTGGGGCGCCCACCGCGAGCCTGCCCAGCGCCACGAGGTGATCTGGCGGCTTAGGGCTCGTGGTCGGGGTCGCGGTATCAAGGGTGGCTGAGGGGAGCGGGCAGTCCCTGGGAACGAGGGGGAGGCAGGATGCACGGCAACATGGGAAGGAGTGGTGCCCGGTCACTGGGTGGGAGTTCGAACGACGCTTCCGCATCGATGTGACTCAAATGGCACTCGTGACAGCGCTCACGGGCACTCAGCAGGATCACCCGCCCGGCGCCGTACCCTGGTCGGGACTAGATTGCTGATAGCGGTGCTTTGGTTGAGTCGTATCGTCCTGATCACCGCCGGCAGCGCCTTCATTGCTGAAGGCCCCCTTCCTTCTTCGCGCCACCGCCAGGTTCATGAACTCCTTGATAGGCCGCCGATCCACCTGCGGCGGCACCGCTGACGGGACCCCGGCCCAGCCCTCCCCGCGGCGCCATCATGAGCCATCTGACGAGGACGTCGCAGCGGCGGCTGAGATCTACCAGGCCCTGATGCTGGCGGCCGACACGTTGGGGGTTCCGGAGCAACAGATCGACGCCGCGTCCGACGCCACGGGCACCCAGCCGGGCGCGCCTACCGACCCTGCCGACGACGAGAGCCCGACCACAGCCGAGGCGTCGCCCGCACCCTCCATGGCCTTTTCCGCACCGCCGTCGGCGCGCGGCTCCCCTGCCGTCGCCATTGTCCTGTCGCCCAACGGCGGCACTACACGTCCCCGCAAGCTGCGCGCCTCTCCAGAACTCGACGACGATGCACTTTCCTACCGCCTCAGTGGCTCGGGCTTGTGCTCGGGCTCGGGCTCCCCCAGCCTGACGGCGGCCCCCCGATCTCCAGCCCCCGGTGGTCTCACGGCCAGCTCCAGCGTTGGGCAGCCGCTGCCGGCTCCGCTGCAGCCGCTGCAGGAGGAGCATGAGGACGGGGAGGTCGCGGTGCCACGGCCGCCGCTGGAGGCCATGCCGACGTTCGTGATACGTGGTGGCGGAGGCGGGGAGGGAGGAGGACGTGACGGCGACGGTGATGGCAAGGACAGCGACGGTGGTGAGCGCGTGGGTCTGACTGCGGTGCGGGGGCGCCCGGAGCTGGAACGGCATGTGTGATGGTTGGCTGGCGTCTAACTCCTTACTACAGGACGTACGAGCTTACGGGTGTGACATGGGCGGGCGAGACGTGGAAGGGGCGGCCTACGACTGCGTCCTCAACATGCAACCGGCTGGCATGAATAATTCGATCCGTGGGGACAATGCAGGAGGTGGCGGCTGAGGGCGCTAGCACTAATGGCAAATTTGGTACAGTTTTGGAAGGGTGGCTGTTCCTGTGGAGGCAGTGCAGGAAGGTCCGCCGTCCGTGCGGCAAAGAACCGACTGGACGTGGGCTCCAGGGTCGCTGAAATGGCGCTATGGTATCGCCAGTGACATGGTAGGAGCGCTGCGGAGGGCGCAGCACATGGCGACTCCTATGTGGGGGTTGCTGCTGAAATACTGTGTGATGGTTGTGGCTGAGTGGGAGGTTCGTGGGGACCGCCAGGCAGGATGTTCCAGTACTGGGCTAATAGCTACAGGTCGCCTTGTGAAATTGGCTGAGGACCGCACAGGCGTTGGGGGCATGTGTGGGCGCCACTGTCACCTTCACCAGGGGTGGCGTGTATGGGTGCGGCGCAGTGCGCCGCTGCGTGAGTTCTCATGTCATGTGTGAGGCAGTCCGTGGGCTGCAAGAGGCGTAGGAGATGCATTCGAACTGGGTAGCCGCGGTCCGTGGGCTGCAAGAGGCGTAGGAGATGCATTCGAACTGGGTAGCCGCGGTACTCCATCCTGAACGCCACTGCGACGCCGTGCATGCCGCATATTAAAAGCCGCCCCTGCCTCACGTGAAGGCGCTACGGTGCACGCAGCGTACTTCCTTGAACCCCCGGCATCACGGGCACCTCTCCCTTCGAGGCCAAGGTCAAGATGGCACGCCTACTACGATACAAGCCACCAACGTTATGTTACATGTAAGGAGCCCAGGGCTCCCCCCTTCGCTGGGCAGGCATCCACTGCTGACGTACTGGTCCGTAATTACTACCCACCCCCTTCACCGCCGTGTGTCATATCACAACCGCACCGCCGACCACCACACGGCTGTCGAACACCCGTAGCCGTGAAGCATCCAGTAGTACCCTCGTCATCATGTCGCACTTAACAGTTCCTTTACACATACCGCAGGATCGTCACCAGGTACTTCTCCTTGCGCGTCATCTCCAGCCCCCGGACCTCCAGCCGCCCCTTGCCCGAGCAGCTGATCACGTCACCCGCCTTGACCTCCACCGACGTCTTAGCCACAGTGCGCCAGTTCAGCCGCACGTCGCCCGACTTGATGAGCTCGCCCATCTTGGAGCGCGATATGCGGAAGCCTGTGCGAAAAAGTGGTACGGCAGCAAGGCCAGTTGCAGGGCGGTTGGCTCTCAACGGCATTGCGTAGCGTTGCGGCCCGTCCGAGCAACCAGGCAGGCTGCAACCAGGCAGGCTGCCCCGGTAACATCAAAGAGCCACTGCGGCCTGGCGGCACCTTTTCTCATGTGGCCTACACTGCACCCATCTGGCTTACCCTGGCCCCTGCCCCCCGGCTGTGACCCTCGTGGAGTTCCGCCGACCGCCCTGCGCGCTGTCAATTGGAACACTGTTAACCCCCTGGCTTGCCCAACAAGCTGCTCGGGCGTGTACCCTGCAACTTACCCGTGAGCACTCTGTCCCACCCCTGCAACATTGCATCCTGTCAACCCTTCGCAACCCCCCGCCCCCGGGCCGGGCTCTCCGCTCCATCCCCCGTGCACCCGCCCCGAACCCCACTCCACCCTCCCCGCCGCACCCGCGCTCGCGATGGCGTCCAGCCTCGTCGACGCCTCCACGCTGCTGACCTCCTCCTGGCGGGGGGGCCGCACCGACAGCTCCGACAGCGCCATAGTGCGGGCCTCCACCGGCACCGTGCGCACCTGGCAGGCGGGGGGCAGAAAAGGCGGCAGACAGTGCGGGGTCAGCGGGAGGCCGTGGGGTCAGAGGGGTAGCAACAGGCAGCGGCCGAGTATCCTGACTGTCGCACAGACCGCAGACGCAGGAGCTGCTGGTGAGGTCACGCCTGCCTTCCAGCAAGTGTTTGTGGGATTGCTGCCGACGGACGCCCCTTACGGCGTTCGCTCCGGGCGGGGCGCACCAGTGTCCGACACTACAGCGCCTGGGGCACAGCACACGCTCTGGACCCGTTTCCGCCACCAGCACCGGCTAGGGCAACCCGTCCTCCCTCCCCGCCCACCCGTGCGCTCAGTACGGCCCGGCAGCCCCACCTGCACCAGGCTCGTTTCAAAATGCTCCACCATCTCTGGATCCACCAGGATCTGCGCCCCCGCCTCGCCCTGCACCAGAATGTCGCCCACCTTCTCCCGAACCACGCCTGCTGGGAGGTGGAGAGAGGCGGGGAGACAAGCGCGAGCGGGGGGGGGGGGACGGGACGTGGCTCGGCGCACCCCACAACGGGCATACCAGCTGTAGCACGCTTGTTGCCGCCTTCGGCTTGGCCCAGATGTCACCCATTGATTACCGCTGCCGCACCTGTTCCTAGGATTGCGCCCAGGAAGTCCGGGTGCTTGGCGGGATCAAACATGAAGTTGCCCTTGACCTGGGCGGCGTGGGACGGTGGGAGGGGCCGGCCGAGAGCGTCGAGAGGAAATCCGCGAGTCGGCAGAGACGCGAGACGGGCAGCGAGGGAGGAGGGCGGGCAATACGCCGGGTTGACGACGAACGCTAACACGTAGGCAAGGCTGCTCCCGGCGTACTTCATAGCCCCGCCCCATCTCGCGACTCATCAGGAGTCAGGACCACTGAGGCGGCCCGCTCACCTGCAGTGCTGCCACTCCGTCAAGCTGCTGCAGGTCGTTCCGGAGCGGCTCCATCAGCTCCTCGCGGCCCAGGGCCAGCCTAGCGGGGCAGGTGGGCGGCGGGAGGCGGCAGTGGAGACGGCTTATTTGCGGGGGCGGGTGCGGGTGCCCGAGTTGGGTCTTGGGCACTCTCCGGTCCGTTGGTTGCCCCGGCGTATCGACCCGGCGGGCACCGTATGCAGCGGGCGGCGGGGTATTCGTGGTATCGGTGGTGGTGGTAGGGGTGGTGCGGCCACGGTTTTTGACGTTTCTCCTCCATCGTGACAGCGGCTTGGCCACGAACCATACCACCCGAGAGAGAGTCCTGAGCCCCTTGCGGAGCGCAGGTCCAGCTGGCCGGTCGCACTGCGAGCATCAACCGGCGCTTTACCGGTAATCTCCAAAACCCCTCCTGCCTGCGCGTCCCTGTGTGCCCCGTCGAAGAAATACGACACTCACCAGTACGACTTTCACGCCCTCACACACACGTACGCATACACAGCAGCCTAGCTGCCTCCGCCTCCATGCATTGCCGTGGGTGCCTGTATCAGCTACGCTGCTGGCGCAGCCACACATGACATGAATGACGCGTTCCGCATCGGCTGTCTGTAGTGTCGTCGGTGCCGTCCGCGGCCCCTAAGGACTCGCTGCTCTACACCCCCCTCCATACCCGCGCGTGGCCCGCACCTGCAACGCTCGGCTTGGGCGTAGCCACCCCATGGCACGCACATCACGTCAGTGCGGCCTGCCAGTGCCGCCATGGAGTCCGCAACGACCGGGGGAGCTAGGAAGTCGGTCCACACTATGTCCCATCGCTGAGCCGCACGGTCAGCTATTTCCAGCACGCGCGCCACATCTTTTCTGTTGGCTGGATCCACCCACGCGAGCGTGGCTTCACCTCCACGGTCCCTCACGGCGGCTGTGGCCGTGCTGCATGGTGAACGCCGCACGTACGATTTCGAGCACACACTTCTGACGCTCCGAAGTGACCTGCGGGCCAGCGAGTGCATCTGGCCAGTTACTGTCACCTAGAGTTAAACTATTTGCTACACATAAGGTTAGCTAATGCACCGGCCTTGGGAGAGAAGGCCAAGGAAAAGTACGGCGGTCTTGCAAGTGTGGGTCTGATCAAGTAAAAGGGACGACTCGCCACTACCACGCATAGCAGAACCAGATTTCACTTCATGCTTCTCTTCTTGTCATTAATTGCCCAATTAGCTTACACTGGACCTGCCTCGTGCTGTATCCTTGCGGCGAGGTGCTAACGACTAATGACGGTATCCTTAAGCGGTAATAGCGTCTAGTAATCCAGATTTGACATACGTTAGATAGGAAGTGACCTCTTACGGTAGTGAGGAACAACGTCCTACTGACACGGCCCTGACACTGCGACACAAACCAAATGAGGTTAAGGCAGCACAAGAATGTGCCGCCTGGACTGGACATTGTCCAAGCGTGTAATAGTGGCAAGAAGTTTTCCTACAATTGGCACAAGTACTCGGTAAGGCGGATAGATGATCAGGCAACAGCCGGCGTGTCAGCAGCACAAGGCGCCGGCTATCTAGCGTCTTCAATTTCCACACGAATGGATGCAATGCACAGGTGCTTATTCTTACATTTTTGTGCTACATGGGTTATCACGCGGCGAGGAAGCCGCCCAGCATTGTGAAGAGGTAAGCTTGTACGCTGCAGGATCAATACAGTTTATGAGCTGTTCCTAGTGGCGCCTCTACGAACAAGGGGGGGAGGTTTGATGGTGCAGTTATATAATACCTGACGTAGCAACTCGATTCTGCGTTGTTTAACAGCCACGCCGTTCGTCGGCAGTGGTGCCCTAAGAATGATTTTGAGCCTACGAATGTTGTGATGCGCTGCCTTGGGCTTGCTGCAGCGTGTTGCGAGGCAGCGCACCATCCTCGCACAAGGGGCGTTTGCTACTGGCCGACGCCGGTCCGGCGATAAGCGTGGTTGACCCGACCACGTTAAACGGATGGTCGCCCTTTAATGGCGACAATGGGCAGGTGCGGAGGTGGCAGGGAGGTGACAACACGGCATCCACACTTGGCACGCTGGAAACACTCCAGCCACCGTCAAGGCTTGGCCCGCCAATCCCCGCGTGGGCGCCCGCCACTTCCCATCCTCATTCACCCATTCACTCCCAACGTCTCGCAGCCTGCCTAGGGTACTACTGTGCACTCTTCCCAAGCACAGTGTTATCGCAACACTGTCTCGTGTTTTGGCCTTTTCCGCAGACGCTTCTGGGCCAGGTTGACCTGGCGTTCCTAGGCACCTATGCCATTGGCATGTTCTTTGCGGGCCACCTGGGCGATCGCGTGGACCTCCGCCTGTTCCTGACTGCGGGTGAGTTTGGAGGAGGGGTATTCCGTGTGTGGTGGCGGGCGAGTTCGGCGGGCGCATTGGTGGGGTATTCCGCGGATGCCGGGCGCTGGGTTTCGAACGAGCTTAAGGGTTGGGTGGAGGCTCAGGGCCATGACCGGGAGACCGCGGGAGTTGCTGTTGGCAAAGGGATTGGTGGGGATGGGTACGGCGTGATTTGACTGGCCAAACTGGAAGGCCATGGCGGGTGTTCCGCGTAGCGTCGGAGGGTTGGGGACCAGCACCAGCCCGATGTTCGATGCAGCTGATGTAGCACGTGAGCAGGAAGGGCGGCGATCAATGCGAAGGGGCGAACAGTTCGTCCTTCCTGAGCTTGGCGTATATGGGTGCCCTTCGTGGAGGCGACAAGCTCTGTCCATGCGCTAGTTGGCGCAGTACTGAGGAGCGATGCTGGTGATTCGTCGATGGGCGCTCGGGATTGGGGCAGGGTGTCCATGCGGCAGAGGAACTGCTTGGGACCGCCTGTGTGGCTCCCAGTCTGACGACGGCAGGCGGGAGCGTCGTCCCGGCAGGCGCAGTAGCCTATCGAATACGCTAACATGCGCCGTTTACCGGGGTTGCATTCGGGCTGTTAAGGCGCCTTGTCTTTGCCGCAGTGGGCTGCGGTCCGCGTTGCAATTGGTTCTGGTTCTGCGGCGTAATTTGCTTCCACGACAATCTTTGCTAATCACGCCCCGACGCACAAGAACAATGTACACCCCCGTCTTGCCGCTTGCCACTCTGGACAGGCATGGTGCTCAGCGGCCTCTTCACGTGCTTGTTTGGCATGGTGAGTTCTTGGGCCTTGAGGTGGGGCTTCTGGACAGGTGGGTGCGCGGCAATGACAGGGCAGGCAACATGCCCCTTCCTGTTGGCGCCATGCCTTGGAGAGGCCATGCGTCGACGAGGATTCACCGCCCATAACATCTACACCTTCACCCGCCCCCATCCTCGCATGCACACGCACCATCTCCTCACCCCACCTAACAGCGGCCCTTCACAACCCACCGCTCTCCCACCCTCGCCGACAGCTCCTCACTGCACCCGAAAACGACCCACCCGCCCCTTCGCCCACCCACCCCACCCGCATGGGCCCGCATCCTCGCTGTCCGCCGACCATGCGCCCACTATCTTGTCGTTTATTCGTGTCACCGGTCTCACACCACCCCACCCGCCCCCTCCTCCACCCCTGCCCAGGGCTACTTCTGGGACATGCACCTGTTCTCCTACTACGTGCTGGTCAGCGTGATGGCGGGTCTGTTCCAGTCCACCGGCTGGCCCAGCGTGGTGTCCATCGTGGCCAACTGGAGCGGCAAGGGCAAGCGAGGGCTCATCATGGGCATTTGGAACGCGCACACCAGCCTCGGCAACATCCTGGGGACCGTCATTGCGGCGGCGATGCTGTCACGGGTGGGTGGGGGGTTGCTGTCGCGGGGTGGTGGGGGGTTGCGGGGAGCGGGGGGAGGAGGGAGCTTACACGGAGGAGGGACGCGTTCCTACGGATCCAGGGTGGCTGGGGACGCGGGCTGCCTGGGAAATGGCTGTGCAGGGTACAGAAGGGACGTGCGGCCGCGCGCCAAGGCGGCGGCAGGAATCGACTGTGGGCATTGAAGGCTGCCCCATGCAACACAACCCTCGCCGCGTGTTTGCCACGCCGGTCCTTCCGGGCGTGTGTCGCGCATGGGCCTTACAGTCCCGGTCGTGGGCACTCCCCACCGCTGCCCTCCCTTTTGCACCTACGTGCATCGCCACTTAACTCGTGTGACAGGCTGCCACCACCTCCCGTCACTGTGCGTACCCTTGTCTCCCCAGGGATGGGGCTACTCGTTCCTGGTTCCCGGCTTCATCATGATTGCGATCGGAGGCCTCATCTACTTGGGGCTGGTGGTGCAGCCGTCCGACGTGGGCCTTAGTAACCCGGACGAGAAGCCCACCAACTCGTCGCACTCGGGCCGCCACGGCGCCGACTACGACGGCGAGGAGATGCTGCCGCTGTCCGGCAAGGAGGCGGCAAAGGACAGCAAGGATGCGGGCGGCCGGGAAAAGGTGGGCGGGACCGGATCTGCGGTTCGCCAAGGAAAGGGAGGGAGGCGGGGTGCAGCTTGTGAGTAGCTTCCAGCACCTGCCGGAGAGGGACCAGCAACATATCCCGGCGTACAAGGTCAAGGATGTGGCGAGGAGGGGAGCGGAAACCGTGCGGCCCCGCCATCAACGAGGGGGTGGGCAGGCCGGTGCCTTTTCACTTTGTGTCGGAGTAATGGTCTTGACGGCAGGAAGGAAGCCGGCGCAAGCAACGTGGAGAGAAGGAATTGCTGGTTGGTGAGGTTGGGGCAGTCGAACTGACGCTGCCAAGGCTGCACCCGGCGGCCCGGGGCTTGTGCAGTCGCACTGACTGATGGACTGACTGGAGTCCATCGCGCGGACTCGCTGTGTCCCCCGCGCTGCCGCCGAAAGCAGGAGGTGGAGAGCATCCATTTCATGGACGCCTGGCGCATCCCCGGTGTGACCGCCTTCGCGTTCTGCCTCTTCTTTTCCAAGCTCATCGCCTACACCTTCCTCTACTGGCTGCCGTACTACATCAAGTCCACGCCCATCGAGGGGCGCAAGCTGGACGCCAAGGAGGCGGGGGACCTGTCGGTGCTGTTCGACGTGGGCGGAGTAGCAGGAGGTGCGGCAGCCCAGGAGCACCACGGAGGGGGGCAAGGGGGAGGAGGAGATGGTGCAGCCAGCCACAATCCCATGGGGTTCCGGCGTTATCGCTGTTTGTCTGCACACCGCCTTTTCCAGCCGCCCCCCTGCACCCTACCACCTCCTGCACCCTACCACCTCCTGCACCCTACCACCTCCTGCACCCTACCACCTCCTGCACCCTGCACCCTACCCCCTCCGCCCCCCTCTCCAGGCGTCCTCGCGGGCCACTTGTCCGACAAGTCCGGCGCCTCCGCCACCGTGGCCACCTCCTTCACGCTGTTGTCCGTGCCCTGCCTCTACCTCTACCGCACCGCCGGCCACACCTCCTTTGCGCTCAACGTGGCGCTCATGATGGCCAGCGGCTTCTTCGTGAACGGGCCCTATGCGCTCATCACCACGGCCGTCAGCGCCGATCTGGGCACGCATGACTCGCTGCAGGTGGGGCGCGACGGGCGCCGCGACGTCGTCGACGCGGCGTGCAGCTGTCCGAACAGCGTAACTGCTAGGCGTAACAGACGTAACACGGGATGGGCGTGTAGAGCGGGGCGGGGTGGTAGTGGACGGGAAACCCGTATGACGCCCGTCGTAGGAGGTCGGGCGGAATGAGCGGGGCGGCAGGATGGATTGGAGCTGAGAGGTGGGGGATGATGGATGTGCTGTGGTGCTGAGTTTTGGCTGTGTGTAGGCTGCGATTGGGTAGCTCGGCTGGGCCGCTCGAGACGTATGCTTGCTGGCTGGTCCACCTGCACTCCCCTCGTGACCCGCCCACCCGCCACCCATCTCTCCCTCCATGCCTCCCTCCAGGGCAACGCCAAGGCGCTAGCCACCGTGTCGGCCATCATCGACGGCATGGGCTCCATCGGCGCCGCGCTGGGCCCTATGCTGACGGGCTTCATCTCGGACCGTGGCGGCTTCGACCTGGTGTTTGCGATGCTGTACACGAGCGCAGTGACCGCCGGGCTGCTGCTGGTGAAGCTCGTGTTCAAGGAGCTGTCCGTCATGCGCGCGCGCTCTTTGGCGGCGAAGCCCATGTAAGCCGCTGTCTTGCCCTGCCCGAGGTTGGGAGGACGGTCGCTGGGGACCGCCCTGGAGGATACGCGGTTTCGGGGGGGCCGAGAGGGTGAGAGCCGCCGCCGCAATGATGACTTGAACCTTTGATAGTGCGGTGTGGATCGGGCGGGAAGAGGGGGCGCATGAAGCGCCCGGGTGGCTGGTCGAGTAGCGTTGGCAGCCAGTCAGCAGCGCACAACAACGCGCCCGGGACGATGGCGGCGGTGTGGCGCCAGGCGAGTGTCTTTTATTCGAGATGCTGACTGACTGCTGAAGAGTGCGCAAGCTTACTCGTGGAGGTCCCGAGTGGTGCCGCGATCATTACAACTTCTATCTTTTTCCCTATTTGGAAAGTGCCGCAAACCTCTCTACGGGTTGCGGCCGGTGAACTTCATTATGCCCACGACCACGAGTAACTGAAGTGCCGTGCTGGCAGTTGGCGAGCTCTGGTGTGTGTTCTGCACTCTGGGTGTGTTCTGGACGCATGCTCGCACGGCTAGGTAGGACGGGGGCGCAGCAGCGTGGCATGAGCAATTTGTATGGATGAGCGAAGGCATACGCTGGTTTGTGGCTCGCTCGGAGCGAGTAGAAAACTACTTCACTGTGTGCGCATTGTACTGGAGCGCAGGAGCGTCTGTGGCTCTCATCGCCACTGGGTGTATGCCGTCGTGCACGCGGTTACGGGGTGTAGCAACCGCCTTGTAAGGAAAACGTCGAGGCCAGGCAGGCAGAGTTCGACGGTCGGGATTTTGCAAAATTGACGACGTCACGCGGTCCTTTTGGAGGTGAGATCGACTAAAATTTCGTTGCTTGACCCGCACGGGGTCACGCAGCGTTCGGGTGGCCCATCTATTTTATGAGAAGCCTTCTACTTCTAGAGCTGTGGAGAGCTCAGCTAAAAAGTGGGTCGATCAGCCCAGTACAGTCCATTTTTGTTCGGTTCTCCGTTGGGATTCTCGAGGTTGGTGAGTTGGATGCGTCCCCTTCGGTCACCAACGCATCCAGTCTCCCGTCGCCTCCCAACCAGCGCCCTATCCTCGCACACTACCCTTGAGCTGGGCTTTCTGCATAGCATGACTCCACATCGTAAAGTTGCGTACGGCAGCTTAAGGTGCAGGGCCGGTGCTCACTCGCTGTTTGACACTCTCCCCTGATTTAATGATAGCTGCCAACAGCTGCAAGGGTCATTGGCAAGACCCTTGCTCATAGGGGCAGTGACATATCGATCGGGAAGGCAAGCTCGACATTCCATACCGTCAACTGTCATTGCACCGCGTCGGTGACCAACGAATTCGGTCATGTAACGGCCCGTCAGCTGGCACTGTGTCTTGAAATCGATGTTACGTATGCGCTATAATATGAGCATGGAAGCATGCAAGCTGCCTGGCATGCCTGTCACCTAAACCGACCCACGCTGTGCTTTGGGCCTGCTACACGCTATTTTGCCATCATGCTGGAGCAGCCTTGATAACTTTCAAATTGAATGCATGCCCATGTTCATATAGGACGCGCAGGGCACAGTTTCATTCGCACAAGTCTCGTCGATGGAGGGACAGCCTCGGCCGTCGGCCTCGGCCGATCAACCTTACAAGTCTGTAAGGATACCGGAGAAATTCCTTTGTGGAATTTCGAAGGCCGTCATGCGCGACCCAGTCATGGTCGCCGACGAGGCAGGCGTAGCATATGATCGAAGAACGATCGAAGATTATATTCGTCGGCATAATATGATTCCGTCAGGTAAATAGTAAACGAGAGGGAGCATCGTACGAGGCAATGGCTATCGGTCCAACTTGCTGGAGGGGTACAAACAAGAGCAGCGGCCAGCGTGCCCTTAGAAGTGCACGGGGGCTGCAGGAAGCAACAGGAGAGCCAACGGGAGCATCCATGTCGCAAAGTATTGGCGCGATAAGCCGTCCCTCGTACTATCTCACCGAGCAACTTCCTCGCGGCACCCCTCCCTCCCGCGCCCCCTCCCTCCCCATGCCACTGGCCCCTTGCAGGCAAGCTGGTCTCCGTCAAGGACCTCATACCTCTTACAGAACTGGCGGCTACCATAAAGGCCAGGTTCTGGGACATTCATGGCCCGCCAAGCGTCGAGACAGTAGACCTAGAGGACGCTGGCCCTGCCAGCACCGTCCGACCTTATGTAGAAGGCAGCAACACCGTCGACGGTGTCCGCGGTGTTGGCGCCTGTAGTCGCCGCGACGGCGCTCCAGGCGTCCACGCTGCGCATGATGCCGCCGCGAGCAACACAGCGGGAGGCCCTGCGGCTGACGCCCACCATCAGGCTCGCAAGTCCTCCCCTTCCGTACCCGCTCTGGCAAGGGACGGGGACGGGCTGGATAGCTTCAGTTTCATGCCTGTGCAGCCCATGCATGGGCCCAGTGTAAAGCCAGCTGGCTCAGGCCAGCCACAGCAGCCGCAGCTGACGGCCAGCCCGCAGGGTCAGGCACGGAAGCGGGCGCGGAAGCTGAACCCCGTGGGCGCCGATGCGGCACCCGGGCCAGATGGCACCGCAGGGGGAGCAGCTGGGGGGCCTAGCGGCAGCACCCCCGGCAGCGACGGCGCTCGCGGTGCTGTAGTGAGCGGAGAGGGGTCCGCGCCGCCAGATGTCATCGAGCTGCTGTCGGACAGCCTGGATACAGGACTCAGGGACGTCGATGAGGGGGACGAGGTGAACTCGACAGGGCAAGGGCCGCTGCGGGGCGCAACAGCGGACGCGTGGGCGACCAGCGAGCAAGCCAACCTTGCTGTTGGAGGGGTGGACATGGCAGTGGACGTGGCAGTGGACGGTTCGGCCTCAGTCGCAGCTTCAGCTGTAGTTGCATCCGCAGCCGAAGCCCAGGGCCAAGCCGCAGCGGCAGTCACAGTTCCAGCCGCAGTCAGAGTCCCAGCGGAAGTGGGAGCCGGAGCGGAAGCCCCTGCCGCCGCTATCGCATCCACCGCCGCCCAAGCGAATACGACACTTCTTCCCCTGCCCGACCCCACCAGAGGACCCACTACCAGTTCACTAGCAGCTGCGGGCTGTGCAGTTGTGACCAGCGCAGCAGCCCAGATGTCGCAGTGGGCGTTGCTGGGCCTTAAAAAGTTTCCGGCAAAGCCGCAAAGCCTAGCGGCAAGAGCCTTTCCTAGGCGCCCTCGTTGGGGACCGCTTTATAGGCACCCCTCCAGGATCGTTTCTGGCCCTGCGGCTGGTGCTGGCGCTACTTCCGGCGCTGGTGCTGATGCCGGCCGTGATGCTGGTGGCAGACAGCGGGCCATTCACCCGGACAGCGGGTCCCTTGCCAGCGGGCTTGAGCACCAAGCGGGCCGGTCGGGAGGCCCCCCGGGGCTGATGCCGGGACAGGGCGAGCAACAGATGCCGGCTGGGCAGCGAGGAGAGCCGCCGCCGCCGCAGCAACAACCGGCGGAGCAGCAGCAACAAGAACTGGCGGAGCAGCAGCAACAACAATGGGTGGAGCAGCCGCCGCCGCCGCAGCAGCAACAACAACGGGCTGAGCAGCAGCAACGGGCGGAGCAGCAGCAACAGCAACAGTCGGCGAAGCAACGACCGCAAACACCGATAGAGCCGAGACGGCAGCGACTGCGGCCTCAGCAACCCCATCCGATTCTTTCGCCGAAGGCCGCGAGCCCTGCACGCGCTGGCCCTGCGCGCACCGCCCCCGCCGCCGGCGGGTCACCGAGCACCGAACCTACTTCCCTGCCGGAGCTGCAGGCATGGCTAAATGAGCTCGCTGCAGCAGCCCCAGCCCCAGCCTCCACCCCTGGCCCCGCCGCAGCCTCCGGCATCAGCGCGGACGGCCCGGTTCTCGACCTCAAGGGCCGCACCCTATGCTCCTCGCCCGCCTTCAGCCTGCTGCGGGTGCGCGGCTGCAAGGTCGCGCTGCGCAATGGCGACCTCAGGGGCTGCTGCGTGCTGGTGGAGGGGGGCGCGCAGGTCCGCTTCGGGGATATGTGCTTCGAGGGGTCGCCGCGGGCCAGGGACGACCACGAGCCTGCCGGCCAGGGGGAGAAGCTTCTGCTGGGGGCAGCGGTGATCGAAGTCCAGGGCGAGGGAAGCCGCGTGGAATTGAAGGGATGCAAGGTTGGGCTCGCAGCGGCAGGGGCGGCGGCGGCGGGCGACCCAGATGGCGCTGCGGTCGCTCCGGACGCTGGGTGCGTGCTCGCTTGGCGTGGGGGCCGTGCGGAGCTGAGCGGCGACTGCGAGCTCAGCGACGCACCGTGCTTTGGCTTGGCGGTCCACGGACAGGGCAGCTCTGCAAGCGCGGAGGTCGTCAAGTCTCTGCGAGCTGGCTGCGCGGGCTTTCTGGCGACTGCTGGGGGCAGGCTGAAGGCGTCCGCCTGCTCGGCCGAGGACGGCATCAAGCGCTCGCACATCATGCGAACAGCGAGCGACGGGATGATATGCGCAGTCGGCTTCGCGGCCCTGGACGGCGGCGAGGTCACCACCGAAAGGTGCGTGGCCGCTAGGAATTCCCTCAGCGGCTTCCTCGCCTGGGGCACAAACGCGAAGCTGGTCTCGGCGGGCTCGTGCAGAGCTGAAGACAACGGCTGGGCTGGGTTCGTGTGCGCTGACGGAGCCTGGCTGGCGGCGGGGCGCGGCTGCCAGGCCGTCAACAACCTCAAAGACGGCTTTGCCGTGATGACGAGAGGGAGGCTGGAGGCCATGGAGGGGTGCTTAGCAAAGGGCAACCGCCGCCACGGCTGGAGCGCGGACGGGCTTTCGAGGCTCGTGGCGGGGGCGCGCTGTTCAGCAGTGGGGAACGAGGACGGCGGCTTCGTGGCTGGCAACGGCGCGGTGTTGAAGGCGGGGGACGAGTGCGTGGCCAGAGGTAACAGCAACGCGGGCTGGATGGCACTGGACGGGGGCTCGCAGCTCGTGGCGGGGGCTCGCTGCCGGTCGGAGACGAACGGTGCCCAGGGCTTTCTGGCAACGGCAGGCGGCCGTTTGGTTTCGGGGCCGGGGTGTACGGCAAATGGCAACGTCGCAGAGGGCTTCGCGGCAGTAGGCGGAGACCTGGAGGTGGGTGCGGGGTGTGCGGCGACTGGGAACGGGCTGGGGGGGTTCGCCGCCTCCGAGGGCGGGTGCTTGGAGGCGCCGGAAGGGGGCTGTGCCGCGACGACGAACGGCGAGCACGGCTTCTGTGCGGAGCAAGCCGGGTCTGTCGTCACTGCCGGGCCGGGTTGCAGCGCTGAGGGCAACGGGCAATGGGGCGCGTTCGTGTCCGGTGAGGGGGCGGAGCTGCGGCTGGGGCGGGGCTGGCTGGCGGCGATGAACGAGAGGGGCGATGCACTGGAGGGTAGGGGCGGGCGGCTGGTGTATCAGTTGCAGTGAACGGCATGGCGAGTGGGGGTGATTTAGAGCGCAGCCAGGGGTCTGCTACAAAGTGATAGCTTGTACAGTAGGTATATTAGTTGTTGGCATACAGTAGGGCTCGACTGCGCGGGTTCGGCTCTGACTTCCCGGGAATCACGATGATTTCATACAGGGGGTACCGGTAAGCTAAACACGGGAGTTGGCCAGGAAAAGCGGTGCAGGAAGCATGTCGCGGGCCCGGGTTGAGGGATTGTTTGCCTGCTCTACCGTATAACAATTCGTCTTTAAGGTGGGTTTTTAGGGTTCGTCCATCAAGGCAGGGTTATGGGATGAGCTGCCCTTGTTGAAGCGTTGGAGCGTGTTGGCCGGCTGTGCGTTGATTAACGTAGCAGGTTGATGAGCGGGGCTGACCGGATGACCGGGGCTGAAACGACGAGGTGCCTCCCGGGCGAACCGGCGTGGGCGACGTCCATGCGGGCATCCAGCACCGAGGTTTGCTGGTGCCAGACGGCCGGCCAGAAACAGGGGAGAGAAGTACTGCCACATGTTGTGCCCAACTGTTTTGGATAAATTCCGACGACCTGTTGATGTGGAGGTCTAAGACAGCTGTACAGCAGGCTATCCTACGATATATTAGGACATTGGAGAACATCTTGCAGGTGTGAGGACATTGAATATTGCACCAATAAGGTGGTGTTAAGAAACACCGGAGTGATGTCTGCGGATTCATCCTACTCGTCGCTGATTTGATTAGCCACCGAAGCCGTAGAGGGTGCGGCCCTGGCGCTTGAGGGCGTAGACCACATCCATGGCTGTCACGGTCTTGCGGCGAGCGTGTTCCGTGTAGGTGACCGAGTCGCGAATGACGTTCTCCAGGAAGGTCTTGAGCACGGTGCGAGTCTCCTCGTATATAAGGCCGCTGATACGCTTCACACCGCCACGACGAGCCAGACGGCGAATAGCGGGCTTGGTAATGCCCTGAATGTTGTCGCGAAGCACCTTGCGGTGGCGCTTAGCACCGCCTTTGCCAAGGCCCTTGCCACCCTTACCGCGACCAGACATGTTGACTATGACTGTAACTTTAAATGACTGTAACTTTAAGACACCAACCTGTGCGCCATCTAGGCCAAGCGTGTCACCATCAGTGTCAGCCGATGTGCCCAATGGTTATACCTTCTGGTCTGGAACCCACTGCATCATGCCCAAGGACATCCAGCTGACCTGACGCAACCGTGGCGAGCGCGCTTAGGACGACTATCACCACCTGCCTCGCACGGACAGCACACGCAAGAGGAGACCCCAACGACGCGCACGCTTGCACGGCAGACGCGCCTGGGTGTCACCGGCGGCGCGACGGGGCAAGGCTGGCGGGCCTGGTGTCGTACCATGAGCCGGTGGTTGTTGATGACCGCTCATCGTGCCGGACACTGCGCCAGTAGTGTCCCCGCAGCGCACTGTACGTAAACACGTGTTGTGCAAAAAGTGCGACCTTGGCGTGTGCCCCTGACGAAAAATAAACAAATATGTTGAGCCTCATGGGGCTATGGTCAGCACGCAGTAAAGGAACAAAACCCTGGGGCTTGTTGAGCCTGCTGTGCTATACGCGCGCCCTTCCCTCCTTCCCTCAACGACCTCCCTCTGGCGGGGACAGTCAAGTCGTCGTAGCCATTAATGGCCGTAATATTACGGCCTGCTGCCCGCGTAATTCTGTCTCCAGGGAGGTGCTTGTCGTCAGCCGAGCCTCCCTCCCCTGCAGCAACAAACATAGTTAAGCACCGCCTGCGGGACCAGCAGCTGATCTTGCTGGTTGTAGCAGCAGCAGCCGCTACTGCCCTGCAGCAGTATAGTAGCAACACACTCAACAAATCACACCCGCTAGCTCCTCCGCCAGCTGCCACACGTTCGCAGAGGCTGCTGCAGCGAGCGAGCACCGCCCACAGGCCCTGCGACGATGGCTCCAGATCATCACGGAGGGGTGGTGGCCGGGGGTGCGGACCTCAAGCTTACGAATCCTTGTAGTAGTAGTAACTGTTTCAGTCAGTTCCAGACCAGAAGGTAGAACCATCGGGCTCATCGCCTGGCACTGAAGGAGACGAAAGAGACAGAAAGCGACGTGCACCGGACAAAGGATAGTGGGTGGTGGCGGCCGCGCCGGCAGGGCGGCTGCGACCTGGTGACGCCGCAGCGGCTGCACCAGCAGTCCGTCGAGGAGCGGCCGCCCGCCAGGTCGCTGCTGCCTGCTGCTGTCCGAGCGCACCCAGCGGCGGGATCAGGGCTGCGGCAGCAAGCGGGGCTATCTACACCATCGTCAGGGGCGCTGCAAGCGAGGCCTCCGAGGCCGGCAACCCACCTCCCGGCCCTCCAGTCCCCACCTGCTGGCGGAACCGGCCTGCAGCCCCCACCTGCCGGCGATACGGGTGGCAGTCGAACACCCCACGACCACATTAATCCAAGCGGCGGACCAGGTCCGGTCACCTGGACGCACGTTCTGCTGCGGGCCTTACACTCGTACGGCAGCCCCTTGAACCTCCACTTCATCCCACCACTATAGGATGAGGGCACGGACGGACCTGGACCGCTCTTCTTGTCCTTGGTTCGCCTGGGCTTGCCGACACTGCAATATTTTGTTGGTACGCAATTAACTATCGCATTGTCTTACTGTTTAATATAAGGACGTGGCTGCATCAACAGCTTGTGTGTCTAACTGCCAGTCCCCGAGAAACCGAGTACAATGGCGCTACGATGCAAGCACGGACGCCAGCTTTGTTGACAATTGCAAGGCAACAGGTAACAACCGATGCCAACTAGCCACGTGCATGAAGTCCAGGGAGGTTCCACTGGCTGTGCCGGTACCTGTCGATACCTGTACCTTTACGGTACGCGTGCCTGCCGTAAACATAGCAGCAGACAATTAAGTCGGCTCGCCCGCAGAACCTCTTACTATTTTAAACTTCGAAACATATCGGTGCAGCATCACAGGCTGTCAGGACATTACCAGAGTTGGAGAGTCGGCTCTCACTGGGCATTCTGTGTGCTTGATGAACCTGCGTGGCCCCAGTCACGCAAGCGGCAAGGTAAAGGCAGGCTAAAACTGTCGTTTGTGTTAACGCTGCTTTTCGTTTTGTTTTCGGTGATGTTCGCTGCAAGCGCGGTCTGCCTGAATGGTTTTGCGTCCTAACGCGCTCCTGCAGAGGCACCTCGTCGTTATCATCCATATCACAATCGTTCTACCTGGAATCATGGCGGAAATGGCCACTGTCGTATGCGATCGCGACGGCGATGGTGATGTTCTAGGCTTGGGGGTCAGGATCGGTGTCTACCTACAGGCAGGGGCATTGCTGTTTAGCCTAATTATTGGTATCATTACCACTGCGCGCCTGACGAAGGATCCACGACTAAAGCTTACCCCGGGAGCAGAAACTGCGGACTTCATGGACACCGCGCTGTTCACCTCTTTGGCTCTTGTGATTTCGCTAAATATCCAATTGGCAAAGCATGAACTGTCTGACTTTGGCTTCGTTGTTTCATGGTCATTGCTGGGCTTGCAGGTTTTTATGATGTCTTATGCGGGCGCTGCCGCCGTTTTGAGCGTACCGCTATCGAGACAAAAAGCCGTTTTTATTAGTATCTATACATTCTACATTGGCGGCTTGGGAGTCTGGTTCTGGACCTCTGGTTATCGTACTCTACAAAACGACGGTTGCGGACCTACCTATGTATGGTGTATAACCCGCGTGCGTGCATACGGCTGGTATCGAATTGTTACTCTAATTGTTATCTTTGCCAGCCTCCTGTGGGGATTTGCCAATTTTTGCGTGACACTGTGTCGGGTTCGGTTACCGGAGCCGGTGCTACCAACAACACGTGCACTGGGGGGGTTAGTTTTCTGTTTTTCTGCTTCGGTTCCTTCACTGATTGTTGCCATTGAATATACTATCCGTTATAATGGAATGACGGCCGTCGGCAATATGACGACGACGGGACAGTTAATTGCCTTCCTTTTGGGCGCATTTCCTTGCGTATACAACTTATACAAGCTGTTGAGGGTTGCTGGATGTTTTTCGATATCTCATGACGATACCGTTACTGCTGTCGGGACAGCTGACCAGGTTTTAGCCCTAAGCTCAATAACAGCTCAACCAGGGGAGACCCCCTGGGCCCAGCGAAGGTCCTTGGGCTCCACAGGTCCGCAAGCAGTGTCCGAGGTCTGAAGGGTATCCACGAATATCCAGTTGACCCCGTATAGGTTATTCAGGTCCTCATAGGCGTCCCTGGACGCAGATGCACGTTGTAACAGTTACTACTAGTACACCAGCTGCAGCCCAAGCAGCACCTCATCCAGAGAAAAGCCATTATGTGCGCGGCGATGCGCCCGGAGGTTCCACCACTTGGTCTGGAGCCCCCTGTACCAAGTACTACCTACCATCAGGTGCAAAAGGGGCTGTCAGAAGGCCTCATTTGGAACCAACGGTCTCCCCATCCCGCCGCCGGAGCTCAAACCTGCCTTTTAATTCTCACACATACCCTCTCCTGCAATACTCGGAAGCATGGAAGGATCCACCAATAGCGACTTCGTGGTCATTGATGCCCTAAGATGCATGCGGCGTTAACCACTACGGCACCAGCCAACAGCCCAGAGGCAAAACAGCAGCAGCCAGCACCGCGGGGGGAATTTGCGCTGGAGGCTCCTCTATCAGGAACCGACCACTAACCCACGTAGCAGACCAGCTGTCAAGCCCCATTGTGGGCACGTGCATTGGCAGGAAAGGGGCGGGAGGTGCGTTGTGACAGCTGCCGTGGATTGGGTGCCATGACAGGTGTCAGGAGGCGGGTGACAGGTGATAGCTAGAAGGAAAGTGATGGGGATGGTGAGGAATGACAGATGTCACGGAATTGGGTGTCGTGACAGCTGCCAGGGGGCAGGAAAGGGAACCCGCTCAGCAGTGGGGTGCAGTAACAGCAACGACTTCGGAAAGGCGGCGCGCCTAGGATCGGCTAAGTTGTATGGCACAGGAGCAGGGACGTCCAATAGCAGCGGCGGCTCGACACAACTCGGTCGGCAGTACGACAGGTCGGCAGTACGACAGGTCGGCAGTACGACGCAAATTTCCCCGGGGTACTGGCTGCTGCTCTGTGCGCCAACGGCCTGTCGATTTGGTGTTCTGGTGGTTTGCCTTTGTTCCGGTGCACGTCGGTCTTTGTTTCCTCCGTCTTTCTCAGTGTCAGGCGATGTGCCCGATGGTTCTACCTCTTGGTCTGGAACCCACTGTAACCGTTACAACAAAAAGAGAAGCGCCTCCTCTGACCGTGGCCAACTTTCTCTGAACAGCGATACACATGCGCCCAAGCCACTATGGGTCCCAAACGCACAGACACGCAGTGCCGTGGACGGAACTCTAAAAGTGCCCGAAAACAATAGGCAATAGAGCGCGAAACATGCTTTGTACTGGGTCCCAGGGACACTGTCTACCTGGACCAGTACGACCACAAATACAACTGCTTCACAGCAACTGTGGGACGCTGGGACCCAAACGCACAGCAGTGCAGTGCCGTGGAACAAACTCTACAAAGTGGCCGAAAACAATACGAAAAAGAGCGCGAAACAAGCTTTCCAGTGGGTCCCTGTAACCTTACCGACTCTCTGAAATTGGACTTTGGGTCCCTGTAACCATTCCGCAGGGTCGATTCACTCGATTCACTAATGTTGGTGTAACGGTTCCAGTGGGTTCCAGACCCAAGGCTGGTGTTGATGTGGTTTGCCTATGTTCCGGTGCACGTCGGTGTCTGTCTCTTTCGTGTCCTTCAGTGTCAGGCGATCTGCCCGATGGTTATACCTTCTGTTCTGGAAGCCACTGTGACAGTTACTACTACCACCTTTAGACAAAATCCGGTGTTTTCCAATACCACCCTTAATGACCCTTGGCTACTTGGCTTTCCTTGGATATGACTTCTTCGAAGAGCATTGCATTCCTCCCGCGCTCTAACCAAGTACTGTCATACAAGCAAAAATCACAAGACGGTGTCCTGGCTGACGAGCTAATAACATTTCGCCTTGTCAGGAACCCTGGGGCGCCCCGCCATTAGCTCCGGAAGCTCGGGCTCCTATCACGCTCCTGGACTGACTCCGGGCGTCTGAACTCCTGCAAGACGCGTCCAGACAAGTAAGTCAGACGCCGCGGCACGCTAACATCCATCCAATTACGTTGCGGATTGCGCCGCTGTGCGAGGCGCCAGAAGTCTGCTTATTTCCGGTGCAAAAGGCCGTTGGGTAATTTGCGACCCGCTAGAATGTCTGGCGTTTGGTGACCATTGCAAAAATGCTTGCTGCGCTGTACACCTCCGCCGTGCCGTACGCCTCCCCACTGCTGCTGCGATCCACTTGACAGTCGTTCCCAGGCGCAACGATAGCCCGCGCAGGCTGGACTGTATGAGTCCACACTACACTTCTAATCGCCCCCATCCTGTGCTCTAAGACCTCAATTGAACGCAACCGGTTTATTTGAAGTACCGTGCGCGAAACAATGCTGCTGACGCACTCCGCGTCGCACCACCCGCCTCTGACCAAGCCCGGCGCGCCGGACTTTGACTCCAGCAACAGCAATAGCGATGAAGCCGACTGCGACACCGTTGCCGCGGTGGCGCCCACAACTCTTGCGGAGCGTCTCCAGGTGGTGTCCAGGCGCTTCCTTCATGACGTCTGCGCTTGGACGGCTTTCGATAACGGCCGTCCTCTAGAGGCGGAGGAGATCGAGCGAGCCGCTACGTGAGTCGAGCCGCGTGGTTCCTTTGGTCCCGCTCGCTGGGACGCTTACAACGCTGACCCGCGCTCCGTTCCTGAATACTGCTAGCGCATCCCAGCGGAGCCAGAATCATCATTCTGCCAGTCTGTTTTGTAATGTGGCGCATTCATTGCAGGCATAAGTAGACAGGGCCCGTCGTTGTTGCGAAGGCGCGCGCGTCTCGGAATAGCGACCCGCGGGTCAGCCCACTTGCGCCAAGCGCCATCCCGCCCGTTAATCGCAGGGGCCATGGTCATAATCATGCGTCGCATATCAGTTAGATCTTGGACCGCAGCTAGTTTCCACTCATTACTGTTCAGCACTGGACCACGCGCTCCTCATGCCCCACCCGTCCGTATGCGCTCGGCACTTATCGCTCCTGGTCCCATCCCGCCGTACATTAACCGCCCCCCCGCCGCCGCCTATGCGCGAGCAGTCTATGCGCGAGCACCGACCGCCGTGACCCAAATCCCTGGGTCCTGCCTGCCCAACCTGACACCCCCTCAACACACCTCGTCGGTTTCTGTCTCTTTCGTCTCCTTCAGTGCGCGGCGACGTGCCCGATGGTTCTGCCTTCTGGTCTGGACCCCCCTGCAACAGTTACTACTACTACCTCTCACGCGCTACTGCCTTCCTTCCTTGACCTCTGCCGCAGCATGTACCTCGCCCCAAGCGCCATCATCCACGCCGACGGTCTGCTGGGTTACCTGGCGCCTCCCTCCGCTACCAGCCAAGACGCCTTCTTCCAGTACTTGGAGCGTGAGCGCGCGGCGTACCGACCCGTGGGCCTGGAGACGCTGGTGGTGGCGGTGAATGAGGAGCAGGACACCGCGTTCGCGCTGTCGGTGTTCCGCATGAAGAGCGTGGGGCCGTGGCTGGGCATGCAGCCAACCGGCAGGTGTGTCTGCAAGCGTACGGAATCAACGGAATCAACGGAACTGCTGCTGTGGGGCAATATGTGGCGCGAATTGTTTAAAACAATGACGACAATGCGCCTGGACATACGTTCCGTCCGCAAATGCAACCATGTTGTCCGCATGGGTTTCTCGATGTCCGCCCCTCAATGCCTGCCCACCTGCCCCCCACGCGTGGTTGCCATCCCGACCCAAGAATCTCCGAGGGCGTCCGCATCGACGAGTTCCGCTTTGATTCAGAAGCTAAGATCCTGGAGGCCTGGTGTAACCGGCAGCTGTTTGAGGTGCGCGCGGATGCATTTGTTTGGCCACAGTACCGGGTAACAACGTTGCCATAAACAGATACCGACACTTGGGAGGGCGGCATGCTTGGTAATTACGTCCTTGAGCCGGCGCACTTGCGGTTGCGATTGGTTGACACGCCATTGCACTTGTGCCACCCACATTTACGCTACGTTACCTCTACCTTACGGTCTGGGCCGCACAGTGACAGTTGCAATCAACTACTACCTTAACGACTACCAGTCAAGTGCTGCCACCTTTCCTTGTACCCGGCTGCAGGAGGAGCGAGACGCGCTGCTGCGGGACCCGCAGCACCATCACGCGGCGGCTCTCGACCGGGCCCTGCTGCGGCGCTGCGTGTCCGAGCACGAGAACGGATCGCATGGCCCGCTGGCGCCGCACAAGATGATGCGCGTGGCCAACGTTTGGGCGGAGGTGCGGCGGGCCTGCCGTGGGCGGATGAGGGCGGCTCCACCTAGGCGTGCAAGGGTGGGAGGGGCGGAGGTGCAAGTAAGGCCCAGGCACATGGAATTGGCGGATGTGGCGATGGCGAGGGGCGAGGGATGAACAGTCGCCGGGACGCGGAACGCGGTGTAGTCGCCACTCGCGTGCGTGATACGTGCGAGTCATGCGGTTCCGCTCCGGGCCTCTCAAGGTTCACTGGACTGCGGCGACCTCTTGGGATCCTGCTTTGCTACGGCTACCCGGCATTGCCTGTCTGGTGAGCAGCCGCAAGTAAGATCCTTGCAAATGGCTAGAGCTGCCGCACCCATCGACAGGCCTGGAACGTGGCCACCGCCAGCGGCTCGCTCAACCCCGACCTGCTGGACAACCTGCTCGAGGAAGACTTCGTACTGTACGACCTGTTTGGGATGACGGGTGACGACGACCGACATCTGGACCACCCGTACACGGTATGCAGGTCGTACTACGTGTGCAAAGGCAAGGGGCCCCCGCAGGGGGGGGATCATTCCCCTCCTTTTCCCAGCAGGGGATTGGCGATCGCATACGTTGGCTGAAGAAAACTGTCGAATGCCTGAACGGGCTATTAGCTTGCTCAAGACACCGGTACTTTCTATGCTGCCGCACATTGTTTTCCCGTATGTGCACCCCGAGCTCAAAGCGCCCCCCCTGGCCTGGCACACGCTGTTGACTGGTGTCTTGGTGGTTTGCCATTGATGCGGTGCGGCTGGGTTTCTGTGTCTCTCGCCCCCTCCAGTGTCCTGGCTATGCGCCTTTGGTAGGTCTGGAGCTCACCGCGTCCAGTAGTACTACACGCAACGACTGCAACCAACATACCGATGCACGCAACGATCCCTGCAACTAACCCCCCCCCCGCCCCCCCGCCGCCATCCGCATGAAGGCCATTCGGAGCCGAGACGACGCAAAGCGGGTGATGCAGGAGCTCACGGACAAGTACGACGTGGACGAGTCCGTCCTGCGCATCGCCGCGAAACGCGGCACCAACGCCACCTTCACGCATTGGCGCGCCCGCCTGCTGCGTCGAACCCCAGAAGTAAGTAACTGTCACAGTAACTGTACCGCAATGTATGCACCCGTGCATGCGCGCGTCGCTCCGGCGCCGGGTCTGAAAGCTGCTGTGGTTAAGAGAAGCGGCGCCTACCATCCCCATACAGTGGTTACAGTGGTTACAGTGGGTTCCAGACCAAGAGGTAGAACCATCGGGCACATCGCCTGACACTCAGAAAGACGGAGGAAACAAAGACCCCCATGTGCCACGATACACCTGCCACACATACAAACTCGCCGTATACAACCCTGGCAAGCCCTGACAAGCGGCGGCGCACTTTTATACTCCCCACCTCACCCAACACCTGTCCCACCTGGCACTGCAACCACTAACTCCCAGGCGATGGCGGCACGGGAGAATGCGGCTGCAGAAACATTTGCTGTGGGGCCGCGCCCCGTGGCTACAGGCGGGAGCGGCAGTGACGAGAGTGACGACAAGGGAGGGCCGCCGCCGCCGCCGTCGTCGTCGTTCGTCGCGGAGGCGACCGAGCTGCTGCTCTTCTCCAGCTGCGGCAGGCTGCGGGCGGTGTACCAGTTCCGGCGGCCGCTGGGATCAGATAGGCGCGATGTGCTGCTGGCGCCAGCAACGCAGGTGGTGTCAGGGGAGGCGGAAGAGGAGGCGGGTCAGGAGGACGCCAAGGGCATCCGGCAAAATTTGCCGCCCGCGGGGCCTTAGCTGAGAAGCACAAGTAACTGTGCCCAGGAGCCTGGCCGCATCAGTTCGTCGGTGGAGTAGTTGCCCGCTGGGCGAAGTCGTTGGAACGAGCGGTCTTGGGTGTTCGTTTCCTCACGACGTCCGTCATGAGCAGGAACAGCTATGCGCGAAGTGAATATCAATAACCCGTGCGCCGTTTCTTGGCGGCGGCGGCGTCGTTAAAGAGTAGGAGGATACAGTGAAAGGATTTGGAGGCAGCTCATGTCGCCCACATCCGCCTTGGCAATACTGAAGGGCGGCGGCACAAGCGGGGTGCGATTGGGTGGGATATTGTTCCGAGGGGCGCTTGTTGCGCGAGGATGCAGCGGCGAGGTGCGACAGAGGTGGGGGTTCCGTTTCCTTGTTTCGGTGGTGGCTCGGTTGCCACCAGGTGCATCCCTCCTGGTGCGCCCCGTGCCAGTTGACGCGGCGTTGTATTCCTCGTCGCTTGGACGCGACGTCGTGGCCAAGTAGCGGTGCGATGCGGATGGCAAGCGATGGTACCTTGAGGGGTGGCGCCCGGACCACAGTGAATGCGTCGAGGCCCACACAGGAAAGGCAGCCTCTGTTGATGCATGTGTAAATTGCGGATGGATGCATGATCCAATTGCGGAGGGAGCTAGAAGTGAGGTCAACAGGCTAGGTTTGCGCCAACCTGGCCTGGCTGTGGTTGTGTTCGGGTATCCGCTTGCCAATGAGGGTTGGTATGTTCCAAATCCGCTAACTAGGTGGTGTTTACAAAACACCCGCATTGTAAGATTGGAGGACCGCAGCGCTGGGTCTACAACATCAGTGCGATTTTGTAGGGCCACCATGCGAGCTACTCACCGCCTTCCACCACCACCACCACCACCCTCTCATGCAATGCACCCCCAACCCAACCACCTCATCCTCATCCCCCCCTCCGGCATGCACACTCAAAACGTGTGTTGCCAAATCCTTCGCCAGCTAGTTTCTATACTCCGTCTCCTGTGTCATGTAACCGTGAGGGTTCCTCGCCACACACGCGCGCACACACACACACACACCCGCGTCGTCATATCGCTGTGAGCTGCCTGCTGAGGCAGCCCGTCAGCATATGCCGCAGCGCCGGGCAGCCGGTGTGGATGTGGGCGCCGTGCGGCCGCAGCGTCACCTCTGCATCAGTGCCCTCCAGGCTGACCCGGGTGCTCTGGGTGGCACATGGAGCGCAGGGCAGTGGGCGGAGGGAGGAAACTCGAGTACCGGTCCAAGGAGGAGAAGAGAAGCGAAAGCGGGTTGTGCGAACGAACACGAGATTGCGGGCGCAGGCGGTGGGCCCCTGGGTTTCGCGGCCGGAAACCGGACTGCTAGTTTTGCGCCCGAAAAGTCGTAGCCGGAGTCGAGCCACACAGCCCGCTATGCGTCCAGCTCCCAGAGCTGCCGCCCCCCACCTCTTGTGTTTCTTAGCACCCCCCCCCTCGCGTCAAACACGCTTTCCTACGCTACCTCCCCCCACCCCTTCGTGTAGCCGGGTCTTCTCCCCGCCGCCCGTCGTGTGCATGAGTTTCCTCACTACTCCCGCCGCACCTCGTCCTCCGCGGCCACAGCCACTCGCGTGATTCCGTGTTCCGCCAGCGCCCCCAGCAGCTCCGCCAGCGCCGGCCGCCCCGCCGCCGCCAGCAGCAGCTGGTCCGCCGCCATGGCTCCGCCAGCCGCCAGCGCCGTCGCCGCCGCCACCGAGTCGGCGCTGGCGGAGCCGCCGGGCACTGCATCCGCGTGCCACGCGCCGCTCCGAAACACGAGTAGGCAGTTAAGACGGGCGAGCTGCCGCAAAGGGGGCGACAAGAGGAGCGCCCCGAAAGAGAGGGACAGAGGGTATGTGCGTGGTTGACTAACAACAGGCGGTCAATATTTAGGTGACCGGCTATCTCGTAATAGAGCTGCTCGTGCTATCTACTATCGTCGATCTGTTTGTGCTGTCGGAAGTTTCTCGATAGGCGGTGACGCCGGTACAGCGGAACCAGGCAACGGGCATCACGGTTGCGTCACTACGTCTACCTAGCTACTTGCAGGCCCCATCTGCTCCACAGCGTCCCACCTGACTCCGCAGCCTCCTCGCGTGTCCACCCGTACAACCAGATTAACCACCAAAAACGCAAAAAAACACGGAGGCCACGTGCCCAACCGGCCGCACCTGCAGTCCCGGTCCGCCGCCCAGCCACTGCAGGCGCTGCAGCAGCTCCGGAGCCACCAGCGCGCCATGCACGTTGCGAGGCAGCGACACGCGGGCCTGGTACAACCAGCCGTACGGTACGACACTTTCGCGGGCGAGGGGCGGGAGGCTGCAGGGAGGGAGGGGTTGGGGGCAAGGCACGGCGGCGAGGGGGCCAAGGCGGGGCGCGTGGGTGCAACAGATAACCGTGGCGCGGTTGGGGTCATTGCGGCACAGGTTTGCCTGGCTGGATGCCGAACAGGGGGCCACGCGCCGCCCTGCTGCCGCTGCCACCTCCAAGCGGCTTGGTCGCAGTGCAGCCCCCCTGACAGGGCTGGGCGGAGACAGCTGGGCCGAGACGTCCCGTGTTCCTGTCCAAACACACACCGGGCTGGCCCTCTGTGGTCGCGGAACCACCACAACCACCACAACCACCACTGCCCCCACCGCCGCCCCAGCCGCCGCCCCCACTGCCGCCCCCACCTGGAGAGACCGTTTACCGCATCGCCACCACCACCACCACCACCACCTCCTTCTTGCGGCGCCGCTGCAGCTTCAGGCCGACTAAGCGCCAGGTGCTGCTGCTGCTGCCGCCGCAGTAGCTCCAGATCCCGCGAGCTGGCTAGAAGGTTCCGGGGCTGTAGCCGCGCCAGCAGATCCAGGGCGACGGAGGGGGAGGGGCCGCAGCTGGCTCCGGAGCCACGCAGCGGAGCATGGAACACACGCAGCCGCCACGGCGCCGGCGCCGCTGCGACGGCGGCCGCAGCCGCCGCAGCCATGTCGTACATGCGTCGTATGCCACGCAACGCCGCCGGCGGGGCGGCGTGCGGCAGCAGCAGGAGGTTGCGGGGGTCGGGGGCGAAGCGCAGCAGCAGCTGCAGCGCGGAGCCTGGGGAGGATTGGAGGATTGGAGGGGGGAAGAGTCGATGGTGGGTGCAAGTTGGGCGACGTAAGGGAACCGGTGGAAAGGTGGGCCCCGGGTGCGAGGTGGGGGTGGCGGCTGAGGGCCATGTCGGGCGGAGTACAGGGAGGCAAGAGGGGCGAGGGGGATAGGGCGGAGGCGGAGGCGTGCGCGCACGCATAGGGCGCAGATATGGGGACTTGGGACGGGGCCAAGGCGGGATATCATGGAGGAAGGGGGGCCGGCCTTGTGGACGCTACCAGCTTTCGCGTGTCGTACACCCTCTGCCCTTTGCTCCGGCGCCTGCCCCTGCGCCTACACCGGTCCCCGGTCCCCGCCTCACCCCCCGTGTAGAGGAGTGAGTCCGCAGCCGCCAGTACCACCGCCGGCTGCTGCAGGCAGTGCTGCGCCGCCGGGTCCATCAGAGACGTCGCCGTCACCAGCCGGCGGGCCTGTCGGGGTGTGCGTGGGTTTCGGAGCGGAGGCCGGAGTCAGCGGCCCTGAGGTTACATACTTGCACGTACCGCTTGCTTGTACCGCTGTGCCGTGATTCCCGTTCATGCAGGTAGGACCCACGAGCGGGCACCGACCCGCGGGTCATACCTGCATCAGCGAGTCGAACGTGAAGGGGTGGTGCGGCCCGTACACCGCCGCCTGCCGCTCCGGAGCCAGCGCCTCCAGCGACACGGCCGCCAGGGCCAGGCTGGGTCGGGCTCTAAGGCCGATGTACAGCAGCGGCACGTGCGGCATGTCGGCGGAGGCCAGGGCGCCCGCCAGCGACTCCAGCAGCTCCCAAGCCTCACCTGCGACGCCGTCAGCGCGTGGATGTGGCGGGAGGGGGGAGGGATGGACCGGGAGAGGGCGGCTGCGGGGCAACAGCAGGTGGGGCAGCAGGAGGTGGGGCAGCAGGAGGTGGAGCGAGGCATCACCGCCGTCTCCGGCGCGCGCACCCCCCCACCCGCCCACCCCACACACACACCCGCGCACCTGTGACATACACCGGCACCAGAGCGCTTCCCCCCGCCACCACCGCCCGCAGCACTGCCTCCTTGATGGCCTGATGCGGAGGCCGCGGAGGTGGCGCCAGGGAGGGCGCCAGCATGTCGGGGCCCAGCAGCAGCGCGTCAGGGGCGCGGAGTAGCTCCAGGGGCAGCGGCGGCGCGAAGGGGTGTGAGGGCGCGACATCCGGCATGTAGAGGACCGTACGACAGCGCCTGAGAGGTTCCGGAGGGATGGAGCGAGAGGCACGGGGTGGTGTGCTTGACTGTCCGCACGTCAACCTCCAGTACGTCACCCAACAGGTCCCCTCGTCGACCTGACTCGACCACCACTACATACCCTGCTGGGAGGCCCAGCCGGCCAGCCCAGCTGCCACATTGTTCCCCTCCTCCCGCGGCTTCCCCCAGCCGTCTGCGCCTGCCTCTCCGATGGAGGAGGATGTACATGTGAAACGAGTGCTGGGGCGGCTTTGTCCAACACAGGCTGGGTGTCCCCACTCCCAGATAGCGGGGACCGAGGCGGCAGGGGCAGGGGCAGGGGCAGGGGCAGGGGCAGGGGCAGGGGCAGGGGCAGGGGCAGGGGCAGGGGCACTCACTCGGCTCCGTCGGCGATCTGCCACACCGCGTGGCCGAACCCGCTGCCCGACGGGTACGGCGCCGCCGTGAGCTCGTACGAATCCAGCGACACGACCTGGCCGTACCGCACGGGCCGTACACGGTCCAGACAGAACCGTACGGCACGCCAAGGCGGCCGGCAGCGCCAGCACGTGGCTAGGAGGGCCTCATGGCGGTCCGGCAGGTCCAGGCCCAGGTCCAGGCTGCTTGGCGGCCGCATCCGGGGCTCCGACTGTACGGCAGTGGCGGCTGCGAGCGCAGCGGCGGGACTTCCTCTCAAATCTTCTTGCCAAGTCCGTTCTAGCTGCGGTTGCCGCTGCCGCTGCTGACCCGCGCCTTGCACTGCCTGCACCTCACATGATGCTCCCCTGGCGGCTTCCTGCCCCGGCCGCTGTGGGAGCCGCTGCTGCTGCCGCCGGCCCCCAGGCCCAAGCTGGCTCAGGCCCTCCCTGGACCGCCTCCCACTCCGATTGTCCTCCGCGGCTGCCTCCGCCGCCTCCTCCGCCGCCAGCCTCTCCGCCACCAGCTGCTCGGCCACGTCCAGAGCCGCCTGAGTGCAGTACACAGGCCCCCGGATAGGGCCCAAGTGGTGCCAAGGAGGGGCAGACGAGCGGCCCCAACCGGCGCTGCCGCCGCGGCCGGCACCGCCTCCAAGCTCCGCCTCACCACCCCTGACGCCATCCTTGCGGCTGCCGCCGCCGGGATCTCCTTCGCGCACACCGTCGTACTCATCGTCGTACGAGCCGCCGTACTGTAGGAGATGCGGCAGCGCCAGGAGTGCTTGGGGGCTGCTAATGAGGGCGGCGTGGAGCTCCAGAGTGCCGAGGAGCTGATGGCGCCTCAGGGAGGGGTTGGGGAGGGGGAGGGGGGAGTGGGGCCCTGCCGGCGCTGAGGCGGCTTTCAAGCACGTTGGCGGAAACCGTTATCGCTGATTGGCACGGGATTTCACGTGGGTAGAGTGAGCGGTACGAGGGTGCGCAGTGCGAAGGGCTATTGTGGGATGTAACCCACCGGTAGGAAGGGCGTCAGGTCCATCAGGCAACCACCACCGCCACCACTGCCGGCGTGGCTGCGGTCACGTCCGCCTGCGCTGGTGTCAGGCGGTGCGTCAGCTACCGCCGCCTGGCCACCGGTGGCAGCATTCGGTCCTGCAGGAGCTGCCACTCCCCCGGCAGCGCTTTCCGCGGCATGGACTGCGGAACGCCCATCGGCCGCAGCACCGCCGTCGCCGCTACTGCCGGCTGCAGGGCCATGACGGGCTTCATCAATGCCGAGTGCGCATAGCGCCGAATCCAATGGCGTCGCGCAGTCTAGGAGGATATTGGCCTTGCGAAACCGCAGCACCAGGCAGCGACATGGTCCGACGCCGACGCATATCTGCGGGTCGTGCGGGGGGATCGCATGCAGGATTGCGGTAAATTAAGGACAATATGGATAATTATATTTACACTGGAAGGCAGGCAAAGGGCGCTCACCAACTTCATGCCGCTGCTGCACTTTTATGAGCCAAGCCAAACATAGCGGCCTAATGCCGTGAAACTCTGTAAATTTCCTTCCTTGGGTCATTATTTATGTCTTAATTGTAGTTGTAAAGAGAGAAGGAAGAACGCGGTGCTGCTCCGAAACTGGTCTCATATCTTTCGCGAAATAGGCGCGACTTGGGCTGGGTTGGGCACCGCACTCGAGTCGCGTGAATGCTACTGGAGTTGGTTAATGCTATTAAATAGTTTTGAAGTGGAGGCTCTTGCAGTGAGCACGAGGAGCGCATAATCCTAAGCCTTTAACACGCATTTGCGTTAAAATGCGTCATATCGGGTCCATATTTGGCTTGCACAGGTACACACAAGCGGGACCTTAGGAAAGATACTTGTGCGCGACGGGTACATCTGTGTTCTGACCAGACCACCAACCCTGTTTAACGTCTTCATGTCGACAGTCATCAAGCCGTGTCTGCTTAATTTGTCTATAGCGATGTTACAAGCTTTTCATCTAAATTTCCATTTCTTAATGGGTGCCGAGGTCGCGCAGTGCGCGGATCCTCAGCCTAACAAAAATTTAGCCCTGCCGGACACCCGAAGGGCCGACCACGGAAGGTCCTCGCAAAGTGCAAGGCGAAGTCCGACCGTGTAACCGAGGCCATGGGGACCACCTCGAGAAACGGGCCAGGTAAGTATGATTGATCATGGCTTGGTGCCGGGTACCGACGCCGTGCCTGCCCCAATTACACAAGCACGACGGCGATGGTGGGTTATAACATTAACGGCCAGCCGACCAATTGCACTTCTTTAGGTGCAGCTCGTCCTAACACACATTTCTGCCTTTTATACGAAATAAGGCGACTGCTAAGGCGATAGGCGAAGTGCGACTCTGTACGGAAGCAGTACGGCCTTGCGTTTGATGACGTCCATCACAGTTACCCTGTGGTATCTGCGTGACAGGCTGCGTAACTGCATGGGCTCTTGGAGTTGCTCACTGGTGCCGTCCCCACCCGCGCAGCAGCTCCGGCCGTTCGTCGCACACTGGCACTGGTATGATCCAGGTTTCAAAGCTGGACCACGTACCGAATGGCACACTCTCCCGACAAGCTATCGTAACGGGTTGGTCACATGCATCTATGTGCACATGAAGTAAGCAGGACATCCCTTACGTCGGGAACGTCAAAGTGAGGGCATTACATACGGGACGGTACACGTATGCTATTCATGAAGGCATGGCAAAACACGCAGCCGCCCCCGCTGTAACATGCTAACACCAACTAATACTACTGCCGCTAAGGAGCCCATTTGCTAACCAAACCTGACACGCGAACCACGAGGGACGACTACCACACACGTTCCTTCTACTGCGCTTGAATCCGGCTTAGGCAACGAACCAAAGCCACGGCGGCATCAAGGCACGCGACGCTCTTTATCCCCTTACCCTGATGCCCACCCGTCATGCTTCCACTACTACGTTAAACTAGGACTTATGCCGCAAAATAGGAGGTTAAAAACGGTACCCTACCAGAAGTACAAGCACTGAGACAGCACTAAAATGTTACGATAAGTACGCTACGTACGAGAGAAAATTCCCCTGAGTGGATTCGCCAAACCCAGCGGTGATAAGGGACAGCATCCGCACAAATCCTCCAAGAACCTACGGCTGTTGCCGCACTGCGCAAGACCCCACCAGTGCTTGCATATTTTCGACACTGCAAAATATTAGCATAACAGTACTACGTTCCGTGGGCAACCAACGGACAAACGTCCTGCGGAAGTTGATTATACGGGCTAAAGAATGTGAGAGTCGACCTTATCACGGCAAAATATTAGGTTGCAGGACACGTCATGACACGGCAAAGGCACAATCGCGGTGCGAATGCTCGCGCCTCCTGGCACCGTAATCCAAATTGTTCCAGGTAAGTCCAGCGCGTCCTAGGAATACAGCAGTTTGTAACGGTGACCTGGGAACCTCTAGGTGGCTGCAAAAACCCTAAACACCGAAGGGCAGTGAAGCGCGAACCTACGCCATGGACAACAAACATACGCGTGTTGCTCTTAAACCTGTTGTTTACTTCTCCTACCGAGCACGGCCCTGGTACGGCCATCAGCGCCTGCCTTGCAAACCTGGAAACTATGGATGCAGATTGCTCCATGCGCTACTGCCAGCCATGATAATTAATGGGACGACGCCCCACTGCGCTTACTGCTGAATACCGACAGCTCTTGGAGCAACACGATCAAGCACGGGCGCCGTGCGAGATGTGCACGCTGGAACGCCACGACCCCACACTGCTGACCCCAACCCCCACCGGCCACGCTGCTTGTGCCGTGCAGGGCGCGCCCAGACGGCAGCCGCCCCTCACAGCCCTGAGATGGGCGGCATGTTGGGCTTCGCCAGCCGCTTCACAGGCGCCCGCGGCAATATGCTGGGCGAGAATCCGTTGGGCGACGATCTGTTTGGCAGTGACACGCCCGGCGACATATGTACTTTCTTCGGTGTGGGTTGCAAAGGCGATGCAGTCGCGCCCAGCTGCGTTGCACGTGCCAGCGCCAAAAAGCCGACTCCGGCCGCGCCACCACTGCTGCACCCGGTGCTCTTGTCACCGCTGCTGCTGCGACTTGCTATGCTGCCGCCGCCAGCAGAGCTGGTCACACGCGACGGCGTGCGGGCGACACTGCCATCATCGGTGCCACCGCTGCTCACGCTGCTGCCGCTCCCACTGCTGCTGTTCTTGCGTAAACTGCAGCTGTCCGCTTCGCTGCCGCCGCTGCCACAGCTGTCAGCCGAGCCGGTGCTGGGCGATAGGGTCAGGACGCTCTTTGAGGACGGATACCGGGATGATGCGGGCGAAGGGCTTGCCAAAGACCTGCACAGCTGCTCAAACTCAGCAGCCCGCAGCAGCACTGATACCGGGCTGATCGGGCCAGCAACGTCTCTTTTCATGCCCGGGGCAGGGGCGCTGGAGGTGTTGCATGTACCGCTGACGCGCAACCCGCTGCCGGCACGTCGAACGGGGCGGAGGCTGACCGTAGGCGAAGGCGGCGGCAGCGGCGGCGGCGCTTTTGAGGGAGACGAGGGGCTCCAGGCGGGCCGTGTGCTGCCCGCTGCAGGGCTCCAAGGGGGCCGTGTGCTGCCCGCTGTAGGGCTCCAGGGGGGGCGTGTGCTGTCCGCTGCAGGGCTCCGCACAGGCGGCCGGGGGGAGTGGTGCGTGGGGTCTTCTGCCGCTGCCTTGTACTCCAGGGTCCGCTTGGCCCTGCCGGCGAGTTGCACGTGGCAGACGACCTCGGCAGTAGCGGCAGCCGCAGGGGCAGTAGCACGCGGTGAGGGTGAGGGGGCGGCGGCAACGGCGGAGGTCTCCACGGGTGAAGGTGACGAGGTGGCGGCGACTGCCGTCACGGCCATGATGCTCCAGTCGTCCCTAAACGTCGGGACGGGCGAGGCGAAACCCTGCGCGCAAGCAACGGTGGATATTGGTGAAAAAAACGATACTTTGGGCCCCTGGAGGCAGGTGCACACCTTGAATGACGGTTATTTGCCCTTGGCACGGCTTCTCATACTTTTATACGGTATTAGGTAGCCTAGATTAAAGGCCTTAAGCGGGCGACTCACCAAACACACCTAGGAGCAGCATGGCCACTTTGGTTTGGAAACCCACACAAGGTATAGTGAGGCTCACGGCGACAGGTGTCGAAGCAGGGGCGCCGCGACGTAGCCAACCCGTCTCTTGACGCCCACCTGACCGATATCAGCGGCTATGGGTGCCATCGGCAGGAATATTGGATCCATCTCCGCTTGCACCGCCCAAGTGGGGGGATAAGGCAAAGTGACGTCCGGCACCCTGGCCGTCTGTGTCACAGCATCCTGCGCACCCAACGGTGAACAGCATTGGGCCGGGTCGATGGGTAGGCCATGGTGTGCCTAGGACCGACCCAATTGTAGGAAAAGCTTCGTACCCTGGCAAAAATGTATTGGCTAGGTTCATGCAAAGCAACCTTGCGGTAGACTAGGAACAACCGGGGCGACGGCCAAGGTGACGGCCAAGTACCGGTACGTTACAATTTAAATACCGGCACCTTACCTTCGGCACCTTGTATTCATGGCTAGTAGAAGAGATTCCTGGGGTGTTCTGCTCCTTGGATGCAGGTCTGCAAGCGTTGAAGCGAGCGGTACGTTTTGTAACAAGCCAAGCCACGTAGGCCAGACACGTACGTCCAATTATGCCAGTTAGTTTGGCCAAGAACAAGGAGGCGTACGCTATTGAGGTGTGGGTTAAGCAGCCTTGGGGCTTAGGGCTACAGTAGGCGATTCTGTCGCCTCGGAATGCGGCTGTCGACTGGGGTTCTTACCGAGTTTGCGGCGTGCAGACAAGACTACATACTAGGACGATTACGAAACCAACGATGACCGCCACGTCCCTTAAGTCCATATCCGGCGACTCAACAGCGTCGAACGGAAGTCGTTCGGGCGCACAAAATTCATATAACGCGATGGCGTCGTATCTACGTAACGCATCCTAATCCCTGTTGTTTTGCAAGCTCACTTTCCTTTGCACACAATCGCAAGTGGTCATTATCTGTGGTGGTTGCAGTAGCGGGGAGCCTTATGACATGCTTGAGCTCGGCAGATCGCATGCCATAACTATTACTGACATGAAAATATGGGTCGTATGCCGATGCACTATTTACATTATAGAAAGCATCAAAACGTGAGGAGGGCCGAGGACAAAAATATGCTCAACGAGACGTACGCACGCACCAAGCCTATCGCAAGCTGGCGCCTTGAAGGAATCCACCAAGGGAGTGTGTGAAACTTGTCAAGACAGCATCCTTACAGGTCATCGGAGTGCGGTTGGTGCCTATGGTTTGCAGTTGGCAACAGCTCATGGCAACTCAGCCACGGCTCTTGTGACTCTTCCTCCCACGCATGCACCCGTCCATTCCTCTCTATCCCGTGCTCCAGCCGCCTTCCCCCAGGACACAGCCTTACGGAGTAAGGCAATGCCTGCCCTTGAGCGCACGTGGACGCGCGCGACCGACCGCGCGAAGCCCTCGCTAGCGCTTCGGCTGGTAGCTGGGCTCTACTCGCGGGTCCTTGAACCGGCACTCGTCCCTGTCGTACTCGAGCGTGTAGTCACCCTGGGTGCCGCTGGTCTTGTTGCGTGCCTGGCGTGTGCGTGAGGGTAGGCGTCAGCAAAGATGGGGTGTACGCCGTTGGCGGTTGGCGGGGCTATTATCCAAACCGCGACGGCAGATAGGATTCCATTCTACTCGGGTCGAGCCTGAGCCGGCTGGCCCAGCTCTAAGCAGCCCCTGAAGCTTCCTGAGCACCCTCAAACGCGTTTTGTAACTAGCCCCCAACTAGGCTTGGCGTCCTCTCCGTCTCAAGTGTCGCACGATGCGTTTCTGGTGCGCTACGCTACCCACCTTGCAGCCCCACCCACCCCCGCCTACCTTGAGCACTTTGATGAGGGTCTCGTTCTCCCGCCACACAATCGGCTGCTGCTTGCCGCCGTGGCGCCCGGACATCTGGCGGTGCCTCATGGCCGCGTCTATGGCAACCAGCGTATACCTGCGGCGGCAGCGAGGCAGGGTGGTTGAGAGGGGCCTGACAGGAAACACATCGCTCGGCACTTGGAATAAGCAAACCCGATAAAAGGAAGGTTCAGAAATCCTCTCCTCCCCACCCACCGGTGCACCACCACTCCCATGTCCGCCTTGTTGTACCAGTGCGCGGACCCCGATATGTCGTACATGGTGGGCGGGCTGCCATCCCAGTCCTCCATGGATTTGGGGTGAGCCACCAGCCACACGTGGACCATGTGGCGCTGGGCCCAGCGCTTCACCTGGTAGGAGGAGGGCGAGAGAAGATAAGAGGAACAGGGCTAGGGGTGTGTGGGGTGGGATTGGGGTCGGGGGGCAGGGGCGATAGAGGTGCGTGATGGGTGCGTTGCGGGAGGCAGCGGAGACAGGCAGCTAGGCCGCCCCTGACGCCTCTCGGGTGTCTGCCTGCCTATCGCTGAGGATGCAGCCTCGCTAGGTGACCCTTCCGACAGCCCGAGCTGGGCGCCTTCCCGCGATCCGTCAAAGACTCAAGACCTCCCGTTCCAGTTAAGACCCCACCTCCCCGCACCCCACCTCCCCCACCTTGCTCAGCATGGAGCTGACGTACTCGGTCTCGGTCTGCGAGCCGCGCCGCTGCTCCAGCTCGTTGAACGGATCGATCACCAGGCCACGGATGCCGTACCTACCGCAGAGGGTGGACGGAATCCACGGGCGAAGCACCGAACGACCTGGACTGTCAGCCCTCAACCCTGGTCCCCACAGTATGCAATTCCGCCCCACCACTGCACACTATTCCTACTCGCCTATCGGTTGCTTCGTCTCATGTGACAAACATGCGTCGCTACGCTGTCCCCACAACGCACGGAGCTGTGCCCTTAGCGAATACAGCGCCCAGCCCAACAAACCACGTGCGCACCGTCATGCGCCCCCCTCCCTGGACTCCTCCTAACGCCCACCTTCGCACTCCTCCCTCCCTGGACTCTTCCTAACGCCCACCTCCGCACCCCAAGCCCCAAGCCCCACCCACCTGTGCACTGCCTGCGTGGCCTTGCCCAGGATCCACTCGATCGTACAAGGTTGCCGAGCATCCTCCAGCTTCAGCGCCGCCAGGTCCTGGGCCTCAGCCTCAGCAGCCGCGGCCTCCTCGTCCTCATCCTCACCCTCGCCCGTCGCGCCCTCCCGGGCTCGAACTGGGTACCTGGCCATGGTCACCACCGCCGGCTCATCCGCCATGTCCGCGTGGCGAATGAGCACAAAGTGCTGGTTGACCCACATCAGCGCCTCCACGAACTCTTCCTCGGTCATGCAGCTTGAGCCTTCGGGCCCGAACATGGACTTGCCTGCGCTCGGAGCGGCGGAGTGGCAAACAAAGGAGACAAATTCGAGCCAACAGATGGGAGGTGGTTGGGCGGGGAATGGGCGGGATTGGGGGCATCAGGTGCGGTGAGGCGACCCACCGGCTGGTGTGTGGACGGCGGAGACTTGTGTGGGACTGGAGGCGGTGTCCCGGACACCACGGAAGCGCCCCTGGATCCCCTGGGTCCCCTTACGACCCACCCCCGCCCTAATCCCGCCACTCCCGCGCGTAAGCCCCCACGCACGTGCCGCCAGCTCGATGAGGTTCTGGGCGTGCCGCACGACGCTCTTTTCGAAGCTGGCGAACGCGATGCGCCAGCCGGCGCTGCTCGCCAGCTGAACCGCGAGCGCGTCCAGCCAGTGCGACTTGCCGCTGTTGGGTACGCCTAGGGGCGGGGGCGGGGGGGGGGTGCCGGGAGCGGCGGGAGGTAGCGTGTATTGGGGAGCCCGGGGGTGTTGCTCCATTCCTTCGGTTACCACAGCAGCATCAGCGGAAGCCAAGGGGGCAGTCTAGCGGTTGCTACCGGTAGTGCTGACGAGGACTCGGAACGCCCGGTCGCCCAATCCCACCTCACGCACCTCGCTGCAACTAGCCTCCTCACCGACCCCAACCACCAACTACCAACTACCAACGCACCGGTCACCACGGTCAGCTCGCCGGGTGCCACCTTGTACAACTCGTCCAGGCCCGGCCAGCCGGTAGATACGCCCGCGGCGGTGTGCTCCTTGCCGTACCAGTGCCGTACCAGCTGGGGGGATCGCGGGGTCGCGGGGTCGGCGAGTGGGGAAGGGAGCGAGGAAAGATTCATGCGCCAACGCGGCGTGAGGTGCCACCACACGCGCTACCCTGGCCGCCTGCAGCAGCGACCCGTGGGCCGCCCTAGGGCACCGCTCTGCCCTCCGGCCTCCTCACAACCCCCACAAAGCGCCCCTCCCCGCCTGAATGCGCCTCCCTCTCACCCAACACCGCCAAAGCAGACGAGCGCCCGCGCGTCCGGCCGCTCCCCTGCTCGTCCCGCCCGCCTGCCCGCCGCCGTACCTCGTCCCACATGCCGCTGAGCTCCAGCAGCCCCCTCACCGGGTAGGGCCGGGCGCCCTCCACCAGCCACCTCAGCGCCTCCTGCCCGTCCTCCAACAACACCTCACTGGCGCAGCTGCGGAGAGGCCGCCCCGACTCAGCCGCCGCCGCTCCCGCCGCCGTCAGGGCCGAAGAGGTGTCGAGCGGCAGCAGCGCCGTCCCTGCCGCCGAGCCAGCGCCGCCGCCGGCAGAGCTACTGCCGCCTGCCCAGCCGCTTTCTCGCCGCTGCCCCTGCCCCTGAGGCGGCGGCGGCGGCGACTGCGCCCTGCCGTACTGCCCCTGCTCCTCCGCGAAGTCCTCGTTGAGGTAGTCGGGCCCTGCGTCGTACATGTCCCGCGGGTCGTCGCCGTACAACAGCTGCTCCCTCGCGGGGCTGCTGGGCGGCAGGTCCAGGAACTCTGACGGCCAGCGCAGCACCAGGCAGCGCTCTCGGTTCAGGTTGGTGGCCAGCTCCTGGGAGGGGCAGGAGGGGAAGGAAGGGACGGTCGCGAGGAGAGCGCGGAGAGGGGATGCAATCATGGATGGACAATTTGGCATGGCAGTCGGCGCCGGCCAGCAGGGGCGCTGACCAACGAGGTGGGATGAGGGCTTTGAGAGCAGATGGAAACCCGGGTTGACGGTGCGGGAAGGCAGGACCTGCGCCACCCCCCACCCCCGCCCCCCGCCCCCGCCGCCGCCGCCTCACCTCCGCCAGCATGCGGCTCTCCGGCGCCTCCCTCAGCGCCAGTGTCACCCGCACCGGGCCGCCCACCACCGCCGGCTCCGGGTACAGCACCTGGTTTCGAAGGCAGGAGAGTTCCGGGAGGGGCACGGATGAGGGGGCCGGGAATGTAGACCGCAGGTCCAGGTTACGGGTCATGTGCCCCCAGGGGTCCTCCAACCCACGGTCCCCGTCCCGCCAGCCTCAACCAATTGGATGTAACTGTAACTGTAACCACTCCAGCCATCACTCCCCTGCTCCCCACGTAGAAAGCCTGCCCCTCCCGCCGCTGGGAGGCGCGGCCGGCGGGGCGAATGGTTCCGCTCCAAGGATTAAGTGTTTAAGTCCCGCCGCTGGGAGCCAGCCCCCCTGGAGCGACTCCCTGGCTGGGGCCATCTTCCCCCCTGGAGCCGCACGGCCTCCCCTTCCCCAGCCCACCTGTCTGCTGCCCCACAGGTAGCCGGTCACCGCCTCCGGTGTGCGGAGCTGGGGGGCGGCGGGGGCGGGACCAGGCTCGAGAGCTCTGGCGGCCGCTGCGGCGGCGGCCTTGAAGTCGCAGTACTGGTGGAAGTCCAGGACGGCGCGGGGGGGCAGCGCCAGCACGTTGGGGATGCCGGCCTGGAGCGGGGTGGGTGGGAGGGTGGGTGGGAGGGTGGGTGGGAGGGCGGTGTCTTGGGAGTCCAGGCTGGGGCGGGCAGGTGGAGTTATGCGGTGGGTGCGGTGGGTTGCGGTGCCGGCCCCTAGTTGTTGTTTCATGCGCATTCATTGCAGTGCTGACTGACCTCGACTCAAGCCTCCAATTGTCCCAAATCACCCACTGCACCGCGGACGCGCGCGCGGCCCCCATCCCCTCGGAGCACCCTCAGCACCTCCATCATGCTCAGCCGCTCCAGCTCGTCCTCCACCAGCACCAGCTCCAGGTGGCGGTCGCGGGAGGGCTGGGGCTCGTCCAGCTCGGAAGCTCCGAAACCGTGGGCCCCGTCATCGTCCTCTTCGTACTCCTCGCACTCTTCGTACTCCTCGTACTCTTCCTCCTCCTCGTACTCGTCGTCCTCTCCGTACACCAGCTGGTCGTCACCTTCGTACTCAGCCTCTTCCGCCTCCACCCCGTACCCCGCTACAATCAGCTCGCCCTCGTCGTACGCGTCCTCCACGTCGTACGCCTCCTCAGCGGCGCCCATGTGCGCCAACTGCTCTGCAAAACCCATTTGCTCGCCGTTGCCCGCCGGTTCTCCTCCCGACTTCACTTCCGTCTTCGCGCCCACCCCTCCCAGCTCCAGCTCCCCCTCCGGCCCCTCAACCGCCTCCCCCATCCCTCCTAGCCCCGGACCACCCTCCTGCTGCCCCATGTCCTCCCACACCCTCACACCCTCCTCACCCTCCTCACCCTCGACCGCGTCATCCACCTCCTCCGCCGCCTCCTCTTTCCCCTCCGGGCCCCCTTCATTTTCCCCCTTCGCCCCCTCGCCCTCCTCCTCTTCCTCCTCTGCCTCTTCCACCTCCGCCCCCTCCTCCCGCTCCGCCTCCTCCGCCCCCTCCGCCTCCTCCGCCCCCTCCGCCTCCTCCGCCCCCTCCGCCGCCTCCCCCTCCGCCGCTGCACCTTGCTTCACGGTGTCCTGCTCCGAACCCATCACTGCCTGACCTCGCGGTGGCGGCCCCGCCCCTGCCGCCGCCGCACCCACCGCCCCTGCCGCCGCACCCGCCCCGCCCTTCCTAGCCTGAGCCAGCGGCGGCTTTCTCGCCAGCTGCTCCTCCAGCCGGTGCCGCTCCAGGTCTCCGGCGAAGGTGACCATGTCCAAACCCCACAGCAGCCGCTCCGCGCCCGGCTGCTGCCAGCGGAGGCTGGGCTGCTGCTGGGGGGGCCGCTGGGGGGCCGGGGGCTGCGGTGGCTGGGGCTGCGGGGGGTCCGACTCAGGAACGCGCAGGCCTGGTACCGGGGTGAGAGTGGAGGGCAGGGCGGGAGGATGTGGCGGGCGAGGGAGCGGGCAGTGAGTTGGGTAGGGCGTTAAGGCGGTGGAGGGAGCGGGGAGGGGGCAGGAGTGTGAGGGATGGGACGGAGAAGGGGGCTCAAGGGAGGGAGACGATGCAAGGGTCTTGCTGGGACACGCGAAGCCGGCATGTGGGGTATGTGAAACAGAACCCTATTCCCCCCTCCTTTCCCCTCTACCCTTCCGTACACCCAGCTTCCCACTTCTCGGCCACCGACCCACCCACCAAATCCGCAGACTACTGTCATTCCCCCCCTCCACAACACACACCCCGCCCCCCTCCCACCGTCGCCACCACACCCACAATATCCGTGTATGTCGTGGTACGTCAGGTTGACGAGCTGCCCCTCCCTGTAGTACGGGTACACCACCACCCGCTCCAGCAGCACCCCCGGCTCCAGGGGGTGCGGCACGTTGCGTGTCTGAAACACACCCGCGCGGCGCAGCGTGGCGGCGCCGATGCCGCGAGCGGCGAAATACGACAGCGCATCTGCTCCAGGGGGGCAAGGGAGGATCAGGACGGCAGGCCAGATGCGCTTGCGTCCCCCGGCATGTGGGCCGGTGGGCGCCGCCTGGGGGGCTTTCAAGAGCCCCTGGTGCCTCCCATCCCTCCCAGCCACCCCTCCTTCCCTGACCAACATAGCCCGCCTGTTTCAGCAGCCCGTTTCCTAATCTGGCTCTGTAGAAGGACGCGCAGTGCCCCAAGTCTCCAGCATCCATGTGCACACGCCACGGCAGGTCTGGCTTCTCTCCCCCCCCCGCCGATTTAGCTTGGCCGCCGAAGGTCGACATACGACCTTCGTCTTTCGTAACCTTACCCAAGTTCTCCAGCATGCACCTCGAAACGTCTGTCCTAAACGGTCTTTCTGGCATCCACGGGGCTTCCTCGATACCCCCCCACCCCCTCGGCCCCGACCAAACACCACACGCAGCAATCCACCCCTCTCCTCCTGCCCGCCTTCTTTCACGAGTCGCAAGTGCCCCGACCCTTCCGCCCGCCCCTCCCCGCCCCCACCCACCCTCATCCAGATCCTCCTGCCCGTTTTCTTCCAGCTGCGGGCGGGGGAGGTCGGGGCTCCGGAACCGGATCGCCCGCTCCTCCGCCCACACGGTCTGTCGTACACCGCACTTGTTCGCCCGCCAGCACTGGTAGTACGCCCAGCTCACGTCTGTGAAGAGGGCCGTACGACGATGTCGGCACAGCGGCCGCCGGGTGCCAAGGGCAGGGTGCGGTTAGGGCTGCAGATGGCGGCTGACGTGGCGTGCGGGCACGAGGTCGGGCGGCAACGGGATGGGAACGAGGGCCGGCTGTCACCCTGCTCGGAGGTCGCTTCCTTACGTGGCTCAGCACGCGCTACTACGAAAACGAGGAGGACCCCTGCTCGCTGTCCCTCAACGATGGCACCACACAATGCCTCAGCCGCCTGTCCTGCCCTGCCCTGCCCTGCCCTGCCCTGCCCTGCCCTGCCCTGCCCTGCCCTGCCCTGCCCTGCCCTGCTGTGCTGCACTTCTTCCGCACCGACCGCCAGCCCTCCGAAACCATCCTTTCCCTCCCTGCAGTCACCTCGTACCGGCCCCCCGCCCGCTCCTACGGGGCACCCGCACCTGCAGCCACGATGAGCGAAAAGGATCTCTGCTCGCGGCCGTGGTCGCCCCCACAGAAGGGGCACAGCCCGTTGTACCAGACCCCCGGCGTCACCCCCGCCGGCAGCTCCACGCCCTCCCGCCCCAGCTTCTCCGCCAGCAGCTCCAGTCGCCGCTGCTGCTCCGCTCCGCCCACCGTACCCGCGGGCTGGGACGGGGGCAGGCGCGACGCGGTGACGGCGGCCCGCCCGCCAGCGGAGAGGCCGGCGGCTGCAAGTACGGCGCTTCGCGGCCGGCGGCGGGGAGCGCCGAGGGGGCTGCGGAGGCCAACTGAAACAGCAGCGCCGGCTGCGGTCGCGGTGGTGGCGGTAGTGGTGGTGGTGGTGGTGGTGGCGCTGTTCGGCCAGCCGCGGATGGCAAGGCTGGCGAGCAGCGGGCTGTGCGGGTGCGCGTGCGAGTGGAGGTGATGGCGGCGCGGTGGCTGGAGCAGCGCTGCCGGCGCCGCGAGGCCGCAGAGCAGCATGGCAGCGCATCCGGACCCGCCGCCGCCGCCGCTGCCGCTGCCGCTGCCGCCGCTGCCGTCGCCGCCGCCTGCTGGACCCGCCGTCGCTGCAGGTCGCACTCCGGAAGGGGCCCGGGCCGTCATCCCGCCGACACGCCGTGTGCCTGGGAGCCAGCTGAGCCCGTTGGTTGCGGTAACGGAGGGGCGGCAGGAGGAGGCGCGCCGGTGCGGGGAGGTGGGGGCGCAGGAGCAGGTTGCGGCGCCGAAGCCGTGCCGGCCGGCCGCGGATGCTGCCGCCGCTGAGACGGCGGCGGCAGCGGGTCCTGGGTGCCGGGCTGCCGGGGCTGGTGGGCGGGGCGGGGGAGTCAGCATGCGACGTGGCGCCAGAGGCTGCTGCTGCTGCTGCGCCAACCGCCACGCTGGGGCCACCGTTGGCGACAGCACAACCGCCAACGGTAATGCAGTCCGGGCGGCGCTGTGGGTGGTGTGGGCGCTGCTCGTGCCGGGGCTCAGCGGGCCAGCGGCGGCAGCAGTGCAGTGCCGCCGGTGGTGGTGGTGATGGTGGTGGTGGAGGCGGTAAGGTTGTTGGGCGCTGGGCGCTGGGTGCTGGGCGAGCCGGTGGTGGTTGTGTTGGCGGGTGCGAGGCGGAGGGAGCGGATAGCTGCAGGAGGTGTGGGAGCAGGAGGCGTTGCAAGCGCACTGCGCGATGCTCGCCATGGCTGCTGGGCACTGTGGGCGCAGGGTGGCAGGCAGCAGAGCCGGAGGATGGGAGACGGACGGGTTGCGGCGGGAAGGATGGAGGTTTGAGGACAACGTGGATGCCAGCATCAGTACAAGGACCTGCGCGGTGACAACTAGAGGTTGTGTTGCTCAGGAGATGCAAGGTAGGAAAGTATATGCTAGCAATTGCACGCGCGACGTTCCGTAGCCTTGGCGGCTAGGCATGTCCCTTTCCGAGGTGTTACGACGCTATCACCTTCAGTCACTGAAACTGTTAATTTATGTAGGGCTCCATCACGGCTTCCTGTATCGCCAAGATTGTCGCGACGACTGTGTCGCTTACTTATGCGCAAGTTATAAAGCCATAATATTATTCAATTTTCAGCATATATTTGCTGCGTCAAATCGGAGAAGCTGCTAGTGACTTGCGAAGGGAAGAAGCACTACCGGTAATGGTGCACACGAACCGTGGGTTGGCATGTATGTACTTCCCCTAGGTAGACTATCAGCAATGATAACAATCATGGGGGCAAAACGGTTGTGGACCGCGATGCGGCTGCTCGACTCCATCTGGCGATGCCGGCGAGCATTGAATTCGTTTTGAACCCTAGCCCGCAATAGTTGCTGTAACAGATATATACACAGATATATACTCGTCCCCAAATGAACCGGCCAATGGGCTTGAGGTGCATCCTTGGTCGACCCACGATACACGGGGGCGATACACTAGCCCGCACACACGCATGGATGGCTGGAGTCTCCGTGTCGCCTCGCTTGCGTGCACGCTTTAGGGCCAACGTATCGCTGCCGGTAAACCCGTGTTCCTGTCGTAATCCGTCGGTGCGCCCATAGCTGGCAGTCGCATGGCTGCACTATCAGCCAGGTGGAGGCCGAGGCTCCGGCTCTTGGCATCAGGCGCAGTCATACCAAGTTTGACAGGGTGTTAGGGTGCTAAGCATAGAAAATGAGATCAAAATGGAGTCGGAGGGCATCGATCCCCCTACCTCCCGCATATTACGCGGCGCTATGCATGTGTGCTAAGCGGGCGCTCTACCATTTGAGCTACGACCCCTGATGCACAATCTTAACATTTCTACATTTATGTAATGATCTAAAGGGGCTGATCTTTGTCGCGCGTTGCTGTGTCGGGGTCCTGTAACGCAAGGAATTTTTTTGTTGCTGCTTGTGCGTCGCTTCCTGAGGCTTGGGCGTGTGACGTTGGGCGCTGTGCCTCCAGTTGTGCTTTGAGCGCCTCCCTCGTGTTCCGTTCAGGGGCCCCGGCGACTGCTTGGGGTCGGTTCGCCTGCCTCGATCTGCAGTTTGCTGTCGAGGTACTTCGGCCCCGCAACGTGAGTCACTTGGCGGGGCAAAAACTGACAGCTGAGGGCCCTCTAAGCCCGGTGAACGCAGAACGCACAGGCGCTGGTTAGCAGCGTTTGCCCTGTCCTGCCCGGCTTGGGCCAGTGCAAGGCCCATTCGTGTTAAAACGCGAGGCACGCTAGCAGCAGCAGCCTCCGCCTTTACACGACCCAGTATTCCCAAACGCCAGTGTTCCGTCGTTCAACACCACCACTACCACCGTCACCACCTCTACAAGTACTACCGGAAATGATGAAGATCGCGGTCCTCAGCCCGATCCGCTGCCACACCGGCGCTGACGTCAGCCGGCCCACTCGGGCCGCCGTACCAAGCGCCCCCAGCCATGTGCCCACCAGTCAAGCCCCAATCGCCGGCTATGTCATCCTGCACCCCGCTCGCAGCCGTCAGCACCAGCATTGGCCCCCCCCGGCATTACACAAGAAAATAGGCACCTGAAGCTGCTCGGGCAACGGCCCTCATATGTACGAACAGCGGACCCCCTCCTGACCCTTTGAAGTCAGAACCTGTCAAACCCTCCTAAATCCCGTCCGAACCTAAAACTAACCTAAACCTAAACCTAAACTTAACCCCCGGTCCTCGCTGCGTGCTCTCCCCAACCGTGAAGAGCTGCCGCCCACGTGGCTAGCTCCTGCCCGTACAACCATCCGCGACTGCGCAGGCGTGGGACGAGCAAATCAACCCAACAGCTCGAGTACGACTGCCCGAGCACGCTAGCTAGTACCCGTACCCATACCCGTCATCGTACCCCGCACCTCCCTCCCCGTCGTCGTACTCGGGCGCATACTCGCCGTACGGGTACTTCATCTCGTAGTACTCCTCCTCGTGCTGCTGCCAGTACTCCCGCAGCTCCCGCACCTCCCGCTCCACCTCGCGCCGGCCGAGGTACACCGGGCGCCGCCGCCGCCCCCCGCCGCCGCCGCCGCCTCCTGCCCTCCCCAACCACCCCCCTTCCTTGCCCTCTCTCCCCTCCTCCTCCTCCTCCTCCCAACGCACCACCAACTTTCCATCCTCGGCACCTTTATGCCGCGCACCACTCACCCTCTCGCCCCCCTCAGCCGCCCTCCCCCGCTGCGGCGGCGCCCTCTCCCCACCCCCCCTGCTGCCACTTCTCCCCTGCTCCCCCCGCCCCTTGCCTCCCCCTGCCGCCCCCGCTCCCTTCCCCCTACCCCCCTTCCCTCCCGCCGCCGCCGCCTGACCCTCCTCCCCCCCCTCCTCCTCCGCGGCTGCTGGCGGCGGCGCCAGCAGACTGTCGTCCCCCTCGTCCGCGCACGTGACCGACACGCCGGTCGCCACGTAGTACAACTCCTCGTCATCGGCGGGCAGCAGCTGCGCCTGCTGCGAGTTGAACACGGCGGCCAGGTGCCAGCGCGGCACGTCGAATGGCGACACGAGGCCCTCGTCGCCCGCCATGACCAGGTGGTCGGCAATGGGCTCCTTGCCGACAGCCAGCTCCCAGGCCTGCGAGCGGGGCAGGAGCAAGGGAGGGGGAGGAGGGGTGTATAAAAACCGTTTTGGGAGGAGAGTGAGGGGAGGGGAGCAGGGGAGGAGGGGAGGGAGGGGAGGGGAGGAGAGCAGGGGAGGGAAGGGGAAGGAGGGGAGGGAGGGCGGGAAATGTTTGGCGGTTGCAGGAGGGAGGGGGAAGCGGATTGGGTGACGGGATGGGGCAGCAGACGCTGGCCCTGGATGGCGCCAGCGGGGTGCTGGGGTTGGGGGGGAGAGGCGGAGGTTCTCTGTCGGGGCGGGGCGGATGGATGGCTTATGGCATACCCCTGGGAGCAACTCCTCCCTCCTGACGCGGCACCGTCCCGGAACAACCCCACCTACCCAAGGCCCCAATCCCACCTCACGCTTTCTCCACCCCAGCTCATCCCCACCTCACACCACCCCTCTACCGACCCACCCGCCTGCAGCCCCTTACCTTTTACCCCTAAAACCCCAACCCCTTCCAACCCATCCCTCTCCCGCCCACCTCCCCCGCCCATCTCCTCAACCCCAGCCGCCATAAAACCCTAACCCCCACCCACCCCGAATTGTGCGTTGAAGTACAGCACCCGGTCCTCCCCCAGCGGCCCGCTGAACCGCGAGCGGATGTAGAGCGGCTTCCCCTCGAAGCAGCCCGCCAGCAGGAACAGCCCGTCCAGCCCGCCAGCCAGCATGTCCGCGTGGCCGTCAGCGCCCTGCAGCAGCAGGTGGCAGCTCTCCGTGCCGTTGAGCTGGAAGTGGGTGAAGCCGCCCAGGTACTGGCAGTTGTCGTACGGGACTGCGGGGCGGGCGGGCGGGCGGGCGGGTGCGGAGGAGTGAGGTTCCAAACAAAACACCTGGGCAAGCCCATGGTCCAGCCCATTACTTCATGGAAGTAATGGGCTTGCGGAGGTTTCGGAGCGGCGGGAGGGGCACGCGCTGCGAGCCCAGAGAGCCCCAGGCCACTCAGCGCCCTCCCAACGCCCGCACAGGCCCCACCCCGCCCTCAAGCCCTGCAGAGCAACACCGCAGCGCACGGCTCGACCCAACCATTCTCCTCCTTACCACCTGCGCCCCTCCCTCCGCCCCCCCTCCGCCCCTACATTTCCCCAGTCGCGCTACCGGTCCTTTTATTGTAACTCCTCCGCCCCTCCCTTCCCAGACACGCAAGCCGTCCCTCCAGTCCGCACTGGCTGAAACACCACAATGCTGACACTCCAACCGCCAGCTCCAGCCCAGCCTCAACACTTCAACCGCCAGCTCCAGCCCAGCCTCACCAGCACCGCACCACCTGCTACCCCCCAGTACCAAGCACCCCATGTGGGTCGCGTGTACGCCTCATGTTCGCGCCCAAACGCAACTCACAGCGGGGGTCGTAGTGCAGGTCGTAGCCCCCCGCTCCCGGGCCGCCGCCGTGGAAATCGGTGTTGGGGCAGACGCCGCCTGGGCACGACTTGCCGCCCTCCCCGCGCATACCCCGGCTACTATGTCCGGCAATGGTCGGGCGCAGGTTCATACCGCCGGGCCCCAACGGGGTCTGGCTGGGCGGCATCTGGTACGGGCCACCCTCGCCACCAGCGGCGTCGTCGTTCCCCATCTTGACGGTCCACACTCTCGCTCCCTGATCATCTGTATAGCCGTAGCCGTGCTGGGCGTTGCTGCGAGCCGCTGCACTAGCTGGAATGTAGACGGCGCCCGCGTAATCTACACCGTCAGTTCCGTTCCATGGGGCTGGATAATCATCGTAGTAGGGATCACCGTGGTTTGCCTCGCTATGCGGACTGCAGAGTAGCAAAAGCAAGGCCAGCCCGGCGATAGGATTCAGCCCAGCACGGCCACCAGACATGTCCACAGTCGCCAAGGGCAAAGCTAGCTCCAAACACTCAAACGCATTGCCAACGCGTTGAAATTATCAGGGCGGACTGGAAATGCGCGAAGGTGTCTTTCCTAACTGAATGCTTCGCGAAGGATGGAAGGCGCAGGCGTCAGGGTGAATGCTAACTGAGTGCCGGTATAGGATCTGCTTCGCAAATTTAGAGTAGTACCTATTACAGAGTCGCCTGGATGTTGGAGTGCATCATTATTTGGTTGACTGAGGCCAGATACTAAAACGTACTTGCACGGGCCCTTCACGATTTAGACGTGCATGCCTATGTACAATATCCAGCAGCAAAACTTGTTGAACTGCATTTGCTATGCACAAGCTAAGGAGGGTCAGACAGAAAGGGTTGGGCAAAACACGGCATAACCGAGAAACCGACCCACAGCCTGTAGTCCCCGCTTGGTTCCGGGCCCCTGGCTGTTTCGAGGGCTTCATAACTTAAGACATAGACATATCCTGTACTGATGAGTCTTTCGAGGTGGCAAGACAGGCACGGAGGCAATGGAGGAAACGCACGCCTTAAACGCAAGGTGTTAATCCCCTCTCGAAACCATGCGCTGTCATCGCACACGGCCTAGCAAAACCGTCCCAGCACACTGGTAGCCCTCCCCTCTCCACACACACCCCCCGTCTCCGTCGCGTTACCGGTTCTTTTATTGTAACCCCCCCCCTCCATCAAGGACTTGTAACCCCCCCCTCCATCAAGGACTTGTACCCCCCCCCCGTCTCCATCAAGGCCCCCAACAAGGCCTCCCTGCCCAAGGACAGGCCACAACCAGCCGTCGCCAGCTGCCTCCCCTCCTGCTATCGTCACGCATCCCCGCGACCAGCCGTACTATTCTGTCGTACACCGCCTGAGGGTCTGACCCCGAACTTGAGGACTTCTGATGCAGCAGCAGGGCCCCTCGCGTTACAGCTGCACGGCTGTCCCTGTCTGCCCCGGTCGCTGCCCTCGGCTGCCCCAGCCCTTGATGGGGCCGTTCCGAGGTCAAGGGCTGAACATCAACCCTCACGAACGAGCCCCCCTTGCAATCTGACAGAAGAAGCAGCGTTGCATTACATAATTGTATGCATGCTACGCAGTACCGATACTGAATAAGGCGCGGGAGGGAGGCGCGACGCGCAGCGCCCCGCAGGCCTCACCCGGACTCCCGCCACTTCCGCCTCCCCCCAGCGCACACACACATCTCGAGCGCTTACTAATGACGCGCGCTAACAATGTCATCGCCGTACTCTATAGCCTGTGGTACGACACGTACCGCCGTGCGAACCGCGTCTCGTTGTGGGTTGTCGGGGAGGGCCTTCCGGTCCTCCGTCTGTCCGCCCAGCCCGTGATGCCACGGACATGGACTATGATGCCGACATTTCAGTTGTGGATCACCAACCACCACACAGGAACCAACTCATTCACCGCCCTCCGCGGGCTACTGCTACTGCTAGCTACTGCTCCCACTCGGACCGCCCAGCCACAGTGCCCTCGGCCCCCCATCCGGGTTTCCTCTCATACTCCCCATCCGGCAGTGCTTCCTCTGACTAGAGCTGAGTATCGCCACGAACCACACCCCTACCCGCTCCTTCACCCCCCAGCACGGTAGCAGCTCCCTCTCCCCATTACCATCAACACCTACGGCCTAACCTTAGCTCCATAATCGCGCTTCCTGCCCCTAAACCCATACTCCCCACGCACGCGCTGCTGAAGCCCCCTGCCGCCACCACCACCACCACCACCACCACCCGCCATCTTCGTGCCCATGCCCCACCACCTCATCCGCACATCCTTCCAAAACACCCTCTGCTACTACCCACGCCCGCCCCCCAAACATCCTCCTCCTCCTCGCCCTCGCGCTCACGCCTTGTACGCCGCCCAGCCGACCTCCTCCAGCTTGGCTGCCTTGCCCAGCACCGTCTCCGTCATGCCCGCCTGGTAGGCCAGCATGCGGTCCAGCATGCGCGGGTCGTGTGCGGCGATGATGCGCACCGCCAGCAGCCCCGCGTTGGCGGCGTTGCCGATGGCCACGGTGGCCACGGGCACCCCCTTGGGCATCTGTACGATGGACAGCAGCGCGTCCAGGCCGTCCAGGTGCGCGCCGTTGGGCCTGAGGGGGGGACGATAAGGAAAGGGGAAGGGGAAGGGGGGGGGGGTAGTGAGGAAAGCCCGTGGAATAGGAAGCCGATATTAGGAAACCGTTCGGTACACACGCGCGGTGCGGAGATGCATGCTGGACAACTGGTGGCGGGGGGAGAGGAGGCGGGGAGAAGGCTGGGGGGGATGGCTCAGGGGCACAAACGTACTGGCCCCCGGAGACCTTGTCCTTCGCCTCCAGCGACCTGCTCCGCCGCCCCCTGCCCTCCGTTTCCTAAGTCTTGTAACCAGGAACTTGTCGCGACCCCCCTCCCCCCCAGGGCCCACCCCTGCCCGCCCACCCGCACTCACTTGACCGGCACTCCGATGACCGGCAGCGGCGTCATGGCCGCCACCATACCCGGCAGGTGAGCCGCGCCGCCCGCCCCGGCGATGATGGCCTTGAGCCCCCGCGTGTGTGCCGTACGGGCGTACTCGAACATGCGCTCCGGCGTGCGGTGCGCCGAAACCACGGTCAGCTCCAGGGGCACCCCGAACTCCTCCAGGATGGCGGCGGCGGCCTGGAAGGGGTGGGGCGAGCAGCAGGGGGGGGTGACCGGGGCGGTAGGATTGGGGTAGGATTGGGGTGGGGGTAGGGGTGGGGCTGCACGCTGGGGTTACAATAAAAGAACCGGTAACGCGACTGGGGAAATGTAGTGGGTGCACGCTGGGGTGGGGGGCGGAGGCAGGCGCGGTTCTCGGGCCAAACCCACGAGGCTGATCAGCCTGAACACGATGAGAGATTCGTGGCGTCACCTAGCTCGATCGAGCGGCTCCACACGGGGCTACCGCGCCCTACACCCTACGACCCGAGGCCACTAGGTGCCGCACCCGCATGCATACCGCTGCCCGCTACATGGTTTCATACAGCCCGCGCCTGGCGCGTTGGGGCCGGAACCGTTCTGTTCGTGGGGCTGGAGGTTCTGCTGGTAGTGGTTTGTTTCCGGTTCCGGTTCCGGTTCCGGTTCCGGTTCCGGTTCCGGTCGGACTTCTGTTGTTTTGGCTGCGCGCTGTGCAGCTGCTCACCTTCATGGTGGCCAGATCCGAATCCGAGCCCATGATGATCCCGACCTGCGGCCGGCCGCCCGAGGCCTCGGCGGTGGAGGCGGCGGCGGCGGCGGCGAAGGCGGCGGAGCTGCGCTGCAGGCTGGCTAGGCCGGCGGGGTCCAGGAAGCCCAGGCGGGCGCGAGCCTCCTCGCGGGTGGGGGCCAGGATGTTGATGTGGCCCACCTTGCGGCCCACCTGGGGGGAGGGGGGTGGGGGGTGGGAAGTGGGTGAGCCGATTAACAGATGAGAAACTTGAAGGATTATTTACCGGCACTAGGTTTCGAAGATGCGCTTGGGCGTGGTTTGTGGTTTCGGAGGCTGTGCCCTCAGGGGCGTCACGCGAGCGCAGCCGCCAGCACGGCGGCCGCTGAATCAATACCGCAGCACCGACCTCCAAACTACTGTAGCGGCGGCTATAATTGCAGGTAGCGCAGCGCACATCCTCGCCTTGTGGGCCTCCCACCTCCAAGCCCAGGCCCTCCTGCTGTCCAAGGCCAAAACCCTGCAAAACCCGGAGAACCTCCACAAGGCGCCGGCAACGCCCCACCCGTCCCGCCCTCCTCCTCGCCCCAGGCGCGCTGCTCCCTCGCGCCGGCCCTGCCGTACCTTCATGCCCTCCTTGCCGTACCAGTGCACCTTGCACCCCGGCGTGGCGTACGCCTTGGCCATCAGCTCGTGTGCGATGCGCACCCCCTCCTCGCCGTCCGCCTCGCCCAGCAGGTTGAGCATCAGCGCGCACCCGCTGGTGAGCCGCGTCTCGCCTAGCGGCCAGCCAAGTACGGCACGCACGTGGTTCTCGAACTGGCTGGTGACGCAGCCGTCCATCGTGTAGTGGCCGCTGTTGTGCGGGCGGGGCGCCACCTCGTTCAGCAGCAGGGTGCCGTCGCCCAGCAGGAACATCTCAACGCTACAGGGAGGGAGGGGGTTGCAAGGAGGGGGGGGTGGGGTGAGGAGGCGGACGGGGGGATGATAAGGGGGGGTGAGGGGTGAGGTGCGGCGCTTAGGGTTTTGTGAGGTGGAGTGGGAGCGGGGAGTTATGAGCGGAGGATATCAACGGGAGCTGGAGAAAGTTCGACACGTGTTAGTGCATACGTGCGTGTAAGCACCAAACCCTCTTAATGGGGGTGCCCTATCAAGAGGCCGGGGCCCTTCCCCCTCCAGTCCCCGCTCCGCCCTTCCCCCTCCCCCAGCCCACCCGTGTCCTACCCGAAGATGCCCGCGCCGTCCAGGCAGGCGATGGCCCTCTCCGCCACCTCGCGAGCGCGGGCCTGGATGGCGGGCGGCACGTCTGCAGGCGCCTCCGTGACGTGGCAGATGTTGTCCTTGTGGACAGTCTCGACAACCGGGTACGACACCACCTTGTCGTCACGGCTGCGGGGGGGGAGGCGGAGGGGCGCGGGGGGACGGGGCGCACGGGGTCGGTGTGCAACACACAGTCAGCGCCACGCGGCGTGTTGGACGTGTGGCTCGGACATCATAATCTCGCGCAACATGTCCGGTGCCTTCCCTCCTCCCTTCCTGGTATTTCGTTGTTCCTCCGGTTTCGCTTCAGGGACTCCCTCCCTCCCCCTCCTCCTCCCTCCCCCTCTCCCCCTCCCTCCCCCTCCCCGCCACTCCGCACCTGCGCACCACCATGACCGCCAGCTCCTTGACGAAGGGCGCGAACCTCTCCGCGTACAGACCCGTGTCGTAGCCGCCCAGGCTGGACACCGCGGAGTCCAGCTCCGCCTCGGAGCGCACCAGGCAGTTGCCCTTGCCGTCGTACGCAAGCCTGCGGGTGACGCGAGCGGTTTGGTTGGACGAGCAGCAGTTGGTACGGGGCCCAGCAAAGGACGAGCGGTAACAGAACTGCCCCCAAGGCCTGACCCCCACCCGGGTACCCGAAGTGAGGTCCCTCGGCCCCGATCCAAACCAGTCCAAACACGTCCCGCTTGCTTCCCTTCGCCCCCTGGTAGACCTGGTGACCCTGCCAGCCGCCGCCGCTGTGGCCCGCCCAACCCGCAGCCGCCGCGGTCCCCCGCAGGCCCCGCTACCCCGTTGGCCCCCTCACCTCTTCGCCTTGAGCATGAAGGGGTAGCCGAACGCCTTGCCCGTGCCCTCCATGCAGCCGCGGCACTTGATGTTCCTGAAGTCCGGCAGCGGCACCCCGTGGGCGGCGAAGTGCTGCTTCTGCGCAAACTTGTCCTGGATGATCCGGATGGTGGCGGGAGAGGGCTCAATGTCCACCTGGGGGGGGGGCCGGACGGGGAGGGAAAGGGAGGGGAGGGGAGTTGGGTGGGAGAAAACTTCTCTACCCGTCGGAACACGCCCACAGCACCCTCACCCGCCGCGCCCCGCGTCACTGTCGCCCCAGTATTCCCCCTGTCTCTTCCACCCCCCGTCCCTGGGCCCTCCAAACGTGTGTAGGAACGTGTTCTGACTGGTTTACTTTTCAGTGCCGACCCACGGGTCTCCTCTCCCACCCCTCGGGCCCTCCCGCACCTTGACGTCGCTCGCCGCCTGGATGAGCGCGTCCGTGTTGACGTGCTCGATCTCCATGGTAAGTACGTCCACACCGGCACCTGGGGAGTGGGGAGGGCGATGCGGAAGGAGTCGCATACGGGTGGTGGTGTTGCTGGTGACAAATGCGCACGGGTGTGCCACTGCCGCCGGAATGAAGCACGCAAAAACGGAGTGTTTTTTGCAGCGGGTCGGGGAGAGGGGAGGAGAGAGGCATGCGTGGCGGGCCGGTGCGGGGTTCGGCCGCTTCGGTTTCAATCGCTTCGAGCGGTGGGCCGAAGGGGCTGGCACAGGCAGCCCGGGAGCGCGCGTCGTCGAGGGTGCGTCGAGGCGGCGAGGGCGCCCGGGGATAGCTACTGCCAGTGCGCCAAAAAGCTGGCTGCCCATGCGCTACTGCTGTTGCTGATGACGCTGGTCGCTTCCGGTGCCCCCCTCCGGAGCTCCCGGCGGCCCTCCAGGGGGCGGCGAGGAGGCCCTCCCTGGGGGTGGCGAGAAGGCCTTCCCCTAGGGTTGCAAGAAACCCCCCTCAAGGTGTGGGTGGGGCGGGGCGGGATGGATCGCTGGCTTGCAGCAGGCTGCTCCCCGGAGACGGAATTCGACAGGCTGGTTTCCCCGCCATATTCCACTGCGGGTCCCGCCTGGGGGACCCCGCTGCCCCGCATGCGGACCATGCAGGGCCCCCCACCCACTGCTGCATGCCCCGCTTCCCGCCGTGTCCTGCATGCCACGACCCATGCACACCACCCCGGTTTATATTTCCGTCCGCAGCCCCTCGCCGCCCCGGCTCACATCGCCACCAACCCCGCAGCCAACCCTAACCAGGATGGGAGGAGCCATGGGAGGTGCCCAACCCGCCCACGTCCCGGCTAGAAGCGCTGCACGCATGCTCCCGCACTCTTTCCTCATTCTGCTCTGCGTCCCGCATCCGCGGCTCCGTTCGGAGTTTTCGCCCGATCCTGGTAGGGCGCAACGAGTGCACCCCCGTGCCATGCCGTACGATGCCGTACCGCCACCTCACTCACGTTTTACGAAGTCCTCTATGGCCTCAGCATCCCTGAAGTGTCCCTGCACCAGATCAGCGATCACGGAGGCGGGCGCATCCGCGGTGGGGTCCAGGCACTTGAGTCGTACACCCATGTTGGCCTGATGGGTCGGGGGGCGGTCGGGGGCCAGGGCACGGAGGCAGGCACAGAGGGGGGATTAGGAGTCAGCTCGTGGGGTGGCATCCGTAGACGCAGGCGGGACGAGGGCGGGAGGGCGGCAAGCGGCGCCCGTTGAACGGATGCAAACCCATATGGAGTGCCGTACTACAGTTGGTGCGGGGAACACGTGAGGCCGGTCACTCACCGCCGCGAGGGCCATCATCCGCCCTAGCTGTCCGCCGCCCAGCACGCCCACAACGGCTGTTCGCGGGAGACCGGTTAAGCTGCAAGCGCGGCGGCAATATCGGGGAGGTAGCGACAGGGTTAGATGCATCAGTAGGAGTTTAAAATGTGATGTTTGGATTCGGCGTGACAGAATCAAGGGAGTGGCCAGTAAAGCGTGAAGCTTGCCATTCCGTCGTTGGCGGCCCATGGACCCAACGCAGAAAATAGTCGTCCTAATGAACATCGCTCGCACCTGACGGACGTGGCATCGCTCTCCATAATAGAGCTAGCAGCCGCAAGAATGACGGAAACGCGACGAGCGACTTGTGCGGCTGGATGGCGTTTTGCCGCTGGCGTGCGGCGCGTGGTCGGCTGCGGAACTAAAGCTGGCAAGCCAGCCACCTCAGCTGCACGGCGATGGAGCCTTGTGCTGGCCCCGTTAAGAAGCATTGTTCAATTGGCCCGCACAGAGGCGACGCGAGGACGGTGTCGACGAGCTGCGATTGAATTCCACACTCAACTATGACGCGCGATGTATGAGAGCAGGATCGTCGGGGCAAGCTAGGTACAACCGTAAGTGACCACGCTGCAAAGCTAGCCTACCATTTTACACGGGGGCCACGAGGTACGGCAGTACGGCGAGGCGTGACGGTCTGCTTATGCATGATTGGTACCCAACAGCGACATATGAATTATCGCGGTATCTTCTCTACCTTGGTTATCTGACGAGCGAAGAATGAGGGGTACACAACTACTTGAAGTAATGACGTCTCCAGGCGTCAGTTCAGTTGCCCGAATTGTGCTTTCCGGAGGCAAGGTTTTGACATTTGAGCATTTCATTCCAGCGGTACCGGCATGTGCAGAATCCCAGGCGCCACACGCCCGAAGTGTTCGGCACCTTGCCATCCGTGATACAAACACATTGTTATTGTGTTTTGTATTCAAGGACAATGTTTGAACGTCATCCTTGTCGAAGCTGATTGAACTGTTAAGGAATGTCCCTACACATTTTTGCGCATGCGCCGTTTTGTCCCAAACTTCCAACGGCTAAATAGCAATTAAGCATTGCAGCGCTGTGAGACACAAGTAAATGTAACCTGGCATTACTTGGCAATGACTCTCCGCGGAGGAGCGTTATGGCGACTTGCAACGTGCCGACGCCTTCCTAATACCCATTTTTGCATCAATTAACTGTGGGAACTTTGAAATATCGATGTGACGCTCGTGAGTTAAATAATGTTATGAGAAGCTCTACCTCGGGAACAAAAGGCGTCGCCTTGCGGCAGGCCGCGTGCTGGCGTGTGTCAGCACATGCCAGGAAATATCTACGCGTATGTTTAGCGCTTCAATCCAATTTCAAGTTTGCCAGTGCCTCTGAAAAACAGGTTGCGAGCTCAATCCAAATCGTACACGATAACTTACGCAAAAGCAAACACTTGTTCAGACACAATTGTAATAGCTTCAACGGCATAAACCACATGAATCGTCCAACAGTATTAGGGCAGCGCCTCGATGCTACAAGAGCCGCTGCGGGTGTTCGCCCCCGCTGCGCAGCGCGACTCTGTCGATTATTACCAGCAAGTGCATCCGCGCGATTCCAAGACACAGAATGTCATCTTGCTGAAACGAAGAAGGAGCTAGCGCTTTTGCTTAAAAACCTCGGCTTCCCGCAAGCGGTGCTGCCCGGCGATGCTCGAGTAAGGGCTGCCCCGTTTGCAACTCACGCCTTTCTTTACTCCACAACAAAATGGGTATCTCTCACAATTGCTCGTTCTCTCCAGGCCAAGGCCGAGATAGATAAGGTGCTGCACCACATGGAGGGCCTCACCCCCGCGCCAGCACCGCTGCAGTGGCAGCAGCAGCCCGGTGTCCTCCCAGGAATATCGCCGCTGCTACTGGGGGAATGGGAGCTGTTGTACGCCTCCAACGGCATCCTGGTGACTCGTACGGCACCAGCGCAGCTGCTGCTGTCCGCCAGCCGCCTGCCAGGCGTGGGGCTGAGCGACATCACTCAGGTCGGGAGGGCTCAAGGGAGGGGGGTTGGGAGAGGTGGGGATTGACCCGGGTCGGGTTCAGCTCGGTGCGGTGGCGGCGCCACCCGGAGGCCAGGCGCTGTCACCCGGAGCCATTTCGGGGAACCACGCTGGGCGGCGAAAGGGCAATTCGTGTAGGGAGGAGGCATGGAGGAGGAGGGTGCCATCCCAGAGCTAGTCGCGACACCGTCGCACGTCTCACCCTGCGCACCCCAGAAACAGACCCCTCGCTGCCGCAGCTCCATCCCCGGCCCCCCCTCCTGGTGTCCGGGTCTTTATGCCCCCCCTTGTGTCCCACTGCTGGCAGGTGCTTTCTCGCAACGAGGCGGGCGCACTGGTGGCCAACAACTCGGCTGTGTTTGGGTTCGGGCCACTGGGTTCGTGGCGGGTGGGCATCGAGGGCGTGTGGCGGGACTCGGGCGACGGCAGGACCGCGAGGGTGAGTGGAGCGGGGTGGGTGGCGAGGAGGGTGCGGTAGCGTAGAGACAAGTGTTGCTCATATACGAAGCGGAGTTTCGGGCGGCTACGATACGACTAGGGGAGTGTAGATGTGGCGTGGTAGGTGAGTGGGTGGGTAAACGGCTTGCTGGGAAGTCCTCCCGATCGAGGTTGGGGTGGGATCCTTACACGGCTGTGTTGCCGCCTCGTCCCCGGGTCTGAGACACTTTTGCATGGGGAGCGGGGAGGTCATGGCAGCCAGCGCTCCCACGCTGAGCCACATCGACTCTCTACCAACGTATCGTGAGGTCGCGTCTCCACCGCGTCTCCACCGTTGCCGGCCCCACCAGCTGCACACGCATCGAACCCCGACTCTCGGTCCCCGACCGCAGGTGCTGTTCGACCAGGTCAACATCAAGCCGGTGTCAGCGCTGGGGCTGCCCGTGCCGCCCTGGCTGCCGCCGGTGGGTCGCTCGCAGCAGCCGGGGAACACGGCATCGCCCCCTGGGTAGTCCTGCCCTGTCCAGGGGCGATGTACGCAGCGTCCCATTAGGGGTTCCTCCAGCGGCGCATAGATGGCGCGGCGGACTGGGTAGTTGAGACCCGACAGCGGCAGCTGAGGGCCTCTGCAGGCAATTATGGTGACCCGGATCGTTGTCGGCCCGTGTTTGGGGGTCGGTAGTGCAGTGTCTGAAACCCCCTCTCCCCCCGCCGTGGATTCGCGGATATAATTTCCCCCCTGCATCCGTGACCCCCCACGACCCCGTGCTGCAGCTCATGCTGGCAACCGGCGGTACGACAGGACCGGGAGAGAGCCGCGCCGGTGCCAACTGGATCACGACTTTCGTGGACCGGGACACGCGAATCGGCCGCAGCCAAGCTGGGGACACTTTCTATTTCCGCCGCAAGGCGCCGCAGTAGCAGTACTATCACCACGCTGCAACAACCTCATTGCAAATAAAACTCAAGCCAACCTATAGTCGGCAAACTCGGAAATAACACACCTGACGTAGTTTGCGATATTATTGATACGCGAAAAACCATCATTCAATGGGGGGGTTGTGATGAACGAATAATGATACTTCTCAACAGGAGAGCGAGGGGGCGCCGGTCCACAGCTGCAGGTGGCTAGGGCAGGGCGGGGCCGGGGGGCACAGGCCTATCCACGCTAACGGAGGCTCCCGCTGTAGGGGGCGGCATCGTGTGGGCGCGGTAGACAGGTGACGCGGAGATCTAGGTTTGTTGAGCGCGTGAGGGATTCGGAGCAAGGTGGGGGTAGGGCTGCCCCCACCACCACCATGTGGTTTGCGGCCTGATGCGTGGTGCGGCCTGATTGGCCCATCACACAGGTGGGGGGTAGGAAAGCCCAAGGATGTTTGGCGGAAGCCAGCTGCAAGGGTAAATAACTAAATATGGGTAATGTGACCGTCATGCAAGCGTTGTTGGAGGCCAGTTGAGCGGGGTTGCTGTTGATTGGCGGCGCTGGGCCTTGCTGTGAAGAGTGCATGGAGAAGAGTTGTGGCGCACAGGCCCTGCCTGAGGCCAGGCCAGGATGATGCCTAAGCGTGGTAGCAGGAGAACGTCATTTGCATGTTCGCTGAAATGGGGAGTTGTTTGCTTGCGTCGACCTCTTAACAAGCACTCAGGACAAATGATGGGACAAATGATGATACAATTTTGGGTCCCGACGTCATGGACTTCGCTGTGGGCAGTGAGCATGACGCTGTGACGCCACAGCGTGAGACGGTGAGACCGGTACGTTGTGACACCGTTTACGGGACGATGAGCAGATCCTCGGCTGGCCTGAATGTTCAACAGACACCTTTACAGCAGGCTAGCGCTCTTCGCCGTCACTTCAGCGACTGCTTACCGCTTGAGGCATTTCCCCAACGGCATGCCTTCAATACCGTCGGCCCCGCTTCCGCCAAGCACGTGGCGTGTGGCGGCAACCACCAGCAGCGGCTCACAGCAACCGCGCGCAGGCGACCCCTGGTCGCAACAGTTGTTCCAGCTTCCTGTCCGTCCGTCCTTTTGAGGCCTCACTTGAGCGGCTTGAGGCCCAGCTTTGCCCGCAGCTTGTTCGCCTGGTGGAGTGTACGAGCATATCAGCCCCGTCCGAACGTCAGGCATGCACGCAAGGCAAAAACGGAATTGGGATAAAAAGGTACGAATGTACAACGCGCGCGGACAGGGCACCCTCAAGCCCCCAACGTGCGGCAATTAAGAGCAGACTCGAAGTCCTTAACAGCCTGTCCGCTCTCCTGAACCTACACCAAAAATTTCAACATACAGTATAAACGAGTGTCCTAATCTTTTCTCGCAGTTTTTACTTGGCAGTTAAGTGCCGACCCACGGGTTCCCCCTCAAACCCTCCAGAACCAACTAACGGCATGAGCTGTATCCCCACCGTAGTCCCCACGAGTCGTTAGGGAACAGCTCACGGCACGCGCTGTTGCCCACGCATAACGCAGGTATGCCGCACCTCCTCCCCCACCACCTGCTCACCTCCACGATCTCCGGGTCCTCAGCGACAGCGGCACGCGCCTTGCCGCCGCCGCCCTTGTCCTTCTCCCGCCCTCGCTCCTGCGCCTTGCCGCCGTCTGGCGCCTCCTTCCGCCGCTCCTCGCGGCCCCCTCGCTCCCTCTCCTTCTCCCTCTCCTTCTCCCCGCGCTCGCGGCTGCGGTCGCGCCCCCGCTCCCGCTCGTGTCCCCGGGCGCCCGCCCCGCCACCCCGTTCCCGCCTGTCGTACTCGTGGTCGTAGCCAGCGGACGGAGACCGCTCCCGGCTGTCGCGCCGGTCCCTGCGGCTGTCCCGCTCCCGGCTCCGACTCCGGCGGTAGTCCCGTTCCCGATCTCGCTCCCGATCTGCTCCTCCGCGATCCCGGCGATCCCGGCTCCGACTCCGGCGCTCCCTGTCCCGGTCTCGATCCCGCCGGTCGCGGCTACGGCTGCGACTGCGGCGGTCCCGGTTGTCCCGTTCCCGATCGCGGTCCCGGTCCCTGTCGCGCTCCCTGGGTTCCCGGAAATCGCGATCTGGCGGCAGCGGGCGCTCCACGTCCCTGCCGCCGGCCCGGTCGCCTCCGCGGCCGTCCCATTCGCGGTCCCGCTTCCGGTCCCGGCCGCCGTCGCGGTAGGGCTCGGCCCGGTCGCGCTGCTCTGCGCGGTCGCGGAAGACGGAATCCGCGTCGCGGCCCCGGTCGCGCTCGCGCTCGGCGTCGCGGGCGGGGCTGGAGAGAGCGCGTTTGTGTGACGAGGAGGAGGGCGAGGACGTGCGAGATCGGATGATGGGAGGGCGGGGCGGTGGGTGGACAGATGGAGGGCAGGGGGGCGGGTGTAGGGAGGGAGGGAGAAGGGGGCGGCTGGCACAGGCGCTTGCAATGCTGAGGCACGCGTAGATCATATCGAAGGCTTGCACGTGCAGCCAAGGCAACAGTTATCGGCTACTGCTCCTGACGAACTGCGCTGCTGCTTCGAGGTTCCACGAAACCGCTTTCCTGGCCGCAGGTAGCCGCCGCCGCCGCATTGCCCCGCTGCCGCCTCCCACACCGCACCTTCCCAGATAAGTAGTCCGCCCCAGCCCCACACACTGCCCCAATCCCGCGCCGCGCCTACTCCTTGCAACTTACAGCGAGCCCTGGACCCCTCTCCTGCCCAGCCCGCCTGCCAGATATTGGCCCCAGCCCGCGTGCCCGACAGGACGCTATGCCCACCCCATGGTGCCCCGCCGCCCGCCCACTTTCAAAATCCTCCGGTCGCAAGGCGCGACGCAACGAGCTTCCATGTTGGCCTCTACGGCCCCTTTTGGTGAGCAAAGGAACAACAGTCGGCCCGCCCAAAGCCGCATCCCCCCACTGAGCAACGCACCTCCGCCAGCGCTCCCGCTCAGCCGCTCTCCCTCCAGCTGGCCCGCCATCTGCCCCGCCGGCAGCCGCTGCTGCTGCCGCCGCTCCTCCTCCTGCCCCCGTCGCCACCGCGGTGTGCCCTAGCTTGGCCTCAATCTCCGCCGCCTGCTTGGCCGCCTCGCCCGCCTCCAGCTCCAAGATGGCCTCGTCGAACTCCTCATCCAACACGCTGATGCGCGGATCAAGCTGGCTGAGGTTCTCCAGGACGTGCCTGCGGATTGCGGGCCCATGGGTCGGCAGTGTCGCCGCGTCATTCCGTAACGCCTTTGGGACCTTTCCTCCTCCTACCTACCAGTCTGCCTTGCCCCGTGGCCGCAAGCGCTTATGCACGTGCACAACACAGTAAACCTTACCACACCAATTTTGAACCCTGTGCCAAAAGCCGTGCGGCTCCCAACTGAACCCTGTGCCAAAAGTCGCGCGGCTCCCAACCATGTTGGCTACTCCTGCAATCCCCATTTGCGCCCTGCAGCCACAACTTCACCCTGTGCGAACAGGTACACGCCCCAACTGCCCAGCTTCGCCCGCCCAAGGCCCGTCCCCCACCGCACCTCCCAGGCACCCGGGGCAGTGCAATGTCAAACATGAAGTCCTTCCGAAGCATGTCATCCACCATTTCGTCCACGTGGGTCAATGCAAAGTGCCCTTCGGTCGCCTGAAGCCGGACCTGCACGGCGGACCACAGCGGATGCGATCAGTTAGGACGCTTGGATGTCCACTAGGGTGCGTAATGCACACACGCCACCTCAACCAGCGCCCAGCGAGGCATCTCACGCATGGAACCGGGTACATCATCGGCCCGTTGCAAGACACTACTCCAAGTGCTGCCCTGGCCGTGATCCCATGCCCATGCGTGACCTAGCGTTCTCGCCTTTCGATAGTCATTATAGAGCGGCTCCAGGTACTGGTAGACCTCCAGGGGTTTGCCCACAAGTCGCATGTAGAAGGCGCCTGGCAGAAGCGATATGGGTTTCAAAGGCTTGGGACATGAACCTTGTGTGTAAATTGTAGATGATGGGGCTGCTGTCTTACTAGAATATCCAGGAACGAAGGCCTTAGGGAGAAGGGAGGAAGGGAAAACACGCAACTAGCACACCCCACCTACCCAGCAGGCGGACATATTTGAAGTCCTCATTCTTGATGTACTCAATAATGATTTCCTTGTCCGGCTGTATTTGGAGCATCTTGAGCAGCAGGCATAGGAAGTCAGAAGGCTTGCGCTGGCCGCCAACTGTGCCTCCCACGCTCTTCAAGTTTACCGCGACCTCAAGCAACGACTCCGCTGTCAGCGCGAAACATTTCTCCTTCCAGAACACCGTCTGATATATCTTTTGGCGTACGATATACTCGACAAGGTTCTGCCAAAAGGAGGTTCAAGCTCATTAGGCCGGCACAATCAACCCCTGGCGCTCAACCAAGCCTTGTTCACCTGTGGATTCGTTCCATGTACTGTTTTCGCGAGAGCATCTGTGCGGTTAGCCATCGCGCTGTCTTTTGTCTAGAAGCCTTATCACGTAAAACAGTTTAGGCGGCCCGGGGTGCCCCTAGCACCCCGGGATTGAATACTCGCTTATAGATGGGAGTACAATGGCATATAGACAGTCAAGTATGCGTAGACGCGTAGTTATGGGTGTCGGCTACCTATTGAAATGTGTGCTAGTGCTACAGCACAACGAGCCTATATGCGTTGAATACTTCAGGAGTAGCCCATTCACGGTGGCCAGCAGGGACATCCGCGTGTACGAGCTCGTACCCGCTGTACAGAGAATACCGTGGAACACCTGAAGCGTATGGCTTGAATCCTCTACCTTAAGTCCTATCCCATGCTGTAGGGTCAGCAAGCCAACGCTCCGCAATGTGCTAGTAGGCGCCCGTCACAATCCTAACCCTGGCCTGCCCCTGCAAATAGCACCCCGCTGCAACCCCTGCAGGCTCATGACGGTTTAAGGATACGGAGACAGCAGGCGTTTCGACACGGCTTATTTCTTGATTCCTTTCGACATTCATCACTTCCAGCTTTGTTACAGGTAAGCCATGTCGCAAGTTACGTCACCGCCGCCTGATGGCAACACAGTTGGGCCTGGAGCAGCTTTGCCGGTGGAACTAATTTTTAGGCAAGTCGATTGTCACGCTCGCGTGCCATCAACGCTCCGCAATAACGCAACGTCCAGCATCGCTACTAACACACAACCTGTCAGCTGATCTTCAACAGCGCTTATGGAGACAGGTCGCCGTAAATCGAAGCACAATATCCATGATAATTGAGGTCCGTTTCCACGGCAGGCCCAGCAACCCCCCAAAACAAAAGTAGTACACAGTACTGTGCACAATGCCGTGTTGACCACCATCCCTAGAAATCAATGAAGCCACATCCAAGCTAGCAGCATGCGCCACAACCACAGTGATCTCAGCCCAATCTGGCCAGATTTCTGCAGAAACGCGCGCGGGATCGCATCTTGCAGTTCCCAGATCACCTCAACCCTCCTGCATACTCGCTCAAGAGCCCAGCCGCACGCTGACTGATGCCCTGAGAGGAAGGAGCTGGAGCGGCGGCGCCCCGATCCATACATATTCCGATCGGATGTTCACATCTCCCTACAGCTCAGACTTAACATCTAGTAGCCCAGAGAGGCGGCGAACCTCATAGGCAATCGAGTTGATGCGACGCTGCTCCAGCTCCTTCATCATGTCGTACACGTAATCCTGGCCCTTTGGAGTGGGCGGCAGTGCGTCAGGCGTACTGACAATCGTCCTGTAGATGGCGATGAGACGGTTCATCTCCTCCCGCAGGGCAGCCGGCTCCCCTGCGAACATCCATGCGCAACCGAGACAGTCAGTGGCAGCTCCAACACTCGCATGTACAGCATCCATGATACCGCAGACGGCTATGATATGGCATCCACACGTGCATGGCAGGGGCGGAACATCCCAACCTACCAAACTGCCTTCATTTCGGACAGATGCGAAGCGCTTATGGCAACGCATTAAGGCTTCGATCTAGCGATGCCTAGCTACTACTTTAACGACTCCCGCGGGCCACAAATATCCCACCGTCAGCGCATTGGCCGAGAATTATACCCACCGCTAAAGGGCTCCTCTGACGGCGGGTCGTCGTGGCTGTACGGCTTGCTGGGGTCATAGTCCGGGAGGTCAACCAGAGAAAGGCGAGGGGGATTCTCCAGCGCGGGTAAGAAGCTGCCGCGAGGGCAAGCAGGAGGCAAAGGAGGCAAATTAAGTTCAGGAAATGAGCATGAACATTGATTTGGCAAAACGAGCCTCAGCGGTAGACGGCGACACGTTGCCACTAGCTCTAAGTCTACGCGCCAACTACCAGATATTGCACTAAGCTCTTTTATCTAATAACATATCTTTTTTTCCATATAAATCAAAATACGGAACCCATGCTAACCTCTAACCCGCCTACACCCACAAGCCTTGCACGCTTGCACAGGATGCGTACGTCGCGTCAACACTGATCATCTCCCGCAAACAGTCGCCCGCGCTGCACTCGCAGCATTTGCACCAGCTCACCCGTAGTGAGCCACCGCGTAGTCGTCACGGAGGGAGCCGTAGCTGTAGCATAACTGAGGGCGCCGTCAAAATACCACAACACAAGCCGGTAAGGGACAGGACGCAGGTGATGCGGGTGGCACACGCGTGGCCAATGCGACCAAGGGCGGTGGCTCAAAGCGGCGACACCCAAACAGCAAAGGCAGGCGTTGTGGCGTGCGTGTTGGACACATGTAAAAATAAGGGCTACGCTGAACGCCGTGTCCTTTAAGGCTGCTGCAAGATACCCAATTAGGATCTGCCGCTCAGGCCCCACACCGGGAACCTGGAAGACACCGTAATCCGGTGGCCCTGAGGCGCGCCGAATGAAGCCCACCCACCTCAGTGCCGGCCTTGATGTCCTCCCCGGCGACAAAGTGCAGAAAGTCGCCGCTGTCGTAAGCGCTCAGGGAACTCGGGCAGTCGCGGTCGTGGTTGGCCATGTCGAAGATGGGCGCCATGAGTAGGCGCTTGCGGCGGTGCGATGACACGTAACGGGTGGAGGACTGCGCGGAGGCGGATGCGGGCGAAACGAGGTGGCCACGCGCGTCGAGTGCACGACATTGCATGTTCGTGTTCGGACAGGACGGGTGAGAGGCCTTATGATATGGACCGGTACGACTGGGAAGTCCGATCTCCGCGGTAAAGCGTTCCTGGGCTCAAGCTTTACAACGGGCTGCTTGTTTTAGGAACAAAAACGCTATTGGCCCGGCGCGCATGACACTTACGATAGCACAAGCGTACTTGAGGTCATCAAGGGTGACAGGGACGTCGCCCACCACCTCCTTTATCGTGAACTCCAGATCAGCATCAAGCTTACCCTCCAGCAGGGAGTTCATGTGGTATTCCCAGTCACGTACGTTCTTCTCCTGTGTGAACCATGGGGGGGCGCATTCTAAGCAAGCAGCATGCGAGAGAGACCCAAAGCAAGTTTTGGGGATGGCATGGAAGGAGCAAGATTAGGGTTGTTGGGTGACGCAGGGCAGGCCAGATCGACAGGTCTGCTCCATCCTCACCCAGTGGGCGCTCTTGAACATCGGGACATACTTGAGGTCCATATTGCAGGAGTTGACCAGCTCATTAGGCTTCGGCCACACGTCAATGTACGGCTTGAAACGGCTGCGGGATAAAAACCATGTCAGCAGAAGGCAGCCGTCGGTGGGTGCTCTCAAGCCTTATCAGGTTAAGCGCACCTATGCGGGTTCTTCAACTCCCGCAGCACGGTCAGCGTTGGCACCTGTGCGGGACGAGGCAATAACCCTGGACGTCAATTACTGCGTTTTCGGCGTGCAACAGGACCAATTCGTTGAAACCACCCGAGCTCCTTATCACAGCGCAGTACGGGGGAATTGGTGAACAATGCACAGTTTGTGGATCGTTTGAGGCGAGGGTCGCCAGTGCAACGATTGTTGATTCACGAGCAGTGGCGGTAGCCATAACAGGGCCACAGAAGCCAATCAATGGCGACCTGACACGCCCACACAACAGGCGAATGCAAGACGCCAATTCAAATCTGTTTGTAAAACATGTGACGTTTGGAGACCATTGAACCCTACCACGAAGCGTCATAACGTTCTCGACCCCGCCCGGGTATGCGTTGCCAAGCCCGCTGTTTCCCGACAACTATCAACTGCACACTTACCGCGAAGCTGTCGTTGTAGCCCCCGGTGTTAAGGATTGTTGCAGCTGGGATTGACGCGATATATTCGTATTCAGTCAAATCTTTTGTAGCAAACATGCCTCGCACGCCATTGCTGTTTGTCTTAATCTCAGCGTTACTCTGTGAGGCGAGCGGTTTGCAAGGGGTTTGCAAGTGTTCTTTATCAGTCTGTCCACGCCGCAGGCTTACCTCGCCGCCCAGATCTGTAACCCACTTCAGGAGGCGGCCAACAGCATCATCAGGTTGCGCTGAAGCTCCAAGGCAGCCCAGCAGGAGCACCAGGAGAGCTGCTCGTTGCATCTCTGAAGCTTCTCCCTGGGAACTACTACCAGGACCAGTATTAGCGAGGACAAATTCTCCTAAGTTGATCACTTTGAGCCAGAATTCAATTTGTTATGATGCAATACCATGTTTGTGGGTTCGTACAATTTAGTTCCGCTCTTTCATAAGCTACAAGCCTACAACACCTTGGCCTGCATGCCTCTTTACATACAATCTGGTATATTGTGTTCTCAAGCAAATCCCAGACAGCATGCTGCTGATTGCATCAACGCGAGGTTTTCCAGGGTGCGCAGTCGTCGGACTTCTTACGGAAAGTCCGGCGCAAAGTCCGTCATCTTGCACGGACTTTTTACAACTTGAATTGCCACCGATTCCTTTGATAGCAACGCTACCATCGACACCCGGCGTAGCAAGAGCGTTTTCCTTTAGGAGCGCTTCCATCGTCTCCTTGGAGGACCTTAACTGTTGGTTCCCGCACGGTAAACATGCGGTTTGAGTCGCGACAGCAGAAGCTTGAGTAGCAAATCGGAAAATCGCTTCGTGGCCTGGGCACACCGCGCACGGAGACGCACCACTTGTCCAGCAACCAACAATAGATCTGCTTTATGAGTCGAAAGTGCACGTAAGCCGCATGCTTACCGTGCGAGAACCAACAGTAAAGGTCCACCAAGCAGACGATGGAAGCGATCCTAAAGGAACACGCTCTTGCTACAACGGGTGTCGGAGGTAGCATAAAAGAATATTAAAGCTGAGGAAGGTCGGTGCGAGATTGACGGACTTTGCGCCGGGCTTTCCGTAAAAAGTCCGACGAATGCGCACCCATGGGTCCTATGGCAAAGGGCGATTTTATTCAACTATCGAACTATGGTAACACTCGTGGGTAAACTTCTTCGTTCTGGACGAGACAGGAGCCCAGTGTCATTGGCAAGTCACTGCTGCAAAGAATGACGGCAGTATAAAACAAGAGAACCCACCTCATCTCGCCTAATCTCTCCTGGGCAGTTTGAGAGTCGTGCAAGAAGGTTGCGAAGGTTAACCCACCATCTGCCCGTGCAAGAAGGTTACGAAGGTTACCCCACGATCTGCCCGTGCAAGAAGGTTGGCCAAATTGAACTTGTTAAGTATCTGGCTATATAGCTCCTGTTGGTTCGCACTGATCATAAAGGATCATAAAGGATGATATGAAGGCAAGCCATTGCCTTAAATGCGGGGGTGCAGCAATGTGTCTGGGACGTCGCGGTGATCGCGGCCATTAGCGCGATGGAGGCTGGGCCCCAGTATATAGCGGCTGCCTTACAGGCGTCGGAGGGTGTCTCCCATGGCGTTTTGCGGGACCGTTCGGTTCGGATCGGTGTGGAGTGATGGAGTGGAGTGGTTCCATCTGCGGGGTTTCGCAGCGCCTGGGAACAAGGGTCTGGGCGGGTTGGTCCTCACCGCCCCTTGCTGTGGGTTGTTCAGAGCCAGCTCTTGTCTGTTGCCCCGGTGCCCAGCATTGAGGCATTTGGTTCGGTCCCAGCTGGCCGGTGCTCCTGCGGTAGCACCCTGCTCTCCCCCTTCCCTGCAGGGTGCTGGCCGTTCTGGACGGGAATCTTCCTGGGTCTCATGTGGGGGTTTTCTGCTCGGGGCTTCTCTGGTTGAGGGGCTGCTCGGGCTGCACGCAGTTGGTGTGCTATTTTATGTGCGATAAGGTCCCGCAGGTCGAGCAAACTAAGAAGCGTAATATTTTGCGTCATCATTCAAGCTTCAGTTTTACCACGTCCTACCACGTTTTCCGTCTTTTCCCCGATCTTTTTCGCAGTTTCGTGAATCGTCTGAACCATACAAGCCTCGGTTTGTACACTCGCTCTGTTACTCACGCTGGCACGCATGCATGCACGGCTGCTGTACCCCAGGGTCCTCCGCTGCTCAGTGACAACAAATAGAGGGCTTAAGCAGGACTGTCACACAGTTATCATCCTTTACAACCGTCATAAGGTAAGACGAGGAAAGTTGTGCGATAGTGTCGTATGATCATACAAAAGGGAAGAGTGAAGGAGAATAGTTTGGGGCTAAATTTTGAACTTAAACATATGTAGGTACCCTCGTATATCCAACCTCTCCTCGCTTTCCGCGTTCCCAGTCGGCCTGTCAATGAGGGAAACGATGTACCCTGATATACCAGCATCCCACTGTAAGAGCGATGTCGCCTATGGACGACGAGGTCCACTGTCTTGCATCGCAGAGGCTGGCTGATCGTGGTCCGGCCGTCATTCTATATCGGAACGCACGGCTGCACACGGGTCTAGGAAGTCGCCCCTGCAGGAAAAACGAGTTTGACCATTGCTGTGACCATGCCACGTATTGCAAAAATCCTAATCTCCATTACACGTCGGATTGTTATCATACTCAGTCCATTCACATATCACAACATCATGCTCTCTGTTGGAACACACGCCACACACGCTGGCTGGTTCGCCCGCCTTTGCGGGGAATCTCTAAGCATAAGCAATCCGTTCGATCGCTTTGTCACGGTCAGCATGATGCTAAATGCTTCGCCTAGCTGCCCTATGGGAGTTCCACAAACCCTACATCCCAGGCTGTGCTGCACGAATAAAGCGTCCTCACAGTCCATGGCGTGCTCGTATCTGCGGCGAACATGGCCACGACCAGGACAGCAACCGGGCCCGTCCGAATGCATTGTAAAAACAGATAAGAGGCCTCATGCAGAGAATTCTGCAGCCCCCTCCAGCAGGACCACGCGCGGTGCGCTTACGTATCCCATGTTCATAGGAAGATGCCAGGAATCACTCGGTCAATGTTAATATCCATGTAATTGTTGTCGCCCTGTAAGTGTTGCGCCACCGCCACGTCTGCGAATACACTTCGGTCCTCGTCGACGCGGCTTCTGCAGCAATCATAACCCCCGCCCGATACTTAACGCTGACCCTTGCCCTTAACAACTAACGTGTAACCAGAATCGTCGGGCATGCCACGGTACTGGCGGTACCCGTAGTTGGCGCCCCACAGCACCAGCAGCACCATGGACGCTATTCCCAGTAGCGCAGTCCAGCCAGTTAGCGTCAGCGCCTGGGCATTGCCCTGGCGGTCGCGCTGCAGCATGGTGAGGCCCGTGTGCGCCTCAACTGCGGCCAGCTGCGACTGCAGCAGCGCCACAGTCAGCGACGCTTCAAAAGCTTGCTTCATGTCCGGCGGCTCTGCCACGTCCACCAGTGCATTGCATTTCTCCGACAGCGGCGAACTGGCGCCCTTCGCGGTCCCCTCCTCCAGCTGTCGACAAGATCGAGGGGGAGGGAGGCATAAAAACGCCAGCGACACACGCGGATAGACGAGGGCAGCTAGAGGCTTTTAACACGCGGACACTAGCTGATGAAGATACAGTCCTATAGGGCATAAGCGCAAGACTATATGGCTGTCGATTTAAGTGCAACGACTAGCACGTGGCTGCAACTGACGAGGTATATGCGTTGTATGTTGCCGTAACAGCTTAATGAAGCACACACTGGACCTATTTCAAACATGAGCGACAGTCCCCACCCAACACTGGACCCTCGTGGTGGCGAGAGCGCTAGACTACCGGTTCACGTCGGCGCACATACTCGCCCACGGTGCCTGCAACCCACCTGAGCCGCCAGGCATTGGCCCACCGCGCCCGGCGTGGAAGCCATGTTTGGCCGCATCGCCAGGCACAGGGCCTTCACGTCCGCATCGCAGTCTGAGGTCAGGATGGCGCCCTCCGACCAAACGAAGAACGCCATGTGCACCGCACGTCCCAGCTCCCTCTGGCAGCCCTCGTCTAGGTCCATGTAGTGGGTAGCCAGGCACTTGTAAACCAGGCCCTCCTCGCTGTTGGCGGCGTCCTCATTCGCACACAGGGTCAGCACGGACGTCCTGCGGCCAGGCAAAGCGCGCAGGCCAGGCGCAACCCATCAGCGACAGGGTGCTGCATGGTGCCCATACGTTGAGGCTGTGGAAGGTAGAGCAACTCAAGCACATTCGTTAAGGCAAGGGCGTTCGACCTTTTTGTCCCGCACCCACTTGCAAGCCTTGCGCAGCGTGGGGTCCAGCTTCCAGTTTGCCTGGCGGCGCATCAGCTTGTCAGTGACCTCCTTGCGGCAGGAGTCCCCGAAGTCCGGGTCGGACATCTTTTCAGCCAGGCAGCGGAACACGCGCGCCTGGCCCGGCGTGACGCCGCTGCAGAAGGACCGGCGCTCGCTGCGGCAGGTGCGCAGCAGCCCGGGGCGGAGCTCCACGTTCTCGGCCTCCTGCTCCTCCAGCAGCAGCTCCTCGCGACGGCACGAGTCGCTCAGGTTGGCGCGATGTGCGCGCAGGCAGTCGTGCACGCGTCCCTCGCCTGGCGCAGGGCGGAATATGGATGCGCGGTTGACCGCACGGCGTCGATTTTCGAGGCCAGCAGTGGTAATGCCCTGCTGGTATGCGCTTGTGACACCCCCTGCTCGTATGCCATTGTGGCACACCAGTAGGGTGAAGGTCGGACGTAACAAGCAGCGCCGTGCCTAATGCATGGACTTGCGAGCTAGTGGAGACCGTCAAACAATGGTTCCCTGCGCAACAACGTACGCTGGTTCACGAGACGTAGAACGCCAATGTGGTATGAAAATACAATGCAAGTGCACCGCCTAGTGACCGTCCTTGCACCTAAGACCTGATACCGCAAGGGCGATGGCTCCCACCTGACTCGGTCCTGCCGCAGAACTGCACCACGTCCTGACGGCACGCTGCCGCCAGGATGACGTCATTGTTGAAGTTCGAGACCTCCATCTTCTCGAAGTACAGAACCTCTTGCTGGCATGACACGCTCTTGATCTCGTCCTTCCGCTCCGTCAGGCAGCGCAGCACGGTGCCCCCGCACGTCTGCAGCATGACGCGGTATGGACGAAGCGTCAGGCGAGTTTGCAGCACGTGGTTAGGCATGCGTGCAGGGCTTATGTTGGGTTTGGGGATAGTGGAGCAAGGCGCACATGTTCCGGCAGCGCAAGCACAAAGGCCGAGGGTGATCATCCTCTCGCGGAATTCAATATCGCTGGCGGGGCCTGCACAAAATCACTCGTATTGAAGCACAACCTCTGTAATAGCCCACATCGGTCCCACCATGGCCCATACATCCCAGAAACTCGTCGGAGCTACCTGCACGGAATTGAACCCTGTCGCATCGTCCCCAAGGTACCCTCACCGATCCATCCTGAGTGGCGCACTCCGAAGAGCACAGCATCTGGATGTCGTCCCGGCATTCCTTGCTGAGACGGAAGTTGAGGCGGTAGTCTGTGGCGGCATCGCTCTCGTACTGTTCCAATTGCTTGCGGCATTCGGTGCCGAAGTCTGGATCGTCCTTCTGTTCCTGAAGTTGGCGAGGCGGGTCGTACGTGTGGGTGAGGATTAACGCGGCCGGTATTTTAAACCAATACTGAGGGCACTCGTGAGGCCCTGAGTCGTGCCCATGCGAAGGCGGCATTGTAGCAAAGCGAGCACCCAGCTGTGGCCTACTTATACGCCTCAGCCAAACGCTAAGCTATAGGGCCAGACGCAGGGCATGGGACATAGCGTCTGGTTTGTGTTGGTGGCAAAGCGGCCGCGTCATCACCCCCTGGGCACCACGTTGCCGCGCACCTGCAGGCAGCGGATGGCACGCGCCTCGCCATGCGGAACATCCTTGCAGAAAAGCTCGAGCTCCTTCTTGCACGCCATCTGAGCGACAAGGTTAAAGGAAAGGGCCAATTATGTGGAGGCTGCGCTGCTTACTGCTTTACCTAGTCCGCGCTCAGTGAGAGGTATTGTGGGGGCTGCGCTGCTTTGCCCTTGCTGCACTAGTCCGCGAAGCCGTATACCCCGGCGTACCTTCATTGGGTACTGGAAATCAATGTTCTCCGAGAAGCGGACTTCCTCGTCGAACAGTGTGGCGCGGCAAAGCGCAGACAGCTTGTCGCGACTGCCAGTCAGGCACCTGATCACGCGCGCGGAGCCCTGCAGTTGCATCGTTTGGGGGTTTGCCAGTGATGCTTCAGGAGTTTTTAGGGTTTCCTGCTGTGCACCACTGCAGGTCCTACTACCAGCCGCCCATGTCCACTGAATTCGATCATCAATGCGCTAAGCTCTCCCGGGCATTGCTTACAGGTTACTGGGCCTAACTTACAGGGGGCACAGTGGCGCAGAGACGCTGGCGGTCCTCGAAGCACGCATCCGCCAGCGGCACGTCAAAACGGATGTCCTCAGATGCTAGCTCCTTGTACTTCCGGACCAGAGACCGGCACCCGGTGTCGGTGATTTCGTTCATGTAGTCCTGGCAAACCCAATGGCGATGGTGGTCGGGGAAGACGGGAGTCATGACGCAGGAGCAAAATGGGCGATGTTGCATGGGCGGACCAGTCAGGAGTTTGCAACCAAACAGACCCCTTCAGTCCCGGCCTTCCGTAAGTGGTGATCCGGACGCAAATTTTGCGCATCGATATACGCGACTCAACTGTCCTGGCAATCTTGGCTACCAATCAACCTCACATGAAACCTCTGGCATTACAAACCCTGATCGTGCCGCAGTCGATGAAAAGCTGCAACTCCCTTTGTCGCCGACCGGCAGGACAAACCTGCAGACAGCTGATGACGGAGACGTCCTCCACGTCCATCGTGTCCACGTCACCCAAAAAGGCGCACATGTTGTAGATGTCGGTCTCGCACGTCTTGCGGAGCCGGGAGTCGAGCCTGAAGTCGTGCACGCGCTGCTCGATCATCTTGTTGACCTCCTCGCGACAGTCCTTGCCAAAGCCCTCGTCGTCCCGATGGTCCTCCAAGCAGTCCTTGACCTTGGCGCTACCTTTGGGCGCGGTAGCAGCGCGACGCGAGGGGGCGGAACGATAGGAGAAGCCTCAAGCACGAGAAGCAGCAATCAGTACGGCAGCACAGCTGAGGGCACCTTAAGAAAGCAACCCACTGGAGCCGGCTTCTGGAGCCGTCCCCACTGGAAGGCCACCATATACGGCATCGCGCTCATTCCGCTGCCGATACTTAACCCTGGGCATAACTCCCACATCCCCGCCCCGCATGCCATAAAGTTGTTTATTTCGGCCCCGACGCACACTCTCCTGCTGCACCCACCAGGCGGCACGTCACCGCAGAACTTGCGCTTCTCCCGGATGCACAGAGTATAGAGTCGCACGCTGAGCCGAATGTCGTCCGCGTCCTCCAGCTCTTGGCGGAAGAGCTGCTCCTCGCACCCCCACGACAGCTGCATGCGCTTGTCGCGCTGTTCAAGGAATTGGGGAAACACGTACGAGGCGCGTTATGGCTTGGAGGAGGGCTAGGTCGAATTTGCGTGCTGCATGCAGATCAAAAGAGCGATTCGCGTGCGTGTGGCTACTGCGCCTTTGAAGGCACGGGGCGCTGTCAGGAGGCCTTCGGGATGTGCACGATTGCGCCGCTACAGGCCACATTTGTTGGGCCACATCGACCCCGGACTGCCGACCCACCAGGCAAGCCTGCACGCGACCACCGCCGTATTTGACGCCATCACACAGTGTGCCGGCATCCTCCTTGCACTTGTCGAACAGCTGCGGGTCCGCCCGGAAGTCAACGGCCGCGTCCAGTTGCAGCTTGAAGATTTGTTTTGCACACGCAGGCGCCAACTGATCCTTAATCTCCCTGTGGGCATGATGGGAATCCGAAGGAAGGTGCACAACGGATTGACGGCCGCCCAACACAGTCCAAGGCCGCCGAAATAGACTGCGAGTGCGCTAAGTGGCAGGAGAGAGCACGCGCAAGTGCCGTAATGGGGACGCAATCGGGGATCCATAGTATGGTGCTTTGTATGGATTCCATACAAAGCACACATACCACTTGGGTAGACCCCTGGCAGAGAGCGGCACACCCCGCTTCAGGGCGAGAAAAATACAAAGGGTGTAACAAGCACACGCTCACCTGAGACAGGAAATAATCTGTCCAGACTTATACCCGAAGAACCACGTAATGTTACAGTGCTTGTCGGCATCCACTTTACATGCCTTGGCTGTGGGTCAAGGAGGGTAGTGGTCCAAGAGCATTAGCCATGTGATGGGGACGGGCTCGATCGTGCAGACCCCATCTGCCACCGGGTCCAAATCGCATCCCCATACCGTAAGAGCCAAAGGTCACGCGCATAAGTGTCGTTCCTGAAGAAAGGCAACGGCCAGGCAGTACTGCTGCATCCAAGCGCGCAGTCCATAGGAGTGTTTGGAAGGACTTCTCACCCGGCAAGTAGGGCATGATCATGAGTGCTGTTTTCGCCAATATCCGTAAATAACCCTGTTCTCCGCCAATCCGACCCATAACGGGTTTATATGCGCTCCCAGCCTTGGTGAAGTCCAGTTTTCAGCAACTCCATGCCCTTCCCCCCGCAATAGACCTTGCAAGAACGCATCAAACAACTCACCCAAGGGGATGTTCTTATTAATGTTGGCGTTGCGTGAGATCTTGTACTGGTAAACCTCCTCCCGGCAGGCATCGCTCACATCCACGACGTCAGCGTCTGTGATGGCAATGAGTTACAAGCTAAATCCGCCAGAGCCTACTTTGTTCGGTGGGGCTGTGCACTCGCACGTACACCCGCGGGGAAGAGGTCAAGGTGCACGCTGCCTCTTGTCGGTGCGGACATCTACCCACCTCCTGTTGCTAAAATGCGGGGGTAAGGCAGCCGTTGGCCGCATCTGCACTGAGTGCACCGGATTGATGTGTGGGGCCCCAAAATGCGTTCATAGCAGCATGCCCATACATATGAGTTTTGGTCCACAACCGAAATCCAGCTGGACACCCCATAACGATAATATGGTTGATGCTTCAACGTGGCGTGCGCAAGGGTTTTACAGACAACCCGCAGCTTAGAGGATTCATTCCCCACCGCCTTGCTCCCGGTGGAACCTCAGTGCACAAGGTCAGTCCATGCTGACGTGCAACACAATTTCAAATCCGCGCCGACACCCACCAGACTCGATGTCCTGCAACTCGGCCTCAGCAATCAGGTCGCTGACGCAGTCCGCAATCTTGCCTTCTCCAGCTTCAACTTCTCCACAATTTTGTTTGATTTCGGTAAGGCAATTGCCTGGGTAGGGTGACACGCACGGAAAAAAATACTCGGATCAATAAGCATTGAATTAATCTTCCCCTTGTCCTTCACGCCATCCGCACCTGTTGGGTCGATATCATCGTTATTTAACACCACCACAGCTGGAGCAAAGTCAATCTCCTGGACGGTCTTTGTTGAAATGTTCGTGGCTGCAGTATCTGGCGCTGGCACCGGCTCATTCTGAGCCAAGCCACCGCTAGTAAGGGTTACGAAAACTAACATCACCATTAACGCTGGCCTGGCCATGGTGGACGGTTAAGGCTGAGTGGACCAGGACCAAAGCGCGGTTGTTGGCCTGTTGCACGCCGTGGGCGCCCGGCAAAGACTGCCTTTCTGCGTAATCTATGCTGTTTTAGGACGTGAACTCGGGCTCTACCCTAAGAAAGACTAATGTTTAAGCCACCCCTAAAGTCCGGCACTTGTAGCCGTACTGGCACCCTGTATACCTGTTTCCTGTAACATGTTTGATTGATGGATTTGGGATTATTTGACCTATCTGTTACGCAGTTGTAAGTATGGGATTAAGCTATAAAAAGCAGATTGCTTCTCAAAATGTAGCGATTGCGCATCGGGTCGTTGCACGTTGATGGTGTGCACTCAAAATGAACCATACATTCCTCCATATGGCAAAGATTGATAAATGCTTGTAGCATTAGATGTGACCAATGTTTAGGTTACATTGTGTGTCTTCCGAAGCCTGCAGTCTCCCTTCAGGCGTAGAAGGCAGATGCGCGGGAATTGCGCACCCATCATGCAGCAATCATGCATTGTTCACATTCCGCTATTGTGAAGCACAACGGAACGACGGACCAGAAACAGTTGCCGACATACAGACCGCACCAGACCTGGAGGCCAGCGAGGCCAGTTCATAATGCGGGGACAACTGTGTTGTCTCCCACCACCCAGTTCAAGTGTCAACATGATCACAGTTCTTTGGCATTGCCACTGGTCCATGGGTCCTCAGGGCGTCGGAGTGTCAGCGCGTATCGATCGGCATCCAACTTCAGCCATTATGCATTCGAGGTCGCCTTTCGGTGTACACCCCTAGCTTGCACGGGGAGGCCCGGCTGGCAACTATGAATAAATCATAGCAAGTGCTACTTCCGGTACACGTGCTGCACGAGCAGGTGCACTCATCACGACAAATCCTTGCGGATCAACATCACAACCGCATGGCAACCGATCGACCGCTCCTCACCAATGCTGTCCACCTTTTCGTGCGTCTTCGCCTGTATGTATTGGACGCGTACGAAAGGAGCACACAGCGAGCAAGACTTTTTAGCCAAAAGCAGTTGCAGGCCACCCAACGCTTGCGCACAAGGCTAATGCTGTGTCCAGTAGTTAGTGGGACCATGTGGGGATCATTTCCGCGCTCCATTCATCACTGCATTTCCACCCGTGTTGGACACGCACCTTGATGTTGACGACTGACGGATCCGCGTTGAGCAGCGCGCTCAGGTTACCTCGGATGTTCTCCTGCGCACACATACAGGCAAGGTATGCGATACTGTGCGCGCCGCATCTACCACATGCAATGGCCAAGGAGGATCAAGGGATAGGCGGAGAGCCGCATCCATGCACTCGCGCTATGATACCTCAAGAACGAAAGCGCGGTTTCCAGCACATGTAGCCGCACCGCATCGCAACTACCACCCACGGCAGACACATTCCCTTGCGCAGTCCTCACGACATGTTTGGCCACCTCCACTCGTGATGGTCTTGTAAGCAGGATCAGGCGCATTGCGCTTGGCGTGAACAGCAGCTGCAGTGACATGCGCACCTTGTGAGGAGACAGCTTTGGCTTCTGTGCGATAATCGTGCAGTCCAGGTTGCCCAGCACGTAGCCCTTCTCGTCCATCAGGCGAACCTACGGCGGGAGGCGGAGGTGCGTTGCCGGAAAGGAACGCCACACGACGGAGGGACACGCCTGAGTGCACCAGGAGCGGTCTAGGGAAGTCGGTTGAAGGAAACGAGTGAGAGCGCTTGCCAAGTGGCCTACGCGGTCACGTGACTGGAGAGGATCACACCACACAGACTACCCGCAAGGGTGACAGCGAAGTGACGATGGCAACGGAATGGCCGAGAGGAGATGCCCAGTCAGCTTGGCAACGGTGCCCATGCGACCTGATCTTCGGCCAGCCTACCCCGTAAGCCCAACGTAAGTGTCGTCTACCAGCTAGGTTGGAGTGCCGCAGGGCCGCATACAGGCGGGCCGGCCGCACACGTCCTCTGTGGACCCACTTCGACCCGATTGCGGTACACGTGTCCACGGGTGGGCCATGTCCTGCCACAGGGAGGCCCCACCCAACCACCGCGACACCCAACCACCGCAACACCCAGCCACCACAACAAAACGCGTGCCCTCGCAAACGTTGCTGCTGGTTGCCCGTCTCCCCCGCCGGCTCGCTCACCGCTTCCTTAAGGAAAATGTCCGACCGAGCGCCCTTCCACTTTGGGTCCGTGTCCGGGAACAGCTGGCCTGAAGGGTGCAGCGCCGATGGCTACCAAATTAGCGCTCGAAGACAGAGGGAGCTAGCACAGGTTGATGATGGGAGCAGTGCAACGCATAATGGTGACACATGTTCAAACCGTTGGCTCCTTAGTTAATCCGGCAAACCCTGCTGCCGGCATCATGTACACATTCACCCCTTCCCATTATCTCTGCCCAGGACCCTATGGAAACACACCGATATCGGGAAGGCACAGCGCGCCAAGGATAGCGTCCGTGACGGTGTGCAAGAGGACATCGCCTGCAGATTGCGCGGGGAAGCGGGTTGGCACCCCACACATGCAAGGACCAGCGCTGATTACCCTCAGCAGGTCGCCAGTTCGAAACACCCATAAGTATCGCACCATCTGAGTGCGCCTCGCAGCCCTTTGTGTGCGGGATGTCGATGCCGCCGATGACAAGCTTGTAACCCTCGGCCAATCGGTGTAGATCAAATCCATGGCCCACACGGTAGGGCAAGGTCGGCGCCTTGACGGCGGAAGCGAAGGTAACAACACTCGCGGCCCTGCGCCGAAGTACGCGTCAGCGTCGCCGAAGGTCACGGACGCTGCGCCGTCCTATGGCTGCTTACCTGCATGAACGCTGAGGCCGCACAGATATCTTTGGTGCTACCTGTGAAGAATCGCGTTAGAAGCTTGGCGTTATTGATGCGGCTGACCGCCGCGATTCTTATTGTTACAGCGACTGACCCGGCCGGCCCCGAAGGCGCCACGCACGCGAATCGACTGCATAGCTATCTCCTACTAAGCAACCTTCTCAGAAATTATGTAGGGGATGCCAATTATGCTGCTGGGCTTAACTATGAGATGCTCAATCCTGCGTGTGCCACCGTCAGGAAGGAACGCTTAGTCAGTTCTAGCTAAAATACTCATATATAAACGAAGGAACAGCGCCACTGGTTTTTGATTGGCGTTCCGTGTAAGGAAATGTACGGAGGAGTGATGATAGACTCTAGGTTCCGAATGGCCCTAACCTTAACATAATCTCTTCACCGATAGGTCGAATTTGGTCACTTCTTGTTACTAGGAGATCCCATTCGTAAGTTTGCAACATCCGGCGTGCAGTTTCCGGTCCCGGCGTATTGACGTAGAGCGTCTATGTAAGAAGCTTCGACACTGGCGCTCATCGAGGATTACCTGGCGGTTCCGCGCGTTTGCGTTGGCCTTCGACTTGAACCTACCTCAGCAGTCGTAGCCTGGGCGGAAGATGGGCAACTGCCTGGACATCTGCCTCCTTCACAAGCCGGATGATCCGCGCACACGTCCATACGTACAGCTGCGGCAGCAGCAGGCGTGGGCAAAGACAGGCATCGTGGGGCTGCGCGACCAGGGTCTCAAGGTGGGCAGGGGGACCTCCGTCCGCGAGCCGGGGTTACAGGGCGGCGCATTAGTCGGGTTGTTGTGCCAGTTATGGTGGGGGCGCTGCACACGTGCGGAAATTGGCAAGTGTGTCTTGGCCAATGTATGGTCTCATCGGGCCCATGGGGTTCGTAAGCTGCAGCAGTGCGCCCGCAGGCTCAGGCGAGTAGTGGGAGTGCTCTTGGGCGGTCGGGCATCATGTCCTGTGGCTCTGCAGGCTAGCGCAGCCGGGTCAGGCTCTTCCGTCGTGCTATGGAGGATAAAGCCCTACCTACCTTCCGGCACAGCGCTCAGCGTGGCGCGTGGAAATTGATTGCAACCCGATCGGCATGACGACGTGCACCAGGCACTAGGACCCGCGCCCTTCCCACCCATTTCGGCCTTAACGGTACACCTAATCCGCTACAGCGCCTTAGCGCACTCGTGCTGCTACCGCGCCGCACAGCCGACCGCTGTCGCCCCCCCCCGACGCACCCACCGCTTACTCCCACACGCACGGACCCACTGTTCCCCCTTCAGGAGCTGCCCGCCGTGCTGGCTGAGTCAGCGGCCGTACTCAAGGTCATCGACGCCTCGAACAACCGCATCACGGCACTGCCGGAGTTCCTGGTGTCGCTGACGGGGCTGCAGCGCCTGGTGCTGGCGGGCAACCTGCTAACCACCGCGCTGCCTCTCGCCGCGTATGCGGGTCTCACGTCGCTCAAGGTAGTAAGAGCCCGCCGCAGCGGCCGGGTGGTTTTCCGGACTGGCGGGTTGGGCGGGTGCACCCACAACCACAACTTCACCGACGATGTGTGGGCTCGTGCGATGCACGCATGCGCTTACTGCCGGGCTGGGAGCAGCGCCCTCGTCCTCAGCGGCGCCCTCGTCCTCAGCAGCCAAGATGGGACACCACGGCGCCTAGTGGTCGACGCACGACGCCCTTGCAGCGTGCGCCCGCCGATATCCCGCACCGGGCACTCCTGACCGCTGCAGGTTCTGGTTCTAGACGACAACCAGCTTGGAGAGCTGCCGGAGGAGGTGGGCCAGCTGAAGCGGCTGGAGCGTCTGTCGGCCAGCGGCAACCGGCTAAGGGCGTTGCCCGCGGGCATAGGCGGCCTGGAGTCCCTACAGGTGAGGGGTCAGCCCACCGCCCAAAATGGTACCTTTAAGAAGCCCTCCGCCGCACCAACGTAACCTCTGCCTGTACTGGGGTGAAGCTGTGCTGGGTTCAAGGATGGGCGCTTGAAGCCGTGTGCCATCGGAAGGGTGGCGACTGTCTTTGACGGCCCTGACGAATCGCTTCCCGCGGCTGCCCTGGTTCCATCGCGCCGTCCCCTTCACCGCCCAGGCGCTGATCGTCTCTCGTAATGCGCTGGAAGCACTGCCGGATGAGCTCGCATCTTGTGCCCGACTGGAGGAGTTGGACGCGCAGGTGCGCTGTAAGGACCGTTCAGCCCTGATTATGTGTTAAATGTGCGATTGTGTAGGGGGTTGCGGGAGTCCGCAGCGTGGTATGGCTTGGAGGTTGGAAGTCCTACGGACGACGGAAACGGGCGTGGCAGTGCTTTTGTTGCTGGACGTGCTGTCTTCATGCGCTGCTGTGCCGGCCGGCCGCCACCGCAGAATAACGACTTGGCGGTCATCCCGGCTGCATTTGGGCAATTGAAGCGGTTGAAGATGCTGCAGCTCGACAACAACCGCATTTTCGCGGTGCCCTCCGAGGTGTTGTTCGGCTGCACGGCGATGCAGACGTTGAGCCTCCACGGTTGCCCTATCAAACCAGACGACCTGCAGGTATGTGGACGGCGTGGGGCGAGGCGGTGTGGGAGCAGGGGCATGGGGCCGGAGCCACGGAGGGCGGGGATCCGCGGCACAGGGGTGGTGTATGTGTGGGAGCTGGGAGCTTGTGACGGAATATGTAGCCAGTTTGGCAAAATTACTGATAAGCTGCGGAACCTCCACGGAAATTACAGTCCAGACGGCCTGTAGCGCGCGACCCAGCGACAGCAGGCGCAGGAGGGAATGGCTTGGAACTGACTGGTACCGACGGGCCGGTAACTAGCCGCGTCTATAGTGCGCCATTTGAAGGCGGATAAGGGTATGGATGGTATCCACTATGGTCCGCTTTGGTGTTCTGGGCGTAAGCAATGCAGCCATTTTCCAGCCATGTCGTACGTGTCTTTACAATATTTCAGGCCATATTAGGTTGCGTGGGTAGCAGCACGATGTGGTTGTCGTACCCACCAGCTGTAACTCACATTTTCGTTTCATCATGTCTGTGCCATGACTCGATACCCCCACCGCAGGAAACACCTGGTTTCAAGGAATTCGACGAGCGGCGCAAATCGAAGTACGACAAGGTGGGCGGAAGTGGTTGCAGGTGTACGACTGTGAAGGTGCTAAGGAAGTTAGTTTCGGTGGTACGCGGCACAAGCTGGTTTGCATCCCCTCTTGACGCCTAGGGCCCGCCAGCTGGCAAGCCCCACTCCAGGGTCCGATTTTGTCGGTCGCAAAGGGATGGGCAACCGCGAGGTTCTCTGGAGGTGTCTGAAACCCTAACCACGTGGGTTCTCCCTTATTCCCTGCGCAGGTTATAGCGGGTGGGGCGCTCCTTGGCAATCGAGGACTGGACGAGGGCGTTGACCGAGAGGTGTCTCCTCCCAGGCGATGACGATGGTGACGACGATGGTGATGACGAGTTGGGAGGGGGAGGGAGGGAGAACTTGCGGCAGTACGGCACTGTCGAGCGGGATGGGGGGAGAGGAAGCCCGGGGGTCGACCCATGGAGAGGGATGGCGTCGAGGCAGCAGGGGGGTAGCGAGGGGACTCACGCCGCAAAACACGGGGTTCGAGGTCCTACAGGATAGGCTGCACCGGGTGGTGCTAGGCAGACCCCAGACCAGAAGGTAGAGCCATCGGGCTTGGTGTTCGAGATGACAGATCGCGCGATGGCTGGCTGGGCAGCATGGCGTTTGTCTCAAAACGTTATGATGGGTTTATGGCCTGCAGAGCTGTGTGTGCCATCGGCCCTGGCGCCCGGAAGCTGCGCCCAAGGCTTGAGGCGGTCTAGCCGGCCGAAAGGCACCGGAGGCCCTATGTGGTGGGCTGTAACATGAAGTGGTAACGAACGGGCAAGCCCTACCACGCCGCCTCCCGAAGGGCAGGCCAGGTAGGGCTGCTATCCTACATGTTTGGCAGGAAGGTAGGCGCCCGCCCGCCCGGTCGGCCGGTAAAGATGCGAGGGCTGGGCCGGTTGCGGCTCAGCACTCGCTGGGCAACCTTCTGGTGCAGATTCAGGTAGCGCGAAGAAAATCACTGCGGGAACAATCCTACATCCTAGAAATGATTATTATATGTGCGCCCCCTGACTGAAGTCCGTTGTGGGTAAACACATGTTACTGGCGATGTTACGATGTTACATCCGTACTTTCATACGGCAAGCGTCCATTCAAGCCCGGGGGGCAATCCACACAAGAGTTCACATATACTCGACGGGGATCAATCTCGTCGCTTTCTCTTTTAAGCCCATAGCGCGTAAACAGGCGTAAGGGTAGTTTGACGCTTGTATGTCCCAGACTCGACTCATCAAGCATCGGGGTGGGGCCTCCAACACGGTCGACCGCATAAATCCGTTCATAAAGCACAACGAATAGTCAAACTCCTAACGGATGTCGGGGTAGTAGGCGCACGTGCAGCTCGTCTCCAACAGCGCTGCTTTCAGCACAGCACCTGGGGCCCACTGTAACGAGGATGGACCCCGAGACTCGGATGCCATGATGGTGTCCTGGGGGCAGGCCCTCATGCTCCATGTGCCACGTGATACGGTGCATCCTGCACGCTGCGGCTGCTGTGGCTCGGCCTAAAACCGAAGGACGTAGCCTCGCAATCCGCGCAAACCCTAGACAACACCTTCTCCCCTTGCGCCCCCCAGTCTATCACCGGGTCACCCCGATGTCCGTAATAACGGCAAGTTAAGAGCGGTGGTCGACTGCACGACCTTCAACCCTCCCATTGCGTGAAGTCGAGGGCCCACTACGCCTACTGGCAGCAGCTCAATCATATCCAAGTTCACCAGCAGTTGTCACGAGGTGTGAGCGCACGCACACCTCCATGCAGGCACCGCAGCATCCCCGTCCAGCAACACTTCAGGCTACTTACCCCTGGGTGGTTGGTGCCGCTGTTTGTTCTCTGGCGGGTTCTGGTGGTTTGCCATATCTCGGTCGACTGGTTTTTCCTTCTTCCTGCGTCTCTTATCAGCATCGGGCGATGCGCCCGATGGCTCTACCTTATGGTCTGGGGCCCAATTTAATAGTTAATATTACTTCAGTGTCGTCGGCAAACTGCACTGCGGTGGTGACTGGGCCCTGGCCTGGCATAAGCCGGATGTCAACCCCACGGTGATGTACCAGCCAGTACCAGCAGAGCAGGGTCTGAGCCTGTCTGAGCAGCGTAACGAATACAGCATTGGTGCTAACGGGCACCCCTGCCGTACCCCCGCCTTTAGAGACGCCAGGCGGGACTTTGTGTCTGTTAATCACCGCCAAGGACCTGGTACCTTTCAGCAACAGCCGAGTCCACGCAAGCAACCCAGCTCCCGCCCCCATGCCCTCCATCGCCTCGTACAGGCGAGTACAGTGAACTCGGGCGGGGCCCAACTGAACTTGCCGTTCACCGTAACCCACACCATGACCTTCTTGTGGCTAGCCTTGACAGCCTTGAGAGCTTCTAACATCCGTCGATGAATTCCGTGTGCTTCTGATGCTTCCAGGAGAGCCCATAGACTCTCGTGATCGACCGTATCAAAAGCGTTAGCAAAATTAAGCTGCAAAACACAAAGGGACGCTTGTCGGTACTCAGGTGCTTGATATCCCTGTGATATCGATAATGTGCTTGAGAACAAACAGGTTATCCTCGGTACCGTAGTGGTCTGGACACCCAGCTTGCCAAGGTAATTTCCCTCGATGTACTTGTTGAGGCGGCGCGCAAGCACAGTCCCATAGCAATTGCACCAGCCACGGCAATGCCTCGTTAGTCATCGCGATCATGCTGGTTGCCCTTTTTAACCACCGGCGGGATATAGAGTACTGGTAACGGAAGAACTAAAGGAATCAACTCCAAATATCCTTTTAGATAAATCCCTCGTACCTGGGGTCAGGACGTTCACCATAGGTTCCCTTTCGACCGGCCTGGACCCTCTGGAGCCCGAGCGACTTGCTGTTATTACTCACATCCTTGATAGCGGCAACAACCTCATCCTCAAGAAGATCGTCATTAATCCAAGATGCGTTCTTTCTTCTAGCAGTCACCATAGGGGACTCGGGCCAGTAGTCGTTAACGGGCAACCCAACCCTATAGCGCCACCAAAAATGATATGATCGGGTGCGGCGGGTCGTCCAACAGTATTAGGGTTCAAACGTACGCGTTCAAGTGCCTCGTTATTACAGCCAGTACAACAGTCGGTACCATATCTAACAATATAGATAATAATATCGGGCGACAGCAAGTACGACATCTAAGAATAATCTTTATACTCTAACTTATCACACACAAATCAGAACCTATTAAAAATACTTATCGTCGTGCAGGCGAGATGGCGTGCTATTATGGCCTCGGCACTTCCCCAAATAAGGCTATGTGGGTAAGCACAGTGCCGGCCCTGTGACGTAAAATGCCTTGAACCTCAAGCTGAATGCGTAAGAACGGAGCTTGTCAACTGCGTCCCAGTTGGCATGTCGACACCGTTCGCTACCCCTATCCACAGTGACAATAATGTTAAAAATATTCTTGACAGCCTGTCAATAGTCGGTCGGACGTTTGCTGTTTTCTCCTATCGTGGGATGTGGATTGCGTTGGTTTTGTGATTCGCTGCCTCGCTGGGTAGCCGCGTACAATTTGTCGCAAATGCAGCATGGACGCGACGACTTCGGGCTCTGCGGCTCTTTCAAGGGGCCGTTCCCTGCACATAAGTGCCTGCCCAGACTTTTGCAGCAACTCCCCCCCTCCCCCCGCCGTCCCAGGTCGTCTTCGCCTGCTGCTTCCTCGTTGGCATAGTGATGCTCCCACTGGGCCTGTCGAACATCGTGCCATGCTATAATAGTTACCAGGACTGCCTGGATGAATACCCAGGACTCCCCAAAGATGACATCCGGAACCCTTGTCGACAACGCCTGGAGGATTGCGCAACCGTCTGGGTCAGGTAACTAACCGTGGCTGCATGTGAATGTCGTTGCGACATGTCTGCTCGAAATGCGTTGGTGCACCAACTAACGCAACCCCAAAGGAAATGCCGGGAGGGGAATCCGTACATGCTGCCAGTTATTGCCCCCATCGTCACTGCAAGGTTGCAATGGGGCAGGCATACCGACCCATGTGCCATCCACGGCCTCGCATCGCACGTAACGGCCCGTGGGACCTAGGCTTCCGTGGTTCCGGAGCCGAGGGCGGGGCGTCGAGCCGCTTCATTCACCCAACCAACCAACACGCAACCTGCCTAGAACCGTTCCCCACCGCTTGTGTGCGCGCGGTGCAGGGTCTTCATCCCCGGCATCATCTTCTTGTTCCTTGCCTCAGTGCCGCAGTGTTACTTTGCGTGCTGCTCCAATAGGCCGGAAGAATACAGCCCGCCAGCAGCAGTCCCCACTGCGGTAGCGCTGATGCCAGCTGCCCAGGTGCGCTTGCTACCACCGCCACCTGCACGCCTGCCCATGACACCCCCACCCCGCAGTCCTCACCCGCACCCATGCATCGCCCAGTACCCACCCACGCATGTGAGCATCAAAGCATGGGAGGCAAAAAGAGAGAAAGAGAGGCATCTACCCAGCCTCAAAGTGCCGACCCTTCCGGCTCATCTCAGGCAAACAGAGCACGTCATACTCCCCCACCATCTCCGGGGCCTTACGCGGCCCACCCGATGCCTCGACACCCTCCCTCCCGCAGGGATGTTACCAGCAGCGGGGCGTTGCCTTCCAGCCGACGATGCCCGTGCCAGGAGCCTATATAGGCGTCCCAGTCAGCGGGCCCCAGGGCGGTATGGTCATGTACCCAGCTCCGCCACCCAATGGGCAGTCCGCCGGCAATTACTACCCGGCACCCCTACCCGGGGCCGCTAATAACTACCCAGGGCCTCCGCAGCCCATGCCGCCGCCTGGGGACGCTTATCCGGCTGGTGCATTGCAGCAGCAGTCGATGGCCGCGAGGCAGCAGTAGGCTGTACCGGCTCAGCTGCAGCGGCAGTAGTCGATGGCTGCGCAGCCACCGAGGACTTGAAGACCACGATTTATTTACCTACGCACGAAGCTTTGCGGCATCTTAGGGTTCTATTAACTGTCTTGGGTGGTTAAACGGCGCGGTAGATAGGATGCGATGGGGGCAGGGCTGAGGCTGTTCGTTGCTGCATGCTTGGCCGGCGGCGACTGGGTCATGCCCGCAGCAGCGGTGGGCACACCTACCGTGGCCTGTCATCTTGGCTGCCAGTGAGGTCGAGGGACGACCCCGTCTGGCGCTTGACACGCATACACTGTGACGCGCTGCACTGGCATATGGGTGCACCGGTTGCCGGACTGAAGAGATGCTATGCACTACTGTGACGGGGAAAGAATGAGGTGGCGGCCTTGTGATTTTCAACCCTTTATTCATTTTCCAACTTTCCGACATGTATATGGCGAGCCGGGAGACTGAAGGAGCCTGAGACCTTCGTTTGACGCGGGATACGGTGACTGATGATATTGCATTTATCCGCTGCGGAGCCGCGCGCCTCCACGGATCTAGATCTCAACCGTGGTGCGTCAATTATTTTCCGAAGCGTCCCGGTCATACGGTCATATTTCCTTTGATTACCTAGCGCTATGAGCAGGTCTTTGGTAAGTATCTCTTCTCCTTGATTCGCTTTATTGCGGAGCCGCTGCACACTGTACAGCATTGTACGATCGACACGGTGCCGCGGCTCTATTTGCTAGCCAATAATATTATTGCCATGAGCCCGGTGTCCCGTGCATAAGCAGGAATGTTTCTGCATTCCCGGGGACGCTAATAATCCGTCGGACATGCATAATTGACAAACGTGCAACAGCAGTGTTGCCCTAGACTTGAGCCCTTGGTAGCTAGGTGCGGCGTCTGTGCTGGGTTTGCTGGATATTCACCCTGTGGACCGCTGGGTTTGCCGGGAGGTGCTACGCTTATCCCGCCTTGTTGAAAACCCTTTTCCGTTACAGCTCAGCTGTTCGCCTGGTACAACTTATAATCGCCTGGCTGCGCTATTTTCCGCAGCGCCCCACGTCAAGCACCATGGAGCTAGAACAGGACACACGTCGGCTGTTCTTTCATTAAACGGACGGACAGGGTACAGCCGGCACAATGGTTGTGGGCGCAAGCATCCCTCATTTTAAGCTCGACTGACTCCATGTGATAGGAATCTGCACCGCCTCCTGCAATTCCGGGTGCAATCCCGAGCATCGATCGGCGAGTTATCTACAGTTGTGCCGTACATTCTTACTGCCACAGAAGACGTGTACGAAAGCGGGCGGCTTCATTACTAGCGTAATAAAACTAGGCGACCCTTTTATATATCGCATTTGGAATCCCTTTACCGGTATATAAGTTTCGTTAAGCTACTAGGTAAAAGAAGAAGCGAAACAGACTTTTGCCTTGCAAAGTTCTTCCATTCTATGCTAAACAAACAGGAGTTGAATTAAATCATCGTGGTGCAGATGAGATGGCGTGCTACTATGGCCTCGGCACTTCCGCAAACAAGGCTATGTGGGTAAGCACAGCGTCAGCCCTGTTACGTAGTTCAGTAGTCGGCCGGACGTTTGCCGTTTCCTACTTTCAAGGGGCATGGATTGCGTTGGTCCTGGGCTTCGCTGCCACGCTGGGTAGCCGCGTACAACTTGTCGCATGCACGCAACGACCTCAACCATAGCGAATGTGTGCGGAGCAATTCGGAGCATAAAGCTATGCTGTACATAATGTGTCAGCGGCGGGCCCTGCGGCCGTTCCCTGCACGTATGCGCCTGCCCAGCCTTTTGCAGCAACTCCCCCCCCCCCCCCGCCGTCCCAGGCCATCTTCGCCGGCTGCCTCATCGCTGGCATTGTGATGTTCCCACTGGGCCTGTCGTACTTCGTGCCATGCTATAATAGTTACCAGGACTGCCTGGATCAATACCCAGGTCTCCCCCAAAGTGACTATCGCAACCCTTGCCGACAGCGCCTGGAGGATTGCGGAACCATCTGGGCCAGGTAATCGTGGCTGCGTGCGAATGTCGTTGCGACATGTCTTCTCGGGTTACTACGTTGGTGCACCAACTAACGCATCCCAGGCCAGGTTGTAACGGGGCAGGCATACCGGCCCATGTGCTACGGCCACGTACACAACGGCCCGTGGGACATCGGCTTCCTTGGTTCCGGAGCCGAGGGCGGGGCGTCGAGCCGCTTCATTCACCCAACCAACCAACCAGCAAGCAACCTGCCTAGAACCGTTCCCCACTGCTTGTGTGCGCGCGGCGCAGGGTCTTCATCGCCGGCATCATCTGCTTGGTCCTTGCCTCAGTGCCGCAGTGTTACTTTGCGTGCTGCTCCAAGCGGCCGGAAGAATACGGCCCGCCAGCAGTCCCCACTGCGGTAGCGCTGATTCCATATGCCCAGGTGCGCTTGCTACCACCGCCACCTGCACGCCTGCCCATGACACCCCCATCCCGCAGTCCTCACCCGCACCCATGCATCGCCCAGTACCCACCCACGCATGTGAGCATCAAAGCATGGGAGGCAAAAAGAGAGAAAGAGAGGCATCTACCCAGCCTCAACATGCCGACCCTTCCGGCTCATCTCAGGCAAACAGAGCACGTCATACTCCCCCACCATCTCCGGGGCCTTACGCGGCCCACCCGATGCCTCGACACCCTCCCTCCCGCAGGGACCTGACCAGCAGCAGGGCGTTGTCTTCCAACCGGCGGTGCCCGCGCCAGGAGCCTATATAGGCGTCCCGGTCAGCGGGCCCCAGGGCGGTATGGTCATGTACCCAGCTCCACCACCCAATGGGCAGCCCGGTGGTTACTACTACCCGGCACCCCCCCCTGGAGGCAACCCGTATGGTGCTCCCCAACCGGGGGGCGCTTACTACCCAGGCCCTCCGCAGCCCATGCCGCCGGCGGGTGCATATACCCCCCCGCCGCCGCCGCCGCCGCAGCAGCAGCAGCAGCAGTCGATGGCCGCGCAGCAGCAGTAGCCTATGCTGCCGCAGCAGCAGCAGCAGTCGATGGCCGCGAAGCAGCAGCAGGCTGTATCGGCTCAGCTGCAACGGCAGCAGTCGATGGCCGCGCAGCCACCAAGGACTTGGAAGACCACGGTTTAGCTACCTACGCACGAAGCTTTGCGGCATCTGGTTTTGGCTATCTGTCTTGGATGTCTTGGACGATTAGGCAGGATGCGGCAGCGGCGGGGGCAGGGCTGAGGCTGTTGCTGCATGCTTGGCCCGCGACGACTGGGTTGTGCCGCAGCAGCGGTGGGTGCACATGCGGTGGCCTGTCATCTTGGCTGCCAGTGAGGGCGGGGGGCGACCTTGACACGCATACACTGTGACGCGATGCACTGGGTGCCGGACGGAGGAGATGCTATGTGCTGTGATAGGGAAAGATTGGAGTGGCGGCCTTGCGATTTTCAACCCTTAATTCGTTTTCTAATTTTCCGACATTTATATGGCGAGGCGGGAGACTGAAGGAGCCTGAGACCTTCGTTTGACGCGGGATACGGTGACTGATGATGTTGCATTTATCCGCTGCGGAGCCGCGCGCCTCCACGGATCTAGAAGTCAACCGTGGTGCGTCAATTATTTTCCGAGGCGTCCCGGGCATACGGTCATATTTCCTTTCCTTACCTAGCACTGTGATTGGCCATGGACAGCACCGTGAGCATGTCTTTGGTAAGCACCTCGTCTCCTCGATTCGCTTGATCGCGATAAAGCTGCACACTGTACGACATTGTTCGACACGGTGCCGTGGCTCTTGTTGGCTAGTTGCCGGTAATATTATTGCCACGAGCCCGGTGCCCCCTGGCGTGCCCCGTCAATAACATCCGTCTCTGCATCCGCGGGAACGCTAAGCCGCCGGGCATGCGTAATTGGCAAACGTGCAATAGCGGTGTTGTCGTAGACTTGAGCCCTAGGTAGGTGCGGCGGCTGTGCTGGGCTTGCTGAATGTAATGACTGGGCTCGACCGCTGGGTTTGCCTTGACTGCTAGGATGCACGGAATGTTGGGCGGGTGAGGTGGAGTGAGGGTGTACGATAATAAAGGGCGAAGAGGACGAGCGCAGGGCGCACACGCACACTGGCGTCGGTTCCTCCGGTCTTGTGTGACGGAGCTGGGCCTTACGCCGGAGGCTGCTTTTCCTCGGCAGCCAGCAGGGGACATCAATCGCACGCTGGACTGCCTCAACCTTGCGCACCATGCCGAGCATCTTTCGCTGTCGATGCTGTCAGGGTCCGGCAGATTGGCAGCGCTCACCCGGTGCCGCGACCAGAGCGACCATGCGCTGGAATCCGGGCCCCCGCACAACTTTGTCCCTGGCGCTCAGACGTGGTCCGGTGGATCGGCAGGCGGTGCCACGCTTGTCCCGCCTTGTAAGGAACCCTTCCCGGTGCGGACCTGCTTCAGGTTATCATCGCCTGGCTGCGCGACTTGCGGGTGCGCCCCACATCCCCAACCATGGATGGCGCTAGAACAGGACACGTGCTGGCTGGCACTGGATTCTCTCAAGAGGTTGAGTCGGAGCGAGATCGCTGCCCTTTGATGCGGTGATGTAGAGGTTGGGGAGGGGGCCAGTTCGGTACGCGGCGGTGTATACCGCGGGTGGGTCCCGGTGCGAGGCTTGTGACATCGCCAGGCAAGGCGCCTGCGATGCAAACCCTGACAGTTAAGCTGCTTCACCCTGACGCTTAAGCTTATGCACGACTGCCTGTCACACGCCCCCGAGTGCCCTAGCCGCCCTACCACGTCTTCGTCTGAGTGGCTGCACACCGATCATCATCACACCACCATTCGACTGCCGTTTCTCGCTACGGGCCCTAATCACGTGACCGGCCACCCATGAGCGTGGGGTTGCGGATCGTGTCGGCGCCCGGCAAATGATTTTGATTTTGTGCCGAGGCGCAGCCTCCACCTTCACGGCGTCGAATAGCATCACCCTTCCGACTGTGCTGCATCTACTAATCCGCCGCAACGCCGCGACTGTGTGTGTTCGGGAGGAGCAGGGCTGTGCAGCTGCCGCCCCCACCAGCAAGCGCAGGCCAACACGTGAGCTCGCGCCAGCGTGGTATCGCTGCTGCAGCCGCGGCTGCTGCCTGCTGACCCACGCAAGCCGACACCGTCCTCGTGACCGGCAGCACTCGAAGTCCACGTGTGGGAGCTGTAACCCAGCTGGACAGCCTCCTTCAGGGTGCTCCCACCATGCCGGGCTCTGACCGGGGCTCGCGTCCTTCCGAGGCCGCTCTGCAGGGATAGATCTATGGCATCTCACATCCACAAAACGCAGCTGGCATCCTCAGCAAAACGTGCCGGAGGCCGCAGACGCCGCCACGTGAAGGCATCACCCCGTGAGAAATCGCCGAAAACTGGCCCCGCCGTCACACCAGTATGCATGGACACATGCACACCTGCGCCGGCCGCCGCCCCCCCTCGCTGCCGCGCCCCGATCATGCCACCCGTCCCCTGCGCCTCCACACAACCGCGTGCGAGCAGCCCCACTGGAACTTGCGCGCGTGTTCCCGGATGAGGAAGGGCACGTCCTGCTCGGCAACCATTTCGAAGTCCGGAGACAGGACCTCAGCGATTGCGTCAGCGGACATGACGGGCTTGGCGTCCTTGTAGAAGCCCCCGAGCCACTTGGACTTGTCCGTCCAGCCCTTCAACCACGAGTAGGGTGACACCAGCACCAGCACGCCGCCCGGCTTGATCAGCGAGCGGCAGCGGCCCAGGAAGGCCAGGGGCTCGGGCAGGCGGCACAGCAGGTTGGCCGCGAGCACGCAGTCCAGTTGGCTGAGGTCGGCTGGGAGCGCGCAGGCGTCACCCTGTGTGGCGGGTGTGGATGCGGGGGGCAGAGGGGCAGGGCGGGAGGTTACGAGAGGAACCCCGTAGGACGGTACTGAGGCGTAAAGCCGACGAGGAACCGTTTGGTGCACGGGGCCGGGGGTTTAAATTATGTTCGCGAACCTACGGTCGACAAGCCAAGGGCGATGAAGATGGTGCCTCCAAGAAGAGATAGTTGACTTTTGTCAACCCGGGATGGCCCCGTCAGCGAAAAGGCCGCCCGGAAGCCAGCGCCCTGCCCTGCTCTGCCCGCCCTGCCGGCTGCCCTCCTGCCTACCTGCATGAAGCGCACTTTGGTGCGGTCGATGTCCGCTGGCACCGCAGCCATCAGCTTCTGCTTGATGTCGCCCTCCACCACCGCTTCGAACTCGCAGAAGCCGCGGGCTTTCATGAGCTGGGCGGGCGGGTGGGTCAGCCGGGTGGGTGGGTGGGTCCCGCGAAGAGGCACCGAAACCCCACAGCCGCAAGTAGCACATCTACAAGCCACCAGTCGCTGTAGCTACGGCGCGCGTGGTGCCACCTCCCCTCCTCGGGGTGGCACAGGTGCCAGCAAGCGGCGCCTCCCCAACACCACCCAACACGGTGTGTGCATGCACGCCACGCAAGCACACGCCCCCGGACCTCAGCTGCGTCCACAAAGTGTTGCGAGTAGTCGATGCCCAGCACGTGCGGGAAGGCGCGAGCCAGCTCGAAGCTGGCGCCGCCCACCGCGCAGCCCAGGTCGAGAGCGACGGCGTCGCCCCTCTCGCCCGTGAAGTCCCGGAGCGCCTCGCAGTAGCGCTCGCACAGCTGCGCCAGCCGCGAGGTGAAGGACAGGGCATCCTGCGGGGGCAAAAACATACGGCGACAGTACGGCGGAGTCAGCGTCTGCGCTACCTGGTTCGGTTGGTTTCGGGGCTGCTGGTCGCTGGTGGCATGTGGGGAGGGCTGGGGCCCGGGCCCGGGGGAGATGGAGGGAAGGGTTGGGGATGACGTTGAGGGCGTGTGTGGAGACACGCACGGAGGGACGAGGGCTGGCGGGAGCGTACCTTGGGGCCGGCAGCGTATGGAAGCAGGTCCTCGGGCGCAGCGAAGTGGAACTGCAGGTACTCTGCGAGGGAGGGTGTCCTTGGCGTGAATCGGCTGCCGCGCGAATTTTTCGCCAATTGTTCGGATTGACGCATTTGGTTAAACGCCACCACGCACCATCGACGGCCTTCTTGGTCTCATAGGCTGCCGCGCCGCCGCCAGCACTTGAGGTCGTCGAGCGCTCCTGGATATCGTCGCCCTTTCCGCTGCCAGACTTTCGCTGCAATCTGCTGATAATCTGTTGTACAATTAGCGTAGCCCCCACGCCGGCACCCGTGGCCAGAACGAGCGCCATGTTTGCCGAACCACACGCGAAATCTGTCCTAGAACCTGTCCAACGTTGTGAATAATGATGTACAATGGAATGATACAATTGGTCGCTAGCTGCGCTAGTACCGGCAATCTGAGGTTACGGTCGGGTTCAGTTTGTTCGTCCAACCCGCATGTTAAAGTCTCGCCGGCCTAAGGGCCTTGATCGCCATGATCGCATTTTGCACTCGTTTTGAATTTTTTAACTACACTTATTTTACAACCTGAGGGGCTTAGTACCGGGACACTTCGATTAAGGTTCCACAGCCGTCAGCTGCTGGTGCATCTACAACACGGCCTCATAAAAAGACGACTGCATAAGATTTTGAAATTGGTAACGACACGTGTCGCCCACAAGTGTTTCCACCGCAAGGCTGCTTTAACTACCTACTGCGAACTTTAATGTCATTAGAGTCTGCGTAAGCCACCAGTGTCACAGTCTAACCCTTTCCAGCAGGATGAGCTCCATTCCTAGTGATCGCTGTCATATTGCGTACATTGTGCTCTGGATCGGAGGCAACGTGTTGTGAACTAGAGGCGGTGCTGCCGGTGCTCCGATTACTATACCGTACTACAAACGGGCTCCAAGCGCCGAATTGTGCATTGCCGCAGAAATCGAAACCGATTCGTAGCCTGAGAGATAGCTCGCACACTATCGGTGCTGCCCAATCACATTTCCATGCACACAAAGCTCCGACGACCGGATCAAATCCGTTACCAGTGTAGCTGCGTGAAGCTCTGGCGTCGCGTTATAACTGCACTGCGACTGACAAGAAGCTCGATACCTGCCATTGAAGTAGCGACGTAGGAACACAGCAACAGACAGCGGACGCTTGACGACTCTCCGCGCATCGGCTCGGCCAAGATAGTCCTCCAAGCCCCTTCTGCGCCGGTCCAAACAGCGCACAGTACAGACTCTAAAAGCCGAGCTCCATTCACATCCACGTTCGCGTGTTCTTACTGGAGTTTAATCAACGTCCCGGCGGACCACTAGCGGCTCGACGGCATGACGGGTACATCGGCCCCACCGCGGCCCGGCATCACCCAATGGGTCCACCACATCCTATTCAAGTTCGACTCTTTGCGGCTAATAGCGCCACCAGACGACCCACAGTATCGCGCCTGGTTCGACGAGCGCTCTCGCAACCTGGTCGCCTACAACCAGCTTGCTGGCTTGCTAGGGCCTAGCATCACTCTGTGCGGGCTGCTGTGTCTCCTGCGCATAGCGTTTGTGCGATGGGCCCATAAAATTGCGCAGCAGGCGCACCGCAGGTGAGGGCGTCTAGCCTCTGTGCTGGAGCGTATTGGGGTATCACTAGTACACCCCGGCCGGCGGGGCCCCACCGCCGGGGCCCCATATTTACCAACGAGCCCGCCTCGTCCTAACAGCTAGCTACCTAACAATTTAGGGTATATGTCATTTATGTCATTCCTTAGCTTTGGGCTTAAGTTTAGGATGAAAAACCGCAGAACCTTCGACTCTACGCTCGGAACTGCCCCCGCACCGCCACCGAGCCGATCACCAGGCGCGTTGCGAGCAACAGTGCCAATAGTAGCAACGGCGCCAGCGCTCCAGGGGCGGCGACTGCCCCCGACACGGCTCCGGCCGGGCCCGACCTGCGCTGGAGCGAGGGCTGCTGGACCATGACCGGAGGCTCGGTGCGTCACGTGGTGGGGCAGGAGACAGAGGCGGAGTCTGGGAGGCGGCGGGGAAGGCGGCGGAGGCGGCGGCTGGGGAGGCGGCCGCCCCCAAGAGCTGGCCTTGCCGTGCCCTGTCATGTGCAACTACTCACAACGTGTTTCCAAACCACTGCTACCAGGGGGAGGGAAGGGGGCAGATAGTGATGTCGACTGGCCTCGAGATAGTTCGTTCCTCCACCAGGCGCCCAAACGGTGCGACCAGGCTCTTGCGGTGCGCTCGGCAGCACCCGGGGGCCGCCAACCGCGGGGGATGGCGCCCGCTGCGTCCCCCGCCCGCTGGGGCGCCTGCCTGCCTGCCCGCGCACGCTGATGGGACCATCCAGACCCCAACTGCACCCCACCGCGCCCCCATTCCCGCTGCGGCCTGGCTGCTGCTGCAGGCCCTGCTGCTGTGGAGCTGGGTGTGTGTGGCGGCCAGGTGGGGTGTGTGCCGGGGGGAAGGGAGAGGGGAGGGGAGAGGGGAAAACCCACCTCAAATACACCAGTAGACCATCCCGGCCCCTTCGTTACCCGCCTCCCTTTCCCAACTCGCTTCTCGCAACCCAATCTTCCCAACCATCTCATCCTGCGGCAGCAACGGCGGCTGCCCCCGCTGGCCCGCCCTCGACACCTCCCGCTGCCTGGAGGGCTGGCCGCTGTTGCCCATAGCGCCCGTCGTACGGTCGTACTACTGCTGCGAGCTGGCGTGGTACCTGCACCTGCTGGTGAAGCACCACCTGGGTGGGTGGGTTGGAGGCTGGGCGGGTCTCCGGGAGGGGAAGTCCGGAAATCGGCAAAAGAGAAAAAAGAAACACTAGCTGGGCGTGTGGGTGAGTCCCCAGGGGGGCGGGCTGCATGCACGTGGCCGGTCTATCAGCTACCACCCCCCCCCGGTTTACCCTCCCCTTTCCCCCTTCCCTCCCGCGCCCACATACCTCTTGAACTCCCCCCTGCTACGCACGTCCCCCTCAGGCGTGGGCCTGCACGACAGCGGACTCATGGTGGCACACCACGTGACCTCGATCTACCTGATCGTCATGTCGTACTGCTTCAGCTTCCATCGGCCAGGTGCGATGGCTGGGCGGCTAGTAGTGTGTGGTGGGTTGCGCCTTGGGGAAGCTAGGGGTTTGCGGCGCGTGGTTTCAGCAGCTCCGAAACCCAAAACCACACACGCACACCGTGTTAGCCTACTCTTGGCCTTTGCCTCTCGGTTGCTCACACCCCCTCCGCGCGCACCAGGCGTCCTGATGCTTGCGCTGCTCAACTCCTCTACGCCGCTGCTGCATCTGTCCAAGACGGCGCACCACACGGGGAGCAGGTGGGGGATCAGGGATAGGGGGCGGGCGTGGGTGGGTCCTGCAAGCGGGCGCATAACAGGTATTAACCCACCATCTATCTCATCCACACCACTCACCCACCCTCCTCATTGGACTGGCTCCGCCCATCCTCCCATCCACACATCCGTCCATCCGCCCATCCGCCCATCCACCCATCCGCCCGAACACGCAGGCGGCTCGCACTGGTGTCGTTCGCCGCCTTCGCCGCCGTCTTCCTGGTGTCCCGAGTTGTGGTGTTCCCGCTGGTGCTACTGCCCATGTGAGCGCCGCACGGGGGTTTCGAGGAAGACCCGTGGATGCCCGAAAACACCGTTTAGAACAGACGTTTTGAGATGCATGCTGGAGAACTGGGTTGGGGATACTAAAGCCGAAGGTCGTAGTATGACCTTTGGCGGCTAAGCTAAAGCGGCTACGGCGAGACGACAGGAAGCGAGGACCCCGCGCGACGCACGGAAACGTTTCGCAGAACCGGTTTTGGGCGCTAGCAGGAGAAGTGGGGGAGCGCCGCACGGGGGGGGGAGAAACGGGACAGCTGGCGGAGGGCGCACGTGCCCCACCCGGAGGTTCCGCAGCGACCCAAAGTTTTTAACCCGGCCCGCCCCCACCTGCGCGTCCCTTACTCCCCCCGCCTGGCGCTGAGATCCACACTACCCAACACCTTTGTTGCGTCGTTGGTGCTGTGAAGCATGTATAGTTGGTGCTATGGCGAACGCACTATTGGTGCTGTGGCGCGCTTGTATTCCGTACCATATATTCCGCTGCAGGCCCGCCTTCCAGCTTTGACTCCCGGCAACCCTTTTCCCCGATGCCGTCCGCTCGCCTTCCCCCCACCTCAGTGGCCTGCTGCAGCCGCTCCGCTACATCCCGCGGGTGCTGCAGCACTACCCGTTCACCTTGGCCGTGGTGAACGGCCTGATGGGGGTGCTGGTGGTTATGCAGTGGGTGTGGTTCGCGGCGGTGGTCAGGTGCGGCGGTGGGGGAGGCAGCGGGGGGCGGGGGAGGGGGAGGGTTTGTCACGAAGCCCTTTGGTCGATAGGTAAGATCGACTAGAGAAAGGTCAGGAAACCCGTTCGCATAATGTTGCATGATAGACGCGTTGAGTTGGGGAACCTCGCTTGACAGGGGCAGCGGCCGGAGGGCGGCAGCGGAGGCCGATGGCGGGCGGGCGGGTGGGCTGCCGGGAGGTGGCTGGGCGAGTGGGCGACCCGGGGTGGCCCAAGGCACGTCTGCGGGGCCGTGTGTGAGGGCGTGCATGTGCGGGGCAGGGTGGTGGGCGATGCGGTGAGGGGCAGGGTGCGCCAGGCGTCCGTCGTCGTCGTCGCTGCCTTCGTGTTCATGCGCGGCTGAGGCCCCCGGGCCCGCCCGTCCTTGCCTCCTCACGCCGGCTGCTGGTTGTTGCCGCCACAGGATCCTGCGGCAGGCAGCGGCGGGTGACGCGACGAGGCTTGCGGCGGGGGCCCAGACCCTGGAGCACCGCGTGGAGGTGGTCACTGATGCGTACGACAACGCCGGCGGTGGCGGTGGCGGTGGCGGCGGTGACGACGGCTTAGACACGCCGCTGCCAGCCGGCAAGGGCTCTGCTCAGGGCACGGGCAGCGGCACGGCGGCAAGCCTAGCCATCGCCTCAGCCCCTGCGGGGTTGACGGAGCTGGTGGCGGCGAGGGTTTACCCGACGGGACCAGTCAGCGGCGGCGGAGGCGGAGGCGGCGGGGAGGTGGTGGCGCTGAGGCCCGTCTTCCGCATCACGGCCGGCTGCGGTGCCGCTCCCCCTCCCCTCCGCACAAATGCCGCGAGCAGATGTTGGGATGAGGATGGCGATTTTAAGGCTGGCGAATTCAAGGCTGGCGAAGAGGATGGCGGTGATGGTGGTGGTGGTGTTCCGACTGGCCTAGCGCCGGCGCGGGGCGTGCGTGAGTCGTGGGCGGCCACGCGCGCCGGTAGGGCCGCGGCGGCGGCGGGCGGTGGCGGCGGCAGTAGCAGCAGCAGCCCCACCGCTTCCGCCTGCACGGCTGCGGAGGAAGAGGAGGAGGAGGGGGGTCCGGAGGCGGGGCGGCTTCGTCTCAGGTGCGGCAGCGCTTCAGGCAGTATCGACTCGTGGGTGACGACACACAGCAGCGATAACCCCCGGAGGAGCTTCAGCCACAGCGGGAGTGAGAGCTGCGGCGGGGGCTGTAGCAGCGGAGGAGGAGGCGAAGGCGGGGGCTGTAGCAGCGGAGGGGGCGACGTGTCAGTGTGCACACCGGTCTGTGTGGGCGGGGCCGGGGGGAGCGCTGGCGACACGGGCTGGGACTGGCGGCTGGAGGCGGCGGTGGCGGTGGAAGTTGTCGACGGGGAGGGGGAGCAGTGCGCGCACCAGCACCACCAGCACCAGCAGGTGGTGTGTCGGCTGCGGCGGCCACAACCCGACCTCCGCACAGCGGGGGAGGTGGTGGGGGCGGGGCAGAGTGCAGCAGGCGTGAGGCGCGAGTGGGCCTGAAGAGAGCGTGGGCGGGGGTGTGGGCGGGGGGCCATTGCTGCTTGAGGAGATCAGGATGTGGAGAAAGCGCTCCAAAGCTGGGGCCCGGGGGCGACGGGATAGGGGATAATAAGGGCAGGTGTCTGTCGTTGAGGGTTATGTCACCTGACACCTGCGACAGAGTGGTGTCGCTAGGTTGGGTGTTCCGTAGTTGGGCGAAGGATGTGGCGTTTGGGGCCGGTGTCGGGTGACTGGTGGAGTGGCGCCAAGGGGTCGGCAAACCCACAGCCCACGCGCTCCGTGCGCGTATGTACGGCAGCACTGCGGTACGACCTTGAATTGATGGCTGTCACACCACAAAGGTGACTCCGTCTCAGACGGGCAGCGGAGCCGGGGGCGCCGTGCCGAAGGCTTAGATCCCTCCTTTCAAACAAACAAACAAAAAAAATATGTGTCGTTGCTCAGCTCTGCGCACGTACGCTGCACCGCTGGCCAGTCTCCGGTGCAGCACGGGTGACACCACGTGGGTTAGCGAAGCGGGCAGCACGTTACAGGCGGTTACAGGCGGTTACAGGCGGTTGGGGGGCCCCAGGCTGTCGTGCATAGGGTAGGGCGAGCTGACCGCACGCCGGTGTACGAGGTCCGATTCAAGCCACGGCAGATACCGCCAAGTCCGAGCTTACCCTCCTCCGAAACACACTTGCCCGGGCCGTCCCACAATGCGCTCGCACGCAAAGCCCACTGACCCACCCACACCGGCACGGGCGCACAAGCGGCAGTTGCCGCAAGCAGCCGGTTGCGATGAGCCCGTTTGAGCGCTGCACCACCCGTCACTCCCGGGGACTTCCTCTTCAGCTGGGTGGTGCTCAGTCGCGTGCGCGCCCCTTCAACCCACACTGCGCAGTGCCCGCCGCTTGCTTGTGCTTTCTTCCGCTCGTGTCTGCGACGCTTTCTTCTTTTCCGAGCAACGCTTCCTTCTTTTCCGAGCAACGCTTCCTTCTTTTCCGACTACCAGTACCCGCTCCGCGCGCCCCTTAGCCCTTGAGCCGCAGCAGGGCCGCCAGCGACAGGTGGTCCGAGGGGTAGACGTCGTTGGGGATGGGCGGGAAGTCCACGTCGGACAGCGGGTCGCGCATCGACTCGTACGACAGCCGCGGGTAGTCGTACGGCAGCTCCAGCGTGCGCGTCACCTCCAGGTGTTGCGGCGACACGAAGATGTAGTCCAGGCAGCCCGCGAAGGTGGCTGTGCGGGTGGTGAGGGGAGGGTCCCTGGGGGGAGGGGGAGAAAGGGCAGCGTGGAGGAGGGCCGGGGCACCAGGCGGTTCGCCAGCAGAAACGTGGTTCAGACTGCTGCGGCTGAAGGGCGGTGGGTCGTGGTCGCTGCGATTGGCCCGAACTCCCGCCGTGCGCGTCACGCACGAGCCACTGGAGCGCAGCACACCGCCGCCCAACCGGCAACCGGCAACCGGGGGCAACCGGCAACCGGCTGGCCCCTCTCCAACCCACCGCGCCCCTCCGCACGCCCTCCCCTCAGCCCCCGGCTCCCCGCCCCCGGCAGCCGCCAGCCTCCGCCCCTTCCCCCCCCGGTCCTCCTGCTCCCGCCCTCCCGCCCTCCCGCCCGCCCCCCCGCCGCCCACCTGCCGTGCGCCAGTGAGTATGCGGAGGCCAGCCTCAGCCCCGCCGTGTCTAGCTCCCGCTGCTGGAAGTCCGGGTTGCCGGCCTCACCTGGGCGCCGCCGGGCTGCCGGGTGGTCGGGGTGGTCGGGCGGCAGTGAGCCGCGCGTCAGCAGCGTGTACACACCGCTGACCAGGCCGTTGGGGCCGCGGGGGAGCTGCGGCGATAGGCAGGAAGCAGGGGGGAGGTTTGGGAGGAGAGGAGGGGGGAGGTTTGGGAGGAGAGGAGGGGGGAGGTTTGGGAGGAGAGGAGGGGGGAGGTTTGGGAGGAGAGGAGGGGGGAGGTTTGGGAGGAAAGGAGGGGGGATGTTTTGGGAGGAAGGAGGGGGGAGGTTTTGGGAGGAAGGAGGGGGGAGGTTTTGGGTTTGAGCTCCTGAATTGGTGGACACTGGTGGCAGAGCAACACAACGGCGGGCAGGCAAACCATGAGGCGCCGCATCAACCCGGAGGCCAAAACGCTGCATGCGCCGGGTTACTAAAGTTTGCGAGGAGTGACTGACGCATGCAGTGGCGGCCGGCCCGCCAGGAGCACCTTTTGGTCGAACACGTCGGGTACTCGCTTCCTGCTGAGGCTGTTGAAGTCCCCCGCCAGCACCACCGCCACCTTGTCCGCCTCCTCACCGCCGCCGCAGTGCTCCCGAAGGAAGGCCGACATCTCTCGGCACAGCGCCGCCGCCTGCAGAGGAGCGAAGCCTGCGCTGCTCATGACGATGGTGGCGTCGCTTTTGCGGCCATGCCATACCACCTGCCAGAAGGTATCCACCCGACAGCGACGCCACCAGTCTAACACGCTACATATCACCATGTGAAGGCGGTGCGCTATGGGCGGGTGCGGCAGTGATGCCGTACGACGCGCCGTCGTCGTACCTGGAACACCTTGACGTCGGGGAATGCCGGGTTCCAGTACAGGTGCGTCACGGCCGCCAGCACCTCACGCTGGGTCGGCCGGTGGCGCAGCAGCGCTAGGATGGCGCCCTCCTGCCGCCGGGTGAAGACGTTCCAGAACTCGTTGGTACCGCGGCCGCCGCCGCTCCTGCCGCCGCCGCCGCCGCCGCCGCCGCCGCCGCCGCTGCCGCGGCCGCTGGTACTGGGGCCGTCGTCCCGCCCCGGTGAGTCGTCCCGCCACGTGGGCTCCGCCGCCGCTGACGCACTCGCATGTACCGCCGCGGCCGCCGCCGCTGCTGTTACCGTTGCTGATGCTGTCGCTACAGCCGCCGCTTTACTGCGGCTCTTTTTCCGGGTGCTACTGCTGCTGCTGCTGTTGACGCAGGCGACGGCTTCCTCTGTACTGCTGGCGTTGAGGCTGCTAGAGCTGCTGCCACTGCTGCCGCTGCCGCCGCGCCGGCTCGCCGCTGAGGACGCCGTCGCCGCCATTACAGGCGCCGGTGAGGCCAGGTCGACGCTGCTCCTTGCCATCCGCCCCTCCGCCCCCTCCTCCGCCTCCTCCTCGCCCTCCGTGGACGAGCAACCAGCATCTGAGGCTGACGCGTTGGCGTCAAAATCAACCGACTGGTACGAAGATGACGCTGACGCCGTCGAGGAATTCGCCGCCGCCGCCGCCAGTACGGCGTCTTCGCCGTCAGTCGAGGACAGCGAAGGTGCCAGCGGCGCGGGCGGGTCGGTTGGAGTGGAGGAGAAGGTGAAAGCCCGGTGGTGCAGCAACTCGAAGACGTCAGTGCGGTAGAAGAGAGCCACGCCCTCGGGCGGGGACTGTACGGGAGGGCCGCGGGATGCCGGCAGGGCCTTAGCAGGCGAGGGTTTAGGATTTAGGCTTTTTGCGTTCAGCCCTTCACAAACACATCCATCCACCCTTCGCACATAGCGGTAACCACCAGGGAGTTAGCCATCAGCCAAGTGTCAACCCGTAGTTAGCCACCAACCCACCAGCACCAGCCAAGTGTCAACCCGTACATGTCGTCGCGGCCTTCAATACGTCGTTATGCCCGCTTCGCTTCGCCTCGTTACCGCTGATACGACACGCTTCCACCTCTAATTCGCCCTAACAGGGGCCAGTCCCCCGCCCCTACAACCAGCTGTTCTAAACGGGTTTTCCTTTCGTACACGGGTTTTCCTTGCAGCCCCCACAACCTGCACGTTCTCGTTGTACTGTCGGGCCAGGTAGTGCCCCTGGTAGCCCCGCTCCGCCAGCCAGGGCTGCAGCTCCTTTGAAAACACACCCGACTCAACCTCCTGTCGGGGCGACGGACGCAACGCGACCGGCAGCCGCGTGTTGCGTTCGTTGCGGGCGGAGGGGTCTGCCGTTATTTGGTAGGACGGTTACCGGTAGTTGGTTGCCGGCCGCAGACGGTTGCGCGCCAGCGCTGCAGGGCCGGCTGCCGCTATCCCCCGCGCCTCTGCCCCCCCCTGCGCCCAAGTGGTGGCGCGGGCTGTGCCTGGCCGCGACCCGGGGCCACAACGGGGCTGGGGGCACAGCAGCCTAGTGGGGGGCCGCAGCAGGCCCCGGGGCAGCAGCCCTCCTGCGCGCCGTTGCTGTGTGCCGGCGTACAAGCCCCTTCCGCGGCCGACGTGTCAACGGAGCTGCAGCTCCGAAACACAGGGTATCCCGCCCGGTGCCGTTCGGCCGCCGCCGCGTCGCGCGGGAGGGCATCAGCGGACCTGGCATCATCAGACCCGCCACAACACGACACGATGCGGTACGACAGCTGCCCGGTGCGGTTGCATCAAATCAGCTGGCGCTAACCCGGTTCCCGCGGCATAAACGACCCGGGCAGGCAGTAGTTCCGGCAAGGGCGAACCTGGAGGCAAATGATGTCACTGCCGTACGAGTCTATCTCCTCAAAAAGCCTCTCCCTCCTGGACTCCCATCTGAGGTGCTGAGATGGGCAGTAGCTGTGCCACCTGCGCAGCGCCCGCATCTGCGATGTGACAGCCGACACGGCCGCGACGGCCGCTCGATGGCTAATCGGCCACGTACCCGCTTTGTGCGTACTTTTGAGCCAGAATGTTGTAGGTCATCACGCTGATCTTACGCTGAGTGGACGACGCCTTTGCAGCGGCTGCGACCACAGCCCTGAAAGTGCGCCCGCGTGCCAGGTGGTGGCCTGCGGTCGTCATCGAACGCGACATCCCACTTGGAGCTTTATAAAATCGCATTAGGATCGCATTCTAGAAGTTGTAACCAAACTGCACGCCTGCGGTCACGCGGGGTGTGCGTGCCATTAATAGTACGACCTATCCAATATATAGGCGAGACAAATACTAGAATGCGGAAGCGTTCACAGATAGATGTGCGGTCCGCTCCGAATACGTCAGTTGGCAAACGCCACATCACTTTTTTCCCAGGGTGGACGGAGTACATTTACAATACCACGCCGCGTATACTTCGTACTAGCTTTGAGCTCTGGGTGACTGCGTTCGGTTAGGATGACGGGAACCGGTGAGGAGGATGCCGAGGCGCGAGCTGTCCAAGCGGTGCTACAGCAGCTGAAAGAACTTGAGGGGGTTACTCCGGAGCAGCTCAATACCTGCGATGTAGCAACTGTCAAGCGCTATCTGCGCGCGCGCAATTTCAACGTCAACAAGGCTGCACGTCTGCTGCACGCCACCCTCAAATGGCGCGAAGAGTTTGGCGTTGGTAGGTTCCAAGTATGCCACGTGGTATGTGGGCCAAACAGTAGCCTACACCTTGTCGCCCACCGTCGCGCCATGCACAGCACGATGTCAGGTCGCGCGCCCACAGTATCCCGGCCCGGCACCACATCGATCACCGTCTGCCAAGTGGCTCTGGCCACCCTACCGTGGCGGAGCTTGCCCCGCCTTGCCACTGCCCTGCCCGACCGCTACACGCCTCACCCACCCCATCCCCGTTGTCTCGCACGGCCCTTCTCACCTCTGCCCCCTCCTCCCCCCCCCCGAGCTGCAGCCACGATCACCATGAGCGAGTTCAGCGGCCGCGACCTCAGCAGCGGCCGAATGTACATCGCCGGTACCGACCCGTCCGGCAAGAGCATCCTGGTACGTGCCCGGTTTTCCCCTGCCTGCCGAAGGTGTGGGTGAAGACAGGGGATCCACCCCCCCTGCCAAAGTAGACGCCAGCCTCACAGGCTGAGTCGACACGTCTTCCCCTCCGACCGGCTTCACTTCCCCCTCCACTCCCATACCGAGTGAACCCGCACCCGCACCCCGCTTATCCCGCCATGCTTGCTGGTGATGTCCCATGTTCCTCCTGCCCCCCCCCCCGTCCTCTCTTCCCGTCGGCCCCCTCCCGCCCCAGGTGACCCGCAAGCGCTCTGACGCCTTCCAAGCGGGAGAGTACACGGCCTACCTGCGCTACCTGGTGTTCACGCTGGAGACCGGGGTGCGGGCGATGAGGGACGGGCAGGAGAAGTGGTGCGAGGGGCAGGCGAGGGGCAGGGGAGGGGGAGGAGAGGGGCAGGAGAAGTGGTGCGGGGGGCAGGAGAGTGGGAGGGGCAGGGGAGGGGGAGGAGAGGGGCAGAGGCAGGGGCAGGAGAGGGGGGGGGGCAGGGGTGGAGGTAGGCGCCACATGTACCGGAGCTCCTAGGCAGCGAAGTAGGTCGTGGATCTCGCGGCAGCGGAGAAGAGGCCGCGCCGGTTTCACGCAGCCACACGGCGGAGAGATAACACGTTGGCACCCCAAGGCAGTTACCCGATGTGTGTGATGGTTGAGGGCAGGGCGGACGCACGTGTTTCGTGGACCACTGGTACAGAGTGGAACCGCACGTGCCAGCACCCCCGCTCCTCACGGCCCACGCAACCATTTGGCCATACCCGCCTCGACCTACCTGCCTACCTACCTGCGTGTGACTGCCTACCTAACTGCCAAACTAAATGTTCACTTAACTGTCTAACTGCCTAACTGCCCCACCTGCAGGGTGTGGCTGATGGACATGAGGGGCTACAGCCGGGCGAACTCGCCACCGATCAGTAAGTTGGGAGGGAGGCAGGGGAGGCAGGCGCTTAAGGGAACACGTGCTGCGCTGCTCACCGGGCACCGGGTCGGCCAGTGAAGCAGCCGCAGTATGCGGGCCTGGATGGGGACGCCGGGGAATCGTCGCCGAAACCAACCGAGCGGTAGTGGGGTCGTTTGGCGCCGTCACCTGACGGGCGGAGACGTATCCCCTGCTGCCCCCTCGCGTGCGCCCCAGCTATACATTCCGCACGCAGTGTTGCTGTCCATCGTCCATCGTCCACAGCACCCAACCAACCAACCAAGTGACGCCGCGCCCCTCTGTCCCTCCGCCCCTCTGCCCCTCCTCCCCGACGTGCTCGTGAAGGTGTCTCCATGGCCACTCTGCGCATCCTCGCCGACCACTTCCCGGTACGTAGGGCCACTCCACCCATCTGCCCCCGGCGACCTCCCTCTCCCTCCCTCCCGCTCCCAGTCGGCCCACATCTGCGCCCCTGTTGCCCACTGGTCCCCTTCGCTGGCCCCTGTTGTCCCTTTCGCTCCTGCTGCCCACTGGTCCCCTTCGCTGGCCCCCGGTTGTGCCCACCTCACGTTCGCTGCTCGCCCTGCCCTGACCCGCCCGCAGGAGCGGCTGCACCGCTGCTTCTTCATCGACGCCCCCGGGATCTTCAGCTTCCTGTTCAACGCGCTGTGGCCCTTCGTCGACTCGGTCACCCGCCAGAAGATCGTGTTTGTCAACTCCAAGGACTTTGCGCAGCAGATCGACGCGGTGGCGGCGGCGGGAACCGACGAGGCGCTGCGTGAGGAGGCGTTGCGCGCAGCAGCGACAGCAGCTGGCCACGACGACCCGGACGCCTTCTGCAAGTGAGTCACGCGGGCTGGTCCAGTGTGGGAGGGTCCTGCAGAGGCTCAACGCCATTATTGGGCGCGTTTGGCACGGCGCTGCCCGTGGCTTTGCAGGCGGGGCCCGTTCCCTCGCTGCCGTTGCAATTAGGGAGTTAGCGAGGGCTGGGCCAGGAAGGTGGTCGCGGGCACCTAGCTGGCGAAGCTGACTGCGCCCCTGCCCCCTCGGCCTCTGCCATGTCCGTACCTGCAGCTACCTGCGGTGGTACTGTACCTCGTACGACGAGGGGTCGTACAAGGCCCTGCTGGAAAGCGTCGGCTGGTAATGATGAGCGGTGACGTGGCTGGCGACAACCGCAACGACGAGGTGGCTGGCCCGTGATCATGTACTTGCCTCGGAGCGACGTAGCTTCACATGGCTGTCTGTTTGTATGTGCCGTTGGTTGGAGACATAACAACGTTGGCGTGCACGGTACGACGAAGCGAGCATACAACGTCTCGCTGTCATTTGATTACTTTCATCAACATTTCGTGTGCGACCACTACCGGTATTCGCGCTGGCAACAGTACCCGCCAGCGAGCGACTGACAGGAAATCTGATATGAGGCCATGTGTACGGAGGCCGAAGTGCTGCTGACCAGAGCAAAATGGACCTATAAGGTAGATACTACCGGTAGTCACTTTCGCGCTTTGAGCGTACGCGTTTTCCTTCCTTGTTGATGCGGCTGCTCTGATGAACAGCGACGATAGCATCCGTCGCGCTCAATAGCCTGACCAATATGCGTATCCAAGATTCATCAGAGCCGCATTAGGGCCGCATATATCCAGGCTGAGGGGAAGGTCCAGGCTGCGGGAAACTCGGGAAAGGTCTGGGCCCTCAGCACTAACTGAAGCCCGGGTCTTCGCCTCAGTCTGAGCCTTCACGTCAGCCTGGACCGCCGCCTGTGTATACGTTCCTCTGCATAAAGTAGACCCCGAGGACCTCCCCCCCAGTATCCTGAACCGTCGGGAGAAGTGCCTACTGACTGGTCGTAGGTGCTGGGTTGTAAATCGTAGATGTGCGTGTTCATAATGTAGGCAGGTGCGCAGCAGGGGCTCTTGAGACTTTGCGTATCCCTGCCGAAGGGCAGGAGGTTGCCTCACTGCTCCTCGCCAACTCAAGGCAAGGTGCAGCCGGGAAGTCGGTCATAGTAGTAACTGTTACAGTGGGCCCCAGATCAGAAGGTAGAGCCATCGAGCGCATCGCCTGGCACTGAAAGAGACGCAGGAAGAAGAATAAACTGGCCGACCGAGATGTGGCAAACCACCAAAAACCCCGGTCGTGGTCGTCAATAGCGCAGCGGGGCGGAAAGCACAACTCCACATGTAAAATTGTTTCAGCAGCCCGGCAGAGTAAATTGCAATGTTTGCGAGTAAGAAGGTCTAGTTGCAACCGTGACCTGAGGGGTGCTTTCGGTGATGTGGCCTGCGCAACCCGAATCCAGCAACAGTTGCTGGGTTTCCTGCGTGTCCCACCGGGAACACTATCTGCAGGGTTTCAGGGTTTAGGGTTTTCACCTCTGACTTCAGTCCTCCTTTCGGTGACCAGCCATTACATGATCCCAAATCCTCCCATGTCCTACTTTCACATGGTTTTGGGTAATTCTTGCAAGGTGCTACTAAAATAAAAAGGGAGTAAGGTACTGCTAAAATCGAAAGGGAGTATGGTGCTTCAAAAAATAAAAAGGAGTGCACCCGGTGAGGTTCGAACTCACGCAGCTTTCGCTATGGGAAAGCTCAGTTCTCAAAGCTTGAGACCCACCCGTTAGACCACTCCGGCACAGGTGCGAGCCGCGAAATCGGCAAGCTGAGGATGCAAAATCAACACTTTGTTATGGTTACAATGGCAGCTATGTTGTAATAAGCCCTTTTCAAGTCGTTTTCCGTTCCGTTGCAGGCCGTTGCCTCAACCAGCAGCGCAGGGGGTGCGCGAGTGAGCTTACCTCCTCCTACCCACACCCGCGGGGGGCGGCGGGGTACGCTCGCACAGACGGGGGGACGCTCGCGGGGGGGTATGTACGCTTGCAGGGGGGCATATGCTTGCAGGGGGGTATGCTTGCAAGGGGGTATGCTTGCAGGACGGTATATGCTTGCAGGCATATGCTTGCAGGGTACCGGTATGCTTGCAGGTGGTAACTAGCACCTGTCACCTATCAACTGCCACCTACTAACTGGCAACTAGCAACTGGCAAACCAGCAACTGTCAGCTACCAACTGTCACTTACCAACTGTTAACCGCTGCCAAGTACCTACTAACTTCTACCTGTCAACTTCCAAGGACCCACCTATGAAGGGGGTGCTGATGTGTCATGCGGCGCCTGGGCGCCCTCCTGGGTGCTGGGAGCATCATTTCGGCTAGGTGCCTGGGCGCTCAAATCAGTGTGTTGGGTGCTTGGGTGCCTACGCGCGCTCAGGGTGCCCAGGTGCCAGGGTGCCCAGGTGGCCAGGTGGCCAGGTGCCAGGATGCCGTGTGCCTGGGTGCTCGGGCGCCGAAATCAGTGTAGCTGCCATCCGGAAATGATTATGATCTCCCAGCTGCCAGGGGGCGCCTACGCGCACTGGGAGCCATCCAGCAATGATTATGATCTCCCAGCTACCAGGGGATTGGGTGCTTGGGCGCCTATGCGCGCTCCTGAGTGCCAGGGTGACAGGTGCCCAGCTGGTCCGGTGCGAGGATGGCCAGGTGCCCAGGTGCCAGGGCCAATGATTATGATCTTCATAATCATCTCCCAGCTACCAGGCGCTTGGCTGCTCGCGTGCTCCTGGGTGCCATGGCTGCTCGAGCCCGAGCAGGGAGCATCATTTCGGCTACCTGGAGTCGTGGAGTGGGTGCCAGGGGCCCAGCTGCTGAGGTGTGAGAGTGCCCAGGTGCTTGGGCACCTACGCGCGCTCCTGGGTGCCCGGGCGCCAAAATCAGTGTAGCTGGTATCCGGCAATGATGATGATCTCCCAGCTACCAGGGGGCTGGGTGCTTGGGCGCCTACGCGCGCTTCTGGGTGCCAGGAGCCATCCGCCAATGATTATGATGTCCCAGCTACTAGGCGATTGGGTGCTTGGGCGCCTACGCGCGCTCCTGGGCGCCCGCCACCTGGAGCGAATTCGCCCAGGGGGCTGGGTGCCGCCTACTAGCTAGGCGCCCAAAGGGAGGTGGATGCCAGGGTGCCCGGTGGGTGTGGATGGCCGTCAATGGCTATGATCTTCCAGCGCGAAGTGGTGCAACTTGCGTTAGGCGGGTGCCCAGGTGCTCAGCTGCCAGGGTGCCCAAGTGCCAGGGTGTCCAGGTGCCTGCGCAGCTACCTGATTGGCCCCCCACTACATCTGCCTGCTACATATGCAACTTCCTTACCCCCCCAAAACGGCTTACAGATGATGGGCTGCTGCCACGACTGCCACCTTCATGCCTCCTAAAGGAGGTAAGCACAGCTGGCCCGAGTGCCATGACTCCAGGGTACGTGCGCCACGTGCGGGCAGTAGGGGCGCGCTCCCTACTTCCGGAAAATCCTTAAGTTTTGGCCGGGGTTTTTCAAGGACTCTACCGGTATGCAAAAACATATGCTTTGGCCCCTGCGTTTTCAGGCCCTGTGGGCAAATTATTGGCTGGGCATTTGGTTACGCAAGGCCCCGAGCCGCAGCCGGCTCGGGGAGTCCCCTAGCTGGGTTCCATGTGCCCGCGTATGTACCCAGGCACCCACCCAGCCAGCCAGCCGCCCTTGCAGCCACCCACCCAGCCGCCCACCCACCCACACAGACACCCACACAGACACGCAGCCACCCACCCACACAGGCACCCAGGCAGGCAGCCACCCACCCATGCAGACACCCAGGCAGCCACCCAGCCACGCACCCCAACCATGCAGACGCCCACCCACTCAGACGTAGCCACCCACGCAGACACCTTGAAGGCAGTGGAGTTTACGGCCGGTTTCCTTGGCGTGAAGCGGCCCGGCAGGGTCGGTGAGGGTGCAGCTGATGCCTGTGCCGCGGCCAGCCCCATCAGAGTGACAGTGGGTAAATGCAGCTAGCAGGGGCACAACAGCAATCCGGAGAAACGCCGTCACAACCAAGAATAGGTGCCAAACCCGCGTTGCAAGACAGCCAGTGGACAATGCACAGGTTCCGAAACAACAAACGCAGGAGACGCTCCACACCCCACAAACCCACAGGCCCCAACCGATAGCGCAAGCAGTGGCCGTGGATATTTTTTAATGAAAATGGCCGACATCAAAACTGAGAGGGTGCAGAAAATGGACTTCTTCGGTCTCTGTAACGTGCCCAGACGATCCGGCCATGTCGGCGGTGGACTTCCGCCAGTACATGGCTGATATGATTTCGTGCACATGGGGGGCAGCACTGGGCAGCATTGCTGAAACTTGTAGTGCATTGATAACCAGCCTGGTACGCCAAGCGCCATGGCCGTCAATATGGCTTGGAACTGGAGAGATTTACCCAACGGGTATGGACCGAGTATCGCGGCCTACTTCAGCGAAATGCCTGAGGAGCCGAAGCCGGCTATGATGGTGGTAATCGGCCTACTAGGCGCATATTGCAAAAACGATATGATCGAGATTACACTGCATGCGGACCATCCTGTCATGATGGATGAATACCGGTACGGGACTGCAACGCGAAATCCGCCGTACACCAATTTGATGAGGACAGACGGACTGTAGTCAGAGCCCTTGAGGTATCCATTCGTTACCAGCTGGTCAGCCTCAGATTAAGCTATCCAATTATTATTGTATACTTTAGGAACCCACGTTGACTGTCGCTGACTTACACAAGGTGTAGTTCGCAAAGGAGCCATGTCATACAGCTCAAATACCAACGTCTTTGACCTGGAGAATGTAGACCCCGTCAGCGGTCTTCTTAGTACATTGCGCCATGGAGGTGGAGGTTCCATAATGGCAAGCAAGAAGGAGCGTCATTCTGCGATGTTGGAGACGCGCACCCCTTTCTTTGACCTCACGGGGCAATTTCAGGTCAGCACCTGACGTATTCTTCCAATAAACCTTAGCCTTCGCATCCTGCACCAAAAAGCTGGGCACTGTGCAGAGTTCCGACTGTCAACCAGCTGGTGATGTCATGGCGAGACCACAGGTGCGCCGGCCTCAAGTAGCAGCGCTATTCGTGTGAGACGCAATTATAAAGCTTGTTTCAAACTGCCACGGTTTCGCAGAGGCCCCTCACGCTCGTCAAGGACGCCAAACATCCCGCCACGCTTTTTTCATCGTCGTTGACAAGTAAGTGCCTTTCGGGCTGTGCACCGTATCAGTAATAACTATGTGTGCAAACCGCTCGTGCCCGCGCTGACAAGTTTCGCCTTTGGGCCGCCGCGCAGACGCCTGGCAATCGACAGTGCCGTCATCCAACACAAGCGGCCTTCGCATGATGCGGTGATACTTCATCGCTCCATACCCAACGATAGTGCGATAGTGCCAGATATGTGACATCAGACTAGATGCATAGTAAGCGACCATGGGTCCTGCGACCATGGGACGCATTAGTGCAGATTAGAGGGTCAAAATACCCTGTTTCGTGGTCGATCATTTGTGTCAGGCCGTTGGTATTCATTCCTACTAAGCTGCTGTCAAAGTAGCAATACGATGTTCCATCTCATCCGGGGTTGCGGTGGTTGAGGCATGTCGTCTGGCTACCAGTTATAACTGCAAACCCAGCACACCCACCCGCCCCTTTGCATTTCTGTAGTGCCTTTTTTGCTGGGGTTGTTTACTGCACTGTTGGCCAACTCAAGGCGGTCAACGCTGCCATTGCCACAAGCATCTTGCCAATCTTGTTATTAGTGCTGTTCTGTGCTGTTCAACTAGAGCCAAACGAGATCCCAGTTGGAATGGCTCTTGAGTCTTGGCGGCCAGGTCATGAGGATGGCATCTATTGTCGCTTCTGTATATGTTACATGTCAGTTGTAAGACAGTCCGAGACCAAGAGTTTCGAGGACATGACATCCGTACAGCGCTAATGTGTTCTTGGTCAAACGCTCTGCATCCTTCTCTCTCCTCCGTGGACACCCACCCCATTTAGGCACTAATATCCCCGTATAGCTGTAACGAGGTACCACAGTCATGCCAGTAACCGCTGCTCAGGCCGAGCAAAGTGCGCTTGGTGCATAAGCGGAAAGATTAGGAGAAGAAAGCTCCCACAATATTAGGTACAACAATACAATTGCGAAATGCTACTCATTGATGCGCCATTCACCAAACGCACGCAAAACCCTGTTGAGAATGTCACACAAAAACATGGATATCCGTTACCCACGAACCACCAGCCCACCGCACCCTGGTACAGCGGATACATCAGATCGTTGACGGCAGGGGCCGCTTGTCGGGTGGCGTGAACTGCGACGCAGCCGCGTCCGAGAAAATCACCTTTGGTGAGTAGAACTGCAGGTACCGGCGCTCATCCGCCAGGAGCTCTCTCATTCGGACCGACGTGTAATTTGTACTACCCAGCAGCGACGACCATTCAGGCATTGCTGCGCCTGACGCCTTCGCCGTGCCTGCTTCTGCAGGCACGGCCTGCGAGGCCTCCATGCCACCGTCCGCGACGGCACCGCCACCATCCGCGACCGGTGGCGCCGCGCAGGGCCTCTCCCCAAACAACGCCGCATTGTACTCGCTGACCAGGGTGTGAGTGACGATGCCCAGCCAAAAGTAGTTTATGGTAAGGTGGAAGTTGTCCTTCTGCAGCGCTTGCAACCCATCCAGCGCCATGGCCCCGCCGCGCCGGCGGCCATGGTGCTTCAGGCAGCAGTAGATGGACCGCAGCAGGCACTCGTGGTTCCAGCGGTCCAGGGTGCGCGCCAGAAAGCGCTCCAGAAACACCGTGTCCGTCATCTGGTTGGATGAGGCGCCAGCTGGAGGCGAGTCCTTGGCCTCCTGCATGGCCCGGTTGAAGCGTCGTGCTGGCCAGTTAGGGTCCGAACGCTGCTTTGGGGCTCGATCTCGCCCTGGAAGCATCAAGGCGCATTCAGCCTCCACAGGCGCCTACACATCTAAGCTTTCTTGACCCGCCGTATTAGTGCTTCCCCAGTTCCCCCACGCACGGTCCCCTTCCTGCCCGCCCGCGCAACCCTTGCCTGCTTGATTGACAACGACGCCAGATTTGTGATGATACTGGGCAGTGGCCGCTGCGGGGTACGGGCCCGGGGGAAGGGATGGGGCCCGCCGCGCGGCGAGGTTAAGAAGTACCGTAGGTGAGGTTGAGTCGGTCTCGGTGGGCGCTGCTGTGGGACATTACAGCACGTCATGTTGAGACTCGGGTAAGGGGAGGTGCACAGCCCGTAGTATTCAGTCAGGATCAACCCATCTCCCTAAACGCAAGTACATGTGAGAAGCAGCGGTCAGACTCGCACCATGCCCCCTACCTTATCCGGCAGCACCACACTGGCGCGTGACTCAGGCGACTGCGGTGGCATAAGGCATATACGATGCAAGTGTATGTTCAAAGTGGCAGGGCGCTGTGCGACTGCTATCTTGATCAGAAGGACAGCAGTCCACGAAGAGGCTAGTTAAGCAAGTTCAAGCTCGAGCGCATACAACGGCCATAACGTGCCCCGTCAACGCTGGCAAGCGGCGATTCCTGGAAGACGGCTGTGGGAAGGAGGACGTATGAGGAGGGCCACTTGGAGGCGCTGATGCGCGAGAACCAATGACTTTTGTACTCGGTGGAATGAACTCCCACTGGATGTGTGCGCAAGCATGTGCCTGACAAACATGGCGCCCTCGCCCGCCCGCCGTCCGCACCATCAGCATGAGCTTCTTCGTGTAGTAATGCAGGAAGAGGCCGCCGTTGGTAAGTTGCGGATTGAGCAGCAAGAAGAGGCGGAAGTCGGGAGTAGCCCCTGTACGAGGGGGCCGGTGAAGGGCGCGCGGTTGGATTCGTATCCGGCCCCGATAGAGGTGCTGGCTAAGCCAGGATTCTCTTGGGTGTCCACTCATGGGTTTCACCCCTCCCTGCCTCCGATCGAAGGTGGGTAGGGTTCAAGCCAACGCGCCGCAACCCTCACGCACCTTCCGGCAACTTCTGGCTCGCGATTGCGTAATGCACCATGTGCGCCCAAAAGTACGTCATGGTCTCGTGGTAGGTGGTGCCCGTCTTGCGCTTGGTCACCGGACTGGACTCGATGAAGGCCCGGATGGCGGCGTGGATGCGCGCCAGCCCCTGCCGGCGGCCCAGCCGCGTCAGATACAGCCACGCAAGGCGCAGGTGTGTCCGGTGGTCCCACACCTCTAGGCTGAAGTCCTCCAGCTTCTGCGGTGCGGTGCCATGAGAGAGAGGACAAATCACACCATACGTGCTTCGGGCCGCCAATATATGCATCCCGCATGCTGCCCCAGAGCACTCCCTGGAGCTCATCCCGTGGAGCTCACCCCGTACGACGGGGTTGCCGGCCAGGGAGCGCATGTTGTCCAAAAGATGACAGAAAAACGGCCGTGAGGCACGTGTCTGCCCCTTGTACCCCGCCCGCCCGGCGCCTTTCCTGGAAACCCCTCTCACCGTTAGGAACTCGTCGTCGGGTTCGTCCACCACCTGCAGCCACCGCTCCAACACATCGGGCTCGCTGGGGCTGTCGCCCGCATCGCCAACAGCACCAGCACCAGCAGCAGTGGGGCCAGCGGCGGCGCCAGCAGACGCGCTCTTGCTGCTGGCGCCTTTCGCACCAGCAGCAGCCTTTGCCGGCTTGGCGGCAGTGGGCCGCGGATGCCGCACCACTGCCGTGATCCAATCGAAATGCGCCTGGGTGACCTGGGGGCGTGGGTAGGGGGGAAGGAGGAGGAGGTGCGGAACACCGGAAGGTGGCAAGTGCAGAGGTGGAGGGCTGAGGGCTCCGCGTGTGAGGCGACACCGCCGAGTGGTGCCCTGGCGGCGAGGAACAGGGAATTCAGGGACCGCACCCTACTGGCTGCCGACCCCTGGGTCGTCATCACCGCCTACCATCCAACCCGCCGCCCACCTTCTCGTTATACAGCTCCCCAGGTAGACATGTCCATGTGCGCCCACCCAACACCTCTGGCAGCCGCAGTCGCTCCGAAACCTGGCTGGCTGACATTGCGCTCGGCAGATCCTGCGAGTGGTAGGGACGGGCGCGGGGACACACGCTCCCAGCTGCCTCGGCAAGCACTTCCAAGTCTGGCTGTCCGTGTGCCCTGGTTACCGTGGGGTGCGCTGGCCGGAGGCGCCATGGGACCAGACATCGGGGTCGCCGCTGTCGCGCGGACGGATGCCTCCACGGCGGTCAATGATCCACGGCGGTTCCGGTGGATGCGGTCGCTGCCACGTCGCCCGGTCAGGTGACGCGCTTGGCAGGTAGGCCGCATGTCATGCTGTACGGCGCCATACTCGCAGTACGCCATTTCCAGGCGGGAGCTCCCTCAGCCTCCCCAGGATCCCCCCCCGGACCGACCTGCTTGCTCGCTATCACCAGCCAGAAGGCGTCGTTCAGCTCCGGAGCCTCCGCCAGCCGCACGAGCTCTTCAAGCATCTGCCGTGGCACGACACGGCACAGCGGGCGGGCGGGCGGGCGGGATGACATAGTCCAAGTCTTTTTTGAGGCGCTGCTACCTGCTGCGAGGGCCGCGTCTACTTTCGTGACAGGCTGGGTCGGAGGAGATGCCCAACACCACGTGTACGACATGCGTACAGGGAGCTCACTGGCCCTAGTGCGTGTATCGCTTCCATTCCTCATCAACGAGTGCCCGCCCCGCGGAGACCCGTTTGCGCTGTACCTCGTCCATCCGCTCATGGTCGACCGCGGACACAACCAGTACGACACAATGGGTGTTCTGGAAATAGTGCCGCCAAAGGGGCCTTATCTTGTCACAGCCGCCGACATCTGTTGCCAAATCACGGACACAGGCGGGCACAAAGTGTACTTGAAACGAGACATGTTTAATAAAGGAAAGACCCAGCCCGCAAGGGCATGCATGTGTTTGGAATACAGGCGACGCCGTAAATTTGGTTCGTGCTCTTGCTGCACAGCAAAGGCTGGTCACCGACCGCCTTCACTGCCATCGAGCTGCGGGCACACACCCGGCAGCCCGTCCTTTCCCCTCGCGCCTTTCGGCCCCCCATGAAAATTGGCCCTGGCCCTGCACTAAGCTGGGTTTCGTCCCCTTCCTGCACACGCACCCCAAATTGTCAGCTCGCAGCCATTGTGCTCGACCGTCTCGACGTTAAAACCGATTGTTGGAATGGTTGTTATGCGTTCTCCAGGAAGTTTTTTGGAATAAAGCCATGATGTCCTCCCTGCCGCGTCGAGGCCCATGCAGAGCAAGCGAAACTGGTCGGGATTTTCAGGGAAGAGGCTACGAAGCATTTTGGTTACGAAGGACGCCATATTAAACGCAAACTTCGGCGCGGCCGTCCAGTAATAACGGTGTTATGGGATGGTGGCATCAATGTCTTCTAAGCAAGAAGCATCATTATTCTGGCTCTATCCTATTCATGCTCATCAATGCCTTCGAAGGCATATCATAGGACGAGCAGCTTCTCTGACACGTCGCCGAACGGTCAACTTCGTCGTAACAAACGACAAGCCGTACATACCCTGACAAACTTTGGGGCTTCAATACTTTTATATCCCCTTTGTACAACGCATTGGATCGCGGTCCATTAGCTTCCTGGCTTGTCTGGGCCTTAATGGTTCCAAATATCCAAAAGCTTGTAAATAATCAATAAACTGGTCATCTAATGGTTTGATTAGGTATTTCTGTAGAAGTGCGATACTATACAGCCATCGACGTCACCTGCTAGGGCAGGCTATGCGCGTGCCTTGACCTGATTCGCTCTATCGACTGCATTGCTGATTGCTAGCTGCAATGTCGTCTACGATGGGTCAGCATAGCACAATGCGCACTGGCAGCAGGGCTTCCGGTACTTACAGACGCTTGCAATCGAGTCGCCCTTTCACCCCAAACTCACTGCCACCACGGGGGCAAGCTCGTTGTGCAGCTTTGCTGGGGCTGGATAAATTCTTCAAGAGGTGAGCGTGCGTAAATCGCCTCCTCCCACCACGCACCTCCGCATGGACCTCGCCTTGATGGCCTGGCTCAGGCGGAAGCGCGTCGGGCTTGCGTTTGGCAGAGGCCAGTCCAGCACAGCTCTTGGTATCGCACGTATCATGGTCCCTGAGCATAAAGACCTGCATCCCCTACCCACCCCACGTACCACTACCCTCGAACAATCAGCAGCGCGCCAACACAGCAGCAGCCGCGTTACGATGACCTGCCGGACCTGGAGCCGGACTTCCAGGAGTGGCTGCGGAAGGAGGGCGTGTCCACCCAGCCGGTGAGGAAGCGGCCGCTGCCTAGAGGCGCAGGCGATCAGGCCATATCTCTTCGCGCTGCCCTTCCCATCCCATCCCCCTACGTCACCTGCCGCTGCCTGCTTCACCTGGAGCGGCCCTCCAATCTCGCCGCACTGTCCTCACATCCCCGCAAATAGCCGAGGTCCTCATCCTTTCCCTCCCGACGTGCTCCTCCAACCCCACTCCCCAGCTGCTGCTGCGGCAGTGCGGTCGGGAGGGTCGGGGCCTGGTGGCGGACCGCCCCCTCCCCCGGGGGGAGGTGCTGCTGCAGCTGCCGGACTCGCTGCTGCTGACTGCGGAGCGAGCGGCGCAAGGTGAAGGGGTGACAGGCCGAAGGGCTTTGCTGGGGTGTGACGGGGACATGGAAATTTACGGTCGGAGGAGCGTGGCTGTGGAAAGCGCGAGCTGGGCCGCTGCGGCAGCTGCTGCGACCACGCCACTACCTGCCTCCTCACCGCCGCCGCACCTCCGCCCCCGCCCCACAGAGTCCTGCATGGCCCCCCTGCTGCGCACCCTCTCCTCCGCGGGAGCCAGCACCAGTGCCCCGGGGGCCTCCCAGCAGCCACCGCCCCAGCTAGGCCCCCTGCCGCTGCCCGAGTGGAGCCTGCTGGCTCTCTACCTGGCGGAGCTGCGCTGCCGGCTGGCTGCCGGGGACACGTCATCACGCTGGTCGGCGTACGGGGCGGTGCTGCCGCAGCGGCCGGGGACGGTGCTGGACTGGCCGGCCAAGGAGGTGAGGGGCGGGGATTGCGGAGGGGGCGGGGATTTGCGAGGAAGGGGTGGGCAGGGGGGTGCCGGTGTGCGCAGCTTCATGTCGCGTGGGCGCTGACGGAGGGGGCGGGAGGGGCAAGGGGATAGGAGCGGGGGAAGGGGAGCCGCTGCCCAGGCGCTCGCCTCTGCTCCTGCAAGCCCCGCACCCCAAACACCTTTATAACCCTAAAAGCTTTGGGAGGACTCAGCTCTGTCGCCGCTCTTGGCCTTGCGCGTCCCCACCTGACCCGGCTCTCCGACCTCCCAACCAACATGCGACCCCCAACCACCAGGCTAAGCAGCTGCTGCGCGGCTCCCCGCTGCTGCGGCTGGCTGACTCCCTCACCGCCGCCGCCGCCGCCTCCTGGTCGGAGCTGGAGCCGCTCATCGCCAGGGCGCGGGCGGAGGGGCTGGTGCCGCAGCACGTGACGCTAGCTAAGGTACGGGCGGGCGGGGCGGGGCGGGGCGGGGCTCGAGGGAAACCCGTGGGTGTCCGAAAAAACGTGGCGGGGCGGGGCGGGGCGGGACGGGGCAGGGCAGGGGAGAAACCCATGGCGGGCAGGGTGGGGCAGGGCAGAGAAGGGACCCGTGCACTGGGGCGGGGCGGGTGTCGAAATGGCAGCCGGGAGGCAAGACAAGTCAGAGCCTTGCCCGCCCCCCCCGACCCGCCGTACGGCGTTTGGTCCCTGCTCGGTCCCCGCTCCTTGCCTCTTACCAACGTCCCTTCCAACCCCCCCCAAATCCCTCCGGCCCCCCTGCACACCTGATACGCAGGCCGACCTGGACTGGGCTTTCGGTGTGCTGCTGTCCCGCTGCATCCGCCTGCCGGGACGGGGGGAGATGCAGGTGCGAGGGGTGCCGTACCGTATCGTACCATACCGTACCTCCCGCGGCTCTGTTCCCTCACGCACCCTGGCACACGGCCCCCGGTGACCGCACCTGGGGCCCCGCTGGGTTGGTTGCCTCCAACCTCGGTTGCCCCTTGGTGGCCCCACCCACCCACACATACACCCACACATACACCCACACATACACCCACACATACACATACACATACAGATATACACACACACCCTCCTCCACAGGTTCTGGCCCCCTGGGCCGACCTGCTCAACCACGACGTGGCGGCGGAGGCAGGCTGCCACCTGGACTGGGACACGGGGGCGGGGGCGCTGCAGCTGCGGGCGGATCGGCCCTACGCAGCCGGGCAGCAAGTGTGTGAGTGGGCGGGGTATGAGAGGAAACCCGTGGGTGGGCACTGAGGGGGTGAGGATGGGGCAGTGGGGCAAGCGGTGAGGGGTAAGGAAGGGGGGCCAAACGTATAAGATGCGGGGCTGGTATAGTCTAATATACCGAGAGCGATGGTCATGGTGTTACCGTAATCACGTATAGCCGTTAGTCGGCCCGGGCCCGCTGTCTGCGGCGCCCAAAAGGTGTCATCCCGCGCCACCGCCGCCTCGCCCTCCGCCGCGGCCGCCCCTCTTCCCCCGCAGACGTGTCGTACGGCCCCAAGAGCAGCGGCGAGCTGCTTCTGAGCTACGGCTTCTGCCCGCCTCCCGCCGCGAACCCGCATCAGGACTACAAGATGCGGCTGGCGGTCAACAGGGCGGCGGACCCGCTGGCGGAGCTCAAGGTGCAGGCGCTGGCGAGACACGGTGAGGGGGGCGGGCCGGGGCAGGGGAGGGGAGGGGAGGGTCGAGGCAGGGGAGGGGAGGGGAGGGTCGAGGCAGGGGAGAGGGTGGATGTCGCGGAGGATCTATCGATGATGAGGGGGGCCATAAAGACCGGTTACACGACATGGGTATAATAGCTGGCGCGTTGTCGGGGGGAACAGGGGGCAAGCAAGGGGGGTCGCGCATCGCAGCACACGCGCGCACATGGGCTGCGGAACGCAACGCGCGGGGAGGGCGGCACCTGAGACGACCACTAAAGGCGTCCGCGTCGACCCGTGGGTCGGTGTGTGGGTCGCAGGGCTGCCTGCCGAGCTGGAGTTCCCCCTGAAGCTGGACGGCCTGCCCGAGGGGCTGCTGCAGTACCTGGCGCTGCTGGAGGCGAGGCCGAAGGTGGCGCAGGTAGGAAGAGGCGGTGTTGTACGGCAGAGGTGTTGTGCCGTACCAGCGAGCGGGCGAACCGGGGTGTCTATGGCGGGTTGCTGGCTGGGCCCCGTGCGGCGGCGGGTGGTGTTGGTGGTCCAGGCTCGCCCGGCAGGGCGCTGTTGGACACCTGTTGCAGAGCCGGACCGCCGGCCGGCCTGAACCGTCCTGTCCCCCCCCTGGACTCCGCTGATGACCCTGCCGCTCCCGCCCCAGGAAACCCACGACCTGGCGGCGCTGCTGTTCGAGGGCGGCACCTTCCCTCTGCTGGACGGCGAGGATACACTGGCGGTGGCGCTGAGGAGCCTCAAGAGCCGCTGCGACATGGCGCTTAGAGGTGGGGAGGGGCAGCTGGGGAGAGGTGGAGAGGGGGCAGCAGGGGGAAGGGAAGGGCAGGGGAGAGAAGAGAGTATGTCGCCGCCTGCCTTCACACGGGTACCGACGCACTGGGCCTTGTTCTGTTTCTCGGACCTTGGGACATCCTGCTTATCACGTTACCCTACCTGTCGCCAGTAGCTAGTGACGTCCACCTGAAGTCCTGATGCCACCACCACCACCACTCGTCTGCGCAAACCCACCATCAACACCTCTGCCACCACCATTCCTCAGCCCAAACCCAGCATCAACACCTCTGCCACCACCGCCACCACCGCCTCCACCACCAGAGTACCCGACCAGCATGGAGGTCGATCAGGCGCTGGCGGCGGGGGCGGCAGCAGCAGTTGCCAACAAGCCGCCGCGAGGACCCCGCCGTGCCGCCATCAGCACCAGCGGCGTCGCTGCCTCGGCGGCACCGCAGGCGCCCGCGCCGCAGGCTGCGCCGTCCGCCGCTGGTGGCTCTCTGACTCTGGGAACGGAGGACGTGTCGATCAGCTCGGTGCGCGCTGCAGCGGTGGCGGGCATCCGGGTGCGAGAGCGGCAGATCCTGCAGCGCATCCAAGCCAGTGCGAGTGCGCAGCTGGCGGAGGTCAAGAGGGCGGCCAGGGCGAACCGCCGGTGAGGAGGCGGGACGACCACAAACGGAATAGTTGCACCGCAAACGTACGAGAGTAGTACGACGAGGCGGGCGCACGAGTGTGCGAGGTAGGAGCAAGCACTGAACCCTGAAGAGGGGTCGGCAAGCGGAGAGCAGGCAGGACGGGGGGAAGGGGCTGGTGGAGGTGGTCCGTGTGAGTCACGCCGCGAGGTTCACTGCGCAGTTTTGTGGTTTTGGAGCGCGGAGGCGAGGCGCTGGCTGTCCGTGTGGGGAGAGGAGGTTCCGTGTGTGCTGATCGGCGTCTGGTGTATTTTGTGGGTCGGAGCTGTGGAGGTACCGGGGGAGAGTGCGTGCTAGAGTGATGGTGTGGGTTGCGCAGGATGCGGAGTTGGAGGCGGCGGGAGAGGGGGGAAGAGGGGAGGAAAATGACCATACGACACGGCTTCCGCGGCCGCCTGCTGTGTCGCTGTGGCGACGAACGAGAGGAACGAGAGCGATGTGATTCGACACCTTGACGATGTGGACTACCTGTCGCTGGACAGCGGGCGGGGAGGCAGGCTGAGGCGCTGGGGGCCTGCGCGAACACCCACCCACCGGCCATTAAGTTGACTGTGGGCCCGACTGCGGGCCCGACGGTGCCTGGATGTAGCGTACGCCCTGGTAAACCCCGGTGGGGGAGCGCGTTGGTTAGTGCTGACGGCGACTGCCGCTGTGGTAACAACACTTCGCTGCTCTTGAAAGCCAACCAACCTACGACGATGCTCCCAGAAGGTTGCGGCCCGTGCAAGTTCAGAGCCTCTGCCCCTCGGACGACTCTCTCTGAGGCCGCCCTACCGGCACCAGCCCGTGTCATAACAGTCCCTGGCACCGCAGCCTACCGCAGCTGCCGACGGTCGCCAACACCAACTCAGCACGAAGGTAAGCCAGCCACTCCGCTAACGCACGATACCGCACGCGCCCCCGCTGCCCCTCCCCCACACCTGGCAGGCCAGCCCCCCCGCCCTGCGCCTCTTCGCGCTGCCCCCACCACCACCACCATCATCACCGCCATCTTGCCCCCCACCTAATGGTGGCCTCTCTCCATCCACTTTCCCCTTCACTTTCTCGCCGCCGCTCCTTCGCCCCTCATTCACTCCTCCTTCACTCCTCCTCCGCCCCTCCTTCGCCCCTCCTCCACTCCTCCTTCACTCCTCCTTCACGCCTCCTTCGCCCCTCCTCCACTCCTCCTTCACTCCTCCTTCACGCCTCCTTCACTCCTCCTTCGCGCTCACGCCCACCTTCTCCTCCCCCGGCCCCCGGATCACCGCCGCACCCAGCTCCTCCTTGACCCGCGGGTCGGCCCGCACCACAGAGCCGCTGGCCAGGCCGCTGACCGGGTCGGTGACCACGGGGATGGCGCCGTGATAGTAGTCCAGGGAGGGGCCGCCGTAGTCGGCGCCCTGGTTGGTGCCCTCGTGGGGGCCGCTGGACAGGGAGGAGTCCAGCTGGGCGGAGGTCAGGGAGGAGCCGCTGCCGGGCGGGGCCGACCGGGAGGGCGGCGCATCTCCCGAAAAGAACTCCGGCAGGTTGGGGCCTGCGGAGGGACGTGGGGAGGGGAGGCGGCGGGGGCCGAGAGGACTAGGCGCGGAGTGAGGGGGGTGGGTTTGCAACCGCAGGAGTATGGGAGGGAGAGGTGTATAGGCTGTTCGGTTTGGAAAGCGCGGGCGCGTGTGGCCAGGCGGCCTGGAAACTCCCATCCTGCGCAGCGTGTCAGCGTCTGCCCCATCCCCGGGCTCGGGCCCCCGCCGCCTCAGCTACGGCGCACCTTCGCGTCCGGGGGTGTTCCGCTCCACCGCGGGCTGATCGCGGAACTCCTCCTCCACCATCTCCGGCATGTCACCCGTCATATGCGGCATGTCGCCCGTACCCGGCTCGTCCTCTGCGGGCGTGGTTGGGGGCCAGGGCGGCGGGAGAGGCTGGGAGGCGGGCTCGGGACGAAGGAGGACAAGTGAAGACGGGGGGATTTCAAGATGTTCTACTGCGCGGGAAACGGGCGCCCCTCCGCCACATCCCAGCCCCGCATTGTGCGCCAGATGCGCTGTTCACTTGCCCGTGATGTCGATGTGTCCCCGCGCCGTACGCTCGATCTTGTCAAGTTCGTACACCGGGTGGTTGCCGGTTGCCAGCCCTGCAAGCGGCGTCCAGCATTTGAAGGATCAGGTGAGGCGGGTGGACGTGCTTATTAGCAGGGGGCAGGGTTTGGATTTGGGGATTGGGGGTGCGGAATCAGACGCGCAATCTGTCAGTAAGAAGCAGCAGTCGGCAGGGCCTCAGCGACTGAGAAGTGCGTAGTGCTGCGTAGCCTAGCAGAGACGCGGAATGCCAATCGGCAGCGGCCATTGCCTATGGAGGCGGACGAAGACGACAAGAGATACGAAAATTCGTCAGCAAAAATGCCCAAATTGTTCCTGGGCCGCAGTTGGTTCGCAAAGGCGCGCCGACCCATGGGTCCGCGCTCCGACTCGCCGCGCTTACCCCTGCCGTGACACTGGTGTGCAGAGGTATGGGCTTGATCACCACCTAGCGAAGACACTGTTGCGTCCACGACCGCCGGCATGGCGCCGCAGAGCGTTGGCTGCAGCCACCAGCCGTGCTTTGAGGCGATTTGGCTGGCGACCGTGCCGAGCTTAAGGACGCCTGGCATACTGGTCTACTTGCTTCCAGTAGGAATACGCGAATCAATTTTCCAAAGATGATTATCCGGCAGAAACATGTGTGCTTGGCAAATGATAAAGAAGTCGTCGCGCTGCGTTTTGAGGCGCTCGCACACCGCGATGACGACACCACCTCCTCGACAGCTTTCGGCAGTCCGGGATAGTTAAACTTGGAACTGCAATGCCATTCCGCACACTCCTTTTCACACCGTTTTATCTTGCCCTTGGCCGCCCGCGAATGTTGTCTTGTGAGTAGCATATTGCCTGAAAGCATCTCGATCGGCCGGCAGCGCCTGCTTTCCCTCCTTCCGGAGGCCCCCCTCGGACCCTTCGCGGTAACGTCCGGCCGCATATGAGGCGCCTATTCGGCCGACGACGCGCCCGGCAGCAGCAGCAGGAAGAACAGCAGGAGCAGCAGCAGCAACTTCAACAGCAAGAGCGGTCACAAGAACGGCAACCACAGCAGCAGAAGCATCCACACCAAGGAGGACCGCAGCAGCCGCAGCAGCAAGAGGCGCCTTTACATTTAACCGCCCGCGAAGCCTCCAGCCTCGAGCCCGCTGAGTCATTCCGAGGCGTCCGTCCCTCGGCCGGCGCCGCAGCTCACCCCCCCGCGGGCCCTGCGCAAACGCCGCCTGACAGCTCAGCCGCGGCGCAGCAGCTCGCGTTCACCACCGCTGCCGCACCTCGCGAACTCATTCCCCCGCAGTCGCCGTCTCAGCCCGGACCACAATTGGAGCTGCACACCACCGGCAGCGGCCGGCAGCTGTGGCGCCTACCTACCTTTGAGCTCCAGAACAGCGGGACCGTGCAGAGCCCCGGCCATCGAGGAGCACCGCTGTCGCCGCCGCCACCGCAGCATCCGCAGCAGCAACAACAGCAGCAAGAGCAAGAGCCGTCCTTCTCAGCTGCCCGGGGCGGCCCCTCCGCCCAGTCCGCCGCCGCCCAGTCCGCCGCCGCCCAGGCCGCCGCCGCCGCCGCCACCGCCTGGCCGCTGAACTCCCAAATCGGCATGGCCACGGCGGCGTCGCCGAAAAGATCCGGCGCCATGTCGTACAGCCCCGAAGACACAGCCCACGCCGACCAGCGGCACCACGCGGTTGGCGCCGGCGCTGCTGGCGGACCCAAGCAGCCGCCACCACCACCACCACCACAGCAGCAGCAACACCAACACCAACAGCAGCAACAGCAGCAGCAGCAACAGCAGGCGAGGCGCGTGCAGCGAGTCGAGCGCCGAGACGACCGCCGCGACACCGCCCCCGAGACCCCCTTCCTCGCCCCGCCCCTGCAAAACCAGCAGGTGCTGTACCAGCCCAGCACCGGCGGCGGCGCAGCAGCGCACCGCGCCGCCAGCCGCGCCAGCAGCGTCACGGGTACGACAGCCGGAGTGCCGTACAGCGCCAAGGTGGAATTGGATCTGGACGTGGCGGTGGTGGGTGCCGGCGTGACGGGGCTGGCCACTGCGCTGGCGCTCAAGCGCATCCACCCCCGACTGCGGGTCAAGGTGCGTCGCCGCCGGGGCGCCGCACCCTCTGCACTGACTCACCGTGGTGTTAATTAGGCAGGGGCATTAGGAAAGAGGCGGGGCACCGGTGAGGACGGTCAGCAGTGCGGAAAGAGCGAGGGAGTAGGGGAGGAGAGGAATCGGGCAGCACCCGCCCCCGCCCCTACCTGCCACGAAACACACTCCCCGCCGCCCCGCAGGTCTTCGACCGCCGCCCCGCGCTGGCGGGACCGGATCGCAAGTACGGGTCGTACTGCCGTCTGGAGCCCAACGGTCTGCGCGCCGCCGCCGCCATCGACCCCCGGCTGCGTCAGGCCATTCTGCGGCACGGCCTGCGGGCGCGCCCCGTACTCATCCACGACACAGACGGTACGACAACGCGAGACCGTACGGCGGAACGTGCCACGGGTTCGGCCTAGCCTCAGCTACTATCCCCATGCACGCGCACACATGCCGCTGACCCAAATTCCAAACATGGTAGCATCTAGCACATGTTTGGTAGTATTTATATTTCTGTTCGGGCTTAAGGCGAGGAGCGGCAGGCGAGAGCGGTTTCGCGCGTTCGTGCGTCCGCAGCAGCGGAGCACTGCACGCAAGAGAGAATCGCCAAGGACCTTCCACAACGCCCCTTCCCCGTTCCCCCCCTCTCGTCCTCGCCCCCCCCTCCCTGGCGCGCAGGCAGCCTCATCACCCGGCTTGAGGAGCGCAGCACTGGGGCGATGCGGCGCTTCGGGGAGCCGTACGTCACCATCGGCTGGTACGAGCTGGAGCAGGTGCGCACAGGGCGGGCCGGGGGTCGGCAGTAGCAGCGGCGTGGCGGCAGCAGCAGCAGGGTGTCGGCAGCAGCAGTAGCAGCACGGTAGGGGGCACCCGTGGCAGCAGTTGTGGCAGCGCCATCCACGCACCCGCGTTCTTTGCACCCTTCCGCTGCCTTCACCTCCCTTGGATGATCGCCCTCATGGCATGGCTAGGTCAAACCCAAGGCACGGCGGGGCGCCGTGGTGTGTATGCGCTGCAACGCCCCGTCTCACAGGCCGCCGCTGCCGGGGTCCAACTCCTAACCCTCAACTGCCAACTCCCAACTCCCCCCCGCCCGCAGGCGCTGCTGTCGCTGCTGCCGCCCGACACGGTGCAGTACGGCGCGCAGTACACTGGCCACCGGGAGCGGGACGACGCCACCTACATCACCTTCAGGTGGGGGCAGCTGTCCCGCCACCGCATTCCGGGGGGGCTTAGAGAAGGGGCAGCAGGGGAGGGGACAGCAGGGGAAGCGCGCGCGCCATCCTTTTTGCTCCGTCCGGTCAAACAGCAACACAAACAAGAGACGTGCTCATAAGAGACGTGCTCACAGAAAGCGTGCTCGCAGAAAGCGTGCTCACAAAACGCGTGCTTACACACACGACCCCCTACCCCTACCCCCTGCCGCCCCCGCGTGAACCCGCCCACTCAGGCGCACCGGTCCGAGCGCGTTGCGCGGGGGCCCCGCGACTGCTCTGACCGGCCAGCTGCAGCCGCCTCAAACCCCATCGGCCGACAAAGCACCAGCTGGTGCCGTAGCCGCCGCCGCTGCCCCCTCCGCCGCCTCCAGCTTCCCCTCCCTGGTCCGCGCCGGCTTCCTGGTGGCGTGTGACGGACCCTTCTCAGACGTGCGCAAGCGGGTGGTGCGCGACGGCGACCCGCAGTACGACGTAAGTGTACGGCAAGCTAGGTGCAGTTTCACGCGCCCTCCGCTGCTGCTGCCCCGCCGGCGCGCAGTAGCGGCCTCCTAGCAGCTGGCATGATGTGATCTGGTGTGATGCGACGTAGTGTTTGGTTGTGTGTGGGCGCGAGACGCCGCTATGGCCGGTGTGTGTCCGACCACATGTCGATTCTGCTCGAAAGCTGAAGCCGGATCCGCGCTGGCTGGCTCGTGCAGGGTGTGGTCAAGTGGCTTGGGCGTCTGCCCGGCGACGACGTGCCCTCCCTGCCGCTGGACTTCAACGCGGTGTGGCTGTCCCCGGGCCGGACCTTCTTGTCGCACTCACTGGCGGGGGGCGATGTGGCGTGGGAGGCGGTCGTGACGGACCCGGACCTGCGGGAGCTGGGCTTCAGGTGCGTGCGGCTTCAGTTGGCTGGGCGTTCAGGTGGGTCGGTGTTCAGGTGGGTCGGTGTTCAGGTGGGTCGGTGTTCAGGTGGGTGCTCAGGTGGCTGGGTGTTCAGGTGGGTGTTCCGGTGGGTGCGAATGCCTCCCAGCCACTGGCGCCACAAGCTCGCTCCGACCCCCCCGCCACTCTGCTCCCCACCCGCCCCCGCAGGTACAACACCGTCTCCAAGCGGGTGGAGCGGGTGATGACTCCCCTGCGCACCACCTCCCTCCGCAGTGCCAGTCTGAGGGAGCCATCACTGGGGGTGCCAAAGTAGGTGCGGGGCCGCGGGGGTGAGGTGGGGGCGAGGTGGGGGCGAGGTGGGGGCGAGGTGGGGGCGAGGTGGAGGCGGAGTGGAGGCGAGGTGGGGGCAACTTGGGGGCAAAGTGGGGCGAGGTGGGGGCGAGGTGGGGGTACCAAGGTAGGGGAGGTATGGCTACCTTACGTGGCGCCCTGCTGAATGCAATCAGGGGCAGGTGTCTTAGGACGGCAAGTCCGTCTGCCGCACCGTCACTTTCCTAAGGCCCTTCCAGCCCGCCTCACATTCTTGCGCTTTGCCGGTGGCTCCAGGCCGGTGGCTCCGAGCCGCCGCCCTCCGTACGGCGGGTTGGAGGACACAGCGCGGCGCCTCTTCGCCGGTGGCATCGGCCACAGCCCGGTCAGTGACGCAGCCGGCTCGCTGGCCGCCGCGGCGCCGCCGCCGGACGCTCTGCATGGCGACGTGTCGTACGACGGCGCAGCGGGCGCCGCCACGCCGGCTGCTGACGTCAGCTACCTGGACAGCGAGGAGCTTCGGAGCGACGAGGAGGAGGGGGGCGGCGAGGAGGGCGAGGGCAGCGAGGAGGAGGGGGAGGAGGACGCGCGCGGCAAGGGCGAGGTGCTGCAGGTGGGTGCTGCAGGTGGGGCTCGAACGGGGGTCCGAGCTGGCGAAATGAAGGGTAGACGAGTGGTGCGCTCGACTTACTAATTCAGGCCTCACGTGCCTCTCGCGGCCGTTTTGCCGCTCTTGCACAGTCACCACAACCACCGCAACCGCCGCCGCCTTTCCGCGCCCCCTCCCCCTCCTCTCGTCCCCCAGAAGCTGCTCACTCTGTTCGCCGCCTTCCCGCCCGAGGTGCGCGCCATGCTGCGCAACAGCCGGCCCTCGTGCGTGGTGGAGACGGGCGTGTGGGTCCGGAGGGCCAAGGACCTGCCCTCGGCGCTGGGTCGCGGCCGGGTGCTGATCCTGGGGGAGGCGGCGCACCCCATGAGGCCCTCCAGCCAGGAGGAGAACCAGGTGGGCGGCTGCGTGACCTCACATAGCAGTCACTCCCCGCATCAGTCTTAGCCTGTCGCTGACACCAGGAGCAGGAAAATATTTAATACCTGGAAGACTGGGTCAAGTGTAGGGCTCATGTTTGATGTAGCCCGCTGGAGGACTGGGTCTGGGTTTGGGGTGGGGCGCTAGGCGCGTGTCGGCACAGAAACATGATTGGAAGGTCGCAGGTGCGGCCGTCAGCCCACCGCCGTCGTCCCTCCGTCCGCACGACAGCGCCGCTGCCGCAAGTCCTGCCGCCCCGCCGCCCTGGCTGCCCCGCCGCCGCCCCCCATAAGGCCCTGGAGGACGCCGCCGTGCTGGGCTGGTGCGTGCAGCGCCACGGCCTCAACAAGGAGGCGCTGCGGCGCTACGAGGCGGAGAGGAAGCCGCGCTGGCGCCACGTCATGCAGGTACGGCAGGGGGGCCACGTCATGCAGGTACGACAGGGGGGCCACGTCATGCGGGTACGACAGGGGGGTTTACAAGAGAACCCACGACGCGGGGGGGGGGCGGGGCGCCCGGGGCGACAAGCGGCCCCCGGGCCCTCCCGGAGCGCTGACGACCCCCCCGGCGCACGTCGTGTTTCGGCATGGTTGGGCCTTATTCCCCTTCTTTTTGCCCTCCTCCCCGCGCAGCTGGCCATGGCCGCCAACTCCACACCCTCCGCCACCAGCTCCGGCCTCAGCCAGGCGCTGCTGGACTACAACTCCGCCCTGCACGGGGCCACCTTCCACCGCCTGCACCCGCCGCTGGGCTGGCAGCTCCTGGGGGCCGCGAGGCGGGCGCTGTGGCTCACGGCGCTGGCCGGTAGGCGGTCGGACGGTCGCGTAGTAACTCGTTTGTCCGGTGGGCCTTACTTGCGAGTTGGGGGCCCTGGGCCCTATGCCCATGCTACGTTGTAACGCAGTGGCCACCGGATTGTCTTTCGAAGCCACCGCAGGGGCTTAGCCCTCTGTTGGTTGAGTGTGAAGCTTCAGCTGCGCCAGCCGCTCCCTTGACATGCCCTCCTCGCCTGCCCCCACCACTGACGACCTCCCATCCACGTGGCCCGCAGGTGCAGCCGGCGGCATGTGGCTGGGCGCCGCGGCCCTGCTGCAGCGCTCCGGCCAGGAGCAGCTGGGCCCCTTCACCGCCGCCGCCGCCCTCCTGGACGACACACGCCGCCGCGTCGCCGCCGCCAGCGCCCGAGCTAGCAAGGTGGCCGCGGAGACGGGCAGCGTGGTGGCGGGAGTGGCGGCGGCCAGGGAGGCGAATGAGGCCGCCGCCAGGGCGGCCGCGGCGGCGGCGGCGCCGCCGCCGCCGCCGCGGCAGCGCTGGCGCTGGCTGCCCTGGTCGCGACGCCAGGCGGCGGCGGAGGTGGTCGTCGAGGCGGCGTCACCGGAGGCGGCGGAGGTGGAGGAGCTGACGGAGCCGGAGGTGGAGAGGCGGCCCTGGTGGCGGGTGGATAAGCTGGTGCGGCGCGCCAAAGGCAAGTGGAGTGGAAATGTGCGGGCACGGATTCCGCACCACGAACCTCGCTCGGCTGCGGCGCACACAAGCACAAGCACCTAACCGACGTCGAACCTGCGTGTTGGGATCTTTAGTGATGCTATTTTTGCTGTTTTTGCCGTGTGTTATTCAAGAATCCAAGAAGTAGCGACACACGAAACAGGAGAGGAAAACAAAAGCCCCTGCCGTGCCGTGCCGTGTCTCTTTTTGTGCCGTGTGTGTGTGTGTGTGGGTCTGGACGCAGCTCCGGTGGCGCAGGTCACAGCTGCGGTGGCGGCGCCGGCGGTGGTGGCGGTGGAGGGCATCAGCGGCGTCGCCGGCCGCGCCAAGGACTTCGTTGTCACCAAGGTGGAGGGCGCTGCAGTCTCCGCCGCCGCCACGGCGGCAGGCAGCGTCGGCGACGTCGCGCAGCGTGCCGTACAGCGGCGCCTCTCCCGCGCGCTGGGCGCCTTCTGACTGCCGCCGGCGGGCAGGGACGCATGGTATGGCGGCAGCGGCGCAGCGGCTCCTGCCTCGGGGTGGAACGACGGGGAGGGCGGCGATGGAAGCGGTGGCGGCGGGGGCCGGTTCGAGGATGACGCCTGGGATGAGTTGTTGATTTTGTTGCACCTGGCACCGAAGGTCAGCGCGCTGGCCTTGGCTGGCAGGTCGGGGGAGGGAAGGAAGCCGCCCAGACGTTCAGGGGGGGAGAAGCGGAATTAGTGATGACGCGTTCTGGCTGTGGTTGCGATTTATGCGGACTTGACTGGTGTGGTTCGTACGTAATGGCGTGTTGCGATGGCAAATTCTTCCTCTGCTCCTTTGGGCTGCGTCAGCGGCGGGGTTGGGTTTCCCTTGTGTAGCGGCGGGCGATGCCTGTCGCGGCGAAATGATGTTGGATGCTGTATGGCGCATGGAAAAATCAGAAAGGGTGATGGTAGCCAGGTGAGATTTTCCGATTTCTAGTAGAACGACGCAAGGAGCGGAAACGCAGCGGGCAGCAATCTTTTGGTGCTCGCGGCATTCGGGGTACGTGCCTCGAGGAACTGTAAGAAATATGACTCTCCCATTATCGTAGCCCTGAAGATTGTTTCCTTAAGCGGTGTCGTGTGTTGAACTCACCGTATTGCAGCAATTCGTGAACGAGCATCAGTTGCATTCTGCGACCCCTGGTTCGCGCAGCGCAACGTTGTATACGCGGTCTGCGTCATATTCATCAAGCGTCTTCTGCCATCCGTTTGAAAGAGGGTATGTTAAATGAGATGTCTTGGCTTGCAAGACGTCTCTTCGCGCAGCAGGTCCTGATGCGCGTCCTTCGGTACTATACGAAATTTTTGGACGTGGCAGCTTGACAGCGCTTGGCTAAAGATAATTACCGGTACATATATCTTGCAGGCTACGTATGCTGCTCGGTTCGCGCCTGTGCCGTCAATGGCGACCAACCTAAGCGTATAGGGGACAGGGCTGCAGACAGCGATGGCACTGCGAGCTGCCCTATCGCAGATTCGGCAGCCCGCGTACTCATGTTTTGCTGTTGCGTATCGCCAACTCGCCTCGGCATCAGCGGCAGGCCCGGAGGTCGCTGGGGCGTTCGAAAAGGCAATTACTCCGGAAGTGGCGCAGCACTTTAACGATAACGTGAGTACACTATACCCGCTGAGATCAAGGATGGGAGTCGGAGCGCCCCGTCGGCTTCCCAAAGCGCTCCGGAACCCCTCCGCGGCCTGCCACCGCCCACATTTCTGATACTCTGGCCAGGGCTATGCCGTCGTTGACGGCGTCTTCGGGCGGGACGTGGCCCGACAGCTGCGGTCTGAGGTGGTGCAGCTGTACGAGCAGGGCCTTATGCACAAGAACTGCACACACCTGGTACGTACCGTTGCGCGGTGCCAGTGCCCCCAAGGCTCAGCGCCTCCCAAGGTTTCGGCTTCAAAGGCGAGACCCACCTGCCCTCTATCCCCATCTGGGCTGGGTTACAGAACCCATGGCGCCTTCGCCCGGCTAGCCGCTGCCTGTACTTTTCGCCCGTCATGCTGCGCTACCGAGCCTCCACTCCAATCCATGCAACCCACACACACACTACTTCCCCCCCTCTCTCCCCCATCCCCCGACAGGTAAAGGACAACGCCACCGCGCTGGTCGAAAAGTCTCACATCCACGAGGCGGAGCTGACCCTGGATTCCGGGATCCAGGCACGTACGGCAGGGAGCAGCAAAGGAGCTACCTGAATGCCGGAGTACACGCGGCAGTGCGGAGTGTCGTACGCAGCTGTTGGTTGTGAAGCGAGTGGGGGACAGGAGACTCCATTCCCTTGAGCTCGCCCCACGCCCCGCCCTGCACTCTCGCCTCGGCTGCCCGCCCGCCGCCCCCAGTCCGCCGCCCCGCTTTGCTCCTCGCTCAACTCGGATCGCTCCCTGGCCACCCTCCTCAGCCTCTTCATACCGCAGCTGACGCTGGACGCACAGGTGAGGCGGCGGCACCGCCAGCGGTGCGGTTCGTGCGCGTTCGTTACCTTGCCGCTGAGAGAAGCTAAGCGACTACTTCACAGAATTCGGGTGTGCGTGATAGGATAAGGCAATTTCCCCCATACCGGTATCCCTGCTGCGCCTCGTACCGCGCCGGCGTCAGGCCATCAAGCTGCAGTACAACGCTGGCGGCGGCGGCTGCTTCCCCCTACACTACGACAGCGATGAGCAGCTGGACGGCCGCCGGGTCACGGCCATATTCTACCTCAACCCAGGGTGGGTAGGTGGGTGGGTGGGGCGATTGAGGGGCGCGCGCGGGGGGGTGCTTTGGTGCGCGATATCGCTCACGGGTTTGACCCGGCCGCGGGTTTCATAGCCCCAGCCCGTGAACCAAACTGCCACCGCCGCCACCGCCTGGCCCTGCCCCGCAGCTGGACAGAGGCGCACGGCGGCCAGCTGCGGCTGTACCCCTTCCCGCGGCCCCCCCTGGACGTGGCCCCCCTGGAGGACCGGCTGGTGCTGTTTGCCTCCACCCGCATGCTTCACCGGGTGCTGCCTTCCGCCGCACCCTCCCGCTGCTGCTTCACCATCTGGCTGTCGCAGAGCCGAAGGCAGGTCGGCGGCCAGGGGGATGAGGCAAGGAGAGGTCGAGGAGGGCCTTATATTACCCGGGGGTTGGGCATCTTACTTGGTTTCTAGGCCGGTGCCGCAGTGGCAGGTGAGCCATGGGCACGTGCTCGGCTTCGGAGCGGGGCTGACGGGTTCCATTGGGGAAACCCCACGCAGGCGCGCCTTCGTACGGCACACGCCCTCCCTGGCCTCCCTGGAGCCCACCACGGCGCCCTCCGAGGACCCCCGCGCGGCGGCCCGCTTCCTGATGCACCCTGCCGTACGACAGCACGTGTCCAAGCTGGTGTACGCCGAGGAGTGGTGAGTGGACGAGAGCAGGGACTGGGCGAGTGGGCATGCTAGAACTGTTTTCTGACCGCAACATGCCCATAGCAGGGCGGGTTTGGGTGGGAAGGAGCCGACCTCCGTGATCCAAGCCAGGAGCCCACACGTGCAGAACACGGCCTTCCGCACCCGGTATCGTGGCGCCTATGTGCGGCACCGGGGCCTGATCCTTATTTGCTTCCTCGATCACCTGGCGCAGGGCCCGGTCGCTTGAAGAGAGCCACTCGGACTCGGAGGCGCGAGCCGCCATGCTGGAGCAGCACCACCGGGAGGTGGGCGCGGGAGGTGGGAGGGCGTGAGAGCAGGGCGGCAGGGCAAGGGCAAGGGCTTCTACAGAGCCCCATCTGTTGCCAGGTATCTTGTACCTTACGCTGCGCTGGTGCGTCGTACCGTGCAGGTGGCAATAATAAAGCGCTCACTGACCAAGTACTTGCCCATCGTGGACCAGCTGGCGCGGGGGGAGATGCGGGCGGAGATGCTATGGCTGTAAAGCCTGGGTGTGCTGATGCGACACGTTTTTTTGTGGGGAGGCGGCATGGGTTTGGTGGGCGCAGTGACGGAACCTGAGGGAGCGCGAACGGGAGGTGACGCGGCTTGCCTGGCGGTATTTGGATTTCGTACAGACGTTGTACGACGTAAAACGTTTGAGGACTTTGACATGACCGACTGCAACTGTTATCCTTCCAATCAATGACCATCTTCAACGTATGGACCTAGGGCACTGGACTAGAGCTTCTGGAGACGTCGTCACTACAAGTAGATTTGGGGTTTCGGCATTGGAAGCAGGCTGTCTAGCTACACATCGTCAGGGAAATCTTTGATTAAGGTTAGGCGTTAACATAGCGACAATGACCCGCTCAGCTGGTCGCATGCTTCGGGCGGCTGGGCTCCTGGGCACATTGCAACGCGCCGGCGTGTCTGCCGAGGTACGTTGCGCTGGCCCTTGTAACCGCGCTATATTTATTAGATTAGGACGTATCATGATTGCATTTTGCGATGTGCATGTCGAGCTTTCGCAACACCGGGCGTGACGTGGAACCTAAGTTCGCTCTCTCTACCGACGCAGGCAGCTGCTGTTGCGTTGCCGCAATATGCAGCGATCCACTTTGCAGCCGCGCTTCCGCACGGTGCAGCCGTGCGCGGCAACGGCGTCGCCTCGACGTCGGGGATGGATTCCTTCAATCGTCGCGCGTGGCCATGGCACAGCACTGCGGGGCAAGCGCGGACCATGTTCATCCAGACGCAGCCGACGCCAAACCCAAACAGCCTAATGTTCGTTCCTGGCAAGACGGTGATGGAGGTAGGGTCGGCGTCTTAACGCCTGCCCCCCAGTCGGGAGCTCCTTCCGCCAATTAGGATTAAACTTCGCTCGCACTCCTTCATACCTTGCGACCCCAACCGCGATATCCCCCCACTCGCAGCACAGGCCACCAAACCCACCTGGGAACCCACCGCCCGCCTCCGCAATCTTACCACGCCGTCACCAGCCGCGCTTCAGCACGCTGCCAGCACATGTCGCTCCTGCGGCATCCCCTTCCCGTGCACTTGTTGTTCTCGTCCCATGCCGCTCGTCCCGCGCGCCGCCTCACGCCGTACGACACACTCCCTCGTCACCCCGCGGCCCCCAGTCCGGCACGATGGAGTTCACCTCCGCGCGCGAGGGCATGAAGTCCCCGCTGGCTAAGAAGCTCTTCACAGTGGACGGCATCTCCTCCGTGTTCTTTGGCTCCGACTTCGTGACCATTACCAAGAAGGACGAGTACAGCTGGCCGGTGCTCAAGCCCGACGTCTTCGCTGCGATTATGGACTTCTACTCGTCAGGGGAGGCGCTGGTGTCGGACGCGGACGCGCTCGCCGCCTCCGACACCGCCATTCACCCAGATGATAGCGAGGTGTGGGAGGACTGTGGGGGTCAGGGGTCAGGGGTCAGGGGTCAGGGGCGCGGCTGAAGGGACGGTGCGAATCGATGAGAGGGGAGTTTTTGTTCCGAAATGCTGAGATGGGTACTTTTGAGAGATGCGTACTTTTGAAGGGAAATATACGAACCTCAAGCCCGTAGCACGACAGTGCCTTGATGGGTGGGTAGGAGCGAGGTACCGTGCCTGCTTTAACCCGCTCCCCCCGCTGCCGCTGCGCCTGGTTTCCCTAGGTGGTGGCTATGATTAAGGAGCTGCTGGAGACGCGGATCCGGCCAACGGTGCAGGAGGACGGCGGCGACATCGTGTTCAAGGGGTTCGAGGAGGACACGGGCATGGTCATGGTCAAACTGGTGGTGGGTCGCTGCCGCGGAGCGAAGCTCGCCGCGGGAGGGGCGGGGCTGGATAGAGCTGACTGGCAGGACATGAGGCGCGGTGTTTCAACATCCCGGGTTCGACTGCCTGCACAGCCCTTGCTTGACGGAGGCAGTTCGTGTGCTGCGTCCCGCAAGGCACATTCAGTTGCAGTGCGCCAAGCAGTTGGGCCCGCGCTCGCTCTTCCCTCTACCCCACAGGGCGCCTGCAGCACGTGCCCCTCCTCGACCGTGACACTGAAGAACGGCATTGAAAACATGCTCATGCACTACATCCCGGAAGTGAAGGGAGTTTTTGAGGTAGGCGGCGCGGGGCGGGGCGTGTGGGCAGGGTCGCTTCGCTGCCGACTGCACGGCGGAGTCCACCTGAAGGGGGCCGGGGCCGTTCATGGGGGCCCTCTGTCTGTCCATCTGAAGGGGCCCGTCCATAGGGCCCCTTGGGGGAGAGGTCCGACCTCAGCTCACTGCAGCGGTGCGCCGATGGCAGGTCCACGAAGATTGCTTGAGGTATGAGCGCCGTGCGCAGGCGTCGACAGCTCCAGGGTGGCCCTCCTCACGCTGCGCGGCGATCTGGACGGCAGAGGGAGAAAAACATGTGCACCACGTGCTTTCAACTATCGCTGTGTGTGTGGGTGTGTCTTTGCGAGTTGCAAATCCAAGGGCCGTGTGTCTCTGCGCGTCGCGCAGGCCCCACCGGACGAGTCGGACGAGGAGGGGCTCAAGGAGTTTGCGAAGCTCGAGCAGAGGCTCGGGGTGGGTAGGGGAAAGGATAAAGGAAGGACGTCGCCCCCGTCTGTTGGCGGCACGTCACCATGTACCCTACGTTGGCTCCCGCACAGCGATGTGATATGCTGCTAGGACCTAGGTCCCCACGCGTCAGCGAGGACACCTCGTTTGGGCGCGGCAGTTTGGGCTAGAGGGAGAGAGAGCTCGGCGGGGCAGTTCCAGACACACGTGCTAGAACGCAGCACAGCGTGGTTCGGGATGATGTTCGGCTGTCCGTTGCTTCGGGCGGACTTTAGAAGCAACATTCCAGCGCAATACGCCATGTCGTTCTGAATCGTGCCGGGTGCGCGAACGCTCCGCTCCCGTCATGCTGTGCAGGACTCCGACGACGAGCCGGCGCCTCCGCCCAAGGCGGAGAACCCCATGGCGGCTCACCTTTCCGCATGAGGGACTACGAGACCCCTCAGGCCGAACTCCCTGGGGCAGACCTGCCTGAGGCAGAACTCCCTGAAGCGTGCCCCTGCAAGTGCGACTTGGGCGGAGTCTCTAGGGTTGCTGAGTGCAACATGGTTCGTGATGGTCCCGGCTAGCCGGCTGCTCGGACAGTATTGCACTTCGGGTCCAATCGTCCATGGTTTATGCTTTTCGTATGGTATGCTGAAGCTGCTGAAGCGTGGCAGTGGCGCCAGTAGCAGCCGCTACGTCACGTATGGACGGTCGGAGGGTGTACCAGCTGCAGTGAACCGTGCTGCCGGGCAGTTGTCACGACGGCGCGCCAGAGGTGAAGGGCCCAAAGCGCTTCAGTGCCGTAACGGCCCAGATGTGCCCCACCGTGGTCAGATCCCCACAGTAATCTCAGCCCGCAAACTCCTGCCGGTCAAACGACAGCATCAGCGTCGGTGCTTGGCGTGTCGTACTGTTCGTACCGGACGGCCTTACATGTAATGCCAGTATTCCTCTCCCCACTCTGTCAGCAACCTATGCACGAAACCAAACTTGGCAGTTCCCCGTCCGTGAGGCCGCTTGCTGGTCACTACCCCGAGCTGTGGGGCTGCCGTGAAGCGCCTGGCATGATCAGCTGCTCCGACGGAGGCCCAGCTGCCAGACCGCCCAGCTGGTGCTGATGCTCGCCGCCATTGCCGTGCCGCTGGTGCTTTGGGTCGAGACTGGGCAGGGGGGCGGGTCCATTGTCACGGAAGCACGTTACAGCAGCTGGGGGCGCAGTCGCTTGCAGCCTCGCCCTTACGACCGGGGCTTCTCCTTCTTGCCCTTGAACAGCGCAATCAGCGCCACACCCGACACCTTGACGACCTGCGAGTGTCAACCGCAGCACCAGAAGGGCCATGTCAGGGTTAGACAGGAGGCAGTTGCTGTGCAGCAGGGCAGTGAACGTTGCCTGAAGGGTGAGGCACGTGCTCCGTGTGCACATGGGGCTGCTGCCGCCCATCACGAACGAGCAGCAGTGCACAGCGGGGAATGAAATCGTCCAGCATCATGCATGCAGCACAGGTAAGGAACCCCCAGGATGACGAATCGCATAGTCGATGACCGCATGCCAGGGTAAACGAGCCGTCTCAGGCCGGCGCCACACGGCACGTCCATCCTGCTGTCCGCTCATACGCCCCCCCCACCACCACACAGCTCAAGGTAACCGGGTCATGTAACCGGGTCTTCTCGCCGAGCCCCCACGTAAGGTAATACTGCGGCGCAGCCATCCAATTGGTATGGCATCGGACGCATTACTCGCGTGCAGTGTTGGGAGGACCGCAACTAAACGAAGCGGCGTTTTACCACCATTCGTCCCCGTAATAGATCCAACCCCTCCCGACCCGAATCCAAGCTTGTGCAAACTGCCCACCACTGGCCAGTCTATTGGCCCCATGGCGACGCCCTATCGCCGGGAGGATAGTCCCCATCTCGCGCACCCTGCCATCCAGCTGGGCGCCGCAACCGCATGCCGCGGACGCTTGATCCCCATTCACCACCCCTCCGCACCCCCCGCTGGACAATGCCAACGCTCCCCCATATCTATCAGCACTCCATCCACGCGGCACGAGATCGCGCGACGAAGACCCCAGCCACCAGCCGCAGGCCGCACCACCAACCCAATCAAGGAGCTGTGATGAGTCGGGTCTTGCATGGCCCACACAGCCGCATACACTAAAGAGCTCACCCAGCTGCCCTGCCCTAGCAGCACATTTGCTCGTCTGCTCCTCAGGTCCCAAGTCCCCCGCCACCAGCAACGTACCCCGCCCAAGGATGTGATTCCTTGCGCGCGGGCGCCACGAGGTGCCACGCGGTGCTCGGCCTTCCGCACGCGCACCTCACAATCCGGCACCCATCCTTACCTATGTGATCCTTTCCACCCCCGCACGTGATCACCCTCCCCGGCTGCACATCAAGTCAGCCGCCCGCCCCCCCCCCACTTTTGTCATGCCCAGACGGGAAACCTAAAGGCTAGACCGCAATGCACGACGCCACGGGCATGCCACTTCCCAGGTCCGTACCTTGAAGCGAACACCGGGAATATCACCGACGGCGTGGCCGCGGCGACCGAACCCAGCGATGAGAACCTCGTCCTGCGCGGGCAGAGCATCATCGCATACAAACCATCGTCTAAGAAGACAACAACCCCTGGGCTGTACAACATCGGCGCGGTGAGCACAGCCAAGGAGCCACGATGCCTCAGATCCTGCCGGCGCGACCTCCACAAGGTGTTGAGCGCTAAGAATGTTTAGAGCTGAACGATGCCTAAAACCGTAATCTGAAGCACTGCCCAGCTTTTTGTCCGCCGTCAGCGCGGGCGGTACGTTTGCCATGCAGAGCGCCGTTACGCCCTGCTCCTCCACCAGCTACGCTCCATGCATATTTGCTTAATCGCTTGATTAGCTGTACCAAAAGCTCCGCCCGCCGGCCGGTCCTGCCATCCGTGTTGTTCCGCCGCCCTCTTCCGCCGACGCTGCTAACTGCTGCTTGCAAGGAACGCTGGAAGCAGGAGAACATACCATAGTACCTTGCTATTTTCAGAAACCAGTCTGACGCCACTCGGCGAGTCAACCCAATACACACATGGTAAACGCCGCCGGCCGCCACCTACGTTCTCCTCGATGTAGTTCAGGCAACCGTCCAAGGGGACGAACGCGGCAATCTTCTTGCCGTTCTTGATCAGCTGCACACGAGCGCACTTGCGGATAGCAGAGTTGGGCTGCTTGGCCTCAATGCCGCTGCGAAGGGACAGCAGACGAGTCAGGCCTGGTGGCGGCCAAGAAAGAAAGCATCGCCGTTGCATTTAGCATCCTCACATCTTCTCCAGCACGATGCCCTTAGCGTGCGAAGCGCCGGCGAAGGGCTTCTTCCACTCCGAGCCCAGATGGCTCTTGTTGTAGTCCTTATCCGCCCAGCGCTCCTCACGGCGGTGCACCCTGAGCTTGCGCCCGGCTCCCATACCACGGGTCTTACTGCAGGAGCATTCGAAAGCGGAGTCGTCACGCAATTGCGCCAACCGGTACCAAATCGGCAGAGAGAGGTGCTATGCTCACCCCATTTTGGCGTTGGGGTTTTACAAGACTGCTAAAGGTACAGGTGAAAGAGAACAACTATGTGTTTGGGTGTCCTCTTCTCCTGCTTCCCATGCCTCCAGGGAGCGTGCACCCGAAAAATATGTCAGGAACCTTGAATACTGAAAGCAAGCTTTGGAACAGGATAATAACAGGTAGATGCATACATGTAAGCATGCCCATTGCTTCCTAGCACGTCAGCGTCCGAAAAGCCTGACCAATTCGCCGGTACCAAAGTAGCTGCTCCATTCACGCTAGTTTGTTCGGTACTATTAAAGCTTACGCATGCACCGTCAGTACACATAACAAGGCTCTCACGCCACGTATCTCAGCGCAATAGTGCAGCCGACCCTTACATGTACGCGGCAGGCCACTGCGTTCCCTACCTCTCCTCAAAACACGCATGTGATAACCGCCCCATGCAACTAATGCAAATCAATTATCGCCTTGGAGACGGTCTCCACGCGTTCCGCGTTTCCGGGGAGCGCTCGGGAGCAAACAACCGGGGGAGCGACCCCTACGCTACTGGTCCGGCGCCGCCGCGGCGACAGCAGCAGCGACCGCCGGTCCGTCCTCTCCCGCGCCATCGCCTGGCGCTGCCCTGGCCTCCCCGCCTTCCGCGGGCGCCGCTGCGCCCTCAGCGCCGCCTCCCTGCTCGAGGCGTATGCGCTCCTCCGCCGCGTTCATCTCTTGCGCCGCCGCAAAGGCCGCCGCATCGTCGGGGTTGAAGTTCCAGGCGGGGAGCAAAGAGGTGATGAAGCCCACTACGAAGACAAGGATCTCGAGTAGAATGCCCCTGCAAGTAGTAAAAGGTTGCGGGTACGGCCGGTTTACGGTGGCTCACAAGTCCCACAGCGGGCTTCACCGTCCATTCCACCCCCTCGTTGCTCGGCGATCGGGGTAACGGTAGACGCCGCGGTCATAACAACGACGGAAGTTCGGAAACAGCAACAACGCGTACTTCGACAACCACGGGTGGACGCGCCAGACCCGGGGTCCCGCTTGCGCAGCGAGCCGCCGACTGCGAAATGCGGCCCCCCCCTCCTCGCCGTCGCACCACCCAAGCTAGCATCGTCCTCCCTGCCACCCCATACCAGCCTTCCCCGCATCTTGCCTGCGCTGCGTCTCCCCCGCCGGCCTCGCCGCTGGTGCGCCAGCCGCTGCACCGGCCGCCTGGCCAACCGCCGGCCCTGGCGCCCCGCCGGCCGCTGCGCCGCCCGCTGGTGCTGCCGCTGGCGCCCCCCGCGGCGGCATGGCGTGTATCCCGCGCATGAGCCGGCGGAAGGGCGACCAGGTGGTGGTGATGTACAGCACTGCGCCGCCGATGACGAGCGCCAGGAAGCGGCGCCACGTGAAGTGCTGCCGGGAGGGGCGGAGGGGGGGGGCGAAGGCGGAGCGGACGGGAGGGAGGGAGGAGGGGGTTACGCTCAAAACGCTCCACCAAACTGTCCTTGTTGGAGTCGTCTAGTCATAGTCGAGCTGGTGGCGACACTAGACCTCCGGATTCATCCAGGTAAACCAAGTTCTCCAGCATGCAACATTCAAGACGGGTGTACCAAACGTTTCCTAGTTAGTTTTACTTTTCAGTGCCGACCCACGGGTTTCCTCTCGCTCCCTCCCCTGGGCCCCCCTTCCCCTGGGCCCCCCTTCCCCTTCCCCCTCCCCCCCTCCACCCACCCACCTGGTACAGCACTACCGCGAACACCAGCACCTGCAGCAGCACCCGCGCGCTGATGCGGATGGTGAACACCCTGGGGCGCCTGGCCCCCGCAGCCGCCAGCACCTGCCCCATGCGGTTGCGGCCGCCCGGACCCGCCGGGTCGTTGCCCAGCGCCGCCACCAGGAAGCGACCCCGCCGCTGCCGCAGAGCTGCACTCGGGGCAGAGGCGCAAACAAGGCGGTCGGTGGCCGCATGTCGCGTCGGCAACGTCAGTACTCTATCGCAACGGACTGAGCTGCATGCCGGTAGCTGTGTCTGATACATCACATCTCGACGTGCCACGCTGTTCGTATGGATGCGTGGGTAGCTCGGGATGGGGAGGAGCAGCAGCGGGGCGGGACAATGCGCGCGACTAGGGACTCGGGCTCACAGCGATGAGCCCACGAGTGAGCCCACGAGTGAGCCCACGAGTGAGCCTACGAGTGAGCCTACGAGCCGAGCACCCCTCCTCGCCGCCACCCCGTGTCACCTCCCGCCTGCGGGGACCTCCTTGCTCGCCCCCTGCGCAGTGTCCGCCATCCGCACACCCCCACCTCCACCCCCACCAGGTGTGCCACCACCAGGTGCCCCCGACGTGTACTCGGCCAGGTGCCCGTGATGTGCACACAAGCCACCACCCCAACGGCCCTGCCACAGCACCTTACGACTCGTGCCAGCTCACTGGCTCCAGCCACAGCCCTGCACCCCTCTGCGGCACCCACTCTGCCGCCTCGTGCCCAGCCCCGCGCCCTGAAGCCCTAAACCCACCCCACCTCCATCCCCACGTTCCCGCCGGTCCCCCCCACCCACTCCCCATCCCACCTTGCTGCCCATCACGCGCGGCCGCCGGGCCCCCTGCGCCCTGCGCCTGGCCGCCGCCGCCGCCCTCCGGGGGTGCCCTGCCGCCCTGCCTCCGCACTGCCGCCCCCGCGCCCCCGTCCAGCGCGTCCAGCAGCGCCGCCAGGTCCACCAGGCCTCCGCCGCCGCCCATGGCGGGGTTCATCTGGTCCCATTGCTGTGCCAGGGGGTTCTGCGGCCAGGGCCCTCCAGGCTGGTTTCGCCGCGACAGGGGACCACCGCCGGGCGCGGTGAAGGGGTACTGGCCGGGCAGGGCGTAGGGGAACCCCGGCTGTGGAGGGCGAGGAGGCGAGGGCGGAAAACAGGGGTTAGCGAGAGGTAGGGTCGGAGAGGGACTTGAGAGGGTATGGGGGTATGGTTATGGGGACGGGAGGCGGGATAGTGGTTGCGAGGCGGTGCTTACGTGACGCCACGGCCCGCAAACCACTGCTGGGGTCCCGATAAACCAGGGAAGCGGCAGCCCAGTCGTGTGGGGGATCACCTGGGGTTCATGGGCAAGACCGGCAGCGCACGCCCCTACTCCTCCCCTGCACCGAGTGCCCAAGCCTTCTTCCACGCGCACCGCAGCACCGCAGCACCGAACGCAACTCACTCCGACCCACAACCCAGCGCTCCAGTTCCCCTAGGTCACGACCCCAGGCCACGGCGCCCTACCTGTCCGTACGCCGGTACGAACATGGGCACGTAGGCGTACTGCGGCACCGCCGTGTTGGCTGCCCCTGCTGGCCCCGCTGCGCTGGTGCCCGAAGGCTCGCTGCCGCTGGCCTCCGCAGCCGGCGCGGCGGACAGCCCGCCGTGCGCCTCCGGCGCCGCCTGCGGCTGCTGCCCCGCCTCCTGCTGAGCGGCCACGGACAGCGCTGCGAGCGCGGCGCTGTACGCCGCCTGGTATACACCCCCAATTATGGGGTTGTAGAAGGTGTATGGCATCTGTGGCGCCGAAGCTGACGCGGCGGCCGCCGCCGCCGCGGCGTCGTGACCTGCTGCAGCGGGGCCGCCGTCCGCGCCCGCAGCCGCGGGCACGAATGGGCGCATGAAGGGGTAGCCGCCGTACGCACCGCCGTACAGACCCGCCGTTGCGCCCGGATACCCGCCCCAGGTGTTCCAGTAAGACGCTGATCCGAAGTCGTCCGAGTCGTTTTGAAAGGCAGCGGCGCCGGCTTCCGGTGCCACGTCCCCTGCAGGGCGGTCGCTGGCGCTGGGGCCGCTACCGCTGGGGCCGCTATCGCTGGGGCCTGCTCCCGCGACAGGGCTCGACCCCGGCGCGGGCCATGTGCGCGTGGGCGGTGGCACTGGGCGCGCTGCGCCTGAAGCTGCGTAGTTCAAGGAGGAGGAGGCCCGGGACACAGACGCCGAGGTCGCAACGCTGTCCACGCTGCGAGCTGGCGACGCGGTGATCGTTGACGGCTTGTGCTTGATGACCAGGTGGATACTGTGAGGTCCCTCTGGAGCATCATGCTGCGGGCGGAGGTGCGGCTCGAATGGATTCAAAGCCTGCAGCCAGATCCCCCTAACCCAGATGGCGCAATCAAGTCTCCTGTTCGCTTACCTTGCTGACAATTTCACGGAGGCGTACAGTGTAGTCCTTCAGCACTTTACCGCCGTAGATGAGCTGCAGAAGGCAAGCATGGCGCTGCTAAAGGAAAGGAGCGCACGGGCGCACCGTGGCAAGACAAAGTTTGTGCCTGCCACTCACTGTCTGATCCGCTGGCGCCGGTCGGCCTTCATATGTTTCGCTTAGCAGCTGCTGGAGCTCGGCTATCGTTCCATCTAACCGGAAATTCAGGCTGAAGTGCTGGTTGCTTCGGGAGGGGTTCTTTATCACTAGGGTGGTGTCAGTGGAAGCCATATTGGGTTCGTTCTATGTGTACATGAGTATCTGTAAGTGTATATGAGAAGAGGCTACGACAGCAGAAGTCATATGCCTTGCACTACACTCGCCAACCGTTCGGTGAACTGATGCAACTGCTGTTTCAGACGCTTATTTCATGTCATCAGTGCCTGAACAATAAAGTATAATAACAATACAGTGAATGCTCTCCTGGTGCCCTGCGCTTGTAGTGTTGCAGCCCTCACACATCGAAAGTAGGCCGCGTTAGCCGGTGTGGGAATACGCTACGTTACCACCATCATATGGCATCGTCGGATATGGACCTCAGCAAGCAGCCTGCGGCAGAGTATTTGGGTGCCCACGGCAGTACTAGGGTCGTTTCGAACAAATTGGGCATCGACATATGCCAGTACTTCTGGCCAGCCTTACCTGGCACTCAGCCCAGGGGCATTTTAGTTTTAGCGCATGGGCACGGTGGCTACCTGCAATTCGACTGGCTCAGGCCTCAGGTTAGACCTTTTTTACGAGGGTTGTCCAGCTTCATTACACCCTCCCCCCTCTCCCGCCTTCACACCTCTCCCCTCCCACCGCCATGCTCCAATGCAATCCCCGTGACCGCCTACCCTTCTTCTATGTCGGTCTATGCGCTCCTTCGCTTCCCCCAACCCGCCCAACGTCCCCAACCGGGTTCCCAACCTCCCCATCCCCTCCTCCCACGCGGCCGCTCCTCCGCCCTCCCCCAGGGCATCGCCGCCCACTGCGTGTATGAGGGCTCCTTCGTGCAGCGGCTTAACGCGGCGGGGTACGCGGTGTGTGGCAACGACGACCGGGGTGCGGGCCGGTCGGGGGGCCTCAGGTGCTTCTGCGCCTCCTTCGACGACTACGTATCAGACCTGCTGGACGTGGCCAGGTGTGTATAGGGGGTGGTGTGAAAACCGGTGTATAAGGGGAGATGGTGAGGAAACACGTGCACATAACGTGTGTTTGGGGTGTTTGGAGGAGGGGGGTGGCCCGGGGGAACGCAAAGGGGGGCTAGAGCCGTGACCGATGGACCCGACAGAGGCGGGAATATGTTTTCGATAAAAAAAGGATGTTATTGAGACCTTAGGGCGTCGCAGAGGTGGGGCGGGCGGGTTGCAGAGTGGGTACGAGGGGAAACCCGTAGGCGGCAGTGAGGCCGGTCGTACTAACCCTGCGGGCGGCGGCTTCTGGTGGGCAGGACTTGTACGACGCTAGGCATCAGCAGCTTCGACGAGCAGCTGCCCAAGTTCGTGTGCGGGCTGTCCAAGGGCGGCTGCGTGGCGCTCATCGCGGCGATCAAGCAGGTGGGGTGGGGTGGGGTGTGAGGAAAACCCGTAGGTTGGGGCGGGGTGCGGTGGGGGGCTTTGGGCACAAGGGCGCTGCGAGTTGTCTGTGGAGGACTGGCCTCCGGTCACTTAGGGGATTGAGGGGGGTGGATGCGGGCAGGGTATTGGGGCGCGGCTGTGTGGTGGCTGGGGCCCAGGTAATGAGTGCCACCCCGCAGTAACGGTCCCGACCCCTCTGCCACCACCACACCAGTCCGCGCTGTTCTCCGGTGGTGTCATCTGCCTGGCGCCCATGGTAACCCTGGAGAAGGTGGCCAAGCAGGGGCTCAACCCGTACCTCAGGTGGGGGGGTACAGAAAAGAACCGGTTCCTCGACATGGGAAGCTGGGAAGCTGGGAAGCGTACCTCAGGTGGGGGGTGGCATAAAATCCGGTGGTGGGGAAAATCCGGTGGTGGGGAAAATCCGACTTTCCTGTTATGCCCTACCCGGTCTATGACCCTAAAGCACGGAGCCCCCGCCCCTCTGCGCCCCCAGGCCGCTGGGCAGCCTGCTGAGCCGCCTGATACCGACCAAAGCACTTCTGAGCACCAACCGCAACACCATGTACCCCAAGCTGCAGGAGGCGTACGACAAGGGTGAGGGGGAGGGGCAGGGCCCAGCGGCGAGCTGGCTGGCTGGCATTGGAGCTTCGAAGCCGCGTTGGGTGGGCGATGGAGCGGGGGAGGCAGCAGCCGGCCACGCCGGTAGCCCCCTTCAGCCCTGCCACCAGTACCTCCCGCGTCCAACCCCATCAGCACCCGCGCCGCGGTTGGCCTCATACGGCGCTCCCTGTACACACATACATCCAGCCGTGGAGTTTCGCGGCGTAGGGGCAATTGAACACACACCCAAGTCTCCTCTATTAGCCTTCTCTATTAATATATACCTAGGTTTACAACATAGTGCATACATAGTTAACGCACGCTGGGTGTGTAAACCCACCCTTGGGAGCGATGAATTGACATAACGCCACGAAGCTCCACAACCGCCTGCCGGGTTGGCACCGACATGACCACTGGTGGCCTCCACCCCGACCTCTCCCCCCACCGCGCACGCGGCTCCACCCCCTTTCTCCCCGCTCTGCCCTACTCGCAGACCCCAACTGCTACCACGACAGCACCCGGGTCCGCAACGCGCAGGTGGGCAGCCGCGGCCAGGAGGCTAGCCAGCCTTGTGGTGGGGGGGGGGGCGGGAAGACCTTGCGGTCGGGCCGGGGGAGGGAGCGAGGAGGGCCGCGGTCCCTAGCTCACAATGCCGTACGGCCGCATGCCGCTGCGCGCCCCACCCTCCACCCAGGGTCGGTTTCTGCTCAGTCCTTTCACGAGGTGTCCACCCCGACCCACATCGCGCCGCGTGGGCTCCGTCCTCGTCCAACATCCTTCCTGGCCGCGCTCCTCCCCCTCCCCCCCTTGGGTCCCCCCCTGCCGCCCAGGAGTACCTCCGCGCCACCGAGTGGCTGGTGAAGCATCAGGGCGAGCTGCGGCCGCCGCTGCTGCTGTTCCACGCGGAGGGGGACACGCAGACGGACCCGGACGGAACCAAGCGACTGTGCGAGGCGGCGCAGGTGGGCGGGGCGGCCGGTGTGGTGGGATGTCCGGAGCGGGAAGTAAGCGAGGCGGGCGACCCGGCGTCCTCTTGCTCGGCACCCTCCGTCCAACAACCCCTCCCAAAGCCCAACCAACCGGGCGCTCGAATCCTACCCTTGCCCCGCCCAACCAACGGGGCGCTCAAATCCTACCCGTGCCCTGCGACCCTCACCCGCCCGCGACCCTCTTCAGAGCACGGACAAGACCTTCGTGTCCCCCCCAGGGATGTGGCACGTGCTGCTCAAGGAGCCTGGCCACGAGGAGGTGCGGCTCGGGAGGGGGCCTGAGAGAGGAGCCCCGGGTGGTGGGGGGGGCCGGGGTGGAAGTGGCCCGGGAGTGGTAGGAGGGTAAGGGATGCGGCGGTGGTCATGGGGGGGACAGCATGCAGGGGAGACTGGTGACTGAAGGGGACATGTTGGCGGTGGGGTCACGGAGAGGCCACGTGCTGGGTTCGTGGCTTACAGCCCCCGGGGGTTACTGACCGTACGGCCTCGTGCGAAACCTGTACGACACGGTTGTACGACAGGTCGAGCAGCAGATCCTCGCCTGGCTGGACAAGCGCTGCGTCACCGCGGCGGCGGGCGCGGAGTGATTCGCGATCTGGGCTGCGGACAATCCCCCAGGGGAGGATGGCGGGGAAGAGGCGGCGGCGGCGGCTTGGCAAGGAGGGCTATGGGGCGCTACTACTACTGCAGCAGCAGCACACCAACAGCAGCGGCGTCGCCTTGGATGTAGCGTCGACGCATGTGGGCGCGCGCATGTGTTACTGTATAATATGGGTTGTACAAATTCTTTATTGTGCGACTTTCGCACTACGTAGAAGATGATGCGCAGCGTCGGTTATTTTGTGGGACACAGGGGCGTGTATTTGAGGCGGAGGCGCGGTGTCTAGCCGCCCAAGTCAATGAAGACCCGACGACGAGCGACCTATGATAAGGGCCATGTATTTTGGCGCGTAACGCGCAGCCTTCGTCGTAAGTATTGCACGTTCGTGACATTTTGTGACGTTTCGTCTTACTCATGTATCCATTCCTAGGGAGCCACCTTATCAAACGGAGCCGTACCTGCAAGGATTATATGTTTGTGTTTCCTGTTTCATATGGGGTCCAGGAATGCCTGATTGCGCGATTCTCGGGTCGGTTCATGCAAGGTCTCACGGAGGGTGCTGATCCGGGGCTACGTATGCCGGGCAGCTTACACACACGCTGGACCAGCTTAGGGAGACTTCGCGCGTGTTAAGGTGGAGACTCTCGTGTAAAGTTAGGATTAGCGCGACACGGGATTAAGGGAAGCAACTGCGTCACTGGTGGGAAGGGCCCTTTTGCCGCAGCGCAAATGACGGAAGTCGGCATCGGCTACCGCGTGACTGCTGTAATCATGAATCTCTAGCCACAGGCCGAGGCCAATTTTCTCTTGCAGAGCAACGGCACGAGAAGACCTTGATGGTACGCCCAAAGTACGGGACCACCCGCGTCAGCGTACAATACACCCCGGCGCCATGACAACCTTCCGCAAATGACTGATGCGCATGTTCACTACAACTTCGCCCTTGACAAACCGTTCAATAGGAACAACGACCTCAGCATACAGACAGCGTCCCTGAGGTATCTGCACAGCAAGAGCGACTAGGAGCAATGCAAGTCCTGGCAGAAAAGGTGATGTGCCTGGTCGCTGTCGCCTTACGGTGACTTGTTTTTGACCCCAACTCCTCGATGGCCTCAGCGCCAGAGGGCCAGCTGCACGGACTGACATCCGACACCGCGTCACGAACGCGTGGGCGCTGCCCAGTAGAACCGCGCGGCGCTACCCACACCGGCTCGGCACCCCACCCTCTGACCTGCTTGGCAAAGCTCCTCATTAAAACGACCCTGCCCCAGCTGCGGAACCGTCGCGCAAGCTCCGCAACTGCGCGCTGACCCACGGGTCAATATGACGCTTTTCGCGACACTGCCCCGAAACTGCCACGGGAACCTTGCCACCTGCGCCCCGTCGGTCAAATCTTGACACCTGTCCCACCTGCTGCTGCTATCTTTCTTTCCGCTTACTCGCTTGCGGCCCGCAGACCCGCCAGGCCCTGGGCCTGGGCGGCCGCGACTTCCATCCGACGTCTCTGGAGGCCGAGCACCGTATCGTGCAGGAGGCCAGCCTGTACGGCACCCAGCTGCACACGTTTGAGAGGTCCTTCGTCAAGTGGTCCGCCTCTACTGATGGTGAGTGGGCCTGCGGGGTTGGGACGTCCGTGGTGGGAGTAGCCCCCCTGTGGGGACGAGGTATCGCTTGCTCGGCCGTACTACGTGCTCCAGCAAAATCACGCCGCCTCGATTGCAATTTTGGTTGTCGGCATGCTCCGAAACCACCGCTGTCACGCGCTGCCAGGTTTCCGATCCGCTCCCGGCTTCCCTAGACCCGTGGCTGCAGCTCCGCGAGCTGCAGCCCTGCGCCCCTGTCGCACACTCACCGACCCACACCGGCCACTGACTCACGTTGCCTCCATCGTGAAGCTCCGCAACCCCCTACCGCCCATAGTCCCACCCTCGTGCCCACTCCCCGTGCCCCGCCTTCCCTGCCACATCCCGCCTTGCTCCCACCTCCATGGGGATTCGATTCACGGCCTTGCTCCTCCCCCCACCACCTTCGGTCACCGCCAACCACTCCCTGCTGACCAGTCCCAGTCCCGCTGCCGCCTTCCCCCTCGGCCCCCGCCCCATCCCAGACGTCCTCCGCGCCGCCGGACACTTCCTTGACAACGCCCCGCGGCCCCGCCACTTCACCCAGTCCGACCCCACCGACCGCGCAGCCCTCATCGCCGTGAAGCCCGAGCTGCCCGCCGGCTTCGCCCGACTGAACGAGCCCGCGCTGATGCGCCGCCTGGCCGCCGGCACGTCGCTGGCGGTGGGCGACATGCTCCGACAGGGCCTGCAGGAGCCCATGGCTACCTGGCTGGCGGCAATGGAGGCGGCGAAGGTGGGAGAGGGGATGTGGGGGCACTGCCCGAATTCGAGAAGCGCAAAATCACGAGCTCCCAAAGTGCGGGGTGCGCGTTCGCTTGCCGATAGACACCCGCAACGCTCCTTGGAGCTCCCGGCCGGCATGACGGTGTACGCATGCGCGCCTGAGTTCGGTTGCATTCTGCCGCGAGGGAGGCGGCCTGACGGTGTGTTTCGTGCCGCTCGCTGGCTAATGCGCCCCCCGCCCTGCAGGAGCGGCTGTCGGGTCTGGAGCACCTGCGCATCCGCTACGACTCCGCGCGCCGCTCGCTGCACAACGCCGCGCGGGCTGCCGGCGCCGACGAGGTGGGCAGCGCCGCGCACCAGCACCTCATCAAGCTGGAGCAGGAGCACGAGCGTGAGTGGGGCGGTGAGGAAGACCCGTGGGTGCGAGGAAAAACCGTTTACAACAAGACGTTTTAAGATGCACGCTGGAGAACTGGGGCGGGGGAGGGATTGAGAGGGGAGACCCGTGGGTCGGCACTAAAGAGGCAACCGGGGAGGATGTTCCGACGGGTCCTGGGGGCGGCTGAGGATGCGGCTGTGAGGTGCGGGTGGTGGTTGCAGGGCTCCCCGGACAGCCCATAGCGCCTGAGATTTCCCTCCAGGACCCCTTGTGGCCTGTGGCCCCGCCCTGCTAGCACCGCCACCGTGCTACCCCGGCACCCCTCTTTCCCACTTCCTGCCTACTCCCCGACGTGTGCTTGTCTTCGTCCCGCCCCCCGCCCTCCGCCCCGGCGCCCCAGCCGTCATGTCGGAGTTCCGGGACGAGCAGGAGGCGCTGGACCGCCACCTGCGCTGGCTGGTGGACGACGCGGCGCGGCTCAAGGCGGCGGTGGTTTCGGCGCTGGAGGCGGCGCACGTGGGCGCCCTGTGCGGGGTGCTGCTGCCTCCCAGGGGTCTGCTGGAGGACTTCCCGCGGGACCTGCTGGTGGGCTCGGGGTGTTTGTGTGTGTGAGGGGTGTTCGGGGGAGATGGGGTGTTCGGGGGGATGAGGGGCGGGGGGCAGGAGCCGATGTTGGCGGCTGTCGTTGTTGTTATTGGTGTTGTGTTGGTAATATTGACACTGACGGTGGGAGGATGCGCCCTTGAGGCGCCCTCGACCTCGCATGGATGCGCCCTCGACCTCGCATGGATGCGCCCTTCACCTCGCCATGCAATTCCCATCCCAACCTTGCCTGTAGGAGCGCCGCGAGACCCTACACGCCGCCGCCGTGGCCCCCGCCCCAGCCGGGCCCGCCGCCGCCGCCGCGGCCACCAGCGCGGCCATGGCGGAGGCGGCCGTCGAGGCCGCCACCGCCGCCGCCGTCGCCGCCGCGGGCCCCGAGGTGCCCCCGCCGCAGCTGGTGTCGCTGGGGCCGGACGTACCCCCGGGCACCGCCGTCGGTGAGGCTGCTGACGTCATGCTGGTCGTGCCACCCGGTACGGCGGAGGTGGCGACGGAGGCTGCCATCGAGGCAGCGGAGGCGGTGGGGCGGGTGGCGGCGCAGGATACAGCGCTGGCAAGCCCGCGCGAGATGAAGCAGCATGACCGGGTGGAGCAGGTGGGGGGCGAGGCAGGGGGTGAGGGAGGGGTTGTGTTCGGCTAGGTGTATGCTGGATGATGGGGCTGAACGGGTATGTTTTCAGCCGTGGTGGCGGTGGTGTGGGTCAATTTCCTGGCTGGCGGCCTGTGGAGGTAGGTGGTGGCCATCGAGCGGTGGTACGACGGGGGCTGCAAGGAGAACCCCGGGGGCGGGGTGGGATTTGCCGTGAAGGGTACTGGTGGTTGGGAACGGCGTAGCTCGCCGCCGCCACAGCGGCGTTCGGGGCAGCGGCGCGTGACGGCGGGTGGGACGGCGGGGGGACGGCAGATTGGGGTGGCGGGAGGGGCGGCGGGTAGATGGGACGGCGGGAGGGGCGGCAATTTTGCCGCAGCATCAGCCGACGTGGGCTGTCTTGGGGTGCCCCAAGGACGGTTGACAGTTGACAGTTGCGAACCTGTTGGTGCCTGCTGCGCCTGGCACACCGTAAAGTGCCGGATCGCCAGCCGGCGCGAGGGGGCTGCGGCGAGATTGCCCCGCTGTTGATCTGTAAGGAGACGAGTTGCGACGATCCTACCTCTGCGCAAACATGGACTCGCTGCCCGCCCGCCCGCCTGCCTCTCTGCCCGGGCATTGTAACGCCCAATCCAGCGTTTAGCCTGGCAACCTCTTGGCTCCTCGAGTCCTCCACGCACTGGCCCGCAGGCTGCCCGAAACACCCCTCTTTACTTGAATGATTTCCTAGCCGGTCTAGCCCGCCTCCCCACAAAAACCCTCCCCGCCTCTCCCACCGCTCCCACGCCGCGCACCACAGCGTGTGCTGAAGGCCTCCGCCACCGGCGGCCCGGCAGCCGCCCGCCTCTACAGCCTGGTCACGGGACCCGACCGTCGCGACGCCGTGCGCACCGCCTGGCGGGTGCTCGCGCATAGGGCCCTGTACGAGGAGCGGCACAAGGTAGGCGCGGGCCGGGGCCAGGGAGGGACAGCTTGCCGCGACGCACGTGCTTTGGCGCAAACACTGACCAGGAACTGGACCAGCTTGCTTTCGCGACGACAAGATCAAACGCGTATTTAAACATGTTTCCAGCTGCCGGTAGTATTTGTTTTTCTCCTTTGTCAAATCGCCGGTTTCCTCTCTACCCACACTTTCTACCCATGTTTCCACATTTCCTCTCCCTCTTTACCACGTTTCCTCTCCCTCTTTACCACATTTCCTCTCCGTCTTTATCACATTTCCTCTCCCTCGGCTCGTGACCGCAGAGCCTGGCTGAGCACGCGGAGGAGCAGATGCGTGACGTGCGAGAGCGAGCCGGGCTGACAGGCGGCTTCCTCATGCGCCCCGAGGCGGCACCCGAATACATCATGGCGGGTAGGAACATGCGGCGGGGGGTGCGGACAGGGCACAGCTTGTGATTCTCCAGGAAAGCAGTTTAGTTCCCATCGCCGTACGGATCGCCGCTCCGTACAGAGCCCACGAAGCACACGTTTTGAGTGACAGGTCACACAGGGGGATGTGCTCGATACCGCTGAAAGCCGTTACAAGAGCTCCTTGGGCGACCCCTACTAGGGTGCCACCCCTACTAGTGTGCTCCTCGTCCCTTCACGTCCGCCATCGTGGCCCCAACCAACGCCCCGTCGCTCCCGGACTCCCGCCTGCTTCCTGTCCGTCAGGCCGGCGGCGCCTGCCCGGCGGCGGCCCGCTGCAGTTCCTGCGGGACACCCTGCTCGGCCCGCCGCCCTCGGAGTTCGAACAGCACCCTCAGCCGCACCGCCGACACCCCCAGCCGCATCATGCGGCCGCCGTCGCCGGCCCCTCCACCTCCGACACCGCTGGTGGTGGCGGCGCCCCCGGCGCGGATTATGCGGCGGCGGCTCGGGAGCAGATGCACGAGGTAGCGACCCGTGGGACGGGCGGTGCAGGCCCCCCCGGCGGCGCACTGACGTCGCCCCCGGACACGGGCGCCGGTCGCTTCATCTCTGAGACGGTGGCGGGTCCCCGGGAGCTGCACGCAGCGGCCGCGGCGGAGGCAGCGGCTGCGCCAGAGGCGACGCAAGGGGCAGCTGCAGGCGGCCAGGGCGCAGCGCCTTCCGCGCCGCCGATGCAGGCCGGCGAGGGGCGCACCTCTTCAGGCGGCCCCTCCAGCTTCTTTGTGGATACCCTGATGGGGCCGGAGATGGAGCCGGGACCGGGTGAGTGGGGGGATTCGTCGGCCAGGGCACCCCCGTGTGGTGCTGGGGAGCTGGTGGGCTGCCTACCTAGGTGGTCGGGTGCTTTCGTACGGACACGTTGACACCCTTCGGCCACATACCGAATAGCGCTTGACTATTCGCTCGCCCTCCCCTCCCTCCCTCTGACGGTTCTAATCCCGACACAGGCTCTTACAGCCCGCATGCGCCTGTTGAAGTCCCCGTACCGCTGCCCGAACCCATGCCGTACACGCCTGCCGTACCCGAGGCGGGCATTGAGGCGTTTGCGCCGGCCGTGCCCGTGCCGACAGACGTATACGCTGCTGGTAATCCCTAGTTACCGGGTTGTTGTTCTGTTGCGTTCCTCGCCAGCTGCCGATATACATATTGCTTTGGCGCTGACACCGAAGTGGGAGGGGCCACCGGGACCGCCACTTAGTGGTGGGACGGACGGGACGGACCGGACGCGCGGACAGTCGCTAGTCGCAGCCGTTGATTGCGGGCCGCCAGAAGCTGTTGCAAGAGCCTATCATAAATATTTGCGTTGGACACTTGTTGAAGCGATGGCTGAAAAGATGCGGCTGCCGCGTATGCATGTGGGTTTCGCGGCAGGTGATACAGCGGCCATGGCGGGCTACCCACCGGTGCCGTACGGCGCCGACGAGTCCGCCTCCGCTGCCCTAGCGGAACAGGCGGCGGGACAGGCCGCTGCGGCGATGATCGCCGCCGAAGCCGCGCTAGACACGTCCGCAGCATCCATGGAGGCCGCGACGGCTTCCATGGAAGCCGCCGCCGCCGCCACGGGGGCCGCCGCCGCGGCCCTCGAGGCTGCCACCGACGCCGCCGTGATGGCGCTGGACCTCGGCGGCGGCGGCGGCGGCATCGGTGAGGCGTACGAAGCCGCGACGCCTTCCACCCCGCCGCGGAGCCGTGATGAAGACTCAATGGGTCGAGGCAGCGGCGTCGGTGTCGAGGCGCCGGAGTTTGCCCGCAAGTACGGCCAGATAGGGGCCGGTGGGGAGACGGGCGCCAGCAGCGCCAGCGCCAGTGAAGAGGAGGCGGTCGCGACTTCGGGCGCTGACACGGCCGCCGCTGCCGCGTATACCGGTACCGAGGCTGCCGTGACGACGAGGGGGCTGACCGCCGGTGGCAGCGGCGGCGCTGGTGATGTGGCCGGGGCTGTAACGCCCCCCACCCAGGCGCACAGCCACGAGTACTATTCCGTGCAGAGGAGCGGCTGCGAGGTGCCGGAGTATTGCCGGAAGTATGGCAAAATTGGCGCCGGCGGCGAGCCGGGCCACGTCCTTAGCGGCCGCGGCCGCGACAGTGGTTCAGACCTGGAGGGGGCTGCCGCGGCGTCAGGCCCGGGCGGAGGTGAGGCCGCTGCGGGCGCGGACACGGCCGCCGCTGCGGCGGCGGCGCGAGGCTACGAAGAGCTCCGTGGCATGGACGTCACCAGCTTCGGGGAGCCACTGGAGGGGTCGCCGCCCGGTGCGCCGCCGGCCACAGTCGCCGCCATGACTAAGGTGGTTCCGGAGCGCGAGCTGCCGGAGGTGCCGGGGGAGGTTGGGCCGGCGGCGGTGGCGGAGCAGCTCGGCGGCATGGGCCTGCAGAGCTACGGCTTGGAGCCGCTGCAACCGGAGGAGCGGCGGCAGGCCGGTGGCGGAGCGCGGCGTGGTGAGGAGGCCGGCGGCGGTGAGGCCGCGGTGCGGGGCCCGGGTGTGGGTGCTGGGCAGCGCAGCAGTAGCGGTGTTCCCGGTGTGTTTGGAGCTTTGAAGAAGATGGTGGAGGAGGAGGTGGGGGCAGGCAGTGGGGGCGACATGGAGCCGCGCAAGGGCGGCGAGGAGGCGATGGAGCCGGCTGGGGCCAGCATCGTCGACATTTAATGGGGCATGGGCAGGACCATGGAAGGGACCACCTCTTTTATGAGGAAAAAAGATGATAGCCAGCCGGCTGAAGGGGGATGTTACGAGTTTCCTTTTCAGCCCAGGGCGTGAGCGGGAGCGGCAGGGCGGGGTGACTTGGATATTGATTGTTTGACACTGTTCCGACACCTGGTAATTGTGCCCGGGCACCACTACGCTGCAAGGCTGTTTGCGCGTGGCAGCCGGTGCGGATCGTTATGCCGCGAGGATGTGGGCTAACGGGCAGCAGATTTGGACAACCGCAAGGTGGATAGGTGCGGGTTTTGGGGATATGGTGGAGTAGTGGATTGAGTTTTGTGGGGGTGCTAACATGTTGAGTGGAACCTGAAAAGCAGAGTTGCTGTTGAACAATTTGATTGAAATTTGCCGCTATGAACACAACGTGAAGTCCTGTAAAAGTATTACCGGCAATTCGCAACGTGGTTTCATTTGTCAAGATCCGGTGGTGTTAAGAAACACCGAGTTTGTGAGTGGAGGTCAAATTCCCTGCTTAAACAGCCGCTGAGCCGTCCTCGGCCTTGCCGCCCTTAGACTTCTTGGGCAGCAACACGGCGTGGATGTTGGGCAGCACGCCACCAGAGGCAATGGTCACCTCGCCCAGAAGCTTGCCCAGCTCCTCATCGTTGCGAATGGCCAGCTGGATATGACGAGGAACGATACGGTTCTTCTTATTGTCACGAGCTGCGTTGCCGGCCAGCTCCAGCACCTCAGCGGTCAGGTACTCGAGCACCGCGGCGAGGTAGACAGGAGCTCCGGCACCAACGCGCTCCGCATACTTGCCCTTCTTCAAGTAGCGTGCAATACGGCCAACAGGGAACTGCAGACCGGCCTTAGAGCTGCGGCTCACGGCCTTCTTGCCAGCAGTCTTGCCCTTGCCACGACCGGCCATTTTCCGCCGATGAAAGGGAACGAACAGGAATGAAAGGAGATGCGAAGTGAATAAGTTTTACGTAGTAACTCTACATAAGGAAAGCACGCTTGCCATCTCCTTATAGGAAAGGTTTGTGCTTTCTCAGCGGGGCTGTTACGACATGTACGAAACCGTTGGTCAATCAGTCCGAGAGATCGCCGGAACACAGCCGTCCGCTGCCTAAAGCCCCTCGATGTCGCATTAGAGTGTTGAAACTTTGCTATACCGATATATCGCTGTGGAAGTACTCATCCGCTGTACCCAGTCGCTCGCCATGGCACCCAAGACTAAGGAGGAGAAGGTTGTGTCTCAGCCCGAGGCTCCTGAGGCCAAGGCCGAAGCCAAGCCTAAGGCGGAGAAGGCTCCTAAGAAGATCAAAAAGTCCCCGTCCAAGAAGGCTGCGAAGGAGCCCGCCGCTGTCGAGGATGGCGACAAGCCGAAGAAGAAGGCCAAGAAGGTCAGCAAGTCGGAGACCTACAAGCTGTACATCTACAAAGTGTTGAAGCAGGTGCATCCAGACACTGGCATTAGCTCCAAGGCAATGTCGATTATGAACAGCTTCATCAACGACATCTTCGAGAAGGTCGCCACCGAGGCATCCAAGCTGAGCCGGTACAACAAGAAGCCCACTGTTACGTCACGCGAAATTCAGACCGCTGTGCGCCTGGTTCTGCCTGGCGAGCTGGCCAAACATGCCGTGTCGGAGGGAACCAAGGCCGTCACAAAGTTCACCTCGGCTTGATGATAAGGCTTGCAATTAAACAAAAACCCGGTGTTTCTCAACACCACCTATCCAGGCTCATTTTAAACAAGATGGCCATCAGCAAAACCGTGGAGACGCTCATAGATAGCATGTTACATAGGTAGTTGAGGCGCGTCCCAATCGCGCCCGGGAGACGCCAGCCGCACCCGACACCAATAAATTGGCACAAATGCGGACTTGCAACGAGCCAAGCGGAGTGTGGCACGGGGTATTCCGGAGCGGAGTAGTAACAATGGATCCAGATGGACGGCCGATGAGTACACCAGCTCGTCCATCCAATCTGATGCATCCATTCTATCTACCCGGATATTGAGGTTGCATCTCATCCCATTACGTGCTTCTAAACCTCGCTCATGGCCCCCCGCCACGTGAGTGATGGTTTCCTATGCCGCTGCAGCGGTATGTGTGCTGCAAAGGATGCAACGCTGTCATACAAAGGTGGTGTTGATGACCACATGGTCTTTATTGATGACGGCCAGACAAGGGGTAGTAAGTGCGCTCGCCACGGCTGCGTCAGGCCAGCTGGATGTCCTTGGGCAGGATGTTGACACGTTTGGCCGAGATGGCGCACAGGTTGGTGTCCTCGATTATATCCACCAGGTAGGCCTTCTGAAGGGCAAGCATGGCGTGGCTTTGGAAGCGCAGGTCCGTCTTTAAGTCCGGACCAGGCGCTGGAAACCTTGCGATTCAGTGCTCTCCTTGGTACATGCGAATCTCACAAAAGGTATAAAGCACCAGAAATGAAGTGAGATGTGTAGACGGGAGTAGGATAAGTGTGATTTTAGGAAGAGTAGGAAATACCAGAAAATATGTGTGAACGGAAATACCAGAAAATATGTGTGAACGGTGGCGACGGACCGCGACGGAAGCCGGAGAAGTGTAAGGGGGCGCGGACACAACGTTGGTGCGGAAGGCAGGACAGGAGGAGAACGGAAGGACAACTTCGCAGGCCATGTGCAAACTATGGGGCTACGAGCGGTAGCGCTGAGGCTTCTTGCGAACGACTGCGAATATCAAGTAGGCTCCTAGCGGTAGCGATGAGACTTCTTAACACCACAGGCGGTGGCGGGGCCCTACGAGCGGCCTTGGTGGCCAGCTGCTTCGTACCGCCGGTGAACTCGCGGGCAGTCTGATTAGTGCGAGCCATTTGTAAAAGAGGACAAGGACACTGCAGGACTGGAGAATATGTGTTACCGCGCGAGAGGGATGGTGTACGACGGACGTTGCCTTCTGTGACCCGAATGGCGGGTGACAACCATATAAAAGCAGCCTAGCCATACATAACCACCGCTAGGTCATTGCTATAAACTGATTTAGTAAACACGGTGGTGCTCTAGTGAAGCCGCTGCACGGGACTTTCCTAGATGCGACTGGCGGCCCTGAGAGGCGGAGACGTGTGGAGTGCAGGACGACGGTCTGACGCGAGCGTTTGGTGAACGAGGCGAGACGAATGGAGTCAGGCGCCCGGGAATTTTCTAGATGGGACTGGTGGTCTGGAGAGTCAGAGTTGTGTAGAGTGGTGAACGACGGGCTGAAATGAGCGTTCGGTGCAAGAGGCGAGAACGGCGATACAGGAGAGAAAGAATGTTACATAAGTGGTGGAAGAGTCGAATGACGTAAACGGTGAAGAGCGGCTTTAAAAGAAAAGTGTCGACGGGGATGCAAACAAACAGGAACGGACGGGGAGGCAAACAAACAAGAACAGACGTGAGTGCAGGGCGACTCGCTCGCATAGGAACGCAAATATGCGGAAAAGACTTGATCGCATTTCTGAGGGCACCTCTGGATGGAGGAAGTTAGCGCGGCTGGGTTTGTCGAGCGATGCGCGACATGCGGACCGACCTAGAGCGCAGGAGATGTCCGTCAGCAACTGTGCTTGTGGAGAGGCCACATGCCATGACGCAGGCGCTCTTACCAGAGGAAGCTGCCAACGTGACAAGGCGTTGCGCATCGCTGGAAGTCCGAATGGCTAAAATGCGACCTCCGCGCCTGCCAAAGCCATAAGTTCCTAAGCTTAACTCATGCCCTTTATTTTTGTAAATAAATATGGCCAGCTGTCTATCACTATCATTCGGCCGGACAGCTTCCAGAAGCGACTTCGCTTGAATCGCTCTATCGCGGCGCGCAAGACTCATGCTTACTTTAGCCGCCTGAAAAGCTTGCATACCACGCAGCGAAGCACGCTTTTCTTGTCCCTTCTATGTTGAGCCGGCCGCACCAGTGGGTCGCAGTCGTAATAACCGCTGCCAGTGCGCCAGTGTACGAGGGCGTCCTTCCAAACGAAACATATGCTGATATACAGAATTCATCGGCGATCCCGTTCATGTGTCTTGCGTGACATAGGCATGTCTGTGCAGAAAGTGTACGGACGGTCATTGCATGGGGAATACGAGTCTTATGCCATCTCGTCCCACCGGCGTAATTTAGCGAGGGGCGGCTTAAATATTTTGTATCTCATCTGAAGTTACAGTCAACATGTCTGGTCGCGGTAAGGGTGGCAAGGGCCTTGGCAAGGGCGGTGGTGCTAAGCGCCACCGCAAGGTGCTTCGCGACAACATTCAGGGCATCACCAAGCCCGCTATTCGCCGTCTGGCTCGTCGCGGCGGTGTGAAGCGTATCAGCGGCCTAATCTACGAGGAGACTCGCACCGTGCTTAAGACCTTCCTGGAGAACGTCATTCGCCACTCGGTCACCTACACGGAACACGCTCGCCGCAAGACCGTGACAGCCATGGATGTGGTGTATGCGCTCAAGCGCCAGGGCCGCACCCTCTACGGCTTCGGTGGCTAAGCCACGGATGGCCCAGAGGCCCCAGCCAGCTCCACCCGATTTCAACACAGTCGTCCAAATCCGGTGTTCACCACCTCTTGGCTTGTTGCGTTGTACTAGAACGAACTCGGAATGGCTGCGATGCCTCGTGATGCACATGTTCAAATGCGTCTGTGCACATCTCATGCCGGCCGTTTCGCGGCCACATGGCCTCATCCTCAATCACCGTGCTCGGTCCAGCAGATTCCCCTGAATGCACGTACATCCTGCCGTGCACCGGCTCAGGCACACACTGCCCATACATCTGCTGCGCTCCCTCAGCCGCTTGCTAGCGTCACCCTCAACACTCGCCCCGGCCTCGCCACCCCGTCCACATCCACATCCTCGGCAATCAACACCTTCACTGCACACCCGCGCGCCCTCAGCTCCTGCTCCACCGCCTCCTTGCGAACGAAAAGCTTCGAGTCAGCGCTTGCGCGTTCAATGAACGCCAGAAAGCACGCGCGCTGGCTGGTGGTTGGTAGTCCCTCCCCGCCTGTCGCGGTGCCGGCGTCCTTGGACAGCACTGCCAGCACCACGTCTATGAAGCTGTGAAATATGTCAAGCAGCCATATCGTGTCCTATATGTGCCAGCGCAGCGTGGTTGCGAATACCGGTTCAGCTGGCGGGGATAACAAGTCAAAATGCTACCGCTGGGGGAGGAGGGGGCGGAGCACATGCGGTGGCGTGGCCCTTGATGCACTAAAACCCTCTTATGCCTGCGCCCTCTTCCTCGCGCCCATCCCGAATGCATCGCGACGAAATGACCGCTGCGCACCACGTACCACTGCAATGATGAAGTCCGCGTCCCGTGGGTCGTTCCCAGCCGCCTGCACCTGCGCATCCAGCGGCTCCGTCCAGTCCAGCGCCATCACCGCTGCGCTGCCACTGCCCACTCGCACGGAGCCGGCCCAGGGCCCGCACGCCTGCTGCCCTGCACCGGCCCCCTCCTCCTGCAATGGCACCGCTGCTCCTTGGGAGCTCAACCCTGGGGCTGCCGGCGCAGCCCCCGCCGTCATCTCTGCCCGTGTATGCGTGGATTGCACCTGCGGATGCCCTGCCTCGGGCGGTGATGCAGAGGCATTGCGCTGTACGTTGGCCCTCAGAGTGCCCGCGCACACTGAAGCCAGATCCGTTAGCAGAACGTGCGCGCCGCAAGCTGCTGCGCACAGTCCCGCCATACCCGTGCCCGAGCCCAGGTCCAGCACCCGACGCCCAGATAGTAGCCGTCCGAGATGTGTGCCCTGCAGGCCGATGGGCGGAGCGCCTGAGGGGCTATGGTGCTGAAGGCCTTCGCCAGGTGCTTCACCGGGGTTGGGGACCAACGGTGTAGAGCGCAAAAGGCGCAGCAACAGCCAGTTTGCCTCCCATAGTAGGAAGCCCGTTGATCCGGCGATCGTGTAATCGGAGTCGAAGAAATACGGGTCCTGCGGTGGAAGACAGGCAGGAAAGGAGACTGGGGTATGGAGATTGGCTCAAATGGGCGACTTCGGATGCAGGCTAGCAGTTAGTCACGGCAGGGTTGTGAGTACATGTCCAGGCCATGTCGCTGGCACATGACAGCAACATGGTGGAATATAGTATGAAAAGGGCTGGGGTAAGATGAGTACATCATGGCGGCGCCTATGCTGGCAAGGGTGCCACCCAGTGCAACGTACGAGAGCGCTCCCTCGCACCTGCGAGTCGAAATGCTCCAGGTTTCGTTTCGCTATGGTAACCTTGTATCCATTGATTGTTACCGATACTAAAATTTGCGGGCCGTCAACAACCGTAATGGGCTTCTCTTCAGGGCTTCCGCAGGGGCCTGCTATTCCGCTAGGCATCGCGGTGTAACTCTGATCGGCAACAGGACCCGTGAAACGAAGCGACAATGTCCCGTTTCGGAAACAGCGTTTCCCTGCACAGCAGTACACAGCAGGGCACGGCAATGGTAATCGAACAATGTTGCCAATTTTGCAGCCAATGCGATGTCCCAACACAAAAGCAGTATGCACAATAACAATATGTTTGTGGCATTCAGGTGATTTACACCAGGATGCAGGGCGAGCTGCACGCTCCGGTCTTGCACTCTCACGGGTTATGAGACTATCTTCGCAACATAGTTCAGGGAAACTTACGTAGCAGGATGTACTTTGCCTATGGCTGGCCCAGGGTGGCCTTCTCTGACCTCCCACCTGGCGACGCCTTCATTTACCTCAGAGCTACTGAGAAGTACTTGTTTGCAGTATCGCGAACGTGTGTACAGCTATGGACAGGGGGCCTTTACAGGCTCAAGGTCAGCGAGTGTGTGCGGACCGAGGAGGACGTCAAGCAAGAGGGATTGCACATGGCAGCCCTCTGGTCACCAGCCAAGGCAACGTTGGCCGTTCTGGTACGCTGTGAATGCTTCAGTCTCAAATCAACTGTCACGCATTCTGGGATCTGTTATGGTCCTCTGCTGAACACGCGTAATGCCTTGGTCTTGCAACCGACAGGGACAGATTTAGATTCCCGTCTGCACTTACACCGATACATTGCCGGTCTGTTCCACCGAATGCGCAGACCTCCGAGAACTACCTCAACCTTTACGCGATCCACTTGTGGAAAGACAATCTGTTGCACCCTTCATGCAACATAGCCTTGAAGGACATCCAAAAAGTAGATATTTACCTGAGAAGCAGTATTCGGATGGACAGCGAGTCTCGGGCGCTCTCGCTTACAGGAGACGGTCGTTTATTGCTGGTCGGGTTCGCAGATGGCACGGTGGCGTCGCTGTCCTGGAATGGAAAGGTGCGATTTGGATTGCAAGTAGACAACCACATGTGTAGTTGGTCACATCTGGAGCCTTAGAGATCGCGCAGCCTGTAACTCAGCCCAGCCCAGGCCAGCTACTCAGCCCAGCTCAGCCCAAGCTACTCAGCACTGGTGGCGTCTTGGCCGTCAGCACGTACTGTTGCACTCAGCTTAGCCGTCCCGGCAACGGAAACGGCATGTACTTCCGATCAATGTTTTGGCCCTGAGGGCGCGAGGAGGCCATACCAACTCCGTGCCACAAAGATTTGCATGCGTCCGCCTTACACACGTGTCCCTACGAGTTACACTGTGCACAGCGGCCACGGCATGGACCGTGGAGTCCAGCAGTAGCCACCCGCTCTAGGAGTACCGGGGCCATGGGTTTTAGTCTCTTCAAATAAACCAAGCCTTCTGTCCATTTGTTTTCCGTAGCCATGCCACGTGTCTTCCCCCAAAACCGTCCAGTCCCAAGGACGCAAGCCGCCCACGTGACTGCTTTGAAAGTTGGTTTACACTTGCACCCGCAGATGAAGGAGGTAGCCTACCCGCTGGATGACGCCACGGATCTCGATGAGGTCTTTCCGGGCCAGCGAAGCGCAGCGGATGCGAACCTCACGACGCAGGATCAGTCGGCTGCGCAGCCGCAGGGCGGCGTTGACCTCGCAACCGCAGGGGTCGGCTCTGGTGGCCGCGGCGCCAGCGCCTTTGCAGGGCCGGCGTTCGGCCCCAGCGGCAACGGCTACGGCCACTCGTACAGCGGTATCCCACAGGGCCAGGCCTCCAGGGCGATTGTCCAGATGAGCTACTGCGAGCACAGCAAGCAGGTGGTTATGGTGCTAGGGGACGGCGCTTGCGCGGTGTGCGGGACGTCGGAGGGCGGCCTCAGCCCCCTGTCGGAGCTGTGCTTTGGTCGCTGGCTGTGCGGGCCGCAGCAGCAGGCGGTCTGCGCGCAAGTGGGCGCACGCGCCCAGCTGATTGCGGTGGGGCGGGAGAACGGCGAGGTGGAGCTGTACAGGTGGGCAGCCGGGGGCGGGCACGCGGAGAGAAACAACTCCTTGGTGTTCAAGGGATACCACGCGCCGAGGACCCTGCGCGAATAATTGTGTTGCGCGAGGCTAGCCCGATACGGGAGCCGGAATGCGGACGGGGATGGAAGAGGCCAGGGAGAAACTAGCGTATGCGAAAACGGCCAGCTGGATCTGCCGGGGCAAGTCGCAGAACAGGGTATGGGAACAGGTGTGCGCCTGCGCTCGCCGTACTGGGGTGCTGGTCGCATGCAATCCGCGGGCGCCACACCTTCGGTTCCTGGCCGCGCCGCGCAGCAACAGCCCTCCCTCATTAGCCCCCTGTCAGCCAGTTCTTAGCGCACGCGGTCCGGCAACGCAACCAGCGATGCGGCTGCGGCACGGCGCACAGCCGCACCTCCTGTTCGGCTAGGCCTGCCCCCCAGCGCGGACGCCATCCGACCACGACACCCCGTGTTTCCGCCCCTAGGTTGCACCGCGCCGCCATCGGATCACCCGGCCGCCCCAACGTGGCCTCTGGCGCCAACAGCACGCTCACGGCCACGACGTGGGAGCCACCCGTGCGGTCCCTCTCCCTGGAGAGCTGGGGGCACAAGTCCCAGCAGACCGGCCCGGTGTCGCAGGTGTGGTCGGGGTGGGGTAGACGGTTCTGCCCACCGGTGTGGTGGGTATGGGCGGGGCTTGGAAGGGTCCGGGCGAACCTAGCGGGGCGAACGTTTGCGAAAGGGTGGCTTTTCGTTATTGAGCTGAGCCCGATCTGGGTCGCCGCTTCTTCCTACCCGGGCAGGTCGAGTGGTCGCCGGACGGGCGCGCGCTGGCGGTGGGGTACGCTGGGCAGGGCGTGGTGGTGTGGTCGCCCTCCGGCTGCCGCCTCATGTGCAGCCTTCGCCAGCCGGCGCCCAACAGCCTCTCCACCTTCACATCCACCGCCTCCCGCGGCCTCATGAGCCACCAAACCAGCCTAGCGGGACGAGGACTGCCCTCCGCAGCTGGTGGCGCCGACCCCTTGCAGCGCGGCACCAGCTCGCTGACGGGGCCGCCGCCGCAAGTTCCGCTGGATGGCGGCGTGAGCGCGCTGTCCTGGGGCCCCATGGGCTACCACCTGGCGGTGGCGGAGGTCGGCGGCGGCGCGGGCATGGGGGGCGGCGGCGGTGGACTGCTGGAGGTGTCGTTCGCGCACAGCCTGCCGGGCCACCACCGAGTGGCTCGGGGGGGGCTGGGCACCGGCATCGCGGATGAGGAGGTGCACGTGCTGCAGGTGAGTGGGCGGGCGGGTGCGGTGACGTGACGTGACGTTGGGGGATTGGGTGTGTGGGCAGGAGCGGGAACGGGAAGGCTGGTGGACGGGGGGGCCAGGTAATGGGCGGGGATGCCGCATGTGGGTGGGGTGTTGGGTGGGAAGTGTTACGGGTGCTGATGAGGAGCGGACCAACACACTGCTGCATGCAGGTGGAAGTAGGCAGGGGCAGTGTAGGGGGGCGGGTCGCTCGTGGTAGGGCGGGTGGGCGGGCGTGCACGAAGCAAGGGTTCAATAGGATGTTGGGTTCAGAGGAGGGGCAGCATCAGGGAGTACTGTCGGTTTTGCTCATTCCTCACAAGGCCCTCCGTTCCACACCTCAGGGACATGATCGGTTGCTGCTAATCCGCGAGGCGGGCGAGGCGGCCCTGGGCGTCATGCCCTGGGCTGCGGGCGACGGAGCGGAGCCGGCGGTGGGCCAGGTGGGACCGAGGGCACGGCAGCGGCACCCTGCTGCGGCAGCCGCGCCCAACACTGCCCCTTTCATGGCACTGCACCCGCGGGTGGATGCCATCTGGCACCTGCCTTTGTCGCCCGGGGTGGTGCGCCGCCGTGGCAGCAGCCAGCCGTTTCAACCCAGCTGCAAACCGCCTTACGTGGTGTGTGTCTTCCGTGACTGGACCTGACCTGAGCACCTGACCTGAACCTGGGCCGCAGGTGGGCGACCTGACCGTCTCGCACGTGCCGGTGCCGCACAGCTACGTGGCCAGCAACTGGCCGCTGCAGCGGTCGGCCATCAGCTCCAGCGGCACCGACATCGCGGTGGCGGGGAGGAACGGGCTGGCAGTGTACAACAGGCCCACGGAGAGGTGACTGGAGGAGGGTTCGAGGGAAACCCGTGACTGGAGGAGGGGGGGGAGGGGGCTGGCGAACGGCGGCGGGGAGGGCGGAACCGCGTGCAGTTGCCGGGTACATGGAAGGCACGAAGCGCCGGCTCGCGTTTGTTAACCCGTCATTTATGCAAACTGTGAGCCCCACGCACTACTCCGCTGCATCACCACAGGTGGCGCCTCTTCGGGGACATAAGCCAGGAGCGGCAAATCAGCTGCCGGGCGCTGGGGTGGCTTAGCTCGGGGGTGCTGGTGGCTTGCTCGGGGCCAGACCCCAACGCCCCGCCGCCGCCGTCGCCGGCCCCGGCCGTGCCCTTGGTTGTGGGCAGCGGCCCCAGTGTGGCCACCGGCTGCACCGGCAACGAGCTGCTGCTGCTGCCGCGGTACCACTTGGACTTGACGTCCCTGCTGGCGAGGTGAGGGTAGTCGGAGGGGAGGCTGCCAGGGGCGCAGCCGGCAGCAACGACAACCTAATCCTTGTCATTGCCAAGCTGTAAGTGATGGGGACGCCCGGCACCTGGCGTGTTGGCGTCTGGAGAACGCAAACACGTAGTACAACCCTGGCAGCATCACGTCTGCGCTGCACACCCGTCTCCGCCCGTCCGTTTCCTTGCCCTGCCCTGCAGGCACCCCTTGCAACAGCCGCCCATCGCCATGGACTGCCTGGGCTCGCACATCTTGCTGGCTTCGGAGCCGCTGGAGATCACGCTGCTGGAGGTCGCCCTGCAGGGCGAGCTCTCGCCCACCGGCAACCCGCGCGCCATCATCACCACACTGCGGGAGATCTCCATGTTCGACGTGGGGCGATACCTCTCGGACGTGGCGCTGGTGCCGCTGCTGCCCGTCGCCGTCGGCGCCGCCGGCGCCGCCGCCGGCAGCATCGCAGTGGTGGCGGCGGCGCCGAAGCAGTGCGTGCTGCTGCGCTGGGGTGGGATGCTCAGCGTACTGGACCTGGAGAAGGGCGCGGAGGTAGCCCTAGCGACCGAAATCGAGGCCTTCTGGCTCAGTGACGCGATCACTTGCCAGACGGGAACCTCCGCCGCCGCAGCCGCTGCGGGCGGCGACGGCGGCGCGCTTGGGGCTTGGGGCGCAGGTGCCTGGCCGCCGCCGGCGCCGCCAGCTGACGCCAACTCGCTCGGGCCCACGCCGTCGGAAGGAAGCAGAGCCGCCGCACCGGGTTCGGAGGCGGCAGCGGGCCGAGCTGGCGGCAGTGCTTCGTCTACAATACACGAGGTGGCCGGCAACTCGGCGAGCGCCGTCGCGGCGGCCGCAGCGGCGGCGGTTGCGGCGACTCTGGACGTGGAGATGCCGTGGTGGCTGTACGGCCCCGCCGGCATGCAGCTGTGCTTCCCGTCCTCACTGGGCGCTGCGATGTCGACCAGCATGGCGTACAAGGAGGGACACGACATGGAGCTGGAGTTCGACCAGGTGCGCACGGGCTGCCGGGCGGCCCGGGGAGAGCGGTGGAGACGGCAGCACGGAGGGATGCTGATTGGCAGCTGCCCTTGAATGATTGAAAACAATTTTGGGAATGAACGAGTGCGGTTTTATGAATGAATACAAATGAGTGTTGGGAAGTAAACGATTTTTTTCACGTTGGAGCATACGTTGATAAGGGTGTGCGGTTATGCGTTTATTGCCTAGGACGTATGAAGGATAACAATGCTGATGCTGCCAGCATGCGCTTCGTCGGGGGACATCGCCAGGGCAAACTGTACACGCTGTCCCAACGGCTCCCGCTCTTTTACCCCCCGCCCCGCTCCGGCTGGGGGACCCAATGACAGGCCGCCTCAACAGCTTTCCATTAGTCAACCTAATTCTGTGGCATGCACGTTCAAATGCGTGTTCCAGAACTATTCGTCGGCTAGTTTCTGTCCCCCGTCCCCTACGTCGTGTAACCGGGTCTTCTCGCCACACCCCTCCGCCACACCCACGCCGACGCCACCTTCCCGCAGGAGGTTTACCCCGTGGGCATCTCCCTGGCGGACGACGCTATCATCGGCATCACGCAGCGCATCGTGCGTGGAGCCGCCAACACCACCGCCTCAACCGGCTTGCAGGTGGTGTCGGCGTCACAGCTGCCGTGCTTCCATCCCATCCCAGAGTCGCAGCCCGTGCTGCCGTGCCTGCTGCGAAGGTGCGCCGGGTAGAGATTCCGCCGCGGAAGGGTGTTGCGTGCCCTTTCGCAAGCATGCCAGCGTGCTACGGGAGGAGGAGGTCGACGACGACTGTGCAGTTGGGTGGCGAACCCTCGGTGGTTCCCGGTTGGCAATCGCGTCCCGCACAGTCGTGGGAAACGGGGGCCGGCTGGCGAAATGGCACGACGATGGCCGCACTTGTGGACCTGAGTGGGCGTTGGTATCGTTGGGCTGGGTTGCAGCGGCGGGGCCACAAACCTTTCCCTCAGCCTGATCCTCCGCACCACCGCACATCCCCCCTGACCACGTGCCCAGGCTGCTGCAGCGCGGCGCCTTCAAGGAGGCCGTCTCACTTGCGCGCCGCCATGCTCGCGGACCCCACTTCGCCCGCTCGCTGGAGTGGCTGCTCTTCACGGCGCTGGAGATCGACACCAACACGTCATCCCTCGCGCGGCCAGCAACCGCTGCCGCCCGGCGCATCGTAGGCACCGCGACAGTGTCGGACACCGGGGACGGCGGCTCCGGCCTAGCGACCCAGCCGTCTCTGAAGCAAGCGTTGCCCCAACACCAGGTACGGGGGGTGGCGAGGAAGGCTGGAAAGCGGATTGGTGCCATAACGTTACGGTAGTTGCACCAGCCAGGGCCTACAGCCGGTTCTCATAGCGCCTAGCAAGGGATGCGCATGCGTCCACTGCCTGGCCAGCCCTCGCAGTCGTCTCCTCGCTGCGCACGCACCCACCCACCCGGGTCCCCACTCCGCTGCTGTCCGCACCGCAGTCGCTCCTGGCTGCTGCCGCGGAGCTGGTCCGCCACTTCCCCAACCTCTTTGCGGAGGTGGTGGTGAGTGTGGCGCGCAAGACCGACGCGGCGCTGTGGCCGCCGCTGTTCGATGCAGTGGGCAGCCCCAGCAAGCTGCTGGATGGACTGGTGGATGCGGGCGAGCTGGCCAGCGCGGCCTGCTTCCTGCTCATCATCGACAGGTGGGGGGCCCGACCTGGCTGCAGCTGCCCTTGACGCCAAGCGCCTGGGTCGGTTGGGGTCCAGTTTCAGGCTCAGCGCACCGACAACTCATCGCTGCCCATGATGCATATATGCCCATGATGCCTATATGCCCTGCGCCAGCATCGCGCCGCCTGTCCATGTGAGGCCCCTGCTCACATGGGCAGGCGGCGCGATGCTGACCGCCTGCCCATGTGAGGCCCATGCTGCCGGGTTTCCGGCGTTGGGCGCGCCGCCAAGCTGGGCGACACTAGGAGCGCACGCATGGGTTTATAGTTTCTGACGGGAGTTGACGTCCTTTCGCCTTTTCGCCTGAACTTAACCAAACCCCACCTGCTGCTTCGCGCCGCAGGCTTGAGGGCGCTCCCGCGGCACAGGCCCAGGCGCTGCGGCTGATGCGCAGCTCGCTGGTGCGCGGCCAGTACCCCCTGTGCTGCGAGCTGCTCCGCTTCGTGGTGCCGCCATCGGACCAGGACGGCGACGGGCGGCTTCTGATGTCAGGTGGGTGCTACTACACACATCCAGCTCCGGCATCCGCACACGCACCCAGCGGCCTGCCTCCCTGCCGCCTGCCACTAACCCCATGTCGTTGCATCTGCGCGTCCCTGCCCCTCTCGCCGCAGAGCTTTCGTTCTCGTTCAGCGGGGACCTCGGCTCCATGGGATTGCCCGCGGCTGCTCTGGCGCAGCCTTCCACACCCGACGCCGAGAAGGCGCTAGCCGGGCAACAGCAGGAGCCCGCCGCCTCCGCCTCGGATCAGGAGGACGGGAGCCAGCAGGGCAACCGGACGTGGCTGGGTTGGCTGCTCGGGTACGGCCCCGGCCCCTCGGAGCAGGAGGAGCAGCAGCAGCTGTTGCAGCAGCAAGAGCAGGACAAAAAAGATCCATCGCGCCCACCGCAGCTGCAGGACCGTGGGCGGGAACCCGAGGGCGCGCCGCCCAGTGCGGTGTCTCGGGTGCAGCAGACGCTGGCGCTGCTGGGCGAAGGGGGATCGGCCTCGGGTCGGGGGCCCAACAGCCCGGCGCGCGTCGGCGGCGGCGGTGCTGGTGGTGGCGGCAGCATGGCGTCGGCGACCAACACGGCTCTGGCGCAGATACTGCTCTCGGGTGCCTCTGCTGGGGGTGCCAACAGCGCCCTCACGGCAAAGGCGGCGTGCGGGCTGGTGGCGGAACACGCCTGGAGGCTGCTGGAGTCAGGCCACCTGGCGGCGCTGGGGCAGCTGGTGCAGGCCAGTGGCTTTTTGCCGGGCGGCCTCGCGGGGCTTATGAACCAGCACCGTGACTCGCCGTACGCGGCGCGCGGGTGTGCCTCGCACACGGCGCTGGAGCTGCTGTCGGCGCTGGCGATGGCGGTTTCGGAGCTGCCGGTGTGGAGCAGCGAGGAAGTGGAGTTGTGCGCCACCGGGGTGGAGGCGCTGTGCCGGGACGTGGGAGCCGTCGCGTGGTCGGTCGCCATGGCGGTGCTGCTGGTGGATGCGGGCACGGTGACGGTGTTCCGGCAGGAGCAACCGGCGGTGTGGACGGAATTTGTACAGATGCTGTACGGGGATGCTACCTTCTCATACCTGTGGGACATTGTCGAGGTGCTGTCGGGGGCGGAAGACGGGATGGAGAAGGTTGCGGTGGGGCAGGCGGCCGCAGGGCAGGCAGCGGCAGGGCCGGTAGCGGGCAGTGTGGAGGCGGATGGAGGGGACGGGGGCGGAGATGAGGCTGCGACCGCGGCGGCGTCTGGGATGTTTGCAGCCAGCGCTGGGCGCGTGGAGCTGCGGTCGCTATCGCTGATGTCTGCTGGCAGCGAAATTGAGGAGGGACCGCAGCAGGGCGGCACCCCGGCGGCATCAATTCCTGGGCCACGGGCAGTCGAAGTAAGCATTGCTCGCGTTTAGGCAGTGGCCGTGTTTACAAGAATGGGTGATGAATTGGATTGTGGGAAAAAAGTACCACAAGGCGTAACGGCTGGACTAAAGGGTTACTAAGTGCCAAGGATATAGGTAGAAAGCTGCAGGCTGATTTTTAGGATTTTCGGAAATGCAAGTATTGTGTGTGCTGCAGAGAGGCAGGGAGCATCGTGCTAACGCCAGGGCTTGCCTGTTAGTTTGGGCAACGATGCCTGCGGGATTCCCGTACTGGGCACAGTCGACCCAAGATGCTGAGTTCCCTGTAACAAGTTTGTCTCCATCTTGTTACAACTTTTGGTACGCGGTAAATGCAATTGACCTACCGGTATGCATAGCTTCTGAGGTGGCCGACGTGGAAACTGAGCCTTGACAGCGCTGGCACCTCCACGCCATGATTGGGCCGTGACTCCATCACTGCTCACCAAGTTTTCCGTGGATTGAACCAGCCTGGCATGGCTCAGCCGCTTACCGGGTCAGACCCGAAGCCGAAGCCAAGGACGTCGTCGCGCGTATCCAGTGCGCTCAAGGCAAGTTTCTAATATAAAGTAGCCCATATCTTAACTGGTCGTGTTGTGCGGTGAGGCGTCCGCAGTATGCGTTTGCCTCAACACACCACGGTCACAACCACCTGCAGAGCGGAGTCGTCTATGGTAGCACCGCGGTGTTATCAGCCGTAAATAATATCACACCCCATATTGCTGGTGCTGTGGATATCTTGGTTATTGAGCAGCCAGATGGAAGCAGGAAGGCAACTCCTTTCTATGGTAAGGTCGGGCGATTCACCTTTAAATCCTTTATTGCTGCAAGTCTGTGAGGAACTGCTACCTTATCTTGCCGCAGTTCGCTTTGGCAAGTATACTGCCCTTCGCACGGGCGAGCGTAACGTCAAACTCTACATCAACGGTAAGGCTCAGCATCCGTAAGTGCCATCCTATCTATGCGATTTTGGAATCAACCGATGTTTTTCTACGGCGCGCGCAGACGAGCTGGCGCCCTTCGGGATGCAGATTGGGATGTATGGACAGGCGTACTTTGCGACAGAGACAGTCGAGGTCAGGGCAGGTGAGGCTTACAGAACGTTATACGGTACAGGAACACGGGGGGGGATGCAGGTGACGATGGTAACCCAACCGGGGCAGTCCTATCCTACACCTTTGCACGTGGACCTGATTGCACGTGCACCTTTGCCCAATCCAATGGGCTCCCCTTTTGCGTGCGTGAATACTGTAAGTGCCAAGGTTCCTTCGTCACGCACACCCCAAAACATAGTCGTGGCGCTCAGGTCACCTACACATTTCCAGCGTCTGGCGTAACTTCGCAACCGTTGGCATGACGCACCGGGGGTTCCCCGCTGCCTGCTCACTGTTGCGGTGATTAATGTCCTCGACCCCCTCGACCTCTCACCGCATCAGTCTTCCCGGCGCGACAGCCGCTCCTCGCCGGTCTTCCCGGTGACGTCTACATTGCCTGTAACGCTTGCACGCGCACCTTCCCTTCCTCCCTCCCACCCCGGACTCCTCCGCCTGGGCAGCTGACGAGGACGAGCAGGAGGCCCTCCTGGCTGGAATGATGTCGCCACCCAGCGGCTACTCCAGCGGCGCCGACGACTCTGCGCAGGCGGACCCGAACGAGGCGGGAGAGACACTCACCGCCGTACGGCAGCGCATCGACGGCTTGAAGGACGCCCGCCGGGGTGGCGCCAGGAGCAGTGAGTGCTGCCCCCGCGCCAGCCACACCGACGGCATTCCCCCTATTTGTCGCACGCCCTTCCAACTGGTCTTCGTGGGCCTGCCAGTGGAGCACAGTGTCCATATCCTGCGGTGTCGTTGCGCTAGCCCTCTGGGTATTTCCTTGTCCGTGGGTCCTGCATAGCAAGAAATTGCACACGAGTGGTGCTTCCGCTGGCGTTTACCAACAATTCTCCTTATGGGCGCATCGCATGCAGCAGCCCGCATGCGCCATCGTCCCCATCGTCCTGTCCAGCATCACGCACATCTCCCGGGTCCCGCGATGCCCTCCTCAGCAGCGCCAGCCCTCTGCCGCAAGCTGCCGCTGACGGTCCGCGACCCCGCACCCTGCACCCACCGCCCTGCAGGAACCTCCAGCGGACCCGCAGGGAGCGGCGCGTACGGCGCCCACCCCCCTCTCCCGGCGCTGGGCACTGTGTCGGAGCCCATGGCAGGCATCGCCGCCTCAGCTGAAGCCGTCGCCCTGGTCGCCTCGGGCGAGTCGGCAGCAGCCGGTCTGCATGCGGGGCAGGTAGGGCAGCGTAGAGCCGCTCGTGTTCGTCGTAGGAGGCATAGCGTCCGACAGGCCGGTATGGGATTGCGCCAGGCTGGGTGGGGTGGGACGTCGGGTGCTCCCGGGGGTCACGTTTGCCGTTCCGGCAGCGCGGACAGCCGCGGGCAGACGTGGGAGCAGGAAAACAAACAGGCGTTCGGGGATGGGAGGGTAAGGACAGAGGCTTGGGCTTGGTTGACTGGCGGAGCGGGGGGCAAGGGAGTAGAGCGGGCGCGGAGGCGAGATGGATGGTGGCGCGTACTGATCCGCATCCTGCATCAGGAACTCATCAGCGGAAACTAACACACAAAACTGCGCCACCGCCGCCCACGCTCTGCCAGCGTCCGTTCGCATCCTGACACCCCGCGCACCTCCTCCCCCTCCCCATCCTCCGCCACCGCCACCGCACATCGCTTATCGTGCAACCTCCTTGCCTCAGGTGCAGCAGCTGGCGGCGTCCCTGCAGCTCCAGCTCGCGCCGTGTCTCTCCATGGCAGACCGAAACGAGTCGTTCCTGTCAGCGCGGGAGACGTTAGCCACGGCCATGAGCGACGACATGGTCGCCAGTGCTCTGGGAGCCATGTCACCCACGCTGCTCCAGTCGCCGGCCCGTCCCGTCCGGCCCCAGCCCCAGTCCCGGTCCCAGTCTCAGCAGCACCTGGCGGCCCAGGGGCAAGAGATGCAGCCGGCTGGCGGCAGCATGAATAGCCTGGCGGCCGTCAGCGAAGGCGCCAGCCCATGCGGCTGGTCGGAGGGCGAGGACGAGGACGAGCCGGACGGCGGCGGCGGCGGCAACGGCGCCAGGGGCGCGCCCCGTAGCTGTGGCAGCCCGGAGGGCGGCCAGCAACCGCTGGCGGCGTACGGATCGCAAGCCAACGGAAACGGCGCGCCCTGGGGCTCTCACCCGCCAGCGCCTGTTTCCGCTGATGCGCCAGCGGAGGCGCCAGCGCCCGTGGCTTCGCCATCGCAGCCACAACCACAGCTTCAGACGCTGTGTGGCGTGGCCGCCCATCCGTACCACCCGGGGCTCCAGCAGCCCCTGCACCAGCAGCTGGGCTTCCCGGAGAACCTCCCCGCAGGCGACCTGGTGCCCCCGGGAGACGCTGCTCCAGCCCCAGAGACCGCAGCGGCGACGGCTGAGAGCTGGTCGGAACCAGGTTTTGCTGGCGCTGCGGTGGCGGCGCTGCCTCCCGTGCCCCCGCCCTCCCTGGAGCGCCAGATGGAGGGCCCCAAGCTGCAGGCCACCGTGGACTGGGGGCAGGTGCTGGGCATGGGCGCGAGTACCGGCCCCCGCTCAACAGCAGCGCCAGCAATGGCACCAGCAGCAGCGACGCCGGCAGCAGCGCCAGCAATAGCAGCAGCAGCAGCGACGCCGGCAGCAGCGCCAGCAGCGCCACCGCCAACGATAGCGCCACGTGGCCAGCAGCACCCCCGCACGAGCGCAATGGACGCCCCGCGCGGGTCCCGCCACCGTACCTCACCGCGCCCATCACCGGCCGCAGCGGCGAGCGACCTGGCGGCGGCAGCGGAGGGCGGCGGCCACGCCTCCGGGTCGCACCCCGCCGTCAGCCTGCTGTCCTCCAGCCTCCGCAGCCGCACCTCCATCGGCGGCGCCGGCGCAGCGACGGTTGACGCCGCTGGCACCGGTCCCGGCGCCGCCGTGCCGGTCGGCAGCACCGACGGGGCGCGGCTCCAGGCGAAGGGCCCTGCGCCGCTTGTGCCGCGTCCTGCGGTTCCGGAGCAGGTCGCAGTGCTAGGGTCAGCAGGCAGCGCACCCGCGCTTGGCGCCCCGAGCAGTTGCCCGCGAGGAGCCAGCGACGCCGTGGGACCGATCGCGGCAGCAGCGGCGGCGGCACCTGCCCCGCCGGCCGCTAGCCACACCGTAGCCGCGTCCATCAGCGTAGCGCACGACGGCGGCGTGCGGCTGCGGCTGTCCGTGCTGCCGCCGCCCCCGGCGCCGCCGCCGCCGCTGCCGCTGCCGTCAGGCGCCGTCGTGCCTGTGGACCTGCTGGCCGCTGTCGGTAGCGGCGGCGCGCCGGCAGGGGGGGTGCCCGTGCCTGCGGTGGCGTCATGCGCCAGCGAGAGCGGCTACCTGGGCGATGTGGAGCCGGCGATGACTGTGCCATCGTCCGCCCGAGTCCACAGTGGCCACCACCACTACCACCACTACCCGCACGCCCACCCGCACCCAGTGCAGAACGACTACCTCCACTCCACCTCGGCACCCCTCCCGTCGGGCGCCCTGGAAGCAGCGGCGGCGGCCGCAGCGGCCGCCGCAGCGGCGGCGGCGGCGGCGGGCACGCCGCCACAAGGCCTGGAGCTGTCGCTATGCGGGGCCCACCTGGCCCTGCAGACGCCCTACACCCAGGCATGCACCCTCTTCAACGCGTACCGCGTTTCCGAGGCGGCCTTCTCCTCCCGCGGCGCGGCGCTCCTGGCAAGTCCTGATCTAGTGGTTCGGCTCAACAACGGCGCCATATACCCCTGGCAGGCGCTGTCGTACAGCCTCGTGGGCCTCCTGGCCTTTGGCACGTGGCGCGTGGCCCCGGAGACGCCCTGCTGGAGCCCCGCGGGTGTGGCGCCCGCTGGCGGCGGCGGCGGCGGCGGCGAGCCGTCCACCACAGCGACGGCGTTTGCGGCGCTGCTGGCGGCGGTGGCGCAAGGCGCGGGCGCCGCCTCGGCTGAGGCGTCGAAGGACGGCGCCGCCGGCGCTGCCGGTGTGCCCGCCAGCGCGACCACGACGCCCAAGAAGGGCGCCGCCGGGGCGGCGGCGGCAGGCGGCGGCGGCAGCTGGCGGCTGTGGATGTTTGGGGGTGCGAAGCGGGACAGCATCCGCACGTCGGCCACTGGCGGCGGCTTCGTTGGCGGGAGGTCGCCGCCAGCGGTCAGCCCCGTGGCGGAGCGCCAGGGCTCATTGGAGCGACCCGGCGCCGCCAGCGGGGATGCCTTGTCACCGCCGCCGCTAGCGCCGGGGCTGCCCGGCCAGCCGCCGTCCGCCGCCGCCGGGCAGGTAGCGGAGCCCCTAGCCGCAGACGGGCCGCCCATCATCCTTCCGTCCTCGGTGAGCGCCCCGGTCCTAACCACCGCCAGCAGCAGCGGCCGGCGGCAGGGTTTCAACATGGTCACGAAGAAGAGCCTCACGGCCGCTGCTGACCAGCTGGCGGCGCTGCCTCTCCAGCACGGCCAGAACACAATCGTGTACAAGTAGGTCGGGGGCCCAGCAATGGGGCGGGTGGTGTGGGGGTGTTAGTCGGAAGGTACCCCCGGCGGCGGCGGTGTTTTGTTTGTCGAGGGCGTCAGAGCAAGGCTTGTGGGGGACTGCAGGGGGAGCGGTGCGCGCTGTACACACACCAGCCTGCTGGGCTGGTGCTGGTACCAGTGCTCGTACGGGGTGGCACAGTACGACACACGGCTCGCACGCGCGCATACGGCGACACCACGAGATGCATCAGCGGAGAGCAACCGTTCCCGGCGCCTCGAGAAGCGACAGGCTCTCCAGCGCCGCAAAACACCCCCCTGCTCTTGCCGCCGTGTCCTCCTTACCACTCTCGTGCCCCCTCCCCTGGGTCGGGACCGGGACCGGACCGCGCTGTCCGCTCTCCCATAGCTCACCACCTCCCCTACTTCTCCTGCTAGCGCCCCAAACCGGTTCTGCGAAACATTTCCGTGCGTCGCGTGGGGTCCTCGCTTCCTGTCGTCTCGCCGTAGCCGCTTTAGCTTAGCCGCCAAAGGTCATATTACGACCTTCGGCTTTAGTATCCCCAACCCAGTTCTCCAGCATGCATCTCAAAACGCCTGTTCTAAACGGTTTTTTCTGGCATCCACGGGTCTCCCTCGAAACCTCCCCTGCCTCGGTTCTTTCCTGTCCCCCCCTGCCGCGTATCGCTCCAACTTGCCGCACTGGTCTGGAACTGGAACTCATACCCGCCGACTGTGCCCCACAGGATCGGCGTCAGCGAGCTCAAGGCCTACGTGTACTACCTGCCCTGGCGCACCAAGATCGTCATCTCGGACATCGACGGCACCATCACCAGGTCGGACGTGCTGGGGCACCTGCTGCCCGCCATGGGGCTGGACTGGTCGCACCCGGGCATCGCCAAGCTGCTCACCAACATCCGCCGCAACAACTACCTGGTGGGAGCCAGCGGAGAGCTGTGGGGGGCTGGGGCGGGATGGGTTCGGAGAGACGCCCTCTGCGCTGGAGGGGCGGTAGAGTCGCGCGTATCGCTAACAGCCCGCTGGACCCAAAGCTAACGGTTTTACGCTTATGGCGGCACGTTGGGCTGCGGCCCCGCGGTGCACTTCCGACATGCTACCTGCCGCCTCCCCGCCATGCCCCCTCCCCCGCCCTATGCCGTCTCCTACGTCGCGGTCGTTTCACCGGGCCTACTCGCCACTCCCCCCCCCGGCCTGCGCTTCCCATGTCGAGTACCCGGTCCTTTTCTGTAACCCCCTTGCCTACGGCCTCCGGCGCCTCCTCCCGCCTCAGATCATGTACCTGAGCTCCCGCGCCATCAGCCAGGCCAACATCACACGCGACTTTATCAACACGCTGGTGCAGGGAGAGCACCGCATGCCGCTGGGGCCGGTCATCATCTCGCCGCACGGGCTGCTGCCGTCGCTCTACAGGTCGGTGGGGTGGGGCTGAGAGGATGCCCATGGGTCGGCGCTGGAGGTTGGTGGGGTGCAAGAAAAACCGAGTACGGAATGAAAAACGGTTTCGGACAGCCGTTCGGAGATGCATGTAGGACAGGTATTTGGAGATGCACTGGAGGTTGGCCATTGAGAGAGAGTGTGTGTGTGTATGTGTGTGTATTGCGTGCGGCATGTGGTGGCCCCGCATAGGGCCCACAGAGCATGCAGCCGCATCCAGGCACGGGCAGGAGGCGCTGATGCCACGAGAACAAATCTCGTCTTACCTATTTTCAGAGCCGCGTCCTCGCGCTGCTGAGCAATCAAAGACTGAGCCTCCTGAGACCCACGGGTCGGCCGCATTCCGCACGCCGCACTCCACGTGGGAAACACGGACGCAAACACGTGCACGATGCACCTCCACATTTGGCGGGCGGTTGGTGGCCGGTGCGATTTGTGGCATCCGGACGACCTGCTGCGCTGTGATGCTGGCTTCTCTTCCTGGTTGTGGTGATCGGACCACTTCCCCCTCTCACTCCTCCCCTCCTCCTCCTCCTCCTCCTCCTCCTCCTCCTCCTCCTCCTCCCCCTCCTCTCACTTCCCCCCTCCCCCTCCTCCCCCTCCTTCCTCCTCGCGCCCACCTTCATGTCCCACCCGCAGGGAGATGATCCTGCGGCGGCCGCACGAGTTCAAAATCGCTACGCTGCAGGACATCCGCGCGCTGTTCCCGCCTGACTGGAACCCTTTTTATGGCGGCTTCGGGAACCGCGACACGGACGAGATCAGCTACCGGGAGGTGAGGGCCGGGGGGGCCCTGTCCGTGTGGTGGTGCTGGCCCGGAGTTGTGTTATGGCGGCACTGTCGCAGGAACCATGGTACACACGCGTTGGTTGCGGCGTTGCGGCGGTACGTCACGGAGCAGTGCTTACTGATGTTGACACGCTGATGGCATTGGTTCAAAACACCTGACCTGTTAGCTGATAGCTGACCTCGTGGCCTGACCTGACCTGACAGGTCCAACCCAACCCAACCCAACGGCCCCTGTTGTCGGTCCTCTGCTCGCAACGGCCCGCAGGTCGGCATGCAGCCCAACCGCATCTTTATCATCAACCCCCGCGGCGAGCTGCGCCAGCCCATCAACTGGGGCAAGGGCGAGGCGGGGGAGGCGGAGGTGGACAGGAGCATGCAGGAGCCGGACGGTGGTGAGGAGCAGGCGGTCACGTCCCCCTCGGCTGCGGCCGCTGCAGCATCCGGGCTGGGTCGTCGGTCCACTGGCGCCACGGCGCTGTCCTCACTGTCTGCAATCAACGAGCTGGTGCACGACATCTTCCCGCCCGTACAGCACGGCCACACGGTGATGTCGTATATCGACGAGGAGGACGACGCGGCGGAGGGTACGGCGCGGTCGCGCCAGCGGGCTGCGAGCGGCGGCGGCAGCGGCGGCGAGAGCAGCGCTGGCGAGGGCAGGGCAGCAGGCGACGGGCCGGCGACGGCGCTGAGCGGTGGCAGCCGTAGCAGCTGTAGCAGCGAGCGCAGCGCTGGCAGCGGGGCCCACGGCGGTGATGCGGGGGCCTCCACGGCGATCGAGGGAGCGCCTGGGAGCGCGGCTGAGGCGGCGGGCACCCTGCCGGCCGCCACACCGCGCAGTGCCTACTCGCCGCCAGGCGCTCAACCCGGCCCGGCGGAGGCGGCGGGGGCGCCGGGTGCCGCCGCCGTATCACCATTGCCGCCACCGCCGCCAGCGGCGGTGGTGGCGGAGGTAGTGGCGGAGGGGACTTCGGGCACGGGTTTCGGAGCGGAGGTTGAGGAGGCGGCGGAGCCCTCGTTCCCCGCTGCTGGATATGAGGCCCCGCAGGCATCGTCTGGACCCGCAGGCACGCGGGCGGCAGCGGGCGACAGCGGCAGCCAGTCCTGCGGCGCCGTCGCGGCGGTACGCGGGGCGCTGGCTGCAGACGCCGGCGCCCGACCCAGTGCGGGGCCCGGGCCAGCGATGGTAGACGGATGTGTGGGGACGGCGGTGTCGCTGCCTGCCTAGCCGGGGGGTAAAGGATAATTCGCGAATCGACGGCCGACAAACCAAGGGCGATGAAGGTGGTGGTCCAGAGGAGAGGGGTGGAGGGATGAGCCCGTAGCGGGTGCGTAGAGCCATGAGCGCGTGGCAGGGGCGTCAAGTATGCCGTGGAAAAGCGTCGGCTGAGAGCGTCAGCGATTTTGAGGTTTTTGTGCGTGTGGTGCGTGTCGCGTGGTGGGGCGTCGCCTGGGCCGCGGAAGTGCGTGGGAGCTGGGTTGCTGGCTGCGGTGGGCGGCGACCTGCGGGCTTGGGGCGGTGGAACAGGAGATCCGAGGCCGGCGAGGCCGTAGTGCTGAGCTGGTCGCTGAGCAGTGGGGTGGGATCGCGGTGAGGAGGCAGGGTGTACAGCTGGAGCAAAGCCTAAGGGTGTGCGCCGGAGCAAGTTGAAACAGAACTGAACTGACACATTGCCGGTATGCGCTAGGTTGCCAGAACGCGGGCCTTGGTGCGTGGATGGGCTGTTCGGCGCGAGGGTCTCCCCGACGCAGGGTGACCCCCTGCAAGATGCCAAGGGCGGAGGGGGGCGGAGTGGAGCTTGGGGGCCACTGGCGCTGGGGCGCACCAGCTGCTGGGCCCGCTCGCCCGCTCGCGTGGGGCGGCGTCCAGAGGACCGCTGCCGCTGCGGAGGTCTGCCGCGTCCGCTCCAGGGAGGAAGTCCCGTCGTACAGTTCGTGTCGGGTTGCTGGGCGCGGAGTTGGTCGGTGGCAGCGGGCGCTCAACGCCGCCTCGCTTCCCCTTCCTAGGTTTCCTGTGTGCGCGCTTTGGTGTTGGTCGCCGTGCTATGCTGGCGCCGACTTCTTACCTTAGTGAGCTGGGTGCCTCCTATCATGTCCTCTTCTTCCCTAATTTACGGACTGCTGGGGCGGGGGTGGATGCGCCCGGCGGTTGGCAGGAAGCTAGCTAGGAGGCAAGAAGCCCAATTCTGGTACAGTATTGCGGGGGGTGGGGGCCCTTGGAGCAAATGGCGAAATGGCGACAATCGCCCGGACGGCCCAACAGTGTCGGCGTATACATATGACGGACAATCTTCCGTTGGCTGGCTATAGCGTTCGGATCGGATGGCGGGCACCAATCGCTTGTCGCGGGAGGGTTATGCCCGGGCGACGGGGTCACAAGCGAGAGGGTGCCCCCTCGCATAGCACCACAACCACCACCACAACCACCACAACCATGACCACCACCGGAATTAGGAGCCAGCAGCCGCCTGCTTCTGGCCTGTGGTGCAGTGAGAGGGCGAGAGAACACGTGCGGCGCCCTGGAATGGCGTGGGTCGCACGTGTGAGGACGGGGCCCCGCCGGGGGGGCTGCGTCATGAGGGGACGCGGGCTGAGATGGCCTTCAGGGGGTTGAGCCGTTGGTGGCTGATGAGTCCTGGCTGGGGTCGAAGTGGGGCCGCCGTGCGATTGTCGCTGAGCAGCCTAGGACATCGCATGGTATCGCCGGACTCTCACTGGCAGGTCGGCAGCAGTCGAGTGTGTCGAGGCCTGTCGGTCTGTGTATCAGATGCGCGGCCTCGCTTCGCACTGGTGGAAGGTAGTCGTACACGGTAGCCGCGTCGCCGCTAGTTGGTTGCTGGGCCGTTGCGGTCCGTTGCTTGGCTCGGCGGTTGTGGGGTTAGTTACAAAGTTGCTGCAAGGCGGTCGGTGGTATGATATGAAGGTGCGGAGCGCATGTGCAGGGGTGGTCTGGCATTTTCCGTTGGGGCATAGTAATGTAGCGCGTTTCGCAAGTCATTGCAGTGTGTAGCTAATAAGGAAAGCTGAGGAGGGCAGAGCAGGGGAGGCTTGTGGCATCGGCTGCAGGCATGTTGCGGCGTGGCCTTGTCGTGCCCCGAGCCGGAATCAGTGTCCATGTGCTGATTATATTGGCTATTCCGAGCGGTATCCAAGGACGTGATGGGCGGTTGCATGCGCTGTTGGATATTACGTAATATGATGTGGTGCCCTGTGTCTTGGAAGTGCTGCACTTGCAGCCACCATCAGCTGCCTGCGAAAGGTCGGGGAGGGCACATGCGAGATAGGCATCCGGGCTTTGGAATAGGCCTTTTAGCGACGACTTGGATCCAATCATGTGCTGCTGTCCTCGCGCGCAGTATCCTGTAATGCTTGTATACTATCTGCTGTCACGCACTGTCCCCTGGGTCATCCGTTGATTAGAATGTATTGCAGAGCAGAGGTTCCATCCCTCTTCTTTGTGGACTCAGCAGCTGCAGTCGTGCACATTGTTTTAGGCTTTGGAACTTCTGTCTGAGAAGCTTAGGCGTACGACAGGGAATACATATGCTGCCGGATCCAGGCCTGCGAATAAGCTGCGTACATAAAGATGCCGATGGAGACGGTAAGGGACTGCAGCAACTAAGGAGTATATGAATGTGGTGTGGCCCTGACTGCCATGCTAGAGCCTTCTCCTCGAGGCGCACTTTCGGGGCAAGGGCCTACTCTTGCTGGTTGCCATTAATTACACCGAAGATCGGCGAAACCACTTAATCATGCAGGTTGGGCCGCTAGCAGACCTATTTGACCGGCTTGCTGCAGGGCCGTCAGCTTGGCTTGAAGACAGCGAGGCGCGCGCACGGAGCAGCGCAACCGCGGCAGGTGTCCTCAGCTCGTCGGCCCCAAACCAGGTTCTGGAAGAGTTGACGCAGCACCTCACGCAAGCAGTAGCCGCAACCATCGTAGCTGCCAGTCAAGCAGTTGAGCCAGCAGGTAAAAGTAATCACATGCCTTGCTCCTCAGATCCTCCCTCCTCTGCTTGCCTGACTCTTGGCAACTGCGACGCTCACGGCAAGTTAACCGATATATACGGAACCGCTTGCAGCGCCAGTCGATGGCTTCGTCCAAGGCGGAGAGCTGTCCGACACAAAGAATCGAAATTCCGTTTCCAGCTTGGAGGCACGGCCGCTCGACCAGGACTTCCAGCCTACGCAAGACGATGAAGCTTCTCCTACCTCGCTACTGCCATCTGTCTGCCCTGGCGATGTGGGTCATGCTCCGCGGCACCTCATCGGCGCGTGCAGCGTCATGGCAGTGGTCCCCAGCAGGTCGCTTGGAAAGGCGCGACTGGACGCTCTGCGCCAGGGCGCCAGGGAGCTGCAGACGTTGCGGCGGCAGCAGGAGCAGCCGATCGGGGCTCGCGATGAAGCGCAGCTGACGGCGCGTGAGGCGTCCAGCCAGCAACCTATCGGTTCGGAGCGGCGGCAGCAGCAGCAGCAGTGGGATGACTGTCAGCTGAGGTGGTATGCGCAGGCGGCTGTGGTGTGCCAGCCGGCTGTCGCCATTGGTACCACAAGGGAACTGCCCTCTGGGGCAGCTGCCAGCGGCGGCGGCGGCGGCGGCCGGCGTGGTGGCGGTGGTGCAGTGAAGGCCGCTGCCGGCGGTGCAGAGGCCCGAGTGGCCCGGCTGTGCTTCGTGTCTGATGCCACGCCGGCGGAGCCTTCAGAGCCGGCGGAGCGGGGCCTGAAGCGAGGTAGGTGCGCGCGGGTTTCCTCGCGGCATCATCTGCTGGATGTCAAACTGCACGGCACATCCCGGTCATGGCAATAGTGATCCCCTGCGTTCCGCCCCGTCCTCCATCCTCCGTCACCCAACCCCTCATCGGGCCGTTGTACTGCAGTGCCGTGGGAGGAGTACGGCATACGGCTGCTGGACATTGGCTGTGGCAGCAGCGGCCAAGGTGGGTGGGTGGGCGAGGATGGGTGCCGGGCTGGGCTGGTCAGCGATGTTGTGTGTGGACAAGCCAAACTTTAAGCGCCAACCCTCCCAACTGCCACCAGTCCCAGACTGAGTCTGCTGCCCCCAACGCGCTCTTCTTCCCAGGCACGCTGCTGTACGGCCACTCGGATGGCGTTCAGGCGGGCGGGCCTCCCCCGTGGGGCTTGTCACATGTGGTGCTGGCGCTGTTCCTGGACGTACGGCCGCTGGAAGGTGGGGGCAGAGGATCTAATGATCCTAATCATCGGGTAGCATGGTTGCTTGCAGCGCGGGGCACGGTACCGGAAACGAACCTCGACAGCACTGGTAGAGAAGCCACGATAAAATCACTGGACCCATGAGAGCGGCCACCGCTTGTAACCACCAGCGGCTCTCCCGATCCCCCCCCCGGCGCCTCCAACCCCTCCGGGGCATTGCTTCACCCTCCGAGCGGCTGCAGGCCTCCAGGCGCAGCTGGCGTCGCTAGGGGATTGCCGGCCGCTGCCTCGCCGCCTGGCGCAGCTGAGCCCCTCCCTGGAGACACAGGTGCGCGATTGCGCGGTACGGGAGCCGAGGGAGGGGTTTATGGGCACGAGAGGCACGAGCACGTCTGCTGGCCGATCGGCAGGTCGTCTAGCTGCGATAGGCGTAGATCACCTGAGCCGCAGTCGCACCTCACTGCGTATTGCCCACGCCTACCGGCCCAACAAGCATCCCTCACCCACGCCGCTCCGCCGCACCGCCCCAACCATACTACTGCTCTGCGAGGCAGCTAGTGCGCGCGGCGCTACTGGGGGCGCTGGGGGAGGCCAAGGCACAGCTGCAGGCCGCCGTGGCGACCCACGGGTCGGCAGGTTTCCACACCGGTAGCTTCCTCATGGGCCGCCTCGAGACGCGTCTCAACGTGGCCGTACCCGCGGTCGTGGACGCTCTGGCTGCGATCGTGAGGTGAGGGAGTGATGTCATATTCTGCGTATCGTAATTCGATTATTTAAGGTATGGAGGTAATAACTTATAACATGAAGGCTTGGAGTGTGTGGGGGGATGGGTGGGTGTCGTGGGGCAGGGAAGGAATCTGTGTTTGTCGCCCGTACACCCGTACACCATCCACATTCCCCAACTAGAGCCAGCAGCCCTTGCCACTGGCTGAGCAACAGATCTTGTCCTCCTTGCCTTCCTCGATCTGGGTCAACCCCCATCCCACCGGCGGCAGGAGGGCGTACAACCCCAACCTGGCGCCGTACGCGTGCCGCCTGCTTAACTGCCATGCCGACGGGCTCGCGGACGCACTGTACGGCAGACTGCACGACAACATCACGCGAGAAATGAATGAGGCGGCGGAGGGCAGGGAGACGGCGGCCGCGGTGGCGGCGGCCAAGCGCAAGCGGGGTCGTGGAAGGGCTGCCGGCGGTGATGACGCGGCATCTCTGCAAGACAGCGGTGTCGCGGCTGCTGATGAGCTGGATTGCGGCCCGTACAACAACGGTATGGAGCCGTACGAGGTGTGTACGGATCACGGGGAGCTGCTGGTGCTGGAGTGCAGCGGTGATGCGGAGGAGTGGGCGCCGCACGAGGCGGGCGAGCCGGACGGAATGGTTCGGCGAACGACCCGCGGGTCGGATTGGGACGACGGATTCGGGGGAGACGAGGCGGCGGCGCCTGTAGCGCTGGGCACTGATTACGATTGGGTAGGTGATGAGGAAGGGACTGGGGCTTCAGTATTTGCCGGGGCGGTTTGTCGCGAGCGGGACGATGATGATGGGTATGGCAACGCGGGCGGCTGCGGGCCGGACGCGGAGGCGAGGAGGTCGGGTGTAGAGCTTAGGAAGGCGCGAAGGCGGGATGGGATGGGCGTCCAAATCCAGCGAGGCGCAGCATACGATGCCCCCGGAGGCGGAGTAGGAGGAGGTGCTGCTCGCCCGGCGCCATCGCCTCCGCCTCCACCGCAGCGGCCGAGGGCGCCGCACGCGGTTGCGGCTGTTGGCGCGCTGCTGGGGGTGCAGCCGCTGCGCCGGGAGGTGGCGGACGAGGGGTCGCTGGACGACGAGGACGACTGGGCGTTCTGACGCCCCGACGCAGCTGGCCCGGTGCCTGATGGAGCGGAGGGCTGGGGGGGGCGGTGGTAGTCCCGAGGTGCCGGTGTATTTAGGAAACGCTGAGCGCCCGGGGAGAAACGAACGCGGTGCTTGTATCTTTGCACTTTGGCGGCGATGGTAGGACACCACACCACACCACGTGCGGCCACGGGGCAGCACACGGGGCTAAACGGCAACTGGCGCTTTCTGCCAGCATGTTCGAAGTTGCATCATTGCGGAGCGAAGCCCGCATCCGTGGCATGCTTCGAAGCGCTAATGTTTATTTGACAGCTAAAACCCTGTCCAGTCCGGTAGTGTCTTCCCTAAGAGCTACGTCTAAGAGCTACATTTTTCCCAGGTCTCGAAGGCTCTGCGCGTCCTAAGCACATCCTATACTATAGGTGTCGTGGCCGGGTGTACTCACGCCCAGGGCCAGCTGCCGTCGCTCCTCACCCCGCAACCTGCCCCTAACCCCCAACGCAAAGCCACACAATAACAACAAAGACAACACACACAGTCCAGCCCATCCGCCGCCGGAAACTCAACCACGTCCGTCCAACTGGGTCAGCAACAAACACCCGTTCCCGTCACGTACGGCGTATTCTCTGTTGCCTCATCAGCTGCTCTGCGAGAGGGCGAACACGGCCCCCTGGAACCCCACCAGCGCCCGCTGCTGCGGCAGCGCGACTGCGGCCTCTGCCTCCGTCCCTGCACTCTGGTCCGCACCCGCCGCCGCCGCACCGTCCGGCACCGGGCTCAGACGGGCGTAGGCCTGCACTCCCCAGGCCACGTCATCCCCCGCGGGGTAGAACCGTGAGGTAACACGGCCGCGGCCCCCGCCCCCGAAAGCCTCCAACACGGAGTGGTCCACCAGCACCTGCAGCGACGCACCCAGCACTGACACCTGCAGGGCGCCGCCGTCACTGCCGCCGCCACTGCCGCCGCCACTGCCGCCGCCGCTCTCGCCGTCGCTCTCGCCGCCACCCAATGCGTCCGAGGTGCCGCCGCCGCCGCCGGGCCCCTGTGCTCCTGCTGCTCCCAGCTGGCCGCCAGCGGAACCGTCACCTGCTGGTGAGCTGCCTTCTGGTTCCGCAGGTGACGACGGCGGCGACGTCGATGGCGGCGGCGGCGGGCTGGCGACGGGCTCGACGCGGGTCCATAGCGGTAGCGGCCCTCCTTGCAGTCTGGTGCCGTTGGTCATGCCTCCTGCACAGGCCCGCTCCACGAACAATCCGCCGCCGCCAGCGTCGCCGTCGTTGCCGCCGCGGCCGCCAGCGCTCCTGCCGCCGAGCAGCGTGGGAAGCGGCTGTGAGGTAGCCGCCGCCGGTCCTGCTGCCGTCGGCTGACCGCCGCCGGCATCACCGCCAGCCGCGCCGCTTACATCTGGCGGCGGAACAGTGCCATTGATGTACACGGAAACGTACGTGCCGTTACCCGTCAGCAGTCGGAACCCCACCTCAAAGACCACCGGCAGCCAGCTGGGGGGCGGTTGTGGTTGTGGAATAGGGCCCGGGGTGGGCGAAGGGGGGGCCGAACCCGCTGATATCTCTGTTGATGCGCTTGGGTCGGTTGTGGGTTGCGATGGCGGCGACGCATCAGCTGGCGGCGGCGGCGGCGGTGAGGGCTGCGGCGCCAGGTAGAGCAGGTGGATGGTGAAGTTGAGCTGGACCTCCAGCCGCCGCCGCAGCGCCCCCGAGATGTCGCCGCCGACAGCTCCGCCGGCGTCGCTGCTGCGGTTGCCGCCACCGGCAAGGCCGCTGTTGTCAGAACCGCTGCCTGAGGGGCGGATGGATGTGCAGTGATCGGTTGGAGGCGGTGGGGGGGGCGTCGGGCGGCTGTTGGCATCAGCGTGGCTGGGTGCTATTTAGTTGCCGTACAGGCAGCTCAGAGATCCGCAACCATTCGCTCGTCGTACATGTCGTACTCAACATTGCATGACCGCAAACCCCGCAGTCATGTCTGCAACCCACCCGTCACCAATGCACTCCCTCAGCGCCTGCCGCCCGCCTGCCGCCCGCCTGCCGCCTAGCATCGCGCTCCGCACCTTCAGCCGCCGGCGGCCCCGACGACGATAAGTTGCCGCTGCCGTACACTTCCGGCCGACGCTCCTCTGGAACCAGCATCCAGCACGCCGCGTCGCCGCACGCCGACCTGTTGACGCCGCCGCCAGGGCCGCCGCCACCTCCACCACCTCCGCTGACCCCCGCTCCGCCGCCATCAGGCGCACCAGGCATCTCCGCCGTGCTGGCACCACCGCATGTCATAGACGCAGGCTGGCAGCACGACCCCCGCCTCCCGCCCACCACCAGCTGCTGCTCCTGGTGCTGCTGCTGCTGGCTCGAACCCGCATCTCCGGCACCGGCACCGTCTCCGCCGCCGCCGCCGCTGCTGTTCCCCCTTGACGCCGCCAAGTCCACCACGGCCTGCCTCGTGCCCCGGTACAGCGGCCCCTTCAGCCGCAGCAGCTGCACCTCCGCCACGGGACGAGCGATCAGCTGCAGCGTGTCCGTGTCGTACGATATGGTCCGCGGGAAGGTGAGCAGGCCCTGCCAGCCCAGGTCGCGGGTCAGGGGGGTGCCCTGCGCGCACATCTCGCTGCAGCCGAGGGAGTCCTGGTGGAGGCGCGGGATGGGCGGCGGGTGGGATGGGGGAAACAGGCGGCGGGCGGGTGTGTATGGCACCAGACTTCCTCAGTATTACGGTTTGCCCCGTGGTCGGGCAACGGGTTCGTGTTTTGAGGATGTCGCAATGTACTGAGAGGGGCTGCGTTCCTTACTTAGTACAGGCACGCAAGCAAGGACATCGACACCGAACAATCAGGTGCCCACGAGGGGTGCTAGCAGGAGGCGCTTCCAGGCATCCCTCATACCCTCACATGTGCGTGCGTAGTGGACGTCTGCCCTCCGTTTCCTATGTAGTGCAACCGGGTCTTCTCGCCACCTTAACCACACGCTGTGTCGGCCCTGCCTACCCGCAGTCGCGCTACTGGTTCTTTACTGTAACCCCCGCGCTTACCTCGTACACCCACCCCAGCCACACCACGCGCCCGTCACCCATCCGGAAGCTCTGAGACGCATACACCGTGCCGTAGTCGTACAGCTGCGGTTCGCTGTGTACGACACGTAGTCCATCGCCGCGGTCGGTGTCGGTGTTGTTGCCGCCCGCCGCTGCCGTCTGCTGCCCCGCAGGCAGCGGCGGCAGCAGCAGCTCGGGGGAGAAGACGTCCTCCCCGTCCTGGTACGCGGCGAGGCTGTAGTTGAGGCGGCTGGGGGAGCCCAGCTGGTACCAGTCCGTGGCGAAGCCGGGGCGGTTCCGCATCTGGAGGGACGGAGGTGCAGGTGCAGGTGGAGGTGGAGGCGGCGGTTGGAGTCGGGTGGGCTAGAGAATGCAAGCAAAGCGGTGAAAGACGGCGACGGTGCCGATCGATGTGCGACGGGCGGCGGCGTGTATGGGTACGAGGATGGGAGGCGCAGCAAGCGACGTGGTGGTGTACGTAGCGGCTACCGGTATCCTCGCAGCTCGGCAGTCAGGCCCAACGCAGCACTCGCTGAGGCACATGTACACGCACGCAACTGGTTCGCGGCTTCGCGGTGAATGGAAACACACACCTGGTCACTGTACTTGAACACCACCACACCGAGCCCGTTGTCAAGCTCATCGGCGCGGCCGCCGCCGCCGCCGCCGCCGCCGGTGCCGTTCCCGGCGTCGCCGCCTGCTGCCGCCGCCGCAAGCGCCGCCTGCGCTGCGCCGGACTCACCCACTTCCGGCGGCAGAGGGTGGAACCCTGCAACAGCAGCAGCAGCAGCAGCAGCAGCGGGACGGAGGGGTAGTGGCATCTTGGTTGCCAAGATGCCAACAACATGTGCGGTGGTCCGGGCTGTGGAATGCTCCAGGAAGCTGGACCTTGGCCGGTCCCGTGTGCCGCACCGCACCTCACTCCACCGCACGCACCCACCTGGGCACTCCCACATGCGGCAGCGGGACCCGATCTGGTCGCATGGGCCGCCGTACCCCCTCATGCCGGGCGGCAGGCCAGTGGCCTCCGAAGCCAGGCACTCGTCGTACATCGTGAAGTTCTGGCCCAGCTGGGAGAAGAGGGTGCCTGGACGAGAGGCGGGAGGACCGGGAAGGGGGCGAAGGAGGCGGCACACGAGGATCATGCATGCGGGCGTGGGCTGCATGTTTTGGCGCGCGTCTGACAGCCTTCCGCAAGTGCCCTCGCTGCCCTGCTCATTCAAACATTTTTTGACAAGCATTTTTTCCATTCTACGTGTCGGCAGAGCGACGCGTCCCTTCCATCGACCACATCGCCTCACGCAGCTCTACCTCCCGTCAGCCATGACGCAACCGGCTACACCAGCATGGAGCCGTCCATCCAGGACCATCCCCACACACGGTTTTTCTCGCATCCACGGGTCTTCCTCGCCCCCCGCACCTGCATACGTCCACTCGCGCAGGTCCGGAGACGAGTATAGCGCCGCCGCCCCCACACAGTCGTCCATGGCTCCCAGAGCAGTGAACCACACACCACCACCACCACCACCGCCGCCGCCGCTGCTGTTCCCCGCCGTGCCTGCCCCTGCCCCAGCTCCTCCCATTCCTCCTCCTCCTGCTCCACTGCCGCCGCCTGCCGCCTCTGCTGCCTCCCCGGCCTCCCGCGGCCACCCCAGCCACGCCGCCAGGTCGGGTCCGATCTGGTTGGCCGGCACCTTCCACGGGGCGATCGGGTCCCGGAACTGCGAGCGCACGCCGCCGGGCGGCAGCATCAGCCCCAGCGGGTTGGCGCCTGGTGGCTTGACCCACTGCGCGAGGAAGGGGTCGGCGGGGTCTGCTGGCAGCGCCACCGCCTGGGTCTGATAGTAGTACTGGTACTGGCTGAAGTTCATGACGCCTGGAGCGGGAGGGGGGCAAGTATTTGTTCCAACTGCAAAGTTGCCCCAAGCGTCCTGTGATTAGCTGATGGCCCCCACGGCCTGTGGGCTGCAACCACCCCTGGACCCAGCAGCCACCCCTGGACCCAGCAGCCAGCCCTTGGATCTCTTCTCACCGGTGTACAGCAGCTGCGGCACGCCGTCGTCTCCAAACACCGCGCTGCCGCTCCAGCAGCCGTCACGGTCCCACGGGTCGCCCGGGCGCAAGGCGATGGGCAGGTGCGCCCAGTGCACCAGGTCGGGCGACACGGCGTGGCCCCAGTGCATAGGGCCCCACACGGCGTCGTACGGGTTGTACTGGTAGAACACGTGCACCATGCCGCGGTACTGCATAAGGCCATTGGGGTCATTAATCCTGGGGCGGCGGGCGCGTACGACAGCGGGCGAACATCCCAGGGATGGATAAGGGGTTCCAACACGTGGAGGTGTCGTCGGGGGCGGTCAGGGAAGCGGTGCGGGATGGGCCCCTGGTGAAGAATAGGCGTGGCTCAGGAAAACAATACAAAGTATGGCGAAAGTCACTCATGCGGTGAAGTCCCAAGGACAGTGTGCATGCAGCGCCACATCAGAGGAGTTAGCAAGTATTTTTGTTTTATTCTTTTATTCATTTCCTGGCCCGTCCACCGGCCGTGTGTATTCGCTCCTTCCGCACCCACCAGCCTCCCCCTGGCGGCATGATGTGGTACCCGGGGCGCAGCAGCAACAGCTCCCTGGAGCTCAGGTTGCCGCCTAATGGGCGGGTGTCGGCTGCGGCCTGGCGGCCGACCCGCGGGTCGGAGGTGGGCGGCCTGGTGCGGTTGCGCCAGCTGCTCACGGCGAACAGGGTGATCAGGATCGCGACCGCCGTTGCGACTGCGGAGGCGGGCAAGCAGGCGGGGTGGGTGGGTCCATTAACTTATCACGGACGGATGCCCCCTCGGTAGGAGGGGGAGACCACGGGGGCCCGGTGGCCAGGGAGGGATGTTGGGTATGACATATGGGTCGCGCCGATCAGCTCACTACAGCGCTCTATCCTTTACAAAATACGCTGACAGCAGCCCATTGAATCCCCAACCTCCGACGTAAGTGCAACCCGCAGCCACTCACCCGCCATGAAGACCACCCATCCCGTCGTCCGGGGTGAGTTGAAGCGGTTTCGGAGCCAGGACGCGGCGGCGGAGAGCCCGCCACCGCCCCCTGCCCTGGCCCCGGCCGCGGGCTGGCTGGGACCCCCTGCAGTGGCGCTGGCGGTGTCCGACTGTGGCTGGGCGGCGGGTGGTATGTAATCCGAGGGAGTGTCCTCGTAAGGTGCGTGGTCCGGGCCTTGCGTAGAGGGGGACCTGAAACCGTTGCACAGCCGGGAGGGGGGCATATGTGCGGAGGCGGAGGCGGGCGAGCTAGGTGTTGGCAGGGGAGTGCTCAGGCCACGTTGCTGGGCGTGTTGGAGTCACGGTGTGGTGCGACGTGGTGCGGTGCGTTGCGGTGAGCTCATGGCGACCTACCACGGCTCATTGTCTGGTGTGGCCTGCCTGCCCCTATCACCCGCCTGGGGCTGCTGCTGCAGGGAAAAAGGGCCTGCCGGGGAGACGAGCCGCTGGTCGCCGGGCTGCGCCGCAGCCGAGGGTAGCTGCCGCCAAGGCGGCGCACGTAGCAGCGGCTGCTGCTCCTGTCTCGCAGCGGCCGCTGCCGCCGCAGCTGCGGCTGCCGCAGCAGCCGGATCGGTCACAGAGCCGCTGCCACCTCCGTTTTGCTGCTGCGCCGACTGTTGTCCCTGCTGCTGCTGTTGCTGCTGCTGTTGTTGGCGCTGCAGCTCGACATCTAGGGAGATGTAACGGCTCCGGCCGTGCGCGGCGCTCTGCTCCGGCGGCGGCCAGTCCGCCATGGTCGTAGAAGGCGCACCCGAAATGAGACTGGTAGACTTTGGGTTAAGTGCGGATCTGCATATTGCCACGACGGCACAAAGAGGATTCCGTCCTATGCGGACGGGTTCCCGAACCGTGGGCCATGACGTACGACTCGCTTTCGGCTGTTGGCTATGCGAACGCGTCTTCGCAGGCAGCGCACGCTTACTGTTTACCCTTTTGTATTTGATACTTTGATATCCTTGGCCTACCCTGGTTGCCGAAACGCCTCAACTCCGTCATCGCCGTTAACGTCTTCAAGCAAACATAGCAATATAGGTTTGAAGGCTAAATATCACTTCTACAACCTGGTTGGAGCGCCTTTTTGTTTGCCTCGAAGGACAGAGTCATCAGCCATGCCATGCCTTGTGCAGGCCGTGCATGATAAAGTCAGGTGCGTAAGGAAGACACAATATGAATACTATCGTGTTTATTGTTACCAGTGCATCTTCTTCTTGGGTGTGGGTGTTGCAGCGTAAGCGACCCAATCACAACAAAGCGCCCCTAGACTCACGCATCATACCAAGTTGGCCCATTATCTATCTGTGCGCATTGTCTTTATACCCCGGTACAAAGGCTACCGCACCAGTGTCCCATACGACATCACAACCCTAGGCCCCGGCGTGTTCCGGCCCTCTCCCGTTACCTGGACACTCGTACCTCCCTCGCACCCGCGCGCTTGCCGATCTTCCCTCCCACCTCGATCCGAAGCCTACCTCGTCAAGCCACAATCGGGCCTCTGACGACGCCACAGTCCACGCACCCAACCTGGTTAAACCGCCGCCCGCCCTACGCACCCCCACCACCCCGCCCCGCGCGCCACGCTCCCACGTTTCTCTCGGTGCTACAAGGTACACCCAGTACCCGCCCCTGCTTCGTCCTTATGATGTGCGCATGGACGCCTGAATCCTTGACCTGCGGTCTCCTCATCCCCCCCAACCGCAGGAGCTTCGTGCGCAACAGCGAGCAGTTTAAGCGAGTGTGCGGCTCCACCTTCGACTCCCTAGACTACCGCTCCAGCGGCCACGTGTCGCAGGACGAGGCGGCGTCATGCGTGGAGTCACTGTTTCGGGAGCTGCAGGACGCGTGTACGGAGTACGGTACGACACCACCGTGAGGGGGGGGGGCGCCAGGGGCTTGCTGTGAGGGCAGGGTGCATCGGCGCGCCGTCCCGGGGAGCAGCCAGGACAAGCGGGGCCGCAGCGTGCGCAGTGGAATGGATGATGTTGTTGACGATGATAATAATGATGTTGATGATAATGATAATGACAATGATGTTGATGGCAAAGCGGCCACGTCGCGGTTGCGCTGGGCGGAGGCGGCGGTGGGGTTTGGGTTGTCGACGCCTCGAGGCGGGGTCTCGGAGCGTGATGCTGTCTCATGGCGTGCATTGTCATGGCGTGCATTGCTCTGCTGCCGTGCGGCTGCAGCGGCCCTGATGCGGCCCTGATGCGGCCCTGATGCTGCCCTCTCCTCTCCTCGCCCTCGCCCTCTCCCCGCCGGGGGCGCACCTGCAGGCATCGTCCTCGACCCCCTCACATCCGATGACGTGCGCGGCATCTTCCGGGTGAGTGACGGTTTTCAGTTGGGTGGTTGGGTGGTCGGGTGGGTTGCGCAGCTGGCGGTTGGGCTGGTGCATTGGCGGACGAGCAGCCCGGGTGTAGGCCAAGTACGCGGATTACGCTAGCCTCAGCCTCGAACCCGACCAGGGAGCGTGGACCCTTTCCCCTGGGGACACTCTCTGCCAACCCACCGCCCGCATCCGGTGGGCCCCCACGCTGAACCCCCCTCTCCCGCACCCCTTCGGGGCCCCTTCGGGACTCCACCCACCGCCAGGAGTGCGACTACGACTCAAATGCGACGCTGGACCGAGCGGAGTTCCAGGTAGTTAGGAGGAAGGGTGGCTTCAAGACCGGTTGGAGGAAGGGTGGTGCGAATACTGACCTGACAAGCTCTAGGACGAAGGCAACGAGAAAATTGGGGGCTGGTAGGCGGGGGTGGCGCTAGGAGGGGGAGATGTGGGGGTGACGAGGACACGTGATGTCCCACATGCCACCGACACGGCAGCACATCGTCTCAACCAGAGGCCGATCCCCGCGACGGCTGTCCGGCATTGCGGAATCCCATTTCACTTGCGTCGGACCTACCAACCCATGGCGCACCATGCGGTGGTTGACGGTTGGTGGTTGGCCGCTCGCAGGAGTTCTACGCCAGCGTCATCACGTACGCAGCCATGAAGGCGTGCGCGGGCTTCGGGCGCAAGTGCGTGAGGGACCAGGGGAGTGGGGGGGAGGGGCGGAGGGAAAGGGCGCGGGGTGTGGTTTCGGAGCGGGCATGGCGGAAAGCTGGAGGCGGGGAGAGGCCGCTGAGGGATGTGAGGGTCCGACCCGGTGAGGCGCCGGAAGTGGGACGCGAAGGGAAGCGAAGGGAGCTGCGCAGCCTAGCAAGCGCCCTCCCTAGCTGAATTCGGACGGCGGGGCCCTGGGCTCGAACCTGGTACTAGGCTGGCCGGGAGGTGGTGCGCCAACAACATCGGTCCGAAAGCTGCTCCGAAGGCACTGCTCCTGCTAGCCCCTGGGAGGGGTGCAGACGCAGCCGTTGCGTCCGCGCCGTACCTACTCTATGCCGCACCTTTACTAAGTACGTCTCACAATCTGAGATCCTGCCCGGTATGTCGTACCTCGCAGGTACGGTGCGGGCATGCTGGCGGGCATCGCGAGCGTCATGGTGGTCAAGGCGGCGCTGCGGCGGCTGCCGGTGGTGGGCCTTATCGCGTCGCCGCTGATGGGTGAGGCGGGTGGGAGGGCGGGTGTCGCATGGGTGCGAGTAAGGTGGGCTTGGTAGCCGGGGCGGCACGGGAGTGGGTTGACAGGGGGGGGGTACGTAGGGCGGCCCGCTCGCTTTGGTCCTCAAGTTGGCCCTAGGTCTGGTGCTTCCTGGCAGCTGGGTCGTTTGGGTAGGGGTACGCCGCACCACATCTACCTTAGCCTCTTGGAAGCTCCTAGGAAGCCATCCTGGCCTGCGCCCCTGGCTGGGCCGATTCCGTGCGGAACCTCACGAATATGCGCCTCTGAGTTCGAGGCCTGTGGGCTTGTGCGGCTTGGGGAACGTCTGAATATCAGCGCTTGTCACCCTTCGGACGTGCTGGCCATGCCTTCCGGCCCCGGTGCCATCGGGAAGGGGAGGGGCACGGCTCTCTTCGAAGCGGGTGTTACGCTCCGCCAGCCCGCTCACAGCCGTCCACGCTCCTCTAAGAAATACCGTAACACCGGCCCCTGACACGCCACAACCCGGACCCCGCTCCCGCCCCACAATCCGGACTACTACGCGCCCGCCCCGCAGGCCTCTTGCCTACCATTCTGGTGGGACCACTCCTCGGCGCCGCGGTGGTTTACGGCATCGGCCAGAACGACCTCTTTGCCATCCGCTACAAGCTCTTTCCGCCCAAGCAGAGCCCCATGCGCAACTGACGGGGGCCCCGCGTGCCATGCCCTCACAAAGTTGCGTGCTGACCAGGGTTGTGGGCGGCAGGTTGCTCCCACCAGGTTGTTGGGGCAAACCGGCATGTGCTGCGTTTGGGCTTTGTCAGGTCACCATGTGTTGGTGGTTTTGGTTTTTTCCGATGTCGATGGCTGGTGGCGCGCTGGGCGGTGATCCGGGGACCGGGGACGGGGGATGTTGGACATAAGTGATATTTTCCCTGTACGGCACGCGGTGAACTGATGGGCATGTGTCCCATGCGGTGATTTGATGGGCATGTGCCCCGGGCGGTGATTTGATGGGCATGTGCCCCAGGCGGTGATATGATGGGCATGTGCCCCAGGCGGGCGACCGGGCATAGGATCGGGCTGCGTGCATCCGTATCTAGTGCACTGGGCGGGATTGAAGGGGGAAAAGGTGAAAGAAGAGGAAGAGAGGCGTAAAGCATGGCGTGCGTTAGCCGGGTGTTTAAACAACCGCTATGTTTACGAATACGAGTGGCAGAGGATTTGCACGGAGAGGGAAGACTTCTGGCTGCTCGCCTCCCAGCCCGCAGGTGCCGACGGAAGCGGATGCGGACATCACCCTCGTCACCCTCATCGGCACCTTCCAGTCTCCTGCCGTCAGAGAAGGAAAGCCCGATGTGGCTATCAAGGATAAGCGCCGCCTTACCAGCGGGCCCCCGACGCCGAAGGGCCGACACGTCCGGGTGGCTTACGATGGCGGCCGCAGTTGTACCGGTATACGGATCGTGTCGACGAATGTGGTGCCGTGCCCGTTGGGGCCGTTGGGCACGTTGGGCGTTGGGTGGTGCATGCGTTCCACGCTGCCTGGGAAGGAAGCCACAGGTTGCACAGCATGTTGCCGTCGTCAGCAGAAAGCGGACTGGGTCCGGCGGCACACGGGGTCCGGCGGCACACGGGGTCCGGCGGCACACGGGGTCCGGTGGCACACTGGGTTTGGTTTACGAGTGCGGCCCGAAGGGTAATGTGCAGCTCCTGGGACTGCACGGGACAGGTATCGGCCCTACCATGCTGGACTCCGGGTCCCTGCACCTCGTCTATGACCTGGAGCTCGGCGGCGGGTTCCTTACTGCGCAGCAAACCGATAAGATTTAGCAGCATGCGAAGCCATCAGCAGGGCATCCGCAGGTATCACCCATCTCCTGTCTGTGCTGGGGGGTCGCCGGGCGCCGGAGGGACAGTGAGAGCAGCGGCGGCCGCCGAAACCGCAGCCACCTCGGGGGTGGCGGCGGCGGTGGTGCCTGAAGCGGTGGCCGTGACAGCGGTGGCGGCACCGACTGCGCGTGTAGCCATGGCGACAGAGCAGCGCGCGGGGGCAGGGATTACATGGAGTGTGCCTCGTGCCCACCTGCGAGCCTGGACCTTGCGCAAGCAGACCGATGACGGGGTGATGACGGGGCAGACCTCTCTCGCGTTCACCCGCACGGTGCAGCCTCGGGCGTGATGGGCTTTATGAGCAGCAGCCAGCCGTACGCACCAGCACCGCCCAAAAAGCGGGTCCCAGCTTCAATCTCTCGCTCGGCCGTCGTTCTCGGTACACCAGCAAGCTGCCAGCGGGCGTGCTGCGTGACTCCCGGCAGCTGGGCTGCGTCTGCCCGTCAAAACCGCTAACCCGTCCTCTGTGCTCATCGAGGAGCTGGCGTCTCATCGTCTCCACGTGCCAGGCACTGCGGAGGACGAGCAGCACCTGCGCTCGGTGCCAACGGTGGTAGCGGTATCGAGGAGCTCCGACGCGGCGCCTGGCCTGGGAGGGTTTCCCTCGGCCCCCCGCTGCAGAGCTCGGCCAGCTGGCCAGCTAGCTGTCCCTCTTTTGGTTTGTGCCCACTAGCAGCCCACTACCAATGAGCGTGCTACTACCAACGAACGTGTAAAGTGTGATGGCGAGCTGGACAATTCCACTGACTAATTATGGCAAACTGCGGCTTGACAAGTTACTTTGCGGATCCACATCGGATCCCCAGACAGGTTGGATCCTTGAAACATCCTGAGAGTCGTATGACAGACCTACCATCACTGGCAGGTAACGCTTCCGAAGTGGTTATGGACAATGCAGCCGCTGACGGCTGACCAGGTTTCAACATGGAGATGTTATAGTGCATAAATGAGGAGCCCTCCGATCCCAGCTCCCGACGTGTAGCCACAACACCTGGGGCGTCGCCATCTGACATCCCAAAGAACCCTACGCAAGGACAGGCTGCATGAACCTAGTGCAAGCTCATAATTGCCATAAATTTCGAACATCGCCTCGAAAGGACGTTCAACGAGATCCCTTCAGAAATTTCCGACGAAGGTGACACGTTGGATGACCGCATGACCCCATCCACGCTGCGGCGGAAAACAGCAGTTATCTAGATGGTTCTTTCATAAACCTATTGGTGCAGCCTGCTTGCCTAAGAGCTCCTGCGTCAGGTATTGCCGCTTTGAGTTGACGGCTGCTTGCTCCTCAGCCCGATCAACTTAATTCCTTCAATATATACACTCGGGTGTAAGATTTTACGATTGCGATTGTGCCAATTTGCGGATTGGTGTCTCACCACCTGTACGGACACCATCATCTGCATTGCGTTCACTTATGTTACCTACTGCATGAATTTGTCTCCTTTTTGCTTCCAATTGCAAATTACAGACCCTGCATAGGCTTCAATAGTTTCGGTGCCTACGTAGGAGACCGCGCCGCCACGGCTTGTTGCGTTTCTTCTCGCGGCTATCCGCCGTTCTCAAGGACGCACCATAAACCCATTGTAGACGCTGTATATTCACCTATCCGGTATGAGTCTAGCAACCAGCAACATCTTCAGTGCCCTTGACACGAGTAAGAAAGTCAAGAAGTCAAGCGGCAAGAGCAAGTCCAAGGACAGCGGCGACAAGAAGAAAAAGTCCAGTGAGACCAAGAAGGTCGTGGACACTGCTGAACTTGAGAAGCAGCTGTTCTCGCAGCCGGTTGGCCTCGCAAGCTGGGCGGACGATGAGGACGACGACTTCACGGCGCCGGTAGACGCCGGATGGACGCAAGTGAGCCCGCTTTGGGCATGTTTGAGACAGCTGTGAGGTAGCAAACGTCGTGGATTACGCAACGCTGATCTGGCTGCAGGCCCCTCGGGGTAGCGTCCCTGCCCCAGTTACCGCTAACGGCACACATGAGGAGGACAGCCACGATGAGGGCGAAGCTGAGGAGGTATGCTCACGAAATTATAAATGCACGATGTATAAGGCTTTAGATCTACCGCCTGGCGTGCAGGAGGAGGAAATAGACCTCGAGGCGGAGCTTGGGGTCGAGCTCGGGACGGGCGACGATGGAGAGCACGAAGGTTTGATGCTGCCTTTGATCGGGTGCATTGCTTTCGTATAATGTTTTCGTTTTCACTTCACGTTCGCCGCGCGACTTTGCAGAGGATGAGGTAAAGGAGCCGGCGCCAGGCTCGGTAAGCGCCGTGCCTGTACCTGCTTCCAAGCAGTCACAGGAGACGGAGAAGCAGCTCTCAAAGAAGGTGCGAGCGGCCGAACGTCTCCATGTTACAGGTTCCTCTGGTTGGCGTCGTCGACCGCGACGCGGCGTGCGACCTCTTGACTGACAGCGTCCAGCACCAGCAACAGGCGTATGGCGTTGGAACTGCAGGAAATGAAGAAGAAGGAGCTGCAAGATTTGGACGCGGTGTTTGCGGAGCTGGGGATTAACGTCGGGAAGGAGAACCAGGAGGCGGCGGCCAACGGCGAGAGCAAACGGAAGCGTAAGGACAAGAAGAAGCAGGGCGGGGAAGGCGTCGAGGGCGTGCAGCAGGCCGCCAAGGAGGCAACAGAGGAGGCCAGCGAGGAGCCCAGCGAGGAGCCAGCTGAGGAGTCATCTGCCACGATCGACCCCGCTGCGGTGGGTACACCACCCAAATCGCACAGAATGGTTGCCATGATTACCCACCCACCCACCCACACCCCCACACACATATCTCCCATCCACCCCGCCGCTTCTATACATAGCGCGGCTCGGCTCATAAGATCCTGCTTACCGCGGAAAGTCCACCTGAGAATGGGCCAAACCCAGTTCTCAGCCACGCCCTGAGCCGCTGAAACAGCCCCTCTGACCCACCTGCTGCATATGACCATAACCCACTTGTCGGATTGAAGGTTAAGGCGAAGCTGGCTGCCAAGAAGAAATCCGCCAGCGATGCGGCTAAAAAGAAGGCTGCAATGTCAGCAGCCGCTCTTGCAGAGGCGAAGCTGAGGCAGGCGAAGGCCAAGAAGCAGAAGGACGTCAAGGCATACAACCAGGTGCGCAGTGGCTGCCGCATAGCAGGTCGGCTGTGCCTCGCTGGCCGGCCCCCTGCCTGGCACGCGCCGTGCATCACTGGACGATTGTTGCCAGGTCGCTGGTGCACCCAAACCAGATGTTGGGTGACTGAAAGCCACAGGCGAACCTGCAGCTTATTTCCAAAGCATCATCCGACGTGCAATGCATCTTTCCAATTTGCATGGCCCTCGGCAGCAACCCACGTACACAACGATGCCCGCCCGCTGGAGAGGACGAGTACAAATGGGTTCAGACTGCATACCGCATTGTTGGGCTTCAGGATGCACACTGTCTAAACCAGGCCTTCATCACCTGCTCCGTCCGCCTCTCCGCTGCCGGCGCAGATGCCTACGAGGTAGTCAGCCTCCCGCGCCAGCAGCGCCGCAGCGGCAACGCAGGATGGGCGCGGCTCTGGGCGGAGGCGGAGACACGCAGGCGTATTGCTGGCCTCAGGCGGGCTCGCGGTGGGGCGGGGCGGATGCCAACATGGGGGGGCTGGAAGGTGCGCGAGGCGCGGCGCTGTCGTGCGGTGCGATGGCGCACAAGGACGTGCGGGTGCTGCTGCTGCTAAAGTAAGCGAGGTACACACATACCGACATACGTGTTGTTGCACATAGCCAGCCGGCGAGCAGGATGGTTGCCGTGCGTACCACGCGTTTGCAATTTGCGCCTCCGCGTGCGTTTTTGTTCGTGGCTGCCACACCCTCGGTTACCTGCCGTGCTGGCGGACTGGGCGGGCCAGCATAAATCGAGCGGGGTGTGTTATTTCGCCCGACTGCCCGGCCGGCCGGTTGCTGCTCCCAGCTGGCGGAGCATTCGGCAGCAAGGACTGCGGAGGCGGCGTTTCTTGCTTGGTGGTAGTTCGTAGGGTGATGGATAGAGGCTGCAGAGAGGAGAAGATCATTCTTTGTGGGTCGCCATACATAGCATGGCGTCCCTCGACCGTCCTGCATGGTGTTTGTGACATGCGCATGGTGGTGGTGCCACCGTCGTGGCAATGGCGGCTGCGACATGCTGGGGGCTGGAAGCGCAGCCTGTCCCTGGGGGTTGCGCTTGTGCTGCTGCTCCACCCATCGGAAACTGAGGAGGGGGGGCTCAATGCTTGTGAAATTCCGGGTGCAGTGCAGCAATGGCGATCGCGAGCGGCTGCTGCTGTCGCTCATGTTAAAGAGTGTGCACATCAGAAAACGTGTTCCCATGGCGTCTAATACGGTATCACGATGAACAACAGCGTGGGGATCGTAGCATCGACGCACTCGCATGCACATTGTGGAAGCACTAGTCAAAGTTCAGCGTATGGGAACGGGCCAGCTAATGTGAGGTGGGGAGGCCAACTATGGGCAACTCAGCTTGATGGAGATTACCGTTGCGAGGATACCGGTACATAGAGCGCAAGGGTGAGAGGCCTGCACGCTTCTGTACGCTGCACCACAAAGATTAGTTGTCATGCCCGCCCTGCCGAAGCGACTTCAGTGCCTCGGTTCTCCTACGGTCTCCGAAGGAAGGGCGAACACCTCGTAGAGTTGCCGTTCTCATGCCAGGTATCTTGCGCCAGTCATTAACCTTTTTGAAACTTTTACTTTTTGTCTTTGAAAAAGGCATCTACACTATAGCACAACTGAAGCTTGGGCGCGCCGCTCCAACGACTACTGTACGACAAATTCGATCCGACGCGACGCAGTATAGGTGGCGCTTGTCAAAATAATCATATGATCGGGTCGGCAGGCATGTCCTTCGAGAATAAGCTTTAATTATATGAATATGTCTCCGAATACAGCAGAAAACTGATGTTGTGGTTCAAGGGTTACTTCGTATGACTTGCCACCGCGTTCAGGCGGCATTGCCGAATTAGCGCAGTTAGGTCATCTTAAATTACCTGGAGTATCACCACACCAAGCAACCTTGACGGCACTTATGTCCACTCTTGAAAGTGAAAACGACGAACGGGGAAACCGTAACTGTGCCAGAGGATATACGCGCCTCTTAATTGGGAGAGTAGGGGAGAGTTGACACCAACAACATGAAGTACGACTTGAAATGCAGATTGCCATAACGGCCACACCGTCCGTCCCCCCTTAGGCTGTCTAACGTGAGGCTGAACCATCCATACCTCCCTGCTTCATCCTAAGGATGTTTCAGGTATGTGAAACAGGGAACATGTGATGGACCTTGCAATCCCTCCCCTGATGAATCCCCGAAATATAGTTGTGCCAAAAATGAGGATATGGCAAAAAAACCTTCATGCACGGTCTTCTTATTGGATCCAAGGATGTTCGATCCTTTTGCGAAGATATTGCAAGTTTATGGAGCTTAACTACAGCATAGATTTAAGGAATTAGCGTTGTTAATGGATGAAGAATCGTAAGGTGGTGTTGAGAAACACCGAGTATTTACATTGGCTACATTAGCAGAAGCATCAAAGGCCTGCTGACGGTCAGAAGCTTAGCCACCGAAGCCGTAGAGGGTGCGGCCCTGGCGCTTGAGAGCGTACACGACATCCATGGCAGTCACAGTCTTGCGGCGAGCGTGCTCCGTGTAGGTGACCGAGTCGCGAATAACGTTCTCCAGGAAGGTCTTGAGCACGGTGCGAGTCTCCTCGTAGATGAGGCCGCTGATACGCTTCACACCGCCACGACGAGCCAGACGGCGAATAGCGGGCTTGGTGATGCCCTGGATGTTATCACGAAGCACCTTGCGGTGGCGCTTAGCCCCGCCCTTGCCAAGGCCCTTGCCACCCTTGCCGCGACCAGACATGTTGACTGTAACTTTGGATGTTAAAGAAATCTCAAGGTAGAATGCCTCTAGACGTTAAATATATGTATAATATAATGCGTGGCGGCTTTTATATTATATCTTTCCCTGGCCGCAACGCCGCTCACCGCGCCATTTGGCTCACTGAGGCACCGTCGTACAACTGTCTTTTGCGCGCTACGAAACATTTTTGTATTCCTCTTTGAGCCTTCTGGCTAGTTTGGGCCTTACGAGCTCCAACAGCTTGTAATCAATCGATCAATCAACCAATCTCCAGCCCTACCATTCAGCATTCTTACTAGCATCAACTTCTCATCCGCAAAATGGCCCGGACTGCTCGCAAGTGCACCGGCGTCAAGGCGCCCTGTAAGCAGCTGGCCACCAAGGCCGCTCGAAAGACCCCGGCGGGGGCTGTAGAACAAACCACATCGCTGGCCGAGGCGGAGGGGTAAGCACCGCCTTTGCAGTGTATAGAAGCTACTATAACTAAAACGCTCTGGGCATGCCATAAGCAGTTCCGCTTGGGTGAGAAACGCGAAGGGGAATGATCGAGCGCGAGAACCGTGACTAATTTGAGGGGCCGTATGTAAATCAACTATGAAAAAGATTACATCCTGCAAATTATAATCCTTCACGATGCTGCTGAGGCCTACCTGGCGGGTATGTCCGAGGAGCGAGGACACCAACCTTTCCGCCATCCACACCAAGCATGTCACCATCATGCCCAAGGATACCCAGCTGGCCCGCCGCACCAGTGGCGAGCGCTTAACGCCCTTGCTTAACCTTTTACCAGCTGGCCCCCCGCATTCCTCGCGAGCTCTTAATATCTCTACCTGGTCTCTGACTCTCGACATCACCATCATTGATCAACACCACTATAATAGTCACTAACTTTGATAGACCTTACGCACTGACTGGGCAGGGAATGCAAGGGATCGCCCTGTTGCCATACTCTATTCGAGAGTGACTGCCTCGGACGCAACGGCGGTTGCTTGCCGTCCCCCCCATCGAAGGCCGCCTCGATTACAGGCTCCATCAGCACCAGGTTCCACCCGCACATATCATCACCACCTGCACAAACTGGTGCAGTCCCGCCTATTGCCCACGTGCAAACCACGTGCATCACTGCTGGTGGACTTGAAATCCGGAACATGCAGAATAGACGTGGTACATTCTGGTTGCATTGCTTGATAGGGCACAATGGATAAGCTCTGCAGCTTGCTATAGTTTTTGTTAAACTTGTCATAGGCGCAGAATTGTACCTGATCGCCCCGGTACGTGCCAGGAGGAGGGCATACCGTGGCCATCACCTGCCACTTCAGCATTGCCTCCTGTGCAGCACACACTCATCGGCAGCGGCATAGCCAACGATTCAGTGTGGTGGGCACATGGAGCCATGTGCGAGTTCCAGAACCGGGTCAATTGGGTTGAGCGCTTGCAAGGTTTGGGTAGACGCAGGTATGTTGCCGGGTGATGCGTCAGTCCCGAGGGGCGAGCTGGTGCAGCGGCCGGCCGCCACGGCGCATGCTGCACCGTTGCTACTCGGGGTGCGGGCGGTCGTGGGACGCACTCCTCGGAGGGTACGGATGTTGGCGGTGGGGGGCCCCGATTACCGGGTAGGCTGCCCCGTATCGTTGGATGGTGGAGGGTGCAGCGTACGACGGCGGGTCAGGCGCGCAGCCGTTCGCAGCTGGTGGAGTGAGGTGGCGAGGGCCGGGCTAGCAGTGTCAGCACCAGCGAGGGCTATGGCGATGCCGGCTGTTGGCGATGTAGTCCGCGGCGGGGCGCCGGTCACGGAGCTCGGCCAGTCTGGGCCCCATCTCAGCCGGCTGAGCTCTTGTGGTGCAACCCGGGGGGCCGAATGCATGGCAACGAAGGCTGGGTAGGATGATGCAGCACTCTGTGGGTGCCGACTCCTAGAACTGGTCCAGCAACCACTGCATGCCCTCCTGCGTAGACGGGATGAAGGGCATGGCAGCAGCGGCGTCAGCGTTGGCGTTGAGCCGCGCCTTGCGAAATAAGACCGATCCTACGCCACGACACCAGCCCAAGCCACCTATCACACCGGCCCCACCTCGTGCTGCGAGCGACTCCGAATCCTGGCCCCTACTCCCAGTCACCCGTCGCCGCACCTTGACCCCCTCCCCCTGCAACGCGCTGCACGGCTGCAGCTGAAACCCACGCGCCGACGCCGCGGGCAGGTGCAGCGCCTGTGCCACCTCCGCCGGCTTGGCCGCCACCTCCAGGTCCATCTTGTTACACAGGAACAACATGGGGACCTTCTGCGCTTGCAGGAACCCGGGGGAGTGGGAAGCGAGGGCTAGCGTCTGGGAGTGCGTTACAGGCACGATATGGCAAGAAGCGGGCAGGCAACGACCCATGACCCCGGTGCCCTCATCCGTAAGCTCACTCGCTCGCTGCCCCGCCCCACCTTTAGCGGCTCCGCTTTGAACAGCTCCTGCAGCACAGCGTCCGCCTCGGAGAAGCGAGCCCGGTCCGCAGCGTCCAGCACGAACATGATGGCCTGGGCAAGCCAGTTAGGGTCTTTAAGGTGTTTACGGAGGCCAGTTTAGGGTTTTGAGGGTGTTTGCGTACCACGTGGCCAGGGCGCTGAGAACGAACCAGCCTAATGAGGGACGCAGTTCAATACGAAAATAACAAATATGCAGCACTCGGGGGCTGGGCTCCAGCCAGCCAAGCTGACTGCAGTGCCAGCGTGTGCTGCGTGCATATGGCAAGCTGTCGCCCATGCATGCGCCATTAGTATGCGGCAAATGAGATGCCCTGAGCCCCGCTGTACTGGGGCAAGCGTTCAAGGTACGCCACGGGGATGGGACATAGAAGCGGCGCGCGGCGCCTTGGCCGTGCGTGGGCCTTCATCCTCCATCACAGGCGCGGAAGCTTAAGCAAACCCTTACCGTCGTTTCCTTGTAATAATGTTTCCACAGCTCGTGGTACCGTTGGTTACCTTCAGTAGGCATACGCACGGTTGTATGTGGCATTGATCGCAAATCGGATTACTGTCGAGAAGGGCGCTGCACCTCTCAGGCTTACCGGACATGTCGAACATGGTCACCGACAGCCCATCCATTTTGACCGACTCGACCGCAAAGCCGACGGTTGGAGCGACTTCCTCTAAGGGTTCCTTGGTGAGGCGTGCAACCACTGTAGACTTGCCGCTGTTGCTGAGCCCCACGATAAGTAGGCCAACCTTTGTCTGAAAAGAAATTGGGCCGCGGATGGCTCAGCGTGCTTGCTGTGCGGATAATATACATACATAGTACAACGCAATATACTCGCACCTTGATCAGTCCTAAGCGGATAAGAAAACTACGGAGCAGGCCCATGATTACGGCAAGGAAATAAAAAAGACTGCCGTTGTGGTCCCAATTACAGCCTGCTCATATAGTATGTTGCTATACGCTCTCATCGCATGTGCTAAAAAACACAAGCCGCATTGCATGCAACTTGCTAAACGCGTCGTACATCAGAATTTTGGCGGACTCCGTCGACCGCTGCTGGGTAGGTCTCCATCTAACGTCAATACACCTCTCCAGCCGTTATTGATCTTCATGAGGCTCCCATGCTCCGCGCACTGAGCCTACCGAACCGCCGAGCCAGGACGGGTTTTTTTCCAGGGTTTTCTTCGCTGGTTTAATGTCAAAATATCACTCGGACAACCCACCCACCTCGCTCGCTCGATCGCTGATATGTGTGAAAGTAATTCATGAAGCCATTGCTGTGCGCTGTATGCGTAGGCAGCCAGCCGACGCGGAGGCTGTCACACTGACCGCTGGGCCCACGCACTGCCAGTCCTGACGTGAATACGCCTCTCTTTAAATTTCTCAATACCTTGAAGCTCCAATGTTCCGCGTACCGCGCCTACCGACCCGCCGGGCCGGGAATGGTTTTGTCAGGTTATCTTCCTCACCCTTCCTTGAATTTTATGTGTCAAAGCATAACGATACCAAAAGTCAATGGAGGTTCCGAGAACAGCTAGCGGTCTTCGGATTGGCTTGCGTGCATCATGCGTACGTGACGTACATGCTCCTTGTGCCTCGTCGACCAAGCTGAAGCAGTTTGAGGCAGCATTCACCTACAGCACATAGCAAAGAATCACAGCTTAAGGAATCACAGCTTAAGGCCACCTCCTCCTTTAACGCTTGGCTTTGCGGCACCTTCAGACTCCGACCCACCGGGACGCTACCAGCGCCTCGCAGCGCCCGGAACAGCAGGCAGCGGGGATGTGGCCCACCAAACAAAACTCAGGATCCCAGCCAGCACATCCTCCCACGCAGCAGCAACAAAAGACCGACACAGCCAGCCTACGTCACGTGAGTGCCTGTGGCGTCGTCTGTGGCGTTCGTCCCGCACCGCGCGCACCGCTTTATCCCCTCAGCCGCGCCTTCACCGATGCACCCATCAACTCTCATCCACCCTGCCTCTGCCCCTGGTCGGATCCGGGGTTCGGGGGCCTTTCCTTTTTTTCCGCCGCCCTCAGTGGTTCTCCAATGTGGATAAGGACTCCAGCGGCCACATCACGGCTCCGGAGCTGCAGGCCGCACTAGCTGAGGGCGGCCTCCACTTCAGCCTGGGCACCGTTGCGGCCATCATCAGGTGCGTGTACGGCTGCCGTGCGCGCGCGCGCGCAGCCCTGCTGCTTGGAATCCAATCGTCACGTGCTGTCCGGCGCTCCCCTGCTGACGCATGTGCACGAGCCGTGTCCCGCCGTGTCGCCGCCTGTCGTCCGCGGGCCCCCAGGCAGTGCGACAGCACCGGCTCCGGAACCATCAGCTTCGGCGAGTTCGAGCGGCTGCACGTCTTCCTTGCCAAGTAGGTGGCGGCGAGGTGGAGTGGGTGGGTGTGTGGATAGCTTAGAAACACAAATTTGATACCGGTACAAGGAAAAACAGGAACCAAAAGCGTGGTAGCTGGGTGGGTGGGTATGTGGGGCGCCGACAGCAGTTTCATCCCGCCGGGAAACCTCCCGACGCGGCACATGTGATACGACAGGTCAGTGCGAATGAGAGAAAAAGCGGTGGTGGGCACTGAATAAGAAAATCGATAAGGTAGGCGGGTGACTTCCATGACACGCATTACGCGTGATCCGTGGACGGCTGAAGGGCAGAGGACATTCGCAGGTGCCCTCTTGGGCCCCTCCTGGAGCCGCACTGGCAGGCATGCAGAATCTCCAATCGCAGATGCACGGGCACACGATACCGGCACGGCCCAGATCCACACGATTGGACTCGCGATAACGGGCTATACCACTGCCGGCCGCTTGTTTGACACGCTGGCGCTCCCCCCCATGCGTTTTCTGTGCGCGTGCTAACCCATCCTGCCACGCCCCAACCCCTGCGCGACAGCGTGCAGGACACCTTCGGGCAGCTGCGGTCGGATCGCCGCACGGGCCGGGTGCCCCTGGAGGAGGTGGCGCGGGGGCTGGCGGCGTTCGGTGGGTGGTTTCCTCCAGGGGGGGCACGAGGCTGCCGAGGCCACAGCGTCCTATCTACATACATGTCTATCAACCACAGCCGGTGATCGTGTCTTGATCCACCTCTAGGCCATCTATATACATGTCTCTCAACCACAACCGGTGATAGCGTCATGATCCACCTCTAGGCCATGATGTGTACGACAGTGCCAGCGGTGTAGGGGCGCGCTGGCTTCTCCCCCACGCCGTCCTGCGAGCCTGATTGGGCAACCCCGCATGCCCACCCGGACCACATCCAAGGTGTCGCTCACGCCCCCATGCGGCCCCTACCTTTTCCCACCCCTCTTCCCACCCCTCTTCCCACCCCTCTTCCCACCCCTCTTACCACCCCTCTTACTTACCACCCTTCTTACGACCCCTCTTACCACGCCTCTTACGACCCCTCTTACCGCCCCTCTTACCACCCCTCTTACCACCCCTTACCACCCCTCTTGCCAACCCTCTTGCCAACCCTCTTGCCACCCCTCTTCCCACCCCTCTTACCACCCCTCTTACCACCCCTCTTACCACCCCTCTTCCCACCCCTCTTGCCACCCCTCTTACCACCCCTCTTACCACCCCTCTTACCACCCCTCTTACCACCCCTCTTACCACCCCTCTTACCACCCCTCTTACCACCCCTCCGCCTCAGGCTACGTGCTAGATCCGTCGGTGCAGCGGGCGCTGTTCGCCCGGTTCGACCCCCTGCGGGCGGGTAGCATGGGCCTCCAGGTGCGCGGCTGGGAGTTGCGGTGTGGGTGGGTCGGAGCATGTCGGAGAGCTCCTTTGCAACAACCTCCTACACCAGCCATCCTTACGTCTGACGGCCTTCGGTACCTCAACCCCCTACCGCCCCTAAACGAGCCTTTTTTGCAAACCCCCCCGCCCCGCCCCGCCCCTGGGTCCAGGAGTATCTGGCACTGACGCTCTTCATCCGCTCCGCCACCGCCACCTTCAAGGCCTTTGACCCCTCAGGAACCGGCGTCGTGCATCTCAACTTCCCGCAGTTCCTGTACGCAGCCGTCAACTCCAACTGATCCCACCAGACTGGCAGGCCTCCTTTTTTCCGGTTGCCGCGTCACCAAACTGCCGGGCTGTGCTGGACGGTAGCTGTGTGGCTGCGCCCTAATTGCCTTAACTGTTGTCAAGTTTATTGCTTGCTGTGCTATTAGTTCCTGTTGAAGATGTACACGCAGTACGGTGGCTGGCCGAAATGGCTTGACGCACATGCCTAACTTCGAGTGGATTCGCCGGGGGATGTTTGTAGTCCTTCGTAGTAGTAACTATTACGCGTACTCACGGCAGGGCCCAGCAGCTGCTGGCGGGCAGCCAGGCACTGGCAAGTAAGGCATGGTAGGCACGAGGGGGTGAGCCGCACAGCACCCGCCGGCAGGGAGCGCCCAGCGGCACCAGGGTCGGTGCTACGGCAGATTCGAAACGCTTACATGCACAGAGACGCCGTTGCAGCGCCAACCAATCACTCTGCCGCTTCGCAGCGCGCAGTGGCACCGCTCCAACCTCACCTAGAGCCCAGCCACGGCGGCCATAACCAGCATCCTCCTCCTCCTCATCCCGAGGACAGCTGGTCATGAGCTGCGACGCCCTGGCCCAGCTCAGCCCAGCTCAGCTCAGCCCAGCTCAGCCCAGCCCAGCCCAGCTCAGCTCAGCCCAGCTCAGCTCAGCTCAGCCCAGCTCAGCCCAGCCCAGCTCAGCTCAGCTCAGCCCAGCTCAGCCCAGCTCAGCCCAGCTCAGCCCAGCTCAGCCCGGCCTAACCTAGCCTAACCTGGCGTAACCTAGCGTAGCCCCCAATATTGATGATTCTGACTACTGACTACCTTGGCCTAGCTCCTCCCTGCCTGACTGCTACTCGCGCTAGCTGCTGCTCGCTGGGCGCCCCTTGGTAGCCCTATACCACTCAGCGAGTAGTACCGTTTGACAAAACTCACGCGGCCGGTCACCGCCTGGCCCACTCCTCAGGGCCCCCGGTTCGATCCCGAGCCAGCCGTCATTGCGCTTTATTCTCCGCGGCTTGCACAGGAGATCAACGCACCCGCTGCCCCCTCCCCGAAACCACCCCAACAAGAAGATTACGTCCGGCCAACACCCCTCCACCTTCCCGCCACCAACGCGCGGTCCTACACCACCGGTTCTTTTATTGTAACCCCTCCCATGGACCCGCACGAACACTTTTAATTATATGCTGCCGCCACGTCACGTACCCCGGGGGGAAGGGGGTAGCGCCCGTCATCACAACTTCGCAAGCCCAGCTCCTCCGCCCTCGGGTTCCGTGTTACAGCGTACGGCACTAATACGGCACTAATGCGGTGCTAAACCTCTCAACTGCCGCACCCGGCCGCTACGGCCAGTCGTGCAGGTGCACGTCCAACACGTCCAGCTGCACGATCTCCACTCGCAGAAAGCTGCTGCCGCTGCTGCCGCCGCTGCCAGCGGCGGCGACGCCAGGCGGGGCGTGCCCGTTGGCTGCCGCCGGCGCCGCCGCTGAGGCGGTCGCCTCCTGCGCCGCCGCCGCGCCGTTGGCGGCGGCAGCAGCTGTGCCCCCCGCCGCTGCTGCGGCTGTCGCCGCTGCTGCGGCTGTGGGCGCTGCTGCGGCTGTGGGCGCTGCTGCGGCTGCCGCGGCCTTGCTTCTGATCTGACCCAGCAGGTCGCCCACGCTGGGGCAGCAGCGCCCAAAGTCCCCGTGGCAAAACTCCTTGACGTAGGCGCCGGCCTGACGGGGGACGGCGGGGGTCAAGGGTGCGGCGGGGCGGGGGAAGTAGGAGGTCGAGGAGGAAGGTCCCGGGAGGGAGGATGAATTGCCCAGCTGCACCGGAGTCAGCTGATGCGCGGGAGCACAAAAGACTTCCTCAGGCGTCATAGCCCCGCTGCTCCGCTGGAGACATCGTGCGCCAGCCGTCCGGGTCGGCTTCCCATCCTCCAATGATGAACGTGCTGGTGCGGACAGAGGTCATCGCGGTTCCCGCCAGGCAGCCCGCACCCCCCCGCCATCTCCCCCCCGGCCTCGTGTTTCCAATGTTGCCCCGCCCTTGCCGCCCCGCCCCCCCAAGTCGCCTCCCCCTGGCCCCCATTACCTGCCCTCCCCCACCTGCCCTCCCCCACCTGCCCTCCCCCACCTGCCCTCCCCCACCTGCGTCCGCAGCTGCAGCACGAAGTAGCGCGGCTGCCCAGCCACAGGTGTGGCGCCCTCGATGTGGACCCACTTGGGACGGACCTGTGGCTCGATGAGGGACACGGGGAAAGGGAGGGCCGAGGGGGCGGGCTCACTGATCAGGGTTGCTACTGCGCTTGCGACGTCTCCCAAGCTCAACTCGAGACCATCACGTCCGATCACAACAACAAAGCAGCAATGCTTCCCCCCTGCACCTCCCGCGCACTCCCCGCCCTCCCTCCGCGCACTCCCTCCGCGCACTCCCTCCGCGCACTCCCTCCGCGCCCCTCCGCCCGTTTCCCCTGTATCGTGTAACCGTGTCTTCTCGCCCTCGCCACACACACCCCCGCGTCCAGAGCCCATGCGCCAACTGTGTTGCTCACGTCCCTTGTAAACCAGTCTATTTTGCAACCTCCCCGCCCTCACCCTTGCAGACCGGCGGTGCAGCACCCTCACGGGCGTGTCCTGGCCCGCCTCCACTCGCCCCAGCGCCACCAGCGCCGCCAGGTCCTCGGCCGTCGGCGGCACCTCGCACCAGCATAGCGCGCGGTAGGTCTTCTCCTTGGCCTCCTCCGCCGCCTTGATGGCGTCCAGGGCGGCCTTGCCGCAGGGGCTCAGACCCAAGACCGCAACGCCGCTGGGGGAGGCGGGGGAGGGGGTTTGCGAAAACGTACCCGGTTACACGACATAGGGGGAGGCGCGGGGAAGGGCGGGAACGGGGAAGAGAGAAGGTTTGACGAGAGTGGAAGCGGAGGAGTTGGGGCAGGTGATGTCGGTGCGGCAGGGGGTGCTATGTGTATCGAGATGTGCGCCAGCCAGTCCACCAGCCAGGTGACAGCGGCGCATCGCCCGCGCAGCCGCCCTGGAGCACCGAAACACACGCCTTCCCCCTTCTGACGTGGATCCGCGGATTCTCTTATCAATCCCCCCCGCACAATCGCCGAGCGCCGCTCCAAGCCCGCCCCTCTCTTCCCTCCCCCCGCCTCCGCCTCCCCCAAGCCCCAACACCGCCTCCCTCCGCCGCACCACTTGCTGGCGCGCATCCGCTGCTCCACCAGCCGCAAAGCCTCCAGGGGGGGATGCCCGCGTAGCGGCGCCTGTTGGGCCGCGGGGCCACGAGGGGCAGTAAGGAAGGAAACTGGAGCGAGCGCGGGCAGCGAAAGAGAACGGCTATGTTCGCGCGAGATGGCTAAGGCGCGGTAGCAGCTCCCCCCAAGCCCGCGGCCAAATAGCCGTACTGTACTGTACGGCAAGTGCCTTTCGGACCCGCTGACGCCCCTGTGGGTTCCCCGGCTCCTCCCAAACCCCTTCTCCTCCCGCACCCAAGCAGCAGCCGCTCACCTGGATCTCCAGGACGAACGGCCGACCGTCGCCCAGCATGCGCACGTCCGCGTCCTCGCGCCCCCCCGTGATCATCTTCGCCGTACCGGTGCCGTACAGCGGCAGCACGAAGTCCTCAATGGCCTCCTGCACGCTGGTGCCGCCGATGCGGGCGCCCGTTGCTAGCACGAACCAGGGACACTGCGGCATGTGGCGCCGCAGCTTGCAGTACCTGTACGACGTACGACAATGTTCGGCGGATTGGGTTGCGTCATACTGTGTTGCGCACGGGCTGGGAGGAGGAATGCTTTTTGCGGTGGGACGGGTGAAAGGACGAAGGGGGATGAAAGGACGGTAGGATGTGGAAAATTGGGGTGTGCGTGTGCAAAATTAACCGGTTACTCGATGGGGGCGGAGAAGGGCGGTGGGAAACCCTATCTTCTCCTCCCCCTCCCTCCTTCCTTCCCTGCCTTCTCCCCTCCCTCCCTCCCGGTGCTCCACAACCTCCCTTCCCCAGCTGCCCGCAGCTGCCTGCCCCGCCCGCGCCCGCACACCGCCCCACCTGCCGGCCAGCAGGATGGGGGAGTGCACCGCCCGCACATACACGCTGGGCAGCGCCGCCGCCAGGGCAGCCGCGTCAGCGGAGGACGCAGCGGCGGCGGCCTCGGCAGCGCCCGCTGCAGGTGAAGACGCCGCTGCGGCGCCGGAACCTCCGGCGGGTGCCGCCCCCACAGTCGTCGTGCCCGCGTCGCCTGCTGCCGCAACCACAGCCTCAACCGCCGAAGCAGCCCGACCAGCGGCATTGGCGGCGTCACTGGCGGCACCACCCGGACTAGCAGCAGCAGCGGCACTGCCGCCGTCACCGCCCCCGCCGTCAGCCTCCTGGGGCTTATGCGGCTCCGCCGGCCGCACTGGCGGCGGCGGCGGCGGCGGCCGCGGCGGCCAGGGAAACAGCCGCTGCACGGCGTGCCGCGGCATCGACGACGCAGCTGACCCGGCCTGCTCCCAGGTCATGGACCGCACTCGCTCCTCCGAAACCTGTACGGCGGAGTGGCAGCAGGCGGTGGCGCAGCAGGGGGGCCGGAGGAAGGGATGGAGTGAAGACCGAGGACCTCACTCAGCGGCCTGCCGCGGTGCTGGGCTGTTACCGACATACCGTACGGCATATCCGACATGCCGTACGCCTCGTACGCCGTACCGCACGGACAGCGGCCGGGGGTCAGGTTATAAGCCCTGAAGTTGCCGTCTTTGCGCGCAACGAAAAGTTCCCTCCCAGGGTCCTCCAGCCGTACTGTACCGTTGGTGTGGGGTCCACTCCGCCGCCCTCCTGCTGCTGCTGGGGCTGCTGCTGCTGGGGCTGCTGGGGCTGCCCGCGCTGCCGCTTGTTGTTCCGGTGTTGCTGGTAGTGCTGCTGCCGCCGGCACTGGTGCGACGCAAGGTCCTCGGCCAGCACCTGGAGGGGCGGGGCGCCAGGGGTGAGGCACGGGAGCTGCTGTTGAGCTACCTGAGCCACATCAAAAAAAGGTGATGCCAGGAGAGGGCCGGGCACCCGGAGATGGTGCCCGGCGCACCAAGACCCACACGCGCGCGCCGCATAGGGGGCAGGCTGCGCAATCCCAACCACCGCGGGGCTGTTCGACACATGCGACCTAGCTTGCGGCTGCGCCGAGGGACCCGCACCGCAGCCGGCCGCACACTACTCGGCGCCCGAACAGCTCCGCCCCCCGCAGCCCCCCTCCCCTGCCGTGTGCGGCTGGGTCTCCTCGCTGCCCGCCGCACCCACCTTCCGACCCACCTGGGGTTCCGACCTACCTTATATCACCCCCATCCCCACCTTACCCCCCCCCCCGCATCCCCCGCATCCCCCCGCATCCCCACCTACCCTGAGATCCGCCAGCCCGCTGTCGCCATCCAGTGCCACCACCGACACCGTCATGGTGGCGGACTGCGGCGATACGGCAGGGACCCCCAGCTGCAACGACAGAGCGGCTGGCAGTGTGCGCCTGGGGCAGGAGGACGGGGGGCAGGAGGAGGGAGGAGGGGGAGCAGGAGACCCGGTTATACAATATAGGAGACCGAGGACGGAACCCGGTTATACAACATAGGCGGCAAATGGTCATCGGGCACGCGTTGGAGTGTGCATGCCGGAGAACTGTTGAGTTGGCTTCCGGGAGGAAGGGGGCCCGGGCAGGCAGGAGGCGGTTGGGTAAGGTGGGCAGAAGGTGATGAGGCAAAGGGGTAGCAGTCCCGGCCGCTAGTCGTCTTCGTCGCCGCCGCCGCCGCCGCCGCCGCCCCGACGACCGCCGCGACCTACCGCAGTACGGCCGGCAGCGGCACGATGTCGGTCACCCGCCAGCCCACGTACGACACGCCCTTGCGGTCGTACATGGACATCAGCCAGGCATGCATGGCGACATCGCGGATGGCGCAGGCGGCGGGCACCGCCGGGACCTCCACCGCTAAGGAGCCCAGGGGCAGCCGGGGACCCAGATCCGCCTCCGAAACCACCGCAGCCGCCGATGAAACCGCTGATGCCGGCGGCGAGGCAGCCGCCGGCGCTGCCGCCGCCGCAGCAGCAGCAGTCTGATCCTCCGCTTCCGCCGGCGCTGCCGCCTCCGCCATGGCAACGTCCCCCGCGCCGCCTTCGCCGCCGGCCGGCATATCAGCTGCGACCGCCGTGACGGTGGCCGCGCCTGTGGCGGCGGCAGCGGCAGCGGCAGTGGCGGCGGCAGCGGCGGTGGCGGCGGCAGCAGCCAGAGCGGCGGCGTCAGGAGGGCCTTCCTCCGCCTGGCGCCGTACAGCTTGCGCTAGGCTGGCGGCGGAAGGCCAGCCAACTAGCCGCTCATGGCCCGCCGCCGGGCCGGTACGACAGCCAACAGCGCCCGGAAGCGCCCGATGCTGGATCCGGAGCCACGCGAGATCCACGGATCCAGCGGCGGGCCGCGGCTGCGGCTGCGGCGATGACGTGGCGGCGGCGCTGCCAGGTACGACAGCGCCGCTTGGGGACGGCTCGTGCTTCTGCTGTTGTTCCTGAGGCTTGTCCGGTTGGCTTCGGGGCGAGTCGATCGGTTGATTTGCAGCCCCGTTGCCGTACCCCTGGGGCCGCTCGTCCAGAAGCATCGGCAGCAGCCCGAAGCACGTCGGGCAGGGTGCAGCAGCGACCTCTCCGCAGGCCCCCGGGGCGAGGGGTTGCTGCAGCTGCTGCTCGGGGGTCTGCTGGGTGGTTTCGGCGCCAGGGGACGTAGCAGTAGGCTCCAGGGAGGGCCCGCCCAGTCCGAGCGCCGCGACTATTTGGGCCTGAGTTGGCGCCGGCAGGATGTAGTCATCGAAGTTGGTGTGTCCGGCCAGCCGTAGCAGGCAGCGGGCGCACACCTGACGGGCGAAGGCAGGGACAAGGGGGGAAGAGATCAAGGTTAAGACGAGGGGGTAAGGGACACGGGAGAGATCAAGGGGGGTACGGGACACCGGGCAGGTGTGCAGGCAGCGCGGGCGGGCGAGGGTGTGCGCGCATGTGTGTGGGTGAGGAGCCTGAGGAATGGTGATCGCGAGCTGGGATACTGAAAGTCTGTTCCGGAAATGGATCTGGTGTCGATAGGGTTGACTCGGCGGCGGCGCGGCGGCTACACGTTCGGACGTGGCCGCAACGCGCTTCATCTTCGCAGTCGATACAAATCACGATTATGTTATTTGGGCTATGGGGGCGCGCTGGTCGGTACCTACCCCGTCGCTCGCCAACGCTGCCGCTGCCGCCAGGTACGGGGCTGGATCCTTGGCCTTGAACCGCCCGGCATGCCTCCTTATTGCTGTATTAAGCACATTTATCTGTTGCCGGCTGGCGGTGGCCATTCGTCCTCCTTGGCGCGCCCGGTGACAGCACTATAGCGGGTTTTGTAGCGCACTGGTTTCGAACTGAGAGAAGAGAAACGTCTTCTCGCAGTAAATCAAGCTATTGTTATTCTTCTATTCTGTTTGCATCAGGTACGCTGCGACTGGATGCGCCCGCTCGGCCCCGAAGGCAACCATGCCTCCTTGTTTAGGAGTAAAAGACGCAAATCGAAAAATAATTTACTGGATTGCCGACACACGTATGTGCATCGAACACGGCCTAAAAGTCCCCGGTGTAAGTCGCTTGCCGTACCTAACTACGGTTTTCTGTCGTGCGAGTCCATGATTCCGGTGCAAAGCATTGGTTCGCGGTCCATGAGCCTCCTGGATCGTCTTGGTGCTACGCGCCCCAAGAGCTTGCAATCAAATCGACCAATCCAATCAATTCCGATCCTACGCGCCAGGTTATGAACCTCCCATGTAATCCCCCGCTCTCCACCATGCCCCATCCCGAAGCTCCACAGGAGGAACAAGGCGACACCAATCGGAAGTGCGCAGGCACCTCTTGGCAAATATGCTGCCGCCTGCCGGAGAGCTCAGCTGGGCTAAGTCCAGCTAAGTCCGACTGCGCTGGGGCGCAATACCCCTCGCCAGTCGTCACCCCTTTGCACCCCTCGTCAGTCGTCACCCCTCGTCAGTCGTCACTCCACGCAAATGGTGTACCGGTATGGCGCGGGTCCATCGGCATCACCTTCCTGCGCTGCCGTTGGGCCCTGCGTCGTTGCGCCCAAAGCTTACAAGACGCTACTGGCTTTCGTTGGCGGACATGCTAGCCTGCCACTATTTCAGATGCCGATTCCGCTGCTGACACCAACACCAGCTTGCCCAGCTGCCTCCTCGCACTTGCACATAGGGTACGCAGCCGCAGGTGCTAGTGCGTTGCTGCAAGTTTTTCTGCCGTTTTCAGGACGCCGACGATGCCTTTCGGCAGCTTGTCGTGTAACAACCGTCGGCCTCTTGCCGTACCGAAATGCGCCGCCTCAACTTTGATACCCGCATGCCCAAATCGCGAGAACTCGGTTTTTTGTTTTTCGGACATGTTACAAGACACCCTGCTACATGTCCCCTTTGCCGTACGCCTCCAAATGCACCACGTGCTGCCGCAGGCTGCACAGGGACTGTGTGCAGGATCATCCCGCCGCCACATCGGCCCCCGCCCCGCCCTCCCCCACCGCCACAACTTCAACCTGCGCCCAGTCCGCGGCCGAGCACCCCGCCCCCAACGACCCCACCTCCAAGCGCGCCAACGCCGGCAGGCGCCTCAGCTGCACCCAGTCCGCTGCCTGTAGCTCATGGCCCGGCAGCCGCACCACGGCAACGCCGCCCGCCCTGCCCACTTGCTCCCGCCTCACCCCGGTCGACATCGCCCGCAGCAGCGCCGTCAGAGCGCCCCCTCCCTCCACCGCGGCCCCCCATCCGCGCCCCGTACCCCCCAGGCCCAATCCGGCGGCACCCGTGTCCCCTTCCTCATCCGCATCCACAAGACCCCCCTCCTCCGACGACACCTCCTCAGCGCAGCAAGTCAGGCGCAGGGTGATCTGGGTCAGGAGCGCCAGGCGCGCCAGGGCCCGGCCAGTGTCACGAGCCACCGCCCGCACCTCATCCGCCGGCGTCATCACAAACCACAGATCCAGATCCAGATTCCGCAGCTGCGTCAGACAGCCCAAGTCGCCGCACAGTGCCGCCGGCAGGTCAACGGTCCCCAGCGCCAGGTTCCGGAGCCACCCCAACTGAACCAGCGCGCGCAGCCCCCCGCTGGGCGCCTCATCGCGCAGTTGGGTTGCGCCGGCCCCCACGGCTCCGTGGAGGTGCGGCTGCGGCTGCCCGGCACCGACCTCTGGAGCGGCCACAGCGCCTCTGATGACCCCGCCAGAGCTGTCGGCATCACGGCTGGTTGCGCGTTGCGGTCCGGCCGCGGTGTCGGCGGGGCAGCTGCCGCCGCCGCCGGCGCGGCCGCCGCCGCCGGATGCCCTCTGTTCTTGCGCCGCGGTGGCGGCAGGGCCGGCGGGTGGCGGTGGTGGTAGTGTGCGGGAGTGCTGCAGGAGCCCCAATCCTCGGAGCTCCAGGTGGGCAAGGTGCGGGAAGAGGTGCGCCAGCCGGGGCAGCAGGTCGCCCGGCGCGGTGAAGTGGTGGGGGAACGCGCGGGTTCTGCAGCGGCCGGCAGCGACCGGTTGGGAGCAAGGGGTAGCGGGACAGAGCGAATAGCGCAGAGCTGGGGCCCGGGTGGGGGGTGGCGGTGTGCGGCTGCGGGTTGCAGGACTGGGGGGAGAGTCAGCAGCGGCAGCAGCTGCTGAGGGCGGTTGGGGCGGTTGAGCGTGTGCGCAGGACGGAGGAGGGAGACGGGGATGCGGGGCAGTTCCAAGGGGCGCCAGTCGCTGGTCAGACCCAGGGCCACTGCGCAGGAGGTCCTCCTAGCGCAGCGCTGCCTTTGAGGTGGCCCCGATCGGATCCAAGTAAAATGGGTTTTCAACGACAAAGGACTCGTCATGTCAGTGCGAGCGCCGCCGTAGGGTTCTCCTCCACTGAGATTTTCTACTCCAGGGGGGGCCCGGGGTTGCTCCAGGGTCGTGTGGCGCCTCTTTCGCGTGAGCTGCGTGTGTGTGTTGCTTGGCACGCAGGTTGCGCTGCTGCCGCGCCGCCACCGCACGCGCCACCCCTTTGGGGCGAGGTCCACGTCAGCGCCCCTCCTTGCCCGTCGCCCCGTGCGCACATCACCCGCCTGTGGGACGAGCCGCAAGCAACCCACTTGGACCCATTTCGACCTGTCGGATCCTTATACCTCCCGCCTGTGTAAAGCATGGAACCCTGTGGATCTCGTACAATCCCAGTGAAAATCGTACAGTCCGCCCCGCCCTGCTGCAGTACTGAGCGCCTGTGCCTATGCCACCAGCCTGTTAGGACGCGTCCAACAACACACATGACTCGGACGCACCGGCAGCTCAGCACCAGTGCATCCAAGCGAGGAAAGGCCTCCGCCAAGCAGACCAGCTCCTCGAAACCTACCGACGGCCAGTCACGCAGCGCCAGGTCGCGCGCTCCGCCGACTCCGATAGATGCCAAACCATCTCCGTCGTTGGCAGGGCTGTTGCGGACCAGCAGCTCGAGGCACGCGCGCACCACCTCGGTTGGCAGGGGTTTGCGGCCTGCGGACGCCTGGCGAAACGTCACGGCGCGCAGCGCCGGAAAGTGCCGCACCAGGCTGCGCCCGGACGTGCCGAGGGCCTCGAGGTAGTGGTGATTCAGCAGTACCGAGACTGTTGTGATTAGATTTTGCCGCGCCCATTCATCCGCCTCGCTGCACGTTAGGCGGAAGTCGACGCGAGATGCAGGTGGCAGATGGCTCCAAAACTGGTCGTTTAGTACATCTGGTGGCAGGGTGCGAAGGATTCCGAGTAGTCCAACGGTGGTCACGGTTGGCTGGCCGGAACTGCAGCTGCTCAGGGTAGATGTTGAGGAATTCATGAAGCTTGTGGTAAAATAAGGATGACCATTATGTCGAATGCGCCCATGGTGTAAGGCGCCAACGTAAGCAAACGATTGTTACGTACCGTACAGAAAAGCCGGCCATCTTTTCCCCGTGCACCCCGTGTCAAGCGCACTTTCGTTGTCCTTGTCGCTAATTACCGACCTCTTAACCGTCCGCTACAAAGGTCTGCAGCAATGGCCACCTACGCGCTGCCTATGCACCACCATGGCAAGAGCAAGGTCCGGCTTGGCCGCGTTTGGCGCGAGGGCAACGTCCACCACATGGTGGAGTGGAATGTCAACACCATGATTGACTCCGATATGGAGCATGCGTTCGTGAAGGGCGAGAACACTGGAATGACGGCGACAGACACCCAGAAAAACACGGTGAGGTCCGCGAGCTCGCAGAAACCGTTTGTCCTCAACCCCAACGCATTCCACACCAAGTTTGCGTCCGTTGCAGGTCTACGTTGTAGCGCAGCGTATGTCGCAGAGGTGCACGGTCGAGCAGTACGCCATCGCCCTCGCACAGCACTTTGTGCGCACCTACCCACTGGTGAGTGGTGCACTATAAAATGACGCTGTTTGCCGTGTTTTGCTTAAGTCATATTTACAACCTTCACAGGTTAGCAAGGCAAAGATTTATGTTGAGCAGAAGCCTTGGAACCGCGCGCAAGTTGGTGGCCTGCCCCATGACCATGGTGAGGCAGGAGCCCGTTTGTAAATTGTACCTTTGTTCTTTCCTGGATTATGCAAAGTTGCCTTACGCCATTTATGGATGCACCGACAGGGGCACTTCTCGTAACCAGGCTGGCCTTGCAAAACTGATACGCTGCTTACAGGATATGCGCTCGCGGGCACTGAAGTTCGCACCGCGTATGTGACTTACGACAAGGCCGGCAAGCTGGATGTTACTGCTGGTGAGCCGCGAATGCTGACGTATGATACGGCGTCGTACGCCGTTGGCTTCGGCGCTTCGCCGAGTTCTACCACCTCGCAATCAATAGAACGGCACAATGTTCGGTCTTCCCCTTCGGACGCAAGCTGCCATAAACGTTTTCTGCCGGACCGCGTCCATGGCTTGTATGCGTCATCCACAGCGCAATCCCCCCCACCCCCATTCCTAGATGAGACCCATATCCCTCGCTGCACAGCAAACAGGGACACTGTACATCATGACTCCCAATTTCCACTTCAATCACCTGCCAGCGAGCGCCCCTGGCTCCGCTGCCCCGTCCACTGTCCTACACCCCGCCCTCCGCATCCGCCGCCCCTGCCCACCCAACCCCCGCCCCGCCTCCTTCCCCCCGCCCCACCTGACCAGGCATTAAGGACCTGACCCTGCTGAAGACCACACAATCCGGCTACGAGGGCTTCCTGCGCGACGAGTACACGTTGCTACCCGAGTCCACCGACCGCATCATGGCCTCCACCGTCACCTGCACCTGGAAGTACACCAGCCAGCCGCCGTGCTACGACGCCGCCTTCGCTGCGGCCAAGGGCGGCCTGCTGGACGCCTTCCTGGGCCCCGCCAAGGGCGGCGTCTACAGCCCAAGCGTGCAGTTCACGCTCTTCAACATGGCCAAGAACCTGATGGACCGCGTGGCGCAGGCCGAGTCGGTCTTCCTTAACATGCCCAACCTCCACTTCCTGCCGTGCGCCCCGGTGGGCTCAACCTTCAAGAACGACGTGTATGTGGCCACCAGCGAGCCGCACGGCAACATCGAGGCGGTCGTGACCCGCCGCGACATCACGCCGCACGCCAAGCTGTAGTCGGCTGCTGATTGTGTCAATGGAGGAGCTACAGCAGGTGTGGTGCTACAGCAGCTGCTGATAGCGCGAATGGAGGTGCTGCGGTGGCGGTGGCGGCAGCTGCTGTCGCAGCGCGCGGGCAGCGCGGTATCACCTTCGGCTTGTGTCGCGTGCGCTATCCAGCGGCGGCGCCTGGGCCAATATCTGCGCGCGCGTGAGGGTGGGTGTGAGGGCGCGGTGCTGTGTGCAGTCGGTGCGTGCGCACATCTCATGTGTGCTGGAGGTGGTGGCGCTGCCGGCGGCCTCGAGCTTCTCGTGCGTCCCTGACACCAGCAGGGCGAGGACGCGATTGCTCCCCCGCTTGACTCGGCCTCTGTTTTAATCGGCAGTGCTGTTCTTAGGGCGGCGGAGGGCATCGTTTCCGGATGTCTCTTGACACCTCGCGATCGGGCGAGGTTTGGGATTGGCCTGGCAGGGTGTGTTTTGGTTTGGCTGCCCGGGCAAGATCGCAGCGCTGCCTTGTACATGTATCCGGGGTATGTATGACCTGCTTGCGCTGCGCGTTGCGGTGCGGTGCGTTAGCGCAGTGTATGATTGCAGCACCAGCCAAGGATCGTCGCGTGCGCCCCAAAAATCTCTTTTCGTGTATGTCTTGTCTGGCTTGTCAGGACCGGCAATGGTCGTTATGCCACTATGAGCCTAATTTCGTCGTGAGGTCCCTCCTCCCCGTCGCGCCAAGTTTTCCTACCAAGATAGGAGGCCGTGTTTGTGTGTGGCGCCTAGTGAAATTGTGGCCGCTCGTAACGGCACTACGGCAGTCCCCGTGCCTTCTCGCACTGTAATCGCCTGCATCATCCCTCGTTGCCGTCCTCAGCGACCGCTCCCTGGCGCAGACCCCACCCATGAGTCAAGCACGGTCCAGCCACCCAACCAGGTGAAGTGGAGGACCTGATCTGCGTTGAGCGCAGCCACATGTGTGCCGGGTTTCCCGTAATGTGTAGCACCCGCCGCATGCGGCATCTCTCTGCACCGCTGATGCAGCCAGAACAATTCGCGTGCGCTATGCCTCGAGTGGCCTACGGTATCCGGTCTGGTCCAACAAGTCTTGCGTGCTTTGTAGCGGCACGTGGGGTGGCCTTTGCTTGGGGCATCCAGAGCGACGAGGGGGCAGGCACAGGCAGGCAGGGTCATCAAGGATGGCAATGCAACCTCAGATGCCCTAGATACATTTGAAGCGCGTGTGGGAATCCATGATGCTTTACGGCACTCCGGGCACCAAGGGGCCACCGCTGCGGCGCCCAGGGACGACTAAGGGAGACTAAGGGCGACCCCGGATATGGCGCGTCGTGTCACTGGCTGGAAACTGTTGTAGTGTTGTTAGGCGCACGTTGTGCGGCATTGCAATTTAAATTATTTAGCGCAAGCTGGTAGCGCCCGGAAGAATGCGCTCAGAACGCGACAAGGTCCATCCTTTAATATCGGTTGACGGTTTCGACTTGAAGTTCATTTGCCTCTGCTTCCACCTTGAGCACAGAGCTCCTATGATTCTAATGTTGTATGTTATAATAGTTGCGTTTGAAGATACCCAAGCGCTGCTGCCATGGCTTCCGCGTTCCGCCAGTTTCGTCCAGCCCTAAGGCCCTAGCTGCAGGCCTCCATGGCCTGTTACGCGGTGCATACTTTGTATAATACTGCAATTAACTAAACTGTTGAACATCAAGGGGAAACCCTTTATATATACGCATCTCAACAGCAAGGCACCAACTTCCTGGCTGCGTCGCGCAGCCCTAGTTGGGCTTTAGGGACTTCTAATCTGGTCTATCAATCAGTATCAGAAAGTCATTCTTTGGCCGTGGGCGCTTAGCGGAAATGCCTCGTCAGCCGTGTCCTGGATGTGGTTGCGAAATCGAGTCGGGATTGTTATGGCTTTCCTCGCACGGCCAGGTGAGCTCCATGACTAGAAGAAGTCCTCTCTTGCATTGATTTGTCACCACGTAAGACAAATGCGGGGGCGCTTCAGGCTCAACTGTGCTGCAACCAGCGCTGCGCTATACGAGCACAACGTCGCTTCGAGGCACTGAGCAACGGCAGGGCGCTCGGACGCCGATCAAAGGTGATTGAAGCCCCTCCGTCCTGAACCCCGCCCTTGCCGAACAAGCCCCTACACCCCCTCCGCCGCCCCCTCTATTCGCCCCACACCCCCCTACAAACCCCAGAGGCCACCGGCCTGTCCATTCTCTCCTCCGCTCTTTGACCTCACCTCCTTGTCTTCCCACTCCTTGTCTTCCGACCCACCACCACCACCATCTAGGCTCCCACCACCTCTCACAGCGGCTGCATTCCTCCCGGGCCCTCGAACGCCCCTCTCCTTGCGCGCCCCTGCAGCCGGTCCCCCCGCCGCCCGCTGTGCCCATCGAGTCTGAGAGCTGCTGGGGCTCGCTGTCCCGCGACGTGCTGGCGCTGCTGGCGCCCCGGCTGGGCGTCAGGGACCTCCTGGCCGCCGCCCTCACCTGCACCCACTGGCGGGCCCAGCTGGTGCAAGGTGAGACCCTTGCGCCACCACACGCCACAACCCCACAACCCCACAACCCCACAAACCCACAAACCCACAAACCCACAACCCACAAACCCACAAACCCACAAACCCACAAACCCACAAACCCACAAACCCACAAACCCACAAACCCCAAACCCACAAACCCACAAACCCACAAACCCACAAACCCACAAACCCACAAATCCACAACCCCGACAGTCACGGCGATGTCGTACACGGCGGTTTGCTTACACCTCCAGTGCGCTGCTGTCGTACACGTACACGACGGGGTTGTTTTGCTTTCTTGGTTGCTTGCCCACTCTGTGTGTGTATGTGTGTGTGTGCGTGCTTGCATTGGGCGATGGAGTTGGTGATACCGGGGCGGGCCGGGGTGGGGTGGCACGAAGCGGGCGCCCGCTTGAGCAGCGCGCTGGCAGGACTGGGAAGCAGCGAGCTGGCAGCACTGCTGCACTGTAGTGGCCAGCAGCCACCGCCAGTGGGTGTCGTTGCGCCCTCATACCCCCCTCCCAGCCCGCATTCCCCTTGCTCGTACCCCTCGTAACCCTTCCCATCCCACACGCTCCAACCCCAGCACACACACACACACAACGCATTACTAACAATGCATTACTAAACAACACTTCCGTAGCAGCGGCGCGTTCACGTGTGTCCCTGCCTTTTCATCCGCCCCGCATGTCTCCTTCGCTCTTCAACCTAACGCTAACGTTCTGCTGCTTCGCCTGGTCCTTCTTCCTCTCCTTCCCAGGTCAGTTTCCTCGCATTTGGCATGGGCTGGGATTCCTGTGCCGGGCACTCTGTCTGTTTCTGGCATTGCACGCGAAGTTGTTACCCATACCCCTGCCTTGCGCACTAGGATAGGTCACTAGGTACTTAGGCTCAGTAGTTGTAGGAGCTTCGCGCCACGCCTACGCCGCAGCAGCGCGGCGTCGGTTGTTAGGGTCGCGACTGGAGATCAGCCGCACGCCACCGTCCTTCTGGCTATCGGAGCGCTGCGCGGACGCCGTCTACATAATCGTAATTCTGGCTTCTCGTGGACACACTCTGGGCTTCTTTCGGTAACTATTGGCGCCTCGCCCTGCCTCCGGATTCCTTGGTCTCTTCGCGCTCAGTCTCCTTCGCGGCTCAGCACAGCATCTATAAAACACACAACGATCACCCCACCCCATCCCAACATCGTTTCCTTCGCCTCCCCCCCGCCTCCCGCGCCTGTCCGCCGACCATGCGCCTACTATCTTGTCGTTTTTCGTGTCACCGGTTTCACACCCCCCCGCCTCCCGCGCCCTCAGGTACGACGCACGTGCAGCTGCGGGTGGACGACGCCAGCTGCTCCGAGGCGGGGCTGGTCACCCCGGCTGCGGCTTGCGGGGTGCTGGATAGCGCCCGGGTCATGATGCCACAGGTGGGGGCGGGGACAGAAGACCCGTGGGTCGGCAGGGGGATGCGGGGCGTGTGGCGGGAGCGATGCGGGGGCTCGAGGAAGACCCGGTACGGGGGCGGTACGGGGGCGGGGTGGTATAAGAGGAGGTTACCGCGACATGGATAGGATAGCTGGCGCATGGTCTGCGGGGGTGGCGTGGGGTTCGAGGAAGACCCGTGGATGCCCGGAAAAAACCGTGGGGTGGGGTGGGTTGAGTTCCCTGCTGGGCCGCAACAGTCCATGAGGGTCGAACAACCGGACGGCGCGGTCCGGCGTGGGGAGTCGGCGGGGAGTGGGGAACTCGCCATCCCCCCCGCAGTGGCTCCCCCTCCGTGACGCCGCGGTACCCGGGTCGAACATGGCCCTGTGCCACGTAACCCTGGGACGTCCTCTCCGACCCCCGCTGAACGCGCGCCCTCCCCTCCCCCTCCCCTTCCCCTCGCCTCCCCGCCCCTAGATCCACACTATGGTCCTCACCGCGTTCGGCCTCTGCCGCACCCCCGACCTGCTGCTGCGGCACCTCCGGCACCTCAGCCGGTGGACGCATTTGCGGCGCCTCACCATCTGCTGGGTGAGTCAGCGCTGAGTCAGCCATGGGTCAGAGAAGGGTCAGAGCTGAGTCAGCGCTGGGCCAGAGCTGAGTCACCGCGGGGTCAAAGCTGAGTCAGCGCTGCAAGCTGGTCCCCCCCGCAGGACCCGCCCCTCCGCTCCCCCTCCTCCACCCCCCGCCTGGCCTCACGGCTGCCTCCTCCCCTTGCAACCCGCACGCAAACCCCGCCGCACCCGAGCCCCCCTCCCTCCCCAACCCAGTTCTCCAGCATGCATCTCAAAACTTCTGTTTAAACGGTTTTTTTCCGGACATCCACGGGTTTCCCTCGAACCCTCCCCCCCTCCGCCCGCGCCCGCAACCCCTCCAGGAGCACGCACCCCGACAAGACGGGGACGGCAACACGGACGGCAAGCTGGCGAGCCGCGCACTCGCCCGCACCCGCCGCACCCAGCTGCAGAGCCAGGCACCGGCGCGGCGGCCTGCGGGCGCGAGGCCGAAGGCCTCGGAGGGAGAGCCGGTGCACCCGCCCACCACCCTCTGTGCTCTGTCCCTGGGCGCGCTGGGGCTGCTGACGGGCCTGGAGAGCCTGTCCATCACCGCCAACTTTGACAACAACAGCGGGGCCGGCATGTTCGGCTTGTCCTCCCTGGAGCGCCTGACGGCCCTGGAGCTGATGCACGAGGGCCCGGGCAAGCTGCAGCGGGTGAGAGGCGGTTTCGAGGGGCCGCCCCGCCCGCAGGGTAGCTAACAACACGGCGGCTGGGCGCCCCCAAGAAACCTACCCTAGCCTCTCGGACCCAAACACCCCCCCGCCAACCTTCACTTCACTACCCCCCGCCTACACCAGCCCTCACCGCGGGTTGTGGTTTTTCCGTCCCTCCCCCCCCCGTTCATCTTGACCCCCCCCCCCCCTTCATCAGAACCCAAATTTGAGCGTAATGTCCCAAACTGTTCGCCGGCGATGTTCCTCCTGCGTCCCCAATATCGTGTAACACGGTCTGTCTCCTCGCCCCCCCCCCCCTCAGGCCTGGAGCACCCGGGATGCCGACCTGGGATCACTGACCCGCCTGCGCTCCTTGCGCTGCTCCTCGGAGCTGCTGTCCCCCCCCCTGCTGGCCGCCCTCACCGGCCTCACCCGCCTGCGCATCGAGTCGCTCAGCCTGACTGGTTACGCGACCTTCAGCTCCGAAGACTTCCACTGGCACACCGTGACGGACCTGGCGGCGGCGCTGGCGCGCTTGACGGTGGGCGCATGTGGCTTGCTTGTTCGTCACACGTGCGCGCGGGCCCAATGTGTGTTTTAGCGTACGGCAACAAGGGGGCGTACGGCGCCAAGGGGGGCGGGGGGGAAGGGGAAGGCAAGGAGGTGTTTGTCCTCCGCTGTGCGAGCAGGGCGTGTACGTGCGCGCGTGGGTTGGTCGTTGAGTACGACACGTGGTTGAGCCGCGATTGATGAAGAAGGTGATGCGCCAGGACCCCAGCCCCATCCCGAGCCTACAACCCTGAGCAGCCGCCCCCTGCTATCCCAACTACCCGCCAACCAACTCCCAACCACCTCCCAATTACCACAGAACCTGCGGTTCCTGGTGGTGGCCATCAACGGCGATGAGGAGGGGGGGGTTGAGGATCGCACCAGGTGTGTCCTGTGGGGAAAAGGGTGAGGGGCAGCTGGGTGGTGAGGAGGGGTGGCGCAGCGGGGCGGGGAGGGGCTAATGCCGTACATACACATCTAACCGCGCCGTACTGTCATCTCACAACCTGACGACTGATCGTCACGGAGCTGCAGACCAGCGGGGTGCGCGATTGCCGGCACGCTGGCGGCCGCTCTCGCAAAGGAACCAACGGAGCGCGGCGCGAATCATGCAGGGTGTAACGTGTGCTTCCGTGCCTACCCCTCCCTTCCTCCCCCCAAGCATGCTGAGGAAGCTCGCTCAAGGTCTGCGGCAACTGACGGAGGCGCAGCTGCTGCAGCAGCAGCAGCAGCAGCAGCAGCAGCAGCAGCGCGCACAGGAGCAGGCAGGGCAGCAAGGACAGCAGCAGCAGCACCAGCCGCGGGGCTCCCGGCGCGGGCAAGTTCGGCGCCGGGGGACAACAGGTGCCGCTGCCGCTGCCGCTGCTGCCGCGGTGGCGGCGGCAGAAGGTGCTGCTGGTGCCTCAGCGGCGGAGGCTGCCCTTGAGGGGCCAGCGCAGGTGGAGCTGCACCTGGGCACGGAGCCAGATGTGGACAGACCCGCGGGTCTCGCGGCGGGCGGCCTGTACGGCGGCGGTGGCGGGCCGCCGCTGGTGTTGGAGGACGCGCTTCTGGAGACGCTTTCGGGCATTGTGGGGCTGAGGCGGCTGGACCTGCGCTTCGCATTTGGCTCAGCGGACAGCATCCACAGGTGAGGGTGGGGGTGGCATAACAACCGGTTACACGACATGGCTGGGGGTGGGGAGGATCACCCCTGGCTGGAGGTGGGGGTGATGGTCTAGTGGAATGTGGAGGGGCTGCGACGTGCGGAGCCGGGTCCGGGGCCAGGGAGGGTGACGGTGCGGGTAGGGGCCAGGGAGGGTGGCGGCGCGGGTCCGGGGCCAGGGAGGGTGGCGGCGCGGGTGGGGCATGACATCGTGTCCTGCAAGGCTGGTGAATATGGAAGTAAACTCGGACCAGTCCAACTCCTAACGCCCAACCTCCAACTCCCCAACCGTAACCGCCCTCCCCCAGGCTCAGCGAGCTCACCGCGCTGACGCACCTGGCGCTCCGCTGCAGCCCCGAGTGCCGCCCCTCCCTGGACTCCTGGGACCTGCAGTGCCTCGCCGCCTCGCTCCCCCACCTGCGCTGCCTGGCGCTGCACCTGCCGGCGGACAGGTTGGGCCCGGGGCGGCTGAGCGGCATGCAGCTGGCCGGGGGACTGCGGGAGCTAGAGCTGCAGGCGCACCCGTTCTTGCGGACGGTGCCCCGGGACGTGTGGGAGGTGCGCAGGAGCCTCCGGCTGCAGGCCGGAGGGGCCGGAGGGGGCGGAGGGGGTGGAGGGGGGGAGGGAGTTGGCGAAGGCGGAGGGGATGGCGACGGCGACGGCAACGCCGCGGCGTTGGAGGTTTCCGCCGTGTTGCCGCCGCTGATGTTCCTGCAGCAGCTGTTCGTGGCGGTGGAGCTGAAGGAGGTGCAGCAGGCGCTGGCCAGCGAGGCGGAGTGGCGGGAGCACCAGGCGCAACAGCAGGTCGAGCAGCAGCAGCAGGAGGAGCAGGAGGAGCAGGAGGAGCAGCAGGAGGAGCAGGAGGAGCAGCAGGAGGAGCAGCAGGAGGAGCAGCAGGAGGAGCAGGAGGAGCAGCAGGAGGAGCAGCAGCAGCAGCAGGAGGAGCAGCAGGAGCAGCAGGAGCAGCAGGAGCAGCAGGAGCAGCAGGAGCAGCAGGAGCAGCAGGAGCAGCAGGCGCCGGCGGACGTCGGTGGTGAGGTGGTGGTCGCACTGGCAGCTGCAGCCGAGGCCCACCAGGCGGGGCAGGACGGCGGCGCAGCTGCTGCCCACGCTGCGGCTCCCGCTGCTGCCCCTGCACCCGCAGCAGCAGCACCCGCAGCAGCAGCACCCGCAGAAGCAGCACCCGCAGCAGCAGCACCCGCAGCAGCAGCACCCGCAGCAGCAGCACCCGCAGCTGCCCCCGCAGCAGCAGCACCCGGCGGGGGAGGTGCCGGTGGCCCTCAGAGCCCCGCCATGCCCACCCTGCCGGCCTGGCTGCTCCGACCCGCAGATCCCCATGTCCCAGCCGCCGCTACCGCCGCCCTGGCTGGCACCCCTCCCCCCACCAGCTCCAGGGAGGACGACCAGGAGCCCACCCCGCTGCACCGCCTCACCCTGGAGCAGCTCTCGCGGCTGCGGCAGCTGCTGGTTCGCGACGAACTGGTGCAGGGGCCCGTCTACCGGCTGGCTGCTTGGCTTCCCCCCGGGTTGAAGACGTTGCGGCTGCGGGGCTTCATGGGGTTGGAGCCGCCGGGCCGGGGTCAGATCGCCCGGGGGTACCTGCCGGCATTGGAGGTGGTGGAGGTGGTGGCGGCGGACGACGAAGCGGCGGTCGCAGCCAGGCAGGTGATGGCGGAGTGGGCGGAGCCGGAGGGCGGCCGCGCGCCGCGGCTGCGGGCGGTGACGGTCGTGACGGCGGCGGAGGCGGACGCAGCTGGCGTGAAGGCCGGGGCGACGGCGGTGCCAGCAGGGGCCGCGGCGTTGTGAAGGGTTGTGTGTGTGGGGAGGGGAGGGGGGGCGCAATCAAACATCTTTGTACGGTAAGCGGGAAGGGTATTACGACGTACAGCACTTTTGGATCTAGAATCTAGGATTTAGGGTTTATAACCGTACTGTGTCTATTGTCGTACCTAATCATGCGGAGCTGCGCGGCTTTGCTTCGGTCGAGCCGCACATTGCAACATGACGGGTCGGGCTGGCGCGGCACATAAAGGCAGGACTGCCCGGACGAACCTCAAATGTGTTGGAGAAGAAGTGCTGGTGGTGGCGGTCCTGGCGGAAGCGGGTGGTGGAGTTGCCCGACCAGCGACGTGGCTGCCATATGGTGCCACGTGTTTGCATGTGCTGGCATGTGCTGGCTTTTTTTCGCTGTCATGCGCTGGCGTTCCAATGCGTTCCAATGCGTTCCAATGCGTTCCAATGCAGATGGTCGCGTAGCAGGCGGCTGAGGTTGAGAGAAGCCGGGGGTGGAGGGCGGCGTGATGTGTGGTTGCTGGCGCAATGCGTGGGCCACCGTCATTCGGTTTTGGTGCGGGGGAGGTGCGGGAAAAGGAATAATGCGGATTTCCTCACACCGTTTATTTTCGGCGGAGTTTTGCGACCGCGCGGTAAATCAGGACTGCGACCGCGTCGTTATCGGCTTGACTATTTCATGCAGGCTGTGAGTTCTGACGCTGCTGCTAGTTCTGCTGCTGCTGCTGCTGCCAGCGTCCGCTCCTGGTGACTGCTGCTGCTGCCAGCGTCTGCTGCTCTTGCTGCTGCTAGTGTCTGCTGCAGGGACGCGCCCCGGAATCTGAGGCGGCGTCTGTCGTCGTCGTGTGTCGCTCGAAAGCCGTACGCAAGGTGTTTTTTACGTTCATGCATAAAGTTCGGTGCTGGAGCATGGTATTTACCGGTACGTTCAGTGGTACTGCGAGCACTCGTTCCCGGGGGGTTGCAAGCAAAACTCGTGTACGATCCCGGGGGGTGTTCCCCGGCAGGTAGAGGTGTGTTTGCGGGGCATGTCTTGCGTCCATAGACGGCAAAGCGAGGAAGGCAGGATAGCAGTGCACGGTGAGTCGTACGGTCGGCGCGTACGGCAAAGAAGGCCATTTGGGTCATGCGTTGGTTTGTGGAGTGCAGGGGCCTGGGGCGGTGTCCCGAGTCAGTCCTGGTGTGCTGCTGGGTGGAGTGCGGGGTCAAGGTAACAGAGGTGTGAGGGGCGGCCATGCACCCTCGAGAGGGTGCAGCGAAACGTGGTCAGAGGCCGTTGCTTGGTTCGGGCGACCCGCCGGGTGCGTCCGACGCGGGACTGTTTTGATGTGCATCTGATTAACTGTTGTATGGCTATCTGCCATGTGACTAGCTCGCTCTGGGCTTTTGTCCAGACCCAGACCATCTCTTGAAAGCAACAAGCGTCCTAACTCGGGGGGCCTATGGCGGCCAAGCTTGGCGCTCCAACCCCCATCAACTGTTGGGCATTGCGCCTGTTATACCTTGCTGTGTGGTGACTATATTTGACTCCGAGGCAACCAAAATGCACATTTGGCTCTGCGGCAAGCATGATTCTGCGGCAAGTAAAATGCGAGGAGTGCGTTATACTAGCATCGTATGTTTCCGGCTGCATCGGAAGGAAGAAGACCCTGAATGCGCTATAGCGTGATAGGTGAAGGGGGGGAGACAATTCGCCGGCATACGGGAGGGCGTGTGCGGCATGTGCGCCGCCTGCAGGCGCCCGCAGCTGCGCCACGTCAAGAGCAGCGGCGGCCCGTGGTGACGTGGTGGCGTGGCGCGCCTACTGCCGCACTTGGGCGCAGCGGCCCACGTAATTGTAACGAAAACAAATGAAGGCGTTTCTGCTGATCATCGCGGAAGGCTGTTCCCTCTGCTTTGTTCCTCTGCTGTTCGTTACGTGGCAGTCATCATCACACATCCCGCTGCCGCACGAGCAGGAGCTAATCGATGCTCCTTGTTCGCCCTGTCCACTTTCGCCTGTTTTGCAAAATAAAAAATCGCTCGCCACTAGGCCGCCTCCTCGTTCGAGCATCCCTGAGAACCGCAAGCCAGTCCCGCCTCGCAGCAGCGGCACCACCACCACCACCAGCAGCCCTTTCGCAGCTTAGCGCCGCAGCACCGACCTCCTATCGTTTCGGTACCTCAAGTCTTGTCGTCCAAGCACGCAGCTGCAGCCTCAGGCCAAAGGCCTACGGCCGATCCATGGAGGCAGCCCAGCTCGGGTCGCCTGTCGCGCAGCGGCAGAGCGCGACCCACGGGTCAAAGCCACCGCCACCCCCGCTGCCGTCCCCCACGAGCGCGCCCCCCCTGGAGCCCTCCCTGCCGCTGTCCCCCTGCCTCACGACGCCTGCGGCCCCTGCGGGTGCCCTGTCACAGCAGCAGCAGCAGCCGAAGCTGTTAGTGAAGCGCCAGACAGCCAAGCGGAGCAGGCAGCAGGCCGTCCCAACGCCAACGCTGGAGGAGCAGCAGGAGCAGCAGCACCTGCAGCGGCAGCATCCACAAGCGAGCGCGGTGCCTGCGTTGGAGGATGGAAGCAGCGGGACGGGCGACACCGCCAACGGTGAGATAGCGGTGCCAGATGGCGGGGGCGCTGGTGACAAGGGCGGAGGGCAGAGGCGCCGGACGTCAGCCCGGCTGCGTGGCCTCGCCGCCAGCAAAGCAGTGCGACCCGCACTTCCTTCCTCGGAGGAGGCGGAGGAGGTGGAGGAGGCGAAGGAGGCGAAGGAGGCGGAGGAGGCGGAGATGGAGGCGGAGGAGGCGGAGATGGAGGCGGAGGAGGCGGAGGAGATGGATGCGGAGAGAAGCGGGGGCTCCCTGGAGCCCTCGCGGCAGCAGAAGCGGCAGCAGAAGCGGCAGCAGAAGCAGACACAGGGTGTGGAATCAAGCGGTGCCTTCAAGCGACCCCGCCGGGCGAGCGGCGGCACCAAGGCCGGCACCGCCGCTGCTGCCGCCGCAAGGCGCGGCGCTGGTCGTGTTCGTAGTAGGCCCCGGCAGGCACCAGTCGAGGAGGGCAGCGGGCAGGACGGCGACGACGAAGAAGAAGAAGACGACGACGTTGGCGCTGGAGCGGTAGCAGCGGAGAAGGACGCAGCAGTGGCAGCGGCGAGGGCGACGGCGGTGGTGGCGGTGACAGCGGCGACGGTGGAGGCAGAGGCGGAGCCGGAGGGTGTTGTGAAGAGGCTTCCTCGCCGGACCAAGGCCGTGGTGGCGGAGGAGGTGCGAGCGGGCGCCGCCAGGGGTGTGTTTGCGCAGCACGTGACCCTGCACGAGCTGTACCCCCACTCGCTGTCGTACGGTCCCGGTGCGGTGCCGCTGCCGGCGGCGGCGCTGGCCACGGCGTCCGTAGAGAACACGCGCTTGGCGGCGACGGCGGCGGCGGCGGCGGCCGCAGCGGCGGCGGCGGACGATGCTGTAGCCGCGGTGGCGACGGTAGCGGCCGCCGTACGTGGAAACGTGCTGGCGGCGGCGGGCCAACTGGCGGAGGCTGCATTCGCTGCCGCCGGCTCTGGGGCGGAGGCTGCCGTCGGCAAAAGCGGCGGGAGCAGCGGCAGCGGTGGCAGCAGCAGCAGCCGCGACGGCGGGGTGGAGCGATGGGAGGGCGACGAGGAGGAAGGGGAGCCGGCGGGCGCCAAAACACGACGGCGCGGAAGGGAGAGCGGCAGCAAGGGCAGGGTAGGGGGTGCGGCCGCCAGGGCCGCCAGGCCGCGGAGCGCCCCACAGGCGCCAGCTCCGGAACCAGCCATCACGCACGCAATGCCAGCTCCGGAACCAGCCATCACGCACGGAATGCCCGCGACGGTCCCCAACCTTGGGTATGCGTGCCTGTGCATGACGCTGCGGGAGTACGACATCTTCGCGAGCAGGTGCGCCGTACGGCCGTGCCGGGGCACCTGCGACTGTGAGGAAGCGAGAGAGGCGCCCAAACCCGAAACCATGAAAGCCGCGGACCCAGGGGTTTTAGAGGGAACCCTGCAAACATGGCCAGCCGCATCCACAAATGCAAATCGGCGCTAACCCCTGCCAACTTTGCAGTGATATGAGCTGCACTGCAAGGTTCCATTGCAAGGCTGGTGACCGCCCCCGGGGATAGCTGCGCCCGACGCAAACACCTTCCTCACCCCTGCTGTCCCCAATCCAGGGACACCAACCGGGCCGGCTTCCAGTCCCGAGGTCTGCAGCACGTCAGCCGCCTGGCGCTGGCGAACGCCCGAGACCTGCGGCCGCTGATCGAATGGAACGAGGCGCACGGCATCCGCCTCTTCCGCCTGTCGTCAGGTGCTGGCAAGGGGGGTGGCTGGTCGGAGGTGGCCGACCTTTACTAGTAGCCTACCGCTTCCGCTCGCTCCTAGCGGGTGGATGGTCCTCTGATAGCTTGCCAGCGCGCCTTGCCTGTCGCAAAGCGCGATCTTTACTTTTTGTACGACAAGGTCAAGTACGGTTTGTCAACAGATCCAGAGTCACGTGTCGGTCACGCTACTTGATCGAGCGGCCCCGGCCTGCCCGAACCTGCCGCCCCCCCCCGCCCCCCAGGCATCTTCCCCTGGATGAGCTTCTATTCGCTGGAGGAGCTACCCGATGCTGAGGACATAAAGCAGGTGGGGCGGTTGGCTCCTGAAGAGCGAGGGTACGACCGTACGACTGACTGACCCAGCAGTGCTCTCACCTCAGCCTGCGCCCACATCCACACGCTTCCCCTTGCATCCCTCCCTCTCGCCGCCTCCCCCGCCTCTATCCCCGCCCCCGCCCGCCTTCAGGCCCTTGCTGACGCGGGTGCTGCTGCCCGGCGCTACGGCCATCGCCTCACCTTCCACCCCTCAGAATTCACCAAGATTGCCAGCGACAAGTAAGCGCTTTCTTCTCCACGTATGTTTGCCAGAACGGGTTAACCGCGCGAATGAGGAGCCACAGCCAGTGCGGCGTCGTGGTGAATGTTCGGCGGGGAAGGGAAGGGGCACGTCTGGATACCGACCGGACGAAGGGAGTGCCAGATGTGATAGGGGCCCCGGCAGCTGCAGTACCGGTACTCGCGGATTGGATGAACTGCGTTTTACCGCCCTCGCAACAGGGTCGATGACGGGGTTGGAGGGGTAGCTGTTCGGGCGTGCTAGTTGGGCTACACAACTCTATTCATTGCTGAGAGACACGCAGCGGGCACTTCATTGAGGGGACGCGCACGGGGCGTGATTAGGATGCAGGGGAGCCTAGGTAACCCGCCCCTCCACTAGCCGGGATCTGACCGGTGGGCCTCCTGTGACCCCGCCGACCTCAGGCCCCAGGTGGTTGAGACGAGCGTCAAGGAGCTTGAGGTCCACAGCCGAATACTCGATCTGATGTGGGTTGGGTGATGTGGGTTGGGTGGCGACGGGGGTTGCGTTGGAGGAAGGACTCAAGGCAAGGGACTTGGGAGGGGCATGGCAGCAGCAGAGAGTGTCAACAACGCATTGTGGTTATTTAATTTGTGTCCGTACAAGGCTGCTAGGATGATGTCCGTGCAAGGCTGCTTAGGCTGGATTTCCGTGCACCGACCGACCCTCGGGTCCGCCCCCCACCCGCCATCATCCGGTGCAGGGGCTTCCTCCCCGCCACCCCATTCAACAAGATCAACATACACGTGGGCGGGGTGTACGGCGACAAGATCGCGTCCATGGACCGCTTTGCAAAGGTAAGCATGGGCGATGGGCCTCTGCTAGGTCTGCCGTATCCGGCGTTCGTGGCCGAGGTTGCGGATCCGTTAGCGCCCGGACGCATTTTGACGCGTTCCTTCCTGATGTCGGTTGCCTCCTGCGCGGCGAGTGCAGGTGGTTCTGGAGCGCCTCAGCCCCAACTGCCGATCGCGGCTGACGGTTGAGAACGACGACCGCCCCTCCATGTACTCTGTTCGGGACCTGGCGTACCTGGCTGCAAAGGCCCGGGTGCCCATCGTCTTCGACTTCCACCACCACCGCTTCTGCACCGGTAGGCTTGGGGGCGTGGGCTCGCTGTTGCTGTTGCTGATCCCGTGGCGGGGGAGCGGGGCGCCCATCATCATCAAGGCACACACGCACACGCACACACATACGCGGGGTCAAAGGTACGGCACAAGCTGCACCCATACCTGGCACGCTTCTCACCTACCGCGGGGGCTCCCCACTCGCGCTCGTCCAACGTCGTACCCACCCGCAGGCGGGCTGGGGGAGGAGGAGGCGTTCCGCATGGCGCTGGCCACGTGGCCGCCGGGTGTACGGCCCGTCGTACACTGGAGTGAGAGCCAGGAGGGGCGGCGCCCGCACGCGCACAGCGACTACATCTCCGGCCCCATCAACCTGTACGGCATGGAGCACCAGGTGCGCCTGCCTGCCTGCCTGCCCACCTGCCCACCTGCCACCTGATGGCCTGCCTGCCCACATGCCTGCTGCTGTCAAAGAACGCTCCGGAACGGAGTTAAGGATACGTAGTCCTGAATGGAAAGACGCCGGGTGTGACGACGGGGATAAGGGGGCACTACAATGTGACGAGGGGGCTGAGAGGGCACCAAAGTGTGTACCGTGGTGCGGGGGTGGGTCGGTACCACTGCTACATGGGCCCCCCAACACGCATCCAAGCGTTGTCTGGGCAGCATCAAGACGTGCCCTGACTCACTTCTCGCCTTCTTGTCTCCTCCCTCCCTCTGCTGCAGGTCGACGTCATAATCGAGAGCAAGGCCAAGGAGCGGGCGCTGCTGCACTACAGGGAGGCTGCACTGGCGGGGCGGGCGGCGGTGAGGCCGGAGGCGGGCACGGCGGCGGCGGTGGTGGTGGCGGGGGAGGGAGAGGAGTAAGGCGTGACCCGGCAGCGGCTGCATGCTAGCGAGCTGGCGAACCACGAGCCGCTGAGCTGAGCCGCTGAGAGCGATGGGCGACCGAGGGGGGCGTATGGCTGTGGCTTGTTGGTGGCGGAAGTAGGCGCTGGTGGTGATGGTGGTGGTGGCGTGCAGGGGCAGCGAATACCAGGGAGGCCCATTTGTGGGCGATGATGCTATCATGTGCTAATGCATAAGAACCGCACGGACGCGGACCGTTGATGCATATGAACCGGTTGGTAATCAAACAACCAATCGCACGGCGGCGGACAGGCCAGTCCTGCGCAGTGAGTCGGCGGACAGAGGGTGAGTTTTGAGGGCTGGAGGGGCCGGACGTTGATTGCCAGGTGGGAGCAGGTGGGAGCAGGAAGAGGGCGCGGAGTGCTACCGCGCCGCTTTGACGGACGGTTGCGTGCGACCGTGGCGGGCATTTGCGACCAGGGGTTGAAGGAGCAAGGTGCGTCATGGCGGAAGAAGGAATGGGTGGGAGCGAACGAGGGGGAGGGGTAAATGTTGCGGGCGTGGCGTTGGGAGGGGGGCAGTCCGCTCATGACGGTGTAGTGGCTATGCAAGTAGGCATGGTTCAGGCAGCGCGGGTGGCGGGACTGGCTGCGGGCTCACGTCACGTGAATGACGCGAGCGTTGCGCAAGCAGTACTGATTGGTTTTGCAAGCGTTGGGGATTTTCGCGCGGCGAGCTTGCAAGCTCGATGCTTGTGCAGAGAGCGGACAAATGCCGACTGCCGCGCCCTGCTGAGTGTCCAGCGGGCAATTAGGATAACATGCGCATTTACTGACTAGAAGGCAGGTCAAGCAAACTCATCCAAGAGTGGCCCAACTTCCGGAATGGAATGATTACAACCACCCAACCGTCCCTGGCTTTGTTGGGCACCCAGCTGGAGGCTCACGGCCCATCCGGGTGCCAACGAAGAATGGGGGGGATACAGGTCGCGTTCCCTTATCAGGAACGACCGCGCAATACTAGCAGTCCCTTAAAGCGTCAATATGTACAGCCAGGCGCGGCCCCCTCGAAGTGAAGCTGACTTTCAGCAGCGTTCCTCTCGACACTAAGCGAGTGAGCAGCGCTCTGCTCGACATCATTGAATGGACACAACCCGCACCGCAAACCACTCGCCACCGCTCGCCAGCAGCATCACCTACTGCTCAACCCTCCACTCGCGTCAACAATACATGGGGGCCCAACACCTGAAGTACTCCATCGATCCCACGTTCCCCAACACGGCTCAGACCTCCGGCACCCCTTCCCCGTACATGCTACACCGCCGTACTCCCAGCCTGGATCCTGCCCTCCACCCGGAACGCTCCGGGACCACTAGCAGGCCTCCCTACGTCGGCGACCCCTCACTGAGGCGCAGGGTCGCGGCCCACTCGCCCACGTTCTCCTTGTACGGCTCCAGATCTCCCTCTCGCAACGGCCGCGCCGCCGCCGCCGCACTGGGCGCGGTGCCGTCGCTGGCGGGTGGCGGCAGGTGCTTGGCTAGGAAGTGCGTGATGCACCACATGTTGATGCGGTGGGCCTGGAAGACCGGGCAGGGGGACGGCAGCAGGGGTCAGGATGGGGGTTGGTGTGAGGTGGAGTTGGTGTGGGGTGGGGAGCTGGGGTGAGGGGTGGGGAACTGGATGGCGTCGCGGTGAGCAGGTCGTTGGTGGTTGATGCCGCGGCCCTGGAGGAGGTCCCAGCCCGGGCAGGCGGGCAGGTTGAGGAGGGTGGGCGGCCTAGATCCGAAAGGTGCAAGCACGGTATGTGCCCTTCGCCCAGGCGTCGCACCAGCCTTCCCCTCTTTCCCCACTTTTCCCTCCGTACCCTCCTTACCCCTTTCCCTCCCTCCCCTCACTACCCCTCCTCACCCCTTCCTATCCCTCCGTACACCTAAACCCCGCAGCCGCACTACCCCCACAGCCCAGCCATGTGCCCGCTGGTGCACCTGCTGCAGGAGCCCCGCTTCGCACCCCCTTCCCCGACAGAAAAACACCCGATTCCACCTCGCAACTGCCGGTAACAAACAAACCACCCCAACCAACCAACCAACCAACCCACCCACCATCTGCGGCTCCAGGCTGGTGCGCATGCCGATCATCCTCAGCAGCGCGTTGAGCGACTTCCCGAACAGCAGCATCACGTCATCAAAGTTGACGTGCGTGCTGCCGCGCGGCACCACCAGTAGCGCCCCGCCGCCGCCGGCAGCCGCCGCCGCCAACACGCGCTCCCGGTTTGCGCCCCCGCACTTGAGCTTGCCTACACCGGCGTACGCGGTGGGTTGCGAGGGGAAGAAAAAAATGGTGAGCCGGCAAAGGACGGAATGATGCTGCTGACGCAGCTGGTGGGGCGTTCCCAACGACGCGGTGTGTATGGAGAGGGCTAGGGAGCAGGCGGGGGGCGACTTCCCAATTTCATCACTCATCTACGCAGGCAACCAACTCTAGACGTCCGTACATATGCCGATCGGATGCTCCCCCGCAGCGCTTCGCCTGTGTTCCCTCTTGGGCGTGCGTCCTACCTTCCGAGGTTGGAGTGTTCCAGTCGTCGCTTCCCACCACCAGCAGGGGTGCGGGGTGCGGGTTGGTCCACCGCGACAGCACGGGCCACTGGTCATCGTAGCAGTCCCTGCAGCCGGGGGGGTGTTTAAAAACCGTTTTACGCAACGGGAGGGGTTGTATAAAAACGGGGGGGGGGGAGGGGAAGACCGGTTACACGACATCGGGATAACTGCGGCCAGGGGGGGGGGCAGGTAGGAGCGGGAGGTGGCACGGTATTGGACGAGCATGCGCAATAGCAGGTAGGGTGCGGGGAACAGAGGCTGGTGACAGCTGGAAGCGGTGCAAGCTGTAAGTAACGGACAGTTGGTTAGGGAGCAACCTAACCAGAAGGCCGGCCGCACACCAGGGGATAGATGCTGCATGGGGTGCGTGCCGCCCCGGGTGGGACGATTACGCGAGCCCATCAGCCCCCGGTACGGCAACCCCGCACCTGCGCTCCTCCCAACGCGCCAAACCCCGTTTTCCCCGCACCAACCCCAAACCCGCAGGCCCACCACCGCCCAGGCCGCCGCAGCCTCCTTACCCCCTCCCCTCCGCTTCTTTCCTGTAACCCCCGCCCATGCCCCGCATCTGCCCCCCCCCCCGCCCCTGCCTACCACCATGGGTCCAAGCTCACCGCCGCCTTGAAGCAAGGTAGCGTCGAAGCAGCAGCAGCAGCCGTGGCCCCGCCGTAGCTGTGCCCTGCCACCGCAGCTCGCTGCATGTCCAGCCGACCCCTCAGGCTGGCAGCCACCGCCGGCGGCAGCTCCCGCAGCTGCCCCCCGCCACTGCTGTTGCCACCACCGGTGCGGCCTGAGGGGGGTGCGGGAGGCAGTGGGCAGAGGGGGTGAGGAGGGTTGTAAAAACGGCCGGGGGAGGGGGGAGGGGCTGCTCAGCGCGACGCTCGCTCCGTTTCCGGCCACATCACTGCATTGATGGGGCCGCTGGCCCCTGGGTGTGCGTTGTTCCGCATCCTCCGCGGGGCAGAAGTACGGCTCCGAGGGGATCTATAGCAGTCAAGGACGCAGGCCCCAGGCGCGCTTGTTGTGTTTGGCTCCCGTGTGAGGGGCGAGGGGGGACCTCCCTCTGCCCCAGGCCCCTCCCCCTGCCCCTCCCCTCCCACCCTCGTGCAGCCCCTGCAGCAGCTGGTACGCCGCCGCCACCTCGGCCACCCGGTGGCTGGTCTTCCGCAGCTGCTCCGCCTTATCACCCAGACCGCCGTAGAAACACCACTCGCTGCCAGGGTCACCGCCGCTGCCGCCGCCGCCGGCGTCGCGGCAGTCATTTGGGTCCGATGCGAATGCGGCGCCGCTGGGTCCCGCCTGCGCGGCTGCCGCCGCCACAGCGTCAGCAGTTGACCCCGAGTGGGCGGTTGTGGAGCTGACGGCGCCGACGGCGGCGGCGGCGGTGGTGGCGGCAGCGGCGGTGTGCAGTCGGGGCAGTCGGGCGACGCTGGCGCTGCCGTCGCTGTGCTCCAGAGCCATCACGACGTAGCCCTAGGTGCGGGTGGCGGGAGGGGGTGGCGGGTGGGGGAGGGGCCAGAGGAGCACACAGCAGGGGCCGGTGGGTTGTGTGGGTCTGAATTTGGGGGGTGTATAAAAACCGTTTTACGCAACGGAACTGAATTTGGGGGTGAGGTATAAGAGAATCCGCGAATCCACGGCCGACAAACCATTTTGGGGGGGCGCCAACTGCGGCGGGAAGGGCGGGGCCGAAGCGTCGCAAAGCACTTGCCGCGGGCAGCTGGGAGGGCAGGCAGGCAGGTGCAGCAGCAGCAGCAGCTTCTTCGTGCCACGTGGGTCTACACGGTGCTGCCGTACACACGATTGGCGTGGTGCCGCTGCCGTACTCGAGCTGCTGGTGCGCCACCTCACCTGAGACGCCAGCTCGATGCAGACGCTGCTGTAGGCGTTACGAGTGCCGGCGAGGCTGCGGCGGCGGGGGGAGTTGGGCGGAGGGTGTGGCGAGGAGGCCCGGCTACACGGGTGGAGCGGGTGCCGGTGGTGGGCGGGTGCTGACGGAAGGTGGACATTGGCATGCCTTCATACACCGGCTGAAAGCGCTCTCCACCTACACAATCCACTCCACTCTTGTCCCCCTCCCCCTGCTGCTGCTGCTGGACGTACCCGGTTGCCACCCCCAGTCCAACCCGCACCCGGGCCCCATCCACACAGCGGTTGTCTCCCCCCCGCCACCCGCGTGGGGTCGCCAGGCCCCCTCCACCGCACCCATGGGAGAAGACCACGATCGGCATGAGCCCGCTGACCGCATCTACAGCGGCCGCCTGCGCGTTGTAGTACACCGGAAGGACGCGGCTGCCGCCTGCGAGGGGGGGAAGGGGGTCAGATGCCAGACACAGGTGCCGGCATAGGTGCAGTTGGGGCTGTGTGGTCGCCGAAGTGGAGCTGAGGGGCTCACGAGCTGCAGCACGCCACGGGGTATGCAATGGTTGGCCGCACTGCTGCACCTGCTGCTTTAAAAACGTAGGAAGCCAGCCGGCGTCAGGCAATTCAACGGGTGCTCGTAGCCACTTCATTTGGTCCTCGCATCGTGGACGGCGAAATGCAGGATTTGCCTTTTGGCCCGGCCGCGCGCGTTTTTCCTACCGCGGACTCACCAAGCGCCCACGCCGCGCTGGTCATCGCTGCCCTTGATAGAGAAGTTTTCCAAGTCGTGTTTGTTACCATCTTGAACAAGTAACCTGGCGAGAGGGCCGCCGCAACCAAGGGCGACGCTTCGGCGTTAACAAACCTGTGGTTCGCGTCACCGTGACCTCGCTCGCACCCGATTCATCGAGCGCATCATAAAGCGCACACAATGCGTTACGTACCTACGTAGCCCCTGCGCACGAGCGGTGTAATAATGCTGTTGGCTCCGTTCACGCGCATGCGTCGACCATGCGCAACGACCGTCGCCTTAACATTGGCGCGCTTACCTGGCATAGTTGATGTGAGGAATCCAGGTGCAGGGAAGCGTCCAGCCCCGCGCGCACGGGTAGAATATCCGCGCCGCGAGGCGGTCCACACGGGGACCTGGTGACGTTGCAGACAAGTCTGCGACCCCCACCGGGTGCGGCCCCGAGGGATTCATTCAGAGCGTCCGCTGCCGTCGCACTGTGGTGCCGCTGCTCTACTGCGGTGGAGATGAGACAGCGATAGAGAGGGAGGTGCGGTGCTGCTTCACGTACGTCTGTCCTTGATATTACTTGTTACAGTGCACCTTAGTTCCGCAAGCCTGCTCGAAGGTGTCATAGATGTGGAGTCAAGACGACAGCCATTACGTGGCTTTACTAGTCGACCAGCGGCCACCACCGCTGTAGTACAAGTACGGGAGAGTCTCCCATCTCATCCAACAGTACACGGATCGCAATAAGGGACCCCATCCGGGACAGACCCGGGGTCGCTGGGCTGAAGCGCTCGCGCAACGACGGCGCAGAATCCTCGCTGCGGCCGCAAATCAATCGCGGTGGAGTGACAGGTGAACCACCCCACCCCACACGCAGACGGTTCGCCGGCCCCAAACAGCTCATTCAGACCAGTCTGGTTGCCGACCAGACAACGTTTATGCGTATACGAAAGACGACGGCACGTGGCCCGGCCCACAACAATGCCCCTCCTTGTGTGTCCTATTTGGTACCGTCCATCTCTGGCTGATGGCTGATACCCGAGGGGCATAGCATAGGTTCAGTCAACCGCCATTTGAACAGCGCAGCACAACATACTCGAGCCGTCCGTCGGGCGGAACCCACCCAGTTGCGAAAAAACTAAATCATCAAGGGCGGGGCGCTCAAGTCCGACACCACCGCCGCTGGCAAATACGGTCGCCGTGACGATGTCGCACATACCAAGTGCCATGCCTCCCACCCGCATACCCGACCGGGGCATATAGAGCAGTTGCTGCCGGGCGCTAAGCCACCCTGTCCATGCGTGCCTCAATCCCCTCGATCCCTCCCTTCGCGATACGGTATACCTAGAAACGAGTTTATCCTGTCATCTCAGCATTCCCGGCGTTCCGCATGAATGGCTCCAGGCTCCTGAAATCGCAACCCAACCACCCACTCATACATACATGCACCATGTAGCAAGTACCAAGCCCCCCGGACACGCCAGGCCCGCATACCCAGCCAGCTAGCCTCCTCGGCCAGTCTGTCCGCCACACATAGCGCATCCCATGCGACCCCCAGCCCTCTTCAAAATACATGCGTGCGCGCCACAACCCACCGGGCGCAGCCCGCGCATGATGATCCCCGTCGGAAGGGGCCAGCCTGCTGGACGGCCCCTCCTCCTGCAACTCGCTCGGATTGAGTTTCATAAATAGCAAGTTTGGGGAGCTGCTCCCACCCAGCATCATTTCGAGCGTCGAAGGCAAACACTAGAAACAGGCGCGTAAGACAACAGCGCCATCGGGTGCTGGCCCCGTCGCGGCGTGCCGCCTTGGAGCCGCCACCACGTGTGAAACCTCACAACAACTTCGCGGCAGGCAGGGGAGCTGCTCCCAACCAAAGCGGCGCCCGCACGGGCAAGCGGCCCTCCGGCTTCTTCAGTTCTGATACGTGGCACTCGCAGCTAAAAGGTCAATACGGCCCCCAATACGTTTATTACTCGCTCTGCCCCCCAAGGCGCGCTGGCGTCAATGCAGCAGCCGCAAGCTGCAGCCGCTACTGGGGCTCAAGGTGAAATACTCAGTTGGGAGACACCGGCGCACTCGGTGACCGTCCGGTCCCAATCAGGTCACCGATACGTCACAAGCAAGTCCGACGGTCCGCGTCAGTGTCTCGGTACTAGCGCGCAAGGCCCTGCCCCGCCCAGCAGATAAAGCAGGGTGGGGTGGAGCAGCGGGGCGGGTAGGCGCTACCCGCCCGCCCATGCCCCACAGCCTTATGGCGCCTTGCCGCCGGACGCCGTCCGGCCCGACACGGTGCGTCCTCCCCCGGAGGCGGTGCGGCCGTGGCCGGGCTTGCCCGACAGCGTGCGGCCTGTGCTGGCATGCACCCTCGTGCCTCGGAGGCAGTTCTCCGGGAGGACCTTCGTGATGAAGCGCGTGAGGAGGCTCAGGGGAATGGCGACGGCACCGATGGCGACGGTGATCAGCCATTCCTGCCACGTCAGCGGCTGGACCTTGAAGAACCTGCTGTTGACGAAGGGCACGTTGATGATGATGACCTGGAAGATGACCGTGATGAGGAGCACGCCCACAAAGATGGGGTTGTTAAAGAGGCCGGTGAAGATGGTGTACTCGTCGTTAATGCGGCGGGCGTTGATCTCGTTAAAGATCTGGCAAAAGATAAAGGTGTTGAAGAGGACCGAGAGCGACGGACGGTACTCGTCGTCTTGGTGGAGCAGGTACTCATCCTTCATAACGTTCTCGGCGCTCTGCCACGACTTGTACAAGTCGCAGTTGCCGCCGGCGTTCACCGTCTGGGAATTGTAGTCGCACATGGCCTTCCTAGCGTCGTTCGGCACCGTCGTCTGCAGCGTAGCGTTCTTCCACAGCGCGTGCAGGAAGCACGCATCGGTGTTGATCGACGACGAATCGGGTTCGTCGTACGGGAAGCCGCAGTAGTTCATGTAGTTGCACAGGTTGACTTCGTTGGCGTCCTCCAGCTCGTTCAAGCACTCACGGAGCCACCAGACCTCGCGCGACTCAATGTCGTACCGACCGTCGTACTTTTCCGCCGTGAAAAACGCCGGGACGCCGTACAGGATGAAGAACATCCAGAAGATCTGGTAGCAGCCCTGCACCAGGATGTGCTTCCACATGATGCGAGTGATCAGGTTCTCCTCCCTGCCGTACGGCTTCATGAGCAGCAGCTCAGGGTTAGGGTCCTCGGTAGCAAGCGCCAGGGCGCCCATGGTGTCCTGCGTAGAGGTGAACGCGGGGTACGGTGGAGGGCGTGAGGAGGACTGCCCTGGTACGACAAGTTGCGAGGCACCCTTCACAGGCGCGCGTGTGCCGCTCGACGGACACCAAAACCTCCGTTGACCCGGTATTCCCCTGTGCGCCCACAAACGTTTCTCTCATTTGTGAAAAAACTTCACGCTGGTGACCAGCCCAAAGCCTGTTGCCAGCCAGAAGCGCCGTGCTCCACTGCTGTCCGCCTCCTGGGGCAAAACCGTTTCCACACTTCCAACCAACACTCCATCCGGAACAAAATCCTTTTCCATACTCTTCCATCACCCCAACCAACCAGGGCCCACCCACTGGTCCATCCTCCTCATCCGGCCGCCACCCTCACCATGATTAGGTTGACCCATAGCAGCTGCAGCACGTTGAGCGGCTCGTGTCCGTCAATAACGGCGCCGAAAAACGCGATGACCAGCGCCACGAAGTTGACCGTCAGCTGGAACATCAGGAACTTGCGGATGTTGGTGAACACGGAGCGGCCCCACAGCACCGACTTAACGATGGACGAGAAGTTGTCGTCCATGATCACGATGTCGGCGGCCTCCTTGGCCACCTCCGTGCCCGCAATGCCCATGGCGAGACCCACATCGCTCTCCTTCAGCGCCGGCGCGTCGTTGGTGCCGTCGCCCGTCACCGCCACCACGTCGCCCTGCTGCTTGAGCATGCACACCAGCGTCAGCTTGTCCTCGGGCGAGGACCGCGCCAGCACCCTCAGCTTGGGCAGCAGCGGCAGCAGCTCCTGCGCGGCCATCTTGCGGAAGTCCGGCCCCTCCAGCGCCACGCTGTCCTCAGTCAGGATGCCGCACTCGCGGGCGATGTGCTGCGCGGTGTGGATGTTGTCACCGGTGACCATGCGCACAGTGATGCCGGCGCGCTGGCACACGCGGACGGCCTCCGGGACCTCCTTGCGCACCGGGTCCTTGATGCCCACGATGCACATGCACACCAGGTTGCGGTCGAGGTTGTCGCTGTCCTCGAAGAAGTCGGCGGGGCGGCTGTCGTCCACCAGAGGATAGTCCGTGTACGTCAGGCAGATGCAGCGCAGGCCGCGCTTGGCCATGCCGGTCACGATCTCGTACAGCTTGTCGCGGTCGGCGTCGGTCATCTCAACGACGCGAGCGCCGTCGTACATAGAGGTGCAGCGCTTCAGCACCCACTCCGCCGCGCCCTTATTGTAGTGGCGGAACTTGTCCGCGAACTTGATGGTAGCGGAGGCCATCTTCTTGGCGGAGGAGAAGCCGAACATCTGGGGGGTCGTTCGGTCACGGGTGCGGGGCAGTTTCTCGTGAGGGCGGGCGGGCGCATGCACCGGTTGCCGTGAGCAGACCCCTGGACCAGGAGCACAAAACTGCAGCGCTCCCACAAACCCCAAGCCATGGAATGCGTGTGAGACTGAGTGAATACGGCAACGTCACCCTGCGGAGCGTCCGCATTAATGTCGCATTCGGGTGCACGGTGCCCCCTGCGTTGCGTTGCTAAAATCTCGCTAAAATCTCACTTCTCCCAACACGCGCGTCACCGGGCCCCCGCAGTCCCCCCGCCGCCTCTCACCTTGAAGGTGCTCGCGTCGTACTCCTCGCGCACGCTTATGTAATTGCAGCCCCAGTTCTTCAGCATCATGATCAGCGCGCACTCCGTCCGGTTGCCCACGAAGTCCACCTTTGGGCCGTTCTCCAGCACAAACGCCTTGGAGTTGAGGCTGCAGTTCAACTTAAGCTCATCGCACACCTCCTGAGCCAGCTCCTCCGGCTGCGGGCAGTGGTCAAATTGCTTCCCGGCAAACCAGCCCTCAACCACCGTCATGCGGTTCTCAGTGAGCGTGCCCGTCTTGTCAGAGCAAATGGCAGTGGCGCCGCCCATGGTCTCGCAGGCCGCCAGCACGCGGACGAAGTTGTTATCTGTCGGCGGAGCGGCGACACAAGCCGATGTGCAGGCGCATCAGTGGGACCGCGCAGCTACCAGGACAGGCAAAAAGCGCGGCCGCCAAACCGCAGGAGATATACTGTTATTTCACCGCACATCCATCAACGCAAATTAGATGCCATAAAAACCGGCGCGCGCAGCTTCGGGCCTTTTTCCCCTCGACTCGGTACCGGTACGAATCGTGTGCATTTAGCCGCGACGCCCAACAGACAGTAACCGCACACTGTCATGCATTTCCTCAACCAGCAAGCCGCCTGATTACCTCACCACAATTGGCATCGTGATACATCCAGGCAGAGCGGAGGTCCCTGGAACTTCCCCCCTGGCAGGCTAGCCTCTGCATACGTACCTTTCATCATTTTCTTCATGGAATAGGCCAGGGAAATGGTCACGGCCAGCGGCAGACCCTCCGGCACCGCCACCACGATAATGGTAACGGAGTACAGGAAGAACTGGATTGGGCCGTTCTGGTTGATTTTTTTGACGGGGAAGCCGTTGTTTACCACGCACCACCTGAAGTGGCACGGAACGCGGCAACGCGCACACACAGTTGGGTACCCAGAAGGAAGCGCGGATGCATATCGCGTGCATTTTGGCGCTGAAGGACACGACATGCGTCAAGGGCACGACACGGGTTCTGAGCACTGCGCTAGCAACGCAGCTGTCCTCACCGAGCGACAGCTGCACGTGTGCGTGGTTAGCGTCGCGCGAACGTATACCCACGCCACATCGCCCTCCCAAACACACGCTATGACCTAATCCCACAGGGGACGCGTGATCATGCTACATTGCCCCGGACCCAACGCCTGGAATGCCATACTTTGATGGCTGTCGGCAAAATCTACACCCTGCGCAAGATTTAAGCTAAGGACACAACACTACCTTCCCCGCAACTACCCGTGCAGCCACTCACTTGATCAGTAACGCGCAGAAACAGCAGATGGCCACGGCAAATCCGATCTTGCCGACAGTGCTGGCCACCCAGGTGAGCTTCACCTGCAGCGGCGTCTCGTCGTCTCCTGCCTGGCCCACCAGCGCCATGGTCTTGCCCCACTCCGAGCTCTCGCCCACGGCAACAATCAACAGCTTGCCGCTACCCTCCGAGACCTGCCCGCGTCAACATGGCAGCGGAAGGAGTCGGTGATGTTTTGCTATGCGCTGCAGTTGTTGCCATTGGTTGCCATTAGCAAGGGCCGGATACTGACGCCAGCAGATAGCGGTGGCCGGTTGTTGTGGGTAGTTGTGTGTTTCGGACACAGCGCAGGAATTGCAAGTGATGAGGCACAAGTGGTGCAGGTGGGAGCACAGCGGCGGGGAACGGGCGCCCTTACGTACCTGCGTGCCTGAGCGCACCCAGCAGTCATCGTCAGGGTTCTTCTTGATGGGGTCCGACTCGCCAGTGAGGGATGCCTCGTCAATAACGAGGCCTTGGCTGTCAAAACATACACCGTCCGCAACCACTTTATCGCCCGTGTCCAGAAGGTAAACGTCACCCACCACCAGCTCGGTGTTCTCAACGAGCGTCGTTTGGGCGCCGCGAATGACCTTCACCATAATTCGGTCCTTTTGCGCATTGAGCTTGCGGAACTGGCGGTCCTTTTGGTAATCGTTACCGGCACCTGCGACACGTACCGATGGGGCGACATTAGTGCAGAGCAGACGGCATGTGGAAAGTAAGGGCTATCCTGTCCTTGAATCTCACAACATTACCCATAAGTAGAAGACGCCAAGACAGTTGGCGACAGCGTTTTATATAGTTGCTTAAGCCACGCGTGTCGGTACTCACTGACGGACACGACGATGCAAATAGCCACCCAAATTGCAACCCCTTCAATCCATTCTCCATGCTTTCTCTGTTCTTTGATGGCAGCACCAAGAACCGTTGAAACCTGTCGCGAAGGGCGCGCACACAGTTGACAGCGACCGAAACGCCATCCTAGTCGGACAGCCCTTTGCCTTACCAGTGCTGCTGCGATTAGGATGATGATGACTGGATCGTGTAGATTGGCCCATACAAGCGCTAAGAACTGAAGGGAAGGACGCGAACCGCTCGTCAGCTGCGGCTTTGCAGCATTACGCAGCAAGGAACAAGAAAAGCCCTGTAGGGCCGCTCACCGATTTAGGAGGGACCTCTTTGTACATGTTCGCACCGTACGCTTCCGAATGAGCCTGAATGGACGCCAGCCCTTGCCCCTGTGGGTCGAGGCCTTTGTGGAGGTCCGTGAGTAGCTTCTTCGCCAGACCTTGTGCCCCGCCTATACCCTTTAAAGCCGAAGTATCTTTAGCCTGTGCGTGCCAGGAGCACCAAGAATCCGTCAAGTGCTGAGGGCAGCGCGCCCCGAATAAAGGCAAGGAGAAGTCCGCGTCTAGTCACCTCGTTCATCGCGAGAAGCTGCTCCTGATGCACCTCATATGGAAAAGGCGCGGGAGTGGGCGCTTCCACGTCCCCCTTGCCCACGGCCGCCATGCTTGCCGCGGAGCAAGCTCACTGAAAGGAAAACCTATTCACGTTGCAATAGTGTACTGCCTACACAGAGCTTGGGTTGATGTCTATAAGTTATATCTATTGGCATATCGATTTAAGAATAGGACTCGGAGCCCTGCTGCTCTAAGGCATAGGCCTGACGGTACAGTACGGATGGCCTGGTGGAACGATGCTACGTACTTACGTTTCTGCGGTGCGATTGTACGCTAACCGATCATGGCATCATAAAGATTAACACAATACGCTGGTGGAGAGTGTCATTCGGAAACGTGCGAAACCGACTTGCCGTTGGTCTAAGACTGTCTCCCATTCTTGTCATAACGGACTGGGGACACCCATACTTGCATAGAAATACACGTTGTGAGCAGAGGATTGTGAGGGACTAATGCTGATTCGTCTTAAAGGCCAGGCTAGGTCTATAGCCCCCAGTAATTGAGGATTGGTTATTATTGTTTTTTCCCCAGTACGCATCCAGGCGTCGACACGACATTGTTGAACCGTATAAACGACTTGCGGACAGGTTAAGTCAGCGTCTATGACCGTTGGAACTCGACTGGAAAGGTTGGAAACAGTGTGATTAGCGTTAGCGCATATTGCTGTAATCCAACAGCAGGGACGAATAAGGGATCCATAATGTCATGATGTCCTGTCAGCTCTACAAGAAAGAAATCCGTTACGACAAGTATTGCAGTCTGTCATAACCCTGTTACCCCCTGTCAGTACGTCAACCTCGGATGGCCTCAGCGCCAAAAGGCAGCGGAAGAGGTGTCCCCTTTTTGAGACTGAGATCAGCCTCAGGGTCATCGATGGTCACTCGGGTTCCCCCGCCTTGGACATGGAGCGTTACGCTCATAGCGCAGCAGAGTGCTGGCAGGTACTCCGTGCTGGGCACCAGCTTGCTCAATATTTCTGCATGGAGCGCATCGCAGCATTGCTGCTGCATCTCGGCCGTGTGCAAGCTCTGCATCTGCACTAGGAGGGGTGGTGCCGTGCAGTCCGAGTGCAGCGCTGCTTGCCACGGCATGCGGATCGCCACTTTGGTGACCGTATCTGCGTTGCAAAATTGCAACAGCATCGCGGGGGCGCCCTTGAAGCCGCACTCCTCCGCATTCGGCTTGAGCATGCAATTGTGCTTGAGCCAGCAGGCCTCCAGCTGATCCGAAATACGCAGTATTTGCTGCAGCTGCTGCATTATGCACCCAAGCCGCATGGGCAATTGTGCGCGCGGGATGGTGCAGCTGAGCGCTGAGGCCGACTTGCCTGCAGACGGCAAAGTCCGAGGACAGGAGTAGTTATGATGTCAGAAAATCCATTCTGGATTGAAGGGCACTGGCTATATTTGGCCATGCCGTATGCCCGCCGTACCCAATCAATAATTCAATCAACAAAACAACATGGACAGGGATAAATCCATAAATATCTTACTCACATAGCATCGCTTCCAAGCTTGGCGCCAGGCTGTCCGCACTGGCAGGGCGACCTTCCACCTTCATCTCGCACATGCCGCCAGAAACAGTGCACACAATGATGTAGGTGCCCTTAAACACAAGGCGAAAGCGGCCCGTGTGTTCCATGTTGGCCAGGTCTATCCGAAGGGCCTGTGGGGACGCATCAAAGGGTAGCGGGTCCGATTGTGACCCAAGGAATGCATTTGTGCAGGGTTGCATGCGCAGCCGACCCATTCCTAGATGGCCCCTAGGCAGCTGAATTGGCAAGGGTCACAGCCAGTCCCCACCGACCACGCACCAGCCCGTCTCAAGACTTACGTGAAGGCCAAGCAAGGCGTCGACCTCGTCGCGCTTGTCGGCTACCTTTCGTGCCATTTGCCCTTCGCGGCGGGGCGTCAGTGCGGACAAGCTGCTGCGAGCAACTAGAGCGGCAGCACGTGCCTGCAGGACGTTGCCCTCCTGCGAAATTACCTCTATGGGCAGCTGGGTAGGGAAGCAGGCAACATAGGCAGTCGTGGAATTACTGGAAGCACCTGTTCATTTAGCCCTATGACATTGCGGGCACCACGTTTTCCTCCAGGAAACCCTGCGACCTGACCTCCCACCGGGCGATACGTCACCGCCTCAGATGCTGCGATCTTCACAAAACCCACCCTGCTCCTGTCGATGGCCCGTCTCTCCGCTCGCGCCTCCTCTATACGGCTCAGCCGCTGTGCGTTCTGCTCACGGAGCGCCTGGAGCCGCTGGAAGTGCGATTCCGTAGCCTTCTTCCGTTGGATGGCTTCCTGCGTTCGCAACAGGGTGGAGGCACGATAGAAGGTTGGCAGCATGGCAGACGACGTGGAACGCGAAGGTGCAGTGTGTAATGACAGAACAAAATGTTGCCGTGGAGACGACCAAAGTAAGGGGGGGTTAAACACAGCCCACCTGCATTCTTTCCTCGTCTTCATGGCAGCGGCGCGCGATGAGGTCAGTCAAGGCGGCCTTGTCTCCAACACATTTCCGTAAGCGGTCGACATCGGCCTGGCGATGGAGATGGGCAAGTTGTGAGCGCTGAACAGAGGGACCGTACACTGCCTGTCTTCAGTGATGCCGGCACGTGGTACCGAGGTACCGGGGCGGTCCAACAACCGTCATGATGCATGCAAACTTGTGGTGCTGGTCAACCCGTCAAACGCCCACACAATACGGTAGACTGCTCCAGCGCCTGCTACCGCCACGCGCGGCGGCAGTCACACATCCCCGCAGTCCCGCGCACATGCCCAGCAGTGCCCTTTGCCCTGCGCTAAGCATGCCGATACAGTAAACAGAACATCGTCGTACCGTCACTGCCTCCAGCTCTGCCTGCAGCAAGACCTTTCCGTTGCCCAGCTGTGCCAGCAGGTCGTCCGTTGCACTCAGCTGGGCCTGCTTGATGGCTTTTACGGTGCGGACGCGGCACAGCTTCTTGAGGCTTATGAACTGGTCCTTCAAGGTTTCCAGTTGCGACGCTGGCATCAGCTGCGGAGGAAAACCGATGTGGTCCATGTGGAGCGAGGACAAACACGGAGGAGATTAGGAAGCGTACGTGTCAAGCGGTTACAGCACACTGTCAAACGCTATTTGCATATGGTCGTAACTGCGGCTGCCAAGTCCCACCTGTACTGCAGAAAAGAGCTCAGGGTTATTGGCCGTAAGGTCGGCCTCCAGCTGCTGTGCCCTTGACTGCATGGCAGCCAGCCGGCCGGAAACCTCAATCATCAGGGCCTGGTACGTGTCCACGTGAGGAGCCATAACCGTCACCGCCTCATACACTTCCGCTACCGTTTTTGGAGGCGGGTCAGATTGAGGAAGATATGACGTGCGGCAGACCTTGTCGTTGAAGCTCACGTCAATGATGGACAGGAAATCCTGTGAAGGATGGCATTAGGCCTGGTTTAGTACATTCGACAGCATTCCATAAATGACCAGGGTGCAGCAGTCAAGTAAGCGGAATTACCTTCAGTACCAGTGCAAGGGCGTTGTGAAAGAGCAGTATACTGCTCGCGCATGCTCTGTGGAATGTGGTTTCGGTACCGCCACACTCTATCCTTAGAGCAGTGTGCGACAAGCCGGGCGTGCCGGCCCAAAACGCGCAAAACGTGGACATATCCAGCCATGCGCTCCGGCGCTGTACCTGGCACGAGATCTTGGGTGCAGTCCGCCGCACCGGCGCTGACAACACCGCGCCCGGTGCGCCGCAAGCACGTCCCAATAACGGTCCACCTGTAAAGCCAAGAGCCGCCGCCCCGCCCTCGCCCTGTGGCCGCCAGTTCTCCACCGGCTGCTGCTGCAGTTCCTTTGCGCATTGCTGCGAAAGGTTCATGGTGGGTTCGGGCGGCAGAACAAACGCATCCAGCGTAAGGCCGCCGACGTCGTCGAGCAGGTCGTTGTTCGTCCCGCTGTGGCCCACATGCAGCTCCATGGACAAGCTGGTGTTGTCCTGTGCTGCTGCAAGGCGTTGGAGCTCAGCACCGCTGCTTGACACAGCGGTGGCGTCACCAGCCCCACAGTGCAGGCCAGGCCTGCACGCAAATGGCAACACGGTGCATCATTGCAGTGGGGGGTTATGGAGGTGCGTCAACTGAAATAATATTGTGCGTTGCATCCTCGTCGCGGACCCAGCTCCACTGGTAGCCCCCTATAACCGCTAGCACACACCTAGGCGGAGGCACGCCGGACGGTGGGGCCTGTCGGCCGGGCATGTTGTGCAAAAAACGCTCGTACGCCGTCTCGTGGCTTGTGCTGTCGGCCAGCAGCTTCGTAGTTGGGCCGAGCAGCATGGTCGTCTCCCCGCCACCGCCACCAGCGGCTCCACCCGGGACCCCGCGCCGGTGACCTGACGCCAGCACCCGATTGCTGGCAACGCTCAGCCGCGCCCGATCGTAGTTGTTGGCGTGGCCGGGTAGCCGCCATGCATCTGTCTGATCGTCCTCAAGGAGCTTGGTTGTATTGTCCAGGAAAGGTGTGTTGTGCGGCAGAGGACCGGGAACAGGCAGCGGCTGTGGCGCGAGCACCTGAGGAACGTTCAAACGCTGTTGCTGCGGCGCGGCTGGCCGCGGCGCTAGAGGAACTGCTGCAGCTGTCACCACAGCTGCCGCGCTCGGGCCTCTAGGCCCCTGGACCTGCGCTATTGGCAGCTGTGCTTGATCGCAAGTATCGGGCACCCCGGATGCAGCGGCAGCGAGCGTGCCTGTGCCAGCGTCTGGCTCCGGCCCAGCTTGCCCGGGGAAATGAAAACCGGTTGGGGCTGGCGGTCCAAGTGCTGCAGCAATGCCCACGAGAGCCTTAGTGGCTGCCCCTGGACGCCCGAGTTCGTTTCCTGCAGGCCTCAGAGAACAAGAAAGCTGTTACAAGCTAAAGTGGGTTTTGGAGACACCATCGCAACAACCTCCAACGCATGAGCTGCAGAGCAGCACCAGGTCGTCCATGGGGTTCCATCAACTCACCTCCCGTGTGGCCGTCCTTAATCGCTTTGGTAAGATCTCCGGTCGTCGCGCCACCGTACACGTGGTTATACGTTTTTTCACCCATGACCGCACGGCCTGTGAAAATGACAGGATCCCACCAGCGCCACAGCTCATAATCTATCAGCGTGCAGAGCAATTCCTCAGAGCACGTACTCACCAAAGCTGACATCTAACGTGTCGTCGGCGCCGGGTGTGAAGCCCCACCGGTTCCGCACCTCATCATCTCCACGACCGGCGCCACAACGCTGCATTTCGCGCAGGACAAACGGGCTGATCGGCGACATTGCCGTATCAGGGCCATTCGAGCTGATCTGTCCGATACCAAATCCCTGCAGTACGGGCTGCGGGGACGCCGTCGTGTCCGCTTCAGCGCAAGGTCCACTGCTTACATCACCAGCAGCGTACTCTTCCTCGTCCTCCTCAACCAAGGTCGAAAGATTGGGTACATTCATGGTAATGTTGTGGTCGGCATGGTGATGGTGGCGGTGTGGCTGGTGCAGCAGCTGCGGCGGTGCAAAAGCTGCGTGGCCTACACTGCAACTGCCCTGATGGGCGCCGGCTCCTGGCGCCACGCTGATGGCCATGGCCGGTTGCTCGAAGCTGTTGTTGGTCAGGTCCATCGAAAGAGGGGAGAAACCACCAGGGCTCCCCAGTACTGCCAAGACATCGCCCGGCAGCTTCATATTGAACATTAGTGCACCGGCAGGCGGCTGTGAAGCAGCCATGTCTGAGCCTGCGCCCAAGCCACCTGAGGGGCTTGAAATGCGCATGTCGCCAGTAGAGTTGCGGTCGAAGTCCTGTGCAACGCAACGGGCATCATTTGCAGTATCGTTACCAACATAGATTTTGTGACAGTGCCATGTATTGATATTGATGAAAGCGTACAGACCTCCTTGAAAATGTGCTTCGTCTCCAACTCGTCATCCGGCGCAAAGCTGACACGCCTATTGGCCAGCTTATTGCGCTTCGCGATTTTAGCTGCTGCATCCTCATTTTCCTTGTTCAGGCGCTTCCTTAGGATCTGCGAAGGCGTTTACGGATAGACATAAGCACTCTGGCTCGGGCTGTCGGACCCGCCTCTCCACCTACGCGCACCGAGTTGGGGGTTCGCGCGCCAGCTTGCATTTTTTCGCCGTGTTAGTTATACAAAGAACATTTTGTTGATTTGCGGTGTTTTTGCGAAAGTCAACAAACGGATGAACAGCTTTATGCGATACACAGTTATGGCAAAGTATTTGCACAGACAATATATTTACGCCATTAGTTTTGACTATATCTACTAAAGATGCATGTTGCATGGCGCACCCTATTATTTTTGGTCGCATTATGGATCTGGATTCGGGCCTCGGCTTCTCCGTTTTTCAGCAGCGACGGCATGGTACGCTTTGGATACGTATGTTTTCCATGATTTATACCAGCCGAAGGGACGCTTCGTGGAGAGTGACCCCACGAACCCTCGCTCGAGTATGTACCGGTTTGCCGAGCCCAAAGGAGTTGTTACGGAGAGACGCTGAACGGTTGCGTGAAAGGTTTCGCGACCCATAATACGCCTGTGGACGCCCGAGGGCGCTGACCTTGTATCAGTCCTGCTATGCCTTTCGCAGCGACATACACCTACATACACACATATGATGCGACGGACATAACGCGCCATCGCAGCGGCACCTGCGTAAGCCATTCAGGGGCTCAACGGAAACTCCAGTTACAGTAGTGAAAGGCGCTCTTGAGCGCAGTGCAAATTGAGCGATGTTCTTGTCGTTTTGTCGTTTATCTTGGTACCCAAGGGTCCACTGTAGCAGTCATCCCCTTATCATCCCATCATAGCGTCGCACGATAGACAGTAAGACGGCACAGGGTAGCGAAAGAGCTCCCGCAGGACGATGTATAAAGAACGTCGTTTTCCAAAAAGCTGACCCACTTGCTTCACAGCAATGAACGTCACTGAAATTCCAAGATCCTCCGAAATGCGATAAACCTGCAGTCGCGGAGCACGCTTCACGTAACAACGCGAACACAGGCGGCGACCCCACCATGACTTGTATCCCTCAGATGCCCCAATTCGCAGAGGCACCATGTATCGGTTCTTACCCCCCCTCATGCCTGCAGCGTTATGCTCATAGTGCAGCAGAGTGCCGGCAAGTACTCCGTGCTGGGCACCAGCTTGCTCAAGACTTCAGCTTGCAGAGCATCGCAGCATTGCTGCTGCATCTCGGCCGTGTGCAAGCTCTGCATCTGCACTAGGAGGGGTGGTGCCGTGCAGTCCGAGTGCAGCGCTGCTTGCCACGGCATGCGGATCGCCACTTTGGTGACCGTATCTGCGTTGCAAAATTGCAACAGCATCGCGGGGGCGCCCTTGAAGCCGCACTCCTCCGCATTCGGCTTGAGCATGCAATTGTGCTTGAGCCAGCAGGCCTCCAGCTGATCCGAAACACGCAGTATTTGCTGCAGCTGCTGCATTATGCACCCAAGCCGCATGGGCAATTGTGCGCGCGGGATGGTGCAGCTGAGCGCTGAGGCCGACTTGCCTGCGGAGGGCAAAGTCACAGGGCAGGAGTAGTTATGATGTCAGAAAACCCAGAATGGGTTGGCAAAAGGGCGTTTGGCCATATTTGCCCCTGCAGTATGTCCGCCGCACCCAATCATAATCCAACGAACAAAACAACATGGACAGCGATAAATATCTTACTCACATAGCATCGCTTCCAAGCTTGGCGCCAGGCTGTCCGCACTGGCAGGGCGACCTTCCACCTTCATCTCGCACATGCCGCCAGAAACAGTGCACACAATGATGTAGGTGCCCTTAAACACAAGGCGAAAGCGGCCCGTGTGTTCCATGTTGGCCAGGTCTATCCGAAGGGCCTGTGGGGACGCCATTGCGATCCAATGAACGGGTTTGTAGAGCATGAACGTATAGCCGCCCATAGGTTGATGGCGGCCTAGGGGTCTGACTTGGCAAAGGTCACAGCAGGGACCCACCCACCACGCACCAGCCCGTCTCAAGACTTACGTGAAGGCCAAGCAAGGCGTCGACCTCGTCGCGCTTGTCGGCTACCTTTCGCGCCATCAGCTCCTCTCGGCGGGGCGACAGTGCGGACAAGCTGCTGCGAGCAACTAGAGCGGCAGCACGTGCCTGCAGGACGTTGGCCTCCTGCGAAATTACCTCTATGGGCAGCTGGGTAGGGAGGCAGGCAACATAGGCAGTCGTGGAATTACTGGAAGCACCTGTTCATTCAACCCTATGACATTGCAGGCACCACGTTTTCCTCCAGGAAACCCTGCGACCTGACCTCCCACCGGGCGATACGTCACCGCCTCAGATGCTGCGATCTTCAAAAAACTCACCCTGCTTCTGTCCATGGCCCGTCTCTCCGCTCGCGCCTCCTCTATACGGCTCAGCCGCTGTGCGTTCTGCTCACGGAGCGCCTGGAGCCGCTGGAAGTGCGATTCCGTAGCCTTCTTCAACTGGATGGCTTCCTGCGTTCGCAACATGGTGGAGGCACGATAGAAGGTTGGCAGCATGGCAGACGACGTGGAACGCGAAGGTGCAGTGTGTAATGACAGAACAAAATGTTGCCATGGAGACGACCAAAGTAAGGGGGGGTTAAACACAGCCCACCTGCATTCTTTCCTCGTCTTCATGGCAGCGGCGCTCGATGAGGTCAGTCAAGGCGGCCTTGTCTCCAACACATTTCCGTAGGCGGTCGACATCGGCCTGGCGATGGAGATGGGCAAGCTGTGAGCGCTGAACAGAGGGACCGTACACTGCCTGTCTTCAGTGATGCCGGCACGTGGTACCGAGGTGCCGGGGCGGTCCAACAACCGTCATGATGCATGCAAACTTGTGGTGCTGGTCAACCCATCAAACGCCCACACAATACGGTAGACTGCTCCAGCGCCTGCTACCGCCACGCGCGGCGGCAGTCACACATCCCCGCAGTCCCGCGCACATGCCCAGCAGTGCCCTTTGCCCTGCGCTAAGCATGCCGATACAGTAAACAGAACATCGTCGTACCGTCACTGCCTCCAGCTCTGCCTGCAGCAAGACCTTTCCGTTGCCCAGCTGTGCCAGCAGGTCGTCCGTTGCACTCAGCTGGGCCTGCTTGATGGCTTTTACGGTGCGGACGCGGCACAGCTTCTTGAGGCTTATGAACTGGTCCTTCAAGGTTTCCAGTTGCGACGCTGGCATCAGCTGCGGAGGAAAACCGATGTGGTCCATGTGGAGCGAGGACAAACACGGAGGAGATTAGGAAGCGTACGTGTCAAGCGGTTACAGCACACTGTCAAATGCCATTTGCATATGGTCGTAACTGCGGCTGCCAAGTCCCACCTGTACCGCGGAGAAGAGCTCAGGGTTGTTGGCCGTAAGGTCGGCCTCCAGCTGCTGTGCCCTTGACTGCATGGCAGCCAGCCGGCCGGAAACCTCAATCATCAGGGCCTGGTACGTGTCCACGTGAGGAGCCATAACCGCCACCGCCTCATACACTTCCGCTACCGTTTTTGGAGGCGGGTCAGGTTGAGGCACATACGAAGTGCGGCAGACCTTGTCGTTGAAGCTCACGTCGATGAGGGACAGGAAATCCTGTGAAGGATGGCATTAGGCCTGGGTTAGTACGTACATTCGACAGCATTCCATAAATGACCAGGGTGCAGCAGCCAAGTAAGCGGAATTACCTTCAGTCCCAGTGCAAGGGCGTTGTGAAAGGGCAGTACTACACTCGCCCATGCTCTGTGGGAAACGTGGCTTCGGTACCGCCACACTTCTATGCTTCACAGCGTGCGACAAGCCGGGCGTGCCGGCCCAAAACGCGCAAAACGTGGACATATCCAGCCATGCGCTCCGGCGCTGTACCTGGCACGAGATCTTGGGTGCAGTCCGCCGCACCGGCGCTGACAACACCGCGCCCGGTGCGCCGCAAGCACGTCCCAATAACGGTCCACCTGTAAAGCCAAGAGCCGCCGCCCCGCCCTCGCCCTGTGGCCGCCAGTTCTCCACCGGCTGCTGCTGCAATTCCTTTGCGCATTGCTGCGAAAGGTTCATGGTGGGTTCGGGCGGCAGAACAAACGCATCCAGCGTAAGGCCGCCGACGTCGTCGAGCAGGTCGTTGTTCGTCCCGCTGTGGCCCACATGCAGCTCCATGGACAAGCTGGTGTTGTCCTGTGCTGCTGCAAGGCGTTGGAGCTCAGCACCGCTGCTTGACACAGCGGTGGCGTCACCAGCCCCACAGTGCAGGCCAGGCCTGCACGCAAATGGCAACACGGTGCATCATTGCAGTGGGAGGTTATGGAGGTGAGTCAACTGAAATAATATTGTGCGTTGCATCCTCGTCGCGGACCCAGCTCCACTGATAGCCCCCTATAACCGCTAGCACACACCTAGGCGGAGGCACGCCGGACGGTGGGGCCTGTCGGCCGGGCATGTTGTGCAAAAAACGCTCGTACGCCGTCTCGTGGCTTGTGCTGTCGGCCAGCAGCTTCGTAGTTGGGCCGAGCAGCATGGTCGTCTCCCCGCCACCGCCACCAGCGGCTCCACCCGGGACCCCGCGCCGGTGACCTGACGCCAGCACCCGATTGCTGGCAACGCTCAGCCGCGCCCGATCGTAGTTGTTGGCGTGGCCGGGTAGCCGCCATGCGTCTGTCTGATCGTCCTCAAGGAGCTTGGTTGTATTGTCCAGGAAAGGTGTGTTGTGCGGCAGAGGACCGGGAACAGGCAGCGGCTGTGGCGCGAGCACCTGAGGAACGTTCAAACGCTGTTGCTGCGGCGCGGCTGGCCGCGGCGCTAGAGGAACTGCTGCAGCTGTCACCACCGTTGTAGCTGCGAGCGTCTTTGTAACGGCTCCCTGTTGCCCATAATGGTTTCCTGTACCCAGAGAAAATGTGGAAGCCAAAATGCTGTTATTATGTATTAACGACATGTTAACGTGCTACTGGTGAGACCCACCACAGCTGCAAGGTTACCATATGGGTCGGTCGTCTCACCTCCTGTGCGGCCCTCATTGAACATCTTGGTGGCATCAATGGTTGCCTGGTTGCCGTACACGTTCTCGTATGTGTGCTCGCCCATGACGGCGTGGCCTGCGAAGATGACGCCACGAGCACACGTCACGGCCACTGCGGGATACCACAGCCTGCAGGTCGATACAGACTCATCTGCCCATCAGAGAGCATGAACTCACCGAAGCTGACGTCCAAGGTGTCATCAGCGCCGGGTGCGAAGCCCCACCTGTTCCGTATCGAGTCCGTATCACTGGCCCCAGCGTGACGCGGCATTTCGCGAAGCACGAACGGGCTTATCGGGCACAGAGGCCCCTGATCATGGCCATTTAACCTACTGGCGTCCATTGTCTGCCCGATACCCAAACCATATGACACGGGGTGCATTGACGCCACAGCAATTGCTTCAGAACAAATGCTACGGTTTATTATCCCAGCTGCGTACTCTTCCTCATCCTCCTTGACCAATGCCAGAAAATCGGGTATGATCATGGTCGTGTGACCCAGTTGCTGGCGGTGGCGGTATGTTAATTGTTGTACTTGCTCCTGCTGTTGTTGTTGCAGCGCCGGCATAACAGCGCCTGCGAGGCCTGCACCACAGCTGCCCATATGGGAGCCAGCTTCTGGGGCTGCGGCTGATGATACACCCTGCTGCCCAAAGCTGTTATCAGTCAGATCCATAGATAACGGCGAAAAAACACCAGGACTAGTTGAAGCTGCGGCGGTGTCCATCCCGCCTCCCGTGTGTAGGTCGTCCGTCGAGTTTCCCTCGTAACGGTTCTCCTGAGCGGCAGTACTGAAACATCAGTTCACGTAGAAATATATATAGATATCTTTCAGGGGCTACTTCCAGGCCGGCATGGTTGCGTACCGACCTCCTTGAAGACATGCATCGTTTCCAACTCGTCCTCTGGCGCAAAGCTGACCTTCCGACTGACAAGCATGTTGCGCTTCCCCAGCCTGTCTGCTGTAGCTTGATTCTCTTTCCCGATACGCTTCTTTAGGATCTGCAAGCGCGTGTGTTACGGACATTGAGCATGCCATGACCACCGGAGCCATCACCCAATCTATACGCACCGAATTTGGCATTGCAGCTTGCATCCTGTCGTCACAAGAATCTGATGGCGTGCGAAATCGATGCTGTAGGTACGCGTTTTCCGCACGGCGCAATAAACGGCACCGGGTGACGTTGCTGGTGCTCGCGTCTATCTCCACGCAAGGTTGCGATTCGCAAGGTGACTACTTCTGCATGTTCTGTGTCCCAAAGCAAAGCAATCATAAGGGGAATGATGTTAAGTTGTATGGGACGCATCGCGGCAAATCGTTTTAGCAATTGGATCCAGCACTGGATCCAGGTCTCCCATGCTAGCACAATTCACGAGGTGTCATGAGGCTCGAGACTCTACGAATGTCCATGCAAGTTCCGCATGGACTTTCCACGCCTCCTGCCTGACTTTCCAGAGCGCATGGATTCTCGTATATGCCGGTACATGCCTAATAGGCTTTGCTTATGTGCATCGCGCTTCCTTTATCGACCAAGTCCGTATGCCTCGACAGCAGGAAATGCATTATATGGGGCACTCAGTATTTTTTCATTCGCAGTTTTTGTTTTTAGGGACCGCAGTTCAGCGCACACCATGTTTTCAGGGACGAGATCACGTTTTATCACCATGTCTTCAGGGAGGAGATCAGGCTCGGCCTGACGTCAGCGCAGCATCATAATCACTGCTGAGGTGTCAAGATGCTTCGACTGCTGAGTAGCCTGGGATATAGCTTTGGCACTGAGATAGTGTTAGATGGAACAGACGGACTGGTGGATTTTCCCCCTTGATGTGAGCTCTCATGGAGACCATCACAAGTCGTTTTGATGATTGGTCTAATGAAAGGCTTAATGGGCTGTTCACCTGCGACGGTTTACCACCTGGGTTCATAATGTGCCGGCATGCACGCTGGATGGGTAAGGAGAAACACCTGAAAGGGTATATTCCACCGAAGCTGCACACATCATTTATGCACTTGAGGTTACGAGTCTGGGACCTTGAAGTTAGTCGCCCAGGAGGTAGAATAAGGGCAGATTAGATGGTGCAGGGTTTGCCTGGATAGGAGTGCAGTTGAAGATGAGAAGCAGAGACGCACGTCATGTCGGAATGCCCAGAATAAGCTGTTGAACGAGAAGGGCTTTGGGCACTTGGTATCTCCCCTAGCTCAGAAATGGCCGAAGTCATGGGCGTTGAGGACCAACGAGCTTTGGCGCGCGTCGCACATGCGATAAGGTGTCGCAGGTCGAACAAACTGGGAAACCTTGCATAATGTTTGTCTATCTGCCTTTTCTACGTGTTTCACTGTATTCGATTTTGGCGTGCTTTCTTTCGCGGTTCATGACCCTCGTGGCTCGTCTGAACCGTACAAGCCTCAACTTGTAACAACTCAACTGAACTCAGCGCACAAAGCAGCAGCAGCCCATGATAGGAGTGGAATTACGACTTAATAAGGCCTTGATGGAGCATGTAAATTGCATCTTAGCTTATGGACAAATCAGTCTTGCCGTGGAGCAGATTATCATGCACTGCTGCCTCTTGGCATCGCCGAGGCGAACCCTGCCTCAATCCACAAGAAGGATGTATGCATGCTCAGGGACAATGCTGCATTAAGCTACGAAACAACAGCACGAGGCGGCGCTGAAACCTTGGTTGCTCGTGCACCGGTAATGCACGTACAAAACCCTTTCAACGATGCGAGCACACTAGTACATTAGAACTCCCGGAGATGGAGGGGCCTGAGCGTATTACGTCAATCCACTCCGCCCATTGTGCCGCCGAAGCGCGCATGAATCGCCTTCTCCAGGCAATGCTCCAAACGCGGCAATCGTGCAGGCGCTCAGGGAATTTCGTAAACCCAGACTCACACAATGGAGACTACAAAGTCCCAACACGCTTCCCTGGAACAGCGCCGAAGCTATAGGGACGCCGTTGTCGTTCACCTCCACGACAGTCCATGGGCCGCACCCCCCCCCCCCGCCACGTATGCATCAGCAACAGCAACCAATTCGCGCGGTAGCAACGCCAGCAACCATCACCACCACCCACCGCTCCAAAACCCGGTGTCTCCTACGTTCCTCGCATTGGCGGGAACATAGTCTTCTCGAACTCGTGGTACTGGACGGTTCCGTTTCCGTTCTTATCGAAGAGCTGCATCGGCACGGGGGATGGTGGTAAATACCGTTTTACGCGACGGGACAGGTCGGCAAAGGGGGGGCCGAGTTGAAGGCAAGCCAGCCCCGTCCGAAAGCAAGAGGATTCGCCAGTCCCATGCCCCCGACTCCGTCAGCTTTCCTATGGCAGCATGACAGGGAGCCCGATGCCCGGCTGGCCACTGCTGCGGGCAGAGCTCCCCCCCCGACCTCAATTATGTATCAGGGGTTTCCAGTTTTGGACGACTTGTTCCCTCTCTACCCCCCCTGGCCTCACGTGCATGATCTGCTCGATGACCGGTTCTGATAGGAACACGCCCAGCGCGAAGAAAGCGTCCTGGACCTCCCCCCTGGACAGGGCGCCGCTGCACAAATTGATGAGGGTTTTGGAGCAAGGTCAACGTAAGTGGGCAAATGGGCTGATACGGCACACTCCCCACACGCCGCCCGCATTGCAATCTGGAACAGCCCGCCCGCAAACAAAGCTGGTGGTGACGCCCGCAAGTATGTTCAATGTTTAGGAGGCTAGGCGATGACATCCAATATGCCCAGGAACCTCGTCAACATGTCATCCACAATGGGTCGGCGAAAGCATTGAGGGATGCCGCGGGCCCTGGGGTCGGCTAGGTGGTCCTTGTCAGTGCCGAAGGTGTGCGTGCGGGAGGCGCGATATGGGCGCTCGCTCGCCAGAAGGGAGGCAGCACCCACTCACCCACCTTCCGTCGACGTCTATAAAGCGGAAGGTGTCGTAGATGGGGTTGCCAGTGGCCCCAGCAGAGCGAAGGCCGCGCGACAGGGCGTTGGTTCGTGCCATGTTGATCGCCGCAGCCAGGGACTTGACCTGCATCAGCTCCTGGCCGCGGTTGTACTTCCGAACCTGAGCGCCACAGCGGTGCCAACGAGGCGGGAGGAGGCAAGGAGGCGGGGATGGGGATGGAGCTCGGGTGCGCAGTACAATAGACCAGCATCACGTGTAGGAGCGACCGCAACCTCCCGCCATCGGACTTTAAGGAAGGCACCTCACGTATAACACACGACTCCGACCCAATGGAAGAACGCCATTGGAACCACTACCACCCGGCGCACCAGCCGCCTGGGGATCGATTCCGTCGACTGCTGTGAAGCGCCCACGCGCCAGCTCCCTGCAACAGGCCCCAAAACCTCGGGCGACCGGGCGCCGTATCCCGTTCTCCCCCGCCCCGGCCCCGGCGGATTCTCTTATCAAATCCCCCGCCCCAGCTCCGAAACCCGGCATCCCTGTCCTCTTCCGCTGCCCGCGCCCTCCCTGCCACTGCGCCTGACCTGCTCCGGAGTGGAGGATATGTCGGGCACCCCCATGTATTTCTGCAGGTAGCGCGTGGAGAAGAGCTGGATCTGTTGAAAGGCGTCCCGGCTGCCCCAGTCCCCCGCCTCCAGGTAGCTGCGTTGGCGCCGGTCCAGCCTGTAGCGCGGCGTGGGGGCCGGGGGGGTGACCGGGTGGGGCGCAAGCGCACGCGGGAATGGCGGGAGCAGCAGCCGCCACTTCCCTAACCAGGCGGCGCCCAGCGGCCGCTGCTGCCACCTCCCGCAGCACCCGGCTAGCCCCCTGGCACGACTGGCTGCGCCCTAGCGCCCGCGCAAAGTCGGTACGGCCTACCGCCCGCGCCTGCGAGGCTCGGTGGGTACGATACCGCAGGCCCCACCCCCTGCCCCGCCTCCGAAACCCCCCACCTCCCCCACTCTCCTCCCCCGCGCCTTCAATGAGGCCTCCACTTACTTCTCCCAGAAGCGCTGCGCCTGTTCCAGAGAAAAGCCCAGCGATAGGGCCGCGGCCTCAAACTCGCTGCGAGTAATCTGCGGGGAGGCGTGTGCGGCGAATTCTTAGTAAGTTATGGGATATCGGGTTCACGGGCGCAATAAAGCGGCACTCCATAGGCACTCCGACCCGACGGTCTTAGGGTTTTACGATGTGGGTTTGCGGCCTGGGCCCCCGTGCGCGCCACTGCTGCTTCCTCGCCTCTCCCACGTTGCCTTCCCCTTTTCCCAGGCAAACGCCTGCAGGACGATCCCTGCCGGCGTTTTACATCGCCAACCTCCCGAACCGCGCGTCTGGGCTAGTGCCACGTGCCACCCAGCTCCAACCATCACTGGCTTCCTGACTGTATTAGTAATGGGCGCTGTCGACGTTGCGACTGCCAGCAGAGTCGCTTGGCACCACATTTTAACGCACCACATGCGGCGCTATGGAATACGGTGGCTTGCTCCTCCTCCTCCTCCTCCTCCTCCTCCGTACTAGAGCAACGGACTTCAACGCACGCAGGGCTCGTTTGCCCTCCTGACTTTTCGCCGTCGCCGTGACGACGCCGCCGGCCCCCGGCACCCCCCGTCCCGCCCAGTCCGTCCCGACCCCGCCCAGCCCGGCCCGACCCACTTTTCCGTTCTTGTCGCTGTCCAGTTCGTTAAACACCATGAGCGCATGGCCGCGGGTGGCCCGGAATGCCGCCACCTGCGACTGGTGCGACCGCGGGGAGGGTATTCCCAGAGGCACCTGCAGCGGGGTGGGTGGCGCAGCGGCGGTTAAGGAGCGGCGGAGCAGCGGAGGCGCGGGCGGGGGAAGAACGACCAGCTAGGAACGAGGCATGGGGCAACTCGATGGGCGCATGGCTGTGGGAAAGGGAGTTCGGTCCGACCCAGATGGACGCGGCCCGACCGCCAGACTGGAACCGTGAATGGAGCCATTCACGTCATCGTTACCACGTTTTCACCACAGGGCGAAAGACTAATCGAACCATCTAGTAGCTGGTTCCCTCCGAAGTTTCCCCCAGGATAGCTGGAGCTTGATCAGTTTTATCGGGTAAAGCGAATGATTAGAGGTTCGGGGGATGTAACATCCTTCACCTATTTTATGTTCCCATAAAAAGCTATCCGACGCTGATTATTGCCCCGAGGTGCCAGCCGGAGGAGAGAGCCGGCGCCTATCAGGGAGGGACCTCCTAGCGGTCCGTGGTCCAGCCAAGCCCCCAGCTCAGCGGCTGGCGCCCCCGACAGCAAAGCCTCCCTGGACCGCAACCGGCGCGGCCAGCAGCACCGCAGCTGCTCTCCACACGGCAAGCTGCCGCCCCAACCATCGTGCTGGAGCTGCCGCATGCGTGCGGACCCGTGCCGCCACCCGGTGCCGCCGGACGCGCCAGGTGGTCTGAGCCCTCCTGGCGATCCCACTACCCTCTAGCCCACCCGTCATCGGCACTAACGAGGGCATATCAACAAGGGCATATCAACGAGGGTGCACTGGCATAGACCCAGGCGCTACACGGCCGTGTTGCTGTGGCCCGCTGGCACGGCGCCGCACGGCGGCCGTCACACACCTGCACGATGCTGCCGGTATACCTCATGGAGCCATTGGGCACGCCTGTGCCCGGCCGCTGGCTGTCCTTCAGGTTCTCCATGGGGATGGTGAGACCCATGGTGGTGGCCACCTTGGAGGAGCTGGGCAGAGGGACGCTCACGGAAGAGCGGCAGGGGGACTGAGCCTGCCGGTGGGGCGGCGGCGGGGCGGCGGCTGCTGCGGCTGCTGCGGCTGCGATGGGATCTGACCCAACCCCGCTTCCGGCCTGCGCTGCGGATTCGAGGCTGTAGTGCTGCGGCCGCTGGTTGGGCGATGCGTCGTTGGATTGGGAGAGGAAGCTGCTGGCGGTGGCCGAGTCGAGCGAGGCGCCGAGGCGGGTGAAGCGCTCGTGCGGCGTGGGCTGCCGGCGATTGAGCGGCGGAGTCAGCGGAGGTTCCAACAGGGGTGCGGAGGCTACGCTGCTGGAGCCAGGCGTGCGGTTCCGGGAGTAGGAGTCCTGGGTTTGGGAAGGGGGCCGCAGGGCCGAGCGGGGCCGGTGAGTTGGAGCGCGTGGCTTGCGCAGCATGTGATGGGGGGCATGGAGGGTTGGGAGAAAGGGGGCCATTCCCATCGGGAAGGCGCCCCCATCCGTCAGCCTCCCCACGCCTCACCGGTCTTTACCCATCCGCCATGGCCTTCCAAGCCCCCCCAGCCGGCCTCTCCCCATCACAATGCAATCATCACAATGCGATTGCAGTGCCCCGAGGCATTGAGGCGGGCAGTTCAGGTCTTACCCGGGCTCTGGAGAAGCTGAGGAAGCCCGACGTGCGGGGCCGGTAGCTGGACCGGGAGGATCCGCTGCTTGGACTGCATATCCCGGACTGAGCGAGAGAGCCCCCAACCTGGAGGCTGCCGTCGTTCCTGCAGGTGGAATAACACGTCAGTCCACTGCGGCGCCTCCGAGGGGGGAATCCGTCTGCCAGAATGTAGCGGCAGACGCGCTGTGAATTGACCCTCCGCCAAACCCTCAGCCCGACCTCGGGCGGCCCGTGGAATGGCGTGGCGGATAGCCAGCACTCACCAACCAACGGAAAAGCCATTCTTCTCAAGGCTCTCGGCTACTGGCTCAAATGCCGATGGGTGGAGTTTCCGACGGTCTGGGTTCGGTCGTACGCAAATGTCGCGCGGCCATGCGGAGGGGACGGGAAGAAACCTTGAAGCGGCATCAGGTTGCGGAGATACCGCAGTGTCCGTACCTATTAAAGGAGATATTGGAGGAAGAACTGCGGGCGCCCCATCTAATTTCCGGGTGAGGCTAATGCTACCGGTTCCACTTGACATAATGCGACGACAATTTTGGGCCCACAAAAGGCGACCTCTTCTTGCACCAGCGATGCTAGCGATATCCTTTAGCGTTCTTCATATCCTCGAAGCTAGTAGAAAAAGTGCAATTTTTCGAAGGCTTGCGCTCTTAGTAGCACGACACCGCCTTGAACACTAGGCAGGAATATCTAGAGGATATCTTGCGTCGTTGTTGACTCGAGGCAAGAAACTCTGCAGCGCTCGCAGCTCAGCCGTTCCTGACTAGCTCTTAAGTTTTGGGTTCCTGTATCTCTAGGCGTATGCGAGGACAAGGTTCGCTATTCGTGTTCATGGCTTGTGCACTATACTTAACACCGGAGTGAGGTAGGGTGGTAGGCAGTGGGCATTACTTAGAGCTGCGCCGTACGTCCATCGTTGATGTGCAACTGAAGCAGGCCGGCCAGCGCACTTCCCTACCTGGATATCGCGCTCTTGATATAATTAACAGCACCAGGAAATAGCAAGAAGCGCGGCAAACCCCGCAACCCGTCTGCACCGATACGCCTGGCAAACCGCCATTGCTGAGTTTTGATTCAACGCATAACTACATGGTAACGTAAATATTTTTTCTCTCTCCAGAAGATCAAGCGTGGCATCGGATAACTGGTTTGGAGCTGGGAAGAACCCAGCCCCATGGGTCGGGGCAGGTCGGGGCCACCGTGGTGCCTTCAGTTTACAGGCCTGCATACTTCCAGCCCACGTGTCGCCAAGCAGGCGCTTCCACAAGCTGCGTCTGCCATGACCGGCGAGCTTCCGTGGAGCCTTCGTCGCCACCCAGGCCACCCATCGGCCCGAAACCTGCACAGCCACGCCAGGAGCCCCATCCCCAGCGTACTGCACCCCCTCCTACCACCCCCTCCACATCTGATTGCGCATGTAGCATGTACGTATTTTACACTGCCGTCAGCTGCGTGTCCGTTCGCCTTCACGAAGACACCGGTGTCCATGTGTGAGCTGCTCCAAAACCCTGGTTGAGGTCATAGCTCCAAGCGAGCACCACACGGCACCTCCCTAGGGTCCCGGCAGGACCACATGAGCCGCGTGAGCCTGTGCGGACTGCCCCTTTGGCTTGGGCTGCGACGAGTCAACTGCGGCTGCTTGGAGAACGTCGCCACAAAAATGTACTTGCTGCCTGCGCACGCGTGCTGGTCCGTCTCCTCCGACCCTCACCCACACACGCCGTCCCCCACCCCCGAAGCACACCACGCCACACCACACCACACAGCGGGCAACTCACGCCGCCCCTGCCTCTCATTCATAATCCAGTCCCAGCGGGCTGATGCGTCCATTCCGCTCCAGCTGCCACACTATCAGTACACCACCACCACCACCACCATCAATACCACCAATACCACCACCGCGGCACCAACCACCACATGCTCCCTCTGACGCCGCTAAATCGCTTCTTCTCGACTCAGTCACTCCCATTAGCTAAGGTACTGACAACTTCTACACCTCGCATTGCCTACGCCCCTTAAGATACCCCCAGGCGCCGCTGCGGCAGCCACCGTACATCTCCCTCCCACCCCCCCCTCAGTACTTCCTTCCCCCCATCTTCGGCCTCTTCGCGGCACCCCCTCTCCCCCCGCCGCCACCGCCGCGGCCCCCGCCGCCGCCGCCCCGGCCGCCGCCGCCACCTCGCCCGCCGCCCCCGCCGCCCGATGCGCCCTCGTCGTCCCCATCCTCGCCCTTCCGCTTGCCCTTCTTGCCCGCATCCGCCTCCTTCATCTGCATCGTGGCCAGGCGCTGCGCGTCGCTGACTCTCTCCAACAGCATCAGCACCTCCTCGCGCTCCGCCTGGAACATCTCCATCTTGATGCCTGGGGACGGGGGCCGGATCCGGGCATGTTCGGGCCAGTGTCTTGAGGGAATCGAACCTGTGCGCGCCGCGCTGGGTGCGATGTCCTCGTCGCGGGCCGCGGGGCGGGGCCCAGCAGTGCAACTGGTTGCGTCAATTGCGACCTACGGCCTTCATGGAAGCAGCTTGCCAGCAACCCAGGAACAAGCAGGCATGCGGTGCACCCCTGTTCGCCGCCGCCCCTCAGGAGGCCCCTCAGTGCGCCGCCCTCCCTCCCTCCCTCCCTGGCGCGCACAGGTGAGGTGTTCGATCTTCTGGAAGAGCTCCACGTCGTACTGGGTCGCGATGGTTACGGAGCGGCCGGAACGGCCGGCGCGGGCGGTGCGGCCCACCCGGTGGATGTAGTCCTTGGAGTTCTGCGCCGCGGGCGGCCGGGGGCGGGGCGGGGGGGTCATGGCGGTTGAGGTGGTTGCTGGTTATTGGTTGCGCCTGTTACGGTCGTTGGCGTTGGGTATGGCGTTGCGTTCTGGGTCCTGTTGAGGTGCCCACTGGGTGGTGCCAACCGCACCGACGGCGGTTACCGGTTCGGTTAGGACCGGTTCGGTTCGGTTAGGTTACGCACCGCCCCCTTGCCGTACGCCCGGCGTACCTGCGGCACGTCGTAGTTGACCACCACATCTACGGAGGGAATGTCCAGCCCACGTGACGCCACGTCTGTTGCCACCAGGATGTTGCGCTCGCCGCTCTTGAACTTGTTCAGCGCGCCCAGCCGCTTGGGCTGGCTCATGTGGCCGTGGATGGGCACCGCTCCGAAACCCAGGTTGCGCAGCATGAGCGCGATGCGGCGGGTGGACTCACAGGTACGGGTGAAGATCTGGCGGGGGCGGGGGCGGGGGCGGGGGCGGGGGCGGGGGCGGGGGCGGGGGCGGGGGCGGGGGCGGGGGCGGGGGCGGGGGCGGGGGCGGGGGCGGGGGCGGGGGCGGGGGCGGGGGCGGGGGCGGGGGCGGGGGTTGGTTTTTTTGGGTTTTGTAAATTGTGCGGTTTTGGGGTTTTGGGGACTTTAGTTTCCTTCCTGGCGGGTCGGTTGCGTGAGAGTCGTCGTTGGATTGCCTCCCCGCCTGCCGGTTTCCTCCCAACTCGCCTGCCTACTGCCGGCTCGTTGGACTGTGCCCGCAGCCCTCCCCCGCCCCGCCACACTACCTAGCGCCCTCCCCCCGGGCTGTTCGCCCTCCACCCCACCCCAGCCCATCCCGGCCCACCATGAACGTCGAGCCGCTCAGCTCGTTGAGCACATATGTGAGGTAGCAGTCCTTGTACTTTGCGGGAATGAAGACGTACTGCTGCCGCAGCGTCTCCACGGTCGAGTACTTTGACGCCACCTCCACCTTAACCGGCTTCACCAGGCAGGCGCGCTGCAGCTTCTGAACCTTGTTGGTCATGGTTGCGGAGAACAGCTGGGTGCGCCGGTCCCGGGGAATGACCTGAGGGGCGGGGGGAGGGCAGCAGGAAGGGATAGGCAGCCCGGGAGTTGCACCAGGGAGGGGCCCGTGTGCGGCGGTGATTCCTTGACCGGCGCCCAGGGCGCCCGGACCTCGTTACCGGTATCTCTGCCCGATACCGTTATTCCGTTACTCCGCAACCGTGGCGTCGTGGACTCCTGGGCGGTGCAGGGCGGGGGCGGCTGGGGAGGTATGTTAAAGAGATTCGCACCTTGAGGATCTGGTCGATCTCTTGCTCGAAGTCCATGTCCAGCAGCTTGTCCGCCTCGTCTAGCACCAGGTGCTTCAGCTGCTTCAGACCGAAACCCTGGACACGGGGATGGGAAGGTAAGGGTGAGATGGCGAGTGCGGCATCCCTGCAACAATGCACTCGCTCCTCTCTGTCGCCCCGTCCATCCGGTCTGCAGCAACAACCGCCCCACCCTTCCATCGTTCCATCCATCCCCTGCCCATCGGCCCCCTTCCGGGCCTCCGAAACCCAAATCCGACGCCCCTCCCGCCATGGGCCCCACGCTCAGACCCCGCGGCGCACCTTTGTGTTGGACAGGTGGTCCACCACCCGCCCCGGAGTGCCCACCACGATATGGGGCCGCTTGGCCAGAGCTATCGCCTGCGCCATCATGTCGATACCTCCCACCAGCACAGCGCACTTGACACCGATGCCGCTGCCCAGGGCCTCAACCTGGTCGGCAGGGAGGTCGGGCGGCGGAGTGGGCGGCGGGAGAAAGCGGTGGTCCAGGTGGGCCTGCTGCAACCGGGTTGCCCCTAAAGCCCCTATAGCCCGCACCAACGATCAAGCCGCCGCAACCCACCCGCCCCAGCTCCTGCTCGTCCATACGCCGGGGGAGGGCAAGAAGGCAGGGCGGCCATCCCATTGCGGCGTACACCGGGCCCAGCCTCAACGCCACACACCCAGCGGTTGCTGCTCCAGCAGCACCTCCAGTAGCACCTCAAGTAACCCACTCGTTTCTCCTGCCCCCGCTCATGTCTTCTGGACATTCCTACCTGCCCAGCACCGCCCGGGTTGCAACCTCAATCTCCCCCCATGTGTGCACGTAGTTCCTTGGTGCGAGCCACCAGCTTCCGGCACGGCACGCAACGACCCAACACGTGCAACCACCCTCTTCAATGGTTCCCTCCAACTTCGGGCCACGGGTTTCCTCTCTCCCCCTCCCTCCCCCCTTTGGTCATTTCCCTCTAGCACGACGTCGGTGAGCCGCGTCCACAGGCTTCCCCATAGTCAACCCAAGTTCTCCGGCATGCACACCTGAACGCGTGTCCGGAAGCCATCCGCCGGCTAGTTTCTGTCCTCCGTCTCCTATGTCGTGCAACCGGGTCTCTACTCGCCACACACACACACGCACAGCATACTCCAGCTCAGCTTACTAAAACACACACAGTATACTTAAAACACACGCCCACACACTCGGGGCGCCGCGCTCGCGCACCTGCTCCGCGATCTGGATGGCCAGCTCGCGCGTGGGGCTGAGGATGAGCGCAAAGTGCTCCTGCGGCTTGTCCATGAGGGCTTGCAGGATGGGCAGCGAGAAGGCGCCCGTCTTGCCGCTGCCGGTCTGCGCCAGGCCGATAACGTCCTGGCCTGCGGGGTGCGTGAGGGGGGAGGGGGGGAGCGTGAGAGGGGGGGTGGGAGGGTGGGGGTGAGGGTGGGGGTGTGAGGGGGGGGGTGTGAGGGGGGAGCGTGAGGGTGGGGGTAGGAACACTGGATAAAGAGGGCTGGGGGGGAGAGGGGGGTGGGCGGTGACGGTGGCGGCAGTGGGTGACAGCAGGGGGGGTGACGGTGGCGGCAGTGGCAGTGGGTGCGGTAGGTTGGCGGGGAGGCCTCCCATATGGTGAGGTCGCTGGGTGCCTTGCGGGGGCGGGGGAGGGGGCTCGCCATCTGGGCCGCGACGGCGACAGCCGTCGGCAGGTGCCCTAAGTTTTGGAGTAGACGAGGAGTTGTTTTGGTTCTAGCAACTCGGGGCGAAGAGGGCCTTGAAGGCTAGGCGGGAACGACCCGGTGGTCGGTGCCGGGTGCCAGCTCCTGCCCCTCGGGTCACCGCCGCTGCGCCCCTCTCTCTGCGACCCGCAGCCCGCCCGCAAAGACGCCACGGCGCAGCGCGCGTGACGTCGAGTAGGAGAACAGCGATGGTAGGGGGCGAGGAGCTGGGCCAAGAGTCGCTGATGTCCGACGGAAGCAGCCGCCGCCGATAAACCCTGGGTCCGAGCTCGCGCACCTTGCAGCAGGTGCGGAACGGCCTGCTCTTGGATACTGCTTGGCAACTTCCATCCAAGGCTGGCCGCCGCCTCAGCAAGCTGCGTACATATCCCGAGCTTCTCGAAGGCGGCTATTGCTGTGGCCCGCTCGGCGTCCGTTAACTTATCCGGACCTCCCATAACGTCAGGTTCAGTTTACAAAGAAATTTAATACGTTATATTAACAGGCTTCTGGGTCTATTTGGTTCCGCGACCGTTCCAGTTCTTCGTTGGCAATTGCAGCGTAACACGTCCAGACACGAGAAGCCACAGAATTTTAATTATAACATGGAACCGGCGGTGTAAATGGTCGTGCGACGCGAACTATCGGCCGATATTTCCCATGCCCGATACGAATACGCTCAGCTATTTAGGATTATACCACCCTACCATGTCATACAGACACAATTCGAAGCAAACTCCATACCGAATTTGAAGGCCACCAGTTCATTGCTTGAATCATCGTATGCTTTTCTAGACAGCACCGCAAGCCCGACATGTGGCTCGTCCTTTCAGTCATAACAATATTCTCCTAGTAATAGGTTGTTAAAATTGGGTCGCGAGAGAAACCGGACTGGTGGCGACGGTCAGCAAGTGACGGCGCCCCACGCTTCAGGAGCACGCCGCGACAGCCATTCCTCCTCCTGGCCCTCAAAGTACGCCACAAGACAAATCAGCCCTCCCAACGGCGGCCCAACGTCGCGTCGCAGCTGCCCCTCATCGTGGGCAGCGGTGTTTCTCTCTCACGGCCGACAGGCTGCAGCGCCGCCCTGCGCCGCTCCCCCGGCGCCAGCCCCGCACCCTTCTAAGCATCCCCCCTCGCAATCCGTGACTCATGCTCCATACCACGCCGCCGTCCTGACATGTTCTGCGCTTGGCCGGCCCCGCATGCTACACCACACGCTGCGACCCCAGCTCGGGCGGCGTACGGCACAGCGCCGCTGCCGCTGCCCCTGCCCGTGCCGGCCAGGCCGCCCGCAGCGTCCGCTGTACGCCCCCTCTGCAGCCGGCTGTGCTACTGCCGCAGCAGGCAGTTCACCTCGGCAGTAGCTTGGGCTGCGGCGGCTGCGGTAGAACCAACCGGAGCTGGGCGCAGCGGCAGCAGCGGCAGTAGCAGGAAAGCCCAGCAGCGGCACAATGGTGGTGCCGAGGCAGCAGCCGCGTCACCGCCAATGGCCGCAGGGCCGCTGTCGGTGGAGCCGCCCTCTGGTCGCCGCCGCCGGAATCACGTCGTGACGTCCCCCACTGACCCGGGGGTCGCGGGAGCTCGACAGGAGCAGCGGCCAGCGGTAACCCGCCACAGGGGTCATGGAGGCGTCCCGGCTGCTTCCGCTCCACAAGCCAGTGGCGGCGCTAGTGGCGGTGACCTACAAGGCGGCGGCGGCGGTGGTCCGGAGGTGGAGGTGAGGCCGGACTCGCGGACGGCGGCTCACGAGCGGCGGCTCAGCCACAGCCAAGCCTCGCCCAGCGGCAGGAGCGCCGGCGGCAGCAGTAGCAGCGGCAGCGGCAGTAGCACTGGACGAGCACCAAGGAGGGGAGGGAGCAGAGGGGCAGTCTCCCAGGGTGCGCTGGCGGGGCAGGCGGCTGGGCCTGGCGCGTCTGACGTCGGGGAGCGGCAGCAGCGGCAGCACCGGGTTCCGCTCGCCTTGCAGCGGCAGCGGCAGCAACACCCGCAGCAGCAGCAGCCACGACATGCGCAGCAGCAGCCAGCAGGGCATGAGCAGCAGACGCAGCAGCGGCCGCAGAGTGACGGAAGTGAGGACCGGGAGGGCAGCCGCGAGAGGAGGCCGGGGGGACGGCGGCGTACGGCAGGCAGCGCGGCGCGTGGCGCAGCCGCCGCAACAACGGGCTCCGAAACCAGGACACCAGCTGGAGGGGAAGGGGCAGCCGAAGGGGCGGCGAGGACAGCGGTGGCGGCGGCGGCGGCAACTTCGACGTCAGAGAAACACCTGGTGGCGCCGGTTGGGATCAGCCCGGGGTGGCGGGGGATGACACGTCAGGCCCACCTGCGTGTCGTACATGACGAGCGGCACGGCGCGCCGCCGGAGGTGCGTCGCGGCCGCGCGGTCTCGTCGCCGTCACGGAGCCACCTCTGCTCGTCACTGCTCGTCCCCCGCTCGTTGTACCTCAACCGCCAACTGCCTGCCAACTACCCGTACGTCGCGCCTGCCGACTTCTAACCTGTACCCTCCCGCCCTTTGCCACCACTCCCTGGCCCACCACGCCGCGTGAATCGTCCTGGCGCGTTGCCGCCCTGTGCTGCCCGCCACACCCCACCAGCAGCACCCCGCCCCCCAACCCTCCCCGACGCCTTGCCCCAAGAACGCCCCATCCGCTGACCCAATTCCCAACTCCCATCGCCCAACTGACAACCTCCGGCGCCCAGGGGCTCAACGAGGTCCGGGCCATCGAGCTGACCGTCAACATCCGCATGGCCGCCTCCCTGGAGCAACTGAGCGACCTGCTGGAGGCGCACGGGGACATGCTCAACGCCATTAACCTGACGGCCTTCGCGTCGCGCCTGGCGCAGCTGGCTCCGGAACCGCGGGCGGGGCGGGGGCCGCCGCACTCGCGGGAGGAGGGGGAGGGGGAACCCCAGGTGCTGGCGGAGGCAGCGGCGGCGGCGGCGGCGGCGACGAGGCCCCGGCCGGGCTGGCGGCGCCCCGCGCAGGACCTGGCGGATGCGCTGGCGTCGCGGCTGGGCGACCTGGTGCAGCGTCGGATCCTGGATCTGGATCCGGAGGGCGTCGTGACGCTGCTGTACGCGTACGGCAGGATGTCCCGCCGGCACGACATCCTGCCGGACCTGGTGTACGTGGCGGGACAGAACATGGAGATCTACCACTCCAAGGTATGGCGGTGTACGGCGGTGTACGGCGGGGCACCTCCGCGCGCCCCAGAGCGGGGCCGTGTGTGGAGGGGCGGCGCTGCCAGCGTGTGTTGCTGTGCGGCGCTGTTGAGCTGAACCACCACCGGATGTGGCGAAATGGGGAAGTGCAGGACACCCAACACTACCCCGGATCGCAAGCTCTCCTGTCGCCCTCGCATTCCTCCTCATCCCGTCACCCCGTCACCCCATCACCCCGTCACCCCGTCACCCTATCACCCCGTCGCCGCCCCCCGCTCCCTCTCTCCCTCCTGCCGCACCCCACCTCGTACACGGGCCCTCCTTACAACCTCATACACGGGCCCTCCTTGCAACCTCATACTCCGGTTTCCTCTCACTCCTCATCGTCGGCCCCTCAGGCGGTGTCCAACCTGGTCTGGTCCCTGGCCAGCCTGCTGCCCGAGTCGTCCGAGTGGGCGGGGCGGGGCTGGTGGGAGGGGCTGTTTCTGTGCACGCAGGACAGGCTGGGCTCCTACCCCACGCAGGGGCTGTCCAACATCATGTGGGCGCTGGGTGAGGCGGGGAGGGGAGGGAGGAGGGAGGCGGCGGGTTGGGGAAGGCGACAGGGGCTCGGTGAGCGGTGCCGTGCAGGTGCGGTGTGGGAGAGGGACGCGGCGTGTGACTTAGTTTCCTTCCAGCTCTGACCCGCGCTGCTCGACCACCCACACATGCATCCACTTGTCCCGCGTATCTTCGCTCGACTCCCAGCTACCAACCTGTCCGCTGTGGCGCTCTCACGCCCCCCCCCGCTCCGCGAGTCGTCCTCAAAACCCCACCACCACCACCCCTACCCCCACCGCACCCCGCAGGCCGCCTGCGGCAGCGTCCTCCGGTTCCCTGGCAGCGGGCGTTCTTCTCCGCCACCGCCCAGCGGCTGCACCTCTTCACCAGCCAGGGGGCGGCCACCTACGTGCAGGGCGCTGCCAAGCTGGGCCTCAAGCTGCCGTCGTACCTCCTGGATGAGCTCATGCGGTGCGCGTGCGGCGCGTGGCCCCAGTCGCCCCCACCCCGCACATACAGACATATGACCTTCGTCTTTTGTATCCTCACCCCAATTCTCCAGCATGCATCTTAAAACGTCTATCCTAAACAGTTTTTTCTCGCATCAACGGGTCTTCCTCAAGACCCCCGCACACAGACGCTTATGTTTTCAATCGGTATTACTTTTCAGTGCCGTCCCACGGGTTTCCTCTCATATACCCCTCCCCCACACACAAACACACACCCGGTGATACCTGGCTGGCAACTGGCCACTTGCGGTGGCTCGTACTATCCTTGCACGATGTCACCTGTTGCGCGACATGGCCGCCAGTGCCAGGAGCAACGCCCACGCTGACACCTGTTGCCCCTGGAGCTGACGATGACGTGGTGGTGGTGGTGGTTGTTTTGTGGTTGTGGTTGTGATTGTGGTGGTGGTGGTGGTGGTGGTGGTGGTGGTGGTGGTGGTGGTGGTGGTTGCTGGCCGGCCGGTCGGTCCCTGCTGATGGCTGATGGTTTCCACTCCCCCCTGTCGCTCCAGGTTCGGCGCCTCCCACCTGCGGGCGTTCAGCCAGCAGGGGCTGGTGCTGTACGTGTGGGGCATGTCGAAGCTGATGGCGACTGCCGGCACCTCGGAGGCGGCAGTCGAGCCATGGCTGGAGGAGGCGGTGCTGCCGGAGCTGGCCCGCCGGCTGCCCTCCCTGGACTGCCGCCAGCTGTCCACCTCCCTGTACTCCCTGGCGGAGCTGGGCTACAAGCCGGTGCGACCCGCCTGGATGAGGCAATACTGGGCGGCGCTGGGGGCGGCACTGGAGCTGGCGCCGGAGCCAGGGAAGATGGGCGGCGGAGGGTGCGACCCCCAGGTAAGGAGCCGCTGGGTTCAGCGGTTACGTTTCCTCGAAGGAACACCCGCCCCTAACCGCCGCTGTTGGCTTCAACCTAGCGAGTATTATCTTCTTCGTGGAGTTATTCGCCGTCGTGCGGGCCCCATCCTCTTGCCTCGCCAAGGCTCTGTGCAACGTGCTGCACGCGGCGGCGGAGTTGCGGCTGCCGCCCCCCGAGCCCCTGGTTTCGGCGCTGATGGAGCGGTCGGGGGAGCTGCTCCCTAGGTACTCAGCACAGGTGCGATGAGGAGGAGGAGGAGGGATGGGAGGGATGGGAGGGAGGAGGAGGAGGACTAAATAACTAACCCAACTACTGAAACCAGCCACCAAAAGCTGCCAGCAATGGAGACCATCTCTCGTTAGTCAACACCCGGGTTACTTGCTTCCGACGCCTGCTCACAGCCGCCCTGGCTCCCTTGTAACAATCGGATATTTCTGCCCACCTCATGCTCTTAGTTGCCTCCGACGAGTGATCCCCTCCGTCGGCCCTCAACGCATCAGGCGCTCAGCAGCACCGCCTGGTCGTTGCACCGGATGGGGCTGCGCCCCGACTCGGCCTGGCTGGGGGCCTTCCTGGAGCAGTGCTGGTACGGCATGCCGCGAATGAGCGTCACGGAGCTGGCGACCATGATGTACGGCGTGTCCCGCATGCCGGTGGTTCCGGAGCGCGAGTGGCTGGCGCGGGCCGAGGTGGAATGGCTGCAGGGCATGGACCGCTGCGGGGTGAGTGAGCCGCCCGACGCCCTGGCAGCCCCGCTCCGGAACCCACCTGCCGCTGCCTCCTTCCAGCGCCCTGCTCCTCGCACCTGCCACGCTCCACCCTCGTGCTGCCACCGGCCTCGTGCCACTTATCATGCAGCGGCGCTGCTGCGCACGTCAACGCCATCAGACCATTCGCCCGATTTCTCACCCCTCGCCTCACCCTCTCCGCGCCCCTCCTATTCCCCTCCGCGCCCCTCGCCCCCTCCCCTCCCTGCCCCCGACCCCGAAACGGTTTTTCGCGCATCCACGGGTCGTCCTCGACCCCGAAGCCGGTGGAGCTCTACCGCGGCCTCTCCGCCATGGCCCGCTGGCATCACTCGCCGGGACCCGACTGGCAGGCGGCGATGCTGCGGCAGCTGGCCGCCCGTCTGGATGGCATACCGACCTTTCAGGTGGGCAGGGGGGGGGGGTTGCAGCGAGGAAGTACCTTCGCCCGTTTGCACCGGCGGCCCGGAAGGGGTAGCTGGTCCAGATCCTCCGTTGGTCTCCAACCACATTCGCCACCTTCCTCCACCCTGCTCCTCTCCCCCCCGGCGCCCTCCTCCCCCAGCTGTCCCATCTGGTCCTCTTCCTAGCCGACACGGGCTCCTCGCCCCCCCTGGCGCTGCTGAACGCGCTGGTGGCGGGGGCGGTGAGCAGCCGGGTGCCCACCGCCGGTGACCTGGCCATGGTGGTGGTGGGGCTCGCACGGCTGGGCCGTCAGGTGGGGGGGGGGCACTGATTGGGGGGGGCGAGGACACCCGTACGCCGCACCCTTTTCCGCCTGCTGAGGCGCCGGCGTGGAAACGCACGTTCCTCACAAGAGTCAAAGCAACCGATAGTCTAGTAAGAGACCTGGGGAGGGGCGCGGGAAGCGGGCGATGGTGGGTGAGGTATCATGGCGGTCCCAGCGTCCGGGAGCGGCAACAGGACGGGCGACCCCACCGGCGCCGAGGCCTCATCGCCCCGCCCTCAATCACCGCCACCTCGCATCCGTCGGAGGCCTCATCCAGTTTTGCAGCGGTACCTGTAGTAGTAGTGGAAGCACCCCTTCCCACCTGGCCCCTCCACGCGACAGGTGAACCCGCGGCTGCTGGCATCGCTGCTGGCGGAGCTACGCATGCTGAGTCTCACCTCCAGCCCCGAGCTAACGAACCAGGCCAGCACTCAGGCCGCAGCGGAAGGGGGACCTGGTGGGCCGGAGGCAGGCCCCAGCCCCGGCGCTGCTGCTGCCACTGCTGCTACGGACGTAGCTTTGGCGGCGGCTACCGTCGTGCTGGAGGCGCTGGGGCCGGAGGCGGGCGCTGTGGGGAGGGGAGGAGGGGGTGGCAGCGGCAGCGCGGTTGACGGCGCAGGCGGCAAAGGGGTCAAGAGCAAGCGCGGGAGGCGCCGAGTCGGCAGCGCAGACTCCTTAGCCGATGGAACAGCGGCTGCGGCTGCGGCCGCAGTAGCAGCAGCAGCTCCGTGGAAGGAAGCTTTGGCAGTAGCAGCGGCAGCAGGACCAGCAGCGGGAGGGGAGATGCGGGGCGAGCAGGCGCCGCGGGGGCCCCCCGTGCCGGGGAGCGACAGCGAGGAGGCAAGCCGGGCCGCCTCAGGCGCCCGGAGAGGCCGCAGCGGCAGAGACCCGCGCAGCGCGGTGGCGGTGCTGGGGCTGCCGCTGCTGGTCGACGTGGTGTGGGCGCTAGCGCGCCTGCGCCACGCGCCCGCCGTCCCGTGGGTCACCGCCTGCGTCGCGACTCTGCATCCGGTGCTCCCGACCATGGAGCTGCAGCAGCTGGGGCTGCTGCTGGAGGCTTGTCGGCTGCTGGGGCCGAGGCAGGCGCCGGGGGCGGCCTGGCGGGAAGCGGCGGCTGCCCGCCTGCAGGCTCTGTATGCCGAGGTGGAGGCCGAGGCGGGAGGCGGGCTCCAGGCGGTGTGGGCGACAGGGGCCGGAGCTGGGGCAGGGGCCGGGGCAGGGGCCGGTGTCATCGGCAGTGGTGCTCGGGGCGCGGAGGGAGAGGGGGGAGTGGTTCGGGGGGAGGGGGTGGGGGAAAGGCGGGAGGCGGAGTGGGAGGGGGAGTTGTTTGGCTCGCTGAGCGGGGGCGCGCGGAGGCGGCTGGCGGCGCTGGCCGCTGCGTGGGAGTGTCTTCGGGTCGTGGAGGGGGGCGGGGAGGCGGAGGGGTACGAGGCGGAGAGCCGGGGCGGGCGCGGTGCGTGATGTGGGCTTTCCTCGTAACGCGTGGGCGGCGTTGGGTACGACTGTACGGCGCGCGGCGCGGCAGGTGATTAGGGCTCTGATGCCTATGGCTGCTGACTACATCTAGACACTTGAGGGTTGAGTTGCACTTTTGTCGGAGTGCAGCGGGCGAGCAAGCGGCGATCGGCTGGGCAGCAGCCTGGTGGCCAGCAGCTCGGCTGGCACACTACTAACACTGGATTGTTTGGCGTCAGACTTGACGCCAAACAAAGACTGATCGGTCCAGTGGGCTGGGCCCCACGACCCAGCAGCTGTAGCTTCCTTGAAAGGCGCCGCTACTCCCGCGGTTTGGGGGTTGGGGCCAGCAGTTCACCGGTTTACACCTCTCATCCCGCGGACGAGGGCGGTGGGCGGGTCGGACTGGCCCGCCCGGCCAGGCCGCCAAGAAGCCACCCCGGCAGAGGGCCCGCGGCCTGCAACAAACACCGCTGCCGCCCTCCGAGCCCTCATCCGCGCCCATGAAACCCCATATTTCAGTTCCATATGCTCGCCATTTTCAACGTTGTACGCACCCCATCAATTTCTGTACCCCGACAAGGCCCGAGGACAGCAACATGACGCGTGTCCAAGGGGCCTTTGATGTACTCGGCTCCTTAACCTCGCTCGGGCGTCGGCAGGTAAACTTGGGATGGTGCCGGTAGTAAGCGGTGGCGTTCGCATTCCTCGCGCCCACCCTCACAGGGGCGAGGACCACCGCGAGGGCAGTCCGTCATCACTAAGGTCATCCAGCCCTCGGCCTCTGTCCACCAACCCTCTCCTCACGACCTCCACAAGGAGGCGGCCCCGCGTAACAACCATCCAGGCGAGGCGCGGGGAGACGCCGCCACAACCGCTGCTTGCTCCGGACCCACTGTACGGCGCCAGGCAAACACGCCCCCGCACCCTCGCGAGGGCTGCTGCCCCCCGCGATTGCCCCGTCGACGACTCGACCTGCCTCCGCCCCTCTGGCTGCTGCTGCTGCTAGCCAGCTCCCCACGTCCCCCCCGCACCCGTAAAGCCAAACCGCGTTCGAGAACCGGAGAGTGAGAAAGAGAAAAAGAGCATGAGGGAGATGCGGCCGCGTTCCGCCGCGGCGGTGGCGCATTTCGCCACCTCGCTTCATCACGACCTAGGGGATGAGTGCTGCTGGGGTCTGCTAACTCCTGGTCTCGACCGCGGCCGCGGCGGCGGTTGTCCTCGTCGTACCGCACTGTACTGCACTGCTATACAACCCGCCGCCGCCCAACCGTCCCAACGCCGCCGAATTCCGCCGGGTCGCTCCCTGCCTCCTCAGTTAGGGCGGGTTAGGTGCGGGATGAACTCACCGTACGACCGGCAAATCGGTGGCGCGGCAATGACAGTGCTGACGTGCGCGTACGGCACTATTTGTTCCCCTCCCTGGCTCATCGCTGTCGCGGCGCCGCACGCACAACCAGTAGAGCAACACACCCGGGGAAAACACAAAAGGACGCAACGACGCACACACCTACACACACCGTGTACAGGCTAGAGGGCTCGGCGGTGCGGAGCCCCCGCTCTTGCCAACGTTGATCGCAGGCCTCGCCGGGCCGAGTTTCGTCGTCGCAAGGGCACGGAGGGCGGCGGGAGAGAAGCCGTCTGACGCCCGCCTGCCGCTCCAACATCCACCACAACCACCACCGGCATCTTGACACGCCGCCCCCCCTGCTGCGGCAGCAGCCACCCATCCACCCGCCCACCCGTGATACACTCCACCCTGCCACGACCCCACTTCGTTGCAAGCTTACACCCCCCGCCGCCTCAACCCTGGGATGCCATCCATCCCGGAGCGGCAGCGCAGCGACCCACTCCGCGCGCACACCGCCGCAGACTGCGCGGACGTCGTCCCCGGGTCGTCATCTGCTGGCCGCCGTTGGTTTGTGGCCCTCACCCACCCCCATACCGCCGTCAGGCCCCACCTGCACGCGCCCCCAGCCAAAGCCTTGTCCGTGCCTTTGCTGCCCAACCGCACCCACCTGCCGCCCAACTTCACAAACTGCGGCCGGCCCTGCACAGCCCAACTCCCCAAAATCGGTTTCCGCTGCCGGCCCGGCCCCCCCCGCCGCGTGGGCCAGGCCTTCGCCACGGAGCACCTTGCAAGCTAGGCCCACATGCCCAGCGCGAGTCGCTTGCAGCGGCTCCCGCAGCTGCCCTCGCGCTGCCGCCAGCGCCCCCCCGCCCCCTGCCCCGCCGACAGCCCTCAGTGCGGCCCCGTGACTGGGCCGCCGCCCCCCTTGCCTCCATCGGGCATCAACAGCTCCAGGGGCAGGTCGTACTCGCCGCGCATGGCCCGCGAATTGATCATGTGCTCCAGGGTGGCGTCCAGGCTGGCGGCGGCGCCGTAGCCGTCGGCGCCGTCGCCTCCCGCCACGTGCCGCACGCCGCCAGTGTCTCGAGGGTTGCGCCCCCCCGCGCCGCCCCCTACGTCATCGTGCAGGCTGCCGGGCTTGATGATCTGGCCGTGCCGGGATGGCCACTGTGGGTGGGTGAGTGTGTGTGTGTATGTGTATGTGTGTGGAGGGGCCGGAGCAGGGGTGGGGGACAAAAAAACGCAGGAGACGGGAGTGGGGCGGGGTGATCTCGTTTTGACCAGTGCGCTGCCTTGCCGCGAGTGGTCAATTGAGAGGGGATAGGAATATAGGATAGCCGCAGGGGGAGGGGGCGAGGCGGAGGTGGGGGCTGGGGGCGGCGGGGCCAGGCAGCAACCGTCTTCCGGTAGCACCGCGAGATGCCCGGCAGTACGCCCCGTCATCATACCCCGCGGCGCTCAGCAGGACCCCCCCCCCATGCACAGCTGTGCGGTGGTGCCCACCTGCAGGTGCAGCGGGCCGCCGATGGAGGGGTGGGCGTGGAAGGGGTGGCCGGCGCCCTCCGACTGGTGGCCCGGCAGCATCAGCAGGCCGCCCTGGGGTGCGGACGGCCGGGGAGGGCACGAGGGGGGGGGGAGGGTGTAAGTGGATCAGGGCCGGGCAACGGCGGCACGCGGCCCAGCGGACGAACAGAGGGGCCCGAAACGAGTGACGGCACGGTGGCGCAGGAGGAGGGCGAGAGAGGGGGGGCTGGGAGGAGGAGGGCGAGAGAGGAGGAGGCGGGAGAGAGAGGATATCAAACGCAGGAAGCCGGGGGGAGCAGCAGCGTATGCACCGGGGGCCTCGTCCCGCTGCCTCGCAGCAGCAGCGGCACCACCCGCGAGACCTCCCTGCCCATTGTGGCTGCCCCCCCCTGCCCGGGTCCACGGGTCTTCCTCAAAACACCCCCCCGCCCATTACAGCTGGCTCCCCACCTGCGCGCCAGAATGCGTCGACATGAAGGGCGACGGCGCCGCGCTTCCACCGTACTGCATCTGGCTGCCGCCGCCGCCCCCACCGCCGCCCCCACCACCGCCCATGCGGACTTGCGGTCCCGCGCGCTCTCGTGTGGGCAGCACGTAGCTGCCAGCGCTCTGCAGGGTCGGGCGGACGAAGGGCAGAGGGGCAGGCCGAGTTGGAGCTGGTGAGGAAGGCAGGCCGAGTTGGAAGCGGTGAAGAAGGCAAGCGAGGGGTGTACGTGGACAGGTAAGATGGACATGCTATGCCACAGACGACGAGGAGGGTCGGCGGCGGAGTGCGTGCACTAGGGGCAAGGTTGCGGCAAGAGGGACCCGTGAGGGCGCGCGACGCCAGTAGCAAGGCTGCAGGGAGGCGACGGTGGGATCGCGGCTGGTGCGGGCGCGAGGCCGGTACAGTGGGCTCAGGCGCGCTCCGGGCGACTACGGGTGCAGTGACTACAGTGCAGTGACTACGGTGCAGTGACTACGGTGCAGTGACTACGGTGCAGTGACTACAGTGCAGTGACTACGGTGCAGTGACTACGGTGCAGTGACTACGGTGCAGTGACTACGGTGCAGTGACTACGGTGCAGTGACTACGGTGCAGTGACTACAGTGCAGTGACTACGGTGCAGTGACTACAGTGCAGTGACTACGGTGCAGTGACTACAGTGCAGTGACTACGGTGCAGTGACTACGGTGCAGTGACTACGGTGCAGTGACTACGGTGCAGTGCAGCGCCCGGACACATGGGTTGTCGCCTTCGGAAGCGTGTGGGGGCTGGAGTCGGAAACGAGGGAGGGCCCCAAGGCCCGCTGCGGGCCGAGCGGATGTCGGCACCAGGAATCGCTGCGCCGCACTGGCACGCCAGCGCTGAGGACCCCCCGCCCTAACCAGGGGGGTGCCCCCCTCCTGAAGCCCGCCTACGAACACGGCTCGAGCTTCGCGCACAGCCGCAACGGGCGCAACCGAGGGACGTGCCTGCACCGGAGTGCATCTGCTGGCCCCTCCGCACACGGTGCCACTGGTGCATGCACTGCGCCGCTGCCAGGCCCAGGGGTCATCGTCCCCATACCCCGGTTCCCCCCTGGAGCCCGGCTCCCCGCACCCCTCCGCCCCTCAAGAGCCCCACCGCCGTCCACGCCCCCTCGCGCCCCCGCTCGCATCTCTCACCCTTCCGGTGCCCTGCCCCTGAGACAGGTTCTGCAGCTGCTCAACCTGGGACCGAGTGGGCGGGGTGGGGCAGGGGCAGGCAGTGAGGGGCGGCAGTGCGGTGCGGCGCGGGGCCGCACACGGGCGGGTACCGCACTAGAGCCCGCCGGGTGCTGGTGGGTGCTGGTGGGGGTAGAGGGGAGGCCCGTGGACTGACTCTGATAGGACTGTACGACTGTTAAGGATCCGCGTTCGGGGTTGCATCAGGGAGGAGAACTCGTGGGTTTGACTGGGGTGAGGTGATGTCGGGGGAGAGGTGATGTCTGGGGCGGGGCGATGGTGCTCGTGAGGTGGCCTCTCCGCATGCTGGGTGAGGAGGAACACAGCGGCGCGAGGGCGCCCCACAACGCCTACATCGCCGGCACTCCCCGCAGACCCAGACACCCACGCCGGCGCTCGGTACCGCTCCCTCCCGCCTCCCCGCCCTCGCCTTGTTGAGACCCCTGCCACCAAACCCTCCTCGCTTGCGCCGTACTCCTGTGTACCGCGGCTCAGTGCCTCACTTGCATGGACACATCGCTCGGTTCTAATGACGTGTACATCCGTACCAGCATGTTTGCTCTGTCCCGCAATACACCCCCGTGTGCCTACCTGCCCACCTGCCCACCTGCCCATCATGTCCACGCTCCCACCCAGCCACCCACACACACGCACGCGACCCCCTCCCCGGCACCGCCTCCGCTCTCGTTTCTTCCCAGTGCCTCTGAAACCAGATCTCTGAAACCAGATCCACTGGATCCACCGCGTATCAGTCGACGCAACCGCGCACGCAGACGCACCATCCAGTCCACCCCCTCCCCTTTCCCTGCCCCCGCCCTGCGTGCACGGGATCTCCCTGCCCCCACGTGTAACGCACCTGAGCCTGCAGGCTGTTCAGCTGCTGCTGGAGGTCAATGTGCGGAAAGCCGCCGCCGCCACCGCCACCGCCGCCGCCTCCTCGTCCCAGCGGCGGGTGCGACAGCGACCGCGCCACATCGCCATAGCCGCCGGCCGTGAGCTCGGGAATGGCAGGGCGCTTGAGGGGGCGACTCGCGCGCGAGTGCTCCGACATGGCCGGCATGGCAGCAAGCGAGGAGCTTTCGGTGCCCAGCGGGCCCCCGCCGCCCCCGCCGCCGCCCGGCTGCAGACCCGGCCCCGGCTGCTGCGCCATCGCGGTGCCCAGGGCCATAGCGCCGTTCAGCGGACCCGGCTCCATGCCTCCGCTAACATGGGCGCTGCTCTGCAGCCGCATTGGGGCAGGAGAGGAAACCGGGGCGGGGGGGGACGGGGATGAGGATTAGCGCCTTGTCAGCGGGGAAGAGGCCGGAGCGGCGTGCGAGGGCACAAGTGCGAGGTCTGCCTGCCACCGCCGCCGCAACATCGATGTGGGGCCAGGGGAAAAGCCGGCAGACCGAGTACGGCAGGTCCACAACGGGTCCAACCGAACTTTGAAGCCCTCCCTCCCTCCCTCGACGGTGGTGCGCACATCTGCACACCGCCTTGCGTCCTCCTCACTCTCCGAGCACCACCAGTCCCAACCCAACGCGCTCCGCTCCCCAGCCACCTCGCACCTGCGGCATGCTCATCTGGGACGGGCCGCCGTACGAACCCATGTGCTGTTGTGTGTACGACTGGTGCCGCGGCGGCAAGCCGTACGACGGCGCGGGCGCCATGTCGGTGCTGTGCGCCCGGCCCCCGCCGGCGCCGCCCAAGGGCCCCTGCTGCTGCTGCTGCTGCGCCAGCAGGCGATGCGGCTCCTCGACCGGGATGGACGTCGGCACGAAGCCGCTGATGATGCCCTGTGGCGGCAACAGAACGTACGGCGATGGGGGTTAATGACAGGCCGACGCCGCCGAGGGCGTTTTACTACACCGCGCAACCAGCAACCGAAAACCGACACGCCGCACCGCCTCTGCGTGTCCGATTCCCACCGTGTCATCCTGCACCCCGCATCATCACATCAGACCCCGGCCCCACCGTGTCCTGCAGCTCCAGCAGCAGCCGCTCCCGCGCCTGCAGCTCCATGCGCAGGCTGTACATCTCGCTGTGCAGCTCCGAGTTCTCGCGCTGCAGCGCCTCGACCTGGTGGCCGTGGCCGCCGATGCTGCTGGGGTGGCCGCCCATGCTGCCGCTGGCCATGCCCATCCCCATGCTCATCCCCATGCTCATGCCCATGCCGCCCATGCCGGCGGAGGGCAAAGGGATGGCGTTCACGGGCACGCTGGCGGCCGCCTCGGGGTCTATCGCGCCCAGCTTGGCTTTCAGCATCTGTGCAGCGGTTTCGTAGCAGGCGGGCGGACAACATGGAAGCGTGGGCAAGGCGCACGGGAAGGGGGTGAGCGCTCTCCCTGTGAGGTATCGCCCAACCACCGTGCCGCAGTCGGCCCCCATCCATGCCCCATTCATGCCCCAGGCGGCCCCGATCCATGCCCCAGCCGGCCCCCATCCATGCCCCATCCATGCCCCAGCCGGCCCCCATCCATCAGCGGATGCATCATCCCGCCATAAAGAATGAAGACGCCCCCGGCCCTCACCCTTCAGCTTCCCAGGAATGCGGACACGGCCTAACCATCTTGCGCTTGCGCTCGCATACACGTCAAAGCTTCACTACCGCACACGCCACGTGCGAACTCCTCCCCCGCCACCGGCCCGCTGTCCCTCCCTCCCCCTCCCTCCCTCACCGCAATGGCGCGCTCTCGCTCCTCGCAGAAGCGGCGCACGTCGCCGGTGGCGATCCCTCGCACGATCTTGGCCAGCGTGAGCCGGCTCTTATCTCCCCGCTTGCCCACGCCGCCCAGCAGCGGCCCCAGCAGCTTGCACTCTTCCGCCAGCCGCCGCTCATCCTCCTTCGTGGTCAGGCGCCCGCTGAAGCGGCCCTGCAGGTGAGGGCGCCTGCGGCACAAGGCGCGGCGGAGGGGGAACAGCAGTGGAGAGGGCGGTTAGAACAGGGAATGGCCGACGAGCAGGCTGTAGGGCAACCATGACGTCACGGTCAAACCGGACTCCTAGCCTGGCCGTTAAAGGCGCTGAGGCCGACACGAGGCCGGCCAGCTAACACGCCACGTTCGCAGCGCCGTGACTGGCGGGGCAGGACGGGAGCCCGCGGGCGACGACTCCAGTGCGGCATGAACGCCTCGTTGCTAAACCACGCATCTACTGCTCCATTCTGGGCCCACTAGCAGCGGCCCACTAGCAGCGGCCTACTAGCAGCGGCCCACTAGCAGCGGCGCCCGCTTTTGCGTGGCCTATGCCGTCGCTCAACTCGCCCCACCCGCAATGGCTCCAGGGAGGCGCTCACCGCGTTCGGGAGCGCTTGCCGCTGCCCTGGCTGTTCCCGTCCCCGCCGTCGTCGAAGTCGCCGCCGTCGTGATCGTCTTGATCATCGCCGGCGTTCTCCTCGAGCTCGGCCTGCTCCTTTAATAGCATTGAGTTGTCGTACACCTGAGGCGGGAAGAGGAAGTCCTGCGGCGACGCCTGGGAGTCGGCGACGTGCGCGGGTGGACCGCCGAGAGGCGGCTCGAGGAAGGCTCTTCCTAATCCGCTTTGCCCTTCGAAGGCGGCCGCGCCGCCGCCCTGCAGCTGCTGCAAGCCGTTGCCGGTCCCCGGGTTGCACCCTCCCGGGTACTTCTGCTCGCGAGACTGCTGGCTGTGATGGTGATGATGCTTTGAAGACTGCTGTGGGTGCGGATACTGCTGGATACTTGGGCCAGAGCCAAGCGTAATGTGGGTCAAGCTGTGCTCACAGGCCGAGTAATCGTGGGTGGCCCGCGCACCGCTCAATTCCCCGTGCGTGTGTGACATGGAGGACCTGGCCAGCACACTGGCGGGATTTTAAGGGGGGAAGGGGACAAGTAGGCCATGGCGAAATGGTCAGACTGGGCGAGGGACTTGGCGGGAACCTGCCACGCTGCAACCGTGCAACATCTCAGTTTATGGAGCATCAGCACTGCAGAGGCTCACGGCTTTACAGTCGCTGCATTCGGGACGCAATTGTTGCGACGCGTTGCGGCGAGCTACCTTCCACAGGTCTCGTTCCCCTTACGCTTGAATCTGACCGCCGCCTTAATTTATTAATAATTACGTCTAACAAGAGACGAGATGACCACGTTTGGGGTCAACACCGGCCCAGACAGACGGGTCGGACATACGCGCGGAGCTATACACCAGCGCACGCACATGCAAGGACCGATATGCCCGCATTATCCATCCCAAGAAACCGACCAGGGTCTAGAGCCGAACAGCCTTACGTATTGCCCACCTGCTGCTCCGCCACGCAGCGGGCGGGGCCCCTCCGGAGCGTCTTCCTCAAAACAGCCTAGTCACAACATATATGTGCCAGCGAATATTGGCGCTCCTTGATTAATCTCGAGAGTTGGGGTCAGATACTAAGATACCGTAGTAGTGTAAGCTTCTTAGCAGCACTAAATACAGTGTGTGTAATTGTTGTCATGGAAAAGTAAAGTATGCAGTATACACGTGGATAGTGACGAAATCAGAGCTCCCAATTTCCGTACCGGTACTGCACAAACACAATCGCACGGCGGCCACTGGCCACGGCCGCAGCGTTGGCGCCAGGTAACAACACTCCAGAACACGCTTCGTATTAAATATGCCAGTATATGCCCCATTTCGCCGTCAGTCGTACTTCTTATGCACACTATGGGCAATTATGGCCGCACGGGTTCCGGAGCGACTCCCAAAACGTTTGACGATAATTCTAAACTTCGCTCCACGTAAGCCAGCGCTTTGTTGGCGACGTCTCGCATCTCGCAATGTTCCTAGGTAGAGAACAACATCCCCTACAGCTTCGCCGAGGAACCTTCTTGGACTTCTGCCACACGCTGCACATGAGGTACTAACCGGCGGATTTGTACCGCAGGGTTTTGCTTGGTCGGGTGTACAAACCCGGTCGGGTATTGCTGCCCTGATTCCTTACTTTGCGCCCCTCTTTTTCCTCTACCCCTTCCCTGCTCTTTTACGCTCCCCTTTCCTGCGCTTTGCTTCCCTTCCCCTTGTAAGGCCGCGCCGCTGTCGGCGGGCGGTTGCTCGAGGATGGCTACACGGACGGAGAGGCTGGCGGAAACCAATACGCTCCTGCAGCACGCGGACTCCCTGACGCTGACGTTGGGTGGGTGGACCCATTCCCGCGGCGAAGTCCGTGTACGCAGGACACGTCGCGCTGGGCAGCAACTGCCGCATGTTCCACAGCACACGGGGGGCCTTTCGGCCGTCAGCCAAACGGCGGTGAACCTTGCGGGTAAAAACAATAGTCTTGCGTTTCGTACATCGATGCCGTTAGTGCCTTCAGCACGCGTCTTATCCTCATGTTACTATTATCATATGCTTCCAGCCTGATTGCGAGGTCGCATGTCGGCGTGGTCAGTGACACTGCCGTGACGTCGGTTGGCTATGCTGTTGCGTCTTGGCCGCTGTTTGGGCGGGATGGTGTATTTGTGCCTTTCGAGGCTTTTCGGTGCTCTTCGGGGCGTCTGCTGGGTTCAGCCCTGGCTGTCGTATGGTGAGGCCCGGCATGGGCCGTTCCTCTTGTCCTGGGTTCGCTCGGGCTTGGGGACGCTGTAACATCTTTATATAGCACAGTCAACCGCCAGGCACTAGAAAACGAAAACGATTCTTAACCAGATGTAATGGGGCTACAACCGTCTACAACACGGGGCCCGCTGGCGGGGCAACTCCCGAGGCCATATCCTCAGCACGTCGCGGTATCTGTTGCCATATTGCGCCCAGATGTCGAGGCCGCTACGTAATTTCATATGCACTTTTTTTACATGCAGTACTTTGCTACGGTGGGCGTAAATACGACCAAATATGCGACGCCGGTTTTGGGAACGATACCTTGTTTAATCACTTATTGGTGATGCATGTCTAAATATATTTTACCTCGGCCCTTCAAGTACTCGGGCTAGCTTGTCTCAAGCATTATGACGTAATGCGTTGCGAATAACGTCACGTAAACGGGGATGGCCCGAGGGTGTGTTTGTTAACTACAGTTTGGGTCCTATGTATCGCAGTCCTCTTAATAATGAGAGGTTACATTGTTCTCAAGCCCGGGCGAACCCAGGACACGAGGAGGGACTCCCTCTTGTACTGGACATGCGTTGGATGGAGGCGAAGGAGGTACTCTTCCGCCTGCCTGCCTATTGTGAATTATGAGCCATGGCTGTTAGGCTTGTTCATACACCCGATGCCACCGTCACGTCCCAGGGCTACCTAATAAAAAGGTACATATTAAGAAGTGGTACGAAGGTACGGTATTCCCAAGCACGGGCGAACCCAAGACAAGAAGAGGGGCCCGTGTCCGTGGCCTCGCCGTATGAGAGCCGGGGGCTGAGATCAGTGGCCGTCCCCAAGGATACGGAAAAGCCTCGAAAAGCACAAAGATGCCGGGCAAACTCAGCACAAGCGGGGGGGCCGATACCGAGACGCATTGGATGACACGCCAGCGACTTGCAGCCAGCAGACGCCCCAATAGCCACAGGGAAAACGGGGCACCCCGCCACGCCCAAGGCAGCAGGTCCCCAACAAAAATAGGCACCCCCCAGGCACCCCAAGGCCCGCCGCTGGGAAAGACGGTGAGACCAGCCAACAGCCCGGACCGACGGGCCCAGAGCACCACCCACCCGCGGAAAACGTCCCACCCGAACAACCGGCCAGCAAAGGGAAACTTCAGCACGACGGGGAGTCCCAATGGCCAAGGCCACAGGGATGGGAGGAACACAAACCGGGCAGACGTCCACCCTGCCACACCCAATAAAACGGCCGCAGACAACAGAAACAACAACTGCACCAACCCGCGCTGGAGACAATGCCAAGAAACATTCCCCGGCCCAGGAGACACCAGACAGGCGGACAAGCGGCTTACGAAGCGCACGAGGCAGGAGCCGCTCAGGCCCTCTAGGGCAGCCAGGGATCAGCCAGCACACACCGAGGAACGGGTGTACGGCCCCGACAGCACCCATCCCGGTCCGCGGTACACCGAGCCAGCAGAATCCCGCAGGCGGGGCAATAAGTAGCAATCGCCGCGCGCACGGCACCGGGCGGGCGCCCCCAGCAATGTCGGCCGGCGCTGAATAGCCCGGAGCGCGAAGCAGCCGAGTTCAATCGCACTGAGGGCGGCCAGGGCGACAACATGCCAAACACTGTTGTAAATTACAAACGTATCCATGCGCAGGACCCTGGCGCCACCCCGGGCGGCAGCGTCGACCACTACCTGTCAGCTGTACTTTGCGTACCGTGGTGGTGGGTCCTGTTACTGTTAACCTACTTCAATTTACTGCTGCGACGAGTCTTAGTTCCACCGCTAGGCCGCGACTGCACGATGCTAATCGAAAATGACAGGGCGGCAAAAGAGGAAAAGCAGACGATGTCCCTGCCCATGCGCGTGTAACCGATAGCGGCCGCGAGACTCATCATTTGTTCAAGTGGCGAGAGGACGCGGGTGCGTTGCTTTCACGGCGTTACGGGGTTGCCTCGCCAGGTATACGGTATCACACGGAGGGCGGGCTCTTTTGGTGCCCAAGGCAAGTGGGAAGCGTCGCTGCACTTGCCGCAGGGTGGCAGAATCGTGTGAAGGGGCTGCATTCACGGTGGCGGCTGCAGCTGACCGGCTGCATTACACATTCCCGTGGGGGCACGGGCTGCTCTCGCAGCCGCGTTCCGCACCTTGCACCCTGGACCGGCATCAGGCCTCACTTGCCCCCGGCGCCAATGCAATGGCCAGGGCACAGCATCCACTGCACCCGCAGCTGCGGTGGTTGAACTGGCTCTAGCGGAACACACACGCATCGCGAAGTACCCGTCCTCCTCCATAGGAACTACCAAACTACCGTATTTGCCGGAGCTACACCCGATTAGCCAAACCTGCCATATCATCATTCGTCAAGCTGCACACGAAAATACCTGCCTACGCTATCATGCTAGCGCCCCCGAAAAGCCGTTCCTGATCCTACACTTGCCTACAACAAACCAAGCAGCAGTGCCATGTGACGCCCGACCGACTTGCAGACCTGGCTGCCTAATACCTGCCTACACTTGAACGCAAAAGATGCGCGCACTTGTCGCCTTCGTTATGCTGTTAGCCCTAATGGCACCACCTACCCCTGCTCCCGCTGCTCCTGAGCTGGCAGCTGTATGCTACTCCGCATGAACCTTGTCGAGGCGGTGAAGCGCAGGCGCAGCCAGCGGATGACGACCGCCGGCGCCAGCGCTGCCTTTGGCACCGCCGCACCGGCTTCGTCGCAGCCCCAAGGCACGTACTGAGTCCAACGATAATCGACATGTCCCGAGGCAATGACACGGCAATGGCATGCCCCCTCGGGGCCGTGCTTAGCGCCGGGGTGATGGCGGCGGCAGGGCGTGGTGGCTCAAGCTGGGGGTCCCCGCCAAGCCTGGGTGCCGGGGCGTCGGCGGCGGCAGGTTGTGGTGCAGCGGAGTGGGCGGCGGGAGGTTCATCGGGTGCATGTCCGGAACCGCAGCAACTGGCGGGGGCGGCGGCGGCATCATGCTCGCCGGGGTTGGTGCTTGGTGCTGCATCTGCGGAGCCTGGTCCTGCTGATCCCCCAACTCGGACTGGCCGGGCGTGCGAGCTGGCGGCAGCGCGCGCGGGGGCGGCATCAGGTTGGACGGCAGCGTAGGCACCACGGCGTCGCCCTTCTTGTACTGAATCAGCGTGGGGTAGATGTTCATGTAGGCCTGGTAGATCTCGTAGCGGGTCTTGGCACCTGGAAGCCGGTTTCGGGGCCCCAACGGCGGAGCAGCGGCGAAGTCACCACCGCGCCGCAGCAGCTGGGTGCGCTGCCCGCCCGCCCCTCAACCCATCAGACGAAAACACCAACGGCGTCCGGCACAGCACGGTTTCAGAGCATGACTCCTTCGCGCATCGTGCCAGCAGGCCCGCAGCAAGGGTCCGCAACGCGCTCGTTGGTGCACATGCGAGTGCGACGGGCGGGACCGGTGGGTGGGCGGGTGGGCAGCAAGGACTGCCGTGTATGGTGCGGTGCGGCGGCTTCCTCACCCGTGAGCACCACCTTGCCCGACACGAAGATGAGCAGCACAATCTTGGGCTGCTTCATGCGGTAGATGAGGCCCGGGAACAGCTCCGGCTCGTACTGCGATGGGGACGAACCGCACACACCCAGACGCAAGTGAGGGCCCAGGCGTGCAATCAGTCAGGCCACGGATGGCCGCGATGTGCGACAGCCCCCCTGCAAGCTAAGTTGACGGGTTGTAAGCGCCCAGACGCCGTTTCGGAAGAAACGACGAGGGAGTAGATCAGCCCCGAGCAGACATGTCGTAACGCTTAACGACTGCGTACAAATAGTGATGCAGCAAACGACGAGCGCGAAGGCCAGGGGATCGGCAGTGGCCCCCCAGGAGTATTGCAGCGGCCGCAGCAGGGCCCATGGATGCTTACGCTGGCGAACAGGCTATGCGCGTACGCCAGGCCCTCCAGGCGAATCGGGAACTTCACGTCGCAGGAGCCGACGATGTTCTGGATTTTGAATTCTTTGAACGTCGCCGGAAAGCCCAGCTTTTGTACGATCTTGGCATACTGCAGTGCATGAGGAGGGATGAGGTGGTTGAGGTGGTTGGTGCCTTCAGGCACATGCGGCAGTGCCTCGAGGTCGCCACATGCGGCCCACCACATGCAGGTGCGGGGCGCGACGCACAAACCCTCATCCCCGATATGTACCGGTAGGAACCGGACGGTGCGTCCAGTACGCAAGACGTGCATCAACACTGCACACACACAGGCACATACAGGCACAGGCACACACACGTGCACGCCCGTCTCGTCCTGCTGACGGAGCGATGTCCTCATATGGCAACACAAAACCGCCAACATCGCCGTGCGGAGCCAGCATCTCCATTCCCGTCGCTTCCGTACGCGACGGGGATAGAGATGTGCCATGCTCTGCTCCGCCGTGTGCCGTGCATGGCGTAACGCCACATGCCCCCACTCGCTGGACTACGGTGCTGCTACTGGGCACCAGTCTCGCACACGCTCCCTGCTGCTGCCCTCGAGAGCTGTAAGAAACCCCCCGCCACTACCCGGTCTTCGCCCGCCGCCCTGCAATCCCTGCCACGGGCTTAGGGTTTAGCCATCCCCTTTCAGTGGGGACAAAGGACGCGCGCCTCCCTGGAGTTACGGCGCACGTCCCGGGTGCGGAACACATTGATTTGCCCAAGCTCGCGGGTTCATTCGCTATCATCCAAATCCCGTGATCCCACGTCCTTATTCCAAACTCACACGCCTGGCCGCTGTCCTGGAGTCGTCCTCGCTTTTGGCGCCGGTACAGACCTGCCAAAGCACCATGGCCACAGGGACAGATGGGACCGTGTGTACTGGCAAATGATAACCCAACACGGCCGCTGGTGCCACACCCAAGGGTGACGACCCAGTTCCCAAGCAAGAAGTACGTTCTCACCATCTTGCCCGAGGCGAAGATGAGCGCTGTTGTCTTGGGTTCTCTGATACGCATGATGACAGCAGCGAAACGCTGCAGGCGGACGAAAGGTTCGCTGAGTCGGCATGACATCGTCTTGAACACAGACCTGGCGTTGCATCTCTTGATGCTAGGCAGCGAGCCCCCAAGAGAGCTTACCTTGGGGTTGTATTCGGCATTACGCGCATGCATAGCGATCTCCTTAAGGTCTAGCTTCGTGCCCAGGTTCACAGTGGCCACTACGTTTTGCAACTGTGGCGTTATCCCCGACACGTGCGCGGCCATCTCCGCCTCGACATTAGCAGCAGGCACTGGAGTGGCCACGGCTGGCGCCGGCTCGGTGCTTGTGGACGCCATTGGAATGCTGCGCGTCGGCGTCTGGGGCTGGGATGATAGAAAGTTGATACAAACAGTGGGCCAGACCAGGTTCACTCAAAGGTTATGCCGAACTCTGGCTGGCCTGGCCCAGAGGTTTTTGCTGCGAGGTTGCTGATGCTCCTGCCAAAACCAGGGCGACCGCTAGTTCTGTTTTAACTGCTCGTCACTATTTCACGCAGGCAACGCCTTAGCTACAAATAATTGCCGGGCAGAGGCAGGACACGACCGCTGCAGCGAACAGGTGCTCTCTTGGAAAGGAACGCGCAACCAATGCAGAAGCGAAGGATATACTGGTATGCAAAAGGCGTTTAGATACCTCTTTTGTGACGTCAAAAGTTGAAGGAGATGCGATGTATGAAAGCTAGAAAGGGTGCAGACATGGGGCATGCCGTGTTTTCATTGACGTCCCGCGATCATCACTTCATCTCATTCTAAAAGCAAGATATTAATTGTATCGGCTCAAACTCACTTTTAGTATGCAACACAGGCCAATTGTGCAACTGTCGCAACACAAGCTTTCAGATTTATTTGTCAACTTATGTCGGCCTTTGCCTTTCACTCTTCGCTAGCTGCCTTCTGTGTTTGCGTCGTAGATCAATTCACCACTGCTTAGCTGCAGGCGACAGTGGCAACACCTGTTCACTCTCGCTGGCCTTGGCGGGCCTCTAGCACATGGCGTCACGGAAGCGTGGCCTGAAGTTCTGCCCGGAGACCAACGATTTACTGTACCCCCGTGAAGACAAGGAGCGGCGAGTGCTGGAATACTATTGCAAGACCTGCAACTATTGCGTGCAGGCAGACCCCTCGGAATGGTGTGTGTACGTGCACGCAACCATTATTGAAGAGAAGGACAAGATCAACACGCTTTATGACGTGACAGCGGACCCGACGCTACCCCGCACGAAGGATGTGCGCTGCCCTAGGTGCAATCACAACGAGGCCGTTTTCGTGTCCGAGCCTACTGAGCAGGGAATGACGTTATACTTCCACTGCGTCGCATGCAAGGAGAAATGGCGGGACTACGTTTAAGGGGACCTCTGGGTCGTACGGTGTTGCAGTGGGGAATTGCGTGTGTGGGGTGGGTGTATGTGATTGAATGTGTGTACGAGCTGGTCAGGCTCCAGGTGGTCGGGTTACGTGTTTCAGGTACTTCGTATGTAGACATACGCGTGTCTCATGCAAGTGGGCCAGAAGCATTGCAGTGATGTGTGCGGGCGGTAGGCACCTTGGCCGCAGTGTGCGGCAGGTGGGCGTCGACACGCCTTGTTTACGTGTTCTGTGGCACGATTTTCATGGCTGAGGAGGAGGCTTGGATTATGGACGTCTTTGCACGACTCAACGACTGCATGCCGTCCCGGTGGGGTATCGTTTGCGAGTCGCCGGATTCGGGCACATGCGTGCCCGCCTACGTGCCGCAAGGCCAACATACAGTCTGCACGTGTTAAATGGGAGATTTCGCCATTCTTCTTTCAATAGTTGCTAAATCCTCTTTTCAATCCGCGTCTACGTCTCATCTGACAGAGGACTGCACGAAATCCTGTCCACCTTCTAGCATCTAGACGCAAAACGCGCATAAAGGGCGCGCCTTGTTCACGTGCAACACCTACAATGGCTTAGAAATATGATCAAAGTTACCTTTACGTAGCATGAAAGTCGTAAAGAAGTACTTGGTCAAGTAAGGCTTGGGTTGATTGTGTGAGCGGCAGGCCAGGCAAGCCCAACCCGTTCGCGACGACGCCATGCTGCAGCTTTGCGGCATGAATACGGGGCCCCTTCAGCCGATCTGGATACTTGGGGTTCGAGGTGTATTGTTTTGCCTAAGTGGAACCATAACGCTGTTGGGCATTGCCCTGACATTCGCCTTCCCTGCTCAACCGGCGCTGCTCCTCGCCTGGCTGGATGCCGCCCGTTAGAATGCCTGTCTGAAGTCCTGCTTGCTTCCGACCCTCGAAACCCACCCACGCTCCCACCCCACACCACCCCACCCCACACCACACCATCCCACCCACCAGAGTCTCGACTTCACCCTCGTTCTGCATACCTATCGGTAGCATCAGCCCTTTCCATCGGCTCCTCGGTGCGCCACGTCAGCAAGCTTCCAAAACTCGCAGCACGGGCCGCAGGTGCAATGGACACGTGGAGGCCGGGGCCGCCACCCACTCGTGACGGCACCCGCACCACCACCAACACCACCACCGCCGCCGCAGCCGGCGCCATCGGCCCCGCCAAGGACCTCGATGAGGTGTTCGTATCGCTGCCGCTCGGCGGCGGCGGGTTTGGCGGCGGCAGCAGCAGCAGCCCCGCCACCCTTCACACCTTCGGCGCCGCCGCCAGTGCTGCAGCTGCCAACGTCACCTTGGCGGGGCCGGGCCTGCTCCCTCCGGCCTCCCGCACGTCCAGCGCAAGGCTCGACGCCGCCAACAGCAACCCCCTCAACCTGCGGTTCGGTACGGCAGGTAGCGCCGTACTGGACGAGCCGTTCGCAGCGCAGGACGCGGGCCCAGTGGAGGAGCGGGCCGCGCTGCTGGGTAGCTGGCAGCGCTCGGACGGACGGGACGAGCGACCTGCGGGGGGGGCGGCGGCGAGTCGGGCGTCCGGGTCGGGGCGGGCAGCCGGCGGGGGCGAGTGGGCCCGGCAGGGCCCGGCACGGCGGGGGCGACCTCATGGCTGGTCGCCATTCGAGGTATCGGGCACGGCGGCGGCGGGCGCTGACGCGCACCTGGGCAGCCCGACATCGGGCTCCAGGGGCGGAACTCGCGTGCAGGTGTGGGGGGCCGGTGGATGGGGCGCCGGAAGGTGTTGGCGGGTTTGGCGGCGGCGGGGATCCGTCGACGAGGGGCGTACGAGCCGCCGGCGTGGTCCCGCAGGGGATGGGCCAGTACGGCAGTACGACAAAGGGGGTCAGCGTCCCTAAAAGTGGAGCCGAGGAGGGTGGGTTATCAAGGGAGGGGGTCTACACCCCTCGTGACCGCCCGGTGACGCAGTCACCGCTGCTACTGCCCTTGCTGCTGCTGCTACTGCCCTTGCTGCTACTGCCCTTGCTGATGCTGCTACTGCCCTTGCTGCTACTGCCCTTGCTGATGCTGCTATTGCCCTTGCTGCTGCTACAGCCGACACACGGCCCTGCTACTGCCGCGGCGCCGATCACGAGGTGTTGCGAGCTGCTGACCACCTCCCAACCACCTGGGCAACACTAGCGCCCTTCTTCGCCGCTTTCCATTTCCCCCGTTGCAGGCTGAGCGCCAGGGCTCAACGTTGCTCAGCGCTGACACAGCGGCGGGCGACCTGCACTCCGCAGTACCCGACCCCGCGGCAGCGGCCGCCAGCGCCGCCGCCGCCGCCGCCGCCGGCGCTGCCGCCCCAGCGGGCTCCCTCGACGTCGACGAAAGCGTGAGTGGCTTTGTACGGCATACTACAGCCCCTCCTGCCAATGCCATTGCAACCCCTCCTGCTCACCCCCCAACGCCTCCTTTGCTCCTCCCTCCCCTCCGGTCTGCCCAACCGCCATCAGGCCCAGTTCAACGAGTACCTGCGGGACGAGCAGCTGCGCCACGTGGCTGAGGCTCGCTCCGTGGTGCTGTACGGCACTACCATCAAGCGGGCCTTCATGCTGGGGGTCACGGGGGGCTTCCTTGGGGCGGCAATATACCTGTCCAGGTGGGGCCAGCTGGGCGGCGGGAGGGAGGGGGTTGCTGAGGGGCGGGCTCCGAGACCATCACCCGCTGTCTTGGCTGCCCTCGGTCTGCACCTGAAACCAGGGAGCGACCGCTGACGACCGCTGAAGCTTACGGCATTACCAGACGAATCAAGGCGGCCGCCGTTCCAGAAGGCCCCCTCTCCTTATCTGCCTGCGTCTCTGCGCCTCACTTGCTCGTCCTTTTCCATTTTTTGGGGGTTGCTGCACGTCCCGGTAACCCCACTGTCTCACCCGTCCGAATGGCTGTCTGCTGATCCCCCCTCTCATCTCCCGCCGGTACCGCCCCCACCTCTACCACCACCACCACCGCCACCACCACCGCCACCATCATCACCACCACCACCAACACCACCAACACCAACACCACCAACACCGCCACCACCACCACGGTCTTCCCCTCACCCGCCTCTCCGCAGGACGCCCTGGGGCCAGCAGGTCCACTCGGGGCTGCCCACGTGGCGCTGGTTCCTCATCGTGGGCTGCCTGCCCAGCGTCTGGTGAGAGGGGCGGCTGCTCGTGTGTTTGTGTTTTATGATCTATGGCGGTTCGCCGAATTACACCCTCAACCCGTGCCCCTGCACCTCCTCCTTCTCGTCCTCCTCCTCGTCCTCCTCCCTGCAGGTACCTGCCCTGGTTCGCCATCTTCCTTGTGGTGCTGCTGCTGGAGAGTCTGCTGCCAGTGGCTATGGCGGGCAGCAGCAGCAACAGCGGTGGCAGTAGCGGCGGCAATGCGGGAAGCAGGGGCGTGTCTGCGGCCAGTGCCGCGGGTGGTGGTGATGTGGACCGGGGCGGCGGGCTGGCGGGTCACGCGATGATCATTTACCACATACTGGGAGTGCGGAGACACATGGTGGGCGGGCGGGGGGGGAATGAAGAGCAAACATTAATCGGCATCGGGGGAGTGGTTGGATGACTAGCTGGAGAATGTTTCCCGCCCTAGTGGGCAGCGCGGGGGGAGGGAAAGGGTGGCAAGGGAGGGAGGGGCTCGGAGGGCGGGAGGGGAGAAGGGGACTCACTGCTGAGCTGGCGGACCTCGCATGTGGCCACTGCAACGTACGGCAATTCTTGTTTCCAGTGGCGGTTGGCTTACCGTTGGCTATCATTGCGCCCACCCTCTCCCGGCCCGAAGTACGTGCAGGCTGGTCTTTTATGTCATGTGAACAAGTTTTCTCGCCTTTCCCCCGGCGCTGCCTGCGCCTCCCGTTTTTCCACCCGGTTATTTTCTGTGACCCCTCCTCCTGCAGGTTCGCGTGCTCCGGTCCGTCAGCGGCCAGGTGCTGGTGCATTACGTGGTGGTTGAGTACCTGGCCGCACATGACAAAGACACGGAGAGCCTCGTCATGAAGGTGCGGCGGCAGGAGGGGCGGCCGGGGGGGCGGAGGAGGAGCAAGGCGGGAAGGAGTATGGAAGGGAGGAGCAAGGCCGGGAGGAGGAGTGTGGGGAAGGGGACCCCCTGCTGTGCCATCATCATGACATGACATGCTACCACCGCTACTGCCCCCCCCTCGCTACACTTTCCACGTCGAGTAACCGGTCATTTTTTGCCCCCGCCGTCACTGCTGCTGCCGCCGCTGCCGCCGCTGCTGCCGCCGCTGCTGCCGCTGCCGCTACTGCCGCCCTCACCTCGCTGCTGCTGCCGCCGCTGCAGACGTGGACCTGCGTGACTCTCTTCCTGTCGGCCTCCATGCTCAAGTCGCTGATCGCCAAGGCGCTGTCCAAGCACTTCCACTCGCGAGGCTACCTGGAGCGGATGCAGCAGGCAGTCAAGCAGGTGGGGGGATACCTAAAAGAACCGGTAACTCAACATGGGAAGTGTAGCTGGTGGGGGGGAGAGAAGACCCGCGTTCACGACATAGGAGACGGAGCGCACCCGGGGGGAGGCAGGGAAACACGTGAACGGAATCAGAAGAACATGCTGAGCTGGACATTTTCGACGCTTTGAACTTGATGTGGGGTTGGTGCAAGGATGAGGAGGGGACGAGGAATGGAATTATCCAAAATAAGGAAGGGCGGTGGATCCAGAAGGCATGGACTTGTGGTCCAGGGAAATCTGATTAAAACCCTAGAACCCTAAATCCCAAACACCATCCCCACCCTTCCTCCCCCCTGCCCTCCCCCTCACAGGAGCTCGTCTTGATGGCACTTTCCCGGCCCCGCCCCGGCCGGTCTCGGAGCGACGCCCTCACACACCTGGGTCTGGGCTATCACCTGGCCAACATATTCGGGTACAGCCTAAACAACTCCCTCACAACTGGCGCCGGCGGCTTCGCCGGCAACGGCGGCGGCGGCGGCGGCAGCGGCGGCGGCAACGGTGGCAGCGGCGGCGGCGGCGGCGGTCCCACGCTGCGCAGCCCCTTCGCCACCTACACCGGCGGCGGCGACAGGAAGTCCGGCGCGGCGGTTCCGCTGCGCGATGCGCCGTCGGCGTCAGCGGTTTCGTCGTCGCAACGAGGTGGGCTGGTGGGCTGGTGGGACCGGATGTGACGCTGCGGAGGGAGGGAGCGAGGGAGTGGCGCTGCTGCTGCGCGAGGGGGCCGGAGAATAAGGGTGGTGCCCGGGTGTGTGCCTGATAGGTGCTTGAGGTAGTGGGGGAGGGGAGGTGCGCTGTCCTGCGGGTCGCCTGGTCCCCCCCACGGCCTTGCATACCTCCCCACGGTCTCGGCTGCCTCCCAGCTCGCCGGGTTTCCTCCTTGCGCGGAATCACCGTCGTCCAGCAGCCCTCGGAACCAATTCTGGCCGCCGCTGTGGCCGCTCTGACCCCTCCCAGGCCGCCCGAGCGTCGAGCGCCCAATCCACAGCTACGCAGACCTGCAGACGTTTGGCATCCAGCACCAGCACCAGCAGCAACAGAGGCGCCAGCAGCAACCCATGCAGCAGCGCCAGCAGCAGCAGCGAGACGCGGAGGGATGGGCGCGCAGCGGCAGCCCGTTGTACGGCGACGGCGGCGGCGAGGGCGGCGCGGCGGGTGGCGCCCCGCCCTCGCAGCCGCACCAGCAGCAACCGGATGCCCGTCCCTCCTTCCTGCGTTGGCTCTCCGACCATTTGAGAGCCACATACGCAAAGACCAGGGTAAGACCGTATCATCGTACGGCAATTACCTTTGACCTTTCGTTGCAAGTTCCCTTCCCGCACCCTAGGGTAATGGACAATAAGGTTGTGTCCAGATTCAATCCGATCCCGAATCTGATTTAATTACCGATCCAGTCCTAATCCCAAGCTTTATTTTAATCTCCATTCCAGATCCAATGGGATCTGAGCCGCCCTAGCTCGGTCAACACGGGCCGACGAGACGGGGGCGAGGCCCCCACCCCGGCCGGCACGAACGCGGGCGGCGGCGGCGGCGGCAATGGCGGTGGCGGCGGCGGTGGCGGCGGTGGCAACGCCTCGGGCAGCAGCCAGTCTCGGGATAGCGGGCTCAACTACGACCAGCTGCGGTCGTCCCTGTTCTGGTGGGTGGGGTAGGATGGGATGGATTGGCGGCGCTAGGCACTGCGGCGCGAGGCAAGGCTCCAGGGATGGGTCTGGCCGCGTGGGGTGTGGGTACGAGCTGCGGGTCACTGTGCCGTGATGGCGACAGTGCAGCCACCCCTGGAGCGCCTTGTCGCCCCCTGCCCACCCGATAGCCGACTCCAGTATCCGCTACTGCTGCTCCTCCTTTGCTGACCCACGGGTCTCCTCGCGACACCGAACGACTGTACCCAAACGTTTATTTTACCAATTATACTTTTTCAGTGCCACTCTACGGGTTTCCGCTCTCTCCCCGCCCCCCCCCCCGCCGCCCGTCGTGTAACCACGCTCTTCCCCCTCCCTCCGCCGCCGCCCGCCCCCAGGCTGGAGCAGCACATCCGGCGCAACAAGCTGCGCATGGGCGTCTCACTGACCGACCAGCTGCACGCCGCCGGCGAGGGCGGCGCGGAAGGCAACGAGGTGACCAGCAAGACGGAGGCCAAGCGGCTGGCCTTTTACCTGCACATGAACATACTGGGCCTGTCGGACCTCAAGGGGCGGAAGTGAGGGCGGCGGGGGGGGAGGATGGGGAGGGAGGGAGAGGGAGCGCGTATTAGTGCACAGGAGGAAGCGGGGGCGGAGGACTAGCTGGAGGGTGGAGAGGGAGCCTGTAAGGGGGAGGGCGGCAGGCGCCAGGGGCAGAGCTTGTGTTCGCTGCAAATGAAACAATGCCCGGCGTTTGTCAAAAATGTGTGCAAGGGCGAGGTCAAGAACTTCTGGTGTCGTTGGGATTTTGAGCCGGTCCTGGAGGGTGCGTGCTGTGCTGGGGCCCTGACGCCCCGGCTTCCCCCCCCAGTTGTCGGGGGCAGCGGGCCCGCTGGTGCCGCCGCTGCAGGCCCCCACTCCTCGCCGCCTCCGGCTCTTGACCCGCCCCCCCCCTTCACACAGGTACCTGGTGGCTAGGGACTTCGAGCCCTTCTTCGGCACGGCTGAGGAGGTAAGGCGCGGGAGGGCGGCTGTGCTGTGCTGCTCCACGAACAACAAGTGATGGGAGGGCTTCCCCGCACTCGGTAATGCCGAGTGCGTGTGTAGCACTCGGGCTTGCCCCCACCCCACCCGCACCGGATGCCTCGGTGAGGTAGCGGCCCCCACTCGTAAGATTAAATACTCGTAAAATAAAAAGTCGTTAAATAAAATACTCGTCGCATACTAGCCTGTCCGATACTCTGCCTCGTCTGACCAAAACGCGTTTCTACGAACCCCCAGCCCTCGGTCCCCAGTGTTTTTTTCGCGACTCCTCTCGCTCCCCTCCCTCTCCCCCGGATGGGCTTCAGATGCGCGATGCCTTCGCCGTGTTCGACGCGGATCACGACGGGCGCATCACCCTGCAGAACATGGTGGACACCATCGTGAGGATCTACAAGGTGAGGCTGGAGGGGCAGGCGGGGAGGGCTGGGGGGTGTGGGAGGAGGGGGCGAAGGGGAGGGAGAAGGGCCAGCACCAACCCCATCACCTGAAGGGCCCCACTCTACCATTTCCCGACCACATTCCCTCCCCCCCCAACCGCACCCAACTGCACCTCCTTGCTCGCTCCTTCCCAGGAGCGCAAGAAGCTGGCTCTGACGCTGCAGGACACCCGCACCGTGGTCGCCAAGCTGGAGCTCATCTGCGGGGTGGTGATGCACGTGCTGTTCGGCTTCTCGTACCTGGTCATATTCCAGGTGGGGGCCGAGGGGCTGGCGTTCCGGCTGGGTCGGGGCCGGGGTTAGGGTTGGATGGGTCGGGGCCGGGGTCGGGGCCGGGGTTGGGGCCGGAGGGGTTTGGGCCGGGGTTCGGGTCCGATGGTTAGGGGCCGGGGCTTGGATCGGATGGGTAGGGGCCGGCACCGGCATCGGGATTGTCTAGCTCCAGCTCCTCCGCTGCGCGGCTTCCATTGCAACACCCGCTACGCAAGCCGCCGAGTACGGTGCCACCCGGACCCCCGCCGTTAACCCCCGCCGCGCCGCCTCCGCCACCACCACCGCTACCGCCACCAGCCCTTACCCTAAACCCCTGGTTACACAAACCTGAGCTGCAATCGATCCCCTCTCTCTTCCCCCTCGCCCTCCCTGGACGCCGCCCGCCAGGTCAACGTCCGCGAGCTGTGGCTGACCTTCAGCAGCGTGACCCTTGCCTTCGTGTTCGTGTTCGGCAACTCCATCCGCTCGATCTACGAGGCCGTGCTGTTCCTGTTCGTGGTGCACCCCTTCGACGTGGGCGACTGGCTGCTGCTGGCCAATGGCGAGATGGTCAAGGTACGGCATACGGCGTACGGCAGCAAGTGCGCGGTACGGCGGAAGAAGCAACCAGACGCCGCTGCTGCCGCGAGCCAGCCGCAGTGCATAGCCAACGCTTTTCTCTTTGTAGTTCACGGCAGTACGGCGGGTGCGGCCGCATGGTTACGTGTATGCTGTATGGGTCGCACCGCATGTGTGCTGTCTCTGCGGTACCTAGATCAGGCCTCAACCTCGAGGCGATTTCCCCACGGACCCGCCCTCCATTCCCCCGCCCCCCAACCCACGGGTTTCCTCTCCGCTCGTCCTCCCGCCCTCCGTTGGCCGGCCGGCAGGTGGAGGAGATAGCGCTGCTGTTCTGCACCTTCCTCAAATCCGACGGCCACCGCCTCTACTACCCCAACCCCAAGCTCATACAGGAGTGCTTCGTCAACCTAAGCAGGTGGGGCGGGGCCAGGTCGGAAGCAGGATTAGTTTTGGTGGGGTAACAGAGAAGCGCGTGACGGGGTCAGTCCGGGATGTTCCTCACCAACCACCGGCCCACACCCCTCATTCCTCTGTGCTAATGTCCGGTGCCCCCCCCCCTCCCTTACCCGCCCGCTGCCGCAGGTCTGAGGTGTTCCAGGACACCGCCACCCTGATGGTGGACCTGGCGACCCCCGGGTCGGTGCTGGATGCCGTGGAGGGCCGCCTCAAGCGTTGGCTGGCGGACAACCCCAAGCAGTACACCGGGCACGGAAGTGAGTGTGTGGGGGGGGGAGGGTATGGAGCCACGGCGGGGCTTGGTGGGGACGCTCGCCCCCCCTCTGCCTAGACTCTCGAGAGGGTCGACCGAGTGATGAGGTTGATGGGACCGGTCAGCCAACACCGATCCAAATACTGTTTAGGAAACTCCCAAACGCTGCAGCCAGCCAGCCAGCCAGCCCCCTCTTCTCCTACATCGATTAGCTGGTTTTTACCCCCTCCCCCCACACACACCCACACAACCACCCGGTCCACCTCGCCCGCCGCTCCCTCCCCCCCGGTTCTTTACTTGTAACCCCCCCTGCAGGCGTGGTCGCTCGCGCGCTGGCCAACCCAGCCAAGCTGCAGCTCACTGCCACGTGGGAGTACTGCCACACCGGCGAGGACCAGACCAGGACCGCCAGGTGCGTACGGCGGGCCTTCGCGGCGGCAAGGCGTGCCGTTATCTGACACCCGAAGTGGTACGTGACACCCGAAGTGGTACGTGCCGTCATCGGCGAGCGTCTAGGCCGCCGCCGGGCTGCCTCTGCGCTGTATTTGCGTCACGAGGAGGCGCCCACTGGGGAGACCGGCGGGGGCCCCGTCGCTGCACCGCGGTGCACATGGGAGGGGCGTCGTCGTACAATACACTGTCCAATACTTCGTACATTACACTGTCGTACATTGTCAGTGACGGGAGCATACATGGCCGCTTGTACTGCAACAAACAGCAATGACGCCGGTGATGACGTTTGTGGCGGTTGTGGTTGCGGTTGTGGTTGTGGTTGTGGTTGCTTTGCCTGCATCTCCGGGCCAGGTGGCGGAGCAAGGCGCTGCTGGTGCTGGCCTCGGCGCTTGAGGCGTGCGGCACGTCGTACACGCTGCCGGCCATGAAGGTGGGTTGGCTGCTGGCCTCGCCCCCAGCGCTGCTCGCGCGACACAGCTGCTGATGTCGTGCCAGCGGACACGTACTCGACTCGGATGAGCACCACCTCTACCTCTTGGTCTGGAACCCACTGTAACCGTTACAACCACCACGAGCTCCAGGGAGGAGCCCGTCGCACGATGCGCCCGGGGTTGAGGAAAGCCCGTGGACTAGGAAACCGAGTGGGAAACCGTTTGCTACAATGCGCCCGGGGGGCGCAACGGCCCTCGCGACCCTTCCGCGCGCGTACGGCACGTGCGGTGTGTGTTTTAAGTATGCTGAGCTGAGCCGCGGTGTGTGTGTGCGCGTGTGTGTCCTCCTGATCACATGATGCCACATGATACCCTGCGTCCTGACCCCCTGTTCCCCAGCCCCGCCCCGCCCCGCACATCGCCCGCAACCCACGCCGACATCCCCACGCACGACGGTAACAGCATCGATTGGCTGCTCGCGCTGACGCCGTACTTGTACGGCTTTCCGCTGCCGCAGGGCGGGCGCGACGGATCCCGGGAGGCGGCTGCGGCGGCGGCGGGTCTGCTGCCCGTGTACGGCTCCACGGTGGGACTGGTTTCGAAGCGCGCGGCGGTAGATGCGGCGGTCGGCGTGGAGTTCGGTGTTGGCACAGCGCTCACGATGCAGGCTACCGGTATGTAGCCGAGTGACGGCCCCGGTTTAGGTCAGTTTGTGATAAGTAAATGGTTTGGTTCCGGAGGTATGGCTGTGTCGAAAGCCTCACCGCTGCTAATGGGTCTCACGAGATGGGACCTTGGTCGTCGGGGGCCGCGGAGCGATGCGAGAGGGGCAGCCAGTGGGGGCCGAAGCTGCGGCGAGGCAGGCAGCAGTGGGGCTGGAGCCCCAGCAGTGGGGCTGGAGTCCCAGCAGTGGGGCTGGAGCCCCAGCAGTGGGGCTGGAGTCCGAGCAGTGGGTGCCGGGTGTTTGGGCCGGCGGAGTACTAGACAGGAGGCATCGCCGGCGTGGGGGGTGTTTACGATAGCGAGCAGGCATTGGAGCCATTGGTTGCATGGGTGTTCCTGCTGTCCAGGGCGTGCGGGTGCCGGCGGGGCGTGCGTATAGCCATGGCGTGCGGGGTTATGGTATCATCCAAGATACATGGCTGTGTGGCTTGAAGTCGAGGAGCCAGGAAGGGTTGATGAACACTTAGTTCGGAGAGCAAGTGCGAGGTGGTCAGGCAGTGAGCATGTTTATGCGGGTGCATATGTACAGGGGCGTGAGGATGGATGCGCGCAAAACGAGTAGGCAGGAGAGGCGACGCGATGTTTTATGGTATATTAAATAACAGTTTTAGGTCTCGTGAGGGAGCGAGCGGCACAGGGGCGTGATATGTGATGAGGCGCTGGACCGTGATGTGATGTGTTGCTGACCCGTGGGACGGGTTAAAGCAGCGGGCGTGTAGGAACGCTCTTCCAAGCAAGGGTGCGCTTGGCGGGTGTTAACGTACCAGGGAAGTTGTTGCCCGAGAGCATTAGCGCTGACCTGGCTTTCTTACTGGCTTGTGTATGCAAGCCTCAGTCGTGGACCAGAACGCCTGGTGCTGACCATGTAACCCACTCGGAGATAACAATAAGTAGAAATAAATTACCTCTATGCTGTCGAACGACCCCTTGACCGAACGGCTCCGATCGAGGAGCGTCGCTCCAGGACCCAGGCTGACTCTCCAGAAAATTCATCCCTATTGGGTACTGAATGCACGCATCAAGTCGCAATCTAATTACGTTACTTGACGCTTCGCTTAAAAGCAATACCGAAAAATGCAGACCTGCCTCTCTCGGCGCGGTGTGTTCGGCGGCCTTGCCGGTGGCCGGCGCACGGCCGTCGTTGTTCGTGCCGAGGCTATTGCCGTTCCTGCCCCATTCGTCAAGGTAGAATGCTGAACAGCTTTCTAGGTCGGCTTGTGCAGCTTTTATACGAGCGCACGCCACGACACGCGATAGCCTTTCGCGGAACGATGGATCAACATGGGATTCCCTCAATTTCTGGTGTAGGTTGATCCCAAGGGTGATCGCGTGCTGGTACGCGTTGCTGAGGAGGAGGTCAAGACGCGCGGCGGCATTCTCCTGCCCCCATCCGCTATCAAGAAGCCCACCTCTGGTAAGTACAAGCTGGTGCTTATTCCCCCACATCCGACAATTGCTTGCCGCTACTGATTCCATTATCTGCGCATAGGCGAGGTGGTGGGCCTGGGCGATGGGCGCGTGGGTGACGGCGAGGTGCGTCCGTTTTACCTACAGCCCGGCCAGACAGTGATTTACAGCAAATTTGGCTTCATGTACACGGATCTGAAGCTGTCGAACGGCGAGGAGTACATCCTTATTCGTGAAGACGATGTTATCGGCATCATGCCCCGCGCCAGTGAGTCTCGACGCAAACAGGGTACCACTCTCTCGGCGCGTATATAACCGCAGGGACAGGGTTAGGGGAGTACGGATAGCAGGGTCGGACCCGGATGGGTGGGAGGCGGGTTTAGGGTCACGGCGGCGTGCTCCCGCAGCGGAGCAGCGCCACTGGATGTATCGGTACTGTTTACCGGACCCGCACGCGAGGGCTCACGTCACCAGGGTCCTCACTGTCGCTCTACACCGCAACCACCGAACCATTGGGCAGTTCTGCCGCACCTCCGGGGTCAACTATGGGGCCCGCGTGCGCTTGGCAGTCCTGGCAAAGCTACGCCCCATCCGCAACCACCCCCACCACCCTCGCCCGCTCCACCGGTTCTTTACCTGTAGCCCCACCCTGGCCCGCCCACCCGCCGCGCACCCACCCGCCCCACCTCCAGACGCCCAGGCTGACGACGTGCCTGAGCTGCAGCCCCTGGGCGACCGCGTGCTGGTGCTCGTGGAGGACGTTGCTGACGTCACCCTGGGCGGTGTGATCCTGCCGGACAGCGCCAAGGAGCGGCCGCTCAGCGGCACGGTGGTGCGCACGGGACCCGGAAAGTACGACAAGGACGTGGAGGGCAAGCGCAAGCCCATGACGGTGGGTTCGGCCGGCGCGAGGGGGCAGAGTGGTTGGGGGGGCCCAACGCTGGAGGGGGTCAGGAGGGGCGGGTGAGGTGGCGGGGCGTGGAAAGGCGCCTGCGAGGGCACGGCGCCAGGAGGAGCAGAAAGGCTAGTCGGAGAACGGCGGGTGGGATGGGGTGGTCTGGAATGGGGGTGGCATGGAGTTTGGGTTGCGAGGACTGGGAGGAGCGGAGGTCAGGGGAAGGGAGTGAAGCGTGTGCCATTAGGAGTTTAGGGCACGTGTTGTTGCTCGGAAGGGGGGCAGAAGCTGGTCCGACTGTGGAAGGAGGGGAGGCAGGGAGGCTCTGGTCGGCAGGGTGCGTCGGCATGAGACCTAGCACGTGGAGGATTTCGACAGGGAGGGAGGGAGGGAGGTGGCTAGGAAACCGTTGGGCGCGGCGTAGGAAAAGAAGGGAGGCAAAGCTACTGGGAGAAGAGTTTAGGACACACGATGGAGGAATGCAGGGACAGGGAGGGAGAGGTGGTCAGAGAGGGAGAGGGGTGTTCAGTGGATGCTGCCGCTGCCAGTATGGAGTCACGGTGGGGTCGCTCAACGCGCATGCAAGCTTACGGCATACCGCGGATCCCGTACGGCATACCTGGGATTAGTTCCACGGCGTGGGGCGGCATGTGGTGTGGCAGGGGGCGGCGGCCGACGGGGCGGGGGCCGGAGCAGCAGGGCGGTGATGTGGGTGGGTTCGGGTGTTGGGCGGGGTGTGGTGCCGGTGAGGGCTTTCGCCAGGTGCGTGATGTGAGGGACTTGGCGCCAGCTCGGGAGGGCCTACGGCGAGCCGGTGTACGAGTCCCGTGCAAAGCCGCGTCACAGAGGGGCCAGGTGTGGGCTGCGAGTACTGGCGGCCGGATTGATGTTGCAGAGGACTAGAGGTCGTCGATCAGAGTTCTAAAGTATCGGTACCCCCTGCTGTCCGCCAGCGGGGCCTTGGACTATCGCGTCTGGTTCAGCGGCAGCACCCGCCCAACCCGTCGTCGCCTGAACCCCTACCCTCCCCCCCCCCGCGCAGATCCAGCCGGGCGACAAGGTGCTTTACTTCAAGTACGCCGGTGACAACATGGAGACCCCCGCCGGAGTCAAGTACGTGGTGATGCGCGAGGACGACATCCTGTGCAAGGCGTGAGGGAGGAGCGGACCGGGGAGGGGGGCGGAAGACGGGGGGGGGGAGCGGAGGGGCAGGGGAGGGGCTGCAGGGATGGATGCGTCGGCGGGGTGTGTGGTGTAGGGGCGCGGTGGGTCCGCAGGGTGAATGACGCGAGGTGGCTCGTAGCGTGGGAGACGGGGAGTGACTCGTGGGAGGACGGTGGGAAGGGTTTGGAAGGGGCTGTGACCCCTCTTCATTGCCGGGGAAGGGGGTTGCGACCGGGGTCCAGGTGAGAAGTGGAGTGTGTGAGAACTAGAGAGCGAGAGGGAGGGGCGAGTGCCGGGGGAGGGTCTGGTGGTGTGGTCAGGGACCGGCGAGTGGCCTTGTGGGCACAGTGGCAAATGATTCCACTGCTGCTGCTACTGGTCCAGCTGGGTTGCAAGGTGTGCGGATCCCAGCGGACGGGACGGACTCTGCCGCCGAGCAGGTGCCGCGGTTCCGCCTCCTGCACTCGTCGTGTGCTGGTGGTGCAGCCCCACAGCTGCGTCGAGCTGGCGCCCCTGCGGCCGCCCCGACCGGCAGCGGCGAGGGGGTTGGCGACGAAAACCCGCACGGAGGACGTGCGCCCTTGCCCCCCTGCGTGAGGGGCTGAGGACGCGAGATGCGCACGCGGACTGCCCGCCCCCGCATCAGGGGCAACCAGGTCCCCCCCCGTGCGCTGTTGTAACGTCTGGCGTGCATCAGGCAGGCATCGCTGAGGGGGCAGGAGCATAAGGATGGGGATCCTTAAGTCGTATCAAGGGTTGTAGGAACACGCACATCTGGCCACTGCCGCCGGGGAGTCACTCGGGTTCTGGCTCGATAGCTGGCTCCAGCGCACCGTGCGTCTAGTTGAGCCCCACCGCTGCTGCTGCCCCCACCGGGTGACAATGGCGACACAGCAAGCGGTGGGTGACCGGCACGGGCTCAGGAGAACTAAGAGCCTGGCTACGTGGGCGCACCGTGCGACTGCGAGGTTGCATTACGCCTGGTGCCTTTCAGGAGTCACTAACCGCCCACAGTGCCTCGAGCAGCATCACCTGGGCGGGTGGCAGGCACGGCACACTAAACGTGGCTCGCTCAACCCGCCCGCCATCCACACGTGGCTCACAGCACCGTATCGGCCTGCGCCCTCGCCAATCACTGAGTGCCCTACCTGGCGCAAGGCACATCGCATGCGCCCGTGGGGCCACGCCCTCATCATATAGTGCCAGTTCCGGTAACGACAATCGAATCACTGCCCACCTACCGGCAAACAGCCGGGCATGCGAGCATTTCACATGCAGGATCACGCAGGATCACCCTCATCAGAACCCTCCCCTCCTCGAGTCACATCAGTTTTCCCGACACAGAGCCCCCGGAGGTGGGCTGCCCAACACATGGCGGGGAGGCGGCGACCGCCGAAGCCAAAGCAGTGCTCCCCATGCCCAATCCTTTTATCTGCCCCCACGTCCGCCCTTCCTGTCATCACGCGTCAAGAAGTAGTAAGTACCCACACACCCCACGCTGCTCATCCCACACCCGCAGGCTTGAACGAATGTCTACCAGACAGCCATGGCCGGCCATCTGCTGCTATTAGGTTCACGAGGCCGCCCGTCGATTCCCCTCGAGCACACAGCCATAACACCGTGGGCCCCTTCCCCCCATGCCAATTGACACCCGGCAGTTGGCCGCAACTGCTTCGTGTCTGCAATGTCGCCACCTGCCCCGACAGTCAACGGCAGGGATCCCGAGGAGCCCCTCCGAAGGCGGCGAACTCCGCACTCCCGAGCTGATCGACCCCCCCTTGCACCGCGTGCTACCCCCGGGGCCGCTCTGCTTAGCCCCGCGAGAACTCCTTGCCGGCAGCTGCAAGACCCCCTCTCCACCTTCTCTCCCCATCCCGGGGTTGGGGGAAGGGGGCCGGGGGCTGCCTGCGGGCCCCTCCCCGATGCGGACGACGACCGCGCCATCGGAGCACGATGCGCCGCAGCACCGCAGCACACCAGCCCAGTCCTTGGAGCGCTGCCCCTGCTCTGCCCTTACTCGCTGCCCTTGCTCTGCCCCGCCTCCAGGGAGATCAGCGGCTGCTTCTCCGGCGCCTTCTGCGCTGCAGCCGCCGACTGCTTCATCTGCTCCACCTTCGCGAAGTTGTAGTACATCACGCCGGCGAACGCCAGGCCGTAGCCCATGAGCTGCGTCCGGGTGACGGGCGAGCTGCGGGAGAGGAGGCGGGTTGGAGGTGCCGGAGGGGATGAGGTGCCCGAAGGGTGGAGGTGCCCGAAGGGTGGACGTATCTCCTGAAGGGGTGCTGCGTGCGTGTGTGCATTGCAAGGCTGCCCGCGCCGTAAGCAAGAGGTTACCGAGCTGGATGGGCGCGAGGTGGTGGCTAGGGGTCGCAGCAGAGGGGGCATTGATCGCAGAGGGGGCCTGAGCCTGGGCCCCAGCCCTCTCTGGTCGCCCCCGAAGGTGGCAGCTGCTCTGCGCCAGTATCTAATGCGCGCCGCTGGTGAACTGCGCCTTACAGGGTCGCCGAAGCACCCTGATGCCGCCCCACGGCAATGACAGAGGGCACGCAGGAGAAACCCCTCCGACTGCCCCGGTATTCCCATCGGAACCCACGGCCCCACTCCTCTATCATCGGCCATTGTTCCCAAGGACCCGGCCCCCCTGGAGCGCCACTCACCCGTAGAGGACGACCGACAACAGGATGAGCAGCCAGTCCTTGATGACTCCCGCCACGTTCATGGTGAGCGCCGACGTCTTGCCGATCAGCAGGAACACCGACATGTTCAGGGCTGCGCAAGGGATTGGGGCGGAACACAGGTGAGCGCTGCGTGCCCGCCGCATGCAATCATGCACCCACAGCAGTCTTCTACCATCCATGACATGATGCAATGCTTCGTCTCTGATTCCCACGCGCGGCGCGATCACGGTGTGCAGTTCCGCCTCCGCCGCCAACCTCCTATCCCAAGCCCTGGAAGCAACCGGCCGCCCCGCGCCCCGTACCCCGATCGGGACCTACCAAACGCGCACGCTGCACTGGCTAGCAGCAGCGGGATGTTGAGGTGCAGGTTGGGGTCGTTCACCATCTTTGGCAGCTCGATGTAGATGAAGGGCAGGAACAGGAAGACAAAGCAGCAGGGGGCAATGTGGTAGAGCGTCGAGACGGGGTTCATCTTGATGCCGCGCTTTTGGAGCAGGATCTGCACCAGCGTCAGCCGCACGGACTCGGTGGCGATGGAGCCGACCTGCAGGAGCACTCCCACCACCACGAAGTGGATCTCGCCTGCGGGTTGCGGGTCAGGCGGGTTGCGGGTCGGATCGGCGGGACAAGCGGGGTGCGGGCATCTGGGTCGGTGTGGAAATGGGAGGGGTATGGCAGGAGGTGGAATGAAGCAGGCCTGGTGATGGTTCACTTCGTAGCACTAGGTGTGTGGAGGGACTGGTGGAGTGCAGCAAGGGCGGTCCTTGAGTTGAGGATCGCGAGGAGTTTACGGATACATATGCCTTTACGGTTGCACGACCCATGGGTCGGGCCTAACTTTGCCTTGGTGCGCAGGTTAATCATGGCCACCCTTCCGAAGTGTCGTGTGCGCATAGTGTGCAACTTGTTTAGAGCGAGAAGGACATACGAGCCCACGAGCGAGCACGTTAAGCGCAGGGTACACGGTGCAACGGGCGGGTGGCGGCCGATCCAGCATGCCTTTGTGCCACACATCGCTACCCCAACAGCGACTACGGGTATATTTCCTGGATGCGCAGGATTCTGCCTGCCTGAATAGGCTGAGATTTGTACCCGTCAGTCTGGTGGCAGCAGTTGGGAGTGGCAACCCCAACCCAACTGGATATTTTGCTTCCCGCAGGGCTTCCCAAAGCCCTTTCCGTGCAACCCGAAGGCATAAGGAAACAGGTTGGCTGGTATTGTCGGCGCCGAAGCTCACCGTAAGAAGCAATGGCGATACCCGTGCCCACCACAAGCATATTCAGCGCGGCTTTCGGGGTAAATTTCTCCGTGGCGAAGAAAACTCCCACGATGAAGACAACCATGGGCATGGATGCCTGCAGATGGGCAAGCGTTGCTGAAAGAAAGAGTCGAACATCAAGAGTAACAGCCGTGGGTTACCTTGAGCATTTGTATGAAGGAGACGCTCAGGTATAGGTACGCAGCGTTGCCGAGCCATAGAGTTCCCGCAAACAGCAGGCCAATAGGTAGGATGCAGCTGCAGCGATTGAACGAGTCAGTAAGCTGACGGCTGAGCATCGAGGCGAGGCCGTTGCAGCACCCACCTCAAGTACGTGTCCGCAGTGATGCTCACTGCCTCAACAAAGCCCAGCTTTACCAATAGAAACGCCAGGACGGAGCAAAAGAGCATATGGGTACAAGTCAAGGCCACCGGATAGGGGAAGCCCGACATTGACAATACGTATTTGTTGATCATGATGACGGCTGCGCTCAACCCAATCCATAGGAACATGTAGCTGCATGATCAAGAGCGCGCAGGGGGGAGCGACCGTTGCGTCGATGCAAGTCGGTGCTACACCGGGGTGATCCGGCGTGCCTGGTTCCGATCGCGGCAGTGCTAACAAACAACACTAACCCATAGGTAACCAACAGCTGAAGGGCGAGCCCTTTCGGGACTGGTTTGTCTTCGGCCATCTGTCCTAAAGCCGATTAGGCGAAGAAGAGGGGAAGGGAAGATGACTGCTTAGCGGCTACAACGTGTAGAGTTCATCTGTTACCTACTGTAAATTGGAAGTCTACTCTAGTATACACGGATTATGACTTTGCACGGCGTTGTACCCGTCGGCATGCAATCGGCATGGATCATATGTTACTCAGGAACTCTCAAGTCAATCACGCTTTCTTCTATTTGCACGGGCTTTTACGGCCTGTTGTATCACTGCGGTGCCCTGTCGTGTCGGGGTTCACACTCTCGAGTCTCGACCATCGTGTCAGCCTTCAACGCCTGTCCTGATTGACAAAGTGGTGATAAGTGTAGTCCGTAGGTTTAGAACCTTTCTCTCCGAGTGACGCCGCTTCAATCATCTTTCCCTTACAACTTAACAGTGGCTGCCGGCTTTATTAGGCAGCGAATTTACAGCCAGGATGTTGAGACGGCTGCCACGCTTGCTGCGCCTTGGCAGCGGCGGGGCGGCAGCTCCGGAAGCGGGCTGTCGGCGTGCGATGCAGACGGAGGCCAAGGGTGCCCAGAGTGTCTTGGACGAGGTTGCACAAGCGCGTCTCAGGCGGATAAAAAGTCAGCTTGAGGCCACGGGAGAGCTCCCGGTTGAAGCGCCCAGGGGCGCAGGCTGGCAAGCGGTGCGCTATGTATGGAACGCACTGCTGCTTGGCACAGCAAGCGCTGGCGCGGCTGCCACGTACTATACGTACGCGTATACGAGCCAGGAGCTTACCGACGTCGTCAAACGCACTCGAGCGGACAGCAAGGACCAGCCGCTGTCGACGGCGTGGTGCGATGCGATGGAGCGGTACCTGAACTTTCGGAAGGATATGGAGGCCCGCATCAAAGAATTTACCGACCCCGCCACCGACAAACTGCTACCCGACCTACACCCCCAGCTGCGCGGCAACGTGATCACCCTGGTGCTGGACCTGGACGAGCTGCTGGTGTTCAAGGAGTGGACGCGCCAAAAGGGCTGGTCAATATACAAACGCCCGGGAGTGCAGGAGTTCCTGCTGGACCTGGGGCAGTACTTTGAAATAGTCATCTACACGGACGAGCCCGCCACATACACGGATCCAATCCTCAATAAGCTGGATCCGCACCGCGTCGTACCGTTCCGGTTGTACCGCACCGACACGCAGTACAAGGACGGCAGGCATGTGCGCGACCTGTCCAAGCTTAATCGCGACCTGGACCACGTGCTGATGATCTCGGCAAAGCCTGAGGTGGGCCGGGGTTGGTTGGTGTTGGGGTGTGGGCAAGTACTGCGCAGCGGGCGCCTCTGGCGCCTCTCATAAGCTGCTCAGTGTGCACAACTGTAAACTCTCCCTGGCCTGATTTGAGGCCACCTAGCTTCCCACGGAGCCCAGGGAATTGCGTCAGGCTGGCTACTTTGGGCGTGTTGTTATGCAACCGGTTCTTGACAGATCAGCGTGTTGCAGCCATGTACTGGACTCGCCGCTCCACTGCACGCCATTGTGTCGCAACACTAAGTGCGCACATCTCCGGACACTGACCACTTTGCGCAGGCCTGGGAGTTCCAGCCTGAGAACACGTTGAAGCTGAAGGCGTGGAAGGGCGAGCCGGGCGACACCGGCCTCATCGATTTGATACCCTTCCTCCAGTTCCTGGCCATGCGGAAAATAAGCGACGTGCGCGACGTGGTGAAGTCGTACGACGGCGTTCAGGACATTCCGACAGCCTTCAAGGCGCGGCTGCAGGAGGCGACTGCGCACCAGAAGCAGGCGAAGCGCGGCTTCCTCGTGGCGCCCCGGTAGCGGCTGCCCCAGTTTAAATAAGGCCGGCACAGCGAATGTGCTCGTGGTGTGTCCAGGTGTTTCGGTTGGCGCACGCGTTTCGGTTGGGGTTGATCATGCGGTTTAGGAGAGGAGGGTGCGCACGCTGCAGGTGTTTTCCCCATGTGCCGATGCACAGCGCGTGCTACCGGCAGCTCAGCGCGGACCGCAGGCGGTTGTGGAAGACGGTTGGCTGGCGGTGACGATCAAGGGGATGACGGCAGGGTGGCCGGCGGTGCTCGTGTTGATGGGGGCGGGGGGCTGCTGCGCAAGAGCCATTAAGCTAGTACGACTGCATATGCCCCTTGACGTGTGAGGGCTGGCAATGGGTGGCCGGGAAGGCAGATCAGGGTATTCATTGCGACGGCTAGGACTCGGCGGCTTGGTTGTGCTCTCACGCAGGATGTGCAAACGCCAGGGGCGCGAAACGCGCCTGCGTCGGTGTGCTGTAGGTATCTAGCAGCGGTGCGCTGCGTGTTGAACGGCGGACCTCGCGGCTTAGGGCTGCCGGACTATAATCGTGTTCCATAGGCATGTCCGCACGCTGCGTTTTGCGACAGGAACGTAGCCGGGATGGGATGCCAGCCCATTGGTGCCAGTCTTACGGGCTGGTGGATGAGGGCTCTGTCGGTCTGCCTTCGAGACGCGTTGTGCGCTGCATGAGCGTGCATGGATGGATGAATGGACGTTGGATACACGTGTATTGATGGTAGACGTGGCAACGAGGCGAGTTGCGACACATCCGCGGCTGGGGCCAACCAGCCCATGTGGACTTCTGTACGTTGCGAGTCCGCGGTTCGCAACTAGTGCACCGCACCACAGACAAGTAACGGAGAACCCATTCGTCTACGAGCTACAACTCAGTAATCCACGGAAGCCGTGCCCATGCCATGATCGGCATTCACCCTCCTGTCCTGCACGAAGCCTTCAAGCATGCTGCTGTAACGTTGCAGGGTGCCGCGCGTCCCTTTGCCTCCTACCAGCCTGGCCGTGCAGGGTCACTCGAGCAGCCGGCCGCAGAAGTAGGACCAGTCCTGAACCGTCCCACCCTTCACGCACGCGCGTCACTAGTGCGGTCAAGTCCACGCTCCTGGCAAGGGCCCCCACGTCCTTATTGCGAACCAACCGGCCGAGCTGCCACATCGCGCGCTATCATTCGTGGCTGCACGCGGGTAAGCACCCCTGGGCGCGCACGAGGAAAGTGTTTGTCCACCGCCGCAACAGGCCGCGTGCTCGGATACACAACCAGCCCAAGAGGTACCCTGAGCAACGTAAGCCAGCGCTCCGTCCCGCTGTCTGCCCACACGGCCACACTCAGAGGGGGCCCGACCACGTGATTCGCCTTGCTGTTGTTCAACAGACAAAGAATTTTGATATAACATAATACACACCCCTCGTGCAGCCCTGCCGTACCGTCACATCGCTGCACGCCTGCCATTCCCAGGCCGCGCAGCGGCTCCCCCCCGCCGCACCTTCACCGTCTCCTTCCCTCCCCCGCACACGCACTCCCTTCCCACACTGCGCCCTCCCGGGCCCCCGCCCCCACGCGCATCCTCACCCCTCACTCCGCCGCCCCTACATCCCCTGACGCGCCCGCTGCCAAGGACTGCGTCGAGGCGGAAATGTCCGTCGCCTTGAAGAACTCATCCTCCAGCTGCCTCAGCTGCTCCTCCGTCACCCGATCCGCCACCTCATCCTTACGCGCCATCTCCTTGCGCGCCTTCACCTTCGCCTCCTTGATGGCCTTTTCGAGGTTCTTCTCCCGCGTCTGCTCGCGCTCGAACATGGCGCTGATGCTGGACTTCTCCGACGGCGCCGCCTCCGACAGGCCCTGGCTGAGGTGCAGGATGGAGGTGCAGCCGTCGCTGGTGCCCACGGCCACCGTGCCGCCCGACTCCTGCACCGCGAACGCCGTGAGGGGCAGGTCCGACACCTGCACCGTGAGCGTCGGCTCGTTGTGCTTGTAGTACAGGTCCCACACGTCCAGCGCGCCGTCCATCTTGATGGTGAAGAACACGCCGGGGCGCGAGGGCGACCAGGTGCCGCCGGTGAGGTACGTGGGGTGGTACTTGGTGGTCAGGATGGGCGTCTTGACGGCCGTGTCCTCGACCCACACGCGCGCAGTCCAGTCGCCGATGCTCAGGAAGTACTTGCTGTTGAAGGGGTTGCGGCGCAGGCCGTAGATGGGCCCGTGGTGGCCGCTGAGCACGTACTTGACGCGGTCCACGGGGTTCTTGGCCTTGCGGTTGCAGGAGAAAATCTGGCCCTGCTCCGTGCCCACCATGAAGTTGGTGGGGCCGGCGTTGGTGTCGTACTCGAGTACGACGCCGCCCACCATGGTCTCGCTGTTCTTCTCCTTGAGCGGCATGCTCTCCACCGACTCGTTGAGCTTGCGGATGTCCCACCAGTACACCATGCCGTCGGTGGACACCGTCATGCACTCGGTGCCGGTCTTGGACTGCAGCCACGCGAAGTCGTAGATGGGGTCGCGGTGGCTGATGTCGATGGGCGTCGCCTCCACGGGTCCGTTGCCCTTCCGTACGTCGAAGTACGCCATCTGGCCGTTGTACTGGCCGGCGCCAACGAGGTTGTTGTCCTTCATGTTGAATTTCGTGCAGCAGATCTGGCTGTTGGGCACCATCTCGTACTCGGGCGTGTTGGGGTTGTTCACGTCCCAGATGTAGCTCGACAGCGGCATGCCCGCGGGTTGCTGTTGGAACTGCAGGATGGAGTACGCGATGACGACTTTGGGGACGGAGCCGTCCGGGTGCCAGTTGACGTAGGAGGCGCTGCGCTTGATGCTGCTGGGGTCCTTGAACACGGTGACCGTCTTGACGTGTGGTGCCTCCGAGGTGTGGTCGATGCTCACATTGGTGAAGTACTCCTGGTAGATGTCGACGGCGTTGTTCTGCTTGATGAGGTCCTCGACTGAGACTCCCAGCTGCACGACGGTCTTTATGTAGTCCTCGTCCTTCTCCACCTTTTTGCGGTAGCGGATCGTGTGCTCCGCTTCCGCGTAGTCCACGTCCTTGGGCCACCCGCCCTCAACATGGCTCATCGCCTTGTTGACCAGGATGACGGCATTGGTGTTCGCCTCATGCTCCGACATCTCCGGCACGCACTGCGTCACAGTCGTGACCGGATTGCGCGGGATGTATTCCCGCCCATGATCCTCATTTGGCCGGATGTCGGCAAGCATCTCGCTGCCCTCGTCTGTAAACTTGGGCCATCGTCCAAACTGTTTGCGCAGCTTTATATACTGGTGGTAGATCTCCATGCTGGCGCTGGCGTGGCACCACTGCTAACTGCTGGGATTGGTTACGGCGAAACACACCCTGGCGTCAGGTGGGTATGTGTGGGGAGGAGCAGGGAGCAACACGGCCGCGCCCTCCTGTGCGCGCTTTGTACGCAACAACATATGCCTATACACCGGTTGACATCGACACGCTTGGCCGTATGCACTAATAAGCGATAAAGGCCGTGCTTCGTAACACACATGGCGCCCGCGAGTCCCAGCCTGACACGAAACGGATGCCCAACCAGTTTAGCCAGGCATAATATGTATGAATGCGTTCGATAAAGTGGCATTCATGCAGAGAGCTCCGTGCGAACGCGCATGACGGCCTTTCCATGACCCACCAGTCGCAGCTGTCAGCACCGCTAATGCAGCTCCACGAATTTGCCGCTATAACCTCTGCTACTACGTGGGACCATCCATTACGGCACTGATAAGGGGAACCTTGTGTTCAAAGGCCGAAAGTCTTATATTGTGTCAAAAAGCGAGTCGGGAGTGACTGGGGGAACCGAATAATGCATCCAATATTACTGCATCACGTTATTACAGGAAGGTTAGAGATAGAGGAGTATAGGAGCTGCATACAAAGCTTTCCACGGTTGCCGTACAGCGACGGATTTCCTGAAACACATCCTGCTACTCCCCGAGAATAATGGTATCTTCATTTACATGCGATCAGGAGCATCTCACGGCTTCTTGCTTGTGTGGTCAGCTTGCCGCCGCTTACATATGTTGCTCAATTGTGAGAATTGGCTTGGCAGGTATAATCCTACAATATTTTTGGTAAACAGGATACAAAATAGGTAGCAACGTTCTCATTTATTAAAGGATGGAGCGTGAAAGGGAGCGAGGACGGGGCGGCGGGAGACCTGGACCAGCGCCCAGCCAGCTGCTGGATAAGGTAAACTACATAACGATAATGTCCTTCAAGTTAATAATAGTGGCCTCAGACTTTGCGTCCAACCCCCCTGAACCCGAGCGATCGAACGGCTTGGCGTACAGCGCCGCACTGCTGGCGGTCACCCGCATGTGCATCGACCTTGATTTCCCTGCATGGAAGGGGTACAGCGTGGCCGCCTGACAATTAGCGATGGGCATGTGTGGGCGTGCTCTGTGGTGTGGTTCCCCCGCAGGTCAGACAGCTGCGCTCAAAGATAGCGCAGGACACGTACGATGTCACCGGGTGGGACCAGGCACTGGAGGAGCTGAAGTCGCTGCAGCTCTCTGACGAAACACGGCCCATCTACGAGGAGTTGGTGGCGGCGTTCCCCACGAAGGTGCGTAACAGGGGTGGTACCTTCCCCCACAACCCCCTTCACCCGTACTGGCGACCCACCGAGGGCTGGACGGAGGTGGACAGGCACCAGCTGTTGGTGCCCTATGTGGGAGGCGTTGACCAACGAAGGCTAGCTGCAAGCTGTGTCTCTCTATGCCTTACATTGCTCGTGGAGAGCCGGGGGGGCGGGGTCATAGCGGGTCTACGGCGGGAGCTGGCACCTGCTGTCGGTCCCTCCGCGACGTGTGCAGCAGGCGAGGCAGCGGGAGGGCGCTGTCCGTCTCTCGGTCTGGCAGCGTCCACCAGCCCCCCTGGGCCACCAGTGGCATGGATGCGCGGCCCACCCGTCTCCTGGGTGTATGAGCCGGGTTCTTGCGTCGTACAAGCGTACACTGGACCCATGTTCCCTCCCCCCATCTTGCACTCGCATCCGGGTGGCGGGTACCGGGTGCCGCAACCCGGCAGTAGCCCACACCGGGTTGCGGCACCTGGGGCTGGGATGCTAGTGTGGTGTGGGGTGGGGTGCGCTGTGTGGGGTGTGGGGGTGCGCTGTGTGGGTGGGGCGCCTCACCCCACACGAAGGGGTGCCCGTTGCGTCCGGGGCCGCTGCCAGCCGGAGACAGACGCCCCAGGAGGGCCCTACGAGCAGCAGCCGCCCTGGGGCAGCGCAGCAGGGCAGCCACCTCCATGACTGCTATCGGCTCTAGCTCCTCTTGGCGAGCATGGGGCCGCGGCGGGAGCCAGTCCGCAGTGCGGACTGCCGGATGGTCGGGGCGGTGGTGGGGCGGGTGCTGGTGCGGGTGGTGGGACTCCCGCGGGTCCCTGACGGGCAGGGTGGCTTCCTCCACCCGGCATCCAGCTACGGCCCACCTACCGCTCCTCAGCCGGGCTGGCGCTCGTGCGGGGGGGGGAGACCGGTGGTGGAGCTGCTGACGTGGCTGGGGCTGCTGATGTGGCTGGGGCTGCTGACGTGGCTGGGGCTGCTGACGTGGCTGGGGCTGCTGACGTGGCTGGGGCTGCTGACGTGGCTGGGGCTGCTGACGTGGCTGGGGCTGCTGACGTGGCTGGGGCTGCTGATGTGGCTGGGGCTGCTGACGTGGCTGGGGCTGCTGACGTGGCTGGGGCTGCTGACGTGGCTGGGGCTGCTGACGTGGCTGGGGCTGCTGACGTGGCTGGGGCTGCTGATGTGGCTGGGGCTGCTGACGTGGCTGGGGCTGCTGACGTGGCTGGGGCTGCTGACGTGGCTGGGGCTGCTGACGTGGCTGGGGCTGCTGACGTGGCTGGGGCTGCTGATGTGGCTGGGGCTGCTGACGTGGCTGGGGCTGCTGACGTGGCTGGGGCTGGGACGGAAGAGGCGCTGTGCCCGGCTGCAGTGCTGGTGACGCACGCGCTGTGCGACGGCGGCTTGTGTGTTGGTGTGTGCGCCTGGAGGGCGGGCACACGTGCGGCGACGGTTGGGCGGGAGGCAGTCGGGGCGGGTTGGAGCGGCACTCACGGTAGCGGGTGCGCAGCTGAGGGTAGACTCCGCCTCCCCGCAGCCTGCTGCCGGTTGGCTGAGGAGCTGGTCGAGATCCGTTTCCTCCCCTCCCACCACGCGGTGTGGTGGTGGCGGCACCCCCGGGTACCGAGGTGCGGCCGACTCAGCTGGACTTAGCACGACTTGCCTCATCTTGCTGGTGCCCCGCCAGGCGGATGTGTGGTGCAAGTACGCTGAGCTGGAGCTGGCGGCCGGGAACATGGACGGGCTGAAGAACATCTTCCAGCGCTGCCTCATGGCGGTGCCCTCCCTGGAGCTGTGGTCGCTGTACATGAAGTTCATCCGCCGCTCCAACAAGAGTGAGCGGGAGGGCGGGGCGAGGCGGGGCGAGGCGACGGGGGGCGCGGGGCGGGAGCGAAGACGGGGGCGGGGGCGGCAACGGGGCGAGGAGACGGGGGCGGCGACGGGGCCCAAGACGGGGGGGGGGGCGGGTTGAGTTGTATGCGGTACGGAAGGGGAGCAAGTGGCATGACGAGGTGATGGGGGGATCTTGTATCCGCTCAGCCCTCAGCAGTCACTGCCCTCTGTCCTCAGCCCGATCTCTGTCCTCAGCCCAATCCCTGCCTTCATCCCTGTCGCTGTCGCCGGCTGGCTCCCGAGCAGGCAAGGGAGCTGAGGGCGCTGTGGAGGTGCGCAACGCCCTGGACTTCACCCTCGATGCCGCCGGGCAGGACATCAACTCGGGGCCCTTCTGGCAGGACAGCATACAGCACCTGCAGCAAGCCAAGCCGGGGACGCCGGAGTTCACAGCGCTCTTTCCGCAGGTGGGGAGGGGGGCAGCGGGGGTCGCAGGGGTTGATGGAGGGGGTGGCTGGGCTGGTTCATAGGGAACCGGGGGGCTGATGCATAGAGCGCAAAAATGCCCCTAGGCGGTGTAGGGCGGATTACACTCGGGAAGGAGACGTTTGGGGGGCGGGGGAAAGCCTCTGGCAAGGAGGGGTAGAAGGGAGGGAGGCAGGCGTTAAGGGCGATGGGGTATCGGGTTCGTCGCGTACACGGGTCTTCCTTGCAACCCATCCCCGCTCCGCTTCTTTCCTATAACCCCCCTCCCTCCGCTGCGTCCTGCCTCAGACCCTGGCTGGCCAGGAGGACCAGGCGCGCATGACTGCGGTGCGGCGGGTGTACCAGCGGGCCGTGACGGTGCCGCACAACCACCTGGACGGGCTGTGGCGGGACTACCAGCGGTTCGAAAACGAGGGGCCCAGCAAGCAGTTCGCAAAGAAGGTGAGGGGGGAAGGAAAGTGCAGGCGGGGACAGGGAGGGGGTGACAGGAAACCCGCGTGTGGCGGCACGGAAGAGTAAAACAGGGGGACAGGCAGGAGGGGGGCTGCTAGGGTGGGGTAGCCACGTGTGTATATTGGTCGTCTGTCACCCACCTAATTGTGTCGGTTGACCTATCTGCTAGGTGGTGCGGACCACCGCCCGGCAGCAGCACTCGCACCGTGAGGCGCCCTCCTCCTGCCGACCGCCCCCCCCCCCCGCGTCTTTTCTGGCATCCACGGGTCCCCCTCGAACCCCCCCCGCGTCCACCTCACCCTCCGCTGCTCAGGTGCTAGACGAGTGGTCGCCCAAGTACCAGGCGGCGAAGGCGGTGTACCGGGAGCGCAGGAAGCGGGCGTCGGTGAGGCGGAGGCGGGCAGGGGGGGCTGGCTTGCTGGGGCTGGGGGGTCGTGACGACGCAGTACCCAGTCACGACTGGGGCGCTGAGGGCAGGTCTCGGAGCCGCTCACCCTCTCAGCTGCCGGTCCTTCGTCCTCCACTTGCGGCGCTCTTTGCACATTCCCGTCCGCTTAGTCGGGTGCAGACCCCAGCACCCCATCCCGCTCCGCCCTCCCAGGGACTGCTCACGCCTCACGCCTCACCTCCCCGCCCCCTCGCCCCAGGTGCTGAGCTACGCGCTGTGGCCGCTGCCGCCCGGCAAGGGGGGCATGCTGCAGGAGCAGCAGGCGCAGCTCTGGCGCGAGTACCTGACGTACGAGCGCACGAACCCGCAGGTACGCACGGACGGGCGAGGGGATGGAGGCGCAGGGCCCATCTGCGCGACGCGCCGTAGAACGGCTCTCGCAAATCCGCGCCTTGGCATCGATGGGGCTAGCGAAGCGAAGCGGGCAGTCGGGGCGTCGGGGCCGGAACGCGAAGGGGTGACGTCGCGCACCGGAGGCACCCGTGTAAGGGGCCTGCAAGCCGCCGCCCCCCATCCGTCCATACCGCGTCATCCGCTTGAGACACACAAACACACACCCCATGCCAGTCCGGCTTGACTGTTGTCCCTGCAGCTCCGCAGCCTAGCAGTGCTTCAACACACGCGTGCCCTCTTCCGCCTTTCAGGGCCTTGAACCCCCGGTGCTGCAGTCCCGTGTGGCTCTGGCCTTCGACCAGGCCCTCATCTGCTTCCTGCACTTTCCGGAGGTGGGTGGCTGGGCGTTTGGGGGCTGGGTGATGTGGGGGCTAGGCGGTTGGGGGCTGGGCGGTTGGGGGCTGGGCGGTTGGGGGCTGGGTGATGTGGTGCACGCTAGCCGCCCTGGGAGGGTTAGGGCGGAGCAAGCAGTCGCGGCCCTGCAGGTCTGGTGCTGAGGGGAGGAGGCGCGCGACGGTCAGGGCGCCGGGGAGTGGTTGGGTTGGGGCAAAGTGCCCTCCCTGGAGTGCCGGGGCGGCGGTAGAGCGGTGCGGCGGTCGGCACCTCCCGAGCTGAGGCTCAGAAGGCCCCTTTGGGGGCCCAGCCCCTGGCCCCATCCCGACCCCTCCGGCTCCGAAACCCGAAACCCGTCGCTCGAAATTGGTCTGCCCCCTGCCTCCCCGCCCCGCAGTTCTGGCTGGACTACGCGGACTGGCACGCCTCCTGCGGCCGCTTCGACGAGGCCGCCGCCACCCTCAGCAAGGCGCAGGCGGCGCTGCCCCAGTGCCTGCAGCTGCGCATGCTGGCGGCCGACCTGCACGAGCGCACCGGGCACCCGGAGCAGGCGGTGGCCATCTACGAGGGGCTGGCCATCAACCTGGAGCAGCAGCAGGCGGTGACCCGCGGGTCGCTGCCGGCGGCGGAGGCCGGACCGCTGCTGCCCATGAGCGCGGAGCAGGGCGAGCTGGTGTGGGTGCAGTACATGCAGCTGCTGCGGAGAGTGGAGGGCGACTTCCACAGCAGAAAGGTGCCGAGTGGTGTGGAGAGGGGGGAGGGATGCAAAAAAGGGGGGAGAGTGACGAGTGGTGTGGAGAGGGGGAAGGTAAACGCAAAAAGGGGGGAAGAGGTGGCGAGCGTGGATTCGCGGATTCTCTTATCAAACCCCCTGCCTGCCTGCCTGCCTGCCTGCCGCAGCTCTTCCTGCGGGCTCGCAAGTGGCAGCAGGGCCTCGCCCCGGGGGACTACGGCTGCTGGCGGCTGTACGCCGACGCGGCGATGCTCGAGTGGCGCCGAGGTCGCGACGCGGCGGCCGCGCGCAACATCTTCGAAAAGGGACTCGAAGACCCACGGGTCTTCCGGGAGCCGCAGTACGCGATGACGTACCTGGACGTGCTGTGCGGTAGGTCGGAGGGAGGGGGGTAATCGTCGCCCTTGCCCTTGACCCCCCAGGGATCAAACGCATGGCCCTCATCCCCCCACGGGCCGCACCGGTATCTCACCGGTCTCCCCGGGCACTCCCCCGGGCACCGCCCCATCCCAATCCTCTCAATCACCTTACCCCACCTCACCTCACCTCACACCCCACCTCACCCCACCTCACCTCACCTCACCTCACCTTTCCTAACCTACCCTAACCTCCTAACCTCCTAACCTCACCTCGTCTCACCTCACCTCAGGTCTGGGCGACGTGGACAACGCCCGCGCCCTGCTGGCCAGGGTGCTGGCGGACGAGGCCAACGCTCGCTGCGTGGCGCTGTGGCAGCGATACATCGCGTTCGAGGGAATGGTGCGTCGAGGCGGGCGGGGGTCTCCGGGGGGGGGCTTGAGAGGGCGCGGCTGCGAGGGAGGGGTTTCGGAGCGAGTAGGGCTGCATCGGGCGGTGGAGGAGGTTCCTGTTAGAGCGTGGCGAAGGCAAGTCTGTGAGGACGTGGGAGGGGCTGTCGAGTGGAGCTGGGGGCGACACCACCGGCTCCGTGACTGTGGGATACGGTCAGGCAGGCTGCCCCCCCCCTGGACCTGTTTCCCTTACAAACCTCCCTGGACCGGCTTTCCTCACAAGCCTCCCTGGACCGCGCGCTCCAGGCCGGCGACATGTCTGCGGTGTTGGAGGTGGAGCGTCAGGCGCTGGCGGCGCTCAAGACGGAGGACGCGGAACAGTTGAGGGCGGCGCTGCCGCTCATACGGTGCGTGGGCGGGTGGGTGGGTGGGTGCAGCACTCGATCACTGAGCCCTCCGGAATTATCATATTCCTTTCCTCACGGCTCATTAACTCACATGTGCACACGTGTGCACACACACCGCTCGGCGCCTCGCTGCTCAGCGGCAAGTTAACATCAGCACTGCTGCCGGCTGCTCAGCTGCACTCAAGACGCCGCACGTGCGCCGTACTCCCTCCCTGGCGCCCCCCCAGGAGAGACTACACGCTCCTCCGGGCGCCTATTGACCTCCGTCGCATCCTGGGACTGCCGGCAGGACCCAGCGACGCCGCCGGAGGCGGTGGCGGCGGCGCCGCTGCTGGCGGGCCGCCCGGCTCCTCCCTCCGGCCTCCCTCCGCCTACACCAACCCAGGGGGGGCAGCCAACCAGGAGCCTCAGCCGCTCAAGCAGCTGCCAGCGCAGCTGGGCCTCTTCATCAACTCGTTGCCGCCCCCGCAGGTCAGCGCTGCCGCTTGCATGCCGCGCCTCCGCTGCAATCATGTCTTCCTGAGCTCACTGCTGTTTGCTTGCTGGTTGAATCCAGGAAGGGGCCGGGCTGCGACTCGTCGCGGTGTTTCGCCCGTGTTGTTGTTGTCGCTGTTGTGTTGTTGTTGTTGTCCTGGCGACTTCCCGGCGCAGTTCCACAACCAAACCCTACCCCCCCCCTCCCGCACCCCTCCCCAGGCAGTGGAGGGTATCGTACCCGACGTGGACCAGGTCATCGAGGCGCTCCTCACAATGGACCTCACGGCGGGGACCGTGCTGCAGGTGAGCGGCTGGGGGGGGGTCGAGGAAGACCCGTGGATGCCCGAAAGAAACGTTTAGCGGCGCCTGGGCCGGGAGGGAGGGGCAGCACGGGAGGGAAGGGAAGGAGGGGTACTGGGTGCTAGGTGCCGGGCACAGCCATGGCGAGACCGTAGGCGTCGCTCGACCCACCGTCCTGGGGCCTCATTGCTTCATGCCCCTGGTCCCTCCCTGGTCCCTCCCCTCCCCTCGTGAAGTACGCAATCCCCGCACCCCCCCTCCTGTCACACCATGCCCGGCCCCCTCCCCCTCCCCCGCCCTCTCGTCCCCTCAGGTGTGTTTGGATCTGGAGTCGGGCAAGACCGTGTCGCAGATGGGGCAGCCCTCACCCCTGGACCAGCCGCCATACCCGCACCCACACATGCAGGATGGACCGCCTCACTTCGGCAGGTGCGTGGAGAGTGGGCTGGACTGTGCGGCCTCGGTCCAATTTTCGGTTCCTTTGTCCTATACACGATGTGTACACGTGTCTGCACGCCTGGACAAAGGCATGTTTTTATATGCCACTCGTTGCCAGCGTATCGGCCAACCTCCTTCCCCACGTGTTACCCCACGTGATGCAGGTCAGAACCCGGGGGGCCGCCGTACGGCGGGCCGCCGGGGCCTTACGGGTACGGGCAAGGATCTCCCGGGCCAGGTCCACGCGGCGGCGGTTACCCTCCCGGTCCGGGAGGGCCGGAACCGTTCGGCGACGGAGGGCCACCGGACGAGTACGGGAAACGGCGGTACCAGTACGGATACGACCCCAGTGAGTTTTGACACTCGTGTTTAGCCCGTGTCCGGGGGAGGGGCGACAGCAGAGGAGGGATATGATATGATGCTTGTGGCGGCGCAAAATAGGGGCAATGGCTGATGGCTGCTGCTGAGGGGCTTGGCGCCGGTTTCCCGCAACAGCCACTCAGCCAGGGAGGGCCGGCGCCGTACGGAGCGTACGGCAACCGTCTTTGTGTGCTGACGCATAGTGAGTGAGGAGGGCCTCCCGGGGGCCCCGCGGCCTGAGCCCTAAAACCCTGGTTCCCCCTACGGGCTGTGAACCCCCTTCGTCGTCCGCCCACCCACGTGTCTTCGCGTGTCTGCGCAGACGAAGGCGACGAGGACGACGGGTACGACAACGGGTACGGCGGCGGTCGGGACCTGTACCACCAGCGTCTTCGGCGGCGAATGGACCAGTGACAGCCGCAGCCACATTGCGCCGCGAGACTTTGACCTGACCTGGAGTGCTGATGCTGGGTGGGCAGCGACCTGTCGCTCCTGGCTAGGGCTACGCGACCCTTTCCATCTTCCTCCCACCATTCCTTGACGTAACACCGGCATATCAGCGGCGTACGCTTGCGGCACCGTGACTAACAGTTGACGGCTTCATGGGGTGAATTACTTGACTCGTTGGACGGTCTCCACAGGGCAATTTACGGTTTCGGCTGCACTTCGGACTGGTTGCAACATGCACATGGCATTGCCAGGCCACCAGCGCCCCGAGCGATGGAATGCACAAAGGGCGGCATCCCAGCGTGTGTTTTGGTGCGCTGCTGTGAAGGGTTGTGACGAGAGTGACGAGTTGAAAGCCGCGGAACGCGTGTAAAGGCCAAGGCGGCCTTGTAGTCGGGAACGGAACACGCCCCAGGCGGTGCTGCCGGTCGTGGCGGCAGTGGACCGGCTGGTGGCGCTCTTGGACCAATGCTTGTTGGCGACAAACAAGCACGCCAGGCAAGCCTGCGCCTACGGTATGCGGAAGAAGGAACCAGGGTGGCTGCTAAGTCAGAGGGTAACGACAGCTTTGCTTTCCTCGTGCCTCGGAAGCGGTAATCCGGTATCCGGGAGTGGTAAAGCGAGTATGCTTGCACAGGAACGCTCCAGGGCAGCTGATACAAGGAATCGCAAATGATGGCGGGTACTGGGAGGAAGGCAAAGGTTGAGCCCAGCAGCGATGCAGACCTTGGGCCGAATTCGAAGACAGCAACAGCCTGAGGCACGATGTGTGGGGACTGCGGTTGGCGTGTGAGCACTTCCATAGGCGAGAAGCAAGGACACTTCCGGTCCCAGCCGCCTCGGGGGTTCTGGTAGGGCCCGGCACGAAAGCACACGCTTTCCTGATGCAGTCCTCGGCCATGGATGGCATCAAAGGTGCATTCGGTTGCTTGCAAGGTTACTGTAATCACTACACGCGCCATCAAAGGTGTTTCCTAAGCACACGCCCCGAGCCCCTGCAACGGGATTGGTTACTGGAGCGCGCTCCCAGCAGTGAGCCGTGGATGGAACCTGACTCCTAATGGCACACAAGGCCCAGGGAGTAATGCAATCGCAGCTCCCAGCAACGAAGCGATCTCGCAACGGCTTCGCAAACAAAAGTTCGTGTAACAGGAAATCGCTCAACCAGAGATAGTCGATTGGTTTTAGTAGTTGCCACAGTGGGTTTAGCCTGTGGAGCTGCGCAGTCGCCTCGCTGACCATTCCGTCTTGGCGTGCATTGCGCAGTGCGGTGGTGCAGTCCCCCGGGGTGCACTGCCAGTGTACCAGGTCCCAGTGAATTGGGTGCAGTACCGGGTGAAGGGCTGTGCCCAGCGCGCATGAACGACCTACCAAGGGTATCGCGGGGGACAAGGGGTATCTAACACCGCGTCATGCATGCGTGCAACGCGGCAGCTCATTGTGGGCAGGCAGCAGGCGACCAACGGCTCAGTGGAGTGACACCCGCGCGAGGGATGCCGCACGCCACGTCTTATAACCGGGCAGACCGGTCATAAGCCTTGACGTACGGTGCCCTTTAGCCTCAGCCGGTTCGAATGAGCGATCTTTGGGACCTGCTGCCGATCAGGGGAGTACCCCTTGGGGTCGGAGTGTTGGCTGGGAGCGCCTGGATGCCATGGATTGCCTTCCTAGCTGCAGAGCGTGAGCCATTCGTCATTGGGGTAGGTAGCAGAGTCCGGTGGGATGGGTATGGAGGCGTAGTCATAGCACACAATTTATTGAATAGAAAGTTCGTCCCTGCCGTCGCGCCCAGAGCCCTCTGCTAGGTATTGATGGAACTTTGCCCCGTCCAGGCTGTAACACTGCCAGGGGGCAGTCATCTGTCAAGTGAGGCGTGCGCTAGCGTTGCACCGGGTGCTAGTAATGGGATAGGTACAGTCGAGTTTGTAACGGTTTAGCTGACAGGGTAAACTCGCGTCAGTGGTGCAGGACCGTCGCTACTCGTACGCGCAGTTGACTAACGCCGCTAGTTGGCCTCAAATGGCGCGATACAATCTAGCCGGATCGTATAGTTCGTTTTATGAAGTTGCACGGGGCTGGGCAACATGGCTTGGGTACCGGACCTTATCATGTGGCAGCATTAGGAGGTCACGGAGCTGCGAGGAGATTATTGTATTGCAGAAGGAACATTGCATCCGTATGGTGGCGTTGAGAAACACCGGGTGTTGACTGGCAAATATAATTATAAGCAAATGAAGCCATATGTAGCGAACGCTTAGCCACCGAAGCCGTAAAGAGTGCGGCCCTGGCGCTTGAGGGCGTATACCACGTCCATGGCAGTCACAGTCTTGCGACGAGCGTGCTCAGTGTAGGTGACCGAGTCGCGAATGACGTTCTCCAGGAAGGTCTTGAGCACGGTGCGAGTCTCCTCGTAGATGAGGCCGCTGATACGCTTTACACCACCACGACGAGCCAGACGGCGAATAGCCGGCTTCGTGATGCCCTGGATGTTATCGCGAAGCACCTTGCGGTGGCGCTTGGCACCGCCCTTGCCAAGGCCCTTGCCGCCCTTGCCGCGACCAGACATGTTGACAATGACTTGTGAATACCCTTAGAGTAAAAGAAAGGAGAACAGTTAGGACAAGAATGTAATGTGGCTACAATATATTATAATGGCGCAGGCAGCTTTTATATTCATAATTTGTCTTGGCTGTCACACCACTCACCGCGCCATTCGAGTCTCCGAGGTAACGGTCCGCCGTACAACTGTCTTTACCGCGCTACAAAATATGTTCCAGCCCCACCTGTCTGTAACAGCAACTACTCTCTTGGAACGTATTATTATCCTTTGCAAAATGGCCCGCACCAAGCAGACTGCCCGCAAGTCCACCGGCGGCAAGGCGCCCCGTAAGCAGCTGGCCACCAAGGCAGCTCGCAAGACCCCAGCCACCGGTGGCGTTAAGAAGCCCCATCGGTACCGGCCTGGCACAGGTGCGCTTTGAAATATAATTTCCGACTATGTTCCGCAATGTCCACCCAATTGTTCTCGTGCCTTCCGAACTAATTGCCATCTCCGCCCTTTGACACTTCCTACTATTTCCCCTTCCTGCCTTCGTAGTCAGGCATCCACATGCCGCCCCTACTAACCCTCAAAATGCCCATCCACGGCAGCATCACTGTTGATGTCGTCCTCTCCCATCTCGATCCATGTCTTAAATGTTTTTGGCATTCTCTGGATGGAGGACGAATGTCGAGTCTGGCTCAGCGCTCTTGACTCTCCTTCGTACCCATCTGGCATTACCAAGACTGGCCATCCGTCGAGCACCCCAATTGATGCCTGACGAAGCCCGCGTACTATGCGACCATAGGCACTTGCGTCTAAATACTCAGGTCCCGCTTTGTAAATTGTTCGCAGTATGCGGGCAGCGCGCTGCTGCGCCTCCTGGGGCGTTTTTCCTGGAACATCCACATAGCGGCTGAAAATTGGTACTGACTTCTGATCCGCAGCAGGAAGTTCGTGCCAAGCACGTAAGACCGACTCTGACACGAACCGGATGCAAAGATTGCAACAGTAACAGCCACCTTTATCGTGTGCGCGCTCCGAAATTCTGAAATAGTGCTGCGGGACATCCGTGCAGGCATTCACCATCCCAATAACGTAGCCTGCAGGCAATCAGCAATGGACACATGGACGGATTCAGCTTATCGCTTACACACATGCACTATGCGGGTGTGGCCTGGTCTCGTACATGCTAGCTAGAATATTCCTCACTGTCCATCCGCTTGAGAGGTTGAAAAATACAGCTTAGGGCCCAATGCTCTTGGCTGAACCCCTTCGCTTCCCCACGGTGCACGCCCGATTATCACACCACAAACCCCCCAAACTGCATCATGTGCGGTCACCCGCCGACCACCGGCAAACCGTACCGCATACACCTCGTGTAACTGTTTCGACAAACCTACCGAAACCGATAAACGGACCACTCTGCGCTCTTTCCGCAGGTATGTGTATCGCTGGATAAGAGCAACTTTCCGCACATCTCCACTCTTCCGCAGCAACGCCATGTAAGCAGTGAAGGTACTACGCATTTCCCTATACCGACTCACAGGGGTTACGTAAATATTTACCAACGCTTCCCGCAGGATCTTCTTCACTACTAGGTTCAACTCTGCACGCAGCGGCACAAGCCTCGGATGAGTCCTGATAACATGCTTCACACCCAGGGGAATATCTGGACTTCCGACATCCAAAATACGTTCAGTGGGTTCCCAATCCCGCCCTATAAACGCTGCATACCTCGCTTCCCACTCATCATCGTTGGTATCCCGACCCAGACCCAAACTAGCACCACAAATGTACGCATCCATTACTGCTGAGGCGTACACTTTCATAATTGTCTGTATCCCTGTACCTAACTGCCAACCACCCCAACGTGCAATTGCATTCACTGTGTCTTCCTGCAATTTTTGCCCCTGACTTTTGATAACATCCCGGATGCATGCTCGGGTAACACACCCACGGCGGTGCGCTGAATACGTACGTGCCGGACACCCCATACGCAACAAGACCTGACGTGTCCATTCCCCAAGCATGTTGACAGACACTGGCATGGTATCAATCCAATCCTCGGACCCCGAATCACATATCAAAAAGTAATCTAACGCTTCATCTTTCAGTCGCAATACGTCCCCATCTTTTACGATTTTGTGGCTCAGCGGGTCCCCACCCTCAAACAATCCGCGCATCACCATCAGACGGTATACCCAGTACGAAGGCCTTGTCTTCAGAAATCGCCATCCAGTCTCACGTGTGAAGTCGTACCGGTCACTGCTCATGCGAGGCCCAGAATAGAAGTCCACCTTCTCATCTCTCCACTTTAGCTCATGTATGCCTGGCACTAAATGCCGTTCTCCATTTACCATAACTGCGTACGCGCGCATGACGATGTCCTTCACCTTTAAACTCGTCACACTCCGCGGCCTTCGTCCCCCCATTACTGTTCCAATAGTCCACGCTACCCCCATACTGATGCCTAGCACAGACCCAGAGTCTACGTAAAAAGGCCCATTTCGAGCCTCCTCCATAGTAATGCCCATGACTTGCCTTACACCCACCCCGAACTCACGGCGAATCTGCACTTTCATCTTTTGAGTTTGAATTTTGTACGCAATACGTGGATCGGCTTCGAATTGCGTCATCTTCCTCGCACGAGTAAAGTGCATGAGTCCAGATTGTGCGACATTCGCAACCAAGTTATTGAACCTTACGTACGACGAGACTCTCTCCCGACCGCGAGCAAGAAACTTCAGCCAGTCGTCGACGGTTGGCGGCCAAGTCATGTCCTCCAAACTTGGCTCACAACCCTCCCCGTACACAATCTCCAGGAACATGTTCCAATCCCTACGGCGAGAAGCGCTATGCTTTTCTGTAGCTGCATGGAACATGTTTGCCAAGTTTCCTATCGGATCCCATTCCCTACCCTCCCTGCCATAAAAATGCTCCACTTCATCCGTTTCAAGTTGCTCCAGTAACCGGTTTCCAACATCCCACTCCAACCGACGGTTTGCATCGTGCGCATATTCTGCAGGTAGCTCTTCGCACTCACTGTCTTTTTCCGCATCCCCGCCATCTATGTCCTCGTCGTCGTTGATATCTTCAGCATCACCGTATGCACCGCCCTTGCCCTTCGATGTGCCTGTGAAGACGCAAAGAACCATTGTTAGCATACGCATGCGACAACAAACAGTCCTCTTGTAAACCATCGGAATCTTCGCGCATCAGATTGTTATTAAGCACGTCACATCACCAAGCCCCTCTTTTATGTGCTTGTACAACTCAAACGCCGGAAATCCCATACCAATTAGCACCTCTGTTTAGCACCTCCCTTACAACCGCCGTCACAGACTACCTCAACCCCTCAATACAACCACCCAGAACTTCCCATGCACGTTCTTGTACCTGGTGTGTCCCGGCGGGCTGGCAGCGCGGATCCAGGCGCTGGCACCTCACATGTAAACACCACGGAATCCTGACTGCCGATCAGGATTCCTTCAGAGGCTTCTTCATCGCCTGCGGTGTGCACATCACATGCACTCTCGTCAAACCTAGCACACATTACACAAATACCCCGCCGTCCTATGCCCCCTCAAGCGGCATGACATCTACCCACGTACACCAAAAGCATTTATCGTTCGATCCAACGGGTACAACCCGATCGTCTCATCCCACAAGCTCACCTGACCGAGCAACTTTGCGACGACGATGCCCACGAGCCTTCTTTTGCTGCCTGCGTGCTGCGCGTTCCTTTTCCCGAATGTGAATCCCCGCCACAACGCCATCGTCGCTGCTGATGTCCGTCTCGGTTTCCGAGCTGACCTCTGCCGCGATACCTGAGCCGGTCACAGGCTTCTCGATACCTGTAGGGAACGTGGTGGCAAACACGCGTTATGCATCCTGTATATACCTCCCCCCATCCTCCCACGCTCGCACACATGTCAGCCAGCTTCCTGACCGTCGGCACATGTTCTGCCGCCTGCCTGGCAATCTCGGCACCTTACAACGCCCTCTACTTTGCCATATGCCCCTCCCCCCAACACAGCCCTGCCTGTATCGCAACTATATCCCAATGGGTTCACAAGACCGACCTTGCTTCCAAGCATTCTCCTTACTAATCCTGCATTTTATCACTACGGCTCTTAATCGCTTTCCGTGCACTCCGTGTGATTCCATCAAAACTCTTACGTGTGACCTTCCATTTATATCGACACTTACCGGTGCTCAAACGCTGGCCGCCCCGGTCAACAGCCTTGACGCCCGCACGTCCATCGCCTGGCCGACTCCTTCCAGTTGCGCCGCCAGTTGACAGATTCTGACGCAGCCTCTTAAACTGCCTCAGGGGTGGGTCCTCCCGGGTGTAGCCCTCCGCCATCTCCACGTCGCTGTCACCAGGGTCGTCCTCCGGAAGAGGCGAGTAGCGGTTCGACTGCATCACATCTGGACACATACAAAACACATTGCAGCATAAAAGTCGGAACATCTTTCCCCCAAAACGAAGCTGCGGCAAGGGTCCCAACCCCCCAACGTGACCTCTGCGGCCCCAGTCTCAACCCCCTAACGAGACACTTTGTCTTCGGTCCCAACCCCCCAACGCGACCTCTGCGGCCCCACTCCCAACCCCCCAACGCGACCTCTGCGGCCCCACTCCCAACCCCCCAACTCGACCTCTGCGGCCCAGGTCCCAACCTCCCAACGCGGCCTCTGCGGCTCCAGTCCCAACCCCCCAAAACGACGCTGCGGCCACGGTCCCAACCCCCCAACATGACGTCTGTGGCCCCAGTCCCAACCCCCCAACGCGAACTCTGCGGCCCCAGTCCCAACCCCCCAAAACGACGCTGCGGACCCCAACCCAAACTCCCAAATGCAACCCTGCAGACCCAATCCAACCCCCCAACGCAACTCCGCAGACCCGGTCTCTGCGGTTCCAGTCTCAACCTCCCTATGGACCTCTGGGGCCTACGTGACCCCCTGTATACTGATAACCACCTCACGCCCCACGCGCAACGCCTTCCCCAATTCATGTCGACCTACCGGCCATGGCGTCCTTCTGCCCCATGCCAGGATGGCGGCCGACAGCCACCACGTGATATCCGTCGGCCCCCTCGGTGATCTTGCAAGAACGTCGGTCACCTGCATGCACAATAACAACCCACCATAATACCCTGCCATCAACAAACACACACTTCAAGACAAATCATCCATGATGCAAGCCGCACAGCATGTTATCGGCTTGCAGCACGGCATTTCCCCTGAACAATGTCCCCTTCCCGACCACACATAATTAGGGCGATTGACACAACTATGCACTTACCTGCCGCCGGACGGACCGTGCCTCTCTCTGGTACGCCTACACCAGCCTGGCCCATGCATGACTCCAAGCATCGTCCACCTTCCTGGCTTGCTTGCGATGCATTGTTTGCCTTGGTGACGCGCTGTGCAATCGAAGGCACCTGCACGCTTGCGCCCCGCCGCTGCACGGTTGGGCCGGCTTTGCCTGAGCTAGGCCGCGTGTCGCCTCCCGTCGGCACAGCAGCGCGGGCAGCCATCTCCGCATAGCGCGCTCCGTTTGAACAAGTAGCAGCCACCACCTCCGAGCGGCCGATGTTGGACGGCACGCCGCCAATCTCGCGTGATGATCTCAGCGGCGGGTACTCAGGTCCGGACAAATCACCTGTGGGATGACATACAGGAGCACAGTTGGTCCGCACTGCAAAGCGTCTAAGAATTTTTTTATGCAGACCCATAAGCACAACCCATATTATGTTCCCGCAGTCCATGCCTCCAGCCCAGCCATCGCTCACCAGGGGTTTTAGCGGCATCTGCCGACTGAGAGCCATGCATGATGGGTCGGCCCGCGATGCCCGCAGTGGAAGCGCCCACCACGGGAACGACGCCTGTGCAATAACAAGCAGATCCTTCACTTACTATCTCAGAAAGTTATCCAACTGTCCGCAATCCAGGCTAGGAACGAACCAGCCATTGGTATTTGACCCAGCCATACGTTCGGTACGTACTGAAACGCATTCTGTGAACCATTGCAAACCCGCACACGTTTCAACACCCTTCAAACAAACCATCCCCGCTCCGCAACAAACCCCTACCACACAGTCCTCGCTTACCAGTTCCAGCAGCTGCAGCACCAGCACCCCCCATCTGCGAGCCGATCTTTTCCGTGCGGCGGCCCAGGCAAACCGGAGCCGAAATGTCCACAGCGGGCGCGCCACCTGTGAGGTAACACCAACAAGTGAGCAAGAAATGTGATAGACAACATCCCATAACACGGAGTCGCATGTACAAAGGTTCCAATGTTGTACATATTCAGCTTCCACTGTTGAGTCTATGCACGCAACCATGCCAACCACCCTGGCCTCACCCTAACCCACCTGCCTTAGCGTTCCTATCCAAAACCCTCCAGCGCAGCATCCAATCACCCTACCCGCCCAGCAACACGGAGTCGCATGTACAAAGGTTCCAATGTTGTACATATTCAGCTTCCACTGTTGAGTCTATGCACGCAACCATGCCAACCACCCTGGCCTCACCCTAACCCACCTGCCTTAGCGTTCCTATCCAAAACCCTCCAGCGCAGCATCCAATCACCCTACCCGCCCAGCATTCCCCTACCGAAGGCTCCAGCAATGTCCGCCGACTGCGAGCCGAACATGAACTCCCGGCCGGAAAACTCCGCAGCGAATACGTCCTCATCGCCGGTGACGCCTGCAAAATAACATAAAAGATCGCAGGCATCACTTGCATCCAATTCGCACTACGCTAGGTTACTTACAACGAGCAAGTACAGGAAAACAATGCTCCGGTCCAATCCCTCCAGCCATGCTTACCAGTTTCGGACGCCGCAACATCCACCGTCAACGCGCCCGTCTTCTCCGAGCGATGGCCGCCGCTGGCCGCTGCCGGAATCTCGGTCGCTGGCGCGCGACCTGTGCAGAACCAACCACAATCAAGAACATATGCTCAAGAGACAACCCTATCAACTAAATAGCCACGAAGTCACTAAAGGAAATGCACCTAATCTGCTTGTTCACGGGTGAAGATGAACCTGCTGAACCTGCCATTCCCTTTACCTAACAGGCATATTCTATACAAGAACAGTAAGCAGGCGCAACTACATGATATGAACATATACCAGTTCTTATCGGCCTGTACGAGTAAAGCATCTTCCCGTACTTTACACAACCGTCCCTATGGAAACCTCCATCCACATTTAAAGTAGTTACGCCTTGAATTTTCGACCACATTGTCGCCACATACATTACGTCTTCGAAGAGCGGACACAAGGCACAACATTCACATACCCCTCCACACTCACCAATGCAGACATAGGCTTCTTCCATCGCTGGTACAGCATCCACCTTCTCCGCATCGTAAACGAGGTTCAGCTCTGCACCATCCAGTGCAATGGTGTACCCATGCGCGCGGCTGATCAGGATGATAGTGACCTCGTCGCCAGGAATCACGCACTCCTGTCCAGCTTCAGTGGACAGCTGCAGGGTCGCACACCATTTCTCCGTGGGTATGAACGTTGCAAGCAGCCCCGCCGAATGGCCGTTGCCGACGTCATACTGGGCACCGTCCAGAGCGCCAAGGGGCGCCGACAGCACCAGCACGTTCACCTTGTTCTGCCCTACCACGGCATCCAAAAGGCACTTAGCTGTATCGCCGTCTACCATTGCGCCTTGTCCCGCTCCCTGGGACTCAAGCCGTCGGACCCAGCCACGGATCAGGGTTGAGAGCCCAATGTCCCAGGTAGACTCAGCAACGGAAAGCAGCTGCTTAACCGTGAACTCCTTTAGCGTGGCACCGTCGTCATAAGCCGCTGCCAGCAACGCCTTCTACAAAATTTTGAATAAACTCACAGTCAGTGTGAACACCATCGTTCAACAAAAGCATTCTCAGTCGTAATCCTTGTAGCAAGTCCCCTTACCTTCATGTCGGCCATAGCCCCAGGCTGGCTGGTGTCGAACTCCGACCCGTTCACCTGCACCCCCAAAGCCGCCGCTGCAGGGATGCATGCATTTACGTTGCCGGGCATGTTGTAGACCCTCATGCTGTCCATTGCAGACGCCAACACTCCAGCATATGACCCAGACGTCCTAGCCGCACGCGTGTGCAACGCAACGTTCCTGGCATCAATCTCCTGTGAGCAACCACAAGCACACATCATGTCAAACTTTCACGCCAGCGCTGCACTGGTCTACAACACACGACACACCTTTCGGATCCCCGGCATATACCGTACCGAGCCCGGCCTGCATTTGGGAGCATCCCTCACAATCTCGGCAAGGTTCTGTTTCCCGACTAGCAGGTAACGCGAACCACTGGCGCTGGCACTGGCGCTACCGCTGCCAGTAACCGCAACAGCGCGAGCTTGGTAAGCTGACTTTGGCGCCATCTTTGCTACGATACAATCTGCTTGTAAATTGCACCCACTACCACCAGCAGTGATTTCAAGGACTACTCCAAGCAAGGGAACCACCCGCATATATACGACTTCCGTACCGCCCGCTCAAACCCACCATTTGCACCGACGACATTCCTTCCCAAAATGTTCCCTCAGTGCATCTCACCATTACCATTAACCTGGCAAATGCGGACTAATTTCCATTCCACCTTCAGTGTGCAACACTCCTTGCCGACCACATTTCATCAACCGCCCACCACCTCCACGGGGATGAGCCGTTTGCTCGCACTAGCTCGTTGCACTGCATTTCGCATGCTGATTCCCAACATACATGAGCAAACTTAACATTTCCTACGTGCCCAAACCACCACCACTCAAATGCGTCCAATAATGACAATTTTATGTACTTGCAGCCAGTCTTCAACCACACATAATATAACAAAACTACAATAAAACTTCCTGGAAACGCATCCCATTCACCCGGTTTGTTCCAGCGCCAGCACAGTCTGGCAAGCTCAAATTACCTGTGATTCTATACGCTAAAGTTAAATATCAATATTCACCAAATCCACACCCGCACACATGGGCAACGTACTTCAACATGTCAGAGATAGACGTCGCGCCCGCCTGCACTTTTTGCATCACCCGCTTCCTTCAACCCTAACCAACACATTCTTCTTTCTTCTCATACTCGCATTCACATTTCGCTACCCATTACAATGCCAACTCTGGACCAGCACTTCCAAACGAGTGAGCCTCTTTCCACCCAACCACACCCTACATATGCGCTGTTCGACAACTCTTCTTGTATATGTTTCTACCATGCCTATCACCGTTACCAAAACGCTGGCAACAGCGAACTATTCTCCCTTCCACCTCGGGGAAACGGCCTCGGCTGGCAACGCTTCGTGCCGTGTACTCTTAATATACCACACATCGCCTACACGGTTATGCACACGTTGCACGGCTAATGCAAGCTGATATATATATGTATAAGACTTTATTTTATATATTACCTTCGCAACTACCTTGACCACACAATACATATCCTTGGTGCCCTAAACGCCGCCACCTACACCGTTCTAGCTTCATCACTTCTACTTCTACTACACATACAAATGTATTAACATTATAAACACCTGCCCCGAAGCATTTCATTCCTAACTTTGCTTTGGTTCCCAAGCCAGCAATGCATGACTGGCAAACAGACTAACATATTTCCGGTGCTCCGTTTCGCTGCACTTCCCTACTACTATTCATATCATCCACACCCGCACACACATGTATCGTACTTCACAACATCCTCATCCATTGACTTCCGATTCCCGTTTGTCCAATTCCGCTTCCCGTACAAACTGCTACTTCCCCTTTTCCTAACTTCTCCCTTTTTCCTACTTCCTATCTTTCCAACATTCTCCATTTTAGTACTTCATCATTACATTTCAAACTTTACTTATCGTCGCTCTTCGGGAGATCCGCAAGTACCAGAAGAGCACTGAGCTGCTGATCCGCAAGCTCCCTTTCCAGCGCCTGGTCCGTGAGATTGCTCAGGATTTCAAGACCGACCTTCGTTTCCAGAGCCAGGCCGTACTTGCCCTTCAGGAGGCTGCTGAGGCCTACCTTGTGGGTCTGTTCGAGGACACCAACCTGTGCGCCATCCACGCCAAGCGTGTCACCATCATGCCCAAGGACATCCAGCTGGCCCGCCGCATCCGTGGCGAGCGCGCTTAGGCCTCCTGATTGACACCATCCTGTCAATACCAAAACCCGGTGTTTATCAACACCACCTAAGAACGGTACAGGAGCGGTCCAGGCGCTTGCCCTCCAACCAGACTTGCTGACACCGGTGTTTCCGACACCACTTTGTTTCCTCCTAAGGAAGGGTTTCGCAAGGAAGGGGCACATATGGCGCCCTGCAGCAAAGTCGAGGTGGTCCGGCCGGGCCGCTGGACCATGCGCGGGTTCTCACCGCTAGTCGTCACGGCGCACTGTACTTATCCATGGACGTGGTGTACGCCCTCAATGGCCAGGGCCGCATTCTGTACGGCTTCGGTGACTAATCGTTCATGTCTAAGCTGCATTTGCCAGCATCGACAGCCAATACCCGGTGTTTCTGAACACCACCTTTACGGCTACTAATTGAATTCGAAGTTACATTTCATTCGTTTCGTCCAAGTTGCACAATATGCCTGATACGACTTTGTAGCCTCAATCCTTTGTACTCAAGTTCGACAGTTAGAAGTAATTAACATGCGCTAGAAGTAAAATTAGGCATAAGTTTCTTGGGTCGTTGAAAAACACATCACCCGAGCAGAGCCAGGCATACGCACATCACCCATGTTTCTCGCGCCAGTCACATATAATTTTGCGCAGCGCGTAGTTTGGTGTGAGAGACGTGTGCGGCAGCACCGCCCCAGTGAGAGGCGAAGTTGGACGACCAGGCCTCCGAGCGAGCCACCGTGCAATTGCCCCCCGCTCGTAGCTGTGACCGTCGGCTGCGACCACCGGGTCGTCCATCAGCTCCTGCGTGATTGGACACAACAGCTCCTCCGGGGGGCCCTCGGGTCGCAGAGGTGGCGCCGCCGGGACCCCCTGGCCAGGACACCCGACACCATCTACGATGGGCGGCGCAGTAGGCCCTACATGCGGCCATGTGACGCTGTGTGTCTCTGCAGCGGTGCTTGGCAGCGGCAGGTGCGGAGGCAGCGGCGGAGCGCTGGCGCCAGAAAAGGCGTCATCCGCCTCCGTGGCGAAGCCCGTCGGCCTCCGCCGGGTCTCCGCAGCTGCCTGCAGCTGCCGCAGCAGCTCCGCCAGCGCCGGGGCCACCTCCCGCGTCAGATGCGCCTGGAGCGCCACGGCATCACCCCCGCCGCCATCACCGCCAACACCGGGCCTGCCGCCGCGGACGCCAGCACTACTACTGACCGTGGCCTGTGCTGGAGAGGCCACACCAGCTCCAGCCGCCCCTACCCCCCCTGCGGTGCCTGCTGCTGCCTCTGCTGCCTTGCCGCCCCCCCAGCACAGCAGCGGGTACACCGCCGCCAGCAGCGGCCACGCCTGGTCGTCAGTGAGCGGCGGCGACACGGAGGTGGACAGCAGGCGGCCGGGCGCCACGTCAGCCAGCGCCCGCAGCACCGTGCTGGGCGGGGGCGCGGACGAGTCGGAGCCTCCCAGCAGCTGCAGGGGGGGACACCCGACCACGTGGAGCAGCGCCGTGGCGAGGGAGGACGAGGGCGGAAAGGGATGAGGGCTGCTGTACGGCAGGTCAAGGTGTTGAGTACGACAGGAAGGTAGGTGGGGTAGACAAGCAGGTGGTACTGTGAAGCAGCTCTAACCTGCAGAGCCAGCCATCCGCGCCGAAGCCTAAGGCCTACCTGCATCAGCACCTGGCCCAGGCCACAGGCCATGACCGCCCAGCGCCCGCCTCCCGCTCCCTCCTCCCCCGACCGCCCAGAGGCGCCAGCAGCGTCCACGCCGCCCCGCTGCGCGGCGGGAGGCTGCGCCCGCGGCTGAGACGGGGCCTGCTGCTGCGGGGCCTGAAAGCCGCAGCCCGGTGCCAGCCAGCTCCGGGGCCCGCCGCTGCAGCCGCTGCCAGGACGTCCTCCGCCGCGGTCGAATTGCACGGTGACGTGGGATGACGAGAGCTCGCTGCGGCGTACGTCGAGTCAAGGGAGGGGCAGACCGAGGGTAGGGTGGCCTGTCGCCGCAGGAATCTGGCAGTCTGCGGTTTACGCGCGGGGGTCCAAGAAGCACCGCGCTAAACTCCGCTCCGAGCCCGGCAGCGCCACCGTCCCTTGCAATGGCGGCCGCGTCTGGTGCCCTATGCTGTGCATTCCCCGCCATGCCCTCTCCCCCCCCCCCACCACCCTCGTCTGCTCGCCCCTGGCCCCTACCTGGCCGTGACACCCGCTCGGACCAGATGTACGACAGCCGAAACCAGCTGCTGGCACAGCGCCAGTCGGGCCTCCCAGCCGCCCAGCGCGCTGCGGTAGGGGCTGGAGGAGTGCAGCGCCTCCCTTAGGCTGCAGCTGCCCTGCCGCTGCTCGTACACGTGGACGGCCAGGCCCGGGCAGCAGCCCACGTACGGCACGACGTGCTCGTGGCAGCCGGCTGCCAGCAGGTCGCGCCCGGCTGCGGCTTCCGCCCAGAAGGCATCCACGTCTGACCGAGGGTACACAGGCAGGTGGCGGGGGAAGGCAGCATGGCCGAGCGGGGGGTGCTGTGTGGGTCTCAAGGGCGGCCGAGCAACCCGCAGTCACCTGCAGCAGCTGCCAGCCCGACACCACCAACACCGTGTTCTTCGTACAGCCCATTGGGTTGTAGGAAACGGAGAGTACAGGGCGCACCTGGAGAGTACAGCCCCAGCTACAGGGAGGCACGGGTGCCATGCCAGCCGTGACGCAGCCAGCCAGCCAGCCAGCAAGCAAGCAAGCAAGCCGCAGAGTGTTAGGACCCCACGGCCCTGACGCCGCCCCGGCAACTCACCCGCCAGCCGGTTCAGCTGTGTCTGCCGTACAGCCACGTCAGCCCCGCGGAGGCGCGCGAGGTACACCACCATGCCGTACGGCGTGCCGATCGCTCTGCGCGTGAAGCTGAGGTCGTCCGTCGCCTGCCGCAGCTCGGCCTCAGTGTACTTTGGCACGGGGCAGGACCGCGCCATGGCCCGCTGTATGGCTAGCTGCTCCTCGATGTACTGCCGGGGGCACCACGTAGGGGATTACGGAGGGCGGCACATCGGCACGAGGACGCGGGCGCAGGCGGGCGGGCAGGCGGCACCTCAGCGTCCAGTGTCTTCTTACGAGCCCGCCACTCCAGGTACCGCCAGCTCACAACCGCCCCACCCCGTTTCAGGCAGGGAAACACGTGTTTGTGTGCTCTCCCTGTTCCCGGAACCCAGCCGCCGCATTTGCTTTGGTGCAGCAGCACGTAGCCGCCTCCGCCTACCCCGCAACGCTCGGGCCCCCACACGCCCTATCTCCGACCTCACCGCCTTGACGGCTCGAAGCATCCACATGGCCGCTGGCGCGAGCACGTAGCGGTGGCACAGCTGACCGGCAGCCAGAGCCGCGGTGACAGTGGGGCAGGGCAGGCCAGGGAAGCGGTAACAGTGGGGCAGGGCAGGCCAGGGAAGCGGTGACAGTGGGGCAGGGCAGGCCAGGGAAGCGGTGACAGTGGGGCAGGGCAGGCCAGGGAAGCGGTGACAGTGGGGCAGGGCAGGCCAGGGAAGCGGTGACAGTGGGGCAGGGCAGGCCAGGGAAGCGGTGGGGCAGGTGTGCAGAGCAAGGTCAGCTGGCACTCGGCAGCAGGAGGAACGAGGAAAACGGCCAGACAATGCAACGGCTGTGGTGCTTTCGGCGCATGCAGCCGAGCATGCTTCATCCGTGCTGTCCATAGCCGGGTTCAGGCTGCCCGCAGCGACGGATCAACACGCACGTGGGGATGCGGGTACATTGAGCCCTCGGCAGGCGGTGCTTGGACCGGTGTCAGGGCACCCGCACCAGCGCGGGGCTCACCGGGAGCTGCTGCTTGGCGGCGTCCACCCGCTCTAGCACACGGAAAGGAACCCCAAGCCCATTGTTGCAGAACCCCTAGAAAGGCACCACTGGCCATTAGCTCCGTTGTGGCACAACCCCACGTGCCCCCTCACCTGAAGCGCTGACCACGCCGTTCCCGCCACGCGCTCCACCGCCGACCACACGATGGGGCCGGCAGGCTGACGCCCCACCACGATCTGCTGCTGCTCCTGCTGTAAGGCGAGAGGGGTGGTGGTAGGGGTCTCGCCGCCGTCCCCGCACCTCAGCTGCCAGCCTCATCCACCCGTCAACGAGACAGCGCCTGCGCTACCGGCAACCACGCCTTGGCACACATCACGGTCACGGCTTAAATACCAGTACAGCCCCAGCCTCATCCCTAACCTCAGCCCCTGCTGGATGACCAATCCCTGATTTCGGTGTCCCTGCCGTACCATGTTGGTACTGCTGCTGCTGCGCTCCACCGCCTGCATACCGTGACGCCGTTGCGCCATCGATTGAGGTTCTATAGGTGATGGTGATGCCGTGGCAGGTGCAACTGTGCCTGCAGGCCGTGTGCTGCGTTGCATCGGGGCCGCTGGGGCCAGTGTTGGCTGCCGCTGCACGCCCCGCAGATCCACCGAGTTGTTATCGGCTACTGGTAAGGGTGCCGCGTCCCAAGTACTGCTCGGACCTGGATGGAATCCGCATTTGGAATATTGGACCGGGAATCCAGACATGGAGGGAGTGCACACAAAATTTCATGCGATGAAAGCATCTAAATTGAATCATATGGCCACCTACTCGGCCGAGTTGGAAAAGGCCAGAGGCATCGCCGGGTCTACCGCAACGGCACCATGGCACCGTTAGACGGCCCCCCGTTTTCCTCTACGGTGCACTCCTCGTAGTACATTACCGTGTAAGAAACACGGAACACCCCAGAGGAAGAAGGTCCAAATGCGACCCAGCAACAAGATTAGAAGGAGCTACCTTCAAAAGGACAGCTCGTCTGAGCGTAACCCAACGCATTATCATTCGGCATCGGGTGCATACCTTGAACGATCGGTGCTCCTGTGTCAGGGAGGACAACTCGTGACGCATGTAGGACGTGTCGGGGGTTACCCGTGCTCATATCGTTTTCAACGGCTTCGAGACCACGGATGAAGGTAACACTACATAATGCACGTATATGATCACAAGCTTGCCTAGAATCTGATGGATCACTTCGCGTAGGCACATCACCCTGATGACCCGCAGACCCACGTCGCGACCATACGGCGAACTTTATGAAGTTTCCAAACCCACTTCTACAGCTGTTATACCATATTCTTCTTCACTTACATAGGTCTTGGATATAGACCGTTTCTTCTAAAGTAATCGTCGTGCTTGCAGCGGCCCGCCGAAGGCCAACCACTTCAGTTCCACACTGCTCTCCTGCACTTTAGGAACTACTGTCAAACTGGCGCCCCGGGGTACCATGCCGTTCCAGGTGAGGATGGATGGCTGTGGGGGTAGCCTTGGCGTCTCTAGACGACTGCGCCTTGCCTTTGCATGCCGCCTCTGACGAGCTCGCCTGGCTTTGCATCGGTCCCGCACTGCAACCGTTGACAACACTCGTGACAGCCGGCCTGGCCTTACAAGAGGCCATTCTATCAGCCTACGCTGACCAAACACGAGATTCAGGTACGTAGGCGAATCGACGGCGGTGCCCCTGCCACGGGGGCTTTGCCGACTGCATTTGTGTGAGTGCGATTCCGTTCGTATCATGGAAGGGCGATGATAAACAGCATCAGCAACAAGTAATGCCCACGCTGTGGGCCGCACGGCTGACCAGCTTCCCCGGCTACCCTTCACGACACGTGTTTGCAGGCCGACCTGTCCTATATACTATCACAAACAAAACGAGAACCACGACAGCCAGGCAGATTTCATGATCAAGTGCCAGGGTCTCGAGGAGGAGAAGGCAAATAGGACATCTTGCAACTGTGGGCTTTACTTAGGCCGACGAAATACTCATGTAACAGTATAGTGAAGCTTTAGATATGGCTGCTACGATTAATGGGGTTGTTGTTGGCAGCAATTATCCGTTTCTGGGGGGTTGGGTCGATACTGCTTTAACTTCTTTTCGCGAGTGTGTTCTTTGTTAGTCGAGGCAGGAAAGGTCTCAGCAGGACTACATGATACGGTATTGCTCGGAGATGCCGTGTGAGACTGCCTTGGCGTTACCACGGTGTTTGGTTGGCTGAATAGGATATCGCGGCCACCCATCTTGCCGCCGGGCCCCATAGCGGAGCGCCCACCTGCTGTGTGGATTTTGAATCGAGCAGTGGCTGGCAATCCGTGGCCGCAAAGCATTTTTGTAATTATGGCGGTGGTGTCGAAGTCTCCCTTATCCGCAGGCCCAGTCATAGCCAAAACGCAGCATGATCTGGAAGTGACAACATTGCAAAAAAGCACTACAGCTCCGCAGGAAGCTCGGTAGGAAGCCGCGCTCCGAACAGTCCCCCACCTCACGCCTGTAAGTGCCGTACACTGGCATTCAGCTCGTCCAGCCGCTCCCTGAGCTTGCGCTCCTGCGCCGAGCCCCGCCTGCAGGCCAGCAGCCGCATCTCCAGTCGCGACGTCCTCCGCATCTGCGACCGCAGCTCTGGCAGCTGATCGAAACCCAGGACCTGCCCGTCCTCCAGCCCCTTGCAACCCACCGAAACCACGGATACGGACGGCCTCGCCGCCACCATCCCCTCCGCGCTCACGGACGCCACCAGCACGTCCGAAGGCGCCGCCAGCACGGCTTCGCCCCCACCACCATACCTGCCGCCGCCGCCGCTGTCATCGTTGTCCTCCGCCGCCCCATGCCGCTCCCGGCCCTGACGCAACCCTGCACATCGACCCCGCGCTTGCCCCGGCTTGGATCCCTCGCCCCCTGCGGCCGCATCAGCAGCCGTCGCTCCCGGCCCCGGTCCCGCCACCGAACTGACCGCTCCCTGCACTGACCCCTGCTGCTGCAGCGGTGGCAATCGTGCCGTCGCTCCAGCCGCCGCCTCCGGCGCCACCGCCGCCCCGCTGCCGCCACCTCCCAGGTCCGCCCGGCCAGTGTCCCGCATGCTGATGAGCAGCCGCAGGTGGGGAGGTAGGGCAGGCGCCGGGGAGGGGCCGCCCCCGCCTGCTGCGCCACCGGCCGCCACTGTGGGTGCGGCGCCGCCTGCCCCAGCCGCACCGGGCATGATGACGACCACGGGGGTGGGGGAGGGGGCGGTAACAGGGGTGGGGGCGGGCGGCGGCGCCGCGAGCGGCAGCGCCTCCGGGTGCGAGCAGTCCAGCAGGCGCATGGCCAGCTTGGGTCCGTGGGCCCTATGCCCCGCCGCGGAGAGGCGCACGGAGACGGGCTGCCACAGCCTCGCGCTCCACACCACCGCGCCGGTGGCGGTGTCGGTGATGGTGGCCTCCTCCGGGGTGGTGGCCAGCCTGCGGCAGGACGAGGGGGGTAGGGTGCATAAGGTGCGTCGTACAAGGTGCCGTACACCACCACCAAAACCCTATCCCCCTCCACGCCGACCTCACCTCAGCCCTCGCCGCTCCGCCGCCGCAAACGCGTCCTCCTCCACCTCCGGCCCGTCGGTCTGCCCGGGCCTCAGCGGCAGGCGGGGCAGGCCCCTCCTGTCCGCCAGCGGCACTGCGCCCCGCAGATGGTAGGAGGGGATGAAGAGCTCCAGTCGGGTGGCGCTGATGGCGCACACCTGGCGGGATCAGCGGGGAGGAGGTGGGGTGCGGCGGCGTCATGGAGGCGCCAGGTGTGGAGTGGAGGCGATTTGAGCTCCAGGGACGGTGCCCTGGATGGCGGAGGGGAGACGCCGCCGTGCAAATCAGGAGTTCCTGCCCCGATGCAGCAGGCAGACAGCGCCAGCCAGTCAGGAAGCCAGCGAGGACACCGCGATGTGGTGAGAAATGTCTCCCTCCGCCCGTCACGGCCCGTCACTGCCCGTCGCATCACCAGCCCTGCCAGCCCCTTCCCTGGAGCCCCTCCCACCAGCGCTCGCTCCACGTGCGGCCGGGCGTGCAGCAGCAGCAGCAGGTACAGCTCGCTGCACTCCTTCTGGGCCGCCTTGGCCTGACGGTGCCGCACGTTCATGTTGTGGGCGGCAGCAGCCAGGTCGGGGTGCAGCTGCGGGGGCGGGCAGCCGGACAGAGCCGCCAGGAGCTGCCGGTGAACCACCACATCGGCGTACCTGACCGGACCCAAGGGGGAGGACGCGGGTGGGGTAGGGTTTGTGAGGGAAGCCCGTGTAGCAGGAAGCCGATGGAAAAGGGATTTGTTACCGATTGGAACGGGGTGAGGGTGAGGAGGATGGGGTGAGGGTGAGGTCGGGGGTGGTGGGAGGTACGGAGGTCATGGCGAAGCACGGGAGGGGTTTCTATGGAGCGGTTTCATGGTCTGCTGTGGAGGCCGACTTCGCGAAAACATAGTTCCTGCTCTTGCGTTACGAGCGAAAAGCTGAGGCAAGTGGGGAATGAAGAGGGGGAGGTGAGGATGTGCAAGAGGAGACGCGGGTTGGATCTGTTGGACGCGGTGGGTTTCAATGCAAATGCAACAAAACACGCAGCACGCCCGCACCCAGTCCTGGCCACAGACCCAACGGGCACGGCACCTGCGGATGGGCGACGTGAAGTGCGTGTAGTACTGCAGCGCCAGGCCGTAGTGGTACGACAGCGGCGTGGCGGGTGGCGTGGTTCCGGAGCTGTTGTACTGTGCCTCGGACATGGCGCGCGTGGCGAGGCTCTTGATGAGCGTGGCGGCGGCAGGGTCGGAGGCGGCGGCGGCGGCGCAAGCTCGCTCCAGGGCGGCGGCGAGGGAGGCGTTGGAGGCGGGGTCCACCTGGACGCCGCCGGAGTGTGGCTCCAGCAGGGAGCGGACCTGGTCCAGGGAGGGCGCGTTGGGTGGGACGGTTATAACCCAAGCTACGAGGCGGCGCGCTGAATGAGGGCTAGGTGCTGTCCCTCCCTCGCCTGTGACAACCATTGGCCCTGCATCACCCTGCACCCCCCCAGGCACCACCCTGCATCACCCTGCATCACCCTGCACCCCCCCAGGCACCACCTGCTCGAACGCCTGTGCTCGCGGGGGCGGGTGGTTGCGCAGCAGTGCGCAGCTGGGGTAGGCGCCAGCAATGCGCTCCGCCACCGCCGAGTTGGCGGCGATCATCATCTCCGCCACGACGTCCATCATCGCCACCTGGTGGGGGCCCGGCAGTTTGCGGGCCAGGCGGTTTTTACGGTTGACCGCGGCGGCAGGTGCACGCGCCCGTCGACGAACAGCAGCAGCAGCAGGCGATGCGTCGCCCGGTTAAGGTGCGCCGAGGGCTGGTGCCGTACATCGACGTGCGTAGGACCCGCCGCGGAGCTCCCAGAGCGTTCTGCGCTCCGAGACCAGTGGCCCTCCGTCCCCCACTGCCGCTGCGTCCACTCCCCCAACCCCTCGGCGCCGCCCCGCCCGCACCTTCTGCTTGCACACCACCTGGCACGGCGCCCCAGTGGCTTCGTCCACTCGGAACCGCAGCTCCGCACTGGCCAGCTCCAGCGCGCCCGCAGCCACACGGCCAGCGTGCAGGAAGCCTGCAGGCGGGAGGGAGGGGGGTAGCAGGCAGCCGCCAGGAACGGGAGGAGGGGATGCGTGGGGGATGTGAGTGGAGACACTGGGGGGCACGGGTACACGGAGGGGCAGTGACGGGGCCCACTCGGGGGATGGTCCTCAGGGCCCCGACCCCAGCCCCTGGCGAGATGTACTACACCACGACATACCGCACCGTACGGCACCGCACCGCACTGTACGGCACCACACCGCACCGTACGGCAACCAGCCGCGCACTCACCCGCCAGCTCGTCCAGTACCCTCAGCGCCTTTCGGAGCCGCCCCACGTGGTCGGCAGGGAGCTCGTCCCCAGGGGCGGGGCGCCGCTCGTCCAGGACGTCCTGAGCCTGTTGTGCGGTGAGTGGGATGGAGAAGCGGTTGGGGCGGCGGTTGCGGCGGCGGTTGGTAGTTGCTGAGAGGGGATGGCAGTGGGGCAAGGGCAGGTCCCCAATCGGCGCAACCTGGCGCCCAGGCATCGAACCCGGGCCTGAAGGCCTAGAACCCTAAACCCGACCTAAGACCCTCAGAACCCCTAATCCCACATTACAACAACAACCAGCACCCGCAATCCCAGCACCTGCTGGTAGTGCAGCTGGTGGCGGCTGCGGATGATGGTACGGCCGAACCACACATCCTCCACATCATACTCGTACTCTCCCATGTGACGGCCGCGGGGGCTACCGCTGCCGCCATCCAGCTGCTGCTGCTGCTGCCGCCGCCGCCGCCGCCGCAGCGTCCACACAACGCTGACCGCCAGCCGCTCCACGCCCTGCCTCAACGAGCAGAGCTGCTCCGACAGCAGCCCCGGCAGCATGTCCAATCGGCGGTCTACCAGATAGACGGAAGTGCAGCGGTCGCGAGCCTCGCCGTCCAGCATCCCCCCGGCCGCCACGAACCAGCTGACGTCGGCGATGTGCACACCCACCTCCACCAGCTGCTCCTGGCCGGAATCCAGGTCCGGATCTGGATCCAGGTTTGGATCCGGATCCGGGTTTCGGCGGGAGTGGCCGGTTGGATCTGTTGGGAGGAAGCGGACATGCATGGCGTCATCGACGTCCGTACAGCCGACCTATAAGAGGGGGGAGAGACGGGTGAAAAGGGGTTTCGGGACGGCTTCGGAGCAGCGCGGAATCATGTTGGCTGACGGGGTTGCACAGAGGGTTTTTGCACACGTCATCACCGCCACGACAAGCACCACCACCGCCACGATGTCCCGTCCCTACGCAACCGCCGACACGCCACAACCCAAGACCCCTTCCCCTGCCCTCCCTGGTGCACCCCTCGGCTTGCCTTTCTTTTCGTACACGGGTTTTCCTCGCAACCCCTTGCCTTGCCCAACCCTCAGCCCCGACCCCTCACCGGGTCGATGCTGACCACGAAGTACTCCGGGCCGGTGAGGTCGCGGCGGGCGGCCCGCTCCGAAACCGGCACCTGCCAGTCCTCCGCCCTCGTCACCCGGGGCAGCTCAAGCAGGGCGGCCTCGCAGAAGGGCTGTGCGGGGGTGGGGGCGCGTCCGTTGGGACGGTTGGATGTGACGTTGGGAGTTGGGAGTTGGGAGGTTTGGGGAGTCGCCGATCGGTCTGGCGGGTCAGGAGTGCCGTACAGAGCAAACACGGTCTTCCCCCCGCCCACCTTGTGGTGTATGCCGCACTGCACCAGCACCGCCTCGCTCTCCGCGCGCAGGTCGTTGAGGCGGCCCAGCACCCGGGTCACGTGGCCGCGGGGGAACCTGGGCCCCAGCAGCAACGGCAAAGCCGGCAGCAGGCAGCAGCAGCAGCAGGCTCAGCAGCGAAAACAGGCTGTTCAGGCAGGCAGCCATTCAGGCAGGCAACCAGCCATTCAGCTGGCTTTGGCTCACTCAGTGGGCGCGCCAGTCCCCCTATGGCCCCCAGGCGCTTCCACCCCTCGCTCCCTATATCCACACCTGCCCGACCCCTCGGATCTGTAACCCCACCACCAGCGCCATGCTCCCTCCCCTCCGCCACCTCCCGCCACCTCCCGCCACCTCTCGCCACCTCTCTAACCCCCGAACCCCACCTGGAGTTCCTCTCCCAGCTGTCCACTCGCACCACGAAGCGGCTGCCCACCAGCTGCCCCCCCTGCCGCGTCACCACCACCACCGCCGGCAGCCGCCGGTCCAGCGGCAGGCACACCAGCACCTCAGACCGCCGCTGCGGGCCCCCCGCACCGCCCTGCTGCTGCTGCTGCTCCAGCCGGGCCTTCAGGGCGGCCTCGTCGCGCTGGGAGAGACACGCCACGATGTCCCGTGGGTCGCGCTGCAGGATCGCCACCACCTCGGCTGCGTCATGTGGGGGCAGGAAAAGAAAAAGGAAACGTACTATGACTCAGGGGAAAGCGAACAAGAGAAGAGCAGCGTGAAACAAAGCTGAGTTGAAGGACGGTTTGAAGACGGTTTGGGCGAGATGAGGTAGCTGACGTTTCTGTTGTGCTGTCTAGGGTTTCCGAGGGTTGCGGTTGGGAGGGAGCCGGGGCATGATTCACGTGGGCGGGCGTAATTGTAACTGAGGTTGTAAGTGAGGTTGCATCGCGTGAAGACGGCGGCAGGCGAAGTGGCGACCACTTGCTTCCGAGCGCGCCGCGAGTTGACTACACGCACCGGCAGGGAGGCACTCCGATGCCGATGTGTCCATCATTGCCAGCGCCCCCTCCTCTCCGCCCGCCCCCTGCCCCTCCGCATCCGCCAGCAGCTCAGCGCCGTAGTCCGCGTCAGCAGCGGCGGCGCTGTCAGCAGCGGAGACGCCGGCGGCGGCGCCTGCGGCATCCGCCTCCGCCTCCGCCTCGGCGGTGGCGGCGGCAGCGGCGGCGGCGGTGGGCGGGGGCCCTCCCGTGTGTAGCAGCCGAACTGCAGCACAACACCCGGGGGACATACGGGCGTCGTCACAGCTACGCAGCGTACGGCCAAGCATACAGGACAAGCACACAACACCTTGACCATCAGTATCATCTTAGCACCATTTTGAAAGCTGGATCTGGGTTCAGGACGGTGCTTAACGCTTGCTAGCATATCAACGGGTGTTCGGACCCGGGTTGAGGGCGGCAGGCGGCCTCGTTGCCTTCCCGCCCCCGCACCCACACCCACCCGCACCCACCCGCCACCACGTCTCCCTCCATGGCCCGGTTCAGCGGCCCCCGCCCGGACACCCGCACCAGCCGCCCCAGTACGGCATCCGGGCCGTGACCCAGCTCCACGACCGCCTCGGTGGGGCTGCGCCGGCTCACATGTACGACACCCTGCGGGGGTTTTATAAGAGAATCCGCGAATCCACGGCCGACAAACCGAGGGTGGTGGTGAAATTGGTGGTCCAGCGGAGGGGCGCGGCAAGGAGAAGGAGCGGAAGCGCTGCTGAGGGGGGGTTAGGGTTTCGAGTTTTGGGGTCTGGGGTCTGGGGAGGGGTGCAGCGTCAAAGCGAGCGGCAGGAGCGGAACCGCCCCGTCAACATGGCACGCTCAAGGCGGATACTGCCACCAACTCCCACGTCGCTGCTCCGGATGTCTCCGCTCGAGCTTGCCAGCTGGCCGTGTAGTTGGGCAGCTTCTGACAGTACGGCGTCTAAAACCCACGTGCGTGTTCCGCCTCCGTATATTATGGTTTGGACGAGGCAGCACCAGTCGTCCGAGGCCCCCCGAGACGAAACCCCAACCCCTCCAGCCTCCCTACCCCCAACCCCACTCCACCCCACCCGCATCAACTGGCCCGCCGCCAGCGCCGTCTCGACCTCCTGCTGCGACAGGTGCGCCTCGTACGACGCGTCCCCGCCGCTCCCGCCCGCCGCCGCTGCCGACGTCGCCGCCGCCAGTTTCGCGGCCGTCAGCGAGTCAAACAGCTCCGTAACCGCCGACCCTGGGGTCCAACAGCGGCTGATGTACTCGGCGGCTGACAGCACAGTAACACCGGCCGCCATCGCCTCGGCCAGATTATCCGCCAGGGCACTGTATGACGGGGGCCAACCATAGCGCCACGTCATGTACGGCAAAAGAGCAGATAGGAGCCGCATGACGTCATCACAGGTGCAATCAAATGTACTATCCCGCAGAGCCGTCAATCAGGCAACCGTCAGAGCAACCACCGGGTTGCTGCCAGGAGGGCCGTACCAACTCATATCGCTATGTATCAAGGCGTATCATATCGCTATGTATAAGGTGGTGGCGTCATCACCTGGCTGTGGCGGCGCCGCCAGGGAGGCCGCCGTCGCCGCCGTTGCCGCCCACCGCCGTTGCCGCCGCGGTCCAGCCCGCCAGCCGGTCGGACACCACCACCAGCGGCACCCTGCCTCCCAGGTGGCGGGAGTAGTAGAGGCCGGCCGCAAGCGCCGAGGGCAGGGCCTCACTGCCCTCAAGGTGCCGGGACGGAGGGGGGTGAGGGCAGGGGCGGCGAAGGCGGGGGTATGAGAGGAACCCGCAGGGGGTTTGATAAGAGAATCCGCGAATCCGCAGGGGGGGCGTACCACGGCACGCCGTACACTCAAAACCACCCGCGACACCGCCACCCCCCCGGCTGGGTTGTGCCGCTGCACCCGCCAGCGCGCCACTCACTCGCCCCCTGCCGCCGCCACCGCCGTGTCCAGGCAGTGCAGGTCGTCGAACAGTACGGCACGGCGGCGGCGGTCTCGGTACAGCGCCCGCAGGCGAGTGGCCTTGCGGCCCGAATGCAGCGACACCTGGTGGGCGGCGAGGGGGGCCGGCACGAAGCACAGACGGGGACGAGAGTGTGTATTACCGGTACCACGGTCGAGCGACGCGCGCCCAGCTACATTCCTAGACCCACTGCACTGCTGGCCTTGTCTTGCCACTGCAGAAGCAACCAATGCCCGCTGAAATCGCCCCCCGCGCCCAGCCGCACCTGTCGAAGACAGCTGGACAGGATGATGTAATTTGAAATGTCGGGCAGCTCAAACAGCTCCAGGAGGTCCGCAAGCGCCGCGCCATCGGGAATCAGGTAGTACGGCGCTGACGCGGACAGCGAGGCTGTTGGGGCTCCGGAGCCGGAGCCCACGCGGCATGAGTCACACGCTTCGCTGCCGCAGGAGATGTCCACTCGGAGGTACGACTCCTCCAGGGAGGGCGTCACGGTGTGCGTCCGCCGGCGGTACTTGTACGACAGTTTGGTCTAGGGTTTGGGACCGGGGCAGGGACGGGGGCGGGGGCGGCAGGTTAGCTGGAGGCCACGGATGGTGGGCCCGATCGAGGACGAGAATGATCGTGTGCTTGACAGCCACAGCGGGGCTGGATGTGTATGTATGTGTGCGTGCGTGTGCGGCTCCGGGCACGGGAATGCCAGCCAGAGGTGTTTGGCCAATTTGGGCCGTTCAGCACAAGCCCAGAGGCCAGGCAGCTCGGTGTCCGGAGGCTGCTCGTCCCGGCCTCTCGCTCTGGCCTCGGCCTCCCGTTGGCCCCCCACCGAGCCGATAATTGCACTTGTGCTGAAAGGCGAGAGAATCCGCTCATGTTGAACTGCACCCCTGCCATTTAAGCCGGCTTTCCACGGGGCATGCCGAGCACTTCCACTAGGTTTGTACGGGCTACACGGTATGATCACAGCGCACTCAGGTCAGCACACGGAGCGACGTCCCATGCTGCGGCACCAAACGGGGAACCCAAGCAGGAAAGATCGGCGTTGCGATCATCGAGGTGAGAGGGGTAGCCCCATAAAGCATCGGGAGGGCGGGATGCTGGGAGGGCGGGACGATGATTGCCCCAGTGCACCCTTGGTATCGCAGATACCTACTTGGCAAGCTACCCATGACATTGCCGTGTGGGCAATTTGATCGCCTCTGTGCCTCTCGCCAAGGAGCAAATCGTGCCCTTTGGCAAGCCTATCGCCGCGTCAGCTTCTGAGGTCCACCTTGCAGTTCTGAACGGTATGCAGGAATAATACAGGTACCAATTTATGGTTCAATGCCAAGGGACCAGGGTTGCAACGTCGGTATGTACGGCGTTCGTACCCCCTCTCAACTTCACCGGCTTTTCGCCCTTACTCAGTCCTTTTCCCTGCCTTCGTGCAGCACGTTCCGTGTAGCATAGGATACCAGTGGTTTTCCTCTCGACTGAGCCGCCACGTTTAGGACACACAGTGTTGTTCACTTTGACGAAACCACGCAACAATGCCGCAGAACGAGCATATTGAGCTTCATCAGAAGCGCTATGGCCGACGCCTTGATTATGAGGAGCGGAAGCGGAAGAAGGAGGCGCGCGAGGTGCACAAGCGCGCAGCATATGCTCAGAAGGCGCTGGGTCTCAAGGGCAAGATGTTTGCCAAGAAGCGGCATGCGGAAAAGGCCCAGATGAAGAAAACCATTGCTATGCACGAGGAGCGGGACAACAAGCACAAAGCGGACGACGGCGCGCCGCAGAATGCGGTGCCGGCTTACCTGCTGGAGCGTGAGCAGGTGGGTTTGCAATGTACAATTGGAATTCGTCAAATTTAAGCGTCAACAAATTCCCTACGGAAAGGAAACTGTTGTTCGTCACAGCTGCATAAGTTGATGCTAACTTATTTTTGCAACTTCGCTTTGTCAACAGGTTGACCGTGCCAAGGTCCTCAGCAACACCATCAAGCAGAAGCGGAAAGAGAAGGCGGGCAAGTGGGAGGTGCCTCTGCCGCAGGTGCGAAATGCGTGGCAGGCTTGGTAGGGTTTGTGTATACCGAATGCGCGCTAGGGCACGCATAGCGGCACGCATTGCGCTCTATAGGTATTGACAAAATGGGATGCGTGCAGGTACGCCCCATCGCCGAGGACGAGATGTTTAAGGTCCTCAAATCCGGCAAGCGTATGAAGAAGTCGTGGAAGCGCATGATTACCAAGGTGACATTCGTGGGCCAAGGATTTACCCGCAAGCCACCAAAGTACGAGCGCTTCATCAGGCCGACCGGTCTGCGCATGAGCAAGGCGCATGTGACGCACCCCGAGCTGAAAGCGACGTTCTGCCTGGACATCATCGGCGTAAAGAAGAACCCGAACGGCCAGATGTACTCGCAGCTGGGTGTGATCACAAAGGGCACGATCATCGAGGTGAACGTCAGCGAGCTTGGCCTGGTGACGCCAGGCGGGAAGGTCGTCTGGGGCAAGTACGCACAGGTCACCAACAACCCCGAGAACGACGGCTGCGTCAACGCTGTCCTGCTGGTGTAGTTAGTCCTATCGAGCAGGTTACAGCGAGCGCAGATAAGAGACGTGAGCTGGAGGGGGGGGAGAATCACCGTGGACGGTGCGGACGAAGCATGCGGGGAAGGCTGGCCGTCATGGGCGCTCGGCATGCTTGGCGTCCGCGATGCCTCGGGCTGTAGGGAAGAGGGTTAGTTTCCGTGAGTTGTTGTTTTGGTGCGTGTGTCGGACAGGCCAAGGAGCCTGTTAACTGGTATACTTCCACCTAGGGTGTTGTGTACATATTGTGCCTTATAGCTACTGAGCTACAACTTCCCGACTCAGGACGATCGCCGCAGCGGCGATCATCAGAAGTAGATGACGACGCACGACTATGCTAATTGACTCGTGTTCTTATCCATGAGCGCTCCGCGCTGACCCTGACCGATCTACTAACTGTGTATGCATGGTGGGACGCTTGCTTGCTTCATTCATCTTCTCCGCTCCTGCTTGTGGTGCTGGTGCTGCTGACGGAATGAGGGCGCAGGTTACGGCTGTCGTTCAGATGGTGGCACACAGCAGCAGGTGTCCTACGCGAGCGGGCGTCACCATGTGGACGCGCTTCTGTTGGCATTCCTGTGCGTGCCGTGCTGCGGCCAAGGCCGTACTGAACCTGTAATGATTCGGCGCATCGAATATAGTTTGGACGGAATACGCTAGCAAACAAGATTTCAACCGATGTGCCTGTGTAGGAACTAGGTGGCCGCTGGGTGACCGGCGCTCTGGGAATCACCTCTGGAAGCTCGTCAGGCGCGCCAACAGCCCACGTCATATTTTACTCGTGCCGAATCGCTTGCAGACGTTTGCTCGCGATGGCAGTCCCTTCGGTAGGAACGCCTAAAAACCCAGCTCCTACTAGAGGCGCAAAGTAAGGAGAGCCCAGCAACCCGTCGTACCCTGAGCCGTACGGGGCGCAGCATTGCGGTAGCTCCCAGACGTTGCTGATTCAACCGCCCGCAGACCTTCCACATCGGAGCGCCCAACCGATCAGACATTTCGGCACTGTGCATCTGACGGGTACCCCTCGGCTTCAAAATTCGCCACCTGACGACTTGCTGTATAACGGTTCCCAAACATATTTTTGGCTGAATGGCGCACATGATGGCGTCCGACCCCGCATGCAGCACAAGAGGACCGCGCGACGGGGACCGCGAGCTCCTCAAAAGAAATAATTCCCTGCTAGCGCCACTTGCGAGTTGCGCACGCACCGCCCCAGCATTGGCCCGGCCATGCAACATGATTCGGTGCACTTCATAAGCTAATACCCTAGCGCCGGCCCCGCCGCGTGCCCGACCCACATGGCGCCTTGCACGCTCTCCTGCCTGCCTACGGCCTATGGGGCGTGGAAACCAAGCGGCGTGATATACGATTAGCCCCCGTTGCCCACATCCTCCTATCCTATATCCATCCAGGTCCCGTAAAAGCCTAAACGGTTCACCACTTCATTAAGCGCAGCTGGACGGCGCCGGCAGTCGCTAGTCCCAGCACCATCACCGCCAACACCAGCCACTGCGCCACGGCATTGGATGCAAAATAATATCCCCTCCACCCCCTTAGCTTGTTTACTCAGCATCGCCTGCTGCTTCAGCCCAGAGCCGTACTACGGCCGTACTCACGGTCGAAACCGCCATATCCCTCTGGGCTACCCTACATCCCAAATCTGCCTAAAAAACAATGTCGAGCCCACCTGCAGATCACCCCTCTGTACGCACCGTCCATCGCCCTCATCCTTGCTCCACCACAACACTTCAACACCAGGCTGTGCGTGCGTGACATGCATGCTGGCTGGCCCCTACCTGGTGGCCCCTACCAGCCCTGGCCCCTACCTGGTGGCCCCTACCAGCCCTGGCCCCTACCGTGCCGTCTCGCCAGAGATCCAGCCCCACAGCCCCACGCGCGCACGACGCGGCTTGGGCCGACCCACCGCTGCCTCAGCCAGAAGATCATCATCCAGCAGGCCTCCGTCGCCGGCGAGGCCCGAGCCATGCACCAACCCACCCGGTGCAGCCGATGCCGGCGAGCCGATAGCTGCGATCGGGGCGGCACGAGGCGACGGCGGCGCTTCGTACGGCGGCAACACCAAGAGCGTGTTGCAGTCGCCGTTGCCGTCCGCGGCACCGGCAGCACCGATGGCGGGCGGCGCCGCCCCGGCGGCTATCGCCGCGGCCGCGACGGCCGCCGCCGCGGCAGCGGCCAGGTCCAGCCGATGCGCGTGCGGCTGGTGGTGCGGTCCGTGCGGGTTGTCACCGGCATCACCCCCTGCTGCTTGCATGTGGTGAGGCTGCGGTGGCACACCGTCCTGGGGTGACGGCGGCGGCGCGTGGTCAATGCCTAAGGCCAGGTGGTTGAACGGCGACACGAGGTGCTGCAGAGCCGGCGGCGACGATGACTGTGCTGGCAAGGAGGACTGCTGCTGCGGCGGCGGCAGCTTGCCCGCGCGCTGCTGCTGCTGCTGGGTGCTGGCCGTCGCCGCCTCCACCTCCGCCGCCGCCGCCGCAGGGCGCGAGTGTGAGTCCACGAAGCTGCCAAACGCCGCCTCCGCGACGGGGAGGACCCTGGTGGCCGCTTCCGCCGCCCCCTCCGCGAACGCGTACATCGAATCCACGCTGTTGCGGTTGGGCCCGGGAGTCACCTCCGCCTCCGCCGACTGCCCCTGCGCCACCTGCTGCTGCGGTCGTGGTGCATGCACGGGCTCCAGCCCCTTATGTGCCTCGTCGCCGTGATGCTGCGGCTGCTGCGTGCCGGACTGGGGCTCCGCCGGCGGCAGCCCCGCCGCCGCCGCCTCCGGCGGCTGCTCCCCGCGTAGCACCGCCATGCTCTGCTGCTGCTTCTGCAACACCTGCTCCAGGGTTTCCATATGACCGGCTAGCTCAATGATATACGCGGCCGTCTCGCCGGCGCTCAGTCGACGGGCCGACAGGCCCTCCAGGCGTGATAGGATGCGCGGGATATCGAGGTCTGGCGGTGGCGGAGCCGCCGCCTCCGAGCCGGCTGCTGCTCCGGAACCCTCCGGGTGATTCCCCTGCTCGTTCTGGTTTTTTAGCTGCAGGGCCAGGCGGGCGGTGGTGGCCAGGGAGACCTCTTCCACCAGCCGCCGCACCTCCTCCGCCAGCATCAGCAGCTTCCAGTCCGCCTCCGTCAATGCGCCGCCGGGCATGGGTGCCTCTGTGGAGCTACCGGCGGCGGCGACGGGGCCGCCGGGGCGCCACGCGCCACCCGGCGGCCACTTCTGCTGCTGCGGGGAGTGGTGCGGCGGCCTGGGCGGCTCGAGGCCGGGGCTGTAGGGATGGGGTGCTGACCCATGGGACGCTGCGCCGGCTCCGTTTGATGTCCCGCGCGCCGGGTCCGGCGGGTGCTGGCCGTTGGAGTTGTAGTGGTGGGTCTGGTGGGGCGAGCCCGGGTAGTGGAGGGGCGGGCCCTGGCCCTGAGCCTGGGCGTGCACATGCGCTGCCGCCAGCTGCGACTGCGCCTGCACCAGGCGGCCCTGCAACGTACGCACCTCAGCCTCCCGGTTGGAGACAGCGGTCTTGCAGTCTGCGAGAGGGCAGGGATGGGTACAGAGGAAACACGTGGAGACAGCATAGGAGAAAGAGGGGGCAGGGGAAGGGAGGGCACGAGCCGCGCACGAAAAATACACACGGGCACACACATGTTGAGGATGTGGGACGGCACGATGGGACCAAGGAGAATGGGCTGGCCGGCGCAATGCCGGTATTCCGGACGCCACCGTGGGGTCGAGCCCATTTACCCCTTCAATGTTATACCTCGAGAACTCTCTGCCCTATCCGGGGACACCTTCCTCCGCACCAACCGTCTGCCCACGCGACCCGTCCCTACCCACCCGCCAGCACGTTGGCCTGTGCGTTGACTTTGGCCACCAGCTCGCTGTTCTCGTCGATGAGGCGCCCGATGGTCTTGGCCGCCTGGTCGCACTGCCGCCGCACGTCCAGGCTCACATGCTCGGCGGCGCGGGCGCGGTCCTCGGCTGCGCGCACCGCCACGCGCTGCGCCTCCTCCGCGGCCACAATGCGGGACAGGTCGGCTCGGAGCATGCCGACCTCCTGGAGAGGCGACGCGGGGCGGGGCGGCCGCGGCACGGTACGGCGGGGACGGGCGTTACTGGCCCTGCTACGCTCCAGGGGTGCCCTTTGCTGTTGCACCCAGCCGCCACTCCTTCCCGCCGTCCAGCTCCCTTCCACCCCTACGGCTGTCCTCTGAAGGCTTAGGCCTTGACGGACACTCCCCCGACTCCCTGTGACGCCATTCGACGCCATCCTCCAGCTCACGCACCCCCTCCCACCTCTTCCGCCTTTCCTCAGATAGGCATGGCCGCACACGCAAGCCCACCACTGGCGTCACTGAACTTCACACCGCTGTCGGTAGCACATGTCAATCACCGGACCCTACCTTCTGGAGCCTGGCCACCTGCTCCTCGTGCTGCTGCTGTTGTTGCTGCTGTTGTTGCTGTTGCTGCTGAGGCGCGCCGCTGGCGCCGGGCCCCGCGCCGCCGCTGCCAGCGTTGCCGCTGCCAACCGCCAAGCCCACAAACGTGCTGCTGCCGACGCTGCCTCCCGTCTTCAGCGGCATGTGGCCGCCGCTGCTGCTGCCCGGCAGCCCCGCGGGCGCGCTGCCCATCCCACTCAGCAAGCTCCCGCTGCCGCCGCCGGAGGGATGCCCCGACGCTGGCTGCTGCTGCTGCGGGTACAGCGGCGGTGGCCTCGGCGACCTGGGCAATGGGTCGCTGTTGGCGCCCGCGATGAAGGCACCGGAGGAGCTGCCACCGCCGCCACCGCCACCCAGCTCAGTTTCAAGCTGCGCGGTGGGAAGTGGGATGGGATGGGAGAGGGTGCGTCAGGAAGAGGCGTGGGATGAAAAGAAAAGGAGGAAAAGGCAGCGCGAGGTGCCCTCAAGACCCCAGCGCGAGGTGACCCCAGCGCGCGGCACGCGTGCGCAAGTAACGAGTGCTAAACATGCGCGAGAAACAGAAAGCAAAGACGGGTACAGTACTGGGATCCCCTGCCGTCGCCGTTCCCAAAGCCCCGCGTAAACCTGCCCCTGATCCCTGCCGCCTGCTCCTGCGCCTCCAGCACGGCCTCCACCCCGCGCCAGCCACTCCGAGCCCCAGTCACCTGCTTCAGCTTCTTCACCGCCGAGCGCCCCTCCGCATCCGCCGCCGCCAGCTGCTGCCGCAGGTCCTCGCTCACTCGACGCTCCTCCTCCAGCGCCCGCTCCGCCTTGTGCAACCGCAGAGCCCACCGCTCCTCGTCGGCGGGGGCCAGGTGCGCGCCCGGGCCGCCGACACCGCGCTGGGGCGGGGAAGCTCTGCACACCCATTGCAAGGGTGCGGGGGACCAGGGGTGCGAGAGCACGGGGTGAAGCAGTGGCGGAGGGGCCAAGGCGGCGATGGAAGAATGCAGCCCAAACCCGGACTCAAGGACACAAGCCGGGCGTCGGTTACTGTGTGCTGTCTTGACACCGCAAAGCTCGGCCCTGCTACACATCGCATCCGCGCCATGCCCTGCCTCTGCAGGACGCCCTCCCGCCTACTCGCTCTCCCGCCCGCCGTCCCGCCAGCGCAGGCAAACGCGTACATAACACACAGTAGCACAGCAGTAAACCCCCGCCATAAAAAGCTGCCGCTGGTAGCCGACACCCGGAAGCCGCGTAAGGCGCATCATGAGCGCGTAAGGCGCCCAGCCACCATTGCCAACGGGCTGCCTACAACACGGCAGCGGGAAGGGGCCTCCCCGCGCGCACCTGTGTGCGTGGTCCGATTGGCCTGGCCCTGTGGCGCCCGGTTTCGAGCCGGGGCCGCCCTGGCCACTGGGCGCCGTTGCTGCTGCTGCGGCCGCCGCCTGTGCGCTTGCTGCCGCAGCCGCTGCCGCCTGCGTCTCCTCGAGCTGGCGCTGCAGGCGGGACACGTCCGCATGCCGCGCCTCCAGCTCCCGCATTGCCGCCGCCTGCGAGGACCCCATGTGCTCGTGCTCGCGCACTGTGGCGGCGTGCTGGGCGATCAGGCGCTCGTGGTCGACCTGGCGGGGCAACGAGGCGGGGGCCCGAGTTTGGAATTAGGGTTTTGAGGGGTGAAGGGTCCGGGTGCGCGTTTGGGGGCGATGAATCCATGAGCGGCGGATAGCGTGCTGCATGACAGGGCGACCAACCTAGCGCGCCCGCAGCCGCCAAGGAGGAGGCATTCGGCTCATGCTTCGGGGAGAGCAACGTGTAGGGTAAAATCATTCACGAAGCATGGCGCTGTTTCAAATGCCTCTCCTGTCCGCCAACCGCTGCCCGGCATTCATACGACCTCATACAAGACATGCGCTTGCATGGAGACGGGGACAGGGCAAATCCCGCCGGTAAATGGACGTGGGGTGGTATCAACTCGCCCGGACAGAGCCGAAGGGAGGGGGAAACCGTGACCGGGGCGCACACCTGGAGTGCGTGGTGCGCCGCTGTGGCGACATGAAGCTGCCGGCCGAGCTCATCCGAGCGCTGCTTCTCCGCAGCAAGCTCGGCCGAGAGGTGGTCTATTTGTGCACAGAGAGCGCGTCCTTCCTGCTGGTGCTGCTCAAGCTGTGTGCGGACGGACTGGAGCTCGCGCTCTAGTTCCTGAACTTTCTGCGCGTTCTGGTCCACGTTTGGTACGTTCATCGCTGCAGCAGCGTCCGGCGTTGCCTGCACGCCTGGGATCATTGATGGCTGTCCTGGCACAGGTTGCTGGCCAGGCCATGCATGCACGTATGGTGGAAGCATATGATGGTTCCATTGAGCTGTGACCGACGGATGTGCTGGTGCACCACTGTGCTGGCCGGGCAACCCGCCTGCACGTTGCGACACAAACAGGTCCGACGCAACGGCCTGCCCCTGTTGCGAGCCTCCCGCCTGATCCGCATAGTAGATGTAAGGATGACCTGTTGTCCCCAAGCTGCCGGCAAAAGGAATGCCTGTACTCGTGTTCATAACCCAATTTGACATTTCTTTGCTACTACGCTCAATCCTTTCCGCTCAAGACTAAATAACACCATGAACTGTTTAACATTAACGAAATAGCCTGCGCGGCTGTCCAGAAGCTGAAATTAGGGGCAAAGGGAAGTCCGCCTAGGCTTCTTTACGTAGCTTGCTGGCCTAGGCAGCGAGGAAGGTCCGGACGGGAAGTGTTTAATAGGCAAAAACGAAAACCCTTGGGCAAATCGTAATTGGGCCGACGTGTCACCTCACGACAACCGCCTCGCAGCAACGGCCATTACTTTCGGCGGTCTCCATGCACAAAATCGCTATGTTGGCAGTCACACAGGCGAACTAATTATACCTTACAACTTTGGTGTCCATACTCACACCCACCGGTTCGGGCTTCGTTCAATTCGCGGGCCCCGACACACGAAACCAACGCCCGCGCGCCAGGCGCGCCCTGAAACGGCCTCAAATGGCACAGCCTAATGAACAGCAGCGCACGGATCTGCTGGCGCGGCAGCTGCTGCAGGCTGAACGCGGCGGGCTTCAGCTCGTCCCCACAGCCGGCCACAGCAACCAGCAGCAGGGCGTCCAGCTAGAGGCGCCTACCTACAGCATTGCCCTGCCGGAAAAGCTGACTCCCGATGGCCCTTGGAGCGTCTACCGGTAAGCGGGGGAGTTGCCACGTGCGCGCCGTGCGCTATACGGCCTTCGTCCCTCCGACTCAGAGCCACGCCGCGATGCCTTACCGCGACGGCCCACCCATCCCGCAAGTATCGCTGCGGCCCTTGTGCTTCAGCTAGATGCCTCTTGGCCCTGCCGCACGCGGTATTTGGCTCGGAGCTCAGGCTCCTTGGGTCCGGCTTCGCCCCTGCGCTCGTCTGCGCTCCTTGCCCCGGTTAGGCTCTTCGCGCCTACCCCTAGACCCGTGTTTACTGCCCTCCCTAGAGCGACATGTGGGTTGGCATGTGGGTTGGAGGAGACGTACAGCACCAAGGGGCTAACCCTGGCACCCAGGGCTGCAGCGGTCGGGTCCTTGCAGATGCCGCGGCCAGGATCGTCTGTCGGACGAAGGAAAAGCGGACTGTCTAGGCCGTGCACCACAGCGTTTGCGGTGGTTGTGGTTGTGGAGGTTGGGGACTTGTGCAACATGCATTGCTTCCTGGCCGTCCGCGGATGTGCTGGGCAGTTGCAGTTCCAGCAGCAACAGGCCGGCTCCAGGTTCCCCTGGCCTCTTCCTCAACTGGACCAGCCACACGCCATAACCCTGCAGCCTAGCCCCATTGAGCTCAAACCCAGTCTTCCCCCGTCTCTTCTGGACCGCCATCTTCACCTTGGTTTGTCGGCCGTGGATTCGCGGATCCTCCTTAAATCCCCCGTGTAACCCGCGTCCGCCCCCGCCCCCGCATCCCCTCAGGTCCGCCACCTCCCCCTTCCAGCTGGTGTCCACGTACCCTCCCCCCGCCGACCATGTGCGCACCCTGTACGACAACCTGGAGTACAGCGCGTCTAAGTACCCGCACGTGAGTGCGGGAAGGGGCCGGGGGGGGCGTTGAACTGGAGGGCGCGTGAACACAGCCAGGGGAGGGGGCCGGGGAGCGTGGGCTTGGGTGTGGGGGGTATGGGCTTGCCCTCGACGCTGCCGACTAGCGCCCGCAGAGGTGTCTGGCCCGGGGGAGGGCGTGTGCGATCTGGGTTGGCGTGTCGTCGTGTGAACCCAGATCGCTTGTCCGGGGGCCGGTTGGGCGGTAAGGCCCCGTGTAGCTTCCAACCTCTGTCGGCTACGGGGTCGTCGCCGCCAGGTGACTTTGCCGCCATCGCGCACTAACGCGCCGTTCAGCAGCTGTGCGAGTGGTGAAGGGCAGGCAACAACCTCCTCGGGTGCTCATGGGCCTTATGCGGAACCGTCGGCTGCCCAATTCAGGTCCGGGGCTCCGGCTTCCTCCCTTCCCCCTCCGTCCTAATACCCCGGCCAGAACCCAGATCCCCGACTTCCCCTGCTCCGTTGCCTGATACCCCTTCGCACCGCCGTACAGATGCCGTACCTCGGCACCCGCAAGCGGGACGACAAGGGGCGCCCTGGGCCTTACACCTGGATCACGTACGCGCAGGTGGGTGCCGACGCCACGCCGCCCCGGCCCACACTTGCCGTACCCCGCTCTCCCTGCATGGGGCTCCTGCCCCCGTCCATCGGACATCGGACTCTCCTCTCCCTACGCTTACCCCTGCTCCTCACTTGCCCTGCTCTCCCTACGCTTACCCCTGCTCCTCACCCTTCGCACCACTGCATGCCCGCACCACCACCACCACCGCCACGACAGCCGCCACCGCAGCAATCCACCCGCCATAGCGTCATTCCCCTGTTAAGTGCCGCTGACGATCTCCCCTCCTGTTCTCTTTTGTATCTCCCCTCCCCTCCCCCTGCTCACCCTCCGCCCTCCAGACCAGCGACGTGCGTACGGCTATAGGTTCTGGTCTGGTGCAGCTCGGCCTGCAACCCAAGGCGGGCGTGGGCATCTACTCGGTCAACTGCAAGGGTGCGGACCGGAGGCTTGGGGGTGGGAGAAGGTCCCTGGGGCTTTAGGGAGGGAGGGAGGGAGGCCGGGGTTATCCGAGGTGGGTGCTAATGGTGGGTGCTAATGCTGGAGGAGAGCTGGTGCGAGGTGGTGGGGTGGCGGGGTGGGAACAAAACCCGAGGCACCCGGGGAAGGTACACGTGGTGGCAGTGGGGTGGCGGGGGCCAGGGGTTTGAACCTAGTGGCAAAGGACAGAAGATGGAGGAGATGGAGGAGGTGGAGGAGGTCCAGTGCGGCCCATCTGCCCCCCGCATGCATGCCTGCTCCCGTCCGTCGTGCACCCTACCCTCCCCCCGCCCGCCACCTGGTTGCACCGCCTCCTTCCTCCCAGAGTCCCGAACATCTGACCCCCGACCCCCGCCTCTCCTCTATGTCGTGTTCGACGATTTCCTCGCCAAACACACACACACACTCCCCTCCCCCTTCCCTCGGCCCCCCCCCAGACTGGCTGTTGTTCGACTCCGCCATCCACGCCTACTCGATGGTCAGCGTGCCGCTGTACGACACGCTGGGCCCCGACGCCGTGGAGTTCATCGCCAACCATGCCGAGCTGGCGGCCGTGGGTGTCAGTGCGGCGGTGCTGCCCACCATCATGACCTGCCTGCCCCGCTGCCCGGGCATACGGCTGCTGGTGCGTGGGCTGCTTAGGGCTGGTCAGGGTTTTGGGGGCGGCAGGCGGCGGCGGTGGTGGTTGGGCTCTCGGGCGTGGTTGACGGCCCTGGTTTGTCGCCCATCCACCTGTCATCCGTTATCGTACGGGTAAACCTAAGGTTACCTCTATCCGCCGGCGGCCTCTTTCACGTAGCCTTAAACAGTTTTCCTCGCATCCCCGGGTCTTCCTCCCACTCCTCCCCCTCCCGCCTCCCAACCTGCCCCCGCCTGCCCCCCTCCCCCCCTCCCCGCCCGCCCAGGTCGTGTGGGGTGCCACGGGGCCGCTGCCCGAGCCCCCCGCCGGCGTCAACTGCCGGCTGGTGACCCTGGACGCGCTGGAGCAGCTGGGCCGCCGCCACCCGCGGGCCCACATGCCGCCCAAGCCCTCGGACACCGCCACCCTCTGCTACACCAGCGGAACCACGGGGCAGCCCAAGGGTAGGCCCGCCTCAGCCCTTGCCCCTCCCGCCGCTCCCCCCTCCCCACTCTGCCCGTCCCCTCAACCTCCGTCACACCCTCCCTCTCATCCCTCCCCTCCCACCCCGGTTCCTTTCTGTAACCCGCCTACCCCGGTTCTTTTCTGTAACCCGCCCACCCCGGGTTCCCTTTCATTCCCCCCGCCCCCAACCCAGGCGCTGTGCTGACTCACGCCAACCTGATTTCCAACGCCGCCGGCACCGCCACCCTGCTGAGCGAGTCCAGCCCCGGCGACCGCCACCTCAGCTACCTGCCGCTGGCGCACATCTACGAGCGAGTCAACGTGGTACTGGTGCGTGGGGTGGAGGGAGGGGAGGGGAGGGGCCGGAGGGTGGGAGGGAGGGAGGGGAGGAGAGGGGCCCGGAGGGTGGGGTGAAGGGAGGGGAGGGGAGGGGCCCGGAGGGTGGGAGGGAGGCGGTTCCGTTCCTTGGTCTGCAGCTGCCGCCCGGCGCCCGTTCCACCCACCTGCTGGTAACTTAGGGGTGTCTCTTCCAAGCAGTTTGCAGCACGCACGCATGCCCCCTCCTGGGCCTTAATCGGGCTTATCGCCCCCCCGTGGTGCCTGTTGCCCCTGTTACCGTACCCGCTTGCGCCTTTCCTGACTCCCCCTTCCCCTCGTTCCCCCTCCCTTCCCTTCCCCCCGCAGCTGACGCATCTGGGCGCCGCCATCGGCTTCTACTCGGGCAATGTGCAGGTGCCGTGGTTGGAGAGGCGGGGGGACGCGGATGCGAGGGCGAAGCAGGCCCGGGGGATAGGCACATGGCATGTGGTGCGGATTTGCGGGCGATGGGGTTACCGCCGAGTTGCAGCAACCCATGGGTCGAGCGGGGGGCACACGTGCCTTTGCGTGACCTCCCCGTCCTCCCCCCGGTCAGTGCCCCCTCGGACCCGGCCCTACCCGACCACACCCGCCTTGCAACTCCCCCCCCCGCCCTCCGCCCTCCGCACCCCCCCCCTCAGGAGCTCCTGGACGACGTGACGACCCTCAAACCCCAGGTCGGTTGGTGTGTCCAGGGAGGGGTCTGCGGAGTAAAAAGGAACAGCGATGAGTGGGGCACGTCCTGATGACGGGCGAGCTGGCCGTCATTGCGTCTGATAGTCCCACCTCGCCTTCTCCCTGCCCCCACACGCCCTCGCCCTACCGGCCCGACTCGCCTACCAGTGTGACAGCCCAAGTCCCAAACACCCTCAAATCCTCTCGACCCGTCTCGACCCCTTTTGGCAAAGCCTGCCCGTAACCTCAACGCCGGCCACCCTCTCCCCATATCCCCCCACCCTCTCCCCTCCCTCCCCTCCCTGGAGCGCAGATCTTCGTGTCCGTACCCCGCTTGTGGAACCGCATCCACGACCGCGTCATGCTCGCCGTACAGACTGGCTCCCCGCTGGCTCGCGCGCTGTTCGAGCGGGCGTATGCGCACAAGAAGGCGGCGCTGGCACGGGGCGACCCGGTGGGCGGGCGCTGGGGGCGGCTGTACGACAAGCTGGTGTTCAGTAAGATCCGGTCCAAGCTGGGCGGCGAGCTCAAGTACATGATCTCGGGTGGGTGGGCTGGCTGAGAGGAAACCCATACTGGGCGGGTGGGCGGGGGGGGGAGGAGAGGGGTGCTGTATGTGGGTTGTTGGGTGTGGGGTGGGAGGACGGATTGGTAGTGGGGTGATATGGTCGACGGTATGGGTCGCCGGGGCCTTGATGAAGGAAAGAAGTTGAGCCAACACATTCTCCACAGACTTACGCCTCCCTGGTTGCCTCCCAAGCTCCAATCCTCACCCGCCCCCTCGGTCCCCCTCCTCGCTGCCCCTCCCCTCCCCCGCCTCCCCTCCCCCTCCTCGCTGCCCCCCCCCCTCCCCCGCCTGCCCTCAGGCGCCTCGCCCATCAGCGAGGAGGTGATGTCCTTCCTGCGCATCTGTTTCGGAGCCACCGTTCTGGAGGGGTACGGCATGACGGAGGCGGCCTGCACCATCTCCACCACCCGCTCCGATGACCTGACCACGGGCCACGTGGGGGCGCCCAACCCCGCGGTGGAGGTCAAGCTGGTGGACATACCCGAGATGGGATACACAAGCAGGGACAGCCCGTACCCACGGTACGGCAGGGGCCGGCGCAAGTGGGGGGGCTGGACGGGGGGTTTGGTAAGAGAATCCAGTTGGCGTGACGACGATGCAAGGGCGTAGTGCGTGTGTACGAACTCGTGAGCACGTTCTCAAGCCGCCAGCAAGCCAGCGCCTCCTTGCGTCCTCTCCCCTTGCGTGCCCTGGGGCTCCCTGGGATCTTGTACGGACAAGGTCTCCCTGCTGTGCTTTCCCTGCCCTCCCTGCAGCGGTGAGATCTGTGTGCGCGGCCCCTCCATCTTCGCGGGCTACTACAAGGACGAGGCGCAGACGCGGGATGTGCTGGACGAGGACGGCTGGCTCCACACGGGTGGGAGGGGGGGCTGACGGGAGGTGGAGGGGTGGCGGAGGTGGAGGTTGAGAGGAGATCCGTGGGTCGACACGTTGAGCGGAGTAATATCATAAGAGGATACAGGTTTTCAACACGCGTGTTGCATTACGCGTGGGGGTTGACGGGAGACCCGTGGGTCGGCGCATCCCGCGGGGGGGGGCGCGCGGGGCCTCGCGGGAACAGTAAAACCCGCATCGGGGCTCATCCTCGTCTCGTGGTATTAATCGTTGTTTTTACGACTCTTGCGTCGCCTTGGTGTCTCCGCCTTGGCACCTCCCTCTCCTCCGTCCCGTCCGGCGGGTCAGGGGATGTTGGCGCGTGGCTGGAGGGCGGGCGGCTCAAGATCATCGACCGCAAGAAAAACATCTTCAAGCTGGCGCAGGGGGAGTACATTGCGCCAGAGAAGATTGAAAACACGTACTCGAGGTACGGGCCGGCGGGGGGCCCGGGGGATCGGGGACAAGCCGGGTGTGTGTGGGCTGTGGGCGCGTGGCAGCACGGCCCAGGGGCGTTATGGGGGAGGCGGGTCGGGAGTTAGGGTGGAGCGGGGTTCGGGGGGCAACCACTGGGTAGCAATAAAGCGGGGGAAGGGAAGAGGGCTCGCGCTGGACTTGCCTCCCACCACACCAAATAAAGACTGCAGACTGCACCTCTCTTCGTCCAACCTTCTTCTCCCGGCTACGCGCCACCCAACCCTCATCTATTCCTCCACCTCTCCCCAAACAACGGGCTGCACGGCTGCGCCTCACCCCCTCTCCCCCTCACCCCCGCCTCCCCTGCAGGAGCCCCATGGTGTTGCAGGCCTTCGTGTACGGCGACTCTCTCCGCTCTGCGCTGGTGGCGGTGGTGGTGCCCGACCCGGAGGTGCTGCTGCCGTGGGCGCAGGAGCGGGCCATTGCGGGCGGCCTGCCGGAGCTGTGCGCCAACCCGCACGTGGTGGACGCCGTGCTCCGGAGCATGCAGGAGCAGGCGCGGGAGGCGCAGCTGCGCGGCTTCGAGCAGGTGGGTTTAAAGAGAATCCGTGAATCCACCCCCGACAAACCAAGGCGGTGAAGCTGGCGGTCCGAGCAGGTGGGGGGCGGACGAAAGGGGGGAGGTGTGGGATGGCGCCGGGCAGTAGCCCAGCGAGCTCGGTTGGGGTGCGCAGGCCGGAAAAACAGTGTGTTTGGGGGGGGGGCTACATACCAAGCTTCGGCCTCGGCCTCGGCCTCGGCCTCGACCTCGGCCTCACTTATGAGCCTCTCCCCCTGCGACTCCCCAGGTCCACGCCATCTACCTCTTTCCGGAGCCCTTCAGCGTGGAGAACGACCTGCTGACACCCACCTTCAAGCTCAAGCGCCCGCAGGTACGGCGCAGTTTGGGTTGCGGAGGGGGTGCGGGGTGCGACGGGGAGCTTGGTAGGGGAGTGTTGCTTCGCATGTTGGTTGCCCAGGGAGATGACTAATGCATCTGCGGATCGCCAGCCACTGGATCAGACCCACCATCGGCCCACCGTCACGCTGTCCACTCCACCCCCCTTACAGTCTCCGCCCCTCCCCACCACGACCGCTCACCGCAGGCCAAGGCCCGTTTTCAGGAGCAGCTGGACGCCATGTACGCGCAGCTGCCCGCGGCTTAGGGCCACCCAGGAAGTCCAGGGAGGGGCGGTGGCGCAGTGGGGCGGGTCTGCAGTGAGACTGGCGGGGGTCCCGTTGGGCGGCCGGGGGCTGTTGCGGCTGATGCCAAGCGGACGGGGTGCGGTGCCCTGCCTTGAAGGAGGCGTGTGTTTCCCCTGAAGCAGGGCGGGGTGCGGTTTCCGCCGGCACACTCGGCTGCACGGCTACACGACTGGTTGTGGCTGTACGACTGGTTGTGGCTGCACGACTGGTTGTGGCTGTACAACTGGTTGTGGCTGAACGACTGGTTGCGGCCGTACGACTGGTTGTGGCCGCACGGCTGCACGGCTGCACGACTGGTTGTGGCCGCACGGCTGCACGACTGGTTGTGGCCGCACGGCTGCACGGCTGCACGACTGGTTGTGGCCGCACCATCCCACACCGCACGTAGCGTGGAGGGGAAGCGGGGCTGGCGCCTCTCCTAGCACATAGCACGACAAGGGGGACCTCATTACCCACCCAGGGCGCTTCACATCTACCGGTAAATTAGCACACGAGGGGACTTGCAATTTAGTACTTTTTTACATACCGTCTGTCGGTTTGGGGCGGTTGCCGCAAAGGGACTGTGACGACCGGTCGTACAGCCGCGGGCCGGCGTCGTCGGGATATGCGCGGTGTGGGGCAGCGGATGCCGTACATTTGTCGCACCTGTAACGTGATTTTGGCAGCAGCGCGGGCAGGCAGGGGTTGGGGGCCAGTGTGCCGCCTAGGTGGTGTGAGCCTGTCTCGGGACTCGAGCTATTGCAGTGCGGCAGGCACCCAACATCAAGTGCTTGCAACCCACAAGGGATATAGTACTGCGAGACGGTGACGCAGGGCGTCGCAGGGAAACACGGGTGCCCTTCGCATAAACCGTAAACGGGCCGAGTCCGGACGATCTGGACAGGGATAACGTAGAATGATTGGCGGCCGTCAGGAAAGCTCCAGTGCCGTCAATAAAAAGGGCTGCTTAGTACAGGGCCGTCAATAGGCTGCCTAGCGGCTATTTTGTTCAGGAGGATTGGTTTTCAGTTCTGGTACGAAATTGCCTGTAAGTTCGAGCCACCAAAACGTTGCTTTCCTCGTCGCTTCCATTGCCACGGCGGTCGGCGTGAGGTTTCGTGTGGAGCCTCGTGGAATCAACAGTGGTCAGTGATGCAGCAGGAGATACTTGATCCTAGCCACAGCACACAGGTATTGTGAGGCGGCGAGGGGAGGCAGGACAATGCGGATGACACCCGCCTTACCCCACAATTGCTGTTGTCCCCGACTGTCCCTCACTCCCCTTCCCTCAGCAAATGAACGTGTAGACATTCCTTGCCGCGCCACCTCCCATCAAGTCCCATGGGCTGGGGTTCTTTGTTTGTGTAGCCTAGGCATCCACCGTGCATCGGGGGTTATAGGGTGGTTAGGTGCGTGGACGGATTCAGGGGCAGTTGTACGGCCGAGCAACAGGTGGCATATGCAAGTAACCCTACCTTTCCACAGGCGTGCAACTTTACGCTCTACATGATTGGTAGATCACAAGACTTGAACTGCATATCCCTAAACCGGAGGTTCTCAATAACGTTGCTTTTTATTCCCAACTCTCGTGAGCCTTGCGCACTCAAGTACGCAATTGCTCGCAATTTTCGAAGGCCTTTATTGGTGTTGATTTAGGTTCGGCGGGCCTAGGGTCGGCCCGGGCCGAAGTCAACGGAGTTGTAGGGCAGAACAGCAGGCCTGCCCATGCCGCCTTATGGTTCGACACGTAACCTCACGCAGCAGTTTATACGGCTGCGAAATGAGGCACGAAGGCTACAGGGGCTGGGGGGAGCCCCACAGAGCGATAAGTGAGTAGCATCCAGCTTGAGGCTGTACACGCTGGATATGGGCTCAATGTTTCACGCAGCAATGTGCACCCTTCATCTGCGGCATGTGAAGGGCGACGGAGAAGCTTATGAGTGCAGCGTTGGGGAACTCATCGGACGTGGAAGCACCAGGACCTTCTACCAGCTCATCGGTGGCGCCAATATGGGTTCAACAATCAGAAAGGATACGATTGGAAATGAACCTCCTCAAGGAGCGACTTGCAAAACTCAAAGAGTGCGTATTCGGCCTAGCTGCAAGCGAATTACTTGATCCTCCCTTAGCTTCAATTTTTTACTGACCCCCCCTTCGTTATACACAGATACCACGCAAAAGCGCTACTCGTGACGTTCGATGGAGAAAGCGAAGCGCAGGTGCATGCGGAGGCACTGACCCGGGAAATACAGCAGAGCTTCAAGCGGCTGGACGCAGCCGTCCGTGTCGTGGGTCAAATGACGGGTCCCAACGAGGACGCTGAGGTCCGACAGCAAGTGCAGCGGCAGCTTGCGCAGGTGCGTTGGCCAGGCGGGGGGCGCTTTGGGGCGGAGCGTAGGGGCGCTGCTGGAGCTCCGTGACGCCTCGCGCTGTTTCCGCCTAACATTCGGCCGCCCTTGCTAGGCGCCGTGAGCAGGCTCCACGAACGCGGGCACGAGCATATGTTTTGCTGCGGGCGCCAGCACCTCGCCCCTGCATCTGCATCGGGGCCCACTTAGCTTGAGAATGCATGGCCTGGGGGAATTCGCCTGCTGGGGACGCGTTGCAAAGAGTTTTCAGCAACTGGCATACTGGGTTCGCCAGGATGAGCAGCCGGCACAGCAGCCGGCAGTGTGGGTATGACGGTATCAACAGCAGGACGGTATCCTGCAGCGCGAGTGCTGCAGCAGACAGCCGCCCGCTCGGCGACCCCACGTCCCCCTGCCCTGCCGCCTCCGCCTGCAAGCACGTGCGTTCCTGGCAGCCCACCTCGCCCCCTGCACATGGCGGGCCTGCTCCCGTAATGCACATGGCGGCCCTGCTCCCGTAAATGCACGCCACGCCGCACTGTGCACACCGCGCGTGCAACGCGGTGTGGTGCTAAGCGACGTGACTTCAGAGGGCAGCTCAGCTTCCGCGCAGCCCAGCTTCCGCACAGCTCACGGTGCTCGCACGCGGCCTCCTTACAGCGTTCCACCGCCCTAGCACGGTATCCATGTCGCGGGCTGGTGACTCTTCGCCACCCCGCTTGGCACTTCATGCCCTCTCACGGCTCCATTCCACCAATATACGCGGTGCATGTGGCACGCACGCCCTCGTCGTGACACACACGTCCTCGTCGTGACACACACGTCCTCGTCGTGACACACACGTCCTCGTCGTGACACACACGTCCTCGTCGTGACACACACGTCCTCGTCGTGACACGCACGCGATGCTCCCCGCAGGCCCTGTTTAAGCTGTCCGTGGAGTTCCGGAAGGAGGAGACCCGCTTCCTCAACAAAGTGGAGCAGCAGAAGGGGCTGGAGCAGGGCTCCTCAATTGGTCTGATAGAGGCGGATGAGGGGACACGGTGAGGCAGGCAGGGTCTGGGAGGGAGGCGGGCAGGTAACAGGGCGGACGGCGGCAGGATTCTACGGGCAATTAAATCAAGCAAGGTCTGGTGATCCAGAACATCGAAGCCTTTTCGGATATTTGACTCAGTGAGGAAGGGCGGACTGGTTGGAGGCGGACGGGGACTGCGAGCCCCGAGGCGGGCGCTTGGGCGGCATGTACGGTACTGGAGCTGGTGGCGGTAGTGGAGGGTGGAGGCGGCTGCGGCAGCTAGCAGCAGGAGTTTCTGAGTGGTAGTTGAGGTGACAGGGCGCCTCGACAGCCCGGGCGCGGCGTAAGCGACGGCAATGCGAGGGCGGCGTGCTTAGGTGGCGGAAGCCATGCCGCCACCGCAGTGGCTCTAGCTCCGGTCGCGCTGTCCCGGCCAGTGCCGGCGTCGTGGCGACTGGGGCAACGTGCTGGAGTGCGGGAGGAGGAGGAGAGGGTGCGGGAGGAGGAAGAAGAGGGTGCGGGAGGAAGAGCCTCCTCGTGCACTTTTCCTCCTTCGCCACCTCACCTGTTTCCCTTCGCCCCCGCGCACCGCACTGCACTGCATCCCTTCTCCCCCGCAGGACTGGGAGCGAGGTGGTGGACCCGGGCTTCACGCAGGCCCAGCTGGCCATGGTGGACATCTCCACAGACCTCATCAACGAGCGCGACTCCGAGATCCGCAAGATCGTGGAGACCATTGCGGAGCTGGCGCAGATCATGCGCGACCTGTACACGCTGGTGATCGAGCAGGGCACCATCTTGGACCGCATAGACCACAACATCGCGCAGACGTCCGTCAAGGTGGGTCGGGGGGCTGGGGTGGCACACCCTGGGGGTCTTCACGGAAGTTACGACATTGCTGAGTACTCCCTCGCGGTCCAACGGCCCACGTGCTGAGTGTATTAGTAATGTCGGGATCCGTGGCCTGACCGCCGAATCGCGCCGCGCCTCTCGGCCCTAACCCGCAACCGGGCGCAGGTGGAGGAGGGTGTCAAGCAGCTCAAGCAGGCCGAGACGACGCAAAAGCGCGGCCGCATGTTCATCTGCATCATTGCGCTCATCTGCATCATCGTGCTCATGCTCATAATCGTCATCATCCGCCACATCTGAGGAGCGGGCTGGGAGCGGCTGGGCAGGCAGCACAGCAGCAGGAGGCGGGCTCGCGACGGCTTGCGCAGCCGCGTGGCTGCACGCGGCAGCGGCGGTCACGACGGCGTACAGCAGCGCAACAATTGGTTTGCAGTGCGACGGGCGGAGGGAGGGGCGGGAGCGAGGAACGCTTCGGGCCCGGTGGCGGTGAATCTTTGGATTCGTCCCGGTGTAAGCACGGGCTCGCGTCTGTTGGCGCATCTTGGGGGGAAGGGGGAGAGGGCCGTGTGCGTGGACCCTATCGGCCTGGCCTTCCCCCACCGCACACCACAACAGTGCACATGACCTGTCGATTGCTACGGAGCGGAAGGGTTGCTGTAATGACGGTTTCACGACGGCCGCCGCCACGACACCTGAACCTCTGTGTGGCGTCGAGCCACCAGGCGCACATGCCGACGTGCAGCGAGGGGTGGATGGTGTGGTCCAGGGAGGGCCGTAATCGCTGGGGGCCATGGGTGATAACCTCTGAAGCTCACACCGAGAGCCTCCGTTATAAGCATAAGGACGTTCCTGTCTTCATTCATTGATGACATTACGGCAATTCACTCGTGCCAGCTATAGCCCGGACAGCGCCCCTGCGGCGGGGGACCAGCAATGCCGCCCAGAGAGCGGGAAGGGGGTTGGGTTGCTGTCCCAACTTCAGTTTCCCTCACCCAGGCTAATCCATTCGTTCCTGGCCCCCTAGCGATGATAAGCGGGTAGCGAGTACTCTGCACCCCGGATAGCACCGCTACTCCTCCCTTCGGGCCTTCCAAATACTCATTAATTGCGGGCGCAATATTGTTGCAACCCGCACCGCTCCAACACATATGCACATGCCATACATCCTGTGGCACACAAAAGGAACCGGCGCGGCCGAGCCAGCTGCTGCCCCACCTCCGCGGCAACTGAGGAGGAGCGGCCCCAGCGCCGCCACGCCAACAGCAGGCCCTCAGCCACTCGGTCTGCTCCACGTCACCGCGTCTCTCAGCTCCTCTTCTGCCAACCCTCACTGCCGCTCGACCCAAAACCTCACTCTCAAACCTCACTCTAACCTTACCAAGTTCTCATCAGCGTCGGCATCGGACACGCAACCGCATTTCCTGGCGTGGCGCAGGCTGATCTATGCGCCCTTAGCACCGGGTGCCCTCTCCACGGCACCCCCCCTCCCTCTCTCTCTAACCCCCTCCCCCTCGTGGCGGTTCTCTCCTCTCCCCTCACACCCTCACAGCTGCGGCAGCTTCTTGACGATCTCCTGATCCAGCTTGGCCACGTACTGCAGCTGGTTGGTCAGCCCCACTGCGGCGCGCATGTCGCCCGAGCGGAAGGCGGTGGACAGCGCCGCCACCAGCCCTGCCTGCTGAGTGCGGTTGCGGGCCAGCAAGGTCGACAGTTTGGCGGGATCATCGGTCTCCTCGACCTCCTCGCGAGCCTCCATCACCTGCTCACCAGGGATGCAGGGCCAAAAGGAGAGGGTAAGGGTGCGTGTAAAGAGTAAAGAGATGGACGGGTGTGGAGCGGGCCTGTAGTAAGAGAAAGGTGACCAGGACGCAGCCCCGCTCCTGCAACAGCTGGATACGGGTACCCCCATGTCCTGCCCGGCTTGCGGTCACCAGCCGACCACGTCCGTCCCCTTGCTGGCCCCCGCTCCGCCCAGCGGCCTCCGCCCACCTCCATGAGCAGCTCGGGGTCCTCGATGGTTCCTTCGAAGGCCTCCCCGGCCGTGATGCCCCGGAGCGCCAGCTGTCAGGGAGCAGGAAGGAGGACATCGTGAGGACATGGAAGGCGTAGGGTGTGGTCACTAGTGAGTGTTCGGTATTATCGGCGTCAACTCCCCTTCCTGCCTGCCCCGCCCCGTCCGTATCCCAACCGCTCTCCACCAAGCACCAAGCACCCACCCCACCATGTAGTTCGCACGCGAAAGCGGCGACTTGAGGATGCTGTAAGCCAGGTTCACGACGGACGCATGCTGGGATGAGAACTCCCGCTCCTGCGGCGGCTTGTGGCCCATCTTGTCTGGGTGGAGGTTCCACTGCAGCTGCTTGTAGCGCCGCTCCAGCAGCTGCGGGCTGACGTCGAAGTTGTCGTCGGGCCTGTGGAGGTCCAGGTGGCCAAGGTGGCGGGAGCAAGGCAGGAGGGTGCGGTCAGGGGAAAGTCCAAGCGGCGGGGGCAAGGAGTATGCGGTCACGGCCACCGCGCCCGGTGTTTGGTGGGCAGGCTTACAGCCTGGCAGCGTCTTGGCCGGCCGTTTAGATACACGGTTGGTCTGGAGCCCGCTGAAACGATTAGTACTAGGTTTGGGGGGGGGTTCGGTTTGAAGTGCGTAGCAGCGTGCCCAACCCCAGGGTATTGGGTGTTGCGCGGCGGAGAGGCGCGCGGTCGGTGTCGGTAGGAGGGAGGAAGGTGGGTGGTGATGGGGGAAGGGGAAAACGGTCCTAGCGCTCGCTCACAAGGTAAATAGCTCGAAGTAGTTGAGCGACTCATCCGGCGGCTGAATTGTCTCGCAGCCATTGCATACCAGCCCTCCGCGCTTCACCAGCTTTTCACAACCGCGGCAGGCTTTCTCCACTTCCTCCAGCGTCATAGTTCGATTGTCCCCAACGTGGTGCTTGTGTTGGTGGTCTTTATGGTGGTGGTCGTGGTGCACGCAGCGCCAACCCATACACGGCTGCGACAACCAGCCTTTCCCATGCCGATTGGATAACAGAGCTGCTCCAGCTCGCGCAAGTGCCGGTGCTGACGTTGACGGCTGAGATGCGTCGTGCAACGCTTCTGTGGCTACCGTCAGCCCGCCTCTACATAGTGCAGCAACCTCCCCAAATCCTTGAGATACTAGCGTTGTAAGCCTACGAGCGCTCATTAGCCTATGTATGTTTAGGCGAGAATCGACGTGTCAGGATTGCTTAGTAAGCGCCGAGCAGCAGGTATCTTCAAATTCGTTCGTAGCTTCAATAGATTGGTTAGGAGTCTCCAGCAACGAAGGGGGCATTCAATATTAAGCGCCTCGAGGCCGTACGACTCGGTTAATCGTCAGTTGCCGCAGCACTGCAAACAACATCCAAGCCTTTTTCACAGGGATTTATTTGTGCTTGGTCGTTTTAAGGCGCACTTTAACGCTTCTGCACGGCACGAGGAGATCAGGCCCTTCTTAGTTTGCCAGCCGCGCACCCTCCTGTTCTCGCGGCGACCATGCCTAACACTCCTGTGAAGATCGCTGGAGCTGGCGCGCTGGCCGTGGCCCTTGCGGCGGCCGTGAGCCGGCCTCGCGTTGTGGGCCGTATGGTTCGCACCCTAGTTGCACGCGCGGCTGGATCCCCAACGTACGCGCCACTACCACCGCCACAAAAGGTACACGACACGTACAGGGGCTAAGTTCTTGCTGCTGGGGGCCTTCCTGGCTCTCAGCGGGACGCGACCCCCATCCCCCTCTTCCTCGGCCGGCACCACACCCCGTATTGCGCCTTTCCCGCTATACCACACGGCCTACGGCCCTCACGGCCTACGGCCCAAGACCTTTATACGCGCGCACGCACAGCACAGAGCCCCTCATCGCCTCCGTGCCGCCACCAGCCGGGCCCCTTCACCGCCTTCCGGTGGCCGTGGGGGGGTGGTCACGGCACTTCACTGTGGACTCGGACCCGTGTGTATGGTCCCCTCCCTCCCCCCGGCCGCCCGCAGGTCAAGGTAGCCCTCTGTCAGCTGCTGGTCACCGCAGACAAGGCGGCCAACCTGGTGACAGCGAGGAAGGCCATCGAGGTGGGGAGAGAGACGTGGGAAGGCAGCAGTCAGCGGGGGGGGACCTCCCGTCACACTCTTACCTGCCTGACCTCCGCTCGTACCTGCCTGACCTCCGCTCTTACCTGCCTGACCTCCGCTCTTACCTGCCTGACCTCCACTCTTACCTGCCTGACCTCCGCTCTTACCTGCCTGACCTCCACTCTTACCTGCCTGACCTCCACTCTTACCTGCCTGACCTCCACTCTTACCTGCCTGACCTCCACTCTTACCTGCCTGACCTCCGCTCTTACCTGCCTGACCTCCACTCTTAACTGCCTGACCTCCGCTCTTACCTGCCTGACCTCCGCTCTTACCTGCCTGACCTCCACTCTTACCTGCCTGACCTCCACTCTTACCTGCCTGACCTCCGCTCTTACCTGCCTGACCTCCACTCTTACCTGCCTGACCTCCACTCTTACCTGCCTGACCTCCACTCTTACCTGCCTGACCTCCACTCTTACCTGCCTGACCTCCGCTCTTACCTGCCTGACCTCCACTCTTACCTGCCTGACCTCCGCTCTTACCTGCCTGACCTCCGCTCTTACCAGCCCCAGTAAAACACGCTCGGTCCCGCTTTCTTGGGGAGAGCCGAGCGGCGGGGATGGCTGGCCCCCAGGCCTTCACTCCGGCCATCTGGGCGCCGGCTAGGTCCCCTGCAACAACCAACAACCGGCAACTGTGTACCTTACCGTAACCCGTCCACAGACTTCACATCACTCCCGACCATCGGCGGTGGTATTGATGGTTTTCCTCCTTCAACACCGCAGGATGCGGCTGCCGGCGGTGCCCAGCTGGTGGTGCTGCCGGAGATGTGGAACTGCCCCTACTCCAACGACTCCTTCCCCACCTACGCGGAGGATATTGAGGGCGGCGCCAGCGGCAGCGTGGCCATGCTCTCGGCCGCCGCGGCGGCGGCGCGCGTGACGTTGGTTGCCGGTTCGATCCCCGAGCGCTGCGGCGAACGGCTCTACAACACCTGCTGCGTGTTCAACTCCCGAGGACAGCTGCTGGCGAAGCACCGGTGCGCCGCCGTCACTGCTGTTGCGGCTGCCATTGCCGCCGCCGCCGTCACTGCTGTTGCTGCTGCCATTGCCGTCGCCGCCGTCACCGCTGTTGCTGCCGCCACTGTTCCGGCGTCTGCCAGTCATGTCACAGAGCACACTCCGTTTGCCATGACGACGCAAAGACATTTAGCACCAATGGCCCCCCGGTCCTATGTTGTTTTCACCGGTTTCCCCTTTTGCACCCCCCAGCAAGGTGCATCTCTTCGACATCGACATCCCCGGCAAGATCACCTTCAAGGAGTCCCTCACGCTGAGTCCCGGCCCCGGCCCCACAGTGGTGGACACGGAGGCGGGCCGCCTGGGTATCGGCATCTGCTACGACATCCGCTTCCCCGAGCTGGCGCAGCTGTACGCTGCGCGGGGATGCCAGGTGCTCATCTACCCTGGTAAGGGAGAGGGGGGGTAGCGAGAAGACCAGGGGAGGGGCGAGAAGACCAGGAGAGGCGAGAAGACTCGGTTGCATGACATAGGAGACGGAGGACAGAAACTAGCCGGCGGATGGCTTCCGGACACGTGTTCAGGTGTGCATGCCGGAAGACTATCGGGAGCCCTGTTAACGCGGCCCCTCGACGGCGTGTCGCAAATTAATTTGCGTCAGCGTTTGGGGCGCAAATGGGAGAACTTGGGTTGTGGGAGGCATGAGAGGAAACCCGTGGATCGGCACTGGAAAGTAAAACCGATTAGGAAGTGGTGGGTGGAGGGGTAGCGAAAGACCCGACTACGCGACATAGGAAACGGAGAGCGGTGGGGGGGGTTGGCATAAAAACCCGGGGAGGGGCGGTTTAAAGAGGACACCCGTGAATGAATGTGGGGAAACGGATTTCTAGCGTAGTTAGGTGGTTGGGCGAGGGTTGGGGGCTAGGTAGTGGGTGAGGGTGAGTGGAAAGGGGAGGCCCACTCCGGCGTTATACGATGCTGCTGTATGGCGCCACTTAGCCCTTCCTGGAGACACCTGCCGTTCCCTGGATTCCTCACCCGTGTGCGGCCCAGTACACCGGCAAAACGGACATTGATAGGCCTTTATCCCAATGGATTCCAGTTGCCCCTCCCTGTACTCGCACAGGAAACCTTTCCTGTAACCTGCTGCCCGGTCCGCTCCCACGTGAAGTGAGGCAGGCAATGTCGGGTCGTTGTGACAACCGTAGCGCGTATGTTTGCTGCGGGGCAGACGCGCGTGCATGTAGCAAGTAGGCTAACGCGGCACCGCTCACTCCCCCCCTCTTTCCTGCCGCATCAACCACGTCACCAGGCGCCTTCAACATGACCACTGGGCCAGTGCACTGGGAGCTGCTAGCCCGGGCCCGGGCAGTTGACAACCAGATTTTCGTCATCACCTGCTCGCCGGCCCGTAACCCGGACTCCACCTACCAGGTGCCTGGGTCACCACAGAACGGGTGGCGGCCACCGATAGCACTTGGTGGAGGGTGTACAGTGCGCTAGGTGACAGTGCGGAGGCAGGACTCCGGGTGCAGTACACATCTGGCAAGAGAGCGGGAAAAATGGCGCCAGAAGCCCAATCGGATTGCTCATGTTGTGTTTTGTCTCTTGTATGCATAACAAGATTGAAGCGGAGCCGCTCGAGGGATATAGCCACAGGCCAATGCGCCAGGGTGCTTTCGAGTCCCATGCATCGCTCCCTCGCGTGACAACGCCCTACCTGCCCTCCCCTCCATTTCGCACCCCGCCCGCCCCTCGTACTCCTCCCCTCCCATGAGGCTTGGGGCCACTCCAGCATCATCGGGCCCTTCGCTGAGATGATTGCCAACACCGACCACGCCCCGGTCATCATCGCCGGCGACATGGACTACTCCCAGCTGGCGGAGCGGCGGGCCAATATGCCGCTGCGCCAACAGAAGCGCCACGACCTGTATGTGATGGTCGACAAGACGGCATGACAGAAGCGGTAGTCGTGTTGTCCGCGGGGCCGCTTGTGTGAATGTTTTTGCGGTGGCTGGCTGGCTAAGGCCATGACGATGCCTTGGCCAGGGTGAGGAGGACGCAAGAAGGATGCGTGATGGGCAGTCTGCTGAATGATGGAAGTGCTGTGACGGGAGGACGGGTCTAAAGTGACGCTCGTAGGGATAGGGTATAGGGCAGAGTGAGCATGCGGTTCCTTTCGAGGCTACGGGGCATACAGAGTACTAGAGCGCGTGCGAGTTGGGTGCAAGGTGTGCCTTGTGGGAATCGAGTCGACCATGGTGGTGGTGTTGAGAAACACCGTGTTTTTTTTTCAGTGGCACGTGATATCCTTAGGCTGAGGTGAACTTGGTGACGGCCTTGGTCCCCTCCGACACCGCATGCTTGGCCAGCTCGCCGGGCAACACAAGCCGCACGGCGGTCTGGATTTCGCGAGACGTGACGGTGGGCTTCTTGTTATAGCGACTGAGCTTGGACGCCTCTGTGGCAACCTTCTCGAAAATGTCGTTGATAAAGCTGTTCATGATGGACATGGCCTTGGAGCTGATACCAGTGTCGGGATGAACCTGCTTAAGCACCTTGTAGATGTACAGCTTGTAGGTCTCGCCCTTGGTGGCCTTCTTGGCCTTCTTCTTCGGCTTGTCACCCTCCTCAGCAGCGGCGGGCTCCTTCGTGGCCTTCTTGGAAGGAGACTTCTTCACCTTCTTAGGAGCCTTCTCAGCTTTAGGTTTAGCCTCAGCCTTGGGTTCAGCAACCTCGGGCTGCGAAGCAACCTTCTCCTCCTTAGTCTTAGGTGCCATGGCGAGCAACTGGGTGCGATGAACTAGTAAGAAGAAGGAATTAGTGCGATGAACTGGTAACGGGATCGATTTGGTTGTTCCACATGCAACAATAGACCAATTTAAACAGCGGCCGACCGTGTCCGGCGACCTCTCGGCCTCTGTTGCAACGACATAGTACGAGCATCGTTACCCCCCTGAGAAAGCGCAATTCCTTATTTATGAAGGCCGTGAAGGCCAGTACTCCATATTCACATTCACTGTTAATATATCATTGGAAACTATCTTCGCTTCATTTATATAACAAAATGGCCGGTCGTGGAAAGGGCAAGACCGCTGGCAAGAAGGCCGTGAGCCGCAGTTCCAAGGCGGGCCTGCAGTTCCCTGTCGGCCGCATTGCGCGCTACTTGAAGAAGGGCAAGTACGCGGAGCGCGTCGGAGCCGGCGCGCCTGTGTACCTCGCCGCGGTGCTCGAGTATCTAACCGCTGAGGTGCTTGAGCTGGCCGGTAACGCAGCTCGTGACAACAAGAAGAACCGCATCGTCCCTCGTCACATCCAGCTGGCCATCCGCAACGATGAGGAGCTGGGCAAGCTTCTGGGCGAGGTGACCATCGCGTCTGGTGGCGTTCTGCCCAATATCCACGCAGTTCTGCTACCCAAGAAGTCTAAGGGCGGCAAGGCCGAGGATGGCTCGGCGGCTGTTTAAGCAACCTCTCCTTGGACTGCCATCTTCTATCAACCCGGTGTTTCTCAACACCACCACAAACCGGATGTCCTTTCGCAAATGTTGCATTATTCTTAATTTTATGCTATTCGCAGGTGTACTCTGCATAATCGCCTGGCACATTTTCAAACTCTGCCGTGATTTTCCGTCGTGTCGGCATCAACAGCCACCAAGATCATCGAACGAATGTAATTTGTCCTAGAAGTATAATGACCGTATCAGAGAGCCAGCCTGCTGGCACCACACAACCACACGTAAAGGCCACAACCAAAAACCCTTGCTGCTGTGACATGCACATACCGGTATGCGGTTTCGCCTTAGCCTTCTGAAGGGATAGGCTCGAAAGGGGCGACAAAACCCCCGAGCTTTCGGTTACAGTCGGTTTTATGACATCCGATGACATTTAGCAGACGGTTGTGACAGCTGCAGGCCCATCCAAGGGTTGCCGCTAGTACTTCGCGTTCATGATGCTCCAATGCCAATTGTTCGCATGGGTTTCCGCCACAGACAGTCCTGGGAAGTGCGCGCTGAGGCGTATTCCCGGGAGGCGAGCGGCACGACCGTGTAAGCGGCACAGAGCCGGAGGATCTCAGCCTCTCGTTGCTCGTCTCCAGGCTCGTTGTCCTGACGGGCCCTCTCTGCAGGGGGATCATAGCTGTCCGACATCCCGGGACCCTCCCCAGCAGTGGCCAGGTCACTTCCGGCAGCACTTTCGGTGGCGTCCGATTTGGCTACGGCGGCTGCAGTCCAAAGCGGCCGCTGGTCTGGTCCCAGTCCATCGTCGGCGGCAAGAGCTCCCAGCACGTCAGCACCCGCCGGCGTCGGCGCCGCCATAGACGCCGCGATCGCCGCCAGCTTCTTGTGCTTCTTCGACAGCTGCTTCTGCTGCTGTGGTTGCTGCGGCTGTGGAGGCGGCGGCTGCTCTACTTGCCGCTGTCCTACTTCCTGGTACGCGCCGTCCACTTGCTGCTGCGCTTCCGGGTCGTACTGGATTGGCAACGCCCCGTCCTTCTTCGGCAAATGCAGCGCTGCAAGCCGACGCGAGATGGCCGCGGTGTGCTGTCGTACGTCCAGTTCCGGCCCCTGCGCGCCGTACAGTGTACCGGTACGCCTCACGTCCCAGCTCTGGTGTCGGCACACACAACACACACAACACAACAAGCCACGCGACAACATGCGACCATGTGCGTGGCGGCCGCATCAGGCTACATGCACACGGCGCGGACTGTGGGCCTTATGTGCTCCTGTTGCAAGCACTTCCGGTGACCAGGCCGCGGCAGCCCAGGTCAGCGCCATGCAATTCCGTTCCGATGCAAAATCACCCCGTTCCCGCGAGGACCACACCACGCAATCGACGACATGCATAGTGCTAGTGCTTGGGGCCCCAGGTTCTTGTTCAGTCGTAATTGTGTACCGTAATGATAAGGGCTGTGCTCTTAAACCGACATGAACACATATATAGCATATGGGGCCACGTAGTTGTACGCTGTGGGCGACCACAAGCCTGTTCACCGACATTGCCGCTGCGTACGACCACAAGGCCCTCGCGCCGTCCGCACCCTCACTCCTGATAGATCCCCATCCCTAGGGTGCATTACGCAGGTACACACCCATACCCTAACACCCTCCGACGTTTTGGAATACTAAATTGCAAGGATCAGGCCGTATCCTGCCGCCTTTATATTCATCCTCGAATGAGCAAGGTCCAGTACGCAGTCCTAATGCATGTGTGTCGTCAGTCTTCCATACCCCCATCGGGGGAAAACGTACGGAGTCGGTGACCCAGAAGAGTATAATCAAAGTGAAAGCCATGTGCTCAGGTATGATACGCCTGCAGGCATACATGCCACGATAATCCTATATATGGTTATCTGCGTATGACTCCTTAAGAGGCTCGCGATGGCTATGTGGCAACGATGGTGCGGCCTGTGGACATACACCGATTCTACCCGCAAGCCAGCAGTGCCCCTTCCCACCGAACGACTAAAGTGCAGTGCCCCTTCCCACCGATCGTCTAAGGCACCTGGGATATGTTCATCGCGATGTGCGGCTTGCAATTGCGAACGAGGAAGACGCACGTGTCATGGAGACGCAAGGCACATATATGCGTGTCGCACAACAGCTGATTGGATACTGGATACGGGTCAGACAGCGTTTGCCCTCCCTGTCTGACGGGTTTCATGACGGCAAAATTAAAACGAAGAGCGAGGTCCTCCGCAGCTCCTATCATTGCTTAAGTGACATGCATACCATCTGCAGCTTGTGCCAAAGCGCGTCTGGGACGAATGAAGTACCTTCGCTGAGCAATTCAAATTGGTACCCTGCATAGGGATTGTTGTAACCCGCCTCTGGCAATTATAGTAACGTGCGTGTCATCCCTGTAGCCTCGTGTCTGGCAACAAGGGGGTTTTGCACACCAGCAATCCTTGGGCCAGGTAGGACCAGGTAGCGCCACATTAGCACAGCGCCCATACTGCAGTCCAACACATAACTGTTTAAACATTATGCGATAATGGGACTTTTATGGTCGACAAGGGCGGGCGTCGCCAAGGGCGGACTGCGTCAATAAAGTCGGCGGCAGATGAACGAAGTACAACGATTAGCCGTGACCATCCCCGAGGCCTTGTCCAGCGGCCGAATGATAGGCAAAAAATCGGGTAAAGATTGCATCCAATAGGCGCCGAACGGGCGGTTTAGTTCTGTCGAAGACTAACAGCCATGGACCGTACGGAGGTTATGAGTAGTGCATATACAGTATACGTCATGTCGATGGATTTTGGCGCGCGAATTTTGACTCCGTTGACCCTGCAGGGCCCACGGCTTGCGCTACACTGTAATACCGGACCATAAACCTGATACCGATATAAAAAGCACGCCTGCCGTGTAACCTCCACAAATTATACCTCTCTGTTGCTCGTCCACCCTGCCCCCCATCCACGATGTTACCCTCGGTGTGCTGGTTAGCTTCCGCACTGGCCCTCACATTGTGAGTAATTAGCTCACAGATAATTATACAGTTCCACGTGGCAGCCAGCGCCTAATTGAAACTTTTTTGTTGTTATTGCTCCATGTTGCTACCAGTAAAAACGCAACTAGTTCCACAGCAATTACGTTTGGGTCTGTTCTACGCCATGCCTCCTTTCCAATGCGCGATGAAATTAGCCGCTGCCCTACCCCTTTTTGCGTCCGATTGCTCGTCCAGGGCCGCTACAGTGCACGCTGAGGTAGGCATCCGCGAGCAGACTGGACTCTACCCGGACTTCCCCTACTATCCGTGCGAGACCGGAGAGTCGGCATACAGCTTTTCACCAATTGTAAAGTCGGTGGGCGGCAGTCGCTACTGCTTTACCCTGAGGGTCAAGAACTGCACCAACCCATGTTGCAAGACCGACCTCAAGAAGATAGAGGTGGGGAACAAATGGGCTCCGAATCCTTATTTATTCCAGCCGGACATACCTCGCCAGACCCACAGGCTGCCTCCCCTAAGCCTATGCCACTCCCTCTCATTCCTGCCGCCCATTCCCCTCGTACCGTGTCGCAGTTCAACGTGGATCCCAAGTGTGCTGTCTCCGGCTCCGAGCCCATAGCCACGGTGAACGCAGTGCCCGCCAAGGCCCTCATGTCATTCGACAAGCCCAGGGGCGGCTCCGTTGGCAGCACCGTGTTGCGCATGACGCAGCTGGGCCTCGGCCTGGGCAGCGACGGCGCAATCATCTGCGTCACTCTCAAGCGCAACGGCCAGGGCAAGGGCTGCACTTCCCTGGAGCAGCTTTGCGTGCCGCCAGCCGGCATGCCGCTTGGCGTCTGCACGACGGCCATGTTTGACAGCTCACTCGATTGCTGCCCGCTCTCCAACACGGGATTCAAGCCTCCGCCTTCCCCGCGCCCGCCTTCACCGCGCCCGCCGTCGCCGCGTCCTCCGCCTTCCCCGCGCCCGCTGTCGCCACCCAGACCATCGCCGCCGCCTCCTAGCCCGCCGCCGCCATCACCTCCTCCCAGCACGCGTTGCAGCATTTGCTTCCACGCCGTCTTCGACGCCCCCAGCCGCGATCTTGCCAGCTACCGCTTCGACCGAGCCAGCTGCGACCACCTCCAATTCGTGATGGCGACGCAGCTGAACAACCAGGTCATTGCAATGGGCCTCAGCCCCTTGGCCCGCTACTTCAACGTCGACGTGTGCGGCCCAACACAGATCAGCGTGTGTGGCACCTTTGCTTCCGCCGCGGATGCCAAGGCGATGGAGTCGTGGGTGCAGGAGATGGCGCCGCTCTGGCTGAACGACATGCCGGGCTTCTGCACGCCCACGACCCAAAACTACCATTTTCGGATGTACGCCGACGAGGGCAGCTGCATGGACATCGTCGCGATCGTGGCTTGTGCACCTGGAGACGCAAAGGTCCCACCCTGCGGGTAAGTGACCGAAGCGACTGCGCTTGCCTTTGTACCGGTATGCCCCCCCTGGACCACCAATGGAGCTCCTTGACCATACCCGCTGGGGCGCCGCGCATCGGTGTTCGCCGCAGGTGCGATCAGACCAAGGGCATCACGCCATTCGCCGTTTCACCCTTGGCTCTTGAAGTGCCCGGCCGAACAGCCCAGACCGTCGCCTACTGCTTCTATACCTCAGTTCTCCCGCTGGAGAGCCAGGTTGAGGTAAGGGCGCGCGTACGATACGCAGCCACACTGTTGATGAATGCAAGCAGTAGCGTCGACCTTGGTCCCTGAACAATCAATCGGCCAAGTAGCCGTCCTCCCACAAGGGCCAACGGCGCTTGGATCGGCGGACTTCGAGCTGCGTGACAATGCCGCCATCACCGTTCCCATGTCCTGTGGCCCTACAGGGCGATTGCGGACCGAGCACTGGCCTGCTCAAGGCTGAAATATGGGCCGGTGAGTACCCAAGCAGGAAGCGCTGCGCACGCAACGAAGCTGTCTGTTGGCATTACCTGTCCCGGTACCGGTTTTGTGGCAAGTGAGTAGCCGGTACAATACCGCCTGCTCATAAGCAAGCTGCTGCCCCCCTTTCGCCCATTTCTGCAGACGAGACCAAGCGGCGCAATGTCACCGGCATCCGTGTCACGCAGCGCAACGGCCTGCCAACATGGGTGGCTCCCACATGGGGCGCCAAGGGAGACAATGTGATGAAGGGTGAGGAAAGATTGGACAACCTAGATGGGGTTTGCCATCACCAGAGATACGCCCTGCCGAAAGCCTGCTTACCGCGCCAAGAAAGCAATGTTGGAGTCAAAAAAACTTCACCAGCTAGTCTTTGGATCCCTTTTGAGCTCCGCTATACACGTTTCCACACAACCCACCGTGCTCGCACCCGCTGCCGGATTCACTGCCTGGCCCCCCGTCGCCAGTTACTGCGCTCAATTGGAGCATGGATCAGGCAGACGGCGCAGAGATCTGCTTTGAGCTTCACAGAGGCGTCTACCTGGGAGACTTCTGCCTGAGCCAAGACAGCAGCAGCAATGCATGGTGCGAGGGGCCTGAGGGTTCGAGGGCAGTGAGGTGGCAGAGACAGTTAATATCACCAACTGGTGCGTTTGTGTAGACGCGTTGCATGCCTGCTGTCCAAGGCCATCCGCTAAGTTGTTCCATGTTCCCCCCCCGCCCCATGATAGTTACATCTGGCTTTTCAACGCATTGAAGACCTGCTGCCCTTTGTACCGTGCGGAGCTGCCCAAGCCCTAAGATTCCCATAACTAAGCGCCGCCTATGCGGTCGTCGCGTTCCTGAAAGCGTCGTGTGCAGATTCTTAGGGAATAGATTCTTTCAATGTTGTTCAATGTTGCAGATTCATCTTGGTTTCCAATTCATCCGGGTTTGCAATGTCAGATTCATGGGGAGAATCGTCATGTCATCAAAATTGATCCGGAAATTGAACGACATTATTCCATCATTAATGCAGTAATTTAGGGCAATAATTCAGTAAATTGACGTGTCCCAGTTCGCAGGCATGCGCAGGGGAAGAGTTGCAATTAATGTAGGGATGCATACGCCGATGCTAGCGACGTTTCCAGTGCCATCCAGCGCTTCCCCAGGTTGCTTGATACGGAGTCTTTCCTGTGCTAGCCTGTGCAGCGGAAGTAGGTATGGAATTGGCCTAAGACAGGTTAGGTAAGGTAGACAATGCTGCAATGGCCGTTGAATGGGACGGATGACCAGGATGATAACTATGATAATGCTGAGATGACCAGTTCGTACATTTCGCCTTTTTGTACACACATTAAGTACTAACTGAGCAATTCAACAGGATCACGTTCAGCGAAGCTGTTTTACAATGCCTATGGAAGAACAGACGCGCGGCTTGGGGAAAGCAGGCATATTATTACACTTCCCGGCGATTAACAGTTCGACGAGGGGGCCACTGATCCTTACCTCCTCCATCATGCATTCTCAATGCCACGGGTGGTGTGTAACATGCAATTCAGACAAATAGTGGCCTGGTGCCTGTCCAGGCCTGTCTCCAAAGCGGTGTCCAAGGGTCACATGCTGTTACGATATCCAACCGAAATCTGAACTTTTACTTCCGGCGATCTGGGAATGTCGAACTTGTAGGGGGCCGTGCAGGCAACCATTTAAAAAAACTGGGTAACGCTATGTGAATGGTTGAGATGACTGCTACGTGGGAGTTTTGAGGACTCTCCCCCCGAGTCTTCGGGACTCTCCTGCTCCAACCTTGCAGTTATTCTCACCTCATTCAATGCTGACCTGATTTCGGCATGAGGCTAGCAGGAACACGATCTGGATATGGGACACGGCCAGGGAGCTTTGCTAATTCAAAAAGGTTCAATGTATGGTGCCGCACCTAGACTATGCATTCCAAGTAAACATGTCGGTAACAGTTGGCGGTCGAGGTAGGGCACTCCAAACTGTCGCGACGGTACTGGCGAGAGGTATGATTGACATCAAGCAATTAGCGTCGGTGGGTGGTGTTGATAAACACCGGGTAATTGATGACGACAGCCAGATATCAAGCAGAAGGCTTAAGCACGCTCGCCACGGATGCGGCGGGCCAGCTGGATGTCCTTGGGCATGATGGTGACACGCTTGGCGTGGATGGCGCACAGGTTGGTGTCCTCGAACAGACCCACAAGGTAGGCCTCAGCAGCCTCCTGAAGGGCAAGTACGGCCTGGCTCTGGAAACGAAGGTCGGTCTTGAAGTCCTGAGCAATCTCACGGACCAGGCGCTGGAAAGGGAGCTTGCGGATCAGCAGCTCAGTGCTCTTCTGGTACTTGCGGATCTCACGAAGAGCAACGATAAGTAAAGTTTGAAATGTAATGATGAAGTACTAAAATGGAGAATGTTGGAAAGATAGGAAGTAGGAAAAAGGGAGAAGTTAGGAAAAGGGGAAGTAGCAGTTTGTAAAGTAAGGAAGGGGAAATAGTAGGAAGTGTCAAAAGGGGTTGAGATAGCATTCAGTGCAAAAGGCAGGATGCAAGTAGCAGATATTTAATGGATTTTGTGGATAATATTACGAAACGCACCTGTGCCAGGCCGGTAGCGATGAGGCTTCTTAACACCACCGGTGGCCGGGGTCTTGCGAGCGGCCTTGGTGGCCAGCTGCTTACGGGGCGCCTTGCCGCCGGTGGACTTGCGGGCAGTCTGCTTGGTGCGGGCCATTTTGCAAAGAAGAAGATACAAGAAGTTGACGGAGGTTTACTTGTATCTAAACAATTCCCGAGTAGAGTTTTGTAGGGCGCGAAACATGGGATGCAGTACGGGCTGTTGCCCCGGCGACCCGAATTGCTGCCTCGGTGACCCGGACCGGTAACATATGGATATATACGCGCTATTGTATAATCTATTAACGCTGACTTTTGTTATAACAATATTTTTTACTTTCTTCAGCAGTATCAACATGTCTGGTCGCGGCAAGGGTGGCAAGGGCCTTGGCAAGGGCGGCGCCAAGCGCCACCGCAAGGTGCTTCGCGACAACATTCAGGGTATTACCAAGCCCGCTATTCGCCGTCTGGCTCGTCGTGGCGGTGTAAAGCGTATCAGCGGCCTCATCTACGAGGAGACTCGCACCGTGCTGAAGACCTTCCTGGAGAACGTCATTCGCGACTCGGTCACTTACACGGAGCACGCTCGTCGCAAGACTGTGACTGCCATGGACGTGGTTTACGCCCTCAAGCGCCAGGGCCGCACTCTTTACGGCTTTGGTGGTTAGTTTTGTAAGACGTCCTTTCGTTCGATCTCAAACCCGGTGTTTCTTAACACCACCCATCGGAGCATTGAACCTTTTAATATATATTATTAGAGAGTACATGGGTTGTGTTGCTGCACGCGCTTGCTGGTCTGGCAGGGTTCGGTGGTCTTGACTTCCTCTGATCATCACCGTGTTTTCCTTTTGTCTCTGCATTGGCATCTTTCGGATAGTTTCCGGACGTTTAACCTATCGGGCACATCGCTTGACAGTTGACACTCAAGGGAAGGAGAGCTCACCAGATTTATAGAGGTAGACCGTCAAATTTCATCGGATTTTAAATAGGTGGGCTGAGCCCTTGCGCCACCTAGCTGCGTCACTTTCGGTGATACGCGATTATCCCGACGGTTCCACTTGGGGCCCACTGTAACAGTTACACCTTGAGGACTTACCAGAAGGGAGGCATTCTATAGAAACTATGCGTGTAAATCTGTACATATTCTCGACACAATGCAACGCTGGAATGGGCCATCTGGTATGCAGCAATACTGGAGAGGGTTGTCCTCATAGCACCTTTTGTTGCCTTTTGTTATGCTGAAATCGGGTGATAGGCGGCGCAAGCAGTTGCACTAATTGCAACCAGTCGACCTTTGCCAAAAGGCGTTTCATCGGTATACCCCCGGCCGTCCAAGCGTGCCTGCATTGAAGGTGTAGCGGGACGAGGGCAGAGGACCAAGCCAAGGTCATTTGTAAAGCTAGGGCCTTACGAGCCCCTCCACACGCGCTGCGTACGTCTTATCCCGCCTGGCTGTAGGCACGTGTAGGAGCCGCTGGAGGGACGCTAATCCAATGATGGCAGTTTCGACCTGTTCCAAAATTTCAGGAGTCCATTCGGGGTCCTCAACCGCCGATAGACCAGCGAAATGGCAGTGTAGGGAATGGATTGGGACACTATTAATATATAGGTTGAAGAACGTGCATACCGGTATTCTGTCATAATACCGGTACTCATATTCAAGCTGCATGGTTCGCGGAAGGCGCCAAACTCCGGGGCCCTATGTTACCTTGAAAGCGTCAGTTTTAAAACTGCAATGCCAATCCATCCTCTAAACATTTGCGAGGAATTTTTAATTTGGCTTCACGTGATTGCTTTGCCTAAGAACTGTGAGATGTCTGGCAAGGGCAAGGGCGGTAAAGGCCTTGGCAAAGGGGGCGCCAAGCGTCATCGCAAGGTCCTTCGTGACAACATTCAGGGCATCACCAAACCTGCAATTCGCCGACTGGCGCGGCGTGGCGGTGTGAAGCGCATCAGTGGCCTCATCTACGAGGAGACGCGAACTGTGCTTAAGGATTTCCTGCGGAGCATCATTTGCGACGCGGTCACCTACACAGAGCACGGGCGCCGCCAGACCGTTAATGTTATGGACGTCATCTACGCGCTGAAGCGCAAAGGTCGCACCCTCTATGGCTTTGGAGGCTGAACGACCCTTTAGGCTATCATAGGGCCTTAGTCACGGCCCCAACCCCGGTGTTTCTTAGCACCACCCACACGTATGACTTGAGGTCTGGGATGAAGGTGCAACTGGCCTGGCCAAAGGCAAACGGGTTGGGGATGACGCTAAAGATGTCACACATGCTCCCACCACGCTTTGTCCCTCGCAGCCTCATTTCCAGCTGCATAACACTGTTGCCTTCCATAATCTGGTCAGATACTACCAACCTGACGTCCCTCACGCCGGGATCAAGGAGGGCCTGCCTGCAAATGTTGATGCTGACCCATGGACCCATTCGCCAAGTTGTCCTCGAGCGCACTGTCCCGAAGAATGTTTGGGATATGGTTGTTTACACTGTACTTGTTACACCTCTATCGCGCGTTGTCCAAAATTTCCTGGCGGCAACCGAATCCTTGCACGCTGCATAGCAAGCACAAACACATCGTGAACAGCGCACACAAATAATCTTTATTCACATTACCTTTGAGAATTTTTCTAGTAAACCGCGTCCTGTTGTTGGTCGCGGCCTGATGCAAAACGACACCAACCACGAAACTCAAGTCATGCTGTGACAGCAGCTGCTACCAAAGAACTTACAAAGAACTGAACGTATCCCTTTCGTTGCACAAAATTTAACTACCCGCTGAAGACACCGCGCCGTCACCGACGCCGACGCCATGCACCTGCACGTGGCACAGCCCAGGCTTGGCTGCAGGTAACGCCTGGATGTTTTACCATTCAATTGCATTGCCTACAGCGGATGCGAAAAATGCGGCTTTGCTCTTCCCGTTAACAGGCACAATTTGGGCGGCGAGCATGCCGTCATTGTCCCACCTGTGTCGGCTCACACAGCCTCACAACGGATACTTACGCAGCCGGCTCGCGATATTTTGGTCAAGTCGTCAAAGGCGACTTCCCTTGGATGGGACGTAAGTTACCTAGGCCGTTGCCCGTCCCCTTGCAGACCAACGCCAGACGGCCAGCCGTGCACTTCAGACATCTACAAGCGCTTGGGGCCCATCACACCACTACCCAACTCAAAACACAACGCCAAGCACACGCAAACGCCCTCCTATTCGGTCCCAAACCCATCGAGCTGACAGCTGCTCGAGAGCACGGGGCCCGGCTGCCGCGGCAACACCATTCGATCGCTGAGCCCCTCGTGTCGTTGTGACACAGCGTTTGTCGCCCGCGGCTTTCCCCCTGTCAAGTCCTCCTGGACCCTCCGCGCTCCTGTGCCCCCGGCTACCCCATCCGCAGGACTTGAGGAATGCAGTGTCACGTGCCGACCCTGAGAAGCGAGTTCTGGAGGTGCGGTGGTCCACATTTGCGGGGGCGGCAGGGGCGGCGGGGGCGAGGGAGGGGTGGGAAAGACCCGGCTCGGGGGCGGCGGGTTCTGGCATGTTCTTGGGGGTAAAAGAGAATCCGCGAATCCACGGCCGACAAACCAAGGGCGATGAGGATGGTGGTTCACAAGAGATGGGCGGCGAGTAGACGGAGCGGAGGCGCTGCTGAATCATAGTGTGAGGTAATAAGGCAACGTGCTTGGGGGCGTGTAAGTGCGCGTAAGTTCCGGCGGAGCGCACACCGCGCTGGCGAAGATGCGGAGGGACGGCGGATTGGACACGAAGGAGGGGTCGGTGGTGCCACAGGAAGAGCGGCCGGGCACGGATGGAGGTAGGGTAGGGGCGCAGGGCACGGGGTCAGTTGGGCCCCTCTTCTGGGGCCTGCAGGCGGTGCTGGGGAAGTGGGTTGGTCGCCCTGGTGGGGGCCGGTGCACCCTCATGTCGGGGACAGTTGGGGACAGAGCAGCGGCGGTTGCTGCTGCGATGTTGTTGCCACCTCGCCGCCAGGTCACCTCGCAGCCCTCCCCTCACCCCTCAGGATATCAACTTCCGGGACCTGGTGGATAGATGTGGCGACTGGACGGCGCTGCAGGCGCTGGAGGCCGACCTGCGGGACAGGTGAGGCAGGAGTGAGGGAGGGGCCAGGAGGCGAGGGGCTGTCGCCCGCCCACCCTGAGCCGCAATGGCAGCTCCTGCTGGTGGCGGTGCTGGTGTGGGTCTGCTTTCGCTGTTGCTGGGCCCTCACAGTGCCTCGCATCTTACGGCGCTGCAGTACTCCGGCCACCCGGATACCCGGATACCGTATGCGCTGATGGGCGGGAGGGAAGGCTGCGGCCGGGTGCGGCTGAGGCGGTGGGCTCGACGAGGGAGGGTGAACGGCCGCCTCTCCTCTCCTCCCCTTTCCTCCTCTCTTGGCAACCTCGCGTATCACAGTACCACAGCCCGCTGCTTCGCAAGCCGCACCCTGCCATTAGCGCCCGTCGTCTCCATCCCCGTTTGCGCCCGCCCCACCGTACGACAGGTACGACCGCCAGCCGGGCCTTGCCGTCGCGGTTCTGATCCGTGCCAGTGAGCTGGTTGACGTGGAGGAGGCGGGCGAGGCGCAGCGCAAGGCGGTGGCCCGGTTGCTCAATACGAGCGTGGCGCCCTTCATCGTCAACAAAGGGGTCTACAAGTGGGTCCAGGGGGGCCTCCAAGGGTCCAGGGGGGCTTCCAGGGAGGGCCCAATGGGGCCTCCAAGGGTCCAGGGGGCCTTCCAGGGAGGGCCCAATGGGGCCTCCAAGGGTCCAGGGGGGCCGCCGCGGCTGCGCGCCAGGGGAGTGGATCTCACTCGTCAGAGAAGCCCCAAGGTCTCGGGCAGTAAGAGCTGAGGGAGAAAGGCTGGTGTGTTTGTGTGCGACCCTACCCGCCCACGCACTCCCGCTGCTGGCACCGCCATTTCTCCCTTCCTGACCCCAGGTATAAGGCCAGCGTGCTTCCTGCGCTGCTCGCTGCTTGCGCGGCGCTGCAGTACAGCAACCCGCGCCTCAACGATGTGCTGCTCAAGCTGCTGGATGTAGGTGTGGGCGCACCTTGCTCGGTGCAAGGGGCCGGGTGGAAAGCGGAAGCAGGGGGCGGAAGCAGGGGGCGGAAGCAGGGGGCGGAAGCAGGGGGCGGAAGCAGGGGGCGGAAGCAGGGGGCGGAAGCAGGGGGCGGAAGGGGCAGTCGAGCGCATGTGATGGAAGACGAGGGCTGTGTAGTGCCCATGGCCTCCCTGCTGCTGTTGCTGCTACTGCCACTTTTACTCACCAACCGCACAGCTTCCCCCACCACTACTGCTGCAACCCCCGGAGGCTCCTGCCGGGAAAACAACCACCACCTGCTCCGTTCCCGACACCCCGCCATCCCTGGAGCGCCTCCATGGGCGCCCTCCGCCTCACACCTTCCCCACCCACCACCAGCACTCGCCCCCTCTCCACACCACTAAGTCACCGCCCCTCTACGCACCCCTCCTGGCCCCCACCTGCCCCGCCCGTGGCTGCTCTCCCCTTCCCAGAGCGGTGTGGAGTCGCTGCAGGTCCGCTACCTCTGCTGCGCCCTCTGCTCCGCCGCCCAGCTGGGGCTGCGGCTGTCGCCCGCACTGATGGAGCGGGTGCTGGCGCGCCTGGGCTTCACGATGAAGTGGTGTACGGCTGAGGACGTGGGCAACCTGGCCACGGCGCTGGCGCCGTACAGCAAGTACGACGACGGGGTGATGGGGCATGGCCGTGGGGTGCGGGTGCGGATGCGGTCAGGCGGGCAAGATGGGTGGGCGGTATTGGCGCTGCGTGCCGCACCTCCACCCCCAGATCCACCACCATACAGCAACTCATCGCGCCTAGCGCCAAACCTTCCATGTCCCCTCCCTGGACCGCCCCTGGCGACTCCCCCGCAGGCTGCCCCCCGCAGCCGACCCCTCCTTCCTGGCCCACCTGGCGTCCAAGGCGCAGGAGTCGTTTGAGGAGCTGTCGGGGGAGCAGCTGGTGGACCTGTTGCTGCTGTTCGTGCGGCAGGTGGGGCGGGGGTCTAGGGAGGGCGGGACGGCCCTTATGGCGGGATGTTGTGGGTTGTGGGAGTTGGCCGGGAGTAGGGGGATGACGTCAGTGGGGATGACGTCAGTGGAGATGACGTCAGTAGGGATGACGTCAGTGGGGATGACGTCAGTGGGGATGACGTCAGTGGGATGACGTCAGTGGGGATGACGTCAGTAGGGATGACGTCAGTGGCGATGACGTCAGTGGGGATGACGTCAGTGGGGATGACGTCAGGGTACGTGTCTCTGGCAAGTATTTGCAATCTGACATCGGTTGGGGTGTCGTCGATTGAGGACTGGGGATGCTCGTGCTACCCCCGCCTGGGGCCGCAGACCCGCACTAGCGGCCTCGTCTTCCCCCCGGCTCCTTTCGTGAAGCCGTCCCCCCTCCCCCGCAGGACTGCCCACTGACAGGCACGTGGGTGTCGTCGTACCAGTCCGCGCTGCTGGCCAGCCTGCCGGGCCTTACTCGGCCGCGGTCGTACGCGTCCCTGCTCTTCAGCCTGGCCAAAGGTAGGGGCTAGCTAGGGAGGTGGCTGGGTGTGTTGATTACCCGTTACGTCGGGAAACTTCACACGGGACGATTAACAAACCCGACGACGGTCCGGTGTATGGAGGCGGAGGCGGGGTAGTGGCTCCATCTTCGCCCGGATGAGTAGCTGCCGTAACTTATGTAAAGAAACGGAGCAACCGAGCCGGCAGCCGGCTGCCGGCTACCGGTAGTGGCAACGCCGAAGGATATGAAGGCCGGGTCGGGTCGTGCCCAATGACGACAAACAAGAGGCAGCCGTCTGCAGCCGTCTGCGGCCGTCTGCAGCCATCTGCACTTCTGCAGCCGGCTGCAGCGGACCAGGGCGCCCAGGGGGCCGCCCTTGCCCAGCCCTCGCCGCCACAACTGCCCCAGCTGTCGACACGGACTGACCCCTGGGTCACCTCTTCCCCCCCCCAGTCGAGTTACCGTTTCTTCTATTGCAACCCCCCGCCAGGCTCCCTGGCGATCACGGAGGACTTCCTGTCGGCCCTCCTGGAGCGGCTGGGAGCCCCCTCGCCCGGCGGCGGCAGCGGCCCCAGCCTGCTGTCCCGCATGCGCCCAAACGACTTGGCGGTTGTGGCGGCGGTGCTGTCCATTTACGGATACGCGCCGCCGGAGGAGTGGGCGCAGCAGTACCTGGGGGCGGTGGAGAGGAGGGCGGGGGACATGGACGCAAAGCAGGTGGGTGTGGATTGGGGTTCGGGGCGTGGGGGGCTGGGGGCGTGGGGTTGGGGAGCTTGGCAGGGGAGCGTGCGGAGGCCTGGTAGCGGCCAATGGACGCAACCGTCACCGCTACGACCACCACACCCAGTACGTGCATCAACACGGCCGGCAGGGGAGAGCCTGGCCTCGCCACATCATTCGAAACGTGCCGTGCACCCTCGCCCAACCGTCCACCCAACCGTCAGGTTGTTACCGTTGTGGACACGTGCGTGGAGCTGGGCATGGCGCTGTCCGATGACGTCCTGGACGAGCTGCTGGCGGTGGCGGAGGGGGGGCTGGCGGGGCTGCCGGCGGCGAAGCTGCAGCAGCTGGTTTCGGCGCTGGCGGCGGCAGAGCATCAGCCGGACGGGCCGTGGCTGCGGCAGCTCAACGCAGCGCTCGTGGTAGGCGGTTAGAAAAGGGGCTTTTGGGTGGTTTTGGCTGCTTGGAACAGGACGAGGGTGGAGGGGTTTAGGGTTTAGGGTTATTGAAGACGGATCCGTCCTTCGGTCCCTCCACCGACCGCCCGGTTACGTCCCATCCCGCCCCAACCCAACCCTGCTCAAATGCAAAGGATGTGGCGGGCCGCTGCAGCGGCACCGACCTCGTGGACATAGTTGCCGTACTCCCACACATGCCGTACGCCTACCCGCACGACGGAGGAGCCACGGCGGCGGTCCTTGGCGCCGTCAAGGTGCGCCTCTGGGCTGGGCTAGGGTGGACAGGAAGCCCGTGGGCTGGGCTGGGCTGGGCTAGGGTGGAGACGAAGCCCGTGGGCTGGGCTGGGCTGGGCTGGGCTGGGGAGGGGGCTGTGTCCCGCAGCGATTAACAACAACAACAACATAAGGATAACATTGCAATGGAGGGGCGCGCCTGAGGGATATCCTTGAGTCGCTTTTTTCTGCCTTCGCTTTTGCCTCCCTGGAGCGTCCCTCTGAACCTCCTTTTTCCCTGCGTGGAGGCTGCGGTGTGGTCTTCTTGTCGAGGGCTTGCGACCCAACCCGCCCTCTGACGCGCGCGCTCCCCGAGTGTGCGCTCACACTCCCTGCTGTGCGCCGCCCACCACTCGCCGCCCACCACTCGCCGCCGCCACTCGCCGCCGCCACTCGCCGCCGCCACTCGCCGCCCACCGCTCGCCGCCGCCACTCGCCGCCCCACCACTCACCGCCGCCACTTGCCGCCACCACGCAGGCCCGCGCGGACGCGCTAAACGGCCTGGATGCAACGACCCGCGGGTCGGTAAAGCAGGAGCTGCAGCAGCTGGGTCACCCGGGGGCTGTTGCATTCGCCGACAGCCTCAAGACACCCTCGCCGCCACCGCCGCCGCCACCGCCACCAGCAGCAGCGGCACGGGCAGCGGCGCCAGCGGCGAGCCAAGCCGCCGCCGTCGTACCACCAGCGCCGTCAGCTGCGCGGCCGAGCTCTGTCCCTGCCGCCGTCACGGCCCCCTCAAGCGGGCCCGCCGCCTCCGCTGCCGCTGACGTCGCCGCTCCGTCGACGAGGTCGCGGCCAGCGGCGGCGTCACCGCCGCCGCCAGCAGCGGCGGCCGCGAGCCGCGGCCTCGGCCGCGCTGCGTACGACGATGACTATGAGGATGAGGAAGAGGACGAGTTTGAGGACGAGGAGGAGGACGAGCTTCCCCCCCCAGCAGCGCGCCGGGTCGCAGCTCCGCCTCCTGCGCGCACTGCGGCACACCCGCCGCCGCCGCCGCCGCCTCCTCAGACATTCGTCGGCGGCGGCGACGGCTTCGTAGCCAGCACCCGCACCTCCCGTCGCAGGGCCGGGTGAAGGGAACGTGTTTTTTCCCGTCTCTTTGGAATATGAGTACGGACGGGGTCGCAGTACGTGTGTTTTGGTGATGTAGCGGCTTCATAGTCTCACTGCAGCTTTCCTACGATCCATCAGGTGTGCCAGTAGTGCTTTGTTTATGACGAGGGAGAGAGGAAGATGCTGAATGCCGTTCAGTTTATGTTTTGTAGATAGTTTTGGATCCGGAATCCGGATTACGGGGACGCAGCATTCAGGGTACGGGGCTGTATGTGCAGGTGGGGGTCAGGCGGTGGCGGGGGTCTCGGAAGAGGAAGGGGGCGCAGGTCTTACTACTGGCAGCCCGAGTATGGCCATGACAGCGACTATGACAATGATCACCAACTTAGTTATCTGGGTCCCCGCTACGGGCATAACGCCTGCTGGAACCCTAAAAGTCCTCGGACTGCCGCACAGCGCGGCGCTGCTTTCAAGACTGCAGCCCGGGGTCGAAACGGTGATTTATGCAGGAGGCATACAGTACCATCGCGCGAAGAAACAGAGGCAGCGGCGGTGGTCGTAGCAGCATTGGCTAAGGATTCGGCCGGGGCGTTCAGTTTGTTTACGATTTTAAGTACGTGGTCTGGAACCGCGGCTCGGGCGCAGGCGCTGTGTGTGTGTTGGGTCGGTGGCACTCGAGCTTTCAGCACCGCTGTAACAGAAGCCACAGCAGGGCCACAGTACCGCCAGTAGCTCCAGTTCAGCTGACGGAGCCGGGCGAGTGGACAGTCGGCGGCAGCGCACACCCTCCAGGACCTATTTGCCCTGGGAAGTGCAGTTGGTCGTGACCGGATGGGCGTCGTGCTGTGCACAGTCCCGTGAACGTGGATCCAATGAGTCAAGGGGGTCGGGGAGCCATGAGTTCAGACATTGAAACTAGGTGACATGGGCACTCACAAGTAGAAGCGTGACTTGCCACACATGGGATACAAAAAGAAAGGGAAACACAATTATTTTCATCTGTTGTGATGAACATCGGGCATTACTCGCTAGTGGGCATCAACCTGCCTGCCGCAGCTGCAGGCATAGGCCCTAAGCCCCAACGAACAACGAACAAACACAGCACCCCTCCTTCACCCCTCGCGCTGTGGCTCCGGCCCCGCTGCCCCCGGGCTGCCAGCCCGCACAACAAGTGCGAACTCGTTTGCTGGCCGTACGACATAACCCCAAGAGCGCAACGCACAGACCATGCTGAGTCACGAGCTCATCCCCCACCTGACCCCACCTGGCCCTCCAACCGAAACCCGCCTGACCCCAACGAGAGAGGCCCCACGCCCCTGTCTGACCCGCTGGCCCTCTCCCTCGCCTCGCCCCACATTCGTTCCCAGCTGGAGGGCCTCCTTGCGGGGCCGACCCAGCAGCTCCCCTCGTCATTTCGACGGCATCAGTTCGGACGGCACCTCAGTTCATACTATCGTACTGCTACAGTCCGCTGCACGCGCCCCGCGTCGCCCGTACACCCTCCCCCCCTCCGTAATACATAATACACAAACCCCCGGGGTAATGTCGCACACGAAGCGCCCTGCAAGTCCCGGCCGACAAGAAGACCGCTATTGGAACCTAACGTGATGTACGACAACAAGGCCGTACTTTCACGGAGCCTCCGGCTCTTCAAAACCCGTACCCCTCCTGCTCTCCTCGCCTCCTCTCTCGCACTGGCCCCAGACCCAGCCCGCCGCCGCTCAAAGCACAACCGCCATTGCCACCTTGGACTTGTCCAACATCGTGGACGCCGCCACACCCAACGTGCTGCACCCCACCGCGTACTGCGGCCCGGGCACCCCTTCTCGCCGATCCTCCCGCCATCGCGGCCGCATCGTGAAGCCCTTACGCACGGCGGTGCCGTTGTACGAGTTGCCAAAGTCTTTGAAGTCCTTGTCCGCGTAGTCATGCGGCGCGGGGTTGGCGAGGTTGTCGGCGTGCACCTCGCTGCGGAACTTGAGGCTGCGGGGGCAGGTGCGGGGCGCCGAGCCAGGAGCTGTCAGCCAACCTGCCCAATCCCTACAACCCTACTGCCCTGGATCTTTTGAGCTCGCTGGATCCTGGATCCTGGATCGCGAGCAGGGCAGCATTATTCCGCGCAACGCCCCGTCGCCCACCCCAAACCACATCTCGGTACACACCACACACCACCCACCTGACTGCTATGCGGCCGTCCGCGTCTCGCGGCTCGTACGCCCCGGGGCCCGGCTTGACGTCCTTGCTGCCCGGCTCGTAGGCCCTCAGCGCCATGGAGATGACGGGTGCGCTAGCCCGCACCATCTCATCCGCCCGGCCAGCGTGGTAGGTCCCCGGCCCGGGCACGTCCTCCCTCCGCTCCTTGGGCGCGGCGCCGTGGAGCGTGTACACGGGCTTGGTGTTGCGGCTGGGGTCGCGGGGTACGCCGTAGTCGGAGGGCCCGGGGCCCGCCTGGGGCGGCTGCCACGGCGGTTTGCTGCCGAAGGTGTATGCGGGCGGGGAGCGGTTGTCGGAGGCCGTACTGTAGCCGCCGTCGCGGGCGATGAGCGGCTCCGTAACGTCGTACTGGCCGGGGCCCGGCCCGGCGGCGCGCAGGCCAGAGTCGCGGGATGCGCGACCCATGGTCCAGGACGCGCGGCGCGGGCGGTGGGGCTCCAGGGAAGGGGCGCCGTACTCCCCGGGCCCAGGGACACCGTTGCCGCGGTTGCGCTCGGAGCGGCTTACTGCGAGAAGCGGGTTGTGGGAAGGGGGAGGGGGAGGGGTTAGAGGAGGCGGTTGATGGGTTGGAGAGGAGAGTGGTTGTCTCCGGCCCCTGTGCCTTGTGTTCGCGCTGCGTGGGTGGATCCGTTCGTGCTCCGCCTCCTCCTCCTGGCACTGCACTCCTATCCAGCCCCCCAGACCCGCGCTGCTGCGTTCCGACTACCTCCCTTCCCTCCCCTAGCCCCCGGAGTGCGCCTGATCATTTCCAGCTCCGAAACCACCTACGAACCCGCTGCTGCTGCAAGTCCCACGGGCCTCCCGAAACCCGCCCCCCTCCATCCTCCCGCGCCATGCCCATCTCACTCACTTCCAAAGCTCTTGCCCTCCGAGTACGGCCGCTGCCGCCGTGGCGTGTCGTACTCTCCAGGCCCCGGCGTGGGTTCCGAGGTCGAGGTGACGCCGCCCCGGAACTTGACGCTGGCGGCGTGTACATCGCGGGGCCGGAAGTCGGGGCTGTACTCCGCCGGCCCCGGCGACCGCTCCGCTTCCCTCTCCCCGGCGGTGCGGGCGGCAATTGTGTATGCGGATGGGGAGGGCTTAACGAGCTGGCCGGCCGGGGCGGGCTCATAGGCGCCCGGGCCGGGTGTACTCGAGGGAGGATCTGCAGTTGAAATCCAGCAGAGGGCGGGCGGGGAGGGGCGGTGGGCAGGTGGGTTGGGAGTTGTCGGTTTGGCAGGGCGGTGGGGTACCAGGCAGGGCTTATGGCGCGCGTAGGGTGGGCGAGGTGGAGGCGGATGCGTCAGGAGCTACGATAAGTCGCCGTGGCAATGGTGCATGTGTACTGGCTACGACTGGACATCGCCCGGCTGGCCGCTGAAGTGGGATGAGTGCCCTCTTCGTCGGTATTTGTGGCTAAATGACAAGCCAAGGGCACACGCTTTGTGCGGTTGGTGTGCCCTGGGAGGCGGCAAGCGGTGCTTGGTCACGTGGGAGGCAGGAGCCGGTGTTGGAGTTGGCAGCGGCGCGGAGCGGCCCCAACCATGCAAACCCCTTGTGCACTGGGCGACGACGGTAGGCAAGGCTTCCTCCCCTGGACTGGTTCAAGTGCTTGCCGCAGCTCCGAGACCCAGATGGCAACAATGCAACCAACCAACCAAACCCTACGCATGTGCGGACGTTTGGGGTTGGCTACGCGCAGCAGCGTGGGCACGACCGGGAGCCGCGAGCTGTACGGCATCACAGGCTTGTGGCGCGATATTGTCGTGGGAGTGGTTGTGGTGGAGGCGACGTTTTCACACTACCCGCGGCGGGCTCGTCTGCGCACGGATCGGCCTCACCCAATGCCGCCCCTGCCGGCCACGCTCATCGCGGACAACAGCTGGTGCGGTGCACAGCGTCGGTTGTACGGCCACCTAGGCACGTCAACAACCACCCGCCGGGAGGCCAATCCTTGGGGCACCCAACACCTGCACCCGTGGGCAACGCCGTCCCTGTGTACCTTTCTTTGGCTTGCCGCCAAGAGAATAGGCGGGCTTCCGGACGGCAACTTGCCCCAACGTAGGCTGATACGCAGCTCCAGCTGGGGTCTGGGCAAGGTTCCAATCCGCGCGGGCGCTCGTCCCAAAGCCCGTTCCCTTGGTGCCTACGCTCCATCCTGTCCCGTATTGGCCTGGTCCAGGCCCTGGGTCCGCTGCACCAGGCCGCAATGCCACACCGCGGCACGTTGAACGTGTAAGCAATCCATGAAAACATTCCATACGCGACTCTGTGCATATGCAAACAATGCAGGCGAGTTTGTGTGCAAGGGCGTACCAGGGATTCGTTCGTGCCGTCCACCGAAGGAGTATGCAGGCGCTGTTGGGAGTGTTAGCGCCTTGCCAACCCTCCGTGAGACTTTATAGTCTTCTTGCATGTTTAGCTAAGCAGTCCTTGGAGAACCTATTAATTTGAAGCGTCTAGCCGGCAACGCGGCAGCTAGTTGTAAAGCGTGGAACAGATTGATATAAGTATATTATTAAGTGAAGACCCTGAATGCAGTTGCTCTCGCTGCGTGTTCCTCCGTGAAAGGCACAGTCGAACGGTCTAAGGTCCGTACAACGAAAGTCCCCCGCGTTGCATAACTTGCATTTGTGCGACAAGGGTGCACCCAGTAGGTAAGCATTATGAATTATTCATAACCGATGCAGTATAGCATGATTGCCGTGCTGAAGTCCAGTTTGAGTTCCGTCAGCCCCGCGGGGCGTTCGGCACTTCGAAGCTTGAGAGCCTCCTGGGGCCCATATCACAAATTGGTTTTCGCATGTGGGTCATTGGAGCGGTCGCTAAGACACCAGGCCCCTCTCGTCCCCACAGCTGCAGAGGGTTCGCGCCGGGCCGCAGCATTTCGCACTTCCGGCCCCCCCCCAATAAGATAGGGAAATTACAGTGAGGAGTTAGATAACAGGGCAACGGCCATGGTTCACAGATTGGGTTTGGAGGGCCTGTCCGCCGGAGCCCTTTTGGGGAACGAGGTACCGCTGCGGACCTGGGAATACGCGAGCAAGCATGTGCTCTGAAGTGTGCGGTGGGTGATGAGCGTGAGGGTGAGCGTGAGGGTGAGCTGAACAAAGTCGGACAGGTCGAACTTGGCTCCTGATAACCTTCAGGTGAACTGCGGCACGGGGGTCTAAACACAGCCCGTATCCGGCACGGGCCAGGAGGCGTAATCCCTACTCGTGCTCGGTGGGGGCTTGCAGTCACCAGCTTGCCGCCAACCGGGAATCCAAGCGCTAGGTAGCCCATGCTCAAAGCTTTGGCCGGCAGCTGCTGGAGCAATGTCCGACGGGCGTGGGTTTCCTGGAAGCCAGCACTGGACATTCGCAGAGCCCTGCGTGCGCTGGAATTCAGGTGTCCGTTTAGCGGCCCCGGCGCGCCACCAACGGACCCTGGTCGAGTGTGTCGCATGGCAGCATGAGGGAGTTGCAAACCGGCGCCACGCATCGGCTGGCTTAAACGCCAGATTGTCTTTAAGCGTCCTAATGGCCAAACACCACTGCCAGCCACCCTTCCTTGCATATCCCTGGATATAATGGCCATCCAACCATTTCTTAGTACCAAAGTTGATGTGCTTTCCTCTGCTCACATGTGGAAACCGCTTGTTGGCCGTTACACATGGCCACCTGGATAATTACAAGACCGCTCACGGAGCTGGAGGGGTTGAGAAGTTGTTGCGCGCCGACGCACACGAGCAAGCGAAACACAAGCAAGCGAGTGACAGCCACACCAGGGCAATCCCTCCCCCCCGCCCCTATCAAAATACTCCACGTACAGGACAACACTGCGGGAAACGCAGCATGCCCCTAACCCCTCGGGGGGTCTGGGGTAGGCGCCGCCCCGCTGAGCCCCTCACATACGGGCCGGGCAGGTCACGCACGCCGGCGGGTGGGCAACGCGCCGCGTAGTGCAAAACACACACGCGCTCGCACACGGCCGTCCTCCTCCCCTTGCACACATGCGTGCGCGCTGGCACACAGCTGAGCAGGATTACAACTTACATCGTAAATGACGCTACATTGTTTGGTACCGGTATGCGTTGCAATCCCCCTCCCAGGCGCTGCCGTTGGGGATACCGGAGGGACACAGCAGGGCGCACCAGGGTGCGCCGTCTTACTGCTGGGGCGCCGACACCCATGCTGGGCCGTGAGCACCGCAGGATGTGAGCCGCCGGACCCTCAAAGCGCACAGCTTGTCTTAGCCCATCAGCCCAGCACCATGTCATTAGCAATACCACTGCAAAACACACCCAGCACGTTTAAGACATGCGCGGGTCCAAAGGCCGCCTTTTTCGAGTTTTACGCACGGCTCGCGAGGCCCGCAGGATCCAGACCCGGATCCCGCACTCACATGAGCATTGCCACGCAGCCGGTCGCCTCAACCGCAAGCCCCGCGCTGAAGGAAACACACACCCGCATCAATATCCTACGTGCAACACCGACTGTGGCTCATATCCCCACACCCAAACCGGATAAAAAGTTCGTCCGCTCCCGCTTGGAACCCCAGCACCCCGGAGATGCCGATGGAGTTTCACCAACACACGCGATGCGGGGATGGCTACAGAGTATGCGCCAACAACAGCAATGGTACGGCAATCGCATGACAAGGACAGGATTAGTCGAGCTGTGGCCTCAGGGGCCAGCACGCCCTAGCAAGCCTCAGCACGGTGTCCCCGGCTCGGCCACATCGTTTGCGGGTTCCGGCAGGCCCTCATGGTGATGTTCATCGGGCCGTGCCAATTTGTCTTCACCCCACATCAACCCCCACAATCTCCCACGCACACGCCTCGTCAAGCAAACGTTAAACCTGTCCTAATTACTCGGACACAGCCTTTTGCCCGTTATTACCAAGCCGACACGGCCTTCCCCCACAAATCCCCGGAGAAAGCAGCCCCCGGTTGCTGAACGGTCTGGGCTGATTTGGGCCTTTTGGTGGGACGGGAAAAGTCCAGGCCAGCGCCTACGACACACTGCCAGAGGCGTAAACACATCCGCTTACGTCCGCAGAGCAGGGATGCAATGGATGCTGCGGCGCAAGCAGCCCAACTCGGCCCACCCGCAACTGCCAGCTGGCCCCGTAAGGGCGCGGCGGCGACGAAAGAGGCAAGAATCGATTGCCGCATGTAGAAACGGACGCTCTTTGGCAGATAGCCCATAAGATTTAGGCAGGCAGCCGCACCGCCCAGCTCGCGACCTCGGCGTTTGGAAACACAGCGCGACATTACCCCGGCATGCCCGGCGTCCGGCCCATGGCTGCGCATCGGCAGACGAGGCCAGGACGGGTTCCTTCAGGACGGGCTCCAGCGCACCACCCGCTGCGACCACGCGTGACGCCGTACTGCTATACCTCCGCGGAAATCAGCCACGCTGGCATACTGTTAACCTCGACCACCCCCACCTTGCTGCCAGCCCATTATGCCGTTGCCGCCGCCGTAAGCCTGGCCACCCGCCTGGTGGTGCATCATGGCCTGTCCTTGCTGTTGTTGCTGCTGCTGTTGTTGCTGTTGCTGCTGTTGTTGCTGCTGTTGCTGCAGGAGCAACTGCTGCATACGCAGATCGTTGCCCCCCATCTGCATGGCGCCCTGTTGCTGTTGCTGCTGTTGTTGTTGTTGTTGTTGTTGTTGTTGTTGTTGTTGTTGCTGCTGCTGTTGCTGCTGCATACTCATGCCGCCGCCGTACTGGCCACCCACGTCTGCACCTGGGGCCGCGAACAGAAGCGGGACCTCAGCGTCTAATATGACTCCGTGACACTGACGGAACCCACGACGCAAGCAGATGCTACCAGATCCACGCGAAAGCAAGGGGTGCAAACTCCCACGCCCAGGCCATCGACAAGGAATGGAATGCCATGCCTTGGCCGATCAGCACGTGCTGTTGGCAACATAAGGATATCATATGTGCGATGCGGACAGGTCGCACGGATGCCGTACGACCACGCACACACTACCAGCTACGGGTCGTCGCGAGCTGGCGCGCCGTAACATACGTTCAGTACCCAACGGTGTTGCCCCCCGCGCTTCCGTACTTACGTTTGACCGCTGGCACCGCGCCCGGCACATCCAGCAGCCTGTCGAACGGCGGCAGCCGGCCCGACGTAGCGTCCGTCTCGAACTGGCCGCTAGTGACGTACTCCTCGAAATCCAGCAGGCAGCGCTCGTAGTGCGCACGCAGCGCTGCGGCCGCGGGCGTGTTGGGTTGGTTGGCGCTGGCTGGCGCCTGTGGATGGATGCCCTGGCTCACGCACACCTCCGGCCACAGCTGCTTCATTACCACGGTCTCATAGCCGCCGCGGAGGTGGACATCCAGGAAGAGCTGCGCAAAGGCGGAGGGTGGCGACGGTCCCGGGGAAATCAGGTTGGGCGGTGCCCAGGCAAGCCGGTATCTCCCTTTGCTAGCGTTCCTTCCCCAGTCCCTGCCCACTTAGGGCTTCGCCCGTCGTCCGCCACCAACTCACACTGGCACATCCTTCCGTTCCCTTCCTGGTTCCAGTTAGCACCTCTCCCCGGCCCCATCCTGGCCAAAATGGACCGAACCGCCTCTTCCAGCTCGTCCCCTAGATACGCGCACCTTGTGCAAGTCCACGTCCTTGCCTGCCAGCTGCGGCAGGCGGTAGCGCAGCACGCCACGGGACCGGTACCAGTTGACTAGCAGGTAACTGAACGACTCGCGCTGCGGCATAGCCTGCAGCAGGTGGTGCGCCACGGCGCGACGACCGCCAGGTATGCGGGTCGGCAGCGGCTGCGACAGCAAGTCGGGCGCCACTGGCCGGCCGTTGTCGTCTTCGTTGGCGCCGGCCATGGCCGCCTGCTGTTGCTGCTGCTGTTGTTGCTGCAACGCCGCCTGCTGTTGTTGCTGTTGCTGCTGTTGTTGTTGTTGCTGCTGGAGCAGCAGCTGCTGGCGCTGTTGCTGCAGAAGGAGCTCCTGCTGCTGGCGCTGCTGGAGCAGCTGCTGCTGCTGTTGCTGCAGCACCAACAACTGCTGCTGCGCCAGCAGGCCCTGTGCGCCGCCGCGCTGAACCATCTGCTGCAGCAGCTGCACTTGGGTAGCGGCAGGCAGGTGCGCAAGTTGCGCCTGCAGCTGCGCCAGCAACGCGGCCGTCTGCCCAGTGGCGCCTCCGGCGCCCATGCCCTGCGAGGACGTCATCCGCGCCTGCTGTTGCGACTGCTGGAACAGCGCAATCTGGCGCTGCTGCAGGAACTGCTGCGCCTGCAGCTGCGACATGTTGTTGGGCATATTGACGTATTGCGGCTGCTGGAGCTGCTGCTGCGACGGCGGCTGCTGTTGCGGGTGGTCGTCGGGACGGCCCCGGCCGCCCTTGCCCTTCTTGCCGCGCCCACCGCGGGAACGGTGACCGCCGCCGCCCTCGCTCAGGTCTGCAGTGAGGAAAGTCCCCCGGGCATGGCAAGGAGCCATCAGGTATGACGTCAGGATGCAAGGAGTGAAGGGACCAGTACCCTGGGCCGTTGGCCGCAGCACAGGTCCCTAGAACTGCGCCCGCCTATGCCCTATTCCATTCTTAGTGCCCATTCCTTGGAATGAGCCCCTTGCTGTCCTCTAGAGCTGCTGCGTTGCTTACCGCTATCGGTGTCACTCGGCTCGCTGGGCACGTACTCGTCGTCGTCCTCCTCGCCCATCTCCTGCACCAGCTTGGCCACCCGCTCTTTGGCCACGACCCGCTGCGTGCGCGCAGCCGCAGCTGCCGCCGCGGCCGCAGCTTCCGCCTCCGCAGCGCGCTTGCGCTCCTCCGCCAGGCGGCGCTCCGCCTCCGGGTCTATCTCGATGTCCCAGGGACACACCTGGAGAGCGGGGTTGGGGTTGGTGGGAACCCAGAGAGCTCACTCGGGTGTAGGTGGGCAGGAGCTTTTGCCAGCGCACCCAGCCTCCAGCTCGGCCTTTATATGTCTGGCCACACATCACGGACTTAACCCGCAACCGAACAGACAACGGCCCTGAGCTGCCTGCCATTCCTCTCCCGTTTGCAAAGTAAAGTAAAGCGTCCCTTCCCCGTGGTCCCTCCTCGCGATTGCTCCCATTCCTAGTCCCTGCCATCCCAAGCAAACACCACTGCCGGTTCACCCACCCGGCCCTGAGTGTTCTCCACGCCCGCCTTGTCCCATTCCACTGTGACGCTCTCCCAGGGGTCGAAGTCCTGGTGGTCCGGGGCCGAGGGCGCCCCCACGTTGAGGATCTTGCCCTTGTACCAGCTGCCGCTGACCTTAGCGCCCTGCTTGCCGCCCACGTACATGCGGCAGCGGTCACCGGGCTGCCAGTCCTTCTCCCTGCACACCAAGACCCGGACATGCGTTTGTCAACTGGCCAGCTGGACGCGCAACAGGCAACAGTCAGATGCGTCCTTGCCCTCCCTAGCTCGCGACACATAACCGTAACCCCACCCTGGCGTCCGCACCTGGCCTTGTCGAACACCTCAGACCTGATGACGTACTGCGGCAGCGTGTTGTCGATGTATAGCGGCAGCACCACCTCGCTCTGGAGCGGCAAGGAAGGGGTGTCAAGGGAGGACCCATTCTCGACATGCTGGGGTAGAACAAGGTACCAGAAAGATGCCACACGCAATAGCGTCTGTCCCGTGTCACGAACCAGACCACACTTAGCAGCGCCGCTACGTGCCATGCATGTCAAGGAACACACTTTCCAGATCCTCGACTGGTCCCAACTGGTCTCGTTCGTTCCCTGACCCCTCCCGTGACAAGCAACATTTAATGCGGCAAGCCGCAGATAGCTATGACGCTATCAACCCACCTTGGCCTCCTCAAACCGTGGCAGCGGCGCACGCAGCGGCGTGAGCAGCATCCACATGCACGGCGGCCGCGACGGCGGCGCCGGCGGCACTGCCGGCTCCCCGCCCTCGGCGTCGGAGCCCCTGGCCTGCTGTGCTGCAGCGGCCGCCGCCACCGCTGCAGCGGTTGCCGCCTCGGACTGCGGCATCAGAGGGTACCTGCACAACCGCAACCAAAAAAGGCGACAGCAAAGTTGTTGTCATCTAAGCATCAATCCTGAATGTTCGACGTTATATTGCCTTCCTTGGATTGCACCAGCGAGCGAATATAGAGAGTTTGCGTACACAACCCGGCTTAACCCTCCCGAGCTCCTTGAACATCTTCCCCCCCGTGTTGAGGTCATGTCGTATCCACAGCTTTCCTCGCTAATCGCCGGCCAGTTTCTGTCCTCCGTCTCCTATGCCATGTAGCCGGGTCTTCTAGTACGGGCCACCCCGCGTAGCCAGTACTCACGTGCGGTACGACAAACACGCGACGCGGTAGCGCTGCGCGAAGTGCATGGAGTTGACGCGCTCGCGGAGGCCGGCCAGCTCGCGCATGAAGGCCACGTCGCCGTGCGCCTGCGGACCAACGGCACCGAAAAAGAACACAGCGTTGCGTTGCGGGGAGGTGTGGTCTCGGCCGAAGCAGATGCACTTATGCACGGACCGTAGGTCAGGCCCGCGCGGCTGGTCTCAGTCGCCCCAGAAAACCCAACGAGCCCGACCCACCCGTGCCATCTGGAAGAATTTCTCGATGTGGTAGTAAATGCCAGTGCGCAGCACCACCACTGACTCGTTGGGGCCAGGGAAGTAGAGCGGGCACCTGCAGAATGCGGCGGTTGTGTGGACGCGGTCAGCGGCAACTCGATTCGGAGCCCAATACAGGGATTTTACATCCACAAACAGGATGCAACAGGCCCACACAAGCATGTAACACAATCATTGCTTGCGTTTGGTTGTGCTCTGCGTCGCGATCCATCCCGTGACATAGCACTTTTCGATTGATCCCCATCCCCGCGCCAACACCCTCAGCCCTGCATCAGCGAGACAGGCCTCCTTTCAACGCGCGGCGACCCCGTTGCACGCTGGCACCTTGCGCCCAGCCCACGCCGCCACCCACCTGGCCTCGCTGACCCTCCGCTGGAACCCGGCGCGCGTCAGCACGAAGGGCGAGTCCGAGGTGTTGACGAACTGCTGCATCGCCAGCACGTGCATCGCCACCTCCCGCACCGTGTGCGCCGGATCTCGGAGGCTGGCGATCCACGCCTCGCGAACCTGCGCCGTCCACGCTTCCCGCAGGGCGCCCACCTTGCACAGCATCTCCTCCAGAGCGAGCACCACCTCCGCGCCGCTGAAGCGGGGGACGCGTCCCTGCGCGGCGTCGCCCTCTTGCTCGCCCGCCTCCCGAGCCGCCTTGTAGTTGTACTGGCGGCAGTTTACGGTTCGGTAGACAAATGCGGCGCAGCGACGTCAGTGCGGAGCAGGCACACTGGAGGCGTGCAGCGGGCCGTGCAGGGCGTGCAGGGCTGTAGCACACACACACACACGCAGTTCCCTGGCGGCCCGCTGCATGCCAGGAAAGCGTGTGCTGAGTGCTACAGCCCTGCGATTTAGGTTCTATGCAAGGTAAACGCGCCCTTCCGGTTCCGCTTCCTGCTCCGCCGACCCTGCTCCCAGTCCTCACCCGCAGGAGGTCCAGCAGCTCTCCCATCCGGGTGGACCAGCCCGAGGCCTGCAGCCAAAAATCGACCTCGCCGAGGACTGTCTCCAGCGCGTTGCATATACGATCCTCAAGCACAAGCGGCACGCGTGGCACCCCGGGCTGGTGGGGCAGCTGTACGGAGGAGCGGAAGGCAAAATTAGGAAGGTATCAAAGTGCTGTTGGTTAATTGGGCCCCACCGGCTGTTTGCACGGGACTCAACAGCGACTCACGACGGGATATAGTTGACGCTATGGCATGCCGAGCGAGGCGTGAAGTAGGTGTGGGTGTGTAGTCAAAACCCAGATGGGCACCAACCGACAACGCACAGACACCAGCCTTTCTGACGGACAACGAGAAGCCAGCGAATGTCCCCTTCGCACCATGTTCAGGTTGCCCCGCAGCAGCGGTGACAGCAGGCTGCGGTAGCCGTTGGCGCGGCGCGCCTCCAGGTCAGCCGCATCCCAGGGAATCGTGGCGCGAGACAGCTCATCATCGTCCGCATCTCCCGCCTCGTGAACCGGGCCTGCGAGGAAGGCCACGACGCGTGCGCCCGCACAGCACAGGGCAGGAGCGGCCGGATGGAGACGCGGTTGGTGGCGGACATTCGGCACGGCGCACAAGTCAAGTTGCCTCCTTGTATATAGCGTAAGCAAGTCCTCCGATCAATTGATGCCCGCTCAGAAGTTGACTAGTCGTGATCACGGTACCATCGCCGTGGATATAAGTCCTTCACCCGTATACGGGTTGTCAGCATCTAGATTTCAGCGTAGGGTTGGATTCAGCTTGGAGAGTGCTATCAGGACGTGTTTTTCGCTCACACGGCACGCACCCGTGGTAAGCTTCTTGGGCACCCGGATGCTCTCCACCAGGCGGAGCAGTGGCGCCTCGCGGCCAATGCCACCACTGCGCAGCCACTCCCGCAGCTCCACCAGCTGCTCGCCCTCGTACCTGGTGGGGATGGGCGGGGCATCATGACAAGCGCAAGGGATGGGCGAGGTTTGCGATCCGACGTAGACTCCTATCATCCACGACGCGGCCAAGTAAACCTACGGACAGCCCGAGGCGGCCTCTCGCTGAAAACCGCCTTATACGGAGCTTTCAAGAGGCATCCAACCCCGACCCATGGTTTCGGAGATCCTGGCCCCGAACATTCGAGGGCGCATGACTCACCATCCCCATTTGCTGCCGTCCGCCAGCTCCACGTATAGCCGCCATGCGCCAGCGTTGGCGCCGAATGCCCAGTACCGCCGGCCACGAACGTCGGTACCGACCGGCTTACGGAGGCCCAACCTGCCAGGAACACAGGGACAGGTGCCAGCCGTTCAGAGTTGCATTTGGACAAATTGGATAACGCCCTACAACTTCCACTGTCACGGCCCCTGCCTGACGTGGACGGCCCCCACCACAACCCCCTTTGCGCGCTCTCGCCCAAATCCCCGAACCGCCCGACACAAGGGCTCACTTGCAGCTGTCCATCCATCGGATCCAAAAGTCCGGGTCCTCCGCCTCAATCGGCCCCGCCGGCACCGCGGGCCGCACCAGCCCCTCCAGCGCCCGCCGCACGGCGCCGTCGTCGCCCGACGCCAGCGACACGCCCGCTGACGACATCGCGCGCACCGGCACCGACAGCACTTCCACTCGCGCATTGATGTGCTCCCGCAGGACATCTGATGCGAGCGCCAGCTCAATAAGGCCCCGCAGGATAGCCAGCTTGGAGCGGGGTGGTAGAAGCACGTACTCGCGCGTCTTGAGCGTCTCAGCGGCGGCCTGACGATTAAAACAACGTAAGAGTGGCGAAGTGCAACGGAAGAAACGTCGTTTGGGTACCGAGAGTTGGGACGGAAATGACTACGACATCGACGTGGCGGGTGCACAGCTGTGGTACTTGCCGGCGGAACGTGGGGTAAAGTGAGCAAACCCCCGGCCCCAGCACACCTTGGCCTCCGCGCCCACCACTTCCGTCAAGGCGCCATTGATTGCCGACGCAGTGCGCTCCACCCAGTTCTCCGTCTTGGCCTCGTCGGCCATCAGCTTGGACTGCGTTGGCAAGCAAGCGGATATGAGGGATGCACGGATGCCATGCGGCGCGGGAGTACGGACGTACAGAAACCGGGAGCAAACTGGGATGCACTTTGGCACTGCACAACTGGGGCTCACAGAGCGACTCCCCGGATAAGGATCCCGCAATACGGCCGGCTCAAGCCCTTGCCCCACACCTCCTGCGGCAGCTCCTGCTTGCGCGGCGCGTGGCCGTCCACCATTCGCAGCAAGCCTGCGTGCAAGTCGCGCAGCAGCGCCGCTGAGGCAATGTAGTCCATGTCCACCAGGGCGCCGGTATCGTACAGCACGTCGCCGTCGCTGTCTGTCCGCGGGGTGCCGTCGGGGTTGCGCAGCGGCAGCGGGCCGGGCATGAGGGCCGACTCCAGCGCCCGGATGGGCACCGGCGGCAGCTGTAGCATAAAGGCAAACGTCTGCGGGAAGGGCACCACGATTGCACATTTGCGTTGGCGAGATGGGGCTGGGCCGATTGGCTGACTGAACCACCGCATTCGCTAGCAGCTCTCCCCGCTTACTTCCTCGCCTAACGCCGATAGCACCCGTGCCGGCTTCAGCCTCTCCCGCTCCGTCTCCTCCAGGCCAGGCCCGGCCCTTAACCTTTCTCTGCCTAACGCACTCACCATGCACATCTCCCACACCGCCAGGACCTCGGGCACCATGTCCGGGTCCACCCGCCACTCCGCAACCAGCTCGGGCGGGTCGCCGCGCGCCGAATCTGCCGCCGCCAGGGCCGCCTGGTGCTCGGCGCGCCGCCGCTGCCAGCGCGCAGCACGGCGCTGGTGCTTCAGCTCGCCGCGCTCGCCGGTGCTCAGGCCAGCGTACATGCCCTTGGGTGTCCAGGGAGGGTGCACGCGCAGGAGAGGTAACCAGGAAGCGACAGGCAAGACGTAAATGTGAAGGTCAAGCCGATCCATGCCGAAAACTGTGCAGCTGAAGGGATACCACACCGTCATTGCATAGCTCCCGACCGTATGGAGGCTTCGCTGGCATACTGTCTCGCGGCCCCAGAAGCACCCCATTGTACCGCGGGCAGGAGACCATGCTGGGATTTGGGAATACCCATCTTTTGAGCGTCGATATTTGTGAAATTTGCTCAAGCCTCGCCCACCTGACCCATCTCATCCCCCTCGTCGCTGAGGTCGCTGTCGCCATCCTCGTCCTCGCCCCAGTCGTCCCCTTCCTCGTGTTGGAAGTCATCGTATTCATCCAGATCGGGCTCCTCATCGCCCACGCAACCATCCAGCTCAGAGGCCGTGCCAGCTGCCGCTACGACTGCCCCACCAGGTGTCAGCGACCGGCTACGGTGTGCGGATGCGCTGGCGTACGCCGCTGCACCACTAGGGCGGCCGCCACGGCCTCCACCGCGCCCGCCACGGCCTTTTACAGGAACCTATTCGACGGGCGAGAAGGACGGGTTAAGTTGACATATATTGGGATTGCGAACAGAAGCCGAGTCCTTCTACCCGTGAATGAGGTCCCGCGCGCGCGACGTTGACGCAATGAGCCGGTGACAGGCACACATCTTCTGCGGAGTATAAGTTTCCGCTATGGGCAAATAAGACACAATGGTGACATATGGCCACATCGCACCCACCTTGACCTCTACTTCTTCATCCATCTCTTCCTCGCCTGGATCGCGCAAACCCAAACCACAGGTTAAGGGGCGGGATTTGGGAACGTTTGCGGGCATGGTACCAATTGTAGTAACAGCACTTGTGGTGTTGGAGCGCAGGATGCACTGATGCAAGCCCGAGGTTGGCATCCCCGACATGCATGCATCGCAATGGACGCCGCTGCGGTAGTGCCGCGGCTGCGGCTGGAGGGATCCACCGCTATTGTAGGTCCACGTATGCCGTATATACAACCTCGGGTAAGCGTGCCAGCCCCGCATCCCGAGCATCACCATACGCCGTGGCCACCGCCCCGTCACAGCTGCGGCCTGATACGCTATGGCCAGCACGTGGACGACAGCCGGATACAGGCGGCCGGCACCGCCTGCCTTCTGGCCCTCTACAGACCAACAACACGCAGGCCAACCGTGACCGCGCCCCAAATGTGCTGCTATAGGTTTGCAGTGGCATTGGCACCGGGCGATGTGGGAATTGTACACAAAGAGCAGCTCCTGGGCATCAGCAGCTCCTGGGCATGTCGCGCACGCGCATTCACCTGTGCCGCTCGTCCGCTTTCGCTTTGGGCCGCCGCCTGCGGCACCCCCGCCACGGCGACCACGTCCGCCCCCACCCATCACCCCGGCACCGGGCGGGGCTGGCCCTGCGCCTACAAGCTGCTCTGGCGGCGGCCTGCGCTGCGCCAGGACGCCTGCCGCGATCTGCTGCAGCTCCATGAGCAGCGGCGGCGGGGTAATACGCGACCGCTGCGAAGGGTGTGGTGAAGGTTATAGCTGTTAGTACCATGAACCAAATGGCCATCGCAAGACTTGTTTCCGTGATAATTCGCGCGAAACGTTGACATCGTATAGCATCAAATTGTTATCGGCATCGCGATGGCAAGTGCCGTTAGACGTTGTGATCATATACCAAGTATTTTCATTCCTTCCGCCGCGACAGACCACCATATTCCTTCCCTCTGCACGGCCCCCCATGGATTTTGGGTCTGACACACGCATACACTGCCCTGCTCAGGCCATTACGGTTCACCGAACACGGGTCGTGACATTTGCCCAGATCAGCGCTTCATGCATTGTAAAAGCGCAGACTTGCCTTGATCCAGGCAGCAAGCTGGGGTGCCAGAAATGGCGTTTCCTGCTTTAGGTCGTCTACGGCGTAGGGTGTCTGGCTAGTACCCGGCTGCTGGCCTGGCTGCAGCAGGGCCGCCACCGCGCCATGAAGGTTTACCGTTGGGTTGGCCACAATGCAGCTGGCGGCGCGGAGGCAGAAATCAACCCTCCTCTGGATCGGCACGTACAACGCAGCATACGCTTGCGATGGGTTCAAGAGCCGAAACCTGGAGTTACAAACACCATTGGGCAGAGTGCCTAGTTATGAAAGTTGGAGTTGGTATTATCACACGCATAAAGGGGGGGAGAGTACGTAACGTTACTGCACGATTTAGCGTTGGGAAGGTTGTGTACGCTGGGACTTCACTCTTGCCGTCGACCGGATTAACTTACCAGGCCTTGTCCGTGCATATCCACACGCCTGGGCTGGCACCATACTGGATGACCCAGTCAATAACTGGCTGTGTTTGTAGGGCGATAAATTTCTGGTTGCCTGCGCGGGAGGTGCGGAAGAAGTTCGGACGACCCGCCGGAAGCGCGAAGGCGCTTTCACGCGCGCAAAAGCACTTACCGGTGTTAGGTTGGCCATCAACCGGAGGTACAAGACCGACGGCAACGACGGTACCCGGCGGCAGCGTGTGCAACGCGTCAAGGCTTACGGCCGCGTTCCCAGCGCTAGCGTTCAGGATGGAGAACTCATTGAGCGTGCGCAGTGGTACATCAGGAGTATCTGCATATTTTGGTGGGCCGGGAGGGTGGACTGGCGGTTCGGGCAACGGTCTGCGGCGGGTCAAAATCAGCCAGTCCACCACACCCTGACGGGAGCCCCAGTTATCCGTCCCGCGTCCCCTAAAGCGACATGCTGTGTTATCTAGAATTGAATTTAAGTTAAGCCGCAGCGGTCTTCTCACCGTCCGGCTGCTGGACATCCTCTTGTGTTGACATCTCTCTTGTCCAGCCACACGCAAGCTCAGCCAATCACCAGTCGTATCAATTATGCTGCCTGCCACAAACGTCACAAGGTACCTGCTGAACCGGTGGAACGCTCCATTCGCAGCCAGCCGGCCTCTGCAGCTGCCTCCAAGCTTCGCAGGGAACGTTGGGCAACCTCGCACCAAGGCCGAATTCTGGGGGACTGACGAACACGGTTCTACTAACGCAGTACGGAGGGATCGTGGGCGCGCTCGCGGCAAATTTTGGCCTGTGCTCTAGCAAAGCCAGCTTATAGCATGGACGCAAAACCTAATGATCAACAGCGATCCAAGGAGCGCTGAATCAAACCTAGCAGGTACAGTCGGCCTCAGACGTGGAGTCTGAAGCAGCGTTTGGCGTACGGCGCGTACGACGTTCCTGGGCGGTCTGCTTCTGAAGAGAACCACCGCTCAGCCTGTCCACGATTGCCAGTCAATAGTTGCTATTAACTGGAACGTTGCCTGAGATGTTGTGCTCACGAACGGCGGTCCCTCGGGGAATTGGGCGAGTGAGCCCTCTGGCTCCTCGCCCAGCCTCGATCTTAAGGGTCAAGTGCCAGGTTGCACCAGGTTAGAAGCTATGTGGTCTTACAGAATTGAGCCTGGACCGTCCGCACGCATCGGCGCCGCACACGCGCGTGGGCACAACCGGCAGCGAGGCGCCGCTGACAGGTTCGTGCATGTGATTCGCAGGCGGTGATCAACAGCCTGCTGTCGCGCCGGCCGCCGAAGCAACCGCGCCGCCCGCAGCCGTGCCGGTCGCACCCATTCCAGAGACTACTGCGACGTACATGATGCCGCCTAACCCAGTTTATTACCAGGTGTGAAAAATATGGTTTGGATTCAGTGGACAGATCTGCGGCGCACATAATCGATGTGGCACTCGCGTTCGGGTGTCCGACGATGCTTCTCCTTCTGCAGGGTATGCCTGCTCAGCGCCAGGAGTACTACATGGCCGCGCCGCCATCTGCTTATTATCCCCCACCGCCAGCTCCCTATAAGGAGGAGGCTCCATCGTCGGGCGCACCCTGGTGGATTTGGCTTGGCGCTGGTGTGATTCTGGGGCAAATCCTGGCCAAGGTCCGTGGGAGGTGTCTGCAAAAGTTTGCCAGTCGAGCATGTGATGTATCTTTACCTACCTGCACAGGTCCAGGAGTTTATGAAGAACCCGAAGACGCCGCAGCAAATGATGATGGAGATGGCTATGAAGCAGATGTCGGGCGCCATGGGTGCCACGCCAGGCGCGGGAGCCGGGTAAGCTATGCAGGAAGATGTAGCGTGGGCGGTTGCGCAGTCTGGAAATCATCCATCTGCCTTCGCATAGTCCCATTGGATAGCGAACCTCCTGGCCCCCACGCGCAACCGCCTATTCCCCCCCCTTCGCGTGGCCCTCTCTTTCGCGATAGGATGCCGCCATTCGGTGGAGCTGCCAGCCCCTTCGGCGGTCCTGCTGCTGGAGCCGGAAACCCCTTTGCTAACTTTGCTGCAGCGGCCGCTGCGGCGCCAGCCGCCACAGTCGACACGACCGCCTCGGCGGTGCAGAGCAGCTCCTTTACTTCCGCTCCTGCCAGCAGCAGCGCTAGCAGCGATGGGCGCAAAGGCGAGAAGTTTGCATCGCGGTTGTCCAGCGAGGGCCGTGAGCCTCGGAAGGTGGAGGTCCCTACCGGCAAGCCGCTGGATGTTGTGGTGAGCGCTATGCACGGAGCTGGAGGGCTGGGAAGCCTAGGGCTGTGGGGCAGACGCCGGGATCCCACTGTCACGGAGTCCGTAACTCGGCTTGCGGTCCGGCTGCGGTCCGGCTTGATGTGTCTGTGCCGAGGCAGGATAGGGTGGAAATATGGAAAACCAGCAAGGGAAGGTGATGGCTAGTGAGGTGCCGCTGGTAGTAAGGGTTTGCACTTGAAGGGAGGCTCTCCGTTGGCCAGATGAGATGACGGCCACAAAACATATCATGATTTCGGTTCCAGGGGCTACTGAGGGAACGCCGTCGCACAGACAGGCCGAACGCAGGCTCCCAAACGTGTGCCTGGCGGCTTCGGTGGCGAACGACAGGCATGGGTCGGCTGCTTGCGCATCATCGAGCACTACCCTCACCGAAGGCATGCCAGGCGCCGCACACTGCACGATTCGGCTCTTTGGCGACTGGCCATGGTCCTGGGACAATTGGCTCCCACGATTCGGGTCGCTCGTCACCCATGCGCATCCTACCTGTCACGCACCGACCTTGCATCCCCCCCGCTCCGAAACCCTCGTCAGGACCCGGTGGTCAAGGAGCCGTCTTCTAGCAGCTCCGGCGCCAGCAGCACCGCAAACTCATTTTCGTCGTCGTTTTTCGCGGACGTGGATGCGGAGGCCACGACTGCTAGCTCCAGCGGGCCCAGCAGCAGTGGTGCTGATGCAGGTAGGTCTGGGATAGGTTGGTGGACTTGCTGAGAGCGAGTTGTCGGTAGGGATAATTGGTGTCGCTGGACCTGAGAAAGGGCGTGGGGGTACGAACATGACAGCCTCCTGGCCACCCATAGTTTCTGTCAGATCTGGCGACAGGTATGGGGTACGAGTTGCGCCGGGTTGGAAAACTTGGGTGCGTACCACGGCTGTGGTCCTCCAAACCCAAGGATGCATCCAAAGCACTCGTGTACAGCTGTGTATACATGAATTAAAGCGTAATCCGCTTCGGCAAACTAACGGGAAAATCACTTGCTGCACGAATGTACAAGCCGAGTGCTGAAATCGGCCTAGAAGTTCGCGTTTTGGTGAGATCCGTTCCTGGAATGAATGCGCCATTGGGCTTGGTCGTGGCAGTGGTCACTCCTCGCGTGGACTTAGATACCCAAACGCAGTTCTGTGTACCAGCACAGCGATGTGTCGCAGCGCATGTGTACCAGCAAGGCACAGCGTAGGGCCAGACGACAGGTTTATTGACCTCGCATGCCAGCATGTTATGGCAACCCAGACGTACGACACGTGATGACCCAACTTTACCTCACCTTCCGTGTTATGACAGCGCGATTCGTAAGTGCGCGTTATCGATTGGCTTGGCAAGGTGGACGGGACGCAGTACCCTGTGTCGGTGACAACGGGACATGGCTCTGGTCACATTTAACGCCGAACGAAAGGCAGCCGGGGCTTAGGACTGGAAGTCTACATGTGTGCTTTACTGGGTCGGCACGTCGGCGTCTGCCTTCCGGGCAAGCACGTCGCGCCCGCCCGTCCTGGTTTCGTCGCCAGCACACCAGCGCTCGAGCGCTGCCGACGCGGCCATCGTGGCGAAAGTCTTGAAAAACACCCCGCGCCGCTCCCCGCCTCCTTCCTGGTGGTACCAGTTACAGCCGGAGAGGACGACCCGCATGTGACTCGGCCAGACGCCCAAAACCCTATGCAGGTGGCGACACTGCGGTCATGTCGGACATGATGGAGAGCATGTTGCGCAACCCAGAGATGCAGAAGATGCTCTACCCGTACCTGCCGGAGCCCATGCGCAACCCACAGTCGATCGAGTGGATGCTGTCTAACCCTGAGGTCAAAAAGCAGATGGAGCAGATGTTCGCGCAACAGGTACATACACTACTACGGTGAACACGTGCTGCATGTTGCGGGCCGGATGGGTTGCGGAAGAAGCTTGCATATCCTGTTTTGGTGCTGACGGTGGCCTGAGATGTTTCGTCGGTGCGTGATGTGACGTGGTGCTGCAGAACGTCATGTCGCCCCAGATGATGGACATGATGAAGAACATGGACTTCAACCAGGACAAGGTCAACAAGCAGTTTGCGGAGCTGGGACTCAAGCCCGAGGACGTGATCTCGAAGGTCATGTCTAACCCGGACCTGGCCGCCGGCTTCTCCAACCCCAAGGTCCAGGCCGCTATTATCGACATTTCGTCCAACCCCATGAATATCATGAAGTACCAGACGGACCCCGAAATCATGAAGGTGCGCTCGCGCAGCTGATCATAAAGCAGTGATGTGAGGGGGCGAAAATGATAGGATGCAGGAGGAAAGCGGGAACACATGGCTTGATGGCGTGGTATCAGCACAGACGTAAACTCGTGAAAAGTCAGAAAAGGGCATGCAAAATTGTATATACGTGCAAGAGTGCAAGTGATGGTGCAACACTGTTAGAGCCAACCTAAGCGGACGTTGTGGGTTTGTATATCCCGCAGGGTACATGGGGTCCGTGGTCCTTCGATTGCCCTGATGGTAATTGTTGCATCCTAAACATAACATGTGCATGTTACCCTCCCGCAGGTGCTGGAGAAGGTGACTGAGATCTTCCAGCCTCAGATGAACCAGAAGTAAATACGAGGCCCTCTAAAGAACACTGTCTGAGGCGTTTGGAACGTTGAGACTGCAAGAAGTCGGCTCCACTCGTGTCGTGGCTGTGCAGGGCGGGGGTGGTATGATTGTAGATGTTGACGATTGCGGGCGTTATCGGTCGGGGGTTCGGGGTACGAACTGAGTTAGGGCAGCAATACTGTTTCATGTGACATGATGGCCTTCCCGAAAAGATGTGGATTTGCATGTGCTGCCGCATGAATTTCGACCCAGGTGCAGCCAGGAGTTATTTCATACGGTGCCTTAATCCATGACTTGATGGCTTCGTACATGTTTGAAGACGTCGCAGCGTGCCGACACTGAACGTCGTGTCCTTACACCGCCGAGTGGCATGAAACATAAATCTACAGTTCCTTGCATTTGGAATGACGCCCAAGCGGAATGAAGGGTACACTCGCGTGAAATCCGAACTGGAGACAATGATATGTTACATCATGAGCGCAACTCGTAGTCGTTGTGCAACATAAGCGCCGGTGAAGGCGGGTAAGCCAGTCAACGGGTCAGTTCTTTGAGCTAGGAACAGCACCAGGCCCTACGTACGAATGGAGGCCATGTCTACGTGCGTCGTAAAACACAGCCAGCCGCCAAACAACGCATTTCGAAGCAGCACGCCCCTTCTGGCACAGACCCAATGAATAAATTGCAGGCGAGGAGTGGCTGCCAGAACGTCCAATAATGAAATACGGGACACTGCGGTCAGGGTCCCAACAGCTGAAGAGCACGGAGCGCACCACAGACAACACAGTGTGACACGTAACGTAGATTGAGACGGAATGTTTTGTACAACACGCCACAAGCAAAACACGTAATAGACAAACAAACACCACGTTTTCACAAGAAAGTAGTCACCCGCATTCCCGTCCACTTGACCCAGCGTATAGACGTTCTTCTTCACTGAACACATCTCTTCTCTCGCACACAAGCTTAACGCGGAGTGGGCACGCTGCCTACCCTCCCAGGAATTATAATACCGGTAAACAGGAGCGTGACAGGTACATGTGCAAATGACGCACACAACTGGCTAGTTCCACCGCAACTGAGCGAAGCCATTACGTTTTTAAGACAGCAATAGCTGACTTTGCGGTTCTAGGGCCGCGAAACCCCTTGCCCGCTATCGGCCACCTGCCAATACCACATGCACCATCCAGCAACTCGCAGGAGGCCAACAGAGCCGCAATTCTTGTCGTCACTGGGCTATCAATAACGCGTTCTCAACGCACGGACCTCACTACGCAAGGCAAGCCCATAGCAAACGTCAAGCCGGGGACAGGTTCCCAGCATGTTGCGCCCACAGATACTACTGCTGGCTTGCCTGCTGCTCCTGAGCCGCCTGCGGCGTGGTTGGCCGGTGATTGATACACCAGACGGCCGACAGCGTCACGGCCCCTCCGATGAGCTGCATGGGGCTCAGCACCTCACCCAGCGCCATGTAACCCGCTGCCGACGCGAACACGGGCGTCAGGAAGGTCAGGCTGCTGAGCGAGGTGAGGGACCCGTGGCTGGCGTTCCAGAAGAAAATCCCGTACGACAGCGCGCCGCCCATGACAGAAACATACGACATGGCGAGGGCATCCTCGAGCGTGAGCTGCGACATCTGCCCCGCCAGAGACGCCAATGGAGCTGCTCCTGGGTCCCCGGCCGCGGCGGCGGCAACCGCGAGCACTGCCCCACCGATAATCATGTGCCAGCCGGTGGCCATGATCGGGTCGCAGTGCCGCGTCACATATCGGACCATCACCGTCCCCACCTGTGGGCCGACGGACAATGGGGAAACGGTCAAGCAAGTACAAAATCCTTACGCTCAGAGCACGCCTGGTCAAAGACGCCGCGTAGCACCGATGTGTAAATCGCGCAGTACGTGGGCAAGGCCTTTGATCATGGCTCAGCGCTGTGACTTTAACCCTGATAACACTCACCGCCATGCTCTGTGCCGCCAACAGCATCCAGAACTCCCCGCTGTTCATCAGACCGCCGCTGCCGGCGATGCTGGGCAGCTCCGGATGCCATGCGCCGCTGAGCAGGAGCTGGGCGGTGTCCACTAGGTTCTCCCCCGGGACCTCCAGCAGCATCAACCCAGCAACGCCCAGGAACAGCCCCAAGACGCCCACGCCGCTCAGCCGCTCGCCGAAGAGCATTGCCGCTAGCAACGCCACGGATAGCGGCTGTGAGTCGATGATAACGCTGCCCAAGCCAGCGCTCGTCTTCGCCAAACCCTCCGCCAGAAAGCCCTGAGGAGGCGCGAGGGGGAGAGAGTCGGTGATGGGAGGATGAGGCTACACTGCCGTGTTCAGTCCATGGATGGGCGGAGATTGCATTAAACAACGAACTCCTCGACCGTCTTTGAGCTTTAGAGATGCGGCTTCTGTGTTATTTGCAGAGGAGCCTGAACCGCAGGTTTCCGCAGACCGGCGCAGCATGGTCGACACAGCTCGTTGGTCCCCCCTGGATCGAAGCATGGCACATCAGGTGCACGCACACACACACATACCTGGAAGGCTGCGGCATCCACCATTGCGAAAGCGAGCACCCATCCCCAAGCCTTCAGCGTGGCTGGCTGTGCGCGGCCAGTGGAGACTGCCCACGCCACCAGCACCACGCCGGCTGGCAGCAGGCGAAGCGCCCCCAGTAGAAGTGGCGTAGTATGAGGCACGACGCTCTGCAAGAAGGTCACGTGAAGAAAGATAACGTACCACACGAACACTGCATATGATGCGTGCCTGGTTTGGTTTGTCGTCAGGATTTCATTGTCCCGCTCCCCGGAAGTCGGAGAATATTACACGATAGAGTAGTGTATAAGGACTACGCCAACTACAGATGATGTGGCACATGCAACTGACGGGCGCCGGAATGACCGTCAGCATTTACGGCGGTTGGCACAACGGCGGCAAAGCACTGTTCCCGTGACGTTAATAAGTGCATGGTACCATGTGCTGGTCGAGGTGGACCGCGTCATGCAACGTGGACGCGGTAATAGCATTATCGCGTGGACGGTGACGACAAGGCAGCACCACTCGTTCTACAAGCGCACCTTCATGGCCACCATTGACGTTCCCCAGAAAAAGAAGGGTGATATCAATATTCCTGTCTTCAGCATCGTGGTTAGAAGCCCGTTTCCAGCAACACTGTCGGCGGACGCAGAAGCCAAGCTGGTTGATGCAGAGGCCTCGTCGGTATCAGGTACATCCTCAATCATGCACATTACACTGTCTAAGCCTGACAGAGTGCACTGAATTTCCTGGTGCGTGCCGTGTTGAGGTCCGCCCTCCGTCGGGACCATAGATGGGGTGTTCCAGACTTGGGGCCCGTGCTGGAGGAGAATGTCGGCTGCTTGCGCGACACTGACCACGTCGTCAGGAGAAGCTTTAAGGCATCCGAACATCCTTCGCGAGCCAGGGGCCAGGAGTGGCGCACAGTGCTGTCGGCATGGAAAAGACCGGCGGACGGTTCTGTCACCACAACATACATCGCTGCCACGGCATATCTGCAAGGCGGACATCGCGAACCGCAATTGCTTCCCGCTGCCAATTGGCAAGCTTTGGGGCTGAAGTCGCAGGCGTTTATTAAGAGGCTGCTGTCAATATAGTAGAAACGGATACGCAATCAAAGCAGGTATATTTGGCTGGGCGATAAATGTGGCTCAGGCTCTGGCGCGTACATTGTCGACGGACCAATGACTGACAGAGGACTCCAGTTCCACGCTTTAAGGGACCTGCGACAGCTGCCGACGAGGAACGCATTACCCGGTACCCATTTTGCAACCATTACCTTTACTTATGACTTGCTTTACTGTTCACGCGGCTGACAAGGAAGATAACCGAATGCATTACAACGGGTAATTGGCATCGCGGCTTGCGACGCCTCTCTCCAAAGCGCCCGACAGCACAGCGCTGTGCTGTGACTAGAAGGCAGATGGAGACGCGCATACAATCGGTTCATCAGCCCGGTACGCCTGCCTGTTTGCGGCACGGTTGACTGCTGCACCGGTTGCAGAAATTGCGCAATGATAGCTGCACGCCATGCTCCAACAGGTGATTCGGCATTCGACAGGAAAACGTTTCCGGCGCCAACGCGAGCCCCCGTGCTTGCTCGATGGCCAGACACGACGCATGTGTCTGGCGTCCAGCTGCAGGGGTCGTCGCCCCTGGTGTCTCCGCAGCGGAGGCCGATGCAGGACTGGCGTGCAGCGCTTTCTGCTGCTCAGGCCGCTCGATTCGGCCGCGAGCAGCGGGTGGCGCTGCAGGCTTTGCAGCCACGTGCGGTGACGGAGGAGCTTCAGCCCCGCCATGACCAATACCCCTCACGCCAGCAGCTCTTCACCAGCGGGAACAGTCCGGCGAAGCCTTGGTCCCCAACAACAGCCCGCCCACGCTTGCCCCATAACCTTACTCGCACAGAGACGGCCGACATAGGCCCGCAGGGTCTGGCCTCCGATGGCATGGGTGCAGTGGCAGCGACTGGAACGGCGCTGTACGCAGCGTTAACGGTGCCATCGTGTACCTCCGTTCCCGACACCGTGATTGCAGCTGATTCTCTGAAGCAGCAGCCGTGGACTCCACCGGGACCAGATATCGTGCATGAGGAAAAAGAGGTTTACAAACCTGCCGCGGCAGTTGCGCTTAGCGGCCGTGCAGATGCCGCTCGTGCCGCATCAGCCTCGGCAGCGACCAAAATGTTGGAGCAAGCGCCACAAGCCGCTTCTGCAGAGGCAGGCATATGGCAAGCGACCCAGTTCAATGCGACGTTGGTGCCACCCTTCGCCGCTGTGGGGTTATTCTTTGTTGGTTCCCCAGTGGCTCTGGCTCAAGGGCCTGAATCGGCACCGGCGAACGCAGGCGGCGAGAGCGGGAAGCTGCAGCGCCTGGGCGGTACGTAAGGGAACATGGGACCAGGTCCTCACCAGAATATAATCCTGCACGTGGGCCGAATGGCACCCTCACTGCAGCATGGGGTGTTGCTCTGGAAGCCCGACGTAGACACGAATGGATGACTCTACTGCGGGCAGGGGACCGCCCGTCTGGAGAGGGAAATGCCGACAGCCCCCTGTGCTGTCCCCCCTGCAGAGCGCACCCGAGGGGCGTCATACGCGATGGCGTCCGCCAACACAGCTGACAGCGGCGACAGCAGCAGTGACGGCAGCAGTGGCAGCCCAGACAGCAGCAACCACAGCCGCAGCAGCCACACCGTTCCCGGTGATTGGCATCGCGACAACGGACACGGCGTTGCGGGGGCAGACCCACTCCCGGTACCGGTCATGATGAAAGATGCTAGCCCTCAAACCGGGCCCAGCATCAGTGGCGACCCAGCGGACAGGCGGAACCGCTCGCAGCGCCGGCGTCGCTCCTACAGCGTCGTGTACGTACGGGACATGCAGCCAGGGCCAACAGATCCCGCTGCCGTCGCATCCACAGCTGGCGTTGCTGGTGCTGGCGTCAGCGCCTCGGCCGCGAACAGCAGCGAAGGGGATTGCTCGCGCCGCTCCCTTGACCACGCCCATTATGCGGAGGCGACCAGTCTGCGGTCCTTGCCGCGGGATGGAGACGCGTCCAGTCAAGTGGCGGGGGCGGCCGCCCTGGAGGCCGGGGAGCAGGCAGGCGAGGGCCTCGCCCACGGGCAGCACAGCTGGGATCGGGCCGGGTCATCCGCCGACACGCGCAGCGAGAACGTAGAAGAAACCACAACGCCGCTACAAGCTCTTGTCACCAACCCGTACGGTGCATCACCCACACACAGCCTACATGCAACTACAGTGGGCGTGCGTGCTGCTTCGCACGGGAAGATTCCTCGTGTATCGGAGCGTCGGACTGCGCTCCCTGCAGCCCTTGCACCGGCGACCGCGGACCAAGCCCAGGTGCAAACCGTGCCCGCTGGGCCTCGTGGGGGTTCGAGAGGCTCGCCCGTTGCTGATGCCGGCGAGCCCCAAGCATCTCAAGCTGCGGCAATGTGGGCAGCGAATCAAGGTCCAGCAGGCAGTGGGGCGCCATTGCCGGGGCCGGGAGGGCCGCTGACCACAGTGGCGCTTGCCGCGTGGGCCTCCGTGCCAGCGACGGAGGCGCGGCCTGCCGTGCTGCCGCCGCCGCTGACGTCATCACCCACGGGGCAGGAGGAGCTGAGGTGGCGGCGCCAGGGCCCGTGGCAGCGACACGACCCTCACCACCAAGGGCATCAAGAACTGCAGCAGCAGACGCCACGGCAGCAGCAGACGCAGTTACCCAGTGCACAGCAATCGCCGCCTGCGAGGTTGGCGCAGCGGCAGGGCCGGGAGAAGGCCAACAGCTCGAGGCCGCAGCCGCAGCCGGAACGCCATCGGCCGAGTGCTCAGCGTGCCAGGTTGCCATCACCGCCGGGCCTGCTGTCCCCATCTCAACCCATTGACAGTGGACGCAGCCGCAGCAGAGACAGTGAGCGCGGTCATAACCGAGACCAAAATGGGCGCAAGGCAGGCCGCCATCGCCGCGGCGACAGCTTGGACGGCGGCGGCGGCCTAGGCCCCCAAGCTGCGGAGCACGGCGGGCAGGGCGGCAGCTACGTTGCAATTCCACTGGGCCACCAGCCACCAGTCTCAGACACGCCGACGAGGCCGAGTGCATCCGTGGTGCGGTCAGGGCGCGGGCGGAGGATAGGTGGCGCGGCGAGGGACGTCTTCGCCGCCGCCGGCGCTCCTCAGCGGCGTCGAGCAAGCCCCGCGCGGCATATCGCTGTGCTGTCATCACAACGTCCACGGCGCAAGGAGCAGCGACTCGGCAGCCAGCCGAATTGTAGCCCCGGGCCTGACCCTCATCCGCATACCGCCTCGCAATCACCCCTTGCAGCCCCGGCAGCAGACAGCCCCGTTGGCACCGCGGGGCGGCCCCGGCGGCGCCGCCCCATGGCCGCCGTGGGACGGAGCCCACAGACCTCCCCTTCCGTACTAGCGCTGTACCGCGCTTCCGTCCAGGAGGCGGACTTTCGGCCGCTGTGCAGCCGGCTACTACTCAGCGACGACTCCGGCGCCAGTGACGACGCCGATAGCCTCGACGCGGACGGCGGCGATTTGCCGGGCCGCAGGGCGGCAGGCGCCCGCCGGGGCCCTGCGGGCAAGGTAGCAGCCCCGGAGGCCGCCGCTTCGCCCTCCAGCACCGACACTGACCCATGGTACTGGCTGCAGAAGGCCAACCTGGCAGACCGCCTGTCGGGTGCACGGGGCCGTGGCCTCTGGGCGTCATCCTCCTCCTCGTCGTCCTCGCCTCTGGACCGGCAGGCCGGCGGTCGCGGCGATGGTGGGGTAGCGGTTGCGGCTGCAGGCAGGCCGGGGGTCGCCGCCAGTCCCAGTGGCACGCGGGGCCCCGGTGCGGCGCGCCGGCCCATGACGCCTCCGGGTGTGTACGACATGGTTGCCGGCGGCCCCGCGTGGGTGGCGCCGAGGAGGCTGTGGCGCGCGCCGTCTCCGTCATCCGCCATGCCGACGCCGCCTGACGCCGCGGATGCACCCGCAGTGGCGTCCAGCACCGCGGGCTTTGATAAGGCCCGCGGCGGCGAGGGGGCCGGTGGCCGGGCCGGCGGGCGCTCAGCTGGGCGCGTTAGCAGGCTCGCGGCGCACCAGCGTAGTGCGGAAGCGGGCCGCAGCCCCAGTCGCAGACCGGAGCCGCGTGTGAGGTCAGGGTCCCGGCGGCGGTTGGCGGGCAGGAGCAGCACTCGCGACCCGAGGCATGGCGCTGAGCGGTCGCCAGGTCGGGGTTCCCGCCGTGCTTACACGGGTAAGGGCAGTTTGGTGTGCACGCACACCTGGGCAGTGGGCCCATGGGTGCTTCATGTTGTTCCACCGGTCATCATCACCTGGGTCTCCCTTGAAGCACTGTTTACACGAAATGTTTGTGTGCGCTGTTTCTATCCATGTCCAATGGTGTGCCGGTCTGTCTCGTGCCGCAAACACCTCGTCGCTCCTTCCCCTCGCCCGAACCCCTGCTTGCAACTGGTGCTCTCGCAAATCCACAGGGGCTGGATCGCCATCGGCGCACAGGGATCCCAGCGCCGCTGCAGGAGCTTCTGAGCACAGCTCACGGCGGACTGACCAGGCGGCTGGAAACCAGGCCACACCGGGCCGCTCCAGGCACAGGCGAGACAGCACCCACGACCCCAGCGGCGGTCGCGGCGACCCAACGCGGCGCCGTATTGGCCGCAGCTCATCATTCGCGGCGGTCAGTGGCGCCGAGGGTGCTCCTCGTGACAGCGTGGCGCCAAGAGCTCCTGACCTGCAGCTCACCCTGAAGACCCGCGACGGCGATGATGGTCCTTCTGACAGGAAGGAGTCCGCGGGCCCCCCCGAGGCGATCACTGAGCTGGCCGCAGGTAGCGGCTTGCAGGAATTGATGCCGGCTATGGCACAGCGTCCATCCGCAGGGGCAGGGGCTGGGACGGCGGCATCAGTGCGTGCGGCCGCAGCAGAGGAGTCACCGCCGGCGCCAGTGTCGGTGGTCTCCTCCATGGCTGGACCACCGCTGGATGCTCCTTCGCACGCAGCGGCGGACGCAGTGGCGGCCATGGCACCCGCAGGCGGCTCCCAGCCCATCATGCCGGGGCCTACCGCGCCCAGCGCGCAGGCAGCCCACACCGATGATGCGACGATAAGGGGGCCGGCGGTTGCGGCCAGTCCGGCGGTTGCGGCCAGTGCGGCGGCTGGGCCAGGCCACAGCTGGTCAGTCCCGGTGGAAAGGCCTAGCGAGCCAGCAGGCTCCTGGACTGCGTCCTTGCAACGCAGCGGCCTCTACGTCGCGACCACCGCCAGCAATGCCCTAGGTGCTGCGTCTGGGGCGGAACTCACGGTCACGGACGGGGTGCAGCGACTCGACATGCCCAGCCGCAGGCCGGCGCATACGGGGGATCCGCAACGGGAGGGGCTGGGCGCCTCTGCCACTGAGGCAAGGGGTTGGCTTGGGCCTTCGTATTCCGGGACATCTTCACTTCTATCCCAGGACCGGGACCGCGGGGCTACGGCCAGCCAGCCAACCGGGTCACACGCGGCGGATGCAATGGGAAGAAGCTTCGGCGCCGCTGACGTGCCGCCGCAGGGTGCTGCAAGACCCATGCAGCCGGCACCGGCGCCATCGTATTCAGCGGGCCCAGGGACGGCCCCAGGCGAGCTGCCGGCGACAAGCTTGGCTCCCTTGAGGGAGGCTCCGACGCAGCCCATACAGGTAGGGCGCGGCCACTGTGAGTTGTGCCTTGGGCAGCACCTTAGCACATTAGGGCCAAACACATCGGATAGCCGCACCTTAGCGGGTTGTGATTTGTGAGTGGTGCGAGTTGACTCCCCGGATACCCTGGGGGCCCTCCGCCCAGTGATTCCTCAGGTCACGGCCGTCAGCCGTATGAAGGCCGTGGCGCAGCATCTCGAGGCCGTGGCGCAGCATCTCGAGGGCCTTTCCCGCTAGCAACCAAACATCCCCTCCTCCCGTCTCGCCGCGCAGGTCATCATAACAGGACCTGCCACCTTCATTGCAGCTGATCCACGGCCGGCACCGCCGCAGCAGCAGGCTTCTCTCAGCATCCAACCGCCACAGCACCATCAGCCGCAGCAACGACAACCCGTAGTCTTTGACCTGCGCCAACTGCTGTTTGGTGGCGCTGCCGCAGCCGCACAAGACGCCCAGTTTGCCGCAATTCCAGCGGCAGCCTCGTTCGGCGTAGCTCACTCAGGCTCTGCCGCCGCCGCTGCCGCCGCGGACGTCTTCTCCCACAACCATCTGTCATCAGGGCGTTTGGCTGGCGGTGGTGCTGCTGACAGCAGCGGCGGTAGAAGTAACGCATCGTCCGAACGGGAGCCTCTGGCGCCTCTCGCGGCCGCCAACAATCCCGCTTGGGTGCACCCACGCGTGCAGTTGCCTTCGCAACGCCAGCCGCAGCACAAAATTTTCGGCGACGAGCAGCGGTGGACTGTCGTTGGAGCGCGCGCAAGCAGCAGCTGGAAATCGTACGGGCCCGGCAGCAGGACGAGTACCGGCGATGTCTCATGCGCTGGAATTCCCGACGAACTCGCCACCCTGCCCCGTCCAATGCCGCCCCTCCAGCCCGCAGCGCCACCCGCAGCGAGTAGCAAGGCTTCACTGCCCAGCGCAGCGGCCGGCGGCTGGCACCAGGAAGCGGGCGATGTGGCGGGCGTGCTTCCCCTGGGCGGCGGGGCCGGTGTGGAGGTTACGGTCCGGCTGACAGGTGTACCGGTGTCGTCCCGTGCGGCCGCCACTGCTGGCCTAAAGGAGCAGCAGCCACAGCAGCCACTGCTGCATGGACACCAGGCGGAACCCTTGTCACGCAGTCATACGCTCGTGTGGCGCACGGTAAGACAGGGGCGGGAGTAGTAGTAAGGTACAGCCATCAGGCGCATTGCGTGATACTGAAAGAGACGCAGGAAGAAGAAAAAACATCAGATCGAATAACGGCAAACCATCAGAACCTAAGCAGGGGTTGTTGTGGTGCAGTTGGGCTTTTACGCGAGAGCTGTCCGCCGGTGTGGGTTTTGGGGTTATAAGTCCGTCATCTCCTGGTCTTTGTCAATGCCTTGTTCGACTGGCTGACCCAGGCCCACCCGCTTGCCGCATGCACCTTCCGAAATGGGACCATGCGAGGAGCAGGGGCAGGCACAGGGTCAAGATCACCACTACCGAGAAACGTCCGCCGCCGCAGCAGTGCAGCCCGGTCGCTCACGGCAGCAACATCCTATACAGCTGCTGGGCCCACATGAAAACCGCTGGCACCACGGTGCTCTGCCAGTGGCGAGAGGGCACACCGTGGGCTACGGGGGAGGTGCTCCGAAGGGAGGGATGAGCAGTGAGGAATGGCTGAGGCAAAGCCATTATGAACAAGGCGGATACGTGGACGAGAACCTGGACAGGAACGGCTCCTATATGCATCACACTGGTGACGGTTCTGGCCCCGCGGGCAGGGTGATGACGGCTGCAGACTGGCGCGCCGGCGGAGACGGGCGACTTGAAGCGTACAGCGGGTCTTCCATGGGCGCAGTCCGCGTTGATTTGAGCCATGGGCGGTTCCTTGAGTCCGTACGAACCGGCGGAGTTCGGCTGTGATAACTGTGCATCCGTGGAATGAGCCAACCCGTTTCGAGAACTCGCTGTAATCTCTCGCATTTGCACCATGCATGGACTCGACCGTCGTAGATTTCCGTTTTTAAAGTTTCTGATTATTTCTTTGTGCTAAATTTGCCTACGAAGATGTGAAGCTACATGTGCGCCATCTCGTGGAGCCAGACGCAAGACTACCGAACATTCCGAAAAACGCTTAGATGAGAGACAGCAAAAACGTCAACATCGCAATCAGGTGGTGTTGAGAAACACCGGGTTTTGAGAGCAAAGCTGCGTGGCATCAATTAGCGCCGACGTTCAGCCACCGAAGCCGTAGAGCGTGCGGCCTTGGCGCTTGAGGGCGTACACCACGTCCATGGCAGTCACAGTCTTGCGACGAGCGTGCTCAGTGTAGGTAACTGAGTCGCGAATGACGTTTTCCAGGAAGGTCTTGAGGACGGTGCGAGTCTCCTCGTAAATGAGGCCGCTGATACGCTTCACACCGCCACGACGAGCCAGACGGCGAATAGCCGGCTTCGTAATGCCCTGGATGTTGTCGCGAAGCACCTTACGGTGGCGCTTGGCACCGCCCTTGCCAAGGCCCTTGCCACCCTTGCCGCGACCAGACATGTTGATACTGCTGAAGAAAGTTAAACAGAATGGTGTAAAACAAAAGGACCAGCGACTTGTCAGATAGTGCAAGCTTGCTGGCGCCTATATATAACGGTGTTACCAGTTCAGGTCATCGAGGCAGCAATCCGGGTCAGCGGGGCAACGGCCGTACTGCATCCCATGTTTCGCGCCCTACAAAATTATACTCGAGAGTTGTCAGGTCACAAATCTCCTGTTAATTCTTATCTCGTCCTCTTTGCAAAATGGCCCGCACCAAGCAGACTGCTCGCAAGTCCACCGGCGGCAAGGCGCCCCGTAAGCAGCTGGCCACCAAGGCCGCTCGCAAGACCCCGGCCACCGGTGGTGTTAAGAAGCCTCATCGCTACCGGCCTGGCACAGGTGCGTTTCCACAAAATCCATTAAATGTATGCTACTTGCATCCTGCCTTTTGCACTGAATGCTATCTCAACCCCTTTTGACACTTCCTACTCTTTCCCCTTCCTTACTTTACTTACAGTTGCCCTTCGTGAGATCCGCAAGTACCAGAAGAGCACTGAGCTGCTTATTCGCAAGCTTCCTTTCCAGCGCCTGGTCCGTGAGATTGCTCAGGACTTTAAGACGGACCTTCGTTTCCAGAGCCAGGCCGTACTTGCCCTTCAGGAGGCTGCTGAGGCCTACCTTGTGGGTCTGTTCGAGGACACCAACCTGTGCGCTATCCACGCCAAGCGTGTCACCATCATGCCCAAGGACATACAGCTGGCCCGCCGCATCCGTGGCGAGCGCGCTTAGGCATTCTGATTGACACCATCCTGTCAATATCAAAACCCGGTGTTTATCAACACCACCAAGTTTCAGGCAAAGGTCTTATGATTCAAAGCTTGTGTTTCACGTCAGCAGCACGCACATACTGAAAGACACAGGGGTGCAGTTTAATCATTGGTCGACCATGCATGCTTTGGAAGCTGTTCATATGTAACATTGGCGTAAACTCAGGACTGCAACCTTTCTTAAGTGTACCTTTGTGAGTGGTGCGAGTTGACTCCCCGGATACCCTGGGGGCCCTCCGCCCAGTGATTCCTCAGGTCACGGCCGTCAGCCGTATGAAGGCCGTGGCGCAGCATCTCGAGGCCGTGGCGCAGCATCTCGAGGGCCTTTCCCGCTAGCAACCAAACATCCCCTCCTCCCGTCTCGCCGCGCAGGTCATCATAACGGTACTTGAGATATACTCGTTAACGGTCTTCATTACAAGATTGCACTTATTTAAAAGTATGATATGGCACAGCACAGTATAAGGCCGGTCCCAGGCGGCGGGTTCAGCTTGGGCTTGTGTTTGCCTGTTCCCAGCCCAATATTATGTCGGTCCAGGTGGCGGGTTCAACGTGGGCTGCGTCATGTGTGTGTTTGCCCGTTCCCAGCCCAATATTATGTCGGTCCAGGTGGCGGGTTCAGCTTGGGCTGCGTCATGTGTGTGTTTGCCTGTTCCCAGCCCAATATTATGTCGGTCCAGGTGGCGGGTTCAACGTGGGCTGCGTCATGTGTGTGTTTGCCCGTTCCCAGGGTTTATGTATCCCCCTTGGCATCGGTTGTCAGCCATTTCAGTTGCAGCTCTCCCCCTAGCTCAACTTTCCTGGGCCTAGTGAAGCACCACACATATATGCACCATATCTTCGTCTCAGGCGTGCATTATCGCAGCGTAACGTATCTGCAACAGGCGTCTTCTGTTCCTGCCATAGAAGGGCTGGGCCTTTGTCTCTGCCCTCCTTGAGGCACTTAACATGCCGTGCCCATGCCTGGAATTAGAGAAGAGGTCTGGCGACGAGCTGTGCAATCCCAGAGGGACCGAGCATCTCAGATACGTATCGTGTACATACAACCGCCAACGGCTTCATTTGAGCAGAATTTGGCCCCGTGAGCGCAGAACTGAATTTGCATTAGTACTTTTCACGATTAGTGAATGTAAGGGTAGGCATGCCACCCGCAGTCCAGGTCGACTGGGCGACACAACTTCAGGCTCATTTTCAAGCGCCTATCATTAGTGTCAAGTCTCGCACGTTAAGCTCCTTGTGGGCAGGATATGGAAGTGTTAGCTCATTGCAAGTACAACTCCAGGGCCAGCCGCAGCCTACCGCGCTCATTGTCAAGGATGTTCGGCCTCCTCGCGGGTCGGGCGTAAGCCATGAGCGCAAGATTGCAAGCTACCGCGTAGAAGAATTCTTCTACAAGAATGTTGCTATGGGGCTGATCAACGTCACACGCCTAGGTCTCCCGCGCCCGCTGGCCATTCAATCCACCCCTACTGGGTTCCAATTTGTGCTGACCGACTTGCACGACGAGTTTCCGAACTCAGCTCCAGACAGCTTGGACGACCAACATGTAGGGCCGGGGTCTTGCGCGTTGTTAGCTTGCACGGTTCGGCCGCCTCGCACCCCGCTGCCTGAGCTCGTGCAAGAGCACCTGCTGCCCACACTTCTTAACCCAATTAGCTCTCTTCATTTGGCACCGGATTCCCCGCATGCTCCTGCCTGCTCCATTTGCCGCTGATTGGCCTGCGTGCACCCCCCCTTGGCCCATCCATGCTTCATACCATCGCATCTCGTTCCAAACCACTGATCTGGTATCTCCTCCTCGCAGGTCCGCTCTGTCCTGTCCTGGCTGGCCGCGTACCATGCGTACTTTTGGGAGCAGCCCACGCCCAGTGGCGTGCAGGAGCAGGGGTCATACTGGTGAGCAGCTGGCAGCTGGGGTTGGGGACCCGATGGGGGGGCTTTTGGGCTGCATGCTGGCAAACTACTCGTGGGCAGGCGGATGGAACGGACTATGACGAGTTGGCGCACATGTGGCCCGGTGGGGTGGCGCGAGAAGATCCTGCTGCGGACAGGAGATCGGGATCAGCCGAGATGAGAGCCAGGGATCGAGGGGAACTGGGGGAAGCGGGGTGAGAACGGGACGCGCGGATATGTGTGTGCTTCATCCTCTGCCAAGATACAATTTTCAGATACCGGTAACCTAGTAGCTGGGAAAGCCGCCACTGAGCCATTATCACATTTCGAAGGTGGTGATGGCATTTAACGGGCAGCGTGTCGGGCTATGCTGCGCGTGCTCTTGCTGTTCGCACACGAAGCGCATACTCGTGAGTTATGACGCCCCACCATCGCCTCCACCGTCATTGAAGGTATCTGGACACTCGACGCGACGAGTTTGCGCAGATTGGCCGCAGCTGGGCAGGCCTCAAAGCAGTAGCGCACAAGGTAACGGGGGGCAGGCCGTGTGGGGGGGGGGGAGGCCCCGGTGACGTGAGGGGCACTGCCCCGCACCGCCACCACTTGCTTAGGCGGCGCAGGCTGCGGGGGGCAGATGCCTTTAAAAGGAAGGGGAGCGGATGCGGGTGTGGCTTCTGCTGAGCCGCCTAACCTCGTGTATTGTATACGTCTTGACTGTTGTAATGGTCAATGTGCACGGCAGGTGGACGAGCGTCTAAAGTCGGCGGGGAAGTCCGAGTTCATGACGTGCATCCACGGCGGTGAGGAGGGGTTTGAGCTCCAGGCGACAGTAGGAGCCAGGACGGGTGCCAGGACGGAGTGCGAACATGGCACGTGGGTTGCGCACCCACGCCTTCCCCTCCTAGGTTCAGCATCCCAGCCGTACTACGACACACGCACAGGCAACATCACGCCGGGCAGTCTGCGGCCACACAAACCTGCCATCAGCCCCGTCTTGCCCCCTCCTCTCGCACACGCGCATGTCTCCGCCCAATCCCAGACATGAAGAACGAGAACCTGCTCTTCTCAGCCGGCGACTGCCGCTGCGCCGCGTACGACTTCCAGTACACGGGCCGGTCGTACGGCGTGCGGGACGTCGTGTACCTGTTCGCCTCCAGTGTGGATTCCACGGATCTCGAATCCAAGGAGTCCGAGTACCTGTCCTTCTACCACTCGGAGCTGCAGGAGCGGTTAACGGAGAAGGGCGAGGCGGGCGCGGAGGCGGCTGCGCGGTACAGCCCGGGGATCATGCGAACACACTTTGACCTAGCGCTCCTGGACTACGTGAGGTTCATGGCTGGCTGGGGCATGTGGGGGAGCGGAGTGGATTGGGCGGTGCGCCGCGCCCGCGCGTTATTGCCCCGGGTCGAGCAGCTGCTGCACTAGCGACGGCACTGATGACGTGCTCGGAACCTCTACCTCGGACCCGTGTTTATTGTACATGGCGTGTGGCAGGCGTTATTATCGTCGTGGGTGTGGCTCGATCTTCGCTTCGTGCTGTGAATGCTGTGGACGCTGTGCTGGTGGTCCGTGAGAGCGCCCGGGACTGACGGGGAATGGAGTCCGGCGCAAGGTTGGCAACATGGTCGGTGTGCTGTGCCGTGCTGTGCTGTGTCATGCTGCTTGTGCGCTAGCCTTCGGGTGTGCGGAAATGCTGAACGCACGCCTTTCGGTACGCTCTATTATATGCTGTTTCGATGTCACTGGTTGTACAGATTTGAGTAGCGTAAGAGAGGCGCGTGCCGGTGCCGTTTAGGTAGGAGGGCAACACCGTAGGGCGGCTTCCTGGCTTCAAGCGATGTGCTCCTACTTCTTGATATTCCGAGGTGCAGCAGGTGTTTGGATGAATAGAGTTACGACCAGGTTGGTGATGGCGTGGGCTTGCACCAACGTCTCAGGATGGGTGTGTCTCGCATAAACACACCTCGTGAGTGAGGGGTGTGTATACACGCGTTTCGACGCCTTGATGGATTACGTGTTGTCTGCCTGGAGAACCGCACGACGTGCGTGTTCTGTCTTCTTCCGAGCAGCCCCATCGACACCGATTCAATGTGTGCGCTGATGGGGTGTCACGCACAACCCGCGTGTCATGCACAACCCACCTGTTGTAACCTCTTTAGCCTATGCTTTTGCCCTTCGCTTCATGAGTCCCCGCCCCTGTATTGCTGCCATGGGCTCCGTCACACAAAGAGGCCGTTACCTTGTCGGTGGCAACTTAACACGCGAGCCCGATTGCCAAGCACTCGGCCCGGGCAAGTATAATCCGGCCTCCAAAGCCCTCATTTTGTAAGCGAAATGTGAGGCCCGAGGACGACGTGTGCGCATCCGTGGCGACTTGTACGAGGATACACTGCCGGACACTTTTACCACGCCGCAATTGTGAGCACCACCGTAGTCCTGACAATGGGCAATCCGCCACAGAAAAGCAAGCAAGTAAAGGCTCCGATTTGGCAGCCGTCCTGGCTATGATCTACAAAAGAACTTTGCAGGTGCACGGGAGCTGACTGCTTCCTGCCGCACTTGGGGTTGCTTTTACCTGACAGAAGCGTTGCGTGCATGACCCCGTTACATTGAACCAGTGTGACCCAGTACTCGAAAATTAGTCATAGTGCGCAGCTAGTGAACACACCCCCAACGGTTTTCCTTTCGTACACGGCTTTCCCTTGCAACCCCCCAACACGCATACGATCTGGACTCAAAGCTCTTGAGGGAAGGAACGGAGCGAACAGCCGGACGCCCAAAGTCGTGGGATAAATGCTTTTCCAGCAGTTTCCTTGCCAGCCCGGTGGTGCGGGCATATAGGGGCGGAGTCCGCCCCTCAGTTCCCCAGCCCCCTAATACACGCCAGGCTTATTATTATTCCTTGCCAGCCAACGGTACCACTCGAGATGTGTTGGCCACTTAACTAGCAATTAACGTTCATTGGCGCACTGGAACATTTCGGCAGTGAAAGCTATGAGACGTGACAAAGTTTTGGTTGCAATCACTGTGTGCTGTCAAAAACACAAGGCTTTCTAGGGTCGTACAGCCGTTCTAGCCGAGCGCATAGTGCCTCTGCTGTAGAGCTAAAATTTACAAGCGGCTTTCCTTCGTCTGTTATATCAAGGTGGTGTTAAGAAACACCGAGTTGTTGGGGTTGAGTCGACGTGCTGACGATCATTTACACGGCCGCCGAGCCGTCATCGGCTTTGCCGCCCTTGGACTTTTTGGGCAGCAGCACGGCGTGGATGTTGGGTAGAACGCCGCCCGACGCGATGGTCACCTCGCCCAGAAGCTTGCCCAGCTCCTCATCGTTGCGGATGGCTAGCTGGATGTGACGAGGGACGATGCGGTTCTTCTTGTTGTCACGAGCTGCGTTGCCGGCCAGCTCGAGCACCTCAGCGGTCAGATACTCAAGCACCGCGGCGAGGTACACGGGCGCGCCGGCTCCGACGCGCTCCGCATACTTGCCCTTCTTCAAGTAACGCGCAATGCGGCCCACGGGGAACTGCAAGCCCGCCTTGGAACTGCGGCTCACGGCCTTCTTGCCAGCAGTCTTGCCCTTGCCACGACCAGCCATTTTAGGAACTGAGGGGAAAATTTAGGAAGATAGTTGACAGACGATGATGATGGAAGGTGTTCATCCTTTCGGGCTTTGTAGTGAGAAGAATGTCGGCTTCTCAACGGGGCAACGGTCTCCGGTACGACTCCCGTTGATGGTCGGCGGGGCAAAGCCTTTGGTTGGGTAAAAGCTTATGCTGCGCCATTATAACCTAACAGTATAATCTACAGCTGATCATTTTCACGCAACTTCGTCCAACGTGTACCCAGACATTCGCCATGGCACCAAAGACTAAGGAAGAGAAGGTTGCCTCGCAGCCCGAGGCTGCTGAGCCCAAGGCTGAGGCTAAGGCTAAGGCTGAGGCTAAGGCTAAGGCTGAGGCTAAGCCGAAGGCGGAGAAGGCTCCTAAGAAGGTCAAGAAGTCTCCTGCCAAGAAGGCCGCGAAGGAGCCTGCTGCAGCTGAGGATGGCGACAAGCCGAAGAAGAAGGCTAAGAAGGCCGCCAAGGGCGAGACCTACAAGCTGTACATCTACAAGGTGCTTAAGCAGGTTCATCCCGACACTGGCATCAGCTCCAAGGCCATGTCCATCATGAACAGCTTTATCAACGACATCTTCGAGAAGGTCGCTACCGAGGCTTCCAAGCTCAGCCGCTATAACAAGAAGCCCACCGTTACGTCTCGCGAAATTCAGACTGCTGTTCGGCTTGTGCTGCCCGGCGAGCTGGCCAAGCATGCCGTGTCGGAGGGAACCAAGGCCGTCACCAAGTTCACCTCAGCCTAAAGATATGTCTGGACATATCGCCTAAATCCCACGACCCAATACCCGGTGTTTCTTAACACCACCACTTACTTCAGCACCAGGCTCTCCGAGACTGCATGCTCCGATAATGCAACATCATTCCGTATCCATTTGTTCCTGTTCACCTTATCAGCAAACAAATGGCCCAAAGCGTACACACAAAGACGTCACATACGTTGCTAATGTAACTTCAGGACACGAATACGACAACCCACCGACTGGGCGGCCAACGGTCGATGGCCTTGATGTGCGGTCCTCATACCTGCACATTACGCTAGCATTGAGTTCCTGAATTGAAGACAGTAGTAACTGTTACACTGGGCTCCATATCATAATTTTGAGTCATTTAGAAGACATAGCCATAGGGGCGAACCACCAGAAACCTGCAGACCCTGAGCAAGGGGTGATGAGGACCAACCCCGCAGCAACCCTTGTTTGGGACACATAGCGCCCCAAAGCCCACAGAGGTAGTGGAGCCAAAAACTCCACTACTTCACGCAGAACTGCACGGTCCCGGAAAACGACGCCAGGAGAGATACCCTCCGACGCCTTCTAGACGCCATACAATGCCGCCCAGCCTCATCGCGCTAATGGCCGCGAACAGCAAGCGTTGCTTCCTTCGATTGGTACTAGGCGAATAACGCCCGTACATCAACGCGTGCGTTGGCATTGAAATCATTATGCGGCGCATCCAGTGGGTTCCTGGGAGTTCTCGGCCTCAGAAAGTCTCCTGTGTCCGTTCACCACTTCCCTTATTGACCACCGCGGCATTCCACCAACCATCCACTCAATACCGCCCGTAACCAAATACCATATAGCATCATATGCTGCCTCGCCCACACCCCGGTTCCCCGATATGCTGAGTCACCTCCGTTCCAACACGTCCATTATCCATACCAGCGGTTGCGTGCACTGCCTCCTTACTTCTTGCCGTGCCGCCCTCCGTACTGCTGATATCCGCTGTGCTTACACGCTTCGTACTCCGCCCAAGGCTCCGCTTCATCGTCACCAGCGCCCGGCCGCCGGTGCTGGGGCGGCTCATCGACCTGCATCAGCCCTCCCGCACCCCATGATGCTAGCAATGCCTCCGCGCTGGCTTGATCGCGGACCACGAACACCCGTTCGAATCCCTCGGCGACCGTGGGTGGCTGCAGACGCGCTGCGAAGGAGTCCACGATACGGCCGCCGCGACCTGTGGTAGCAGCAGTAGTAGCGGCCCACGGGCGCAACAGCGATTACGTACACGGCCGTCGCGACAACAGTGTCACATGATGCGCCCGATGGCTCTACCTTATGGTCTGGGCCCACTGTAACGGATACTGCAAACCACAAACCACGAGCCGAGCGATATCCGTACATGCAATATGCAGCGGTGCCTGCGCTGTGGCTTTGTTGGTCAGCTTGAGTCGCACACGCATTTCAGCAATCATACATCGTTTTCACCCTGCTTGGCGTGCGAGACCAACGTTTTCGCCTAAGGATGCCAAGGTTAGAAAGCGGTTCCGTTGTTGGTGTCCCAGAGCACGACCTGTAAACAAATACTTGACGCTAGCTACAGACCAGATCGGAGGTGCGTCTTCGCTAATTCGAAGCTGTCGATGGCAAGACAGCCACCTCGACGGCATAACAAGTTCCCGCGCGTTCATTCAGTCGGCACACCTTGGGGGATGGTGGGGTGGTCGGTACGCGCCGCCACGCGCGCCTTGCAGACCCGTGGGTCCACATCAAAGTAGACCGCCACAATCCCTGGTGGTGTTGGGAGGCAGTCCAACAGCTGGCCGCATCAGCATGCGCACACGCAATCATCTGCTCGTGGTTAAGTGCATGCTCGCCCTTCCTCGCGGCGCCCCGTCCCTAGCCTCGCACACCCACACCGACCGGTACCTTTGTCGCGCCTACCAACCAGGCCCAGCTCCAGCCACGCCCGCCTGTCCGCAGCGTCCGGGCTGCACCTGTCCAGCACCACGTGGGCCTTCCACCCTGCGGAGGCACCGCGCAGCATGGCAGCCCCGAACGCCGACTCTGCCGCCCCGCGGTTGCCGCAATCGTCCTGGCAGATGCGGCTCCAGCTGCGGTGGGGGGAATTGGGAGTTTGGCGGCGGAAGGTTCAAGCAATGCTGCGATGTGTGCCGAGTAGGTGAGGCGAGGACAGCATGGACGTTGGCGGCCGTTATGACACCTCAAGCCAACCCACTATTAAGCTTCAGCGGATGGCTGATGGTGCCGGCGCCTCCGCACCCACCGCACCGCGAGGCGCCCCTGCTCCTCACCTGCCGCTGGCTTCCAACGCTCGTGCAAACGTGCTCTTGCCGCTGCCAGGCAGCCCCACCAACACCACCAGCCGGGGCAGCCCAGCCGGAGGGCGAGCCCGCTGAGCCTGCGCCGTGCGCTGCTGCTGCTGCTGTTGTTGTCGGTGCCCCTGATGGCGGCCCTGCTCATCCTGCTGCAGCCGTACTTCCTCCGTCCCCGCCTGCGCATGCTCTTTCGGGACTGGCTGCGGCTTTGACTGAGGCTCCTCGAGCGGCTCCTCCAGATCTGACCTCAAATCCACAGTTCGAGCCCCGGGATCTACCGCCTCGGAGGAAGCGAACTCGCCATCCGCCATGCCTGCCTCCTTTTCCGCTCGCTCCCGCTCCCCCCTCAGCTCCGGTGCCGTCGGCTCCGTCTCTCCCGGCTCCGTCTCTCCCGGTGCCACCACGACGCGCGCCTGCCTCCATGTGCGCCACCACGTGCTGTCCGACTGCAGGTGACCGGCCCGCACGTACTTGGCCACGCAACGGTCGAAGTCGGACTGGGCGAACGCGCCGGCCGCGCGAACCTGCCAGTTAGGCGACGCAGCGGGTCCCGATTAGCAACCCGCAGGGCGGTGCAGCGGTCATATGGGCAAAGCTTGGAACGCCAGCGCTCAAGGGCTGTTAGGACAGCCTTGCAGGAGTCCTGCAGGAGCGACCAGTGATTGTTTTTGAGGAATATAATCCTTTTTAGGAATAAATCGGGTTTCTTGAGCTGGAAAAAAGGAACCGAGCTGCAGCAGGACTTGGTGGACTGGTAGATCGTCGGCTGAACCCAACAGGAATCTCACCAACAGAGTGGTACACAGAGAACCTGCACCGACACGCACGCGCCTATGCCCTACCCCTGCACGGAACGCACCACGAACCCCTCTCGCGGGGAGCGGCCGTCCAGGGAGGACGGCTGGCGGGCCAGCGCCGCCAGTGTCTCTGCCAGCTCGTCCAGGGATGCGAAGGACCCTGTGCGCAGCGGCGGTAGGGCGTCAGTGGCGTCGCCGTGTTGCTGGGTAACCGAGAAGACATCAACATTCGGAAGTCTTGAGCGAGACCCACGCGCCGTCGACCTTGTAGATGGGGTGGTGCGGCAGTCTAGTATCACGACAACCGACGACAACGTATTGACACGATAACCGGTAGTGCGGTGATACGACAGTCTAGTAGTGATAAGCAGTCTAGTGTTATGACGGCCTAGCGGTTGGACAGTCTAGTGGTACGACAGCCCGATTGTCAAGTGGTACGACAACTTAGTGATACGAGCGTAGCCATACGACCGTCGAGTCGTAGGGCAGCCTAGTGATACGACATCCTAATGATACGGCAGTACAGCGACACATCCTGCTGATACAACAGCAAGACAATACGACAGCCTGATGGTAGGACAGTCTAGTGATACGACAGCCTGATGGCAGGACAGTCTAGTGATACGACAGCCTGATGGCAGGACAGTCTAGTGATACGACAGCCTGGTAACGAGCAGGCGATAAGTGCGATAACATGGTGATACGAAAGGCTAGCAAAGAAGTGGTACGGTAGCCTAGTGGTACGACAGCCCTTGCGTCCCAGCGCCCGCACCAGGCAATCCTTTGCCCTGACCTTTTGCCTGCCCATAAAGTACCGGTAGCTCGCCCCTCCTGTCCTCGCTCCCTCGCTCCCTCGCTCCCACCCACCCCCGAGAAGCGCTTGCCTGTCTTGAGGACCGGCACCGTGGCCAGCCCCAGGTCACTGGCCCACCGCTCTAACTCAACCCAGGAGCACCACTCCTGCAGCAGCAGCCAGCAACAGAGATGGACATCACCCCCACCACCACCGCGTCTGGTTTTCACACACGGGTTTCCACTTGTTCCCCCCACCGCGTCGGGTGACCCGTGGGTTCCGGATCGGATCGTGGGCCTCGCCGCACAGCACACCCTGCCCAATGCCCACCCTGCACCCGCTCGAGGCCGGCACTGTGGCCACGAGAGTACGGCACTCCAGTAACGCCTCCTCAAACCATGGGCCCGCCTCTGCCCACCTTGCAAACCAAGCCTTTGCCCCTGCCCCCCGCACGCCCCCCGGTGTACCGTCACACCGCTCACCTGCTTCCTCCCATCCCAGACTGCGAAGAGGAAAAAGTAGGCCGGAATGGTGTCGTACTCGATGGAGTGTACGGCAGTCATGTTCTCACCTGGCGGCCAGATGGGGGGGCAGGGGGTGGGCGTTTGCAGCTACTGCCGTACGCGGAGGAACAGGCGTTCTTTGCAACCCAACCCCGCCCCCAGGGCCTCCAGTTTCGGACCACGGGTTTGCTCGCATCACCCCCGGACCCCACTTCGCCTCACCGAACAGCGCCACCCCCTCCGGCAGCTCCTCCAGCTGGGCGGCCGCCAGCGCCTTGACGGGGCCGAAGCTGGGGTGCGTCGCAGGGTGCTTGTGGGTGCGCGCATACACGGTGACGGGGCCCCCGCCGCCGCTGCAGCTTGGGCCGTTGTCGCCGCGAGCGATGCAGCAATTTCCGCCGTCAAGCTTCTCAGTGATAATCTGGGTGAGGCGAGGTGGAAAGAGTCGTGAGTCGGACACTGCACGGGGGCCTCTTTATGGGGGGCCTGCCAGGACGGCGACGTTCACGGGTCCCTCGTGCCTCGTCGCACAGTGAACTGCGTGGGAGTGGGGAGGTCCAGGGCAGGCCGCACGTACGGCAACTAGGAGGCCACGTCACGCGGCGCGGAGCTCAGCATGTTTGTTCGTTTCCCTGGGACCCTAGCCACTCGGTGCCAAGATGGCTGCGGCGTCGGAACGGTGTTGGCGGCGTGGTCGCGTTCCAGTGTGGCTACCACCCGAATGCGAACGAACATGCCTCCAACACCGAACGGGCGCCGTGGGTGCTGGCCACGGGGCGCACTGGACTGACAGCGGCATACCGGTACGCCTATACACGTGCAGCGGTCGGCCGGACGTGGGATCCCCTGACACTGTGTTTCTGAGTTGGACCCACCAGCGGCTGGTGGAGCAAGCATGAGCAGGCGGCGCAGTCCAGCTGCGTGTCGCCGTCGGAAACCTTGTCGGCACACGCAGGATGGGGGGGCGGGGGGTGGAAGGTGATTCGGTGCCGCAGCCTAGATCCACAGGACACGAAGGGGTCAGGGAAATCGTGTTTTGGCACGGCCGGAAGTCGCTTTGGGTAGGTGGATGTCAACGACAGGATGGCGAGGGAACATTAGAGCCCCGGCATTCTTCCTACACGGGTGGAGGACGGGGTCGGTGATCGCTCCAGGGAGTTTTCAGGATTCTCAGTTTACATGGTGCCAGAATTTCAGGGTTTTAGGTTCCAGGGTTGCGCGTCGCGACTGCTTGGTCCGAAGGACGTACTTGTGGACTGAAGGGCAGGTGTGGAGTGGACGGATAGTTTCCGCCCCCGGGCAGCCCGCTGACCGCCGCCGCCGCTGCCGCCGCTGCTGCAGCCGCCGCTGCTGCAGCCGCCGCTGCTGCCGGTGCTGCTGCCGCCGCTGCTGCCACTGCTGTTGCCGCTGCTGCTACCGCCGCTGCAGCCGATGCCGCGGTGGCGCCAGCCGCCGTTGCGGCTGCTGCAGCCTGAGGCGGTGGCGGCTGCGAGCTCAAGCGAGACGCTTCCGATTCCTCTGCTCCCGCCGATGGAGGCACCCCGGCCTCCTCTTCCAGCCGCGTCACCGCCACTGCCACCGCCGCCTCCTGCCTCGCTTCCTCCCCTTCCTTCCCCTGCCTGCCATCATCTCCATCATCTCCATCATCTCCATCATCTCCATCATCTCCATCACTCCCATCACTCCCATCATCTCCATCATCTCCATCATCTCCATCATCTCCATCATCTCCATCATCTCCATCACTCCCATCACTCCCATCATCTCCATCACTCCCATCACTCCCATCACTCCCATCACTCCCATCACTCCCATCATCTCCATCACTCCCATCACTCCCATCACTCCCATCATCTCCATCATCTCCATCATCTCCATCATCTCCATCATCTCCATCATCTCCATCATCTCCATCACTCCCATCACTCCCATCACTCCCATCACTCCCATCATCTCCATCACTCCCATCATCTCCATCATCTCCATCATCTCCATCATCTCCATCATCTCCATCATCTCCATCACTCCCATCACTCCCATCATCTCCATCACTCCCATCACTCCCATCACTCCCATCACTCCCATCACTCCCATCATCTCCATCACTCCCATCACTCCCATCACTCCCATCACTCCCATCACTCCCATCACTCCCATCACTCCCATCACTCCCATCACTCCCATCACTCCCATCATCCTCTTCAGCTGCCGCTCCCGCAGCCTGATCGTAGCGCCGCCACAGCAAGTCGCAGTATCGGCTCACGAAACGGCGCTGCTGCTCCGTCTCGATGCTTCCCGGCCGCATCTCCCGGATTAGCCGCACAGCCGCATCCGCCGACATGGCGGGGCGCACAGCGGCGACGCCGCCGCCGCCGCTGGCCGCCGGCGACGGCGCCGCCATGCCGTACTTGCACAGGTAACACGCGAGCACCGTCCCCGCGCGCCCCTTGCCGCCACCGCAATGCACCAGGACACCTCCGGGCGCACATGCGGGTCCTCCGGTTACAGCGGCTCGCGCCCCTGGCGCCACGGCGCCCTCCATGGCGGCCACTATCTCGTCCATTTGCTGTACGGAGGGAGGCTCATAGTTGGTGACTGGGACAAAGAGGTTACGCACGGGTCGCTGCTGGTGCTGCTGGTTCTGGGGCTGCTGGGGCTGCTGCTGCTGGGGGTGCGTCGGTGTTGCGAACCAGGCTGGAGGCAGCGGCTCCTCTTCGGTGAGGGTGACCACCAGGACCACACCCAGGCTCGCCAGCGCGGTGATCTAGGGTTGGGGGCAGGGGGTGGTGGGAGTGGGTTTGACTGAAGGGTCCCAGCAGCAGCGAGGTGAGCGCGGAAGAGCTCCATGAGGCAACGGTGGGCGGGGTCGTTAGTCTCGACTGGACCCAACTGCAACCTCAGCATTTGGTTCGTGCATGACGGATCGTGGCGGTTGTGGGGTTCAGTGCCGCGGCCAATGCCGGTGCTCTAGCGCTCGAATTGGGGAACACAGCAGGCGATGCCGCACTACGGTGCGACAGTCCCAAATAGGGTGCCGCCCACCAGCACCAGCACCAGGGTGCCGCCCACCAGCAGCGGGGTGCCGCCGGCCCACCAGCACCAGGGTGCCGCCCACCAGGCCATCAACGCACCTGCTCCGGCCTCTTGGGTGTGCTGCTCCCCGCCAGGACTCCCGGCACCACCCAGCTCGTGTTGCGGGGCAGCACCACATCCGCAAGACTGCCGTCGCCGTCGCTGCCGGCGGCGCCCCCCAACGCGACGCCGCGCACGATAGCACGCTCTCGAGGGTTCAAGGGCTGTACGGCACCGTACGGCGCCGCGGCCCCAGGCATACCACCTTGAACCCTACACCGGGCGGGCTCCTCGCTGCCGCCGCTGCCACCCCTGCCGGGCCCTTCCACGACACCTGATGTCGTACCCGGCTGCTGGTCGTACCCTTCCAGTCCACGGCCAAGATCGTCTCCAACCCGCCGGCGGTGGTGGTTGTGTTGCTCGTACGGCGGCTGATTCTCCCTTTCCCTCCCCTGCCGCTGCACCAGTTTGCGCGCGCAAGCTGCGGCGGCGCGTCGGAGCGCCTGCTCGTCCAGGGAGGGCGCCACAGCCCGCAGCAGCAGATGCACGATGTCCACGGCCATGACAGCGGCCGCGCCGGGCAGGCCGGCGCGTCTGACGGCGCGGTGTGTGTTGGCGGGGGAGGGCGCAGGCAGCGATTGGTTGGTACGGCATGAGGGGCAGGTAGGTAGAAGTCGGGAGTAAATCACTCTCAGCGCATTGCTCCTAACCCCTCTGCTCGCCACTCCCCCCGTCCTCCCTCACCCGAGTGCGGCGGCGGCGTGCTCGAACGAGGCAGCTGCCGCAGCATAAGCCTCCCGCTGACTACACGCCTTGCCGTACAGCGTCGCCGCCGCCGCCAGCACCACGTCCGCCGCGTCCCGGGGCACCACCGCGCCGCTGGCGGCGGCGGCGCCCGCCAGGCTGGCGGCCTCCGCCGCGTGCGCCTCCGCCTGTCGTACATGCTCGTCCACCTCGTCCAGCTCGCCGCACTGACCCGCCAGGCGAGCCAGCGCAAGTTGCGCGCATCCCGCCACGAAGCAGCGGCACCACTCGTCCTCCGCTGCCGCCGCCACAGCCGCCGCCGCTGGCGCTGTCCAACCCACCGCAAGGCCCAACAAGCTGTGCAGGCTCTCAATGGAGCTGGGCGCCATGGGGCGCCTGGCGGGGGGGGCGACGCCCGCCGACGCGGTTTCTCCCACGTCACCGCTCGCCCGGGCCGCTAGTTCCAGCTCAGTCAGGGCCTGAGGGACGAGGCACAGCCGCATGTGGGTATCGAGCCCGGAAGCTTCGAAAGGGCCTGTCATGCCTGCCTGCGGCGTTTTGTTCCATTTCCCCTCGGGCACCGCGGGCCTCTCCGGGATGGGCCGGGCGATATACCCAACTGCCGTAACCGCCAGTCCAACCGCCCCCAACCACCAACCTGCAGCACCAGCGCCGCAGCGCGATGGTGACGTGGGAATATGGCCCCTGCGTGACCGAGCGGGGCGTTGCGGGCGCGGAATCCGACGTGTCAGGTGTTGCCGCGCCAGTATTTGCAGCAATGGTAGGATAGGGTTGGGGGTAGGGCGGGAATATAGGGAGTTCGGTCGCTGTCATCTGTTGTGACAGAAAGGGCTGACTCAGTCCTGTACGGCGCCACTCACCCTCAGACTCGGCCGCCACCACCAGGTCCGCCAGCATTTGCTCGTCCACACGGCCTCCCTGGAGTGCCGAGACGCCTTTGGGGACACCATGCACGTCCTGCGCCAGCACCACGACCACGGCGGGTCGTACAGGCAATCGTACATTCGTACTACAAGCGGGTGCTGTTGCGGTACCAGGCTTTCGTCCTCCGTCGGAACATGGGACCCCTAGAGCCGCGGCGTGCAACCAAACAGCGGTACGAGCAAACAGCAGGATACGACACTTGGATTTAAACCCCCATTCGTCGGTTCGTACCTGTGCGTTGAAGCCCAGCGTGATGTGGAATGGCTGCTCCCTCGTTAGGCCGAGCGCCGCTCGGACAGCCCGACCCGCGGGCCACGAAACCACCAGGAAGAGCGCCTCGTCGCCACCCGAGCAGGAGCTGACCGCCCGGCCCAAGCCGATGGGCAGCCACACACCCCCGCTGGATCCCACCTGCAGCATTGCGTGACGTGACGTGGCGTGACGTGACGTGACGTCGCCACCGCGGCGTCATGGTACGACATGGCGGCGGCGCCGCCAGCAGCCGCCCCCGCGCTCCCGGCATTCCACGGATTCTATTACACCGTCCTCACCTCGTTTAACTCACCTCGTTTAAGGACCTGTCGTACACATCCTGCTCGTCCATGCCGTACTGTTCCCGCAGCTGTTCCATCTCTGGCGGCGTGACGAGCGTCACGTGGTGGTGTGGTCCGTCACGGGCGACCCTGCCAATGAGTCAGCCAGGTCGCGAGGTGCAGACGGAAGGCTTTAGGGCTTAAACGACGCTGGCTGCTCGTACAGTTGACGTCCTTAGGCACCGGCTTCCCACACATGGATCAGACCCAGCCCTCCCTTGACAACACATTTCCGAGCCCAGGTTCCCCGATCCATTCCCCCTGCCGCAGGTCCACCGCCTCCGGCTCTGGCGGCTGTCTCATCAACCGTCTCAAGACCCGTCAACCGTACCAGATACCCGCCAACCACCCCGCTAACCTGTTGGCAACGTGGCCTGGCGGCACGCCCCCGACGCGGTTGATGACCCACTCCGCGACGGCGTCCACCGCAGTGCCGGCGAGTGAGACGTATCCAGCCAGCTTCAGGTGGGCCGCCGCCGCTGCCGGCTCTCGTGGGGCATGGACTGGTACGGCACATGGCCCTTTGGTCCTGGCTGCGGCACCGCAAGGGCGGGAGGAGCAAAGGAGCGTGCCTCCTGGTTGGACCCGGCTGCCACGCATCATGACCCCATACTATTGAATTATGGTCGGCTCCGGAACAACCCACAACGATCACACCGAAACCAGGAACGTCCAGGTGCCTGCGGGTGACCAGCATGCGTTCCTGCCCTCACCGTCGCCCTCATCCTTACCCGCGCGCACAGCTGCGCGCATGCTATGGCGATTGGATGCATTCCATATCTATTCTACCAGTCCGGTCGCAACCTGACGCACCGGTGTTCGAATGCGGGATAAGTCGAACCGCTGGGACAGGAAAGCCCGCCCGCGCACCGGGTGCCGTTCCCGCCGCCACCTGCGCCGTTGCTGCAGGCCCCGCCGGCGCCACCTGGGCCGGTTGCAAACTCGAGCCCGCCCCTGACGCACGCGGTGTCTCTGTCTCTGTTTCTGTCTCTGCTTCAGGTTCGAGCTCCTGCTCGGTCATTTGCCACAGGTCAGGCCGTAGGCGATTCCACAGCGTCACCCTCTTGCTCCAGTGCACCCCCCCGCTGGGGCCCTCGCCACCCTCAATAGCCTATAGGTGGAGAGCGGTGCCACACCGGGTTGGTCGACACGTGGGGCGAGGTGGCTTATCCCGCGGTGGTCCGATGGGAGGACTGCGGGAGTGCTGCTGCTGCTGCTCACCTGCCGGAAGGCCGGGTGCACGAGCTTGGCCCTGCCAGCCAGCCAGCCATCCTCCTCTAACCGCAGGTACACGCCCTCCGCCCACTGCGTCGAACCGGGCACGCAGAGCGCGCTCCGAAGCCCCATCACCAGCTGCCGTACCGCCTCCACCGAGCCCTGGCCGGTGAACGCGCGCCCCGGTGATGGCACGACGCTCGGCACGGGACGGACACCGGCGCGCAGCAGCAGCTCGTCGCGTCTGTCGCTGTGGTTTCGCGAGATTGCGTCAGGTGGTTAGTCCGCATGGTCGGTGACAACCGACAACCGTGGAGACAGGGAAAGGCTGAACTCTTCACGTAAACCCCAAACCCGTCTAGACAGCACAGATTGGGGCCTGACGGGAGGTTGGCGGAGTGCCGTACTAAGAGGCGTGGGGTCGCTTGACAGGCGCATTCCCAAAACACACCTGCTCATAAATTTTTCTGCCTGCTTATCATATACGTCGTAGCCGAGGAACCAGTCCGGCAGGGCATCGTACGGCACGCTGTGGCGCGCAGCGAGCCACTCGCCGTAGAGTATGTAACGGGTGCCTAGTGAAATACATTGGCACATATAAAATCAGAAGGAAGGCCCGACAATGGGTCATTTTTACAACAGCAGGGCGAGACTACAGTTCGAATGCCGCCTGCCGTTTACGTACATGTACGGCGCCTCAAATGCGCGGCGTATGAGGTAAAGGATTGTGCTAGGATGGCAGATCTGGCCTCTTCACCAAAGAGCAAAAGCTAGAGCAACTTCCTTTGGAACGGTTTTCAAGGTATTATTGGTAACATATCCGCGCACAAACATAACTGTATATAGCTTGCCCATGGGTCACAGCTCCTCACCAAGGGTCGTTCGCAAAGCCTCCGTACGCAAAGCTAACCAGGAATGCAGCTTGCAAAATTGTTCCTCGCTCTGAGGCGTCACCCAGTGCCCTCTCTTCTGGCATCTTGGAGGCCCATCGGCGCTGCCAAACGAGATCCCAAGGTTAGCACCGTCGACCTTTTCTTCTGCAAAATTGAGTGTTATTCCCGACGTTGTAAGCAATGTTCTTCATGGCTTGTCTCACATGGGCTATCCATGTGCGCTCACCGATGACAACCCCGCGCGCAAGCATTGCCTTTGCGTCTGCCTGTGTCATGACCAAGTCATCCCTCGAAGCTGCTCCCATGTTGTCAAGATGGTGCGTCCTCGGGAACTTGACTAGGTCGTCCGACTCCGTTCGAGGCGCCATCTGATACGCCATCGGCTCCCTTATTGGTTCCACTTGACTCTATATTGCAATATTCATGCGCATATCTAATTATCTGCATGGTTCTTATAGAGGCCATGGCGATTGTCCCGCTTCTCGCACCTACCGTACCCTCCGGCCTTCACTTGCCGTTGCTGGAAGGTAAGTGCCGTCGCTGCCAAGCCCCCAATTGCACGCTACGACTCGTGGGTGCAGTATGCAAAGTGTGCCTCAGGATGGGCCCATCCATTCTTGGTGTATACGTTGTTAAGTAGGGCCTCTGCCCATGGGCACCTAATGAGGTGCCATATTTTGCCCTTAAATCCTAAAGCCCAATGGAACATGCTGCCTCGGCTGGAACGTTGGTCTGACGAGCAGCTGTACACTGACGCCGGCACCGATGGTGATGCCGTGTTTCAGCGTGTGGGGCAGGGCAGTCGTTGCGGATGGATATGTCCTCGATCGGGACGATACGGGCAGCGGTTCCTGTCGGCGAGCTGAATCGCTTGTCGGGTATTAACAGAGGGTCAGGCGGGGGCAGTGTGTAGGCCGCGCAGTAGGGCCAGGTGGCGGACGTCGACATGGGATTCTCTCAGTTCTTGGTGCATGACAGCGCCGGCCCCAATGTGGTAACTGTTACAGTGGGCGAATGATATACCGTACTGACATACAAATTGGGGATAATACCTTTGAGGACGCTAGGAACAACGCTTTGTAAGAATTGGGGATGTTGCATGGGTACGAAGCCGGTACACATTTGTCGGTAAAATACACCAATTTGGGGATGGCTCCCAAAACGTGCAAGCTTGACGCTGTGCTGTGCTGGACTGATGCATGTAGAAAAGCATTTGTAAAGGACAGCCATTCGCCCTTGCCACCGTGTCCGTCTACAGAATGGTCCGTGCTACCGTGCGTGTGTGCGAAGCTGCAAACCCTATCCCGTGCTGTGAGGCTGCAAGGGTGTCAGTACGGTAGTAGAGCATAAGACTCTTCTGGCGCTCCCATCGGACCGCCCAACCCAGCGATAAGGGTCTGGGCACTTTGACCTGCTTTGACCGTATGCCCTTGGGATCCGCGTTTTGTTCACGAACCCCTGTCAGGGCTTCACTCCATCATAAATCTGCCCGAATGCTTATGTCTGTGTACCAGCGATTGCCTTAGGGTCATGCACAGCGCCGTCGTACAAAGAATGTCATACATTTTGTTCGGGTTAGATGGTTCGTTCGCCGCCGGCCTGCGAAGCTTTCCACTACTGCTAAAGTCGTGAACTTGACAACCTCCCTACACCTCTGACCTAAAGTGGCTATTGAGGATACTAAGTCAATATTATAATGATTTATGGCATTTACTTCAATCATGAGAAGCAGAAGTCGAACACGGTCCGATTAAGGCATTTCGGTAGTAGTAACTTTCGGTAGTAGTAACTGTTACAGTGGGTTCCAGACCAAAAGGGTAGACCATCGGGCACATCGGCTGATACGGAAGGAGACGAAAGGGATAGAAACCGAATTGGCACCGGTAAGGTGGTGTTGAAAAACACCGGATTTTGATACGCAGCAAGGTTGCGTAGTTAGCACAGACGCTTAGCCACCGAAGCCGTAGAGTGTGCGTCCCTGGCGCTTGAGGGCGTACACCACGTCCATGGCAGTCACAGTCTTGCGACGAGCGTGCTCCGTGTAAGTGACCGAGTCGCGAATGACGTTCTCCAGGAAGGTCTTGAGCACGGTGCGAGTCTCCTCGTAGATGAGGCCGCTGATACGCTTTACACCGCCACGACGAGCCAGACGGCGAATAGCCGGCTTCGTAATGCCCTGGATGTTGTCGCGAAGCACCTTGCGGTGGCGCTTGGCACCGCCCTTGCCAAGGCCCTTGCCACCCTTGCCGCGACCAGACATGTTGGTATTGGTGAAGAAGTAACGAGGACGTAGTATCAAAGTGACTCAGAAGGCGTTGATCAAGATTTAGCCGGGCGCGTATATATGCAAATGTTGCCAGTTTGGGTCACCGAGGCAGCAATCCAGGTCGGCGGGACAACGACCGTACGGCATCCATATTTCGCCCCCTTTAAAAAGTCTACTCGGGCATTGTTAAGTCACAACCCTCCTGAAACTTTCTTATATCTTCTTCTTTGCAAAATGGCCCGCACCAAGCAGACTGCCCGCAAGTCCACCGGCGGCAAGGCCCCCCGTAAGCAGCTGGCCACGAAGGCCGCTCGCAAGACCCCGGCCACTGGTGGCGTTAAGAAGCCTCATCGCTACCGGCCTGGAACAGGTGCGCTTGCTATATAATTTCGAGTTATTTATCACAATGTTCATATTATGGCTGCTACTCGTCGATAGTTGTCATGCCTTCTGAAATTCAATCCACCTCACCCCTTTGACACTTCCTACTATTTCCCCTTCCTCACCTGTCCCGCAGGTCGGCCTCCAGCGCCTGCAGCGCCGTCCAGTCGCCACATCTATCCACCAGGTCCCGGAAGTTGATATCCTGAGGGGTGAGGGGAGGGCTGCGAGGTGACCTGGCGGCGAGGTGGCAACAACATCGCAGCAGCAACCGCCGCTGCTCTGTCCCCAACTGTCCCCGACATGAGGGTGCACCGGCCCCCACCAGGGCGACCAACCCACTTCCCCAGCACCGCCTGCAGGCCCCAGAAGAGGGGCCCAACTGACCCCGTGCCCTGCGCCCCTACCCTACCTCCATCCGTGCCCGGCCGCTCTTCCTGTGGCACCACCGACCCCTCCTTCGTGTCCAATCCGCCGTCCCTCCGCATCTTCGCCAGCGCGGTGTGCGCTCCGCCGGAACTTACGCGCACTTACACGCCCCCAAGCACGTTGCCTTATTACCTCACACTATGATTCAGCAGCGCCTCCGCTCCGTCTACTCGCCGCCCATCTCTTGTGAACCACCATCCTCATCGCCCTTGGTTTGTCGGCCGTGGATTCGCGGATTCTCTTTTACCCCCAAGAACATGCCAGAACCCGCCGCCCCCGAGCCGGGTCTTTCCCACCCCTCCCTCGCCCCCGCCGCCCCTGCCGCCCCCGCAAATGTGGACCACCGCACCTCCAGAACTCGCTTCTCAGGGTCGGCACGTGACACTGCATTCCTCAAGTCCTGCGGATGGGGTAGCCGGGGGCACAGGAGCGCGGAGGGTCCAGGAGGACTTGACAGGGGGAAAGCCGCGGGCGACAAACGCTGTGTCACAACGACACGAGGGGCTCAGCGATCGAATGGTGTTGCCGCGGCAGCCGGGCCCCGTGCTCTCGAGCAGCTGTCAGCTCGATGGGTTTGGGACCGAATAGGAGGGCGTTTGCGTGTGCTTGGCGTTGTGTTTTGAGTTGGGTAGTGGTGTGATGGGCCCCAAGCGCTTGTAGATGTCTGAAGTGCACGGCTGGCCGTCTGGCGTTGGTCTGCAAGGGGACGGGCAACGGCCTAGGTAACTTACGTCCCATCCAAGGGAAGTCGCCTTTGACGACTTGACCAAAATATCGCGAGCCGGCTGCGTAAGTATCCGTTGTGAGGCTGTGTGAGCCGACACAGGTGGGACAATGACGGCATGCTCGCCGCCCAAATTGTGCCTGTTAACGGGAAGAGCAAAGCCGCATTTTTCGCATCCGCTGTAGGCAATGCAATTGAATGGTAAAACATCCAGGCGTTACCTGCAGCCAAGCCTGGGCTGTGCCACGTGCAGGTGCATGGCGTCGGCGTCGGTGACGGCGCGGTGTCTTCAGCGGGTAGTTAAATTTTGTGCAACGAAAGGGATACGTTCAGTTCTTTGTAAGTTCTTTGGTAGCAGCTGCTGTCACAGCATGACTTGAGTTTCGTGGTTGGTGTCGTTTTGCATCAGGCCGCGACCAACAACAGGACGCGGTTTACTAGAAAAATTCTCAAAGGTAATGTGAATAAAGATTATTTGTGTGCGCTGTTCACGATGTGTTTGTGCTTGCTATGCAGCGTGCAAGGATTCGGTTGCCGCCAGGAAATTTTGGACAACGCGCGATAGAGGTGTAACAAGTACAGTGTAAACAACCATATCCCAAACATTCTTCGGGACAGTGCGCTCGAGGACAACTTGGCGAATGGGTCCATGGGTCAGCATCAACATTTGCAGGCAGGCCCTCCTTGATCCCGGCGTGAGGGACGTCAGGTTGGTAGTATCTGACCAGATTATGGAAGGCAACAGTGTTATGCAGCTGGAAATGAGGCTGCGAGGGACAAAGCGTGGTGGGAGCATGTGTGACATCTTTAGCGTCATCCCCAACCCGTTTGCCTTTGGCCAGGCCAGTTGCACCTTCATCCCAGACCTCAAGTCATACGTGTGGGTGGTGCTAAGAAACACCGGGGTTGGGGCCGTGACTAAGGCCCTATGATAGCCTAAAGGGTCGTTCAGCCTCCAAAGCCATAGAGGGTGCGACCTTTGCGCTTCAGCGCGTAGATGACGTCCATAACATTAACGGTCTGGCGGCGCCCGTGCTCTGTGTAGGTGACCGCGTCGCAAATGATGCTCCGCAGGAAATCCTTAAGCACAGTTCGCGTCTCCTCGTAGATGAGGCCACTGATGCGCTTCACACCGCCACGCCGCGCCAGTCGGCGAATTGCAGGTTTGGTGATGCCCTGAATGTTGTCACGAAGGACCTTGCGATGACGCTTGGCGCCCCCTTTGCCAAGGCCTTTACCGCCCTTGCCCTTGCCAGACATCTCACAGTTCTTAGGCAAAGCAATCACGTGAAGCCAAATTAAAAATTCCTCGCAAATGTTTAGAGGATGGATTGGCATTGCAGTTTTAAAACTGACGCTTTCAAGGTAACATAGGGCCCCGGAGTTTGGCGCCTTCCGCGAACCATGCAGCTTGAATATGAGTACCGGTATTATGACAGAATACCGGTATGCACGTTCTTCAACCTATATATTAATAGTGTCCCAATCCATTCCCTACACTGCCATTTCGCTGGTCTATCGGCGGTTGAGGACCCCGAATGGACTCCTGAAATTTTGGAACAGGTCGAAACTGCCATCATTGGATTAGCGTCCCTCCAGCGGCTCCTACACGTGCCTACAGCCAGGCGGGATAAGACGTACGCAGCGCGTGTGGAGGGGCTCGTAAGGCCCTAGCTTTACAAATGACCTTGGCTTGGTCCTCTGCCCTCGTCCCGCTACACCTTCAATGCAGGCACGCTTGGACGGCCGGGGGTATACCGATGAAACGCCTTTTGGCAAAGGTCGACTGGTTGCAATTAGTGCAACTGCTTGCGCCGCCTATCACCCGATTTCAGCATAACAAAAGGCAACAAAAGGTGCTATGAGGACAACCCTCTCCAGTATTGCTGCATACCAGATGGCCCATTCCAGCGTTGCATTGTGTCGAGAATATGTACAGATTTACACGCATAGTTTCTATAGAATGCCTCCCTTCTGGTAAGTCCTCAAGGTGTAACTGTTACAGTGGGCCCCAAGTGGAACCGTCGGGATAATCGCGTATCACCGAAAGTGACGCAGCTAGGTGGCGCAAGGGCTCAGCCCACCTATTTAAAATCCGATGAAATTTGACGGTCTACCTCTATAAATCTGGTGAGCTCTCCTTCCCTTGAGTGTCAACTGTCAAGCGATGTGCCCGATAGGTTAAACGTCCGGAAACTATCCGAAAGATGCCAATGCAGAGACAAAAGGAAAACACGGTGATGATCAGAGGAAGTCAAGACCACCGAACCCTGCCAGACCAGCAAGCGCGTGCAGCAACACAACCCATGTACTCTCTAATAATATATATTAAAAGGTTCAATGCTCCGATGGGTGGTGTTAAGAAACACCGGGTTTGAGATCGAACGAAAGGACGTCTTACAAAACTAACCACCAAAGCCGTAAAGAGTGCGGCCCTGGCGCTTGAGGGCGTAAACCACGTCCATGGCAGTCACAGTCTTGCGACGAGCGTGCTCCGTGTAAGTGACCGAGTCGCGAATGACGTTCTCCAGGAAGGTCTTCAGCACGGTGCGAGTCTCCTCGTAGATGAGGCCGCTGATACGCTTTACACCGCCACGACGAGCCAGACGGCGAATAGCGGGCTTGGTAATACCCTGAATGTTGTCGCGAAGCACCTTGCGGTGGCGCTTGGCGCCGCCCTTGCCAAGGCCCTTGCCACCCTTGCCGCGACCAGACATGTTGATACTGCTGAAGAAAGTAAAAAATATTGTTATAACAAAAGTCAGCGTTAATAGATTATACAATAGCGCGTATATATCCATATGTTACCGGTCCGGGTCACCGAGGCAGCAATTCGGGTCGCCGGGGCAACAGCCCGTACTGCATCCCATGTTTCGCGCCCTACAAAACTCTACTCGGGAATTGTTTAGATACAAGTAAACCTCCGTCAACTTCTTGTATCTTCTTCTTTGCAAAATGGCCCGCACCAAGCAGACTGCCCGCAAGTCCACCGGCGGCAAGGCGCCCCGTAAGCAGCTGGCCACCAAGGCCGCTCGCAAGACCCCGGCCACCGGTGGTGTTAAGAAGCCTCATCGCTACCGGCCTGGCACAGGTGCGTTTCGTAATATTATCCACAAAATCCATTAAATATCTGCTACTTGCATCCTGCCTTTTGCACTGAATGCTATCTCAACCCCTTTTGACACTTCCTACTATTTCCCCTTCCTTACTTTACAAACTGCTACTTCCCCTTTTCCTAACTTCTCCCTTTTTCCTACTTCCTATCTTTCCAACATTCTCCATTTTAGTACTTCATCATTACATTTCAAACTTTACTTATCGTCGCTCTTCGCGAGATCCGCAAGTACCAGAAGAGCACTGAGCTGCTTATTCGCAAGCTTCCTTTCCAGCGCCTGGTCCGTGAGATTGCTCAGGACTTCAAGACGGACCTTCGTTTCCAGAGCCAGGCCGTTCTTGCCCTTCAGGAGGCTGCAGAGGCCTACCTTGTGGGTCTGTTCGAGGACACCAACCTGTGCGCCATCCACGCCAAGCGTGTCACCATCATGCCCAAGGACATCCAGCTGGCCCGCCGCATCCGTGGCGAGCGCGCTTAGGCCTTCTGCTTCGTATCTGGCTATCGACATCAAAACCGGTGTTCCTCAACACCACCAAATTGGGGCATCATCTATCCATAGTAGTGTGTTACGACTTGTTTGGTAGGGACACCCACTTCCAAACCAATTCGAAAAGAAAGAGTCACACTGCTCGTTTCAGTTGGCAGTTCGATACCTTTCAAGGGAATCTACGAATGAAAACCGCCGGAAGCAGGTCATATTTTTGGACTCTAGCAGCGGGATAACTATTTGGTCATTAACGGTGCAACGGTCTCGGGTACGACCGCCGTTGGAGGTCGCTGAAGCAAAGCCGAGCGGAATCAAAGCCATTGTCTAGGTAAAAGCCTCTGCTTTGCCTTCTAACGCTGCCTGCTTAAATCTTGCATTAAGTGTATCCAGACAAACATTTTCGCCACGGCACCAAAGACATTGGAGGAGAAGGTTGCCTCGCAGCCTGAGGCTGCTGAGCCGGAGGCCAAGACGAAGCCTGAGGCCGAGATGCTGAGCCGAAGGCCAAGACGAAGTCTGAGGCCGAGCCGAAGGCGGAGAAGGCGCCTAAGAAGGTTATGAAGTCTCCTTCCAAGACGGCCGCGAAATTCAGCCTGCTGTTCGGCTCGTGCTGCCCGGCGAGCTGGCCAAGCATGCCGTGTCGGAGGGAACCAAGGCGGTTACCAATTCACCTCGGCCTAAGCTGTCTTCCAGCGTTCCATCAAGTCCAGGATCTAACACCCGGTGTTTCTTAACGCCGCCATGATAGTACAAGCTTACCCTCCACGGTGCAAACAGCTCTGCACTTATTGTTCCTTTCCTCATCGTCCTACAAAGGCATTTGGCACACTTTTTAACATCCACTCCCCCGTCAGCTGTCCTGTCTGCACCTTGCCTGCACGCCGAAACCAACTTCTTCTTACCCTGCCCTAGCTGACCCCCAAAATTGTCACGGATGCAAGCTTTCCGAGTTCGCAAATTGCAAATTGCTCGGTCCGACAACTCGTCTGCGCGCAAAACATAAATTAAAGCCCACCCCCACTCGATTCTGCCCTCCGACTCGACTTCGTAATGTATAAAATTACGTATGGACGTCGGTGAAACCTCTTGCCGAAATCTGCCCGTGGCCAATATGGCGTTGCCGGCAAAATGCATATGCTTCTTTAAATTAATTGACAAATACAGGTCTAACATTTCGACAATCGTTCTTGAGGTCTGTGTGCAGCTTGTACGGCGGCCTCACAACAAGCAGGACAAACAATCCCGCCCGGAACGTTACGCTAGCCACCGAAAATTACGGTTGCAGTCCTCTTTTAATTTACTTTGGTGATAAGGATTGTAGCCACGAACGTCGAGGAGTTCCAGACATCCGCCGCCGCGGCGACAAGGGTTCCCGGCATAGAGCTGGTTCCCTTCGATGCTCTCGCAACATCATCTTCGTAGCAAGCTAGTGGGATGCCGTTGGGATTCGGGGAAGGCTGCCGGTGGCGTCGTCCGGTCGGCCGTCGTCAGCAGGTGCGGCTGCGCAGCAGAAAACCTGCTACTTGACTTCTGTAAAGCCAATTCGGGAAATGGAAAGTGCAATTGGGGAGTTCCTGCTAACGAAATCTTGCCACGCAGACGCGTGGTTTCTGAGGCAACGAGGCTGCCTGCCAAAGCGGAGGCCGAGGACCAGGAAAGCATACTGGTCTTACAATCTGGCCTACGATTGAAGGTGCGCGTGCATCTACTTTGGTAAATGAACCAGCCTGTTGTGTCGCCGCCGCGTTCCATGCCACCTGTGGTGCACATTGCCCTGCGTCGGTTATTCACTTGTTAGGAAGCATATGCATTGAAATTGACACTGCAATCATCAAGTATGCGGTGTAGATACGGGATAGCCTCTGTTGCACCGACCGCCACGCACGCCGCCCTTGACGCTGGTGCCAATGGCTTCCGATGTCCCATGAAAACATATTTTCCTTTACTTCCTGCGCCATTTCGTCTTATATGTGCTCTTAGTAAACCTTGTCTCTGCATACCCATCGTCCCACAATGGTTCTCCCGCCCAGCGTGCACGAACCGTGAACGCAGTGGGACGCCGTGGCCGCGTCTCCGCACCCTCCGAGCCTGCCGCCGATGGCGACATCAACTTCGGGTCCAACGTGGCGGCCCTGCGGGATGGCACCGCCACCGCCTCCACCTCCGGCCACGACCACCACCACTCGCGCGCCCACGCCCCCTCCCACAGCCAACACAAACACCAAATCCTTCCCGACACCGCATCCACACCCAAGGCCCTAAGCTCGGGATCTGATGCCGCATCCGCCAGCAGTCCGTCGGAAACAGCTTCGGACTCAGCTCCGGAAACAGCTCCGGAACCGACTCCGAAGCAAGGGAAACAAGTCCACCCGCTTCCTCCGGGCGTTACGGCCGAGCGCGATAAGGACATATACAATGAGCTGCGGGGCTGCGAAGACTGGCGTGACGTGCTTGACGTGGTGGCGGACGAGTCGACGCAGCTGTCGGTGCGTACGGCAGTGCAGGCGCTCACGAGGCTGAACGCGCTGACCCGCGGGTCGGCGGCGGCACAGAAGGAGCTGGTGCAGCTGCCGGACTTCCAGACGCTCACCCAGATCCTGACTTCGCAGGTGGGATCACGTCATCGGGGTGGGGAGGAGGAGCACTCGGGCGCTCACATCAGGGGGTTTGGACGCACGTGTCGCGCAGTACAGCTCAGTCGCCAAACGTGCACGTGCATGCGCGTGGGGGAAAAGGGAACGGGGTCGAGGCTGTCGGGCGCGTGTATTGTCTGAGGATGGATGCCGATGGCGTGCTTGCAAGCACGGGCCTTGACCGAATTCGGGGGTAGGCTCCAGGGGTGGGCAGAGGCTGGGTCGAAAGCGGGCGAAAGCCTGTGTGTGGCCTCCAGGGGGGCCACACTTTACTCGTCAGCACCCCTTGCAGCCTTACCTCCGAAAGGCGGGGCAGATGCATGGCAGCAGTCTGGACACATCTCAGATTGATCTGGGCTGACCGCCAGTCAGCATTCCGCCTTCAATCGCGTCATCCTAACCGCACTCTCCCCCCGCCTCTCCATCGCAGGTGTCCATCATGAACAACGTGCAGCTCGCCAACTCGCTCTACGCCTTCGCCCGGCTACAGGTGCAGCTGCCGGAGGACGTGCTGGCGGCCTATTTCGCAGCCAGCGCCCAGCGCGAAAGCACGTTCTTCCCTCGAGACATCGCCACCCTGCTGGCAGCCGCCGCGGCCATGAGGTGGTCGCCCCCGCAGGACCTGCTGGATACGATGTGCTTCAGAGCAACTGTGAGTGGGGCTTGGGAGGCCGGTGGCGGGAGGGTGGCGGGAGGGTGGGGGTGGTGAAGGTGTCGCCGCGTGCTTCGTGTAAATGGGCTGCACACGGGTTGACTACGACTCCATATGGGTTGACTGCAGCTTCACGTGGGTTGACTGCAGCTTCGCATGAGGTTGACTACGGCTCCTTATGGGTTGACTACGGCTCCTCATGGGTTGACTACGACTCCACATGGGTTGACTGCAGCTCCGCATGTGTTGACTACGACTCCACATGGGTTGACTACGACTCTCATGGGTTGACTGCAGCTTCACGTGGGTTGACTGCAGCTTCGCATGGGTTGACTACGGCTCCTCAGGCCGACCCACGGGTCCCCCCGCCCCGCCCCCTCCTCTGCCCCCCTAGGGTTTCCTTTCCGCCAAGGAGTTCGACTCCCGCAGCATCCCCACCCTGCTGCACTCGTGTGCGCTGCTGGGCTACAAGAACCAGATACTGGCGCTGGCGGCGGCGCAGCAGCTGGCGGTGCCGGGGGTGGTGGCGTCGCTGGCGCCGCAGGTGGGTGGGCGCTGCTAGGGCACTCGCAGGGCGCCTGAGGAGCGCAGCAGTAGCAAAGAACCTGTGGCCACCTGCGAAGCGCAGCAGTAGCAAAAAGCCTGTGGCCACCTGCGAAGCGCAGCAGTAGCAAAGAGTCTGCGGGCATGGCCACACGATGGGGGATGGATGGCGGCGGTGCTGCATTCCGGACTAGGCTTCGAATGTAGGGCTGGTCGACCATAATTACGAATGTGTGTCTTGGCTGCGTTGGCTGGGGTCAGGGTCGGGGTGGGGACGGGGCCGCGAAAGGCAGCGCTCGGCGGCGGCTCAGCATGGGGATGAAGGATCACTCGGAGCTTTGCAACAAAGGCTTTCGCATTCGACTCCGGCCGAAAGAGCGTGTGTGGTGCGCTGCAAGGCTACATACGACAACCCCTGCGGGTCCGCACCCAGGGGTGTGGGTGGCTGGGTTAGTGGCTTGCATGCGCACGATTCCCCCCACCAGCCGGTACCTCGTTCGCATCTATTTGCCGTACGTGTCGCAGTGAGGGGCACCATAAGGCTGGGTGCTGCCGCCGCTGCGGCCTGTTTGAGCTGCTGAGCCGCTGAGGGGGACTAGCCACCGTACGGCCCCGCAAGTGGCCACAACCATGCCCCGCTAACCCCCACCGACCTACCAATGACCTACCAACGACCTACGAACACCCTTCCCCCAAAAACCTCTCCAGGGAGTGGCCAACTCGATATGGGCACTAGGGCGCATGGGCATGTACCACCCGCCCGCTGTGGAGGCGGCGCTGTCGGCCTTCACCGCCGCGCCGCTGTCGTACAAGCCTCAGGAGGTCGCGAACCTGCTGTGGGCGCTGACGGCGTTCCGGCACCACCCGGAGGGCAGGTTCGCTGTGATTGCACGCAGGTGGGTGCTTGGGCTTGGAGCTGGGGGCGAGTGGGTGTGTGGATGGGTGAATGGGCTTATGGGCCGGAGGAGTGCGGAAGCGGCCTTGATGACCCATGGGTCACATGGGCCCGGAGGCGTAGGAGGCGGGCTTGGTCTGTATCGACGGGAAAGGGGGGATGGGCTGTTGGTGAAGGCGTGAAGCAAGCTCTTGATGGGGTGAGGGCGAGGGTTATGGCGTTTGCTGGCGGGTTTGCTAACCCCAACTCATCCACTCACCACAACTTATCCACCATCCCATCCCATCCCTTCTCTCCTCCGCGCGCAGCTTGCTCCACCGACAAGACGAGTTGCGGCCCGCAGATGTGGCCACGCTGCTGTACGCGTTGGCCTTCTTCAACGTGGCTCCAGGGAGGGACGTGTTGGGCCGGGTGGCGGCGCGGGCGGACGCGCTCCTCAGTGCCGCGGACACCTCCAACGACCCCGGAGCGGCCGGCCGCAGCTTCGGCAGCGCCAACGCCAACGCGGTGGAGCTTTGCAATATGTATTGGGGCCTCGCGCTGCTGGGAGAGGTGGAGATTCCACTGTTTGCCCGCCTGGAGGCCGCGGTCGCGGCCGCGTGGGAGCGAGCTGAGGGCGCCCTGCCGGATAACCTGATGCGGTTGGTGTTCCAGGTGGGATGGTGGGGAGCGGGAGTTGGCGGCGGTGGGGGTGGGAGGGGCCGGCGTTGGTAGGGGTGCGTGGGGCTGCGGGTTTGGGGAAAGGGGCAGGTGGGGGTCACTGGATGGATAAGGGCGCGGTGCGAGTTGATGGGGGATGGCGGGTTAATGACACGGACCTGGCGGCCTGGAGAACATGCATGGTGTGTGGGATGGGGGGGCTTGGAAGGGAGGGGAAAGGGAGGCGAGGAGGCAGGCCAGTGGTGGGGTTGGTGGGACGGTCGGCGGGGTCCGAGGCGAGGGCCAGTGGGCTAGGAGTAGTGGTGGGAGGGCGGGAGGCTGTTGCCTCCCTCACGCCCTAGCCCCGACAATGCAATGACGCGCATACCTTTGGGACGGCTGGCTAGGCTGTGACTAAGCCCGGGGCGGCGGAGCGCGGAGGTTTGGGGCGAAGAATGGGCGGAACTAGCCCCAAGGGGGTATCGGATGACCGACCCCCGTGTCGTCAGATGAACCCTCGCTCCCGGCTCTGGTGAACCGGGTGGTCTGGTTTTCCACACAATACACACACAAGGCAACAACTCCCTCCCTCCCTCCCCTGGCGTTATCCACCCGCCACAGGGCTTCCTGGCCTCCCGCCTGGCATCATCCCGGCGACCCTCCAGCTTCCCGCCCCTGGCCTTGGACGCATTCAAGCGCTCCTGGACGGGCATGGTGATGGAGATGACGGCGAAGGATACAGGGTAGGGAACTCGCGTGAGGGGGGGTTGACGGGGCGGGTTGACGGGGTTCAGGGGCTCATACACAAGAGTGCAGCCATGGCGTGAGGTACGATAATTTATTTGGGCGACCCGAACCCAGCCCCGAAACCAACCAGCCTGCTCGAGATGACAACAAGACCCCGGCATCCCTCCTCCCTGGCCACAGGCGCCGTACGCTTGAAGACGTGGCGACCATCTTGTCGAGCATCAGGGTGGGTGGCTGGGGGGCAGGGGGAGAGGCAAGAGGCTGTGATCAGGGGCGGAAGAGGGGACCGGGGTGGAGCGCCACGGGTGCGGCTTTGTGGGGCAACCGAGGGTTCGACATGGTTGTTGGGGTTGTTGGGGTTGTTGGGGTTGTTGGGGTTGTGTAGCAGGGCGGTGCGGCAGGGCAGCTGCAGGCCACGGCGCTCAGTGTGTGCTCGTCCACGCGTACGACACGTGCGGCGGCGCCCAGCCAGTCCAGGGGAAGGAGCGGTGGGCTCGCTGTACGGCTGAGAGGATGCCCTCACGTCCCGCCGCCATCCAACCGCGTCTTAACCGTACGAGCATCGCCGTGCAGGTAAAACACGACAAGCGGCGGCCCACTGGTGACGGGCTGGCTGTCATTGACCTGGCGCTCAAGGCGGGCCCGGAGCGATACGTGGCGCTGCAGGTACGTGAAGTGTGGATCCGGGGGAAGCCACGGCGCAAAACACACACACGCACGCACACACATGGGGAAGGGGGGTTGGACCCGTGACGGGCAGTCCACGCAGTGCAATCATTGGCGTGCGAGGCGGCCGGTCGCCGGTAACAGGACTCCGGACTGGGTTTCGAGGCTGCATCTCGCACCTCGTTTTCCCGACTCGGCCCTGTCCCGAGATCCCCGCACTATCATTCCTCGTCTTCCCCCTCTGCGTCCGGTCCCATGGCGTGTACGCATTGCACGCGGCCTCCCACCACGGCTAGGATGGGGTGGTCGGGGCGCTTCTATGTATGCACGTACATATGGCCACCGGTGGAGATTGCGTAATGCACCGCTCCCGCCCGCCCCCGAACCCCCTACAACCCTAAACCCCTACAACCCTGCATCCACGCCCCAGGTGGTTGACGACTTGCACCAGTGCGCCAACAGCAAGCAGCTGCTGGGGCAGGTGATCCTGCAGGGGCAGCTCCTGGAGAAGAACGGCTGGGAGGTCAGGTGAGCGGCCCGGCAGCGATAGCGGTCGGACGTCATGAGCTAATGATGATGCGTGCTTCCGATCACTTGCCAGGGCCGGATTGCGGGGCGGCTTGGGGGCTGGTCGCAGGTCCCCCGCTCCCCCCCCTCCGCTGCACCCATGGGCCTGTGATTGGGTCGACGCCGACCACCATTGCGATTAAGGTGGAATGGACTCCGTCAGGGAGTCAGGGATGACACCCTTGTATCATTGCTGATGCGGGGCCGGCGCCATGAAGCAACCCTCTCCTCGTTCCCTTCCTTACTGCTCCAACCAATTCTTTCCCTTCCGTACTGCTCCAACCACACCGCCCGCCAACCAAAACACCACCTGCCGAACCCCGGCCACCGTGCCCTCCCTCCCCGCGGCCGGATCCTGTAGGTACCTTGGTTCACGAGACCTGGAGCGCCTGGCTCCGGATATGCAGACTCAGTTTGTGGCCGAGCTACTGCGCGGCATGGGCATCCGCGTGCGGACAGTGCAGCCGCCAGCACCGGCAGCGGCGGCGGGCGCGGCCGGGGCCGAGGAGCCGGTGGGCAAGAGCTCCGGCCCGAAGAAGCTGAAGGTGCGTTTGTTGGGGTGGTGGTGGCTGAAACAGCGGCGAAACAGCGGCGGAGGGCCGCCTGGTAATGGCGTGGGAGGCTGAGGAAACCATGTACCGACAAAGGGGCGGCGCAGTAATGGGGTCTTGGGGCGACTCGGGTCGTCCGTGTACGACGCAGGAAACAGCTGGACGGATTAGATGCAACTGCGCCTGGGTGTTTGTCTGGCACTTGCATGCGAAGGCCGGCGCCCTGCCCTTACCACCCATTCGCCCCCACACTTGTCACCCATCCGCAGGCACGGCGGTAGTCATCTGCCCTGCCTGCCTGCCCACGTGTTTTCCTCTCATACCTCGGAGGCCTGCGGAAGGTGGCGAGGGCATGTGGCGGTCATACCGCGGATAATGTAATGTGTCTGCACGTGAATAATAAGTAGAACGACCCACGCACTCACTGCGTCGCTACTGGGGTTGGCCGCGACTGCGGGAAATGGCCACCGCTGTTCACTTGCGTGGCACGCGTCGTGCTTGCACGGTAAAGGAAACATCTCATAAGCTGCGCTTGCATGTACGGGGCTGCGAGGCACACGGCGGAGCTCGCTGACTACACCCAGCCAGATGCAGCCCATGCAGCCAGGTAGCGCAGTGGCAGCATCAGCCGTCCGTCGTTGTTGGTCCGACATCGATGTCGGATCTAAGGGTCATCGCGATAAGCCTCAGGTCTTTTAGAGTGAATACCAGGGACTAGAAATGCGCAGCCAGCTAACTGCTTCACTAGGTTTCACTCTACGCGGAAAGGAAGGCAGTCGGCCTGCCACTTTTACATCAGTGACGGGCTGAAAATTGTGAATGAGATGGCGTGGCGCTGTGCACCCTCGCCCGCGGACTGGCCAACGGCTCCACTTAACCGCGGCCGTTGGACTGAAGGCGGTCAAATCCTTAGATGTAAAGGCGGTCAAACCCTTGGAACCCTTAGAGTGGGGCTGCGGTCGAACTGCGATGACTCCATCCAAATAGAGGCATGATGCAACCACGACTGTAACCACCCTGGGGGCTGCCTACACCTTATTTTGTCGTTAGTGATGGCCTACAGTATCCGAGCGCAGTGCATGCGCATGCTTATTGGCGCATGTCGGTGCACACATGCCTGTGTGCGCGCACGCTGGGACACAACGTTGTAGGTACTACGTAGCTACATGGATAGGTGCACACTGTACTGTACGGCAGGCTCGGATGAGAGCGAGTGCCACGGCCACACTTATCTACCACGCCATCATAACCACCTTGTATTTGGCCAGGATTTGAACAGTCGACCTTCACGCCAGGCTTCTCGGCTCACTGGGACAGCCATGAGTAGACATCGCATGTCGTTAGCTTGTTGTGCGCGCTCCCATCGACAACACCAGCAGACCGCACTCCGAGTCACAGTGCTTACCGTCAGCGCGACGAATTTATCGCTATTATTTACCCAAACAATATTCACAGTAGGTAACAACGACATCACGATGTCTGTACACAACGCCTGATTGCTTACAGCTCCTGCTGTCATCTTGGTGATTGGCGACGGCGGCCACCGAGTGGTGTAGGACTGAACAAGAGCATTTACAGACGTAAGGCTGCCGGGGTATATAGCCACATTGGCGCCTTACCGAACGGGGATGCACGTACGTACGCGAAAGCCAGCAGCGCGAGCAGGCGACGAGAACGCCGAGCGGAACACGACTTACGGAAGGGCATATATACTTACGACGTAGGGTGCATTGATCATATGTATCACGGATAGCAAACCTACGCTGCCAGATTAGCTGCCGACTGAAGCTAGTGCGTAAGTAAGAGACGGCTAGGCTAGGCCACCAGTGGGCCCCAATGGGCCAAGCTCGACGGGCTACGAACCGGTACAACATAATCCATATTGAAAATAGTACAGCTTAAACCTTCTCGGCGGCTATGGGCTAGCACCCCTCGGGGCATGAACCGAAGCAGGTACGTAGCGAATAGTGTGGCACGGTCACAAGTCGCTGTGCGTGAAGCCCACGAAGTAGCAGAGCCCGGAGCGAGGTTGTGTAACAATGCCCCCCACCGTGGCTTGGGATAGCCCAATCCGAATACGACTCCACGCATGAGTATGTCGATGAAGGTGATGCCAAACTGCAGAAGACAAACTTTAGCATAGGGGTCAAGCTGTCATGCCCCAGCGCCGGCATGAACGTTTCGCGGGCATTAGTCATGGTTTCGGTGCCGCTCCAGAAACGCGTATCTGAGCATGACAGTTGGAGTGAAATATCTCGCAAGTGTGTTGTTAGGTATGGTTCGTTGACACTAAGTAACGGACGCCGTCTTATACCGTCTGGTAACTTTCGGTGTTAGGTGGTAGCTGGCTCACGATCGGAGCCGCAGGGATTAGGTGCGCACATCGGGCCCACAGAGCCTCCGCCGCCTTAGCACGGGCCGGATGCCACGCCTGGCATTCCCGGCCGTGCTCGAAGTATCCTCTCGCACGAGGTGCCCAGTTGCAGACGTGTAACAACAGTGTCGAGCATAGTTGCCCCCGCAAGCAACAGTGCAGCTGTGGGCCGCGCTTCGGTCGGGAGTCAGGATACCCGGGGCAGTCCCCGAAAGAGGTAGCGACTTGCGGCGTTCACCTGCTAACGTGTCTACGACCTGGTCAGTTGTAGCCTGAGCGCTAACGACAGCGCGCGCCAGTCAGGCCTGGAGTCGGCCACGAGAGCCAGCCAGGAAAGCACGAACAGCACGGCCGGGAATGTCCGCGACGGCCGAAGCCTGCTGTGGGGCATGACAAAGCAAAGAGCGCATGTTGAACAATATAACCTTGTAAGTGCATTGGAGGCGATAAGTGGTGTTTTGCGCTAGAATCACATGTCACATGAACAGAGCAAATGAACACGCATACACAAAAGGAGGCATGGCTAGGATGTGTGGAATCGCAAACAAACGTACATCTCTCTAATTTCGCCAATTCGCCCAGGATTCGCCACTCCAATTTTGAATCCGCCCAGGTCCCTGCCTTAGCAAGGCTCCTCCTTAGACACTGTCCATACACGCACGAAACCTTCCTGACGCAATATTAGATGAACGCCGCAAGACGCTACCGCTTCCAGTGTCGTGCTGCGACCCTCCGCCCTGCGAGCCCTGAAGCCGGCTCCTGGGTATTTGAGGCCATAGCTTCACTGCAACTACAAACAGCATATCGATTCTAGCCACTGTCACTGCATACATGATGTAGCGTACGGGGGGATACTACTTGAGCACGGTCGAACCCCAGCGTGCTGCGGCAGGTAGGCCCCGATGTACGCACTAGCTCCTGGCTCCAGCTGCAACTCAGTGCCGAAAGCTAACAGATGATAGGTAATAGCGCCCGTATGGTAGGTGCCCATGGATCAGCTGTCGCGGCGCGCGCAGATCCGCAAGAATGGAATATTTTCTGCAATTGCATTATTACGGTGGATCGTAGCAATAGCGATCCACCACCATACACTTCCTCGCAAGATCGAAACGTGCAACAAAAGGCGGGCGTACGGCAGCAAGCATAAGTGTGAGTGCCTTATCTTCGGTGGTACGGCCTGTGAACGCCTTACGATGGTTAATCAGGGCTTTTGGCTTGGGGGATCGCGACTCCTGGTCCTCTCTGATAAGGAGACAACGCGGTACCTTGGCCTGGTGTACGGTAATGGTAGACGCTTCTCCAAGAATGAGGCCGCACCGTACGACAAGGTAGCGCTAGCAGCCAGCAGACGCCCCAAAAGGCACAGACAAGGCCCCAACATAGGACACCCCGCCGCGCCCAAGACGGCAGGGCCTCGATAGGAAAAATCCCGGCACCCAGACGCCTGAGAGAACGGCGGGACCAGCCAACAGTCCGGACAAACGCGCCCAGGGCACGGGCACAGCTGCTGTTTCCCTTCTTCACATTAACTAACAGATAATATTGCAAATAAAAGGCCTATAAGAAGAGGACAAGTTCAAGTGCAAGTTAAAGAGAAAGGTAGAACCTTGTCATGTTCGAGTGCAATGTAGGCGGAAAGTAGTGATCGCGCAAAAATGAAGACATTTGCATGTCTAGGATGCGTGGACTTGCAAACAAACGAAACAAGGGGTGTCGGCTTCCTCGAAGCCGGAAAAAGGGCGGGGCCCCTCTGCATCCGTACGGGCCGGTTGCTTGTGTAGAGCACGAGTGATCACTACGGGCCGGTTGCAGTGCTTAGCCGCGTGTGTGACAATAGCAGGGCTGTTTCGCCACGCAAGGATAGAAATCACCTTGACAGAAGCGTCAGAGGAAGCCGACATTAATTGCATGCAAGCGCCAATTCCGGGTGCATGCCGCATGGTCAGCCGAGTGCGCCACGGGAGAGGGCGCGCCTCCTCGCTCGCAGGTCCCGATCGGTTGGCTTATATAGTAGCGCAGGTCATAAAACGAAAATGCTAGCCTATCACGCATAAGGTGCTCGGCCCGGCAAGCCGCAACAATGGTGAAGGTGCAAGGCTGGGGCGAGCGGATATCAGAAGTATCAGATGCCGTGGCATGATATTTTGATAATAAGGTACATTGAACCTGCTAGAAGGAATTATAGTGCGAGAGGCGTTGCTTAGACCGCGGCCTTGTTCCATGGAGACCGTGAAACTCGTCCTTGCCCAAATGATTTGCCAAAGTAACTTAGGGTGTAATAGAGTATGCATAAGGCTACTGATATCTGGTTACAGTTGGGCGTCCTATAATGTTTGCAACATCTGCAGGCAGGGCAATCCTACAGGGCGGGGACCCCTCGCCTAAAAAGTGTGCGCCGTACGTCACTCCATTTTCGCCACGCCAACTTAAACGCGCCCAGATCCCTATCCATGCACGCACGAAAACCTCTGTTCCTAACAGATGATGATGCTGTTTACAAGTGACTTGTACGATTCAGACGAGCCAGGAGGCTCATGAATCGCTTTAAAAAAGTTGCCGTTCCTAACATTTGATGAACGCCGCAAACCGATCACGCCGCTTCCGGTGTCGTGCTGCGACCCTCCGCTACCGGCGAGTCCTAGAACCGGCCGATGCTCGACTCGTCGGTTCGGCATACTCGAGACAACAGCTGCATTGCAGCTGGTAACAGATCGATGCTCGGACTGTCACGACGTATAATGAGGTAGTGTCCCACGATGTATCGGGACATCGCGTACGAGTGGAAACAGTTGGCCGAGTTAGGGCCCGATGTACGCACTAGGTCCTGGCTCCAGCTACCACTCAGCGCGGAAGGCTACCAGATGATAGGTAACAGTGCCCGTTAAGTGTCTGCTTATTCAATGCACCCAGAGGTAAACATTCGGTACACCCGCTATCAACTGCCGCACTCCGGAGCCGCGCCTCCGGAGCGGAATCGAAACCATGGATAGAGCCCGTGAATCAGCTGTCCCAGCGCAGGCCCGCAACATGGAATATTTTTAACACCTAACTCATTAGGGTGGAACGTAGCAATAGTGATTCACCTTCGCAAGACTAAAACGTGCAACGAAAGGCGGGCGTACGGCAGGAAGCGTCGGAAGGCCCTATGGTCATACATACGTTTATCTTTCCTGTGATCAGACACTTAGACTCGTATATCATATTTGCTTCAAATCGTCTTTGCTATGGGTGTTCATCTACAAAACAAAATGCCGTCACACTCACCAGCCGTGCGCGTCAAACTGCTGCTGGCTCTGGCTATATTGCTAGTGGGACAGAACGCTGTTTCAGGTAAGGCAGTTATAAAAAACATTATTGTTGCGCTCCCTCTGCGCTTGCCCTCAGATTGCATACAGCAGCAATTTGCAACGCCTACGAATATCATAAAACAGTTATTGATAACTTGTGCTTGTAATGCCGCATTCAAACACGCTGACGTCTTTCCTTCGCGTCGCTTCTTTGCACCTTCGTCGGTTTCTTCCGCCGCCTCTGCTTTCTCCGCTTTCGCGACATCTTAGCTATAACGCAATTGCATTCAGTTTGGACGGCTAGAGAATAAGGCATTATTGCTGTTGCGAAGCTGCCGAAACACGGCACGCCTAACCGAACAATGCATGCCCTTGCCTCTGCCTCATTGCTAGGAAATAGATGTTACAGTGTATGCTTTATGCGCCACCGATATCACGGTTGCCGACTTACGCTGGTCCTGGGCTGGTTGAACACCAACTAACCCATACCCTACCACCTGGACCAGGGTAGATTCGTGCGCACGCCCGCCACGCCTGCTGCTGCCTTCATGGCCAATGACCTGTACCAACGTTTTCCCTTACCTTCCGCCCCTCCTCGCTATCCCTATGTGCGCAGCGTGTTCATGCCAAATCACTGAGGGGGTCGACTTCCTAGGTGGTGCGTTAATCCCCAACAGCTTCGACATCACTTGCGGCACTCAGGATTTTCTAGAACTACACGAGTTGGAAGATCTTTGCTTGGCAACCACTGACTGCAAGGCGTTCACCGTGCTCTGGGACGAGGACTTCACAGTTCACTACTGCCTAAAGAATGCGGCCAATGCATTTGTCGACATTCCAAGCACCGGTGACGAGAGTGAATTTAGATGCAATTGCGCAGGAACCTACATCCTCAGACGTAAGGGCGCAAAGGATGGGTGACATGGGTTGGCAGTTAGGTTCACCTACCCCATACAGGCATGACTCTAGTTGTGATGCCGCGGGCTGCCCTTCCGCCGCCTTACCTGCGGCCACACACATATGCCGCTCCATGTGTACCACCAGCATCGGCAAGAGCACATGCAGCAGAGGGAGCGAGTTCAATCAGCTGTGGCCCCACATGTACAAAAAACGCATGTCCGTACGCATGCATTGACTGCTTGGTGAGTGCCCAATGGGTTGTGTTAGCTTGAGCCGACTGTGACCGGTCTCATAATACTTAGTTCCTTGTATTGACAGTCGATGCCGCCCCTTGCGCGTTTATTTTCTGCCGGCGACAGCCCTCCCTCCAGCCGAACCCGTGTCGAGGCCGCCTCCTCCCTCCCCCAAGAAGCCCTCCCCCAAGTCCCCCTCGCCCAAGCCCTCGCCCAAGCCCTCGCCCAAGCCCTCACCCAAGCCCTCACCCAAGCCTTCGCCCAAGTCCCCTTCACCCAAGCCCTCGCCCAAGTCCCCCTCACCCAAGCCTTCGCCCAAGTCCCCTTCACCCAAGCCTTCGCCCAAGTCCCCCTCACCCAAGCCCTCGCCCAAGTCCCCATCACCCAAGCCCTCGCCCAAGTCCCCATCACCCAAGCCCTCGCCCAAGTCTCCCTCACCCAAGCCCTCGCCCAAGTCCCCCTCACCCAAGCCCTCACCCAAGCCCTCGCCCAAGCCCGCCAGTGAGTTCGGAGGTTAGGCATTTACTAACCGAGTTTAATCAATTTCGCCAGCGCACGCCCACCACGCCTGTTGCTATGCGCATGGCCGTTGACTTGTAAGATATTTGACGCTTTCCCTCCTCCCTTGCATCCTTGTATGCGCAGACTGCTCATGCCCCTCTGTTGCCGGACTCGAGTACCACCATTGGTTAATTGTCAGCTCCTACGACATTGTTTGCGGCACTCAAAAACGCCTGGACGTGGACGAATTGGCCTTTATATGCTCGAAGTACGCTTCCTGCGAGGCGTTCAGCCTAAACACTCAGAAGGACTACACTGTCAACTACTGTTTGAAAAACTCGGTTAATGCGGTCGTCGATGTTCCACAACAGATTATTGAGGGTCCTAACGGTGTCTTCGAGGAAGTCGAACCTGAGTGTTGCATCGGCTCCTACCATGTCGTACGTAAGTCGGTGAAGGATGGATAACTACGGGTGACATACAGCAATTTGCACCTATCCTACCGCTTGACTCAGATTTTGAGGCCGAGGCTGCCCCTCTAACACCCGACCTTCCTGCGGCCACAAGCACATGCGGCTTCCATGTTTCATCAGTAATGCACGGCAATAACACATGCAGCAGGGGGCCGAGGTCATCCAGCAGAGGTTCCACGTCTGTACGTGCCCGTGCGTGTTGGCTGGCTGGCTGGTCCAAACCCATGCATCTGTCCGTCACCTTTTTCGTTATACATGGCGCCGCCCCTTGCATGTTTTTTGCCCTCAATCGCCTTCATTGCAGGCCCCGATGCCCCCCAACCGTCCGCCAAGCCCTCCCCCAAGCCCTCCCCTAAGCCCTCCCCCAAGCCCTCCCCCAAGCCCTCCCCCAAGTCCCACACCTAATCCGGTGGGTTAGTATCACCCCACTGCATCAACGTGCGTCCATATGTACAGCGCATAGCGGAACCGGGCCTTACCAATGCTACCAATTAGCTTGCAATTTGCCCGTTGAATGTGAGGATAACCACGTTTCATGTAGCATATACTAAACGAAACATATATGTTGCGCCCGTGGCATCACTGATCACACGTAATGGCACGGGAGCTTGCGGTGTGTACCGTAGCTTAATATATTCTGGATGCCGTACACCCGTACTGCTCGCTGAGACCCATCACCATTTGCCGTATGCCTGCTTCTCCGCTAACTCCCACTTCTCGCGCATATATGCGCAGGATATCGGAAACCCACCATCAGGGACTCTGGGCATAGGGCCCATCGCCAGTGCGTGGCTGAGAGCAGCGCGTTGAGTTTGTGGAGGCTAGAGTACTAGATCAGGAAGAGACGTGTTTGATGTGCCGGAACATCCATAACTTCCGTTTGCAAGCGGCCTGAAGATCCAAAGCGGCTTTGCGATTTAAGCCGAGCCAGACATACAGCTTATACAGCCTATTTCTAAGTCCTTCCCTGTCCATTTCATACTGCTCGAGAAGGAAATGCACATGGAATTGAACATCGATATCAAACACAAGCTGCCTACGCTCGCGCGTCTTGCGCTCGCAGCGTTGGCGGGCCGGGGAGTCAGCAATACCGGTACGTGCTTACTTAACGAGACGGCGGTATGAACCTCGCCTGCGTGTTTTATTCGGTCAGTGCGCATGTAGGACGAGGATCTTAATACGCAGAGATGTAAGCGGAGGTATATCATTATTGGTGTTAAGCAAGTTCATCTCTTGCTGCGTGTTGCTGTTTGCCATGCCGTGCTGCGGCGGACACTATGGGGCTCTGGGTCCTAACCATCCTGGGATCGTCAACTACTTATGAGACTTATGTTCACTGTGGGCGTTAGGGTCGTTGATAGTTGGCGCCGCCTCTGATGCATTTGTATGCGTGTCACAAGGTCAGGATGCAAGTGACAAAGATAAAATGTAAACAGTCGCATTTTGTCGTGTGTTGAGGTACCGGACGGGTACCGCCAGGCACCGCCATACGAGTCTCTGCCTGCATCGTTGCGTAGCAACGACCTTCCACAACGGAACATGAGCGCTATATGCAGCCACGGATCTGAAGTAATATTGTTCCAAGCTAACCTCAAAATACTGTAGGTAAGCATGTAAGCTTTGGGAATATTCGTAGGTATGTTCAGCTGCGTTATATGAGCTGTGCCTTGCTGTATCGGTACCCCTTCGACCGTAACTCGGCACAAGAATGTTTTTGAATCCATCCCCTGCGTTCGATGGTCGCCGGCAGCAGCCAGGTATATCATGTAAATCGCATGCATTGGTTGGCATAATGTGTTACACGCCACATGCACAGTAATCCTGCCGGTACAGTATCGCTTCCGACGACGAGCGAATTTCCCTTGCCGCCCAGTGTCCAATCCTCCATGCCGAGTCTAACTACCCAACAAGTCGCTTAGCCTCGCAACTGCGATTTCGTTGTCGTGTAAAGATACGGTAGGATACAAGTGCCATCCATGCATGACGCCCCTTCATGTTCCCCGCATGCTCATCCACATGCGGCACGCAGACGCCTCCACGCAGCTGATGGTTGGAAAGCTCAATGGCGGCGCCATAGGACACATACACATGCACGCACACCCCAGCTCATATACTAGATATGGTCGTCGTCCCCTCTGCTGCCCTCCCCCCTTCAAATGAGCAAACCAATTAATTAGGCAAAGATTTAGTACCAGCACCAACCCACCCCCGCACATGGAATCCAGCCCTGTACACGGTGCCATGTGCGACCAACCTCAACGACACGTAGTTAAACCGCCCGACGCGCACTCCGCTGGGCGAAATCAATACCATTCGCTGCTGCCGTACGAACGCGGCGTAGTTCAATAGTACACGCTTCAGTGTGTGCTATCGTAACCCGTACTTACCGTACCCACCCACACATACGGCAGTCGCCGCTCTGACAGTCAGCGGTGCGGTAACTCGTCGGCTGCCGTAGCTGCTTAACAGCAGCCCCACACCGCTGAGCTCCTCGCTCCGACAGCAAACAGATAAGAACGACAGCAACGCCAGCAGTAGCAACAGCGCCTCCTCCGCCCATCATTTTTGATACCAATACATACAGCGCCCGGTGCGACGCAACGCGTCGCTCGCAAACCCCCAACTTCGACCCTCCCTGGACTCGAGGGTTCCGCGGTGGCGGCCCCTCCCGCCACACCACCGGGAAGAAAAAAAAAAGGCATCGGCTGCTGGCAACAGGTAGGCAACGCAGAGCACCGGGGCCCACAGCTCGATCGCTGCGTCCTCCCCCCTTCCCCTTGCGTCCCTTGCTCTACCGACCTTTAAGCGAGCCTTTACATGAGGCTGCAGCAGTTGCTGCTGTTCTCCTCCACCACCGCCACCTCCTTCTTGACGGCGCTCGTGGGACGCTTGCTGTCCATCAGCTCGGGCTTGAGCTCCTTGGACATCTCCTCCAGCATCTCAATCACCTCCACGAACTCGGGTCGCGTCTCGTAGTCGGCCGACCAGCACGTCTCTACCAGCCGCCTGAGACGCGGAGGGATGACCTGGACGGCGCCAGGGGCACCAGGGGAAGCCGGATGGATGTTGAGGAGGATGGGAGTTAGGGGTAAGAAGAGGGTGTTGCAAGCCGGGGCGCGGGGGGGACGACGCGCCCGAGGCTCGTCGCTGTCCACCGCTGTGCTAGCGACGAGCTCAGGCCCAACACGCACAGCTAGGCGCAAAGCATCCGTCGACTTCACGAGCGACTCAACCTCCAGCAGGCCGCCGCACCCTGGCACCCCAGCTCTAGCGTGGAACCTCGCCGCACCCCCGTTGCCACCCACCTGGTCCCGCCGGTTGGTTGGACCCCACTGCGGCCGAAGGCCCTTGAGCGCAGCGGCGCGCGCCGCCTCAATGGGGTCCATGTTCCAGTAGGGTGGCAGCCCTTCGAACAGCTGGAAGCAGATCATGGCAAAGCTGCGAGGGCGAGCGCAGGTGAAGGTCGGGGAGTTAAGAGAGAGGTGACACGGCGGGCGCACGGACGGTCTGCAAGTGGCAAAGTACGGGCGGGCGGTGCGAGCCGGCAGTGGCCAGGGTAATGCGACGGGGGGGGGGTATGCGCGCGTTAGATAGGAGGTAGAAGCGGCCGCGGTGCGTAAGGAGCCCTGGAGCTTGCCACCTCCAGAGGAATGTGTAATGCGCCTTAGGTGCCAACGTCCCTTTCCAGTTCCCACGGACACGCATTTGGCATTGCGCCAGCAGCTACGGGCTGCCAGTTCGGCAACTGACGGCGTGCCGAGGCTCAAGGGCTCTCCCACCTGTACACGTCGACCTTGTTGTTGTATGGCTCGTGACGGAAGACCTGCGACCGACAGGAGAGCAGCGGGCGCATTCCTTGTCAAGCCACGTCTCTTTGTGAGGGGACATGCTCCCTGATAGAAACCCCATATCCTAAAAGGGACCCAACGGCGTGCACTGGCTGTGGCAGTCAACATCCCCACGCAACCCGGGGGCAGGTACCTCGGGGGCCATGAAACGGTACGACCCGGTCTCGCCTGCACAGCAGCAGCCACAGGAGCAGCGGAGGAAGGGGGAGAAGCAAGCGAGGACATAAGAGCGGAGATCGGGTACTCAGCAAACATGAAACACGCCGCCACCGCATTACCGCCCCACACATTGCTCTCTTCCTGCTGGGGTCGTCATCCTCTCACGCATCCCCGGAGGAAGAAACAGTCGGACGCTGCGCTCGCTGCCGAGCCCACCTCCCTCTGCATCCCTCCCTCTCCTCTACTCCTTCCCCTCCCAAGTATCCCGACCCCCGCACCCGTCAGCTTGTAGCTCTGGGTGGCCTTCTCCATTTCCCCGTGCACCGAGCCCTTGGGCGTTCCCGCCGCGCTGTGCTGCCGGCCGTTGAGCACCGAGTTGTCGGGGGTCATGTCCATAGAGCCCCGGTGGCGCTTGGGCTTCGTCAGCTTGAGCGACTTCGACAAACCGAAGTCGGCGATCTTGAGGGCCTGCAGGGCGCATGGAGTTGACAACAAGGACGGTTGAGGCCACTGCGGCGCATCGCTTATCCACCCTGCTCATCCGAACCCCCCTGCCCCGCTTCGCGCAGCCCCACGAAGCCCTCTTCCACCAAGCGCACAGGTACCTTAATAAACCGGTGACCTTAGGACACCCGGCTCGGATACCATGCCTTGCCAACGCCACCACTGCCAAGACCCGTGCGATCGCTCTCAGCCTTATGCCACGCCCTTGCGCCGGGTCCAGTCCACTTACCCCCATCTCCTCCAGGCAGAGCGCCCGGTGGTTTGAGGAAAAGACCTTCGGGCCGCCAATCATGAGGTTGGCGGGCTTCAGGTCACGGTGGATGACCGCCTGGCCGGAGGAGCGGAGGGGGCCCGGGTACAGTAGTCGGGGATGAGAGGGGGAGTCGGATATCCAGAAACGTAGGCAGGCACATGCGCGAAAGCGGGCAGACGTCCTCCTTTCGCCAGGCTGGTTATTGAATGAATCGCGCGACCGCCCGAGCGACTCGCTCCGGAGCCACTCAACTTTGGTTCATCCGGGCCCCATCAGCCAACTCAGCCCCCAGTACTCTCCGCGCCTACCATCCCCCAAACCATTTCCCTCGCGGCCCACTATGCTCCTGACTTGCAGCAGCCCTCGACGTTCTACCTCTGATATATTCCCCGCAGCTGACCATGGTAAGCGTGTTGTTTGTCTCTGCTTGCGGACCCTGACTCCACACAGCTCATCACACACCCTCCTCCCCCGGCCTTCATGGTACCCGAAGGTGCGCGTGCATGCAGGCTTCCGCCGCTTTCACGCACGTCCCCCAACGCTGCCCCTCCCAGGCGCACCTGCGGGGTGCGGTTGTGCAGGTACGCCAGCCCTCGCGCCATGTCCAGGGCCAGCTGCACCGCCCGCCACATGGAGGGGAAGCGCTGACCCTTGAACAGGTCCGCAAGCGAGCCGCCAACCATGTACTCGGTCACGATCATGAAGGGGATTTGCTTCGTGACGGCGCCCAGGAACTGGACCTGTGTACCGAATCAAACGGGGGCGGCGAGATTCGGGGCGGCGGCGAGGAGTGCAACGGTGGCGTAAGCGCCGTGCGAAGCAGCGAATGCGGACCTGCGCTGGCGTAGCGGGGACGACCCCCATTGCCATGTGGCGCGCCCTGGCCATCTTCAGCATCAGCACTCGAGGCTTCGGGGACCAGACGGCGCAATGCCAGGTTTGTTCCACCACGCTTGCTGTCCGCGCACGAGGTGCCGTACCCTACTGCTGCGCCCAGCCCTGACAGCGCGGGCGTTTGTAAGTGCGCACGCTCCTGATCTCCGTCCATGTAGAACCTCTACCCCGGGCCCCCCCCGTCTCACAGCACACCTCCGATCCCTGACCGCCCGCAACCTTCTGGCCCCACTCCGGTTCGCCAAATCCTTCCCCGCCGCCGGCCTCCCTGCTGAACGCACCGTGTGCGGGTGGTGCACCTTCTGCAGCACGTTGAGCTCCGTTCGGAAGTCACCCAGCGCCACGGCGCCCGTCTCCTTCAGTACCTTGACAGCAACCAGGGTGCCTGGAAGGCGGAGGCGGACACCCGGAGGGATGTGTAAAGCCGCGGCGTTGGCGTTGGCGTGGTGCACGTTCTCCACGTGCTCGCCCCTTGAGCTGCATGCTGTAGCTGCCGGTTTTGGGAGCGTGCCTGGGGATGCTGATGCCGTGCGCCAGTGGACCTTGACCGTGAGGAACCAAGGCGAAGGACAACTGGCGCACCGCGCCGTGCGCGTGACTGCGTGCTGGCGCATCGCCAAGATGCGAACACCCCAGGTGCGTGCACGTGCCTGCGGAAGGCAACTGCTAGCAGGACACGGGGTGGCGCGCACCATGCCCCAAGGTACCCTCCCCGGCCCCCCAGCGCCAGCTAGTTTCGCCAGCTATGCGCCAGTTAGTCATACCCTCCGCTTCATACGTCGTGTAACCGGGTCTTCTCACCCACTCTCCCCCCCCCTTCCGCGTAAGCCCCCAGCAGGGCTGCCGAACCCTTGGGCCAGGCCCGCTTTGTGCCCGCGGGACTACCCTTGGCCCCCGGACGCCCGCTCGTCTTCTCACCGTTCCAGTTGGCCTTGTACACAACACCGAACTCGCCCTCGCCTGCGCAGCAGCAGGTCGCGCAGCGGAGAGGCGGAGGGAAACCACGCGGCGTTACTGCAAAACGTCACTGCTGCTTTGGTAACATCGCGGAATGGGCGCAGTCAGTAGGGGCGCCGCCACCAGGGGTGGGCGCCGCCAGTAGGGGAAAAGCCAGAACCTGTTGCTGCGGCGCACGATGGAATCTGTAGAGCAGACCCTGTCGTACAGGATGCGCGAACACTCTGATGTTGTCCTGTCGCTGAGGGCACACAATCCCGGCTCCACCGAGAACCCCCCGGGTCCCTCCCGCACATCGGCCCCCGCCGTACCGATCTTCTCGCTGAGCTTGATCGTGATGGGGTCGATCTCCCACTCGGGGTCATAATCGGTGAAGATGCGCACATTGCCCGCCAGCGGCGAGTCCGCCAGCTCCACCAGGGTGCCCTCCTTGTCCAGTACTCGCCCGCCGCGCTGGATCAGCAGCGTCGCCAAATCACCGTGGTCGCCGCGAACCGCATCCTAGTAGGGGAAGGAAGGATGGCGCGCCGGGCGGAACGATGCTTACCGGCTGTGCCGCTGTGCGATGCTGGCGTGGAACATGATGCTGTTACAGTGATGAAGTGACATGGGTCGCGCAGGGATGAAAGAATGTGGCGGACTCGTCAGGGGCAGCGGTGTCCGCGACGCTGGCAGGCCGAGGCGCCATCTTGCAGGATGGATATAGCGGAGTCGCGGTGTATGTGAGCTAGGGGATGAAGAGGTTGACGTGCTTATGTAGATATTGGCTGGGGTAAGCCCCCAGCGGGGCAGCCGGCCCGCCTACTGAGGCAGCAAGCCGGCCTATTGAGGCAGAAAGCCGGCATGTGGCGCGAGCACACGGGGACACAGCCTCGGTCGACGGCCCCAAGCTGCGCCGCTGCTGTGCGTGAGCCGGCCCCAAGTATACATGCGACATACCCCCTCTAGCTGCGAACGACGTCGCGGAGATGCCAGGACGTGCTGGACGGCCGCGGCGTGATGATGTGGCATTGGCTCCAGGTTTGGGTCGTCGTGGGCATGGGCTGGCGCTAAAACCGCTGGCTTAGAAAGCCGCGCGCGGCATGCTGGAGCAGCAGATTGGCAACACTGGCTATTGGCGCGCTTGCCCCGGCCGCCGCGCGCTGATCAGCTGATATTCAACCCTAATGCTCTCTGAAGCTGTGCCAGCTGCGACGAGCTAGGCAGCGACAGAACCAGCACGGGGCTGGAGCCCGAGCGGCAGGACACCTGCTGCGAAACGAGTGATGTATGGCATACCAGCCCACGCTTATCTCCCCATAAATCCCTTCGAAACCCCTTCTTTCCCAGCAGATTGAGGGTCCCCGAATCCACAGCTAGTCCCGAAGCCTGACCCATGTTTGTCCTCTCAGGACCTCATCATAGCCTCCTTCCCTGCCCACACCTCGAGCGGTGTGCGCTTGAAGCGGTCAATTGGGTTGACCTCAGCGTTGTGGTCAAGCAGCCATAGCACGACTGAGAAAGCACCCTCCGCTGACGCCAGATGCCTGAGCAATAAACACAGGGGTACTCCGTGTGTCAATAATAGCACGCAGGCTCAGGCCAACGCGTTGTTGCGCATATGTCCGGTAATCCTGGCCAGGCCAAAAAGGCGACTCACAGAGGTGTCCGACGATCGTAGTCGCAGCAGGACGCATCTTTTATCTGCACATCAGTTCCTCAAGTCGTGAGCTTTCGAAGTTGTAGAGCGAGTCGGGTCAGACGCCGTCGGTCGCGGGGCGACCGAAAGCAAAATGAAAGGGAGGAACTTACATTGAGCCCCCATGCGTAAATAATCTTCTTGCATCGGTATAGGTCACCGACGCTGGCGAAGAACAGCAGCTCGGTAATAGCCTGTGATTGGCGGCACAAACTGCTGTAGGACGCAGTATCAGAGCACGACCCATAAGCAACATCAAGTCACCTCACCTGACGCCGGGCAGCATTCTCGCCGTGCAGAGAGTCCTGGTCCGGAGGCTGCGACATTTACTGTCACCGTAAAAGCTCAGCCCTACAAGTTTTGTCGCTGCTCCTTTAGTGCTGTTGACGGCAGTTTGCTGTAGGCTAAGCAGTTTGTAGGTCCACGGGAAGACCCTTGACTGACGCTGCTAGGGCCAACGCTGCGACTCACGTTTCTAGACCAACAGGGACGTGATACGCACACGCTGCGTCCTTTCCACAGATTTCAACTTTAGGTATGGAATAATATAAGCCAAATCGCTCGGTAATAAGAAAGGCTTACGCAACCTTCGTTCGCTTTCCCAGTTTGTAAGTGAAGATATCAGGAAGTAACGGAGCGTAGCATTGCAGCAAACCAGCAAACCAGCTACTGGCTGGAGAAATGGTAGTGCACATATGGGGGAGGTACTTCATGGCGTCAATGTGAACCGCACGCCCCCGTGGGCCCGTACGACGCGCCGGACTCGCCCTTTTTGTACAAGAATCCCGAAGATGCTGTTTCTGCGCCGTGCGCCATTCAGTGGTGATAAAGCGATTGTTATTTGATGTTCTTCAGGTTTATTCCTATCTCTGTCAATCTCGGGGGCAGCAAGTAAACCGCCACACGTGGAGTTGCCACGGTTACCTAGCGATACGTCACAGGATTGCACGTACTACGATCATGCCGCAACGAACTTTTTCATGCCTACCGCAATGGTTGCGAATGTAACCCTTGCGAACCCAACACCTAACCACCACTTCCCTACTCGGACATATGGCAATGAAGGTGAAATCGTTCGCATGTTTAAACCGCACAGGGTCAATATTTCTTTACGGATGAGCTTCTACGGATAAAACTGTATCCCCATGAGGCCACTCGTCCAACGTTTGCGTTCAATTGCGTTTCTTGACGGGTGTCTTAGAGCTAATGCCCTTCGATGCCCCTAGCACACTGTACACCAACCTCGCTGGACTATGACGTCGTGCTGCCTGACCCATGCCGGGGCGCTTCGTACCGGAGTGTGTACTGGACATCCCACGTGGTGCTTGTGAGACACGTACTTGGTACTCGGTGCTTATTTCCAAACATAGTAAGCGGTGCACGCTGCAGCTTAAGGGATTTCTAACGTCGGGCACGGAAACTCTGTTGCCGGCCTGTGTTACACGGTGGAAACGCTTGGGTCAAGGGACGGCATCGACAACCCGCCTGAAATTTGTAACGGGCCTGCGCATCAACCCGGTAACTTGCTGGCTACCGACACAGATGCGAAGTCGTCACCTGCCCCTGGAATGCCCTGCCTCATCCTCGCTGGCGTAATAGCCATAGGAGGCCGGAGGGCTGGGATAAAGGACTGATCTAGGTGCTCTGTATCTAGGCCAGCCATCCGGCAGCAGGGCAGTCGCGCATTGCGGCGCCTGGCGGCGCAACGAAGCGCATTGCGCGCTGGGCTGTCCCACCTCTCCCTGTTCCATCGTCCTCAGCTAACGCCTTTTGCACGGACACTGCACTCATGTTCAAGCCCCTTACGAACGTCAAATCTTCGTCTATCACTCACATCGCTCCAGTCCTCTCCACTATCAACAACGCCGCTAGAGGGGAGGCAGCATCCACGCTCCTGCCCCCTTCCCCAGCCATAAGGTTAAGAACTGACACGGACAGACACCACCACCACCAAAAGACGCTACGCTGCGGGACAACCCTGAACCACCCCAGCCTGCTAAAATTGCAAAACAATACCGGTAACAGCAAAATTCCCCAGGCTGCACACCCTCCGGCGCAGTGTGACACTCCGCGACAGTCCGTTATGAGACCGAGAACGCGGGAGCACAGGCGACTTGCCCCCTGCCCGGGCGCCAGCGTACATAGCTAGGCCTCAGTGAGCCCCACGACCCAGCCACGAAAAGAACCAAGCGTCTCGGGCCACCCCAACCGTTGCTTGGGCCTTCAGAAGGACGTCCACGCATCGGGCCCCCGACACGCCGGCCTTGAGCGCCTCGCGCAGGCACTCGCAACACCAGCGTCGCCCAGGTATTCATGATTGTCGCGCTCCCGCCTGAGGCGTCTACCTCTCCTTCGTACTGCCCAGAACCCCGGCGTGTCCCGACCCACCCGCTACCCGGTCCCGCCGCATCTGCTGCCCGCCAACGCACCCCCCCTGCCCCAACTTCCCGAACCGCCGCCCGGCCACAACTCTCTGCACTTGCAAAGCTGCGAAGCCGCGCAAAGCCGCAAAGCGCCGCGCAGCTCAGAACCGGAATGGCCCGACCTTCGTCTTGCTCTGCATCTCCTTGAGCTCCTCCACCAGCTTGCGCTCCTCCGCGGTGACCGTCTTGGGGATGCGCACGCGCACGTGGACCATGTGGTCGCCGCGGGCGCTGGGAGAGCCCAGCTTAGGAACGCCGCGCCGGGCCATGAGCAGCGTGGTGCCGGGCTGCGTGCCGGCGGGGATCTTGAGCTCCACGGGGCCGTCCACGGTGGTCACCTTGACCTGCGGGCAGGATGACGACCGGCGGGGGGCGGGGGCGGTAATTGGGGTGTCCGGGTGTCCGGTAGCTGGCGCAGTGCATTCATCAGGGACCAGGAAGGGGGCCGTGACTTCGCAAGCATCCGTGGACCCACGTGCCTCCACCCCATCACGTTTCACCTCGACCTCGCAATAATGCCGCGCCGCAAAGAGCCCACCTGCGTTCCCAGGATGGCATCTACGTAGCTGATCTCCACGTCGCTGTGGATGGTCATGCCGTCACGCCGCAGCTCGGGGTGGTCCTTGATGGTGATGTTGACGTAGAGGTCGCCAGGCTCGCCGCCGCGCCGCCCGCTGTTGCCCTCGCCGCGCACACGCAGCCTGCTACCCGCGTCCACGCCCGCAGGCACCTTGAGCGATATGCGTTTCGTCTCACGCACGCGGCCATCTCCCTGGCACTTGTTGCAGGGGGTGAAGGTCTGGCCCGACCCCTCGCAGCGCGCGCACAACGAGACCTGCTGGAAGGTGCCCAGCGGCGTGCGGACGGCCTGGACCACCTGGCCGGAGCCCTGGCAGGCGGGGCAGGTGCTGGGCGAGGTGCCCTTGCGGACTCCCGTGGTGTCGCACTCCTGAGGGTGTCATGGGGAAGCCAGGTGCGGGTGGTGGATGGTGAGTGGGATGCGGGGAGAGGCCTCTGGTGCTGGTGCAGGTGCGGATGGGATGGTGTCGGGATCGTCGTGCGCTGGGCAATCGAGTCCGCCTGGCGGCAACGGAGCTTGTGACCATGCCCGCCGTACAAACGCGGCTTATCATACTTCCCAACGCAAGTCGGAGACCACTCGGCCGCCTTCGCTGCCCGATGTGTAACCCAAGCGACGCAAGACCCATCCGACACGCCTCAGCAAGCAGGCGGCCAGCTCTCTGCCGGTTGGCAGCGCCTCCAGTGCCCCACCGCACTCTGTAACCAACCAAGGCTCTCCCGCGGCCAGCCGAGGGGCAACATATCGCCGCAAGCCACGACGTGCGTCATGACGCCAAACCTGTCGATGCCCCACGTGCTCCCTCAAGCTCGAGGGGCAACCCACGCCAAGCACCGCAGCGTGCCCATACCGCCAGCCAGGCCCATGACCATCACCCAGGCTCACCCCCTTCCTCCTCCTCCCACTCCCCTCCGCTGCGCTCTCGGCTGCATGTGTTCGTCCCATACCTCACTGCGTAGACATGCCCCGCTGGCTGTCGACCCCCTGCGACCCTAGATCCCCAGCGCTATTGGGCCTTATGAACCGAACGAACCGACCACTCAACGGAACATCTGACGGTGCATTCAGGTGACCCACAGTCCAGCCCCCTGCCTAGCCACGTCATCCCGCCAAACAACCCGGTCTGGGCGCACTGTAAGCGCCTCAGCAATCAGTCACCGCCCTCCTACCGAAGGCACGTTGCAGGCTGGCCGCCCAGACCCCATCCCGCCGGCACACCCACCTCGCAGCCGGTTAGCCTATCCACGTCCAGCTCGCGCGCGCACCCAAACACCGCCTCCAGGAAGTCCAGCTGCAGGTCCACCCTGCGGTGAGAGCAGAGAGCAGCCGCAGCGGCAGGTCAGGTGGGGAGGCTCTAGAGAAGGCGCGCTAACGAACAAGGGTCGCTGAAGCACGTGGCACACAACTAGCAAGGCGGGCAGGCTAGCACGAAAGAGAGAAGAGCCATGGTGATGCAGGCCGGGGATATGTCGTCGTATGACAGTTAACCCTGCTGATTATCAACAGCTGGCTCTGCCGCTGAGGATGCGCAACTAGGCGGGCGCAACCTCTTGTCGTCGTGTACGGGAGGACCGAGCTCAGACCGACGGCAGTCAACCGGGCCGGCTCGTTGCCAATCAAACCCTAGATCCCAACTCTTAACAGGCTTAGTCTCAATCCTCACCGAAACCAAGACCTTAATCTCAATCCTCACCGAAACCAACACTCCGCCCCAACCCGCTTCGCCACTTGCGCGCCTTTCCTTCCATGCCCTTCAACTAGCATCATAACCTGATCCACTCACCCCACCCATCCACCCACCTCCCAATCCACATGCACAACACCCAACTCCGGCCCTCCCCCCCCCCGCCCCCTCACCTGTCGTCTTCACCGGGCATTGCCCGGCTGCGCCCGGGCCCCCGGCCCCCGAAGCCGCTCATGCCACCCATGCCACTCATGCCGCCGCCAAAGAACGACTCGAACAGGTCGAAAGGGTTGCTAAACTCCACGCCTGGCCCGCCTGGCCCGCCGCCCATGCCGCCTCTCAGCCCCGCCTCGCCATATTTATCGTAGATCGCCTTCTTGTTGTCGTCCGACAGCACCTACACGTTTGGAACAGCAGTGCCGTACGGTACGGACGGTGAGGTCTTGGGAGGAGCCGTTTGGCTACTGTGGGTGCCACCCACCGTACACAGTGTGCCGCACTCCACGGTCTGCCACTCTGTCACTGCCGAGGAGTCCTCTGCCATGCGGGCATATGGTTTACGCGTTTACCTTAATGTTGCTACGGCTGCTGGCCCCCTTCGGCGTGTCGTTCAACTGATGGTGCTGTCCCAACCCCAAAATCCACACCGTACATGTGCATCGCTGGCCCGCACAACGTCAGGCCCTGTTTTTCTGCCGTGCACACTGGTCACCCCCACGCCGATGCCCAGCATGCACTGCATCGGGCAATGCTAGGCGTGGCAGCTGGACAGCAAACGGCCACGGGTGCGGACAATGTGGTGTGCATGCGCGAAGGGGCCTTTGCTGTGCGGCGCGCACGGACGCCGGATAAGTGTTCACTTGGCGCCAGGTGCGTAGTGAACCGGCAGCACTGTGCAATACAGGAAGACGCAAAGCCTTCCGATGATGGCCGGGAACACCGCTAGGTACAGGTATAATCGCCTGGTGCTGTCTAACCCAGTCGGCCTCGCCCGGGAGTTACACAAATGACTGCCGCTGGCGTCCCTATCGTCCACAGGGGCCTCCGCCCCGACGGAGGTGTCGTGCTGCAGCAATTCGCTTGTTCAGAAGTTCACCGCTTGCACCAAACTAGGTTTCAACCTCCAAGCGGTCGCTTTCCGACGCGACTCTTGTCGACCTCACCTCGTAGGCTTCGCCAATCTTCTTGAAGACGTCCTCAGCGCCTGGCTCCTTGTTAACATCCTGAATGCACCAATTGTCCATACAAGTTTACCTCTTTGCATAATGGCTGCAGTCCTATGCGGCAGTGAAGCGGGCCAGAACGATCGGTGTGTCTCGAGCTTGCGGTCGCCCACATACCGGGTGATACTTGCGGGCTTTTTGACGATACGCCTGCTTGATCGTCTTCTTATCTGACCCGCGTGGTACGCCAAGCAGGTCATAGTAGTCGCCGTCCGCGCGCACCACAACCGCGAGACCGCGTCGCCGCGCCGACCCACGGTGTGCTACGCTGGAGCGCACAGGTGCAGCCGACGGCCGGTGGCACGCGCAGCTGGGTCGCCCTTCAATCCCACCACGCAAGTTCGCTAGCATTTTGCTGACCCTCGACACACGATAGGGTTGCGAGCGAGCAATGGGTTGTGATTGGTATTAGTTTACGGGTTTGCAAGCTTGCAGTGATACAACTGAGGTGTGGAAGCAAATATCTGTGGGAGAGTGGTCTGCGAGTAAGCCTTTAGCTCATGTCGCCGTCTTCTAGACGCCGTTCCTGACCCATCGTGAGATGTGGCTGCGCGCATTGAGCCAGGCGATCCTATTATTCTTGCATATTATAATCATTCGTAAATAACAGACATATTAATTTGCAACAGTAGCAGCACCCTTGGCAACGCAGAGCTTAAGCACAGCGGTAGGCGGCGTCCCATATTTTTGGATTTCCCTTCTGGCTTCTTCGCATTTCTTTTTGCCATGCATATACATATATCCGAGATCTCTTCGGAATAGCCCCCCCCCAGACAGTTGGCACCTTGCAGACTGCCAACGCCGGATTGGTTTCTTGCCGTCAGAACTATGAACCTATTGCCGGCTCAGGGCCTGCTCAGGCTGACCTAGAGCATTAGTTGGTGAAATGGGGAATAGCTTCGTGGAAAAGTCCACAGGTGTTACCGTTACGTGGACTATGCCAATGGCCCAAGCGCTGTTATGGCATTTCATCTGCATGAGATACTGCCGCACGCGTTTGCTAGGAGCATAGTTATAATAGATAGGACGACGCACATGCCAAACTTGCACGTGGGCCATCATGGGCCTTTCCGCGTTGCTGATTGGACAGCCGGGGAGAGAGGGGTTCCCGCGTTTGCACAAGAGCCTGTTGGACGGGCTAACCCCCCATGCCCAAGGTGGGCGGCGTGGTGACAGCGGCGGCTATTATGCTCAGTGCAAGACTGTCTAAGGCGTAGCAAGGTCATGGCGAACGAAGACACGAACACGATAAAAGCATGCGACGGCAGACCAGGAAGCACTTGGCCAATTGCCCATTGTACCATCCCCATACCCACTCGCTATGGGTGCCTAGGTGGCGTGCGCCATCACAAGAAGCACTTGCATGTAGCGAAGTTGCGCCCGAACGTGCAGCGTTCCTGACCCACGGGTCAGCGGCGGGCATATGACGTTCGGTGCTGCTGGCGTTAGCAAGTGAGGTGACTTAGCTTTGCGAGATATCCTCACTGTGCCCAGGTTATTTTCATATCAGGGGCGTAGGCGCCCATGTACCTTGCAGTTGAGGCATCTTGTGAACTGACGGGTGATCTTAGTTTGAATATACCCCTAAGAAGGTCTTACAATTTCTTGGCTACCTGATACCTGCAGCCTTTATTGGCGCTCGCATCGTGGGCGGCCCGTGGGCCTGCGATGTGCGCACTGCGTCTCCTTTCCACTTCTCCCGTGGCGCAAATCCGCGTTACAAAGTCACGACTGGATTGAGTTGCCCACCTTTTGTGCCAAATACGTAGTATAAAGAGGATAATGAGAAGGTCGTTTTCGGGTAGTACTTGGCGGCAATCCGCCGGAACCTGCACATATACCCTGATGAGATTAATTTCTTTTAACCAGTATACCGTGAACTCACTCCAGAATGCATGAAAAAAAGAAAAGCTTCCTTCGTTCATGTTACTGTGTCGCCGACCTCTACACACTTTAACTGCGCATGATGGACAACCAGCAGATGACTGTTCGGAAAGGCCGTAAGCCTTCTGGCGGGCCAGTTGATGGCGGCGCTGGGGCTTCGAATGACGACGATGAGGCTGACATTTTGCAGCAGTTGGAACTCTGGAACGCGGCGGGCATTCCGCGACCACTTGCAAAGCCGCACCTCAGATACAAGCTCTTCCCGAGGGAGCTCAGCTTAGGGTTTGGAACGGTAATTCACTGGGGCGGGACGTCGTGTTTCGATGTCAACGCGCGCACTCATGTGTGCTCGGATAGAGTATGGTTGCGCCGGAAGAGGGGGGAAAGGGCCGTGCTGTGTTGATGGTGCCTTGTGCCCGTTGTTGCCGGGGCCGGATTGGTTGGCGCTGCCGTTAGCGGGGGGGCACAGTGAACATTCGCCCCACGCCACGGACTGTTGGATGCCATGGGACAGACCAGGTCGTTTCAATTGACATGGCCCGCTCGGTTGTGTGTTTGATCCCCGCACCTTGCGTGACAGGGGGCAAACGCGCCGCGGGTGGGGAGGGGCGCGGAAAACACGCTGCAACTCCCCCCCTTTGGGAAGGCGCAGATGAGCTACTTGCACAAAGCCCCGTCCTCTGAAGGCGTCTGAGAAGAGCTGAGAGCACGACGAAGTGTCCGGCGTGCACGTTGCCCTGGGCGATCACCGACTGACGACCTCCCTGCGCGTCCTCTCCCAACTGTCCGCCCGCCTGTCCGCCCGCTTCCTCGGCTGCAGGTGTCCGCCCAGCACCTCCGGACGCTCAACGAACTGCTGCCCTGGTGCATGCTTCGTCGCGACTACCCGACCGCGGCAGCCATCTGCGGCATGTTGTGGAAGATACAGGTGAGAGGAGCGGCTGGCTGGCTTGGCTGGCTGGCTGGCTGGCTGGCTCGAAGTTGGCTGGCTGAACTTGGCTGCATCCCCAGCTAGCTGGGGTCCCGGTAGGTTGCTGGGTGGCTTGGTGCGCCTCATCCCGCATCGAGCCATGGAGACCAACGGGCCGTTAAACAAAAACTCGGTCCCTCGCCCCATTGCGTACTCATTCCGTCCGCAGAACCTCTACCGGCTCCTCAAGCCCCGGCAGAATCTGCACAGGGAGCGGCTGGAGGTTGGCAAGTACATGCGGCTCAAGCGCGACATCATACGGATGTTGTTCTGCACGACGGAGCTGCTGCTTGCAACGGGGGCCGGCAGCCGCGAACCGGTGAGTGCGTGCGGAGGAGGGGGGCTGGTGATGGCGGTGGTGGGGGGAGGTGGGGGGTGAGTGAAATCGACTGCGTTTGCTGCGCGGCGGGCGTGTTGCGGCACAGGTGTACGGCAGTCGCCTTGGTGGTGGGTCGATGCGTGCATGGTAGCGGCAGGCAGGAACGCGGCTGTGCGGGGCCTTGGTGTTTCGGAACTGCCGCTTTCCTCCTCGTCTGCCGCCTCCCCCAGGGGCCGCGCCCCGTGGCCCGTCCGCAACAGCCACCGCCGCAGCGGCTGCAGCAGTCGCAGCGTTCTCCACTTGCCATGATCAACATGCCATTCTCTCCCAACCATTTTGTCTCCCAACCACCACCTCCTCCCATTTAACCCAGTGTTCACAGCCGGCCCCCCGTGCCCAACCTGCCTCAGCTGCTCCAAGTCCTGAAGCGCCTGATGCTGCTGCAGCTGGACATGCGGCGAGTGGAGCAGGCGGCCCACGAGGTGGCTGTGCAGCTGCTGGAGGCGGTGAGGCGTGAGGGTGGCGGGAACCCCGTGGGGTTCGACGTATGACGTTACTTTTGCAGAATTAGAAGTTTTTGAGGAAAAATATGTTCAGGCTTCGCGCAGTTGCAGATAGAGAGAAGTCAAGCCCAGGAGGTAATGGAGGAAACGTGCGCGCCATGATGCGAACAAGCAAGTGCGCAAGAGGGCCGCGAGAAGACCCGGTCACACGACATGGGAAGCGGAGGGTGGGGGTTTTGTTTTATAAGAGACCCGCGAATTGGTGGGGGGGAGCGGAGGGTGGGGCCGGAGGGTGTTGTCATGGCTGCACCCTGCTCCAGGAACTGCTGACGCGGCGGTCCCACCTGCTCGCGGCTCCCCACCGCTCCGCCCCGCAAGCAGGGGGTCGTGGACGAGGCGGTGGAGATGCTGTCGGTCCGCCTGTCGATGCAGCTCTACCCTCCAGGGAAGGCCTGCCGTACCGGGCTGCTGGGCCTGGTGGGATACATGCAGTGGTGGGTGCGGGCCGCAAGACATGGGGCGACTGCGTGACGCGCCGGCATGGGCCGTCAGGGCTGGCGCCGTTACCGTGTGCTTGTGGCGTACCGTGCCACACCATGATGATCGCACCGCGCATCGTGAGACGCGATTCCCGAGCCCTCCCTCCCGCCGCCCATCTCCCGCGCCGTCGCCGGCAGGATGCGGCCGTACGTACGGCAAGTGGCGGCGGACGCCGCCGCCCCCGCGGCCGGCGGCGCCGGCAGAAGTGGCGGCGGCGCCGCCGATGCGGCGGTGGCTGCCGCGCTTCCCGCCGCGCCGCTGCGGGCGTGGGAGCATGTACGGCATGCTTGGTCGCGTGCTAACTCCGACCCGATGTTCCGGGACCACTGGCGGGACTGTGAGCGCTTCCTCAGGGTGAGGAAGGGCAGGCAGCTGGCGGCGCATCTTGCGACACAACAACCTGCGGAAGCTTGCGACGCATTAGATGATGAATTGGCTGCAAAGTGTCACAAATCAGGGTGCTCGCGCGGCCTAACGGTGAATTGACCGCCGCGGGGGCGTGCCGCTCCTTCCTCGCACCCCGCAGGAGGCCATACGGCGGATGCACGGCAGTACGACAAAGCTGTCGTACTACCTTGCGCAGAGCTACTGCGCCGCCGGCAAAGTGGGGCAAGCGGTGGCAGTAGCCAGCAACGCCGCCAGGGGCGCTACCAGCGACCCAGACGCAGTAGCGCTGGCCATGTTAGTGTCGCAGCTGCAGCAGAGCTACCGAGAGCACATGTTGACACTGGAGGCGGCGGCGGGCCTGCCGGATGGCTCGGCCGCCGCCATGTTGGGGCTGCGGCTAGGCGCCTCGGACGGCGTAGAGGAGAGCGAGAAGGAGGAGACGGAGGAGACGGAGGGGGGGTCGCAGCGGACCCAGTCCAAGGGGGATTCGAGCGATAGCGAAGAGGAGGAAAGCGGTGATAGTGAGTCCACCTCCAGTGAGGAGACTGGGAGCGCAGCGTCGGCGCCGACGGCGCCGCCGGCGGCGGCGACGTTGCTGGCGGCGGCGGCGGCCCGAAGGGCGACGGACAAGCCGCCAGCTGAGGCGAGCAGTACAGAACTGGAATCGTCTCCGTCTCCGTCGCTGTCGCCGTCGCTGTCACCGTCGCCGTCGCCGTCGCCGCCACCCAGGTCACCTCCGCGTCAGGCAGCGGCGGCGGCGGCGGTGCCTGTGCACGCCACCGCCGCGGTGTCGGAGGTGCACTCGGCGGTGCAGTGGCAGCTGGCGGCGCTGCGGTCCGACCCCTTGTCTGCGGCGGCGCTGGCGGGTGAGTGAGCGGTGGCTAGAAGGTCACGTGTATGTGTGTGTGTGTGTGTGTGTATGTGCGTGTGTTTTGGGACACCCTATGGAGGGCTTTGGTATGGATGGCTACGCCTGTTTAGGACGGTCCAAGCCCAGCGAACCCCGCCTCGAGCTCCATGACCGGCATACAGAACCCGACCAAACTCCCACGCACGCCACCCTCCCTGGACAGGTCTCGCTCGCAGCGGCAGCCACTGCAGCTCCTGCACCCTGTCGCTCGTCCAAGGCTGCCTGCTGCACCTGGACTGCTGTACGACAGGCATGCTGGCATCGCCGTACGAGGGCGAGGCGTGGGCGCTCCTGGACTCGGCGCTGGCGCGGCTGGCGGCCGAGGCAGCGGCGGCGCCGCGAGGTGGGGTAGGAGGGCGAGCTGGCGGCTGCCCGCTGGGTGGTCACTCAGGGGTTATAAAGTGCTCCGTTCTGTGTACCTTGGCCCCTACCACCGCCCCTGATCGGCCCACATTACCACCATAGACCCATCCCACCGACTAATGACCCGCGCCGGCTGTGCTGCAGAGACCGGGGCCAATGGCGAGAGCGCCGCAGCCGCGGCGGCAGCGGCGGCCGCGGCAGCGGGCCGCCGTCGGCCGCGGAAGCGGCGGCGCGAGGGCAATGATAACGAGGCGGAGCCGATGGCGCCGGAGGCACCGGCTGTATCTCTGTGGCGACAGCAGCTGCAGCCGGAGCTTCAGGACCGGGCACACTGGTGGCCCTCGGCTGCGTTTTCGGAGCCGCCGCAGCTGCATCGCCTGGCGGCGGCGCCTCCCGGCGCGGCGGCGGCGCTGTTCCCCGCGGGTCGTACGGCGCCGCCCGACCGGGCGCTGGTGCGCCACCTGCAGCACCGCGCGCGCGTGGCGGCGGTGCTGCTCGGCCCGTTCAACTTCTACACGCAGCACGTGCTGTACGAGATGCAGCTGCTGCAGCAGGGCCTTGTGGAGGAGCGGGAGGTGCTGCGGGAGCAATTCGAGGGTGCTGCTGCGGCGGCGGCGGCAGCGGTAGGGCTGCAGGGTGTTGTGTGGCCACACGACGGCGGCGGCGACCCAGTGTCGGCGGCTGATTTAGCTGCGGTGAGCGCCGCCTTGGAGGCGGTGCAGGCGGGGGTCCAGTGCGTCCAGGCGTTGGAGCGGAGGCTTGCACCGGCGGTGCCGCCGCCGCCGCCGCCGCTGAGGCCGCTGCCAGCCGCGCTGCTGGCCGGTGTGCCGAGATCGCTCCGGCGGAGGACCGCGGAGGGCCCAGGGGCGGACACCATGCAACACTGAGTGGTCGGGTGTCATCCTGTGCTTTCCTGGCCCACTGTGTACGGCAATTTCGCAGCGGCTGCGTGTCCGGTCGTGTAGGCGGGTCGCTATCGCCACCCGGGGCCTTGCGGGGTGGTTGTGACGGTTGTTGGTTTGGCAGGGGTTGTGGGCGAGAAGGGAGTACGGGACGCATCGGCCCACTCTCCGTGCGGAGGCGCAGCCAGGCGGATGAGAGGCTGCCGTGGAAGGGGCTGCCGTAGTAGGATGAGAGTCGCGGCTACCGTGGGGGTGAGGTGTAGAGCGGGGAGGAGCCCGCGAGAGGTTGGGAGGGCGAGTGTGGGGCCTGCCGCGCATTGCTGACAGCGGCAGTTATTAATAAGCCTCGCCTCCCTCCGCTTTGGCCAGCGCCGTCGGTGCGTTTCCCTACACTGCACGCACAGACCACCGTGCTCATTGGTGAGCTTACTGTATGTCACTGTATGAAAGCTTACTCTGTTATGAGAGAGTGGCATTGGATACCGGTACTGCCTAGGCAGCTTGTTTTTGCGTAGCGAATGCGATGTGTGAGGTATGGGGTTGATTGAGCGGCAACGCGCTACAGATGACGGCAAGCAGGGGGTGTCCGTGCCGGCACGACCGTCCTTGGCACGGAACTAGTTCGATACTACGAGTGAACGAAACAAGGCTTTTCTTTTCTTCCTCAATCCTTTTTGTTTTTTGGGTCGTTCGTGTCGGTAGCAGGTTGCGGGGTCCCGTCATTGCCTCTGAGTGAAATACTGCACGGCCCTACAGCAGGCCCTGAACACCCGAAACAGAACGCGCAGGCAGCGAGGATGTTTCGAGGTCGTTGTAGCCATACGCGCCGTATGATGCGCTGCTGTGAATCCGCCCGATATGGTGGCCGGGTCAATCTTCGCCCGGCAGAGCGGTCAGGTTGGAAGGCAGGAGGGCGCCATCGGGTTCTAAGAAATGCATCACATCGGCCGGCATCAGATCGTCGTGTCTCCACACGTGACTTGTAGCTCCAGCATGAGTCGGGGTGTGCTTCCTACCGCACAAGGCGGCGCGCACTGTCGACCACGGCCTGGGTACCGGTACAACAGGAGTTTACAACCCACGGGCGGAGGAGAGGCACGCAGCTGTCCGGTCAATGACAATGAAAACGACATCTCATCGGCGTGTCTCCGGATGGGCCACAGCACCTAGTCTGCTGCGTCACCCCGGCGCATTCAGGCGCCGCCGCTGCAGCTGCTTCCAGCCGCCTAGCGCCCGCACATCAGCCGTCGCTGCGCGCCACGCCCAGCGCGGTCCAGCGGACCCGGCCGGCAGCAAGGAACCGGCCCGGTGCCGGGGCGCTCCATCCCAATACCAACCACGTCACATCACATGCCAGCCGGCAGCGGCATACCGGCATACGTTCCGGGCATGTCGCTGGCAGCGGCTTTAAACCGCCCTCTCATTCCATTTGGAACTACATGTCTACCCGCTAGCACCCGAAAAGACGACGCCGGCGCCCTCCCCCCCTGCGGTACGCATCCTGGCGCCGCCCTTCCCCGCCCCTCCCTGCTGGAGTGAAGCCTACATACTCGTTCACTCTCTCTGTACAGGTACCCGCCTAGCACAGAGGGCCCCCCAGTGGAGCCAGCCCCGCTGGCCCTCTTGGTGGTGGCCGCCCGCTCGCAAGCGTCGTCTCCAAGAAAAACACACACACCGTGTGGACAACGGACTGGCCGCGTGCCGCGGCAAACCTCCTCCCGTCCCGTTTGAGTGGTTGTGAGTACAGTACCCTCCTAATAACCGCGGTGGTGAGGCGTCAATCGACAGGTAATACGAAACAACAGTTGGTCCAAATGTTACGAACAATCATGGCTGCGAAGCAGCGGGCCTTCACACGGATGGCAGCAAGGGCTGGCCTTCGACAATACCGGTACATGGAGCCGCGGATTTGCATCAGAGGCGGAGCTCGGCAATGTGCGAGGGCGGAGGACGCTGCTCGACCGCTAGCAGACGCGATCCAGCCGCCCACTGTACGACCCCGCGTCGCTTCAGCCCTGTGCAAAGAATGACCATGGCGTCGGCGCTTCCGTTGCAGCTTCAGGAGTTTTACCAGCTGCGTACGACCAGTAAACCTAGGCGCCGCGTAGAACGCGCTGTCGCGGCCCTTATGCGCGGCCCTTCTTCCGGTCCGGAGGCTGTGGCGATCCATCCTCACTCCCCGGCTGTGGCGTGCCACCCATCGCGGGCGTGGCGGCTGCTGATGCGCCGGCGGCACCCGCAGCGGTGCTCTTGCGCTTCCGCCCCGTGCCAGCGCCCTCGCCGCCGGCGGCGCCGCCGCCCCGGCCGCCGCGACCCCCTCCGCGACCGCCGCCGCCGCCCCCGCGTCCACCCCGCGTGCCCTTGTCCGCCTCCTCCTTGAGGTCCTCGTTCTCCTTCTCAATCAGCCGGATCAGCGTCTCGCACCTGGACAACACAGCGAGCAGGAAGGATAAGATGACCCGAACAAGAATCCCCGGAGAACCCCAGTTCACACAAAATCCCGGGGAATCCCATTCACATTCCCATTCACATAAAAACGCCATCCAGGCTAGTGCTAGGTGTTCTACACCTGTTGCCTCTCCTACAGTGTCAGTACAAATCGCAGCTGGTCAATGCCGTAAATTGCCATGTGGACCAGGGACCCCTTCCCTCCCTGGAGCGCGCAAAGGACAGAACTCTCGCCGCCGTACCTGCGGCCCAGCTCCTGCGGCGTGCGGCTCTTGAAGAACCAGTCGAAGCGGAAGCGCCAGCTCTTGCGGATCTCCGCCTTCAGGTCGTCCCAGTTGCCGTACCCTAGCTTGTGCACCATGCACAGGATGAAGCGGTCCTCCTCCTCCGTGTACGCCTTGCCCTTGTTGGCGCCGTACTGGATCTGCAAAACCAAACCAAAATACGACATAGTGAAACACAAGGCGACGAATCCCGACGGGTCACGTTGAATGGGCCAGCACGCGGGCCAGCACCTGCCACGTGGGCATCACGTGACTAATAAACACGATGGGGTGAGAAAGCGTCAAAGGGCTCCTCGCGGCGCATGCTGACCAGAGAGCGCGGCCCGGTCCCACAGCTAGGGTGGTGCGGTGAGATTCGGCCGCCGGGATCACCCAAGCAGCGGGGCAGTGCGACGTGTGGTTCACCCCGGCTAGGCCCCGGCTGAGGCTCACCTTGAGCTCCTGCCAGGGGTTCTTGTAGCGCTCCAGCTTGGCAGCCACGGCGTTCATGATGTCCTGCTGGCGCTGGATCTTCTGCTCGCCGCGCTCAATGTTCTTTATGACCTTCTCCCAGTCGCTGAGGTCGCGGTAGCGCTTCCAGAACACCTGCACCAGACGGGGCGTTCGGGTGCTTAGCTGGGGAGCATCCATCGCGTATCTAACACCGATGCAGGTATATGCACGCGGCAAGGCCCAGAAGGGGCGCCGCAAACTCCTGCCACCACAGCACATCCGCGGCTGTGCCACTAGACCAGAGCGCCCCGCGGCTGTGCCATTTTATCTCGTCATGACACGCCCTCGGCGACGCCTCCGACCAGGGCGACGCATCTACTGGTACATCCTCCCCCGCAGCCGCACCTTGGCGTACGCCCGCACTTCCTCCTCCGTCTTGCCGTCCACCTCGGCAGCGATCTGCGGGATGTTCTCGCGGCCGTACTTCTCGCAGGCGCGGACGAAGGCGTTGAATTCCCTGCACAGCGTGAGGGATGACGCGAGGGGGGTGAAGTGGCATGGCGTGTGAGCACAGGCGGCAGCCGTTGCCAAACCCTTTTTGATCCAGCCATCGGAACCCTTTTTGATGAACACACATGGATCCAACTCCCTCTCCCTCGGCCACGGCTTCGCCACGGGCAGGTGCCTCAAAAGGCGCAAATCGGGCCAGGAAAGGTGCACTGAGCAGGCCGGCATCGGCGCGGCGGCTCGCCCTCCGCTGATGGCCGCAGTCCCCCACCTCTTGGTCCACTCCTTGAATCCGTCCTCCAGCAGCTGCTCGCGTTCCGCCAGCTCCTCCTCCGTCAGCGGCTGCGGGTCATCGGGCGAGGGAGCCAGCGCCTCCGCGAGCGCCTCCTCGCTCGCACCCTGTCGGAGAGGACAGGGCAATCCCGCAAGCCGGGGTGGGGCCAGTTCAAGCGAGAGGCGCAGGGGTGTGGGCAAGAAAGCGGCTACCTGCCAGGTGTGGCTGGGGCACCACCACCACCACCACCACCACCGGGCTTTCATCAACCGAGGAGCAGGCAGGAGGCCACCGCAACCTGAGGGGTACCAAGCCTCCATGGACTCGGCTAGCAGATTACGCGGCTCATCCGCCGGCCGGCACCTAAATTCCTCCTGCACCTAAGTTCCTCCTCGACCCCGGGTCCCCTCCTGCGCCCACCTGGTTCTTCAGGGCCGCCTCCTTGGCCGCCATCGCGTGCTTGTGCGTCTCGTAGATGTGCTCCTTCTCGTACGACTCCTGGATCTGGGTCACCTGTGAAGCACATGAGCAGCGCGGGACACGTGCACGTCAGCACACGAAGGAACAACACGGCAGGCCTCCGGACGTGGAGGAAGACGGGGGGTGGGGAGGGCGCATTATGCACACAGCCTCTCATGCCCAGGATGTCTACACCCCTTTGGGGCCAACTTCACACCTTGCTGTGCCAACGCACAACATGCATGTTACTTTCTTCCTTCCTCCAAAACTCGAAACCGCAAGCGCGCAGCTTCAGCCCACGAGCACTGCCCTCCCTCCCATGCGACCCACGTTGAAGAACTGGAAGTCCTGCAGGACGGGCATCTTGGGCAGCCGCGGCGCGCGCGGGTCGCCCTTGCCGGCCCCGGCCTTCATGGCGTTCTTGTAGTACTCGGCGTCGTTGTAGTTGAGCAGGTGGCGCTTGCGCTCGCGCTTGGGCGGGTCGACCCAGTTGGACCCTGCAGGCCAACCAAGCCGACGAGAGGTGAAGCGATGCATCCAACAGCAACGCGAGCATGCATATCCATCAGTGCCGAACGGTGAGCCCCTCCTTTCAGTAGACATTTAAGAGATCAAGACCCTCCGTTCCTGCGCGGCTTTTTGCTTATAAAGCAGGACCCGGGCAACCACCCGTACGACACGGAGGTAAGATGGACGGATGGGTAGATGGCCGGGTGCGGGCACCCACCCATGATGGCCTTGAGGTCCCCGATGTCCGTGCCGCCCTCGTCCTCGTCCTTGAAGTCGTACACCATGCCGCCGTCCATGGTGAACTTCATGGCGTTCTCCGTGAACTGCTGCAGCTTCTGGTTGAGGTCGGCGGTGTCGCGCTCACCCTTGCGGATGATGCCCTCAATGTCTGCACAGCGCGCGGGAGGAGGGCGCACGGCGGGCAGCAGGAGGGGGAGGGGGACCAGGTGGGGGTGACATAAAAACCGGTTACAGGACGCGGGGGGCGGGGGTTGAGGAGGAGGAATGACCAGGGGGGGGTTTGGGGAGGAGGCAGGGCAGCCTACGAGTAGGGCACGATGGAACGAATGACACGCTTGCCCTGGGCGGCCGTGAGTTGACGCACACATACACAGGGAAAGAGGGAAAGAACAGTAAGAAGATAACCTAGGTGCGAAGGCCACGGCAGGCTGGCGCCGTTTTTTAGGCGAGTGCGCGGCTACGTGGGTCCAGGCCGCGGCCACACACCCGCGTCCGTGATGTTTGCCGAGTCGGAGCTGAACACTAGCTCGGCGCCGTATCGGACCATGTTGATGAGGTCGTCCTTGTTGACCTTGGTGGCGTTGTTCTCCGTCAGGCGGCCCTGCTGGATCACCAGGGCGTCCAGCCGCAGCTTCTTGTACGCCTTCTCAATGACCTGGGGGTGCCGGTGGCGGTGGGCGGACGAAGAGGGGTGGCGAGAAGACCGCGCGACACGACGTAAGAAGCAGAAGGTAGGAACTATTGAAGATAAGGGGCAAGAGGAGGGTGGCGACGAGGCGTGGCGGTGGTCAGTACAGAGCGGACGCGCAGCAACTGGATGCCCCCTTTGCATGTTATGGTTGCATGCCGCCAACACCCCGATTAGTCGAGCTACAGGTGCGCAAGTGTGTCGCTGCTCACCTTCTCCTCGATGGAGTTCTCGATGCAGAAGCGGAACACCTGCACCTCCTTCTTCTGGCCGATACGATGGGCGCGATCCATGGCCTGTCGGGTTTGGGAGGGAGGGTGTGGGTGGGGTGGGTGAGGGAGTCACGACGCGAGGAGCTGCGCACGAAGGCAAGCTGCGTGGGCCACAGATGCCCGGGAGCAGCTGATTATCGTGCCCGCGAGCACAATACCACCCATCAGGGCACGTAAGCCGGCCGACCGCCCCCATGCGAGACCTCACCTGCAGATCCATCTGCGGGTTCCAGTCACTGCGTGGCATCACGGGGTGGACCGGGACGGGTGTGTGTGAGTAAATCAGTGGACCGAGGAGGAAGGAGAAAAATAGTTTCCGAGGAAGGAGACAGACTGCATAAATAGCTGGAGGGCTGTGAACAGGTATTTGAGGCTGCGTGAAAATGGACGGTGCCGAAGGGTGACGTTTCCGTGTATTCAACCCCGATCCGCGGTCCCGTTGCGACCGCTGCGCCCTGCCTCCAGTGAGTGTTGCACCCTGCCCCTCCCCACCGGAAGTGCATCAAACTCGACACATACAGCCTCCCCTACTACACGGTGCCGTTCGTTTTGCCGTCAGCATGTCAATTGGGCCGCCGCCACAAACGGTGTCCCGACCCAAATCTCGACAGGTGTTGCAACCAGGCTGTTTTTGTGTGGCTCAGACAAGGCTGAAAGCTGTCAGCAGGGCACCACGTGCCTCAGAATTTGATGGTACTGTAATCAGTCATCACCGCCACAGCAGCCACAGCAGGCGCACCCACCAAAGCGAGAATCCACTCCAGAATCTTCTCCCCGCCTCCCCATATCCCGCCCCCCACCCCAACCACACAGACGAACCACAGCCTGCCCCGGCCCCACGGGCGCGGCCGCTTCTACCCGGCCCTTCACCATACGCAACCAACCCAAGGCCTCGCCTACCTGTCGTACAGCACGACAATGTCGGCGGTGGCGAGGTTGATGCCCAGGCCACCGGCGCGCGTGGACAGCAGGAAGATGAACTTGGACGAGTTGGGCCGGTTGAACTCGTCAATCATGTTGTCACGGTCGTCACCGCCGGTGTTGCCGTCGATGCGGCAGTAGCCGTAGCCCCTGTAGAGGCAGTAGTCCTCCAGGATGTCGATCATGCGCGTCATCTGGCTGAAGATGAGCACACGCGACTCGCGCTCCTTCAGACGCGGCAGCAGCTTGTCCAGCAACACCAACTTGCCGCTGTTCTCAACCAGGTGCTCGCCTGCGCCGAGGTCGCGGAGGGAGGCGGCAGGATGCGCAGTCAGCCCGTGTCCGAAAGAAAAACCGTTTAGAACGTATGTGCAGAGATGCATGCTGGAGAACATGGTTGAGGAAACTGAAGAGTCGGAGGTCGTATGTCGACCTTCGGCGGCTATGGGTGGAGGAGGAAGAGGCAAGATGGGGAAACTTGGAGGAGGGAACAGTGAGGGCTGGTGGCGCCAACAGGTGTCTGGGTGCGATGAGGAGGCGTGGAGGCTTTAGAGAATACCAACTGGACCCCCGCCAGGCCCGGCCTGCCCCCCGGTCCAGAGCCGCCGGCGATGGCAGCGTGGGTGGTCAAAGTGACCGGGCCTCCCCCCCCGGGGGCCCCAGATCTGCGTGTTCCGCTGCGCGATGCGTGTGTTCGGACTCACCGGTGATGAAGGGCGGGCCCGGCTCCGCGCCCTGGAAGAGGTAGGGGTGGTTGCAGCACTTGCGCAGCTGCATCACCACGTTGAGTAGCTTGGCGCGGTCGGCGCCGCCATTGAGCGCGTCCACGTCCTTCTGCAGCAGAGCGGCGTACCTGCAGTCATTGGAGCGGAGGGGGAGTGAGAGGAAAGCCCGTGTAAGAGGGCGTAGGGAGTCGGTGCGCAAGGGAGCTGATACGCAAGGGCGGGCCCATAAAGAGCAGAGTACGCAAGTACAGCAACATGTTGGATACCCGCTCTGCCCGACTGCGGAACCCCCGTTTGTGACGCACCACTTCTTCTGCATCTCGCTCATGCCGATCTTGAGGATGGTCTCCTTCTTGGGCGGCAGGCCGCGCTCCACATCGCTCTTCACGCGGCGCAGCAAGAAGGGCCGCAGCACCTACAAGGAGCGCGCGCGTGCGGGAGTGGGCGCCGGCTTGGTGCCGCAGGCTTCCTTTCCCTACCGCCTAGCGGGCGATGTAGATCAGGGCTTGTGTACGCCGTCGCCTACAAACACCTCCCCGCCTTGTCGCCTTGTGGATTCCCAGCTGCACCCCCCACACACATCTTCATCGCCCTTGGTTTGTCGGCCGTGGATTCGCGGACATAACTTTAACCCCCCACACATATAGAGCACAACACCTCCCACCTACCTTGTGCAGCTGCTGCACCACCTCCGCCTCCTTCTCCTTGCTGCCATCCCCCATGCTGAACCACTCCTCGAACTTCTCCGCCGAGCTGAAGATCTCCGGCAGCAGGAAGTTGAGTAGCGCCCACAGCTCGTGCAGGTTGTTCTGGAGCGGCGTACCCGTGATGAGCAGCCGGTAGTTGGTCTTCAGCTGGCGCACCACCTGTGGAGGCGCAGGGTGCGGGTGTTTGTGAGGCGGTGGCGGGCAGACCGGAGGAGTCGGTCAGGGGCCGACCGACCGACCGACGGACAGGCTGGCCGACAGGCAGGCAGACAGCCGGACAAGCAATGAAAAGCTTTACAGGGATGGTGACGGCAGTGCGGCTCCGGACGACTCGGCACCCTCCCTGGCGCTGCGCCTCCCTTGCGCCGCAACCCGTATGCTGCTCCGCCTAGCCCGGCTGGGCCTTATCCCGTCCGGCCCCGGTCCCTCCCCCCGCTCCGGTCCCTCCCCGGGTCCACGCGCCCGGAACCATGTGTCCGCAGACCGTGGGCGCCAGCTGCACTACCCATGTCGTGTAAACGGGTCTTTATGCCACCTCGGCCCTCCTCCGGGGACGGGGAAGCGCACCCACCTGGGAGAGGCGCGAGTTCTCGTTCTTGATGCGGTGCGCCTCATCGATGAAGATGTAGCGCCAGTGGAAGCGCTTGAAGTGGTTCTTCTCCTTGATGACCATCTCGTAGCTGGTCACCACCACGTCGAAGCGGCCGGGAGCGCAGGTCGTCTCCTTCTGGATCAACTGCGGACCGCTCGCGAGGGGGCCGGGGAGGAGGGGGATGAGGGGAGGATGTTGAGCGGAAACCGAGGTGGATGGTGATGGTGGTAGTGGTCAGGGCAAGTGTGAAGACCTGGCGCTGCACCATCCAGGCGCCGGACTTCCCCACAAGTCCCAACGTACCGGCCAATGCTTTACCGGCCTCTTTACGAAAGGCATCGTCCATTGATGCACCCATCTCGACCTCTCCTTCACCCCGTCTCGCTGCAGCCGGGATCTCCGGCGCTGGCACCACCCCTCCCCTCCCATACAACGCATCCGCACACGCACCCGCTCCTCGTTGTTGCCGTGGAACTTGGTGACGCGGATGATGGGGCAGAAGCGGCGGAACTCGTTCACCCAGTTACCGAGCGTGGACTTGGGCGTGATGACGATGTGCGGGCCGGTGATGCCGCGGTACTCGTACAGGTAGGCCACCAGCGAGATGGTTTGAAGCGTCTTGCCGAGACCCTGAGAGCGGGGCGAGGGGGAAGCGGGTGGCAGGGACGGAGAGTTGGAGGGCACGTTTTGGGGTGCCTGACAGCGGGGCTTAAGAGGCCGAGGCAGCGCTGGGGAGCCGAGGCAGCGCTGGGAAGCCGAGGCAGTGCTGAGAGCAGCGCTGCGGGAAGGGCCGGTGTCATTCCCTTCGTGTGCAGGCTGGGGCCGGGGCAAGCGAGGCGCTACCCCGCGGTGATTGGGGTGCCGGCGGCCACCTAGCTCCAACCGCAGCTGTGGAGGCTCCAGTACCGATGCCCTCGTCGACTCCAGCAGAAGCTCCAGCGCGGGGATCGCCACCCAAAGGAAGATACGGGTTGTACATGGATATCACACGCCAGGCCTCGAGTGCTGCCCAGCACCCATCGCAGTCCCCTGCCCTGCGGAAGTGCAGCTGCGCACCAGCCGCAGGCAAGGCCACTGCCTGCCTCCCAACACAAACACATGCCCAGACAGGATGTGATGGTCCGCCCAGTCTCCACTGCGGCTAGCACGCCAGCCCCAGCCTTCGGCACGCGGTGCACAATGGGCCCTAAGAACCCTAAGTCCGCAGGCCCCCCAGCCGCGCCGCCGCCAGCTGTTGCTGCTGCTGCCGCCGCTCCAATAACGCGGCCGTCGCCCCGTCCAAGGAGATGACGAACTGCGCGCGAACCAGCGCGTGCACTGCTTGCCTAGGGAAAGCGTTACTGTCGCATTTCCGGCGGCTATCCATAGGCCAGGTTGAAGGGCCGCCCCCGCGGTCGTCACTCGCGATAAGCCCAGAAGCCCGACTTCAGCTGCGCTGATCCGCCTGACATTCAGAGCTGTGCCGCGCCAGGACTTGGGCACTGGAGCGAGCCCAGCAGGCCGCTCCGGAGCCTAGACTCCCCCGGGGATGATCCCCTGGCCGGCAGAGTCGCATCCGGGCAGCTGGAATGAGCGGCTCGGGCACTGCACCTGGCGGCTGTACGCCGGCCGCATATGAGACCAGCGTTCCGACCCACGGCCCACCAAGGGCTGAGCGGCGGGGCGAGGTAGGATTGCTGCTGCGTGGCTAGGACGCGGATACATGGCTTCTCAAGCAGTTGAATGGTTGGTTTGGAGAATCTATCGGTCCTCACCCTACCCGCCTTCATACCCATGGCACCACCCCTCCCGTCCCCTTCCCCTCCCCTCCCCGGCCAATGGCTCGGAGGGGCTTCTCACCATCTCGTCGGCCAGGATGCCGTTGATGCCGTTGTCATATAAATGGATCATCCAGTTGAGGCCCTGCATCTGGTACTCACGCATCGTCCCGCCCGTAATGATCGAGGGCTGGACCTGCAGGCGGTGCCCTGCGTTGGTGCCCCCGTCGTCCTCGTCCTGCAGCAGCTCAGCATCCTCTTCCTCCTCCTTCCTCTGCCCGCGGCCCTTGTTCGACTTCGCCCTGCGCAGCAGTCGGGCAACGTTGGGACCCCAGCCACGGCAGCCCATATCGGCGGGGAGGGCAAGACTGCGCTTACACCCCGACCAAGATCCCGCCACCCACTTTTTGGCCTCCTTGACGGCAGCGTCAGAGGCGAAATGCTGGAAAATTTCTGCCTGCTTCAGCAAGAAGTTGATGCGGTGCTTCGCCCGCTCAGCCTGCATGCACCGAGGTTATTTCAGTACAAGATTCTTGTAACGCAATACTCCTCAGTTTACCCTGTAACTTACATCTCCCATAGAGGCCAGGGCGTTCTGCTGCTCCCGCATTCGCTCCAGCATTTCCTTCTTCTGCTTCGATTGGTGCTTTAGACGCTCCGCTTCCGCACGTGCCACCGCGAGTTTTGCGGGAGAGATAACCGTATCGTCCTGTGGTCAGTGAGCAGAAGCGCGCCATTCAGGTGTGAAAGGAGGAGCTGGTTCCAAGCTGCTAAGCTTGCGAAAGCCAGACCTACGCACCCCAAGCTCAGGAGCATAGTCAAGGTCCTCGGTCTCGGCATCCTGCGTGGCCGCATCTTCCTCATCGTCTGCTCCAATCTGAGGGGGCCGCCGCCATGCAAAGCAGCGTCAGTCAAGGCAGCAAAGGGAGTTATGAAAATGACGAGAGGAAATGGGCAGGGGTCCCTTGAGGGCTCAAATTTGTGCAGCTCAGGGTGGTCCGGAAAGCATTGACGCCAGCCCGCACAAACCTGGTTGGCCTCCTCCAGGTCATCGTCATCATCTGGCCCCACGAAGTTGGGGTCGTCCAGCATCGACATCCTTGCGCGCGCTTTAAAAAAGGTTCTGGGCCCAGTTGAACGTTTTACTGGAGTGCACTGGAGGGCCAGACACTCCCAAACTTGCACGCTAGAAATATGAGGAGCACAGAGCAAAGGTTTCTGAAAATTGAAGCCAGGACTTCGTGAGTTGAACCCGCTTGTACGTCAACGACAAACGGCTTCCAAAATGCGAGAAAGGACAACCTTGTTATCGCAACGTCACCCTAAAATTACATGTTAACGTACGGAAGCACCATCCATAATTGACACAACGCCCAGGTGTTGAAGGAAACTGTTAATACATACCGCAGACGCTTTTTTGCGCTGAAGGAATAGTAAGTTAAGATGAGCACAGATGAGCCAGACCGACCTGCTGGAGGCGAAGCGGTTGTAGTAGAAGGCGGCAAGAAGAAGGGCAAGGTATGCGCTTCGTGCGACGGCTTTCAGAAACTGTGGAAACGTACATGCATGTTATGTGTACCTAACTTCCAACAATAATCCTGCGCTGTTGTTTGCCGCAACGTTAGCCTGGGGGGGCGGCGACGGCGGCTTTCGAGAACATCCTTGGGCCAGTTTATGCGACTCCCTCGCACTAGCACTACTTTCACGCTATCCCTCATGGGAAGGGCGGTTACCCTTGGCGGACAAGGTGTTTTTCGTTTACTTGCCGTCTCCAGCACCTCCAACGCGTGCAGTTGCCCCGCTCCTCATGCACGCGTGTGCTGCCCTTTTTCTATTGCCATGCAACCCACACCGCATCACACCGCACATAGGTTAGCAGCCGCGATGTGGGTCGTTGCAAGTGTGTTCGCTGGGGCAAACCACACTTCCCGCCGAGGCTACACGCTGGCTGCCCTCCAACCCACATCCCAAAGGCCACAGCCATCCCCACACTATCCCATCGCCCCAACACCACGATGCCCGCCCTTCCCTTTTCTCGCTTTCCCGTACTGCCCCGGAGACCCTTGCCCGCCAACCGCGTCCGTGCGCTGCCTCCCTTCGCCAGCTAGTTTCTGCCCTCCGTTTCCGTTGTCGTGTAACCGGGTCTTCTCGCCTGCCCCCTCCCCACCAGTTTTACCTACCCACGCCCTCAACTAGCACCCACGCCACGGGGCCGCGAGACCGCCACAGCCGCATGCGCGACTACGCTTCACCCCCACAATCCCAATCCCACCCCAATTCCCCTCCTGACCGTCGACGCTGTTCCTCTGACCATCCCACCGTCATCACCCAGCCACCACCCCACCGCCACCCTGCCGCCACCGCCTCCGCAGCACCGGCGGGAGAAGCCCTGGGACCACGACGGCATCGACCACTGGACCGTGGATCCCTTCAAGCCGGAGGATAACCCTAACGGCCTGTTGGAGGAGAGCTCATTCGCCACCCTCTTCCCAAAGTACAGAGGTACGGACGGTGCGGGGATAGCAAGCGGAGCAGTCGGGGTGTCTCTACGCACTAGGGCCGTAGCGCTGCCGGTGCTGCTGCGGATGAGCAGTGAGTGGGGTTGCATGGAAAGTCAGCAGTGAGTGGGGAGGAGGAAGGAGGGAGGGAGGAGGAGGGAGGAGGGAGGGGGGAGGAGGGAGGAGGGGGGAGGAAGGAGGGAGGAGGCGACCCCCCGGCCCCCGCTGCTGCCGCTGTTGCCCACTGCAGAGAAGTACTTGCGAGAGGTCTGGCCGGCGGTCACGAAAGCGCTCAAGGTACGGCAAGCGGCGTCTGAGTCGTGGGGGGCTTCCCATGGTGGGCTTCCCGTGGGTTACGGATTAAGCTCGTGGGGGTGGGGAAGTGTACGGCGCCACTGGGATGGGAGCCGACGGCTGCGACAGGCATACCGACGGCAGGGCCGGTCGGCCCGGTTCTTGTCATCCGCAGCACCACCCTAGTATCGGTACTACTATTCCGCCCAAGCGCCCGCGAAAACCCGAATGCCAGCGAACCAAAGAGTCGATTCCGCCGAAATCCTGCCGGATCCGGGCTCCCCCGCAGGACACTGGCATTGGCTGCGAGCTCAACTTGGTGGAGGGATCCATGACGGTGAAGACCACCCGTAAGACGTGGGACCCGTACGCGATCATCAAGGCACGCGACCTCATCAAGCTGCTGGCCAGGTCCGTGCCCGCGCCGCAGGCGCTCAAGATCCTCCAGGTGCGACCTGAAGGGAGGGGAGGGCGTGTTTCTTCCCGGCCTGGAGGGAGGCAAGGAAGACCCGTGTACGCGAGGAAAACCGTTTAGAACAGACGTTTGGAAATGCATGCGGAACAACTTGTTGGAGGGAGGAGAGGGAATGTTGTTTCCCGGCTTGGAGGGAGGAGGAGGAGGAGGAGAGGGGGTTGGGCTTGTTGTTCTTCTGCGGAAATGGGGGGGAGGCTTGTTATTCGTGTGCAGCGCGAACTGAGCAGATGCTTCAAGGGCGAAGCCTGCGTTGGGATCTGCGGAAGGGTGGGGATCGCCTTCTTCCAGCGGCTTCCGCGGCGGGCTTAGGCCGTCGCCTGCCGCAAGCCGGCTCCTGGCGCGCATAAGGCCCCTGTACCTCCTCCCCCCATACCTCTCCACCTACCGCTGGCGCGCGGTTCCGTCTCCCATGTGCGCATTCGCAGGACGACATGCAATGCGACATCATCAAGATATCGGGTATCATCCGAAACAAGGTGCGAACAGCCGGATGGCCGCAGCGCAGTTGGTGCCGCGGAGCGGCGGCGCGAAGCGTGGCTCGCGGGCGACCGGTCACCATTGTCATCTCCCAAAGCCATGCGCCTGTGCCTGTGCGCCTGCGACTAGCTTTCCGTGGGGTCTGTTGCCTGCGCCGTGGGAAGGGTCGTGCGGCGCACGGGCTTCGTGGCCGCTGGGGCGGCAGCGCCGTGTGCCGTGACAGTAGTACCCGCAGCTGCCGCGTCTCCTCACCTTCTGGCCCCCCGGGCCCCCCTGGAGCGCGCAGGAGAAGTTCGTGAAGCGGAGGCAGCGGCTCATCGGCCCCAACGGCTCCACCCTCAAGGCGCTGGAGCTGCTGACTGGGTGTTACATGCTGGTGCAGGGTGGGTTTCGGAGCAGGGCCAGTGCAGCAGCGGTCCGGGTTCACCACTCCCGAGGGCCGCGACACGCGTTGGGCCCGGGGGGGCGAGTTCAGCCTTACAGCCGTACACACCTGATGACTCCTGACCTGCCAGGATGCCGGCGCCCCTCCCACCGCGTACCCGCCTTATGAGCGACACGCATTACCTTTGCTTCCCACCGTGTACCCCCTCTACCTGTCCTCTCACCTCCCACCCCACGCCCCCCACCGGACTACGCCGTGTTCTGGACTATTCGCCGGTTATTTGCCGCCATCATTTACACAGGTTGCTTTGTCCCCCTTTCTCTAAAGTGTTCCAGCATGCGCCCGTGTGTGGATGTGTCCGAAGACAATGCGCCAGCTGGCCTGCCCATGTCGTGTTTTGTTGCCCCCCTCCCCTGCTACTGGACTACCCACAGGTAACACCGTGGCCGCCATGGGCCCGTTCAAGGGGCTTAAGACGATCCGTAAGATTGTGGAGGACTGCATAAAGAACGTGCACCCGATCTACCACATCAAGACGCTCATGATCAAGAGGGAGCTGGCCAAGGACCCGGCGTTAGCCACCGAGAACTGGGACAGGTGCGGCCACACGGCGCGACTGGGAGCGAGGCCCGAGGCAAGCCCCATGCAAGAGGAGCACCCAAATGAAGTACAGCAACCTCGCCCTGCATCCGGCCACTCGGCCATCCAACGCTCATCCTTACGCCCCTGACTAGGTTCCTGCCCAAGTTCAAGAAGAAGAACGTCAAGCGGAAGAAGCCCGAGGCCGTGGCGGACAAGGCCGCCGCTGAGAAGAAGAAGGTGTACACGCCCTTCCCGCCGCCAATGCCTCCCTCCAAGATGGACATGGCGCTGGAGAGCGGCGAGTACTTCCTGTCGGAGGAGGTGAAGCGAGAGCGGGCTCGCGCCGCCAAGGACGCCGCGCAGGAGGCGCGGACGGAGGAGCGGAAGCGGAAGCGCGAGGCTTCATTCGTGGCGCCGAAGGTGCGGGTCTTCTGAGTTGCGGGGATGCGGACGGGTGGGCGGTCTGGCTGGAGGGGAGGGGTGCAAGGAAAACCCGGAGGGGAGGGGAGGGGGGTTGGGAGGAGCTGGGTCATGGCCCTTAAAGGGCTCGCGCGCCCAGGACACCGTATTGTCGCACATGGCCTGTAGGTATGGTGACGTCCATTCGTTCTCTCATCCCTCCACCCAACCCTGCTTCACCCAACCACCGCCTCACCCAACATCGACACCGGACCCCCAGGAGGAAGGCCCTTCCACGACAGGTCGCAGTGGCGGGGCGCAACAGCCCAGCGAGGACGTGCGCGTGCTGGCGGAGTCGCTGAAGAAGAAGGCCAAGGGCGCGGCAGGTGCTGCTGGTGGCGCTGCTGTCGATGGCCGCAAGCACGGCAGCGCCTCAGCTTTCCTCTCGCCCGAAGTCGACGCTGAGGGGATGGGCGGCGGGGAAGGGGGTGCGAAGCGGCAGCGGCGAGGGGGCGGCGAGGAGGGCACCAAGGGGAAAGGGAAGGGCATGGAAGGTGGGAAAAAGCGGAAGGCCGGGAAGGTAGCGGACGAGTAGTTGCTGCCGCGGGTGGCATTGGAAGGGGATTTCGTTTCGCAGGACCCGCATTGAGGCAGCGGCTGTCGTACCGTGACTGACAGGGTGGGTTGCGGATCGACAACAGCTAATGGAACGTCACCGGCTTGGTCTGAATTCTTAGGATGTGGGCCATGATGCCATGCAAGCGCTGGCACGGATCGAGCACTGTGCGTAGTTGACAGTGAAGGCCTTGTAAGGACCTTGTTGTGTCGGGTATTGACAGGATGTATACGACACCTAAACACCAGAATTCGCCGCAAACCACCTCGCCCTTCCAGGGAGCTATTGGAGTACTCTCCGGAAAGATATCCTCTTTTCTGCGCGGGCATCTGCTCACTTATCTGAGGCGGCAAAAAATCGCTGTCACGACACAGCACGTAACTTGCACATCAGGTGCCGGTTCCCGCAACTTCCCCCCTGTGTGGCCAACAGCGCTGAAAAGGCATGCTCGAGATGGTGGGAATGCTCTTCTCCGGCTGTAGTCCAGCTGCTCCAGCTGCTGCTCCTGGGCCTTAAAACTTAGCCGGTACCAGGCGCGCCGCCTTTCCGAAGTCGTTGCTGTTACTCCTCCCCACTGCTGAGCGGGTTCTGGTGCCTCGCACACGCTGTAACCCTTCAAACTCTCGATTCATCGTTACAGTGGGTACCCGCTGTGTCGTGACATCGAATTGGACCGGCCAGAAAGCCCAAACCGGCCGAACTGCTCCTGACCATGCGCACCCTGGCACCTCGGCGCCCCCATAATGCTCCCAGCACCCAGGAGCAGCGCAGGCCTGCGGCCTGAAGGATATATCAGCATCAGAGTGGCAAGGCAGAAGGCACCCTGGCACCTGGGCACCTCAGCACCTCAGCACCTGGCCACCTGAGCACCCTGGCACCTGGGCCCCCCGAGCCCGAGCACCCAGGCACCCAGTGCACTGTGAAGCAGCGGGCGGGATGCTGGAAGCTTCCAAATGACGCAGCAGCCAGGACCCAAGCACCCAGGCACCCAGACACCCAGACGCCCAGATGCTGCGTGCTGAGTAGTTGGTGGAGAGTACCCAGCTTCCACACCCGGGCACACGGCACCTTGGTATCTGGGCATCCAGCCCCCTGGTAGGCCGACTTTGGCACTCACCGGGTCACCGCACCCAGGCGCCCTAGTTCAATTCTGGCGCTCAGGCACCCACCTCCCTTGACCACACCCTCGGCACCCCCATAATGCGCCCAGCACCCAGGAGCAGCGCGGCACCAGCACCCTGGCACCTGGGCACCTGGGCACCGACCCACGGGCGTCCGACCCACGGGCCTGTGACCCACGGGTTTCCGACCCACGACTTTCCGACCCACGGGTGTCCGACCCACGGGCCTCCGACCCACGAGCCTCCGACCCACGGACCTCTCACCCACGGGTCTCCGACCTACGCGCCTCCGATCCACAGGCCCGACCCACGGGCCTTTGACCCACAGGCCTCCTACCCACGGGCCTCCGACCCATGGGCCTCTGACCCACGGGCCTCCGACCCACGGGCCTGCAAGCATATTTGTGCAAGCATATCCCTGCAAGCATACCCCCTCTGCAAGCATATACCCCTCTGTGCGCGCGCGTGCCCCTCGCGCCCCCCCACCCAGTTTGGCTGCGAGGGGGTAAGCTCACTCGCGCAGCCCCCTGCGCTGCCGGTCACTTCGCTTGACACCGAACCGAACGCGTTGTGCAGTAGACCAGTAAGCGTACTATATTTTGTCGCCATAGCTCCGAACAGGAGCGGAGGCCTTGGCATACCGGCGCGAGCTGTCCCGGAATTAACGCTGAAACTCGCTTTCTGGGGCGGGTTTCGGAGCGCCGCTTCCGTCGCTTCCGTTTGCGCTGGGAATCCCCCCGGCTGCGGGAACGGATCGCTTCACGCCTGCAGCGGTTTTTTGCAGCGCTCGTGAACGCAACGGAACAAGTGACAAAGGAACACAAATGCAACGTGCTGCGGGCGGCTTGCTTCGCACGTGCAGCGCCGTTCGAACGTTCGTGAAAGTGAGCACCGGGAAGTGCTCCCAAGCATCGGGCGGCCTCACTCTTGGGCACGCAGCTATCGGATATCAATAATTACGTGTTTGGAACGTCCCTGCTAAATTTCGCGCCTCGGGAACGCCGCGCGAAGACGCCCGGGCAATTTCGCGCGCTCCGGCTTCGGCTGCGGAATCCCCCCTCAGCTGCGAGCACGGATTGCTTCACGCCTGCAGCGCCGTTTGCAGCGCTATTGAACGCAACGGAACAAGTGACAATAACAGAAGAATGTGCGTGCTGATGGCGGCTTGCAGCGCCATTTGAACGTTCGCAAAAGTGAGCACCGGGAAGCGGTTCCATTCTTGGGCACCGAGCTGGAGGTTGTGCTGCAACAGCCGACGAACGTGGCCAGCGATGGCAGTGAAGTCGACAACAGGCCCCGCCAAGTGCATGATCTCCTGACGGGCCTTGCGCGCCTGGGGTTCGCTGAGGGAGGCCGGGATGCGCGTATCATGGACGACCGACATCCAGCCATCCTCAACATGTGCTTCCCGCAGTCCTTCCCCTACGGCCTCTCCGGACAGCGGCCGCCCGGCATGTCCTTTGCGATGTACTGCCATCACCTGGTCCGGCGCGTGCCTCGGGCGCAGTTCAGCGGGAACCTTATGCTGCTCGCACGCATGTACGACATCTGCGTGCGGCAGCAGAGCATGGCACAGGTCGGCGTCATGATGAACCTGCACCCGCGGCTCGCCGAGCCTGCAGCATCTGTGTTGCGGGACATGGTGCGCGCCATGGCGGACATCCTGGCACTGCCATACCGACATCCTCAGCGGCGGAATCTGCTCGCCCACCAGTCACCACTGGTGCGGGCGCTGGTTGAAGGCACTCGGCTCGGCACCTTGCATGTGGATCTGACAGACGTGTACTACAATGGTGCCGAGCCAAGTGCCTTCAACCAGCGCCCGCACCAGTGGTGACTGGATGGTGGGCGAGCAGATTCCGCCGCTGAGGATGTCGGTATGGCAGTGCCAGGATGTCCGCCATGGCGCGCACCATGTCCCGCAACACAGATGCTGCAGGCTCGGCGAGCCGCGGGTGCAGGTTCATCATGACGCCGACCTGTGCCATGCTCTGCTGCCGCACGCAGATGTCGTACATGCGTGCGAGCAGCATAAGGTTCCCGCTGAACTGCGCCCGAGGCACGCGCCGGACCAGGTGATGGCAGTACATACGTAGCTACAGCACAATATACCCAAAGAGGTGAATGGGCGATCGCACATGCATGATGCTATGCTTACCAGCCGAGAGGTCAGGTGTTTTGGAGCGGGGCGCAACAGTAGCGACGAGCGGACGCGGCATATCCTCCGTATCCGTATCTGCAAGGAGCAGATCAAAGCGGCCAGGGTTAAGCATCGTGCTGATTAATGGTACACACGTATGCGGGCAGAGGCCATCGAGAAAAGAGGCAGCGACCCATCGGACGCACGCATGTACCGGCTGATTGTTGCCTGGCTGCTTATCAAGTTCACCCGGCTGCTTATCAAGTTCACCCGACGGCTCTCGCGTTGGTTCAGCTCGGTCCTCCACCTGCTCCGCTTCCAGCGCATCTTGTAGCTGCCAGACGCCGGCTGCACCAGTGCGGTCGTGCAGGAATGTCGAACGCAGCACGTGCGCCACCTCCGGATCCGTCGGAGCGAGCGCCGTGTGTAGGAGCTGCTCGGGCACCTGCCCCATCTGCTCGTACTCTCGCAGTGCGTCTGGATCGATCGCCAGCTCCTCCTCCGCATTGTGGAGCAAGAAATTCACCCACGCGACAATGACGGGGCCGCGCACCTGCACGCCCGGCGCCTGCCGCACACGCTCCACCAGCTCCCGACGGTTCCGCACCTGATCCACGCACACGACGGTAGGTGATGGCCCCAGCGAGATCCGCAACACACGCGGGCAGCTGCGCCCGAAGCATGTTGGGATCAGGGTTAAACACCGCGATGCCATGGGCTCGGACCGCCCGCGGAAACACCTCGGGCGGCCGATCCATCAAGTGCAGGATCAGCAACTTCTGCATTATCCGGCCATGGCCCAGAAGCTGCCCTTCCACATAAGTCGGCGTAGGCAGCGGGTCGCCCAGGTGGTTCGTGCGAGGCACATCACCAGGATCCAGCCGCGCCAGTGCAGCATCTGGGATCCGACGTGCTGCAAGGCATGACAGGAAAAGAGGCGCGCATAAGACGCGAAGGAAAACGCAGTAACCACTTGACAAGCAGTAAGCCTCTCACCCACGCCTAGATATACTGTTCCCCCTGATCCCACGAAGAAAAACACGGTGACCCCCTGCTGGAAGCCCCTGACCGTCGCCCAGATACTGTCACCCCCGGTCCCAGTTCGGCCCCCGTTCCACTATGTACTACAGACATGTCGCCATCCCCTTGTGTCTATCCCTCTGTCTCATTGAAGATGACTCACCTGTTAACGCCTTTCCACAGTCCGCACAGATGACGATTTGGTCCGGCTGCTGGTCGCTGATGAGCACCGTCCGATTAGGCAGGTCGGCTTCCAGCCGCATGCAGAACGGAACCTCTACACTGCTGGGATCGTCCGCACACGGCCTTGGTAGGACGCGTGGCGGGCGAGGCTGCAGGTCTGGTGGCGGCTGCGGCGGCTCCTCTGCTGCTGCTGGAGCCTCATGTTCGTCATCGCTGGAGCCCGGTGGTGGCAGCTGCGGCTCATCATCGCTGTCACCATCAACGTCCATACCTCCATCGTCCACGAGCACTGCTGCGCTGCCCGCACCACCGCCGGCGTGCCGTCCACCGCCTCGCTGTCGGTCCTCCTTGGGAACACGATAACGGACTGGAAGTACAGGGTCCGGTGGCGGCGGCGCATCACCCTGGGGTGTTCGTGCCATCCGCCGCCAAGCAAGAGTGTGCGCGCGCCATGGTACGGCATTCGAGCACATGATGTCGGCGCGCAGGATCTCCACGTTCGGGATGGTGTCCCAGGTGTACAGCGCTGAGTGCTCCTCCGAATATTGCTCCGAGCAGACGGCGCATACACGGGAGAGCATGCGGCCGTGTAGGGCTGCGGCCATGCTGGAGGCGTACTGCAGGTGCACCTCGTATGGCACTTGATGATCGGCCGGCAGCTGCCCCTCTGGAAGGTCTTGCACACGATGTCACGAACGTCGACAACTGCACCGACTGGACATTCGTCAGTGTGACTCTCCTGAACAACGCCTCCTTCTCCTGTAATTCCTTCAACACCTCATTCGACACCTCCACCATCGCAACCCCCCGACCCGCCATCGGGCCCCCCACAAAACTCCCCTCACCACCCTGCACGCCGCACCACAGCCGATTCCCACCCTTCGGGCCGGCAGTGAAATTGAGGAAGAACGTCACATCCTGACCCCTGCACACGCCAGCGCAAAACACACGTAGTAACCGACACCAACTTCACCACAACGTAAAGCAATCCTCACTCACCTCGCCGCCGGGCTCCCTGGCGCCATCGAACTCGACGCGCCAGTCGACTGTGGCGTCGACGATGCAACCGGAGGCTGCGTCCGGGCCCGCTTACCGCCCGACGCCACACTGCCTGCCGGCGACCTGCAACACAAGCGTTCATCACACTCTCACAACCGGCACAACAAAATAAACAACAGCGCCAGCTACAAACCAATCCTCACTCGCCCGCACCTTGCCTCCTTCGACATGGCTGACGCCTTAACGCCTGAACACCCTAACGACTTAAACAGACCAACAACAGCTGCCGAACGTATGTCTATCTCCCTTTATATGCCGCGTAAACAATAATACGCAAACACTGCATAAACGCCACGCACACGCCATCTTATATCCGCGGCGCCCCCAACCTCGTACCAAAAAATGACGCGCGCAGGCGCACCCTGACTCACGCACCTCACCTCCTCAACTACCCGCCCACCCTAAACCTCGCAATAACTCAACGACCCTGCTAAACTGCACCGCTCAACGACGCCACGCGACCCCCCACGCCACCGCCCGACCCGTCGGTCCGCCACCACCCGGCCCGTGGGTCGGCCGCCGCCGCCGCAACGCTCGCACGCCTCGCGCGAACGGAACCAAACGACGGAACGAGAGAGAGAGAGAGAGACCGCGTTACAGTGGCCGCACGACAGGCGGCACCCGCCCTTATCCCAGCGGGAAAGCACTGCGGAAGAGACACGGAACCAAGGTCGGGTACGGGCAACAGCAGGCAAACAGCATCATGCAAAGTCAGCACAAGCGACGGCAGGACACGGCCCCATGCAGGCCACCCTTACGCGTCAAAACCACCACAAAAGCCCCCATTGGCTCACCTGCCCATCACCCGCACCACTCGTAGCTCGAACCAGCAAAGGTGGCACCAGGAAAGAAAGAACGAAAGAACAAACAGCATCCAAGGCAGGCGAGCTAGGGCGGCACGGCGCACATGAGCCGACCCCCGGTTACGAACAAAAATGGGAACGAACAGGAGCTACGGCCCCCCCGCGCAGAACCCGTCTAGTTAATTTTTTTTTTAATTCCTTGCGTTACAGGACCCCGACGCTGGGGTACGACACCTGACCGTGTCATAAGCTCTGTATCTCCACCCCCATCAACGACAACCTCGACCAGCAGGTTCAACCACAAACCTACTTGCCCACAAGTGGGGCACCCGGTAACTACCGGGGAGGGGCAAAAATTGTTGGGTTGGGGTCCGGGGCTCTCACCCGGTTGGCAGGGCCATACACGCCCCTGTTACGGAAGTCGCAGGTCCCCGTGCCAGTACTTCCGTTTACCCCCCCGGAAATGGGTGGCGGTTTGGGTGGGGGGGCCAGGACTTGAGTTAATTGCTCATCGAACAATTTCAAAACCTGCCCCTATGTTTGCACAGATACATAGACTTTACATAGATCCTGTGGTCTAGTGGTTAGGACATCAGACTCTGATAACTTCTGTGGAATCTGGTAACCCGAGTTCAAGTCTCGGCAGGATCTTTTGCCTGCTCTTGTTGTTGTTACAGCGGGTTCCAGACCAATAGGTAGAACTATCGGGCACATCGCCTGACACTTGAGGGAGACGGAGGAGACAGCGACCAACGCGCACTGAAACAAAGGCAAACCACCAGAACACCAATTGACAGGCAAAAAGAGCAGCAGCAGCCAGCACCCCAGGGGGGATTTGCACTAGAGCCTCCCCTATCAGCAACCAACCTAACAGAAACCAACCTACGAGATCAGCAACTGACGAACCAGTAAAGCGCTGTAACGATGCAAGCAGATGTGTTGATGTGTTGTCCCGAGGTTAAGGAGTGATGTGTGGCGTGTTTGTCACATGTTCAGGCCCGGGGTCCAACGTTGTGCTGTCATTACTGGCCACTAGTGCAATCTTGATATGGTTGCAATCTCGATATGGTTGGGTGCCAGGGGCGTGCATTTTGTTATCGCATGGAGTTTTGTACCACGAAAGAAGGGGTCGTTGAGATCTGAGTGCTGGCCTTCACACCGGGTGGCTGAGAGCTGAGTGCTGGCCAACTTGATTTCCGATCCCTTCATCTGCTGTCAAACTGTACGGCAGTATCAGGGAAAAATATAACACGAAAACATGACATTGGCAGGATTTGAACCTGCGCCCTTGCGGACAGGAGCCTTAATCCTGCGCCTTAGACCACTCGGCCACAATGCCAGTCGTATGTACGGCGTACGAACTACGGATGCAAATGGCATATTTCGGCAGAATATGTTTGTAGCAAAAAGGGCTAACGAATCACTTGGTTGGCTTTTGCGTGAGAATGTGATGTGATGATGACCTTTGGTGTGACAAGCCCTACTAAAGTGGCATTCAAGTGTTAGAACACTTGCACTGGGTACAGAAAATTACATTGGCTGCTCCCCAGCCCGGGTGCCCTCGCTTGCTGCCCGGTGCTGTAAGAGCTCAATCCTCCCTCCTCCAACGAGCCTGGTTGCTCGCTGCTGCATACCGCGGCTGCTGAGCCAGTGGCTGCTAATACGCGGATAAGGGCCTGCCCTGTGGCAGGGGGCGAAGCGAGCTGCTGCGGGGTAGGCAGTGCATAGTGGTGGGGCCGGGGGCCTGGCAAGGGGCGTCTGTCGGTCGTGGCAGGAAGAAGGTCGCGGATACGGACATGGCAACGGAGAAAACGCTGATAGCATGAAGCGCCGCAATGCAGGCAAGGCATGCCTCCAAGCTGGGCATCCGGGGGTGCGGCGACCAGCACTCGTTTGTGTCAGTGATGGCCGTGACGTGCGGTGAGCATGCTAGGCAGTGTACGCAGCGCCATATGTGTGCGCTCATACTGTTGGGTGGCCTTAACAGACCCCAATCATAGCGGAACGGCGCTTTTATCACACAGCAGACATGGCGTTTCAGGCGCGTCTGCTTTTACGCGCTGCTCAGTCGCAGGCTCGCAGCGCTGCATAGAGTCACTGGTCATGAACCTTGGTCTGGCTGCTGAGAGAGAAAACAATGAAACAATCCTTACATACAGCAACATAACGACAACGCCACATCGCTGCATGTACACCTATCTTAGAACGACGGGAAGGAAAGCACTCCTGCCTCGGTACAAGCCATGCATTGCTCGGAAAGCGCGCGTAAGGCGCAAGGCCCATCTGTAAACTGCGTCAATGACTGTTTCTCTTCGCTTCGCGCCGCGCAACCCTCCCTCGTCAGCCTGCTCATAGCTTCTGCAGCCTCTGTCCTGCCTCCCGGGCAGCCACCGGCCAGTACTTCCCTGCCGGGTTCGATTGCCTCGTCGGCTAGGACAGAATGGCCCTGCAACGTAAGCGAATTACCGACAGACCTTCGGACATTACTGTGGCGGTGTTGCCCCCTGCTGCGGCATAACCATGCCTGCCCCAGGCATGCAAGCACAGATTGCAGCCCCGCATCTGGGAGGCCACTCCTCGTTGGCTCCTAGCCAACTCACGTAACGCTTCCGGGAAGACCCGCCTCCTCGAGCTACGAGCGACGCGTGCTGGGCTCCCTCCGTGACAAACCTGCGCTACGCCGCCCGCCCCTGGAGCGCACGCGCACAGACTGCCTGCCCTACACACGTGACGCAGCTCCCGCCGCGTCATCATAAACGCACACCACCCACGGGCAAAGCCCTGCCGCACCTCCCACTCCCTGCACCAGATCGCCGTCGGGCTGATTACTTATCCGCGGTGCGCAGCCGTAAACGAAAACACGCGGACTAGCGCGTCGCGGCTCCATGGGAAACGAACACGAACTAGTACCTCCTGGCGCGCCGATTGACGCCCGGTTTTACACGCTGCCGGCGACTGCCTCCTAGGCGTGCTTACGTTAACTAAAGAATCTGGACCGTATCGTCCTTCCCACACTCTGCCGATGAAAGACATCCTCCTTCCCACCTCCTGTTTGCACGCATCGCTACGTACCGTTAAACCCCTGCCGCCCTTTCCACTCTCCCCAGATCCGCCCACTACCCGAAACGTACCGTTACCAACCGACCTGAGGCCAGCGACGCGGGCCCCCTAGACTGCGCTCCGGCCGCAGCCCTGCCTGGCTGCCCCGCGGGAGAATCCGCAGGAGCTGTTGTGCCGCTGGTCTGTGCCGCTGGTCTGGCCGGCCCCTCCCAGGAGGTCCGCCTCCTCGTAGGCCTCCCCCCAACATCGGGACGACACACAGCCCTCAGTGGTGCTGCTGGTAGAAGAGCACTGACGGCTGGATGCGGCCGGCCCTGCACTTCGCGATGACCTGTGTCCAGCTGCCCACGGAGGACACGGTGGCGTCGTCGAACATGACCCACTCCTGTGCGTCGGCCGGCTCCACCGGGCCGCGGTTGATGAAGGCGAAGTAGTGCTGGCCGTAGTAGCAGAACATGCCGTGCAGCATGTACGACGGGAGGTTGTTGGGGCAGTTGCCGTTGGCGAAGATCTCATGCGGCCGCAGAACCGTGTCCACCAGCGCAAGGGTGCCGGCGATGGCCTCGGCCGGCACGTCCGGCTCCCAGGCAAGCTGGATGGTGAAGACGGCGGGCACGTTGTGGAGCGTGCGGGTGACGCGGGTGGGCGTGTTGCAGCCGTGAAACGGAGGGTCGATGTCGCAGCGCTTTACGTTCTGCGCCTCGATCTCGTGGATGATCAGCCCCATGCTGATGCCCGAGGCACCTGGGGAAGAGAGAGTCGGCGGGGGGGGGGGGGAAAGGGGTCGGGCGCAAAAAAAGGGACCCGTTTACGGCGGGGGGAGGAGGGGGTCGCGAATCAAGAGGCAGGATGCAGCGAGGAAGAGGGCGTGAGGAGACGTGAGGAGGAGCAGGAGGGGGGTGGCGTAAGGACCCGGTTACACGACATGGGTAGTGTAGAAGGAGGGTGAATCGGCTTGGGGATGATGGGCCTGCTGGGTGAGGGGAGCAACCCCAGGGGCGGTGCGAGCGCTCGAGCCGTCCGGGGCTTGGGCGCACCCACAGCAGGCGTGCACGCGACAACCGAGTCCCTGGTGATACCGTAATCCATCGACATGACACCCGCTTGCCTTCCCGATACCCTGCCTTTGATGCGTCCTGGGCGCAAGGCCACCACGACACCACTAGGACGCGAGGACCACCACCACCCTCCCCTCCCATCCACGGGTCTTCCTCGCAACCCCTCCCGTCATGTGCCTCTACATACGGCTCCGCTCGCTCCCCTACCCCAGCACCACTCACTGTAGTCCCCTATGGCCGCCAGCATGTCCCTCAGGCCGGTCGCGGTAATGATGATGAAGTACTCCACGTGCTGCTGCACCACGTGGGTCAGCTGACAGCAGCCGGACACCGTGCAGCGAACCTCCTCGGACAGCACCAGACCGAACGTGCGGTCCACCACCGACGGCACCCCTGGGCCACCGCCCGACAGCCCCGGCGCCCGGTTCAAGGAGTCGAACAGCGCGCTGAGGACCTCGGACGCGTCGTTCATCTCGCCGGCCCGGACACCCAACGCGTCCAGCGCCTCGCGCAGCTCCGAAGGATCCACCACGTGCCTTCAGAGCCGGGACGTGCAGGGGGGTTCGGGGGCGGGTTGCTCTGTCAATGCTGCTGCTGTTGTTGCTGCCGCCTAGCCACAAAACAACGCATGCGCTCCCCTTGGTTATAACGTGCGGACCCTCCATCATCTTCGAGGACGGACACCAGGGCCGGCGTGCCGAATCTGGTTTGGGGTGCCGGCCACGGGTGGACTCCCGCAGTGCCGGACCAGCAGCCGGTGACGACTAGCGGCAACCGATGCGGCCCCGCCGCACCCAGCCCGAGCCTCCGACCCCGCGCACCGCTCCGCCGCCACCTCGCTGACGGCGCCGTGCGCCAGCTGCTTGCGCTGCTGCTCCCGCAGCGTGTCCGCCGAGTCCAGCGCGCGGAAGAGGCGCAGCAGCGCCGCCACCACCGGGTGCTCCGCCTCGAAGTCGGCGGCGTTGCGGGCCGTCATTTGCTGCCGGAACGCGGCGCAGTGCCACAGGCACTGGATGATGACGTTCAGGAAGCAGTTGTACTCGCCTGCGGGGGGAGCGGCCGCCGCGGAGCCGCGTACAGACAGCCTGGTCAGAACCGCCGCTCCGGCAATATGGGGTGCGAGGGCTCGGCGTGGGGGGGGGGGGGTAGATCAGATCGCTGCTGCGCCACAAAGCCTGTCGTCCCAAAGCACCTCTCCCAAAGCTTCGTCGTTGGTCAGCCCTGGCGCGCCAGCCCGGCCCCCGCCCCCAACGCAACAAGGTCCCACTCCCGACTGCCGTGAGGCACACTGGTTTCCCCCCACGGGTTTCCCCCCACGGGTTTCCTTATCAACCCAACCCAATTATCACACGTTATACTCATGTGCCCGGGGCACCCTCCTCCCAGCCAGAGACCCACCAACACGGTTGACCAAACCGGTGCCTGCTATGGTGCTCGCCGCTGCCAGGCTCCGGTCCTGGCCGCTGCCGGCTCGGCCACCGCCCACCGCCCCGCCCAGCGGCGGGAAAGCGGCGTTCATGTTGTAGCGCTCATGCCCACCCGCGGACTGCATGTCATGCTCATGTCTGGGGCTGTACTCGTCCTCCTCACCATGCGTCTGGGGACCTGCCGGTTGGAGGCGAGGGGCGAGGGGGGTCGGTGGGGTGCTTGGAGCCTTTGACCGCCAGCAGCGGACCCTCCCTGCAGCGCCAGGAGCAGCTGCACGAGTCCGGCCCATTCTGCTACCCATCCTAGGACACACCGCCGCATACAACGTTTGAGACGAGGCAGCAACCGGCAGCAGCACCACCCGTGCAATCGCCCTTCCCGAACACCGTGTACACTCACCGGCCCTTGTCGACGCAGCCCCCGGTTTTGCAGCCCCCGCGGCCGCACGTTGCGCCCAGGAAATGGCGGGTGGCCCCGGCGATGGCAGTAGTGCCGCCGCCGCCGCCTGCGGCGGCGGCGTCACGTACGGTGCCGCGGCCGGCGGCGGCGGCGGCGCAAGCTCCTCTCCCGCCTCTGGCGCCGCCAGCATGTCCTCCGCGCCGTGCCCCGAATGGGCGCCGTACGACGGCAGGGAGGCCTGCACGGGCTGCTGCTGCGCGTAGCCGTCGTATCCCGGCTGCGCGGGCATGTACGGCGGGTACGCAGGCGGCGGCCGCTGCGTCACTGCCGCCACCATGGACACGGCCGGCCTGGCCACCCCCAGGAGGCCCAGCAGGTCGTTGGTGTCCTCCTGCTCGTCAGCGTCGTCGTCCACCAGAGGCGCGGGCGGCCCAGCCAGGGAGGGGCCATGTGGCTGGTGCATGGCGTGATGCCCGTAGGGCATGCCGGGCGGGAACGACTGCAGAACGGGTACGAACGGCGGCATTCCTGGGGGAAAGGGCGGCTGCGGCCGCGGAAGCGCCGCCGCCATAGCCGGCGGCATCTGGCCTGATGGCGGATGTGGCGTGCCGTACGGTGGCGGCATGAAGCCGGGCGGGGGGCCGAAGGGCCCGACGGGTGCGAAGGCCGCGTGCGGGGAGCCGGCGGCGGCGCCGTTGGACGACAACCCGGCGGCGACCGGCCCGTGGTACCCGGCCGGGACGTCCGCGGGTACGGCGTACGGCATGCTGTGCGGCCCTGGCTGTAGTGGGGTGTCCATCGGCCTGGCGCCTTGGTAAGCGTCCGGCGGCACCGACGGCGTCCCGAACAGCCTCAAATGCTCGCACGCCAGGTGCGGGAAAAAAACCCGTTTATAACCCGAGACCTTCTCCGGGTCGTTTGGGTCGAAATCCTTGGACACTGCCTCCTCGAATGCCTCCCACGGCGCCTGCCCGTTTGTGGAGTACAGGAAGCCCTCGTACTTGATCCACCCCGGCGGCGCGTCGTACGGGTAGGGGTGGCGGAAAGGGTAGCCCGCCGTGTCGTATACCTGCTCCTCCTCCGTCAAGTCCCAGCTTTCCATCACTTCAGCCGGCGCCGAGGCAGCAGCATCAGCAGCCGGAGGGTGAGGCCACTCGTCCTCATCGTGGCCGCCAGCGGCAGCCTCCCCGAGGCGACCAGCAGCAGCAGCAGGCGGAGCCGAGCCACGCGTGCGCCCCCAGCCGTCGCTCCTGCCCGTCGTCTCCGCCGCCGCCGGCAGCGGCTCGCCCTGGCCGCCGGCGGCGCCGCCCCGCCTACGCTTGGGTTTGCTGGGGAGCTTCGCCTCCCCGTCGTAGCCCGGCACGGACTGCGGCTGGGAGGCCGACGGCGCAGCGCCCGTCCTTCCGCCGGATGGTGCTGCACCACCACCACCAGCACCACCAGCGCCACCGCCGCCACCACCACCACCGCCGCCGCCGCCGCCCCTGCCACCGCCCGAGCCCTTGGAGCCCTGCCAGTGCTGCTGGTGCTGTTGCTGCGATGGAACAGCCACCCCGCCCAGCTGGCCGCCTCGGTCGCCCTTGCCGCCCCCGCCCCTGCCGCCTGCGTCCTTGCCGCCCGCCGCGGGCCCGCCCAGCGGCCCAATCGGGTTTGGCCTTTCGCCGTCCCTATGCTTCGAGTGATGTTGTTGCTGGGGCGTGTGTTGCTGCTGCTGTTGGTACCCGGCGCCCTTGCCGGGCGGCGCGCCCTTGGCCCCGCCAGCACTCCCCGGCCCAGCCGCCGCTGCTGGCCCAACCGCCGCCCCCGCGCCCGCAGCCGCCTTACCGACCGCCGGCCCCGATGCCGCCGCCACCGCCGCCGCCCCGTCCTTCTTTCCCCCAGCCGCTCCCGGCCCTGGCTGCTGCTGCTGATGCTGCTGCTTCTCCTTCTCCAGTCGCGCAAGCAGCGTTTCGTTGCGGGCCGCTGGTGCGGCCGCTGGTGCGGCCGCCGGTGCGGCTGCTGGTGCGGCTGCTGGTGCGGCTGCTGGTGCGGTTGCTGGTGCGACTGCTGCGGCGTCGCTGCCGCCCTTGCCGCCAGTCTGTTGTCCCGGTTGCTGCCCCCGCTGCTGAGGCGACACGTCGCCGTCCGGCGGATCCTCCACCACCTTGCCGTTCTCGTCCACCAGGATCAGGGGCCTCTCAGCTGGTTGCACCTTGATCTGCGCGGCGGGGAGGGCGGTCGCGACGACCGGAAATGGCTGGGGGTGTCGACCTTCGGCAAAGCCGGCAGCGGACGAGGAGGGGAATAGGCGAGGAGGCACGGACCGGCGCGCTGCAGCTGTAGTGCAACCGCTGACAGGGGTACCGATGAGTGCGCGGCTGTTGTGAGCCAAGATAGCTAGGAGAGGCGTACCACTTGACTCCACCGGGGGGCCAGTAGCACTTGTCGCCCGGCCACGCGGCTATCGAGCCGCGTACCCCACCCCAACCCGCCCTCCCTTCGAGGCAGCGCCGTGCGCTAGGTGACGGCAACCGCACGGCGAGGCCAGAGCCAAGCGCTGCGCGCCAGGCGACTAGACGGCCGGGCTCCAGGCGCAGCATGGCGCCTTCATGGCCCCGCCTTCTTGCGCTCGCGCCGAGTGGTCGCGTGCCGCTGGACGCGGGTGCTTTCCAGACCCTGCGGCGCTGCTCCAGGGCCCGAGAGCCGGTGGCTGCCAACACGCACGCTGCACCAACGCACCTTCTCCGCCTCCGCCCGTTCCTGCTTAATCCGCTCCCGCTCAAGTTCTTCCTCCTCCTTCTGCTTCCGCGCCTGCTCCTTCTTGGCCTGCTCCTCCTCCCGCTTTTTCTCCAGCTGCTTGTCCGTCTGCTTGCGGATTTGTTCCTTGGTCAGCAACCGGGCTTTCTTCTTGTTCTCCTCTTCCAATATATCGTCCTGCGCGGATCGTGCCGTCGGAGGACCGACCCCGGAAGCAACGAGTTGGAGGCTCCAGGGGAGGCATCACGCGGGAAGGCGTGTGCAGACGAGGAGCGCCGACCGAGTGAACAGAATAAGGAGGTGCTCTAGGAGGGAGTGCTAATCTGCTCCAAAGGAGGTGCTCATCTGCTCCAGGAGGAGGTGCTCATCTGCTCCAGGAGGAGGTGCTCATCTACATCGCCGGCGCATCAGAGCGGCAGGCAAAGCCTTGCAACGGGCGCGCGTACCTCCACGACGCCGCGATCTTCCGAACGCTCGTCCAGCCCAGGCCCAGCCCAGCCCGCCACACCGTCCCGGCATCACTCGCACAACCCATCATCAGTGCGCAGTACAGTAGTGGCTGCCAGGCACGTCACATCAGCCATGCGCTTTGCTCGCACACCGCCCCACCCCACCCCACCCCACCCCAGTTCTCCAGCATGCATCTCAAAACGTCTGTTTTTAAAGGCTTTTTTCGGGCATCCACGGGTCTTCCTCGAGCCCCACAGCCAGCGCCTTCCTACGCTACCCCACCCCACGAGCCAGTTCGCCAGCATGCATCTTGATACTTCTTTTCTGAACGGGTTTTCCTCGCATCCACGGGTCTTCCTCGAAACCCCACAGCCAGCGCGTTCCTACGCTACCCCACAGACCCCGGTTCGGCTTGGTGTGGGATGGGTTGGGGTGGGGTGGGACAAACACGCGTATGTTTCCCGTCCAACCCACAGGCCCCACCCGATGTTGGGCTGCCGTCGGGCTGCAAGGCGGCCCTAGGCGCACGACTCACCTGCTGCCGATGCGCCACCGCCACCTTCACCAGCTGCTCGAGCCACTGGTGGGGGATGGCAGTCCCCACGATGCCGTAGTCCAGCACGGGCTCGTTCAGCAGGGCGCACCGCAGTGCGACACGCGCCTGCAGCTGCACCAACTCGATGACCATGTCCAGGACCGACAGGTGGAACGAGAAGAGCTGCGGGGTGGGGTGCGATGGGGGCGGGGGAAGGCAAGAAGACCGGGGGCGGGGAGGGTTTTGGGGGGGGGAGGCGGCCGATGTGAGCATGCGGTGGGCGAGGGCGGCGGCAGGCCGATTAGGGAGGCGGAGTATAAAACACAAGTAACACAAAGGCGCTCAGCCAAGCCCAGCCAAGCCAAGCCCGGGGGGCCGACAAGGAAGGGCGGTTGATAAGGGGCACGTGGCAGCGCAGTCCAGGGATGGTGCGATGGGGTTTTGCACCGCACGGCATGTGCGCTGCGGGGCTGTCGGGGAGACGGGTAATGGAGGGAGCGGGAGGGGTGAGAGGGAAGGGGAGAGCTGCCCACCTGCATAGCCTGCAGCGCCTCGAGCACCAGCCGCGCCGCACCGCCTGGCGTCTGGTCGAACTTGCCGTTGCAGCTGATCAAACCCAGTGGCACCTCTTCTCTGCTGTTGCAGCAGCACGCCAGAAGGCAGGGGGGAAGAAAGAGGTTGGTTGGGAGGGCAGGCGGCGGGGAGTTATGGCCCGGTAGTTGGGCGCGGGGCCAGAGGGCGTTGGCGCGAGGGGCTGGTGGTGGAACGAGAGGAACCGGTGATCTGGAACCGGAGAAGACGAGTTCGTGCTGCAGCTGGAAGGGAATGGGGGCCGCAGAGTGTTGGCCGGGAGGGATGGGGCCCGCCAGCGCGGAAGACCGTTGTCGCTGCATTGCCGTCGCGTGTGCTCCGCATCCCCCCTCTGCCGCTCGCAGCGGACACAGGCGGAGCACATATGTCCTTAGCGCGCGCGAGGCACGCGGAGTCGTAGGTTGCCGCCCTAGGTAACACGCCATGTCTCGCCGCTTTCCTCTCGGCACCCTTTGAATGGGCGCGGCCGCGCCCGTACCGTCCCGCAACCCAACCACCCCTCGCACGCGAGCACATGCCCCCGCTGACCGCCGACGGCGGACCCACCTGGTAAAACAGGCCCGTGAGAGGCAAGTCTGTTGGCATGGGAAGTGGCGGGGCGCGTGAGAGGAGGGAGCGAGAGAGAGGGGGGAGTTGTGAGCAAAATCCGTGAACGAGGAAGCTGAGGGGGAACAGTCCGCCAGGCGTCAAGCACCGACTAATGCGCTCACATGGACAGCAAATAAAGAAGGCCCGATAATAGGCATCGACCAAGGGCCGCCGGCGGATCGCCGACGGCACAACCTCATTACCCAGACTGCACCCTCGGACCCTGCGCTCGTCCCAACTCCCAAGGCACGGCACCCACATCCGCCGCTCCAACCACTGCCTTCTTCATGTCCTTTAAAAACTCCACCTCCGAGCTGATGCTCTGCGGCAGTTGGGGTTCGGCGAGGAAAACGTCTGACACGATGCATGAAAAGGAGGATAGAGAAGAGGGCGTCGGAGACGCATTTGTGGTGGGGTTCGGTTTCAGAGGAAACCCGGGAGAGGAGGGGGGGGGGAGATGACAGCCTGGCAGTTCCTCGCGGCCGACCAGGAATGGCAGCAGCAGCCATGTTACTGGGCCCGGCTGTGCGCCAGTGGGGCATGGCGCATGAGCAACGCGGGAGCAACAGCCCAGCTGGCGCCCCGGGTGCGGCACCCTGTGTACTGTAACGGCAGGGCAGGGGTGCCATCTGCACTTCAAGACCCGGTTTCGGTGCCATTACCGGAAAAAGGGGCGGCATGGCCGGTCGAGAGGTGCAGCTACCCTCGACCGCCCTACCAGCCTCGCCCCTGCCCCTCAACACGCCCCGCGGCTCGAGCTGCAGTGAGGCACGCCAAACAAAGGCTGTACGGCAGCCAAGCAGGTGATGCGGTTTGCAGGCGGCGGGGATCGAGGGGCCAATCCGGCGGGGGCAGGGGACACCCCCGGCACCACGGTGCGTTGTGTTGTTGATTTACCTCCCGAGCCACGAAATCCCCCCACGGACGATTTCCCTAACAGTCCGAGCTGAGCGTAGCGTACGACGTGCGTGCATGTGTATATGGCGGCCGGACGAGGCGAGGTGAGGGCCCATACCACGTCGCACGGGTGCGCCTCCAGACCGCCCCGCCTCCTCGAGCAGCCCCAAACGGCCTCAAAAGGGCCGACAGCGCCGGCAGCACTCCCTACCCTGCCTTCCGGGTTGTCAGGACCGGCCCCTGCGCCCTACCAGACCTACCTCCAGCTCGATCCTGAAATCTCGCAGACGCTTGGTATCTGCCGAGTCCACCGCGCGCGCCTTGCTCGACTTGACGGCCGGCTTTTGGTTTGACTTAAGCGATTCTTCCGTCATCGCGTCCACTTCTACCTTCAACTTACCCTCTAAGGCTTCCGCTTCCTGAATCGCGAGGAGCGTAACACGTTGCGGCAAGGACGTCACACGCAAGTCGCGAAGGGTGCTCTCTCCAGGCGCACACTCGTCGAGGTACCAGGAAGGGCCCGAGGACCCGAGGACCCGTGGACCCGAACTACCTAAACCCAACCGGCCCTGCGTCGCATGCGGGATTCCTCGCCCGTGCGGTGCCCTTTCCCCCCGGAAGGCCGCACCTTGAGGCGGGCGACGAAGGGGATGGCTGACATGCGCAGGAACCGCGACTGGAGCTTGAAGGCCTCGGTCGTGAGCCGCCGTCCGAGAGCGTCGATTCCAGCCAGGCGGTCGGAGGCGCTGGCCGTCGGCAGGGGCTCCACCTTCTCGGCGGCCTGGCAGCACGAGAGGCGACACGCGGCGGCAACGGGGAGGAGATGGGAGGGAGCGCTTGGGTCGGCAGGATAGTACGGTGGCGCGGAGTCACATCGGACTCGCGCGGCGGTCGCTTTCGTCAGCTGGCGGCCTGGAAACCAACGGCACGGTGCGGAACAGCGCTGACGGAGCGCTGGCATGAGGCAGCAATAAGCCGGCTGCGACAGCCGCCCCACTTTGCGGGGTAGGGGGAGGGGGCAGCCTTGGGTGTTCTGTGCTCTCTGACGAGCATGCAGCACGTATGGCTCCCTCCAGGCGCTTCATGCATTCCCGGTGTGGCGGCCCCCTCCCGACACCGTCCTGCCCTGCCCCCTCCCGTCCTGCCCTACCCCTCTCCTCACTGTCCCACCCACCTACCCCACGCCGTGACCCCACGCACACACCCGCCCCCACGAACGCTTACCGTTTTCAGCATCTCGAACGCCCAGCCGCTGGTTGCCGATCGCACGGGCTCCAGGAACTGCATGAGGTTGGCGCCCGGGTGCGGGGCGGTGAGGAGATGCAGCGGCACCGAGGTAGAGAGGTAGACCCGTGGGTCGGCACTTTTAAGACAGCTGGGAGGGGACGAGAGTCCTCGGCTGTCTAGGCCGCCTTATGCACAACCAAGGACCAGCGCTGGCGCACACGTGACCCCCGCTCCAGACTTGCAGGCGCTTCACCGCCGCAGCCTCACCTGCTCCAGCTCGCTCGGATCTGCAAAGCCCTTCACCAGCCCGGACCAGGCCTGTGTTTGAGGCGCCGCCGTGGGAGTACGCAAAGGGGGCACGGCGGGTCACAAGAGCGGATGTCGAAGCTACGATCACGAGCGCGGGCAAAAGCTTTTCTCCGCTGGCGTCGGGGAGTAGGGCGAGGCCCGCGGCGCGCATGCACAGCACAGAGGAGAGCAGCAGGCACGAGTGACGCGACGAGGAAGCCGAGCCCTCCCCTTTCACCGCACGGAGGGTTAGTAGAGTTATGGTCCCACACGGGAGGTGCCCCCACGCACCGGGGGCAGGGCGGCCAGCAGCGAGGACTGCAAGGGGACAGCCCCGCACCCTACGGGACGCTCTGCCGGAGCTACGGCTGGATCTGCCCCCTGCCTACACGGTCGCAAGCTGTGCTGGGCTTTCCAGGTCCGCTGCTGCTCACTTGGGCGGCCTCACAGCCTCGCACGGCTGCGCAGTCCCCTTACGTGCACGCTGCAGTAGGCGCTGGACGTGCCCCGCAATCCGCCCCCGATCCCGGTGGCCGGGGTTGGCGGCTGTTCTCCCGCGTAGTGCTTTCCTCTTCCTCCTCTTCCCCCTCCTCCTACTGTCGCATACACGGGCCTCCTCGCCAACCCTGCCAGGCACACCGTCCAGCACGCGCTGCTAGGAGACAGCTCACCTTCAGCAGTTGGTCCAGCTCGGCCTTCAGGGTTTGCAGCGCGTTCCGCCGCAGCTGCTCCAGCAGCGACCCGCGGGCCAGCTCCTCGATGACGTCACGGACAGTGAAGCTGGGGGATTGCTCTGGATTGCTCGGCGGAATCGGTCCGCCGCTGATCATCTCCTCGATCACGGCAAACTCCGCTGCAAGGGTGGGGGCATTTCCGGGGGGTTACTGCGTCGTCAGCTCCGACCCGCCTTTAGACCGGCCCTCCTGCCCAACCCCTGGGCGGTTCTCCCCTCCTGCTCCCCTCCCCATGCGCTGCATGCCCGCAGCTCCCTCACGCCGTACGTCATGCTATATGCTCAGATGGCTCCTGCCCGCACCCCACCGACTCACCGCCTCCCCCTTCCCACCCGTCGTTATGCCCCTGCTCCGCAACCCCTCGATTCACCCGGTCACGGCAACCTCCACCCGGCCCTCGTGGCCACCGCCACAGCACCGGCCGCGCCGCCGCAACGGCCCACCGCGACAGCCGCCGACGTGACGCGATCCAACGCCCTGGACCCCATGGCTAGCGAGATCACCCGCCCTGAGATTGGGCGGATTGTTACTAATCAACTAGCTAACTAACTGACTGACTGAAAAACAAAATAGCACACCTTCCATCGTCCCCGGCTGCATGTCGTACTCGGGGGGGTCCAGCACCTCGTTCAGCTGCTCGACTGCCTCCCGGCTGCACAGCAGGTCGGTGCTGATCAGCACTTGGTGCCGCAGCCACACCTCGTCCAGGCAATCGGCGCCGTAGTAGTCCAGCAGCTCCTGGTCGGGGTCGGATACCTCAAGCGGTGCAGTACCGGGCGGCAGCGGCGGCAGCACGCTGTAGTCCACGGCGCTCGCCGCCGCCGCTGCGGCGACGCCGCTGCCCTTGCTCTTCTTCTTACCAGTGGCCCCACTGGCCTGTGCGGCGGCGCCGCCAGCGCCAGTACTCTTGTCCGCTGCAGTCCCCCCGGCAGAGGCTGCAGCCCCGCCAGCAGCGACTGCGGCCCCCCCGGCAGTGGCTGCGGTTGAAGGATTGCGCTCCTCCGCCAAGCGCTTCATGGCGTGCGTGATCCGCAGCCGTATGGCCCGCTTGCGCCGGGCGGTCCACGCCCGGAGGCACATGCTGCGGTAGGCGCCCTCCGACAGGCGCACCTTGTCGGCTGTAGGGTCGCGGCGGGGGCAGCGCGGAGGCGGGGTGAGCTCGCGTGCCTTGCTGTGCCTTGCTGTGCCTTGCTCTACCGTGCCGCGCTGTGCCGTGCTGTGCTGTGCGGTGGTTTCGCCATGTGCCCCTCTGCTGTTGGATGTAGGGTAATAAAAATGAGAAACATCGCACGCAAAAGGCGTACCTGGTGACTGCAATGCAGTACGCCTCACGGCACTTCCCTCACACGCCCGGTGCGCCCGGTGCCCAGCAGACCACACCAACCGCACCCACGCGTAACCATCAACCATCCATCCGTGCGATGGACGACGTACGGACGGGCCGGTGCCGGTGCCACCGCGCGGCGCAGCCCCCCGCGCGCCCCTCACCTCCGGGTCGGCTGCCCTGCACCACCTCCACTCCCCACAAATCCTCCTTAGCAGTCCGCTCGTACTCCTCCACCTTGTCCTGCATAGACGACAGCGTGCCGGCGCCACGCGCACCCAGCTGCGACAACACGAAGATCCGCAGGTGCAGGAGGCTTTCGGTGGCCATTTTGGCAAGGCACTGGGGCAAGGCCGCGGAGGAGACCTCCAGCTCGATGAGCCTGGAGGAGGACGGGGCGGGGGGCGGCATAAAAACCGTTGGCGCGACGAGGCGGGGGTTTCGAGGAAGACCGATGGAAGACCCGTGGACGGGACGGGGGTGGGTGGGCGCGGTCCGTGAGAGGGGGTGGTGGGTTGGCGGGAGGAGCGGCGGGGAAAGAGCTGACGCCGCAGGGTGGGTGGGAGAGCGGCGCGGAGAGGCGACAACAGGCAAGGCGGCAACAGGCGAGGCGTCTGTGCTGCTTCTGTGCTGTGGTGCTTCTGTGCTGTGGTGCTTCTGTGTTGTGCTGTGTACCGGGGTGCGCTGGTGCGCAGTGGAAAGCATGGGAGTCAGCGAGCGGGCTCTCGGATGTCGGAGGCCTGATGGTCGGACGGGCCGCGCCGCGACTCACTTTGCGCCGGTGGACTCCGCGATGAAGGCTGCGGTCGTCGCGATGAAGCGGTAGCCCAACCCGCAGCCGCCCCCCTGCAAAAACGAGCAAAAACCCCAAGGGGTGTTGGGTTGCTGAGCGTTAGGCTGCCCTCCGGCTGGGGAGCTGGGGGGTAGGTCGGGCGTCCGGAAGCATGTTCGCTGGGCCGCCCGGCGTGACTGGACCAAAGGGTACAGAAGGCGCAAGGTAAGCAGCCGAGGGACTCGACGCGATGGACAGCCCTGTTGGGTCCCCCAATCGCCGCGCGCCGTCTGCCCACGGGTGCTGCGACATGCATGCTCCTGGCGTCAAACCCCTTCGTCGCACAAACCACCGCCGCACCTCCAGCTCCTTGATCGCATCCAAGATGTCGTCCCGCCACTGCTGGTCCAGTGACGCACGCTCCTTGGGCGGCAGGTCCTCCCGAATGTCGAACGCGAGGAACGGTCCGAACGCCGGGTCGCCGCCGTTGGCGCCCTCCGCCGCCGTCGCGTCGTCATCGACGCCGTTGGCCGCGGGTGCCGGTGCCGCTTCTGCCTCACGATCGTGGGGCGGGGTACCGTTGGCGTCGCCGTTGGCAGCGCCGCCGCTGGCGGCGGCGGCGGCAGCGGCGGCCTGTGGATCGGCAGTGCGCAAACGAGGAGGCGCCGTCAGTGACGTGTTTTGAGGGAGAGCACCCCTGGGAGCGCACCCCTTCCCAACCCCCATCACGTCGCGAGGCTGGAGCAGCAGCCGCCGTTATCCCCGATAGCCAGGCATGCAGCCAGGACGCCAGGCAGGCAGCCGCGGCTTCCGCCAGCCGCGCCACGCACCTTCTCGGCCTTCTCGCGCTCATCCCGCAGCTGCGCGGCCAGCCCGGACGGGATCTCGCCGTACAGCCGCTGGATGATGTCAACGTGCTCCTGCAGGACCGAGCGACGGGAGCCGGCGGGCGGCCGACAGGGCGGGTGGGCGAGCGAATGGGCATCAGCCCGGGCAGCCGCTGCCAGTGCGCTTCCCCGCACCGGGACACCCACGCCACACACGGGCGCCTGGTAGCAGTCCCTTCACTGCCACTGCCACCCATTACCACCATGGAAGGGAAGGGCGCGCGTCCGCACGGAAACGTGTGCTGCGTGTCCACTAAGAGAGCAAGCAAGAGCTTTGTGTATGGCGCAGGCGCACGCAGGTTGCGGCGCGGCTGCGCGATGGCGGGCTCCTCTAAATGGTGGCGAGCCACGGTTCGCTCCTTTCCTTACGTCGTGTCCATGGGTTTCCTCGCCAACCCCCAGGCGGCGGCCACCAAGCCCCCAAGCGGACCCCCCCTCCAGGGCCCCGCCGCCCCCACTTCCCCACCTTCTTCGTGCTCTTGTGCATGCACAGGGCCATGATGATGGCGTCGGCGGAGGCGCCCTCGCCCATGTTCATCACGTAATCGCACAGCCGCGCCAGCCGCACGCCTGTCTCGTCCAGGCCCGCGCCTGGCGCCGACCATGCCGGCGGCTGCAGCGGCAGCACGCCCCGGTGCCGCAGCACCTGTGTGTAGCCCTGCAGCACCATCAGGGGGTCCCCCAGGCGCTCCAGGATCGACAACGGGCTGTCCGGCAGGTCGTACATGGCCGGCTCCAACTGTCGTGCAAAAGAGAGGGAGGGAGGAGGAAACCCGTGGGTCGACGCATCGACAGAATCAAAACATAGGATAAAAAAGTTTGAAACGCTTTTGTAAATGGGAGGAGGGAGGACGGAGGAGGGTTTGTGAGGAGGGAGGAGGGGGAGGAGAAAAGTGGGTGGCGTGGGGGGCAAGGGATCGTGGGTTGCGAAGGTAACAAGGGACCGACCGACCGGCCCGACGGCTATGGGTTGGCTATGGGTTGCCGGAGGACGACAAGAGGCGGGTCAGCGCACATGGGTTAGAAAACGATATCGGTTTGGGCAGGGTTTTCGAGCCGACATGGTGTGCAACTGGGCTGGTGGGGGCTTGGCAGCAAGTCTCCACACAACGAACGGGGATATCTGGGCCCCAGTGCGGTCTGGACCCTTATGCCTACACAGAGGAGCCTCACCTGGAGGCTCGATGACGTTTCGTCGCCCTTGACGCAGGCCACTGCAACAAGGGAAACAGAGGATTGGGATGCCGGCAATTAGGAGGGCAGGCACTGCTAATTGGAGACACGCCTCCAAAACGCGACAACGGGTTGGGGTAGGGGTAGGGGGCGATGCCGCTTCGTACTCGTAGGGGTAAGGGGCAGTAGGCCGCAGTGCCGCACACCCTGGTGCAGTGGGTCCGGATACGCCATGCCATATCTTGGGCACCACTAGCTGGTCTTGCTTCTTGGGAGCCATTGGTGCACGAAAAGGCACAAAGGTTTCGTGCGCTTAAGCGCACAGCGTCGAACGTCGGAGTAGCCAGGTAGCGCAAGGGCGGGCCCAGCAGGTGGCTAAGCCTATCCCCGGCTACCGTACAACCGGGAGCCGCGCGAGGTGGCCTATGGCAAACCGCCAGCGTCGGCAGTCGGGCGCGGCCAATGGGACCCTCGACTCACATGGGAATTTCCTCGACCCACATGGAAATTTCCTGGACCCACATAGGAATCCCTCGACCCACATAGGAATCCCTCGACCCACATGGGAATCCCTCGACCCACATGGGAATTTCCTCGACCCACATGGGAATCCCCTCAACCCACATGGGAATTCCCTCGACACACGTGGGAATACCCACAAGATGCTGGCCCGCGACCTCGGTTCGCCATCAATGCTGCTTGCAGAGGACGCAGGCAAGGATCGACGATGCATGCCCGCACGTGGCATAGACGCGGCCCCGCCCTACGCAAGGGCCAGCCAACGAGGCAGGCCGGAAAAGGAGGGAACCCCACCGCTGCGCGCGTCCACGGGCTTTCCTCACAAACCCAGCACGCGGAGGATACTAAACGCGGTGGTTTCGTCGGGTCACCTCCGCGTCACTCACTGATTGCGTATCGCTGCGCAATGGAGTCCATCACGTCGTGGCGCTGTAGCACCGGCAGATCCTGCAGCTGGCTGGCGAAGTGCGCTCGTTTGCGGGCCAATGTGAACGCATCCCGAGTAGTTTTGTCCAGCGTGTGGCCGTCCTCGCCTGTCGCCTGTGAGGGATGTATGGCCGGGAGGGACTCAGCTGCCGTGGGCGGCGGCATTAGGCGCCAACCATGTGCCAACCACCAACACACGTGGCAACCACCAACGCACGTGGCAACCACCAACCCCACGTGGGTCCCCAAGTCCGCAAGGGGCTGCCGTCGCCGGACTGCCGTCGCCGGGCCGCCTTCCTTTACCTTCGCGCAGCATGACATGACATGATGTTGCAACAGCGCGAGATCTGGGTGTGCATCTCGTCCGCATGCGGATGCGCCTCACCCTACCAGTCTCTCCAACAACTCCAGCATGCAGATACAACTGGTGTCACGCGCTTTTTTCCCTCGCCGGTTTTCCTTCTACTCTAAGTGCTGACCAGCGCTTTCCTCTCAACCCGACCAGCCTCACGGCGCCCCCGGGGGGCACCTCAGCGCCCACCTCATCCGGCACAACGCCGCTGCCCAGGAGCTGCTCGCCGATGCGCATCCGGCAGACCAAGTCCAGGAAGAACCTGCCAAGGGGATTGCAGGTGCCGCCGACTGAGCATCGATGCTGCAAACAATTGACGCGCCGGCTTCTCACGCAATGCGCAGAGCGCGTGCCCCCACAGCGCGGCAGCATTTCTCACACATTGGGAGGACTGCTATGCTCGCCGGCCACGGCCTGCAGGGATCCGCATGATGCAGAATGGGCCGCCCGGCCGACTGGAGGGATACACGGCCAGATAGCTCAGCGCTGCTGATCACAACTCTTCTCCCCCCCCCACACACGCTAGCTTAGCGCTGCTGATCACAGCCCCCACCCCCCAACACACACGCCCGCGCACACCTACACACCGGACCAACCCTTGCTTTGACCTTTCGGTGGAAAATCGCGGCTTAATAGGCAATTAACGAACGCACACAAACACACACGCACGCCCACCTGCTCGCTAGTTCGTCGTTTGCGAACTCAGCCGGAGTTTGGCTCAGCTGCAGCTGCAGCGCCTGCGAGCAGCGACGTGAGCCAGGCAGCGCGCAGAAGGGCTCAGGGGTCGCGAGTCAAGGGCGGAGGGGGACGGATGCGCCGCAGATGAACTGCTTAAAGCTGCAAACCTGAGGTGGTTGCGGATGCCCTGGTTGCCGATCCACGGGTTTTCCCCCTTCGGCACTGGCTGTGGACGTGCCCGACCTGACGATGCCCAGCTCCACCGACCCCGCAGAGAGACCCGAACACGAACGGGCTGATGCATTGGGGTGGCGGCGTGGGCCGTGTTCGTCGCTGCGCCGCCCGTATCTTTGCGCCCGCTGAACGCGCGCCAACTACGCTTCAAGCCACAGCAACCGCACCTATGCCGTGCACAGATGGAAGCGGCAGCGCTGCCACGGTTGCTGACCACCACTCGTCATCGCGCCTGGGCTTGCGTGCGAATGCGTCCCCATACGTATCCCGCGTCGGTACAAGGGTGGGCTTCCGCTTCCACTCCTGCATCCTCTTAGCCCTCCTGAAACCCGCACCCTCCCAATGCAATAAGGGCGAACCCGTCCCGCCATCCTACTAGAGCACCAAGAGCACGCTGCCTAGCCGCCCTCCCCGAAGCAACCCCGCTGTTATCCAACTTGCCCCGCTCTGCCCGATACAACCCCGCCCCGATGCAATCCCCCCATCTAATCCCGGCCTCCCGATTGCAACCCACATCGGAGAGCGAAATCTGCGTGCGCCTGTACTTCTCCAGCTCGACCTTCTCAGCGTCGTGCGCACTCCGCGGGTGGCGGCCTTCTAGAAGCGGCAGCAGCGCCTCCAGGTTGTTCATGAGGAGCTTGGAGCGGATGTCGCTGCCCTGATCCTGCGGGCGGGGCGGCGGCAGCGGGGGGGGGGAACAGCGACGAATGGCGCGTCAGTGGCCGTCCGCACAGCACTTGGTACTCCTCGCCACTCGCGGCTCTGACGAAGTGCGCGGCCACACGGGGGCGAAGTGCTGTGAGCCATGCATTACGAGCAGGGGGAGGAGGGGAAGGAGGGGGAGGACAAGGAAGAGGAGGCGGAGGAGGACCGCGTGGGCGCTTGGGCAGGGGTGCCGGGGGACAGCCAGCTCCGGGTTTGCTATCGACACGGGGGGAGCTCCCCGGACAGGTGGGACGTGCGGGGCCGCGGCGCCGTGCTAAGGCCGGCAGCTGGCGTCACCAGAGCAGGGACCCTGAGACCGGGCCTGGGTGAAAGGGTTATTTATTCACATCACCCCGTAATGCTGCCGCACCGCTGCTTGGCTTGTCGTGCCCACCGCTGAACCCCGCCCGGCCTTCGTGGGTGCGGGGTGAGCTACCATCGTAGCTCATCCCCTGCAGGTGTTTACCAACGCCACGAAACCCGGACACACCTTGAGGGCGGCCAGGAACCAGGTAAGGAAATCGCGCACGCAGATGGGCGCTACTGCACCGGCAGCGTCGGGTGCCGCGCCGGCGGACGACTTGTCCTTGTCCCTGTCGCCTTTCGCGCCTGACTTGTTGCCGCCCTTCTTGGTGGGCTTGGCGCCGATATCCCTGCCGGTGGGATGCGGGGCACAGGGGAGGCGCAGAGCGCGCGGGGAGGGAGAGGTGGGCATTATCCCCGACGAGGGAGATCCTACGAGTACCGCACTGGGAAGGAACCAGGGCGCTTCCTCAGCTTGACCCACGGCAGAACCCGGTAAGCAGCACAGCACGATCCTTCGACGCGCATTCGTGTGGTGCGCGCTGAGATGCTAGCGCGAGCTTGCTGATGGCTCGCTGGAATGGTCGCTGCTGAAACGGTAGGCAGCAGACGACCTCCGCGCCTTTCCCAGCTCCACAGTCCAACAAAGTTGTTCTTTGGGTCAACGGCGATTACGGTGGGCGTTTTGGCAGCAGCACCCGACGCGGCAGATAGCGGTGACGACGACAGCCCAGGCCGGAGCCGGTGGTCGTATCTACGGCTGTACTGCTGTAGCCCGTTGGCTTTCCTCGATAAGCGTTATTACCCTAGACGCACATCCCACGCACCCTTTATCGTCCTTGCCGGCTGCCTCCAAGTTGACGAGCAGGAAGCTGTTATCCATGACCTCCTTCAGGTCGGGGCGGCTCAGCTGCAGCAAGACGCCGCTGGAGCGGAGCCGGCTCAGCTGCAGCGCCATCTGCTGAGTGTAGAACGCCTTCACCTGCGGTTGCGACTGTGGTGCAACGGCGTGGGGGCCGCGGCTCAGGAAGACACGGGAAGTAGACGATGACCCCTTGGCACAAACTTGCGAGGCTGCGTCCTGGCTACGGGCCGGGGGCGCATCCGCCGAACGGCACACTAAACTGCGCGCTGTGTCGTGTAAGCCGGGAGCGGAGGGGGCGGCATTCGGCCGAACCGCACGGAACGGCACCGGGAGCTGCGGTGCGTGGCATTGGCTGCCGCCAAACGCAGCGCGACGCGCTTCGGACCTGCATGCCGTTGTCGGCCAGCCACTTCTCGAGCAACTTGGCCATCTCCTCCTCGTACTTCGTCACGTCGACAGTGAATAGGTCGCACAGCTTCCGCACTCGCGCCTCGGAGCGCTACATGTCGCAAGGGCATCCCCAGCACGGGAGGGGCCGAGGTGAGGGCTGCGTGCTTTGGTGGCATGTGGGGTCCATGCCGCCGGCTGTGACGTGGGGCGGGCTGCTGTGTGGGCAAGGTGTGAGGTAAGCTCCGCCAGCGAGACCCCCGGCTCGGCACCGGCGCAGCGAGGCGACAAACGGAAGCTTCGGCGGTCGGTCGTGGCTTCAGCAGCCCGTGCGCAGAATCCCGTAAGACCGATTATGCACCCGTCCCGCTCTGCGCTGTCGCACCCGCCAAAAACAATTGCAGCCGGACGGTTAGGCCTTCGCGTTCTAGTTGCAACAGGGAGTATCCTCCTGAGGGGCGTGGTGATTTCGTCCCGACGGAATGAACACCCGAAGCTGCGTTGTGCCTGTGACGTCGGGCCGAGCCAATCGTTTGTGCACGGCGAAGCGGGTGGAGACAGAAGTGGCCAAGTCCCCGCTGGCGGGGTATCCCTCCTCCTCCGCAGGTGGCCCCGCGCGCAACAGGGTAGAGGAGGGATGACCAACCCTCGCAAACCCAGCTGCCGGTTCGACCGTGCACTCCCGCTGCCCCCACGAAGTACCGACCTGGTCGAATGCCGCTGTCGAATGCCGAAATGCATCTGGGCTCTACGGCGCCAGCCCAAGTTGGCCTCTCCTGATCGACAGCCATAACCCAGCCGTGTCTGTCCTGCCCTTCCCTTCCGCCGTGTTACCCACACAGCCGAACATGTATACAAGACCTCATTGCTAACCGTGCTCGCACGCTTTACGTGGTCTTATAGTGCCAAACTCCGGCCCCCAAATCCACTCACCTCCGGCCCAGCCTTCTTCAGGTCGTCGCCAATCACGCCAAAGACCCGCGCGCGCTCCTTCTCCGTGGCATCCCTTCGGCTTTCGGATTCCTTAATCGCATTGATTTGGTCCTGCCGCGTTTTTAACGGCGTGTCCGCCTCGTTCGGCTTGTCCAACTTGGGCTTCTCGTCCTGCTGCTGCTGCTGGTTCAGCTTGCTCAGATCGTCGTAGCTAAGGATAGAGCCCGCCTTTGAAAGGAGCGTGTGGGGCGCGGGCGATCCAGCAGACACGGGCAGAGGCGGTGGGCATGCGAAGCAAGCAACGGGTTAGGACGGTGTAGGAGTGCATGGAAATGCTGCCTATGGAATCCATGATGGTAGCTTCTGGTTACTTGGCAATAAGAAGCGGATTCCGTGCTGCACACCGCATGGGTACGTGTCCATCGTCTCTCCCCCCGCTTCCCTTCCACACATTAACCACGCCCGCGCAAGGCACATACCCTCGCACAATCTGTTTGTACACGCAGCACATGGCCAGCGTACCTGCCGTTGCTGCGCTTGCTGTGCAGCCTGCTGCGCCTTTTCAAGGTCCTTCCCAAGGACCTTAGTCAAATGCTTAAGCCTCTCTTGCTTCGTCTTGCCGTCTTTAAAATCCTCAAACTTCTCCTTGCCCTTGCAGACAATTGCCTCCTCAGCTGGGTCTGCCCATTCGCTCTCATTGCTGTTGTCGGAAAACTTACAGGGCTCGCAGGACTTCTCGATACTGTCCTGGAGGGTGATCCAGTCCGTTCCATGCTCCACACACTTAACGACCCATGACGCTAGCAGGCAAGCTGCCGTCAAGCTGCGCGGGGTCCCGCTGAGCAACGGCTCTAGCCTGGATATTGCATCTTTCAGATCAGGCTTGCTAAACTGTTTGCTGGCGCCCTCGTACTGGATGCGGGCGCGACAAAGGCGAGCCAGACGTTGCTCCTGGGGGCTACCCCTGTTAAGCAGCTGTTCCACTTCAGAGAACAGGTCGTCCTTCTTCGATTTCGAACCGGTTTTCCAATTGCTAAAAGCCTCCTGGAAGTAGATTAGCTCCTTTTCGGCGCCGTCGGCCGGCCTCGCGCCCTCCGTGGCGCCAGAGCCTTTGGCTTTGGATGGCATGGTGATTCTGGTATTGCCACTAGGATATCGATATCATGGCCATGTGGTTCCTTCCAGCCACGAACCCACGGTTGGGCACAAGACGCCCTGTTGCCAGATGCTTAGGCTAAAGACGTACGAAACAGACAACTCTCTTATTCAGGGTAATAGGTCGTTATGGCAGCTGCCGGAACTGCGAGGAAGGCTGATCCTTCACCGGATCTGCAGAGTGTCACGCAGCCCCAAAGCTGATGGATTTTATAATCTAACCCACTAGAATGACCCTAAGTATGTGTTTCGACAATCTTCTTCAACCTGGAAAACAGCGTAGCTCATCTCGAGTACCGGTATTTCAGTCGCATCGGCGAAAGTGTCCTGTTATCTTTTATGCAAAGACCAGTTCTTAATACTCGCGTATATTGCAAACGGTCCTTGCATTCCAATTTGGAATGCCGCAGTGCATGCCGCGGGGTAGCCCAGCGGTCGCGGGCCGCCGATCCGCTGCAAGGAAGGGGATAAACCGCAAATACTTCGTTAAGCCAACATTGTTGTACTTTCGATGTGCGATGATCTGTGGCGAAGATGGTGATTGTTGATGCGAAGGCTGTATCGTTACTCTGTCTGCGCTCCGTCACAAGACGAGAGCACCATCGTAGCTTTGTGTTTCTTTGGCTCCTAGATCTGGATTTAGAGTGCGGAAGGGTCCTCGCCTTTCAGTCACGCTTATGACCAGGAACCTGGCAAAACATTCAGTAACACCAGGTAGCACGCATCGACGCATGGCACAACGCGGCCGTACGATCGCCTGCTGGTGGGGTCTTCCGGAGCGGCTGTGGCGAAGCGGACGTTTCCCTCGATGCTTTTGCGTTGTTCGGCTTTACGCAATATGCATGTTCGCCACTCCATCCACAGCGCGAATCATTGCAGTCGTAATAACTGTTACAGTGGGTTCCAGACCTAAAGGTAGCGGTAGTAGTAGACCAGCGTTGATGGTCGGGTTCCTGATAGGGAAGCTTACAGCGCAAGGGAAGCCTACAGCGCAACGGGCTCTGGACAAAAATAAGAGCCATCGTGAGTGTCGTCATCGGGAGCGTCGTGGAGCGTCGACAACGAGTGAACCGACAACATGCGACAGGCAAGATAAGGCAAACCACGACAAACCACAACTCCAATCAAAAGGAAAAAGCAGTGGCAAACACACACCCAGGGGTCAATTGCGGGGACGGGCGCCCTTACCTAACGGCTGTATACCAATGCAGTCCAACAGGACTCTCACTGTAACCGTTACAACAAGGACTCTGACCAGGGAAAGACAATCGAACGAATGTCACGCCCCAGCGCCGGCACGTACGTTTCACCGGCATTGATTCCGGAGCCAGGGCATTTGCGTTTACGCCTGTATGCTGTTGCCTTAACTACAGCGCCTCTGTTGCTGTTAGGATTCGTTAGGATTGATTGCGTCATGGATTCGGTTTCTACTTGTTTCGACAGCGATAGGGACACGTGTGGATCCAGGTGAATCTCGCGATTCAGGTCGGGCTGCAGGTTACCAAGCTGCAGGGTCTCAAGCTCCAAACGTAAAGGCGGCGCTGACTGCGGCTGCGTCGACCTCGTGACCTATTCACGCAGCCGCGGGCGTGCTTCAAGCGCGGTGTGTTAGATTGTGTACATCAACACAACCAAGACAGCCAAGCAGAAGAACCACGCCGAGGAATGAGGCGTGGTTCCGCTAAGTACTCTGCGGCACCAACGGACTTGGTCAGAAGGGCCCTGCGCCCGACCTGAGTCGCAAGATTCACACCTGTCCCTATCGCCGTCGAAACGAGTAGAAACCGAATCGATGACGCAATCAATCCTAACAGCAACAGAGGCGCTGTAGTTAAGGCAACAGCATACAAGCGGAAACGCAAATGCCCTGGCTCCACCCGTCGTGGACACCAGGTGTAACACTGCCCCCCATAACCACGTGTGGGGGACACACGCACGCGGTTGTTCCTAGCGATCTCGCACACACTCCAAGGCAGAAAACACCCACAAGCACTAAGTGAGTGCAGGCCACAGGGGGGCAATCTGCTTCGGCTACGAACAGCAGAGCCCATGTACAAATTGCTGCAAAGGCTCAGGCAGTCTTAGGATCAGCCTACTGATGTCTCGCCAACATGCCGTCCGGAATGCGATCGCCCTACTCCGTGCAGTACCGCAAGCTCCACCTATCGATGCTAGCCCGCTATTCTATAGTCTAAGCGAAAGTGAGGCAATCGGGGGACTCCTGTGCCAAAGCTCAGGCGCCTTTCGGAACACATTTTGTCGCGCCCGTCCATTCTTGGACACCCCACCTCCGTCTTGTTCAGTGTCAGGCGATGCGCCCGATGGTTCTACCTCTTGGTCTGGAACCCACTGTAACCGTTACAACAACCCCACCGGCGGGGCGATTTTCCTGCTTCGTAACTCCGCAGCCCCGGTAGCTGGCTGAACTAGGGCGCGGCCGGCGGCAGATCCCGGGCATGACATCATGGATTATCGAAATATGGGAGCCGGAATGGCAGTGTATCTGGTGCGGTCCCGCCCGTAGGCGGTGGGAAGTATCAGTTACAGTCGCGCGGGCGTACAACACCAGTGTGTGCGACCCAGAAACCCATACCTGGCATTCCACCTTTGGGCATGAGCGAAACATCACTGCACAGCTACTTGGCATGTTAACATATCAACCAATGGCGCCTTACATCGTACCACACGTTATTACATACAATACGGACCAACAACTGTGCGCAAGCCGTGGTAATAGTTTTCAGTGCAGTGAGCAATCAATAGGCCCTCCATAAGGTAGAGCTACCGAGCACAGGGTGTGCATTTAACTACACGGCTGGTCTGCCAACCACCCTGTTTGACAATTTGACAAGGAAAAAAGAAAAAAGGACAGTGCGGAACAATTAAACGACATGGCGCCGTGCACGCGTGCACATAGACGAAACGAACCTTCCAGGCAATTCACATCAGTGCCGCAAACCCCTCAGACACTGTCGTAGCGCGACAGGCCCTGCGGGCCCAAACACAACAGTAAGCATCCGGCAGTCTGCTGCTGAGCATGCACGACCACGAACTACTGCGAAAAAATAAGCCAAGATGGACGTTACGGAAACGCTTGGCGTGAAGGCCTTAAGCGCATCATAGGTGCACATAAAGCTTATTTTGGTGGTATGGGCACCAGCGAGCGAAGGAGAACCCTTTGATGGGTAAATTAGGAATGCAATGTACGCACGCAATATAAATATAACCAACCCACAGGCCGTACATTGCGCTTCGATGGATCTTGAGGCATCGCACGCTACCGGATGCAACACATTTGCATGGTCTGGGGCCCGCTGTAATAATTACTACTCTATTTGCCGGCATGGCCGTTTTAGCTGCGGCCGCGCGCCCGTGCATGGGCGACACCCGTCCCGTCGCTAGGGGCCCTGCGGGCGTGCACCGAAAACAGCTGCCATGGCGGCCCCAGGCGGCCACCAGCTGCACCCCCGCCAGCAACCCAAACACCGATCCTGACGACCAACCAACCTGCATCCATCACATTAGGACGCCATGCTGTGCCCTCAGCCCTCCTCCTCACGGCCCATTTCGTCGCTCCAGCCGGGTGGCTCCATGCAGCTGTTTGCAGGTCGTGTATGTACTTATTGGCGCAGACCAGCCAGCGGCCCAGCGTCGGCACGCATCCAGCAGCGGCAGCCACCGGCAGTCCTTTTTAACATCTGCCACGCATCACAGCTAGCGGGTGCCGTGACGTAGCTAAGGGCGGCGGTGATCGTGCCGCCGCCTGTAAGACATTCACGCACGACGCGTGTCTACAGCTTGCAATCCTTGGCACACTTGGCGTCAACAACCCACAGGCCGGCGGGTTCCGGAAAGTTCTTGTCGTTATAAGTACTCTAAGGTAGGCGTCCGACGCCTTTGCCAGGGACAAAGGGATGTTTACGGAGCCGATGGCCTTTGCGTTGAAAACGACGGTGGAGAGGCCCGGCTTGCACGTGGGGTTGTACTGGTAATGCATCCAACCTGCACAGCAGGTGTGTCGTACAAGCAGAGGGGCAGCGCGCGGGTGTGGTTGGGCAGGCAGGATGTGAATTGGGTTTGTGTAAAGCCTTTGGCTCGTCTGTTGTCCTGCACCGTGCCGGCCCAGCTTCGCCATTGGCAGCGCGCCGCCCATCTCGCATGCCGCATGCCAGCTTAGGGCGACCGTTGCAAACGGTGCAAACAAGGCCTGTATGTGACCCTCAATAACGAATATTGACGAGCACTGTGACGAGCGACCACGCTCAAACGACCGGCATATATGTATAGTATGACCGACATCTGATCCTGCTAGCTTGGGCGCGCTTTGCACAGTTGCACTTGTGGCGAACGGACGGATCGGCGGCATCAAGTCACACGTCGGTACAACCCTCAATATGTGCAAGCCGTATTTATTGTTTTTGCACATCGCGTTTTTTCACACACTTATTTATCATAGAATGACCCTCGCCCCCTGCTGTACCTACCCTTGGGATACACGACGTTGTCGCCGGCAACCAGAGAGTTAGTGTAGGCGGTGTTGTTTGGCGCGACCATAACAGACTCGACACGTCCAGAGACCAAGATGAAGACCTCGTCCGCATAAATGTGCAGATGCATCATTCGGTAGGCGCATGGTCCCTATAGAGTCAGCCAACCACATTCGACGGTTAGTCGAATAAAACCCTCGACGCACGGCAACGCTGGGCGCTGCAACTCTATATGTCACTGAAACAGCAACGAATGCACAAATATGTCCTATATGCGTAGGAAACGCCCGGCGCGGACATTGCGGCGAGGCTCCAAATTCGAGTTACTTTCGACTTTCGGACGCAATGTGTGCGAGCCTGGACGTACTAGGAAAATTCGCGCAAGGTTGAGCTCCGCGACTGCACTAGCTCCCTGGTAAGCCATGGTAGAGTTATCGTCCGGCCATGGGAGTAGGGCAGGCACCAATGACATGATGTACGGGTCCTGGGCGCTTGTGGTGGGCAGGATCGCTGCCGCAAGGCACGCCACAAAAGCTGCGGCTACTGCTGAGCTGGTCCTCATTTTAGGTTGGAAGGCGTACGCGTATCGAAACGTATCGCAACTGAAGTGTTATTAAACTGTATGATCGCGGCAATTAATGAAACCTACGCCTCGTCATGCATGACCTAAATGTGTAATCTAATACTTTGAGACTAGCATACTTCAGTCTTTATATGGGCACTTCGCCTGACCATCGTTTGGGCATGAGCATGAGCATGAGCATGTTACAGACGTAGGGCCCTCCCAGGTCCTGTCCATATCCGATATCCCCACGAACCGTTCGGTCAGGAGGCGCTTCTAAAGCAATAGTATATGGGGGAGAAAAACGATTAATATTAACTACATATGCTGCCAACGGGGGAAGCTTCCGAAGTGTACACCTTTTCAAGTGTCGTTTCTATGTGTGGCGATTTGATAAAGTAAACTTGCTAAGTTCGCCGTAGCCGATTTCGTCATGGCCGTCTTCATCCCTAGATCAGCATTTATTCCTGACGCAAGCCTCATTTCTGCATAAGCTGGACATTCAAGCAAGACGTGCAATTCGTCCTCTACTGACCGTGTGCCCTGAGTCGCGCAAAAACGGCAGACTCTATCCGCTCGAACTCGTCCCCCAGGGCGATTGGCTTCAAGATCCCAGCAACCTAACCTGAACCGCATCAGCGCCACATGGTGCTTACGCGGGATATCAGAGCAGGTATGGCCTGAAAGGCCGTCGGGTCCTCCTTTCGCATCAATCAACCCCATCCAATGCTTATATCGGCACATCTTAACTCCGGGGAGCCTTCCGTCCGAGATGAAGGCCCTTGGGTCAACATCTAGACGACGATGGCTCCATTCAAACATAAACCTATTTCTTAGACGCTCTAATAAATCGCTAGCCGGGAGGGGCTGCGAAGCAAGCCAGGGAGCTATGATGTGAGGGCGGTCCGCGTGGGGGGACCCCGCCGACGGTTGCCCCGCTCTCCAATTATAATCGTTTGGGACGAGGCAGGTCGTACATCTAGCAAGCATCCTGACTTCCTGAGATACAGTAACGCGCTGAGCCATTACAATCCCATGCGTTCTTCTATGAGGGTTCCATGCATGCTGAGCTGCTCACAGCACGTTGTTGCGCTCTTGCGCCCGCCTTGTAATCTTCGTAAGTTTGAGTTGCGACCACCCAATATTTTTTTACGTGTGCAGTATTGAGTCGTCATCCTTCTTTGTGGCGTTTGTGGCATCTTGAATTTTTGCAGCGTCGAAGAGCCTTCCCTGTCTCGTCACCTCAGTTCTTCTCCGAGACATGGGCGGCGACGACGGTTGAGACCCTGAATTACTCGCATTCTGAAATTCAGCCAATTGCTGGCTGGCCGCGGGCAGTATTGATGGTGGCAATCCGCCTAATGCTTCCTCCTGCGCTTGCGGCGCCCGCTGTTGTTTTCTCGGCCGTTGGGCCCCTGCCCCAAATCTACCTATTCATATTGCCATACCTTCCTATTCATATTGCCAAATCTTCCTATTCATACCACGTAATAACGAGAGGTTACAGTTAATAACGTGACCACGCAGGATCCCGTACGTGGCGCTCACCGCGCCCTGCCGACACCGATATGCACTCCAACATGCTTGCGGCGGAGGGGGCACGTAAGCTTAACCTGTCCCTCCCGGTATGCATGCCCGGTCTCCCATGCATGCGTTATCTGGAGGTTTTGGTGTGCCTCTCTCGAATATACGGTACGAGATCAGCACCAAGCAGGATACCACGTGGATCCTGTGCCAGGTCGGATCACTCCCAGTAGTTGTTGGTAGTTGTCGAGCTGCGCAATGGCGTCGCCGCGTGCCTCCACATTGGCAGTAGTTGCGCAGCACACGAGTACCTCCTAGCTGCCGCTGGTACTCAACGCCACGAACACCACCTTCCCGTGCTTCATACTTTCTGGCTATATAAGCGTGTTGAGCCCTGCTAGGGGTCCGTGCCTTATGGGATGAGAGGTGGCGGGTTCCGATGTTTGCATCGTTGCGGCGCTTCACTGGTTCGTCGGGTGCTGGGCTGTTAGGTTGGTTGGCGGCCAGTTCCTGATAGGGGAGCCTCTAGTGCAAATTCCCCCTGGGGTGCTGGCTGCTGCTCTGTATGCCTACGGCCTGTCAACTTGGTGTTCTGGTGGTTTGCCTTTGTTTCGGTGCATGTCGGTATTTGTTTCCTCCGTCTTGTTCAGTGTCAGGCGATGCGCCCGATGGTTCTACCTATTGGTCTGGAACCCACTGTAATCGTTACAACAACCACCTTCACCTCGGTTGCAGAGGCCCAGAACGTTTCAGCGACTCGGGTATCAACCGCTGCCGCGCCCAGAGGACCTCTTCCTGAACCGTCCAGAACGTGCCGCAGCCGTTGATACCGAAGTATCCGCACACACCGAGCCACAAAGCTCTACTGGTCTGCTGGTAAGGTAACCCGATAAAACGAATGGTAAACACGACATGTGCCGGATGGGACGCCGGCGCCCCTAGCGGCGCTGATGCTAGCAGCAGCTTACTTGGCGCACTCGTGCCCCTGACTAAATGCATGGCCAAACTCGGGGGTCATTCTCAATGTACGGCACGGCGCTCTGCATGTACCAGCCGCCCAACCTACCCGAGTTAGAGCCCTTCCTGGGCGCGTGTTACTTGGCCATCGTGGATCGTGCTGCGTATCGTTTGCTCGGCCACCTAGCTCCGCACCGCCCGGTGCTCCACTGCCTAAAGCAGTAAGTGGTGTAGCATGCAGCTGCACCTGCTGACCGGTCACCTTATTTACCATAGGAACAGAGCAACCAGGCAACACAACACAGCGACGCGCACGTGTATCCAGCGAGCACTGGCAGCTTCGATTAGCGCTGATGACGGAAAGGCAGGGCGATAACCGTCATTGGCTGCGCCAGCTGGCGCCGGGCCGCGACACCGCCTGAAGCACGCCGTGTATGTGAAGTAGTATTGGTTACAGTGGGCTACAGACCTTGAAAGGTAGAGCCATCCGGCGCATCGCCTGACACTGAAAGAGACAAGGAAAGCAAGGAAAACCGATGGTTCCGAAAGGCAGACCACCCAGAGCCTCACAACCGAGAGCCCAGAGGAAACAGCAAGCACCAATACACAGGGGGAGGTTGCGCTGATGGCTCCCCTGCATGTGGCCACATGCATCCCAAGCAGACCCCCGAAAGGAGAGACAGCAGCACGCCTCGGCAACACAACCGGACCCCCCTAAAACACCTGGAGAAGTCCCACACCCGGAGCGGGCCGACGCCCATAGCAAGATGGGAAGAACCAATGGCCGTGTGTGCTAGGAACAAAGAAAAGAAAAACGTCGCAGTGAGCACGTGCACTAGCCAAGGCAGGTCGACGGCTCTGATCTAAACGTAAATTGATATATCGACTCGATTGACTCGACTTATTACAAAGGATCCAGTCTCAGAAGGAAGATGTTACGATACTTATACCAGTAGCATCAAGGGCGCATCGCCACAAAAGACAGAGCTTACACAAGCTCAGGTTAAGAAGCTAGCGGTGCAGCTCACAGATCAGTAGTAACTTATGACCAGGCATGCCAGTATTTTCACTGCATGTGCCTATGCCGCCCAGGTCTTCCTCGAGGGCTTTGGACACCCACCAGACACGCCGCCCTTCAGGTAAATTCCGAAAGCCGTGCGACTCCGACAGGAGTACGTGCGCAAGCATCCAAGTAACACGGCCCACCGGCAGCCAAGTGGGCAAACGAAATAGCCTTCGCGGCTATAGTTGTTCCTGCGCGTTAGGCTGATCGACTCGCTCGCCCCTATCCAGTAGTGTGGCCCACTGTTACAGTTACTACTAGTAGCGTGGCCCCTTTTGTCCCGCAGCCTCTTGCACCCTCGGAACGCCTGGACAATAGGCCTCGTTACAAAAATGGTAGGCCAATATATAATAGCGAACGTACCTTCCACGTGCGGCACATGTACGTACGCCGTGTTATTATACAACAAACGCGATAACGCTAGTGTGGTGGCGGCATGAGTGTTATCTGCTGCGGTCTGTCCGTCCGAAAAAGCGGCCCAGGTCCGGCCCCTCTCCGCCAGCAGCAGCTACCTCGATATCCCCGTTCTTACACACAGCAGCTGCAGCCCGGCGGTTCTGCCTTCTGGTCTGGAGCCCACTGCAACAAGTATTACTAGCAGCTAGGCATTTTCGTGGCGTTGCGACACATCGACATAGCACTTAACACTTACAATGTTCCCTAATAACAACTGAATGTGTGTCCGTGCAGCGCAAGTCGTCGTTCCCCGTACGGTCGTACGGCTTCGTTGTCCCAATCAAGTAATACGTACGTCTACAACGGCAGCTTGCAGTCCTTGGCACACTTGGCATTTTCGACCCAAAGTCCTGCGGGAACTGGGACCGCTGCCGTGGGCTTGAGCCCGTAGGCCGCCCTCAGGTAGCCGTCTGACGACGCCGCCAGAGATAGTGGCACGTTGACGGTGCCAACGGACCTCGCGTTGAAGCTTACAAGGATCGACGCGGCCTTGCACGTAGGGTTGTACTGGTAGTGCATCCAGCCTGCGAGTAAGGGTTGACGTCACACGGAGGCGTCGTGCTTAGTAATAATGCCACTACGGCCGTTGGTGTGTATGCAGTGCTGCCGTGCGTTCCAACAGGCGCGCCCGCCCCTGGCATGGGCCTCCTGCCTTCCGTGCAGCTTCATTCCCTCGCGGCGTACTAGCTAGAAGGCCACGTGCAGAAACCGGCAGGGGTTTTGAAACGCGACACGTGCCAGCCGTGCACCAAGCGGCCGCAGCGTCCCGTACACCAACCGTTACAACAACAACAACAACCAAGCCCTAAAATCCTCGCTAGGCACGCTTAATTGCCGACCTACGGCAATGAGCGAGTAGTTGCTACGCTGCGCACGACCCGAGGGAATAATCAGGCCACATCTCGCGCGGTGGACCTTTCCTTACCGGGCATCGGGTGCTTTTATTTAGCACTACTACGGATGCTAAAAGCACTCGCCATACTAGTGCCCTGCAGCTACCCTGTGCGTGTTCCGGTATCGGCACCTACCCTTCGGATACACAATGTTGTCGAGAGGCGTTCCCCCAACGAGGGTGTAGTCGTAGGCAGTGTTATTGGGCGCAACCATCAACGTGTTGACACGGCCCGCGAGCACGATCAAGAGCTCATCCGCACTGATGTGCAGGTGCATCATCCGGTAGACGCAGGGGCCCTGTGGCGGGCGTGTGGAAGCCATGCATGCAGCGAGCGGCGAGGGCCGGCAACAAGCCTTTCAGCGAGGATAAGCATGTCAGGCAGGATTGGGCATCCAATAAAACACGCAAGCGAGTAAAGCAAAATAGGGCAGAACCATAGGGGCGTTGCTTGTTGATGACATGTGTCACGTTTTACAGGAATGACGTTGTCCTGTTCGTCCTGCTGCTGCCGCTAGACAGCATACGAACGCTGTTCTCGGCCATGGGACAGCAGCACGATCTACCTTGATTCCTAACTATTTATCATTCTCACCACCGGTAGGTGGAGGACGTACCAGGGATGCTCGTATAAAGTTGAGGTCCGAATTGGCACTGGAGCCCTGCGAGACCTGGGTGAGGTTGTTCTTGGGCCAGGGCAGCACGATAGGCGCCGTCGTAATGACGAAGGGGTCATCTGCGCGGGCGGCGGGCAGGATGGCTGCCACACGGCAGGCCAGCACAGTGGCGGCTGCTGCCGCTTGGCTAGTCCGCATTGTAGGCGGGATGGGGTCCGTAGGGAGGGAAGGGGGATAGAGACTCGAGTGGTGGCGTTTGTGAAGGAGTACCGAAATACTTGCGGCTTACTTGCGTTGCATGGGGCATGGCCGACGGCTTTTATAGCTCCGCGGCTCCGTTCTGGCAGCCGGCGTCGTACATGTGACAGTCATAGGTAACTGGTTTCTGTTTTCCATGGGGTCATCGGTTCGCCCGCCATAAGCGCGCGTAAGAGCGTACGAAAGCGCGTGTCTGCCGTCCGCAAGTAAAGCACTGAACGTCTTAATGGTCATTCAGTGCTCTACTTGAGGTGTTGTGGAACGGCTCCGCATCTGGCGTGCACGGGCCGACTGCGCCGACGGTACAGTCAGATCGCCAGGTTACACTTTCGAAATTGCCAACTGCACGTTTTTAGATGTGGTTGGATAAGCGCAACCTTTCGGACCGCTGTGGCAAAAAATGAACTGGCTTATGCCGCCCCCCGCTGGAGGCCTTCGTGGCCTGTTTATATGACTCATCGCGTCTTAACCGCCTGCTGTGCCATTTTTTTCGTTGTATCAGCCTCATCTTTCGGCGGCGCAGATGTGGAGGTGTTTTTATCGCTCGGGTGAGGTCCCGACGGCACCTAGTTCAGCCGCGCGGATTCGCGCGACACTTATGCAAGTTGGTACGACGGATGGGTGGGCAAGCTGCAGGAATACTCAGGATGATAGCCTGCCAACGGCGGTGCGCCAACGTCAACATTGACCAGAACGCCAAGAATTCGCTGCTTGCATGAGTCGCAGATGCTGCTTATTAGGTCACACAGCGACGGGACGGAGGGCGCATGGAGGCAACCCTTTGTAATCCCTGACCACATGCATACACGTCGCAACAATCCGCTCGGGGGGCTTTCAGCCTATAGTGGCGGTGTGCATGGCAGAAATTATTCAACTGCTGGCAATAGCTGTCGCAAGACCCTTGCGATTGCGAACGACCATGAGCGAAGAACATGTGCTAATGCGTGCGTATGCCTTTGTGGCCTCTGGCCCATTCTTCCGCCAACTTACGAATCCTCTGACCCATTCTTTGCCATGTCGCGTCGCGACTTCTACGATATGCGTACGCTCCCGTAAGCTGTATCTACGCGATGCTTCCTCTGCGCGCTCTCGCGTCTGCGCTCTCACGAGTGCGTCCAACGCTGTCTCATGCCGTGGAATGACGGTGCCATGAACTGATGGCCTTGTTCCATACATGAGGTCATGAATAGAGCAGGCGGCACAATTCGACCAGTACGGTATCGTGAAGGGACACCTGCGGGGTCATGGGGTGCCATGTGGCCCCTAGACCAAGGGTCAATGGCGATTCAGTGGCACTGTGTTCTTCATAGGAAGCCTTAAATCATCTTAGCAGGGCCCTGGGACATTCATCCTCAGGGGTCACGCAACAGGACGCGCCCGCACCTCTGCGCAGCATGCATGTAGGTAGGACTCCGCGCGCGCTATGTCAACCACCAACGAGAACCGCTGTACGGCACCATGTTAGTTTTCGTTTGCCCATTGCTTGCTCTCACCAACCGGCCACACCGCGTCGTGTTAGCCGTCCGCGGTGTGGCCAACCGTCAGACAACCAACGTGCAACTGCTGCTGCTCTTCCTCGTCCCCCAAGCGCTCCTCGTCCCACCGCTGCTGCATGCCGAGTAAATTCCTCCACAGTGTCACGTTTCCGAATATTTTTCCATCATCGCTAAACGGCAATCTTTCTGTCGACACTGCAAAAATTGTCCCGGACGCCGGGACGACCGCCACAAGGTATGCACGCAATGCAATAGAGGTCGACCTGTACGGTATGCGTCCGTCCGCCCTCTTGCGAGCAAAATCACGTGCGCCACCTGGCTAATCCGGGCCTTACGCGCCACTGGAGCTTGCCATCCCCTCTAGCACAGGAACGAGGCCGTACGCAGCGCTCCAGGAAGGGTCTGAAATTATAATAACGGTCATCTCCGCGACCACCCCCGCTACCTGCACCGTTCGATCTTTTCATGCGCTCTTTCGCAAAATACCAAAAATGTACGGCAGCATATTGCCGTACGGCAATCCGAATCCCGCAACAACTCCGAGCGCCACGAACAGGGAGCACGGAGCCAGCAGCCAACCCTCGCCCCACGCCGTACCGTCCTGCTCTGCCCCCTCCTTCGGCCCACGGCCTTTTTTAACAGTCGCGCGCAACCCACGCGCCCACCCTCCTGCCGATGGCAACACGCTTAACGCGCAGCGACGGACGCCGCGCACGCCCAACCACCAACCACCAACGACCAACCGCAACGCTGCAGGTGCACGCGTCCATTGCGTCAACCTGCGTCCGCAGCAGCCGCTTTGCGCCCGGTCGGTGTTCCACTACAAACCCACCGGGGCGTCCTCTCACGCCGCCGCGAGCGCACCCAACGTGTTTCCAAGCTACTCGGCCTGCCTTTCCAGTGCCGACCCACGGGTCTCCCCTCACACCCACGCCGCCGCCAGCCGCAGCGGCAGCTGCTCCCACTCTGCAGCCGCCTGCCAGCGCACCAGCACCTCCTCCAGCGCCCGACGCCCCGGGCTGCCGGCCGCGAAGGCGCGCGGCGCGCAGCGCACCGCCTCCCTCAGGGCGCCCACTAGGGCGCGTGTTGCGGGGTGCTTGGATGTGGTGGTGGCGTCCTTGAGGGCCCGCTCGGGCAGTGCGAGCTGCAGCTCCAGGCGGCACGATGATGGAGGAGGTAACGATGAAGATGGTGATGATGGCAATGATGGTGATGATGATGGTAGTGTTGTTGATGTTGTTGATGTTGTTGTTGTTGTTGGTGGTGGTGGTGGGGGGGGGGGGGCGTCGGTGGTGGCTGCGTTGGCGGCGTGTGTGGTGGTGGTGGTGGTGGTGGTGGTGGTGGTGGTGGGGGCGATGAGGTGGCGGCCGGATGGGCGCGTTGGTGGGCCTGCAGCACCAAATGAGATTGCTGATGACGTCACCGCAGCGACAAACGAGGAAGCGGTGTCGTACATATGGTGAGTGTCGTATTGGGGCCGCAGCCGAGGCGAGCGGGTTAGGATGCGGGGGGTTAGGGTTTTAGGGTATAGGGTTTAGGGTTTTAGGGCAGGCTCGTCGGGTGGAGGGTTGGAGGACATCGTGGGTGGGTTCCAGGAAGACCCGTGGATGCCCGAAAAAACTGTTTAGGACAGACGTCTTGAGATGCATGCTGGAGAACTGGGTTGGGGATACCAAAGCCGAAGGCAGTGAACCCGCACCAGCGGCCCAATGCCACCCGCCCCCACGCCCCCACGCGGCCGTATGTCTCAAACGGATTTTTCTCCACGGGTTTTCCTTGCAGCCCCCACGCCGCCCGCCCCACCAGCGCTAGAGCAGCCAGCGCCGTGTGCAGCGACTCGCAGCCAAACAGCTCCAGAACCACGGGAGCCCGCTGTTGCGCCTGCAGACAGAGCCGGCGGTTGCGGCGTTACGGTTGCACACGCGATGAGGGGTTGCTTGTGCAGTCTGGACGCAGCCGCAGCGGTGGGTTCGTGTGGGGTAAGGTGTTTTCCCGCACCACACGGACGGATGAAGCATCGCGGCGAGGCGAGTGCGACACGGAAAGGTGGGTGCGTTACATCATTTGACCGGGCATGACGCTGGCCAAGGGAAGCTACCCTGCCCTGACGGAAAGACCGCCGAAGCGCTCTCCTACGAGGAGAGGCGCTATCCTGCGCACGACGAAGTGCATGCGGTGGTGACAACGACGGTCAAGGCGGCGGCGGTGGCGACGTACGGCTCGCAGCCGCAGGCAAACCGCAGTACGGACGGGCGTACCTTCAGGCGCAGCTGGGCCGTAACCGCGTCGTACACCTTCTCGAAGCTGCGGAAGGGGGGCGGGGATGGCGCGCATGGGAGGGGGTTGCGGAGCGGCGGGTTTCGATGGGCCAAGTGTGCCGGTAGGGGTGGAGGTGGTGGAGGAGGTTTCACAAGGTTGCGCCCCGCCATGACTGGACTGGCATCAATCCCTTTCTTGCGAGCGCGACGCAATGATTGCCGCATACACACACACACACACACACACACACACACGACTCAGCGGCTCAGCGCAGCATATATAAAACACACGACCCACGGGTCAGCTACCCTCCTCTGATGACGCGATCCGCACTGCGGCAGTGCCGTACTAGCGCCGGCACCCGTTGTGGCAGGTGCAGCGCCGACCCACCAGTCTCCCGACCGCAGTGTCAGGGGGGTGGCCTTGGCCGCCCGAGCCATCACGGGTGCTCGGCTGTGCAGGTTCAGTAGCAGGTGGGGGGGTGGGAGGCCGGAGGCGCCGAGGAAGGCGTCCTGGGGGGGAGCAGGGGTAAGAGGGCGGGCAGGTGGGAGCGGGGAGGGAGAGGCTGTCAAGGGGTGGAGGGACGTGGTGGGGCTGAGTCGCGTGGCTGTTGGGAGGGCGGGCGGCCAGTGGTGGTTGGATCTGGACAGCGCAGACAGGCGTTGGTTGGGTGCCAGTTTGGCGGTTGGTTGGGGTTCGGGTGGTGCAGGCAGACAGCTCGGAAGCAAGACCTGTGAGCAAGGAGAAGTACGACTGGCTGAGTGCGGCATTCCGACATGGGCATATGTTTTTAATTTAACAGGAGGGTACTAAAAAGAGCCCCAAAGGCCCCAGCCAGTCCTACACCCCAGAGATGAGTCCGCGTGCGGCGAGCCGCGCCGCCCCCCACTCACCCCCTCGTCGCCCGGGGTGCCGTCCGGCCGCTGCACTGACGGCAGAGCACCGACCTGCGGCGGCGCGTGTTCGCAATGATGAGGCATGGTAACGGAATCGTACGACATGGTAGGGTACGACATGGAGGAGGTCAGAGTGCGCCTCTTCTCCCGCCTGTTTTCCGCACTAGCCCCCCTGGTCAGCCCACCACAGACCACACCCACCGTGACCCGATCCGCCACCTTCCCAAGGTCCAGCTCACTGGCATTCCGCCAAGCCACTAGGTGCAGTACGGCGGCAGTGGCCCGTGGGTCGGCCGTGTCCACCAGGCACGCCGCGGGCAGTTTGTCAGAGACCCGGGGACGACCCTGGCGGTCACGTAGGACCTGCGGACCAGAAGGGGTGAGGTTGAGGAAAGCCCGTGGGGGAGGTGAGGTGGGTGGGGTTGGGGTGGGGTTGGGGTGGGGCGGAGTGGGGTCAGAGGGGATGGGGTGGGGTCAACACGGTAACCGCCGACCCACGGGCTTCCTCTCATATATACACACCCCGCTGCCAACACGGTAATCGCCGACCCCCCCCCCGGCAGCGCGGCCGTGGATTCGCGGATTCTCTTATCAAACCCCCCCGGCAGCGCCTCACCCTCCGCTGCCTCACGAGCATCAGGTACGGCGCCGCAGCGGGGTATGAGCCCAACAGCTGCGGTGGCGGCAGCGGCAACACCTGCAGCGGCTGCGTCTGGCTGCCCGCCACCGCCTCGAGGGCACCCGCCGTCACACCCTGCACCTGCCCACGCGCCCTGACGGCGGCGAGCGCCCGCTCCGCGGGGGTGCCGCTGCCCTGCGCCTTGGACAGAGCCACCTTGGGGAAGGGGTGATGAGCGAGGAAGGGAGGGGGTTTAAGCTGCGAACTGAAAAACAGAGGCAATCCGGCCCACCCAGGTTCTCCAGCATGCACCTCCAAACGGTTACTATCCTAAACGGTTTCCTCTTTTGCACACGGGTTTTCCTTGCAGCCGCACCCAAACGGAAAAAACAAGCCGAATTCTTTTTCCAACGCAGGAGGCGCTCGTCGTACCTTTTCCTCAACGTCGAGCATGGCTTCCGCCAGCACCGTCAGATCCGCCGTCGTACACAGCAGCGCCCGGGGCAGGGCGGAGACCAGCCAGCGGCGGTGCTGCTCAGCGGCTGGCGGCGCCGGTCGGTTGTGCACGGGTCCCGTCAGCATCCACTCCCTGTACCAGGCTTCGGCGGCGTAGCTGGCGAGGTCCAGCAGCACCACGGGTCCGGTGGTGAGGTGGTTCTGAGCCGCCTGCGGTACCACGAGGTAGGGGGGAGGCGTGGGTTTAGGAATGCGTGTGGGCCAGGAAGTCGCAGGTGAGGCGTGGAGGGGAGTGGCGAGAAGACCCGGTTACACGACATAGGTGTGTCTAGGGGGGGTTACATTAATAGACCCGGTAGGGGGGGTGAGAGCGCCTCCGGTGCATCAAGCTTTGGGGAGCCGGTGGGCGGCCGGTGAGGAGCCGGCATGTTGTCGTCGGGGGAACAAACTGCGCCCCCTGCCCTCCCACCGGAACGTTCTCCGCCCCGTCCTCCTTTCTTCTCTTTCCCGTCCTCCCCCTCCATCTAGGCGCCTCCCCCGGTTTTCCTAGTCAGTGCCGATCCACGGGTCCTCCTCTCATACCCCCCCCCCGGACAGACCTGCAGCGCCAAACACAGTTCGCCGAAGCGCAGCAGCTCCTCGCTGATGGTGACGCCCGCTGCGGCGGGCTGCCAGGCGGCACCACTGACGCTGTCGGCGCTCCGACCCGCGGGTCCCACGTCCCGTCGCAGCACGCCCGCCACAAACACAGGCACCTCCCCCCTCGAGCCCCCCATGCCGCCCCACCCGGCGTCTCCCCGGCCCGCCGAGGAGTCCAGGATGCTCAGGAAGCGTACGACACGTACGGCAGTCGTGTAGGCGCGGGCCGCCATGCGCAGCGCGATGCGCTGGTCTCGGAGCGTCAGGCCAGAGGTTGGGGATTCGCCGTTGGCGCTGCCGTCCGCGGTGGTAGTTGCGACGTTTGGTTGGGCGGTTGACTTGCTGTTGTCGGTTGTTTCCATGGTGGACTTGAACTCCGCCCAAGTGGAGGCACACACGAACCCCACCCACACCTTCTCCAAAGCCATGACGTCATGATCGGAGGCCAGCACCGGGCATAAGGCCCGGTCATCTGCCACCGCGTCGTCACCGCCGCCGCCGCCGCCGCCGCCGTCAGCACCCATCTCGGTCTGTGCCGGCGAGCCGTCCGCTGCTCTGCCCTTCTCGACACCACCTCCAAGGAACACTTGGTCGCAGCCGCCCTTGCCGCCCTGGCTACTGCCGCTGCGGCCGTCACTGCTGCTGCTGCTGCTGCAGACGCCGCTGCCGCCCAGAAGTCCCTCCCCGCTGGCCCCCGGCGGCCCCGTCTCCACCTCCGCCAGGTCGCTGCTACTGCCGTCGCTGCTGCGAGGGCTACTGCCGTCCTCCGCACCGCCACCGCCAGGCGACGGCGCGCCGTACACAGCCGGCGGCGGGGCGCAACCCCGACTTGGATCCTGGCTCGGCTCCGCTGACGATGAAGATATTACGTTGAAGAGGCCGTGAGTATGCGGGTACGGCATCACGTGGGGCTCCGCCTTAACCGCCCCTCCGAAACCACCTGCCACCCGGGTCCCGCACGCCGCCGCCCCTCCCACCGCCGCCTCCACCCCTGCCCCCGCCTCCTGCTCCTGCTCTCCTTGTTGCTGCTGCTGCTGCCGCTGCTGGTTCCGGCTCCGAAACCTCCTGGTCATCGCCACCCCCATCAGCCGCCGCGGCAGGCTGTAGCTACCGCTGCAGTCTCGGGCGATCCGGTAGCGCAGCACCAGCCCCTCCACCAGCCTCGCCGCGTCCTCAGCAGGTAGTCCGCACACGTGACCCGGGAACCACGCGGTGGCGATCATCACCCGCAGCGCCTGGATGTGCAGCTCGGAGACGGCGCCACCGCCACCCTCGTCTTTTTGTCCGGCACCGTCCTCACCGGCTCCGGTGGTGGTATCAGTGGCGGTGTCGGTGACGGCGGCGTCGTCAGTAGTGGTGTCTGTGGTGGTGTCTGCGGTGGTGGTCGAGGAGTCAGGGCAACTGCCGGGCCGCGCGTCATGGGCGGGGCTCGCCGCCCTGCCGCCGGCCGCAAGGCGCAGCAGCAGGTCGGGCGGCAGGCAGCTGTTGGCTCGGTGAAGGTGCAGCGAGAGGGCCCGGATGTACGACATCTCGCCAGCATCTTCCGCGTCCCAATCGTAGTCGGGCCTGTCGAGAGGGTTTAGGGTCGGTTCGGTGGGTCGGTGGGTCGGTGGGTCGGTGGGTCGGTGGGTCGGTGGGTCGGTGGGTCGGTGGGTCAGTGGGTCAGTGGGTCGGCGGTCAACCCAAACTCAAACCAAACCCAAACCCAAATCCCTGCCCGCACCTCAGCACCCTCGAGGTGGAGGAAAGGCACTCCCGAAACGCCACCATCAGCTTGCGCCTCAGCGCCTCCACCGACTCGATAGCCCCCAAGGAGGTGAGGGAGGAGGGGGAGGGGGCAGGCGGGCACAGGGCGGGCGAGGAGCCAGCGACGCCGGTACCCTCGTGATGCGGATGCGGCGGCGTCTCGTCGTACGGCGTCATCTCTGAACCATCACCGGCGGGTTCGGCAGTGACGACGGGGGCGGCGGCAGCGGCGGTGGCGGCGGCAGCGGCGGTGGCGTCCTCTTGGAGCACCGGGTTCGAGTTCCATTCTATGATTTGCTGCCGCTTCTGCTGGTACAAGGCCACGTAGCGGGCCCTCCCTTCGCGAGTAGCCGCATCTCGGTGCGCAGTTTGGAGTAGGGAGCGGTTGGGTGAGATGCGAAGGCAGTCGGGTCGCTGCCACAGCGGCAGCGCCTGCTTCCGCCTCGCCTGCAACTGGAACAGCGCCTCCCGTGGGCAAAGCGTGCAAGGCGGAGTTTGAGCGTGGCCGTAATAGAACACGCATGGCTCCGGCTCCATGACTTCAGATTGGGTGTCTTTGGGGCCCTGTTCGGCCATGGAGTCCTCGGCCATCAGGCCCTGGTTGATCAGGCCCTGGGCGATCAGGGCTTCTTCTCCCATCCTGGCTTGCTGATGTGGGTCGAGTCGGCTTGGGACGGGACGGCAAGGTAGGAGGGGCTGGTGTCGATGTTCCGGAGAAAAGGGAGGAAGAGCTAAGGAATAGGGAGGTGAAGGTGGCTGATGGCGCGGGGATGCCAAGGGAGGCGCAAGGGAGGGGAGTCTAGCAAGCTCCAAGGCGCGTTTGGAGGACCCTGCGCGGCCAGCAGCGGACGCATTGTATCGCAGCATCAGGGTCGAGGAGATGACCGCAGTGGCGGGAAAGTGTTTCGTGAATGGCCTGGACCCATTTCCTTGCGCCCAGGCTGAGTCGATTGGCGAGGGAAGACGTGCGCGGCCGGGACAGAAACGCGCTTGCGCAGCCCAACGTCGCCGCTAGGAGCCCTAGCAGCTACGATCTCACATACCTATGTAATGACGGCGTTGAATGACCACCGCATGCAAGTGCCAACAAAGAATCTTGACATTCTAACCGCCTGTGCAATGACCAGCAATGTTGCTGAACTTTTTTGCCCAACTATCATCAAAAAGCAGGAAAGAAGCGGCCGCAGTGAAACTATGGTGAAGAAATCGGTACCCGAATTCGCGCACCTAGCTATCGGAACAAACGCCTACGCTGTGGACCGTCACCAAGCGTAGTAAACTGCTGAGCTTCTTGGCAAAACGAAAGTAAAATTCATGCAAGCTGGTATTTTAGGAACGTAAGACCTCAAAGCTCAGACGTCAAGGGTTTGGCCGATGCAAGCCCTTTGATACCCAAATGCACAATGCGCACCGTAAATTTAGGGTAAATCTGTGATTACAATGTGATATATGAAGCTAATTACGCGACATTGACTGCTTGGCTTGACGCTCGCGAAGACCCGCGGGCCGTTCGGCACAATGGGCAGCGAATCACCGCTATGAGGGCGTAACAATCGAAATGCATGGATAAATAGGATATCTGGAGCCTGCACACCTGGTTGAATGCATCGTCGTCGCTGCATATTCCGTAAAGCTTGAAGCCTATGACAATTCATGGTGTAAAGGATGGCCGCTGTCGAATAGATGTGCAACTGCAGTACTACAATTGAAGTGCAGCTGCATGCAATCGTCGTTAATCATTCCTGACGTTGCACTCGAGGTTCTCTGCCTCATAACGCCCACAATCGGATCAATGCGAACACTTGCAATAGCTTTCTGACTTAGAAGGTGAATTTCTATTATAGACGCAGTAGGCTCTGTCCCGTCGTCTTTCCGCAATGTCGGCGGGGCCCATAATGGCTGGACTTCGCGGGCTGTGCACAACTGGCGTTACTCAGCATCTGGCTGCCGTAGGTGAGGATAATCCTTTTAAGTGCTCATAGACCCCGTCGCTTCGTCTCTTTCCGTCAGCGACCCGCTCGGCACGCGCGCACGAACCGCAATTCTCGCACGTTCCCCGTGCAGCAACCCATACTCACGGTCTTATCGCATATTCAGAATCCGAATAATCATCCTAGACCGTGTCAGCCAGCCTCCATGCCCCACGACGGCTCCGTGGAAGGTCCAACGGCCGCTCCACGCCGTCGCCTGCCCAACTCGTCCCTCCCCTCCCCCCCCGCCTCCGCCCGCCATCTCTGCTCTCTTCCCAGCCACGCTCGCGACTGCAGGACCCTCTCTCGCCCACACCCAGACCCTCGGGTCGGCCCCTGCTGGCGTTGGCCCCAGCCCATGGGTCGGCCAGGGGCCGTACCCCTGGCGCCTCCTGCACTCCGGTGCCACCTCGAATCCCACCTCTTCGCCCCTCCCCAACCCACAAGACGTGACCGGGTGCTGCCTTCCGTGTCCTCCGGGATTCGAACCCAGTGGCGCGGCCAGGCCGCGCGCCGGCATGGCGCTGCAGGGCGCAGCTGCCGCCGCCGCTGCTGCTGCGGCCGCGGGGCCGACGCCGCAGTGGCTTCGACCTCCTTTCCCTGGCCAGCCCTCCTCTTCATCCTCCTCCGCCACCACCGCCGCCGCCAGCACCACAGGTCGCGGCGACACCCCCCCTGGACCCACACTCGCCACGACAACCTCCGCCACCGGCGCTGGCGGCGGCGGCGGCGGCTCTCACTCATTCGCGTCCTGGCAAGCCCGCGCGCACGCGGCGTCGACGCCGCCGCAGATGCCGATGCCGTCGCCGTCGGCGCCGACGGTGCCGCCAGCGCAGCTGCCGTCGCGGCGGCAGCTGTCGGTCCAGCCTGAGGCGGCGGTGTACTCGGGCCCCTCGCCGCGCGGACCCTCGCGAGTGACCCTCAGGACCATTCGGAAGAAGTACGAGTCGGGGGAGCCGCTGACGATGGTCACGGCGTACGACTATCCGTCTGCCGTACATGTGAGGGGGGCTGCTCGCGCGGCGGCGGCAGCGGGGTGGGTCGGTTAGGGGCGGGGGGCGGAGCGTGTCTAGTCCTGCAGCTCCTCTCCCCTGCGCCCGCCGTTTCGTATGTTTTGTAACCGGGGCTTCTTGCCCCTTCCCCCGCCTTCCCGCTTCGCCCCGGAAGGTTGAAGCTGCGGGTATCGACATCCTGCTGGTGGGCGACAGTGTGGCCATGGTGGTTCATGGACACGACACCACTCTGCCCATCCGAATGGAGGAGATGATCGCGCACTGCAAGGCCGTGGCGCGAGGGGCGCGGAGGGCGTTCCTGGTGAGCAGCCGGAGGAGGAGGGGGGCAGGGCGTTCCTGGCGCGGAATGGGAGGCGGCGGCGGCGAGGGGGAGGTTGCAAAACGTGGAGCGGGAGCGGGGCGCGAGGCGAAGGGGGGGAGGCTGAGAGGTACCGGACATCGGCGTGGCGGGGAGGGCGGGGTGAGGTGAGGTGGAATGGGGTGAGGTGGGGCTCCTGCTCCTCCGCACCTTCTCCCAACCCACCCACCGACCGCCTCGAACCCACCGACCGCCTCGAACCCACCGACCGCCCGGCGCTGGCGCTCCGCATGCCCCCTCGCACCCGGGCTTTCCCCACAACCCCGCATGGCCCTCCTCCTCCTCCTCCTCCTCCTCCTCCCCCTCCTCCCACCCCCTCCCACCTTGCGCTGCGCTTCCTCAGGTGGGTGACCTGCCATTCGGCTGCTACGAAACAGACGCGCGGGATGCCGTACGGTCTGCCGTGACGATGCTGAAGGAGGGGGGCATGGACGCAGTGAAGCTGGAGGGTGGGTGCGGCGGTCTAGGGAGGGAAGGGGGGAGCCCCGAAGGGGGAAGAGGGTTTTAGGGGTTTTAGGGTTTTAGGCACGAGAGCTGGGCGGGCAGGCGGGCTCGAAGGAAGGGCGGGGCAGTGAGGGGTTGGGGGTCCACTGGGGCTGATGGCGGTGCTGTAGGGTTTTGGCCAGGGGAGCCCTCGTCCCGGGAAGGGTACGAGCCGCGTCTTTGTGGGAAACAGGAGCCTCCTCGTCGTGACGCGGGATGTGGGTCGCGGCGTTTGTGCGTCCCTCCCTCCCTCCTCCCTCCGTCTTTTCTGAACGGTTTTTCTCGCATCCACGGGTCTTGCTCGAAACCCCTCCTCCCTTCCCCCTCCTCCCTCCCCCCTCTCCCATGGTGTCCGACGACCATGCGCCAACTATCCTGTCCCGTTGCGTAAAACGGTTTTTATGCAACCCCCTCCCCCCCGCAGGCGGCAGCCCTGCCCGCGTGGAGGCCGCGCGAGCCATCGTGGAGACCGGGGTGGCGGTAATGGGCCATGTGGGCCTTACCCCGCAGTCGGTCAGCGTCATAGGTGGGTGCAGGGGCGGGGAGAGAGGGGCTGTGTGCAGCTAAGGGGGGGTCGGCACCGCTGCTGGCCGCCGCTCCGTCGGCGCCATGGGCCGCCATTAGCGGGCGGAGGTGCCCCAGCAGGTGTGGTAGCGGGCGGAGGTGCCCCAGCAGGTGTGTTTTGTTGGAGGACCCCTTGCGTAGCCGCGCCCTCACCCCTGTCCCTGCCTCCCCCGCCCCTGCCGCCCTCCTTGCCGGGCCGCAGGCGGCTTCCGGCCCCAGGCGCAGGTGGCCGAGGAGGCGCTGCGGGTGCTGGACCAGGCGCAGGCGCTGCAGAAGGCGGGGTGCTTCGCTCTGGTGCTGGAGTGCATCCCCGGACCCATCGCCGCCGCCATCACAAGCACCCTCACCATACCCACCATCGGCATCGGCGCGGGCGGGCAGTGCAGCGGCCAGGTGGGTGGGGTGAGGGTACGGCAAATGCAGGGGGGAAGAGTGGGAGCAGGGACTTCCCAGCCGCCGCAAACCCGTCTTCAAATCGGTCTCTCTCCCAGTGGCTCTAATGGCCCCCTTCCTCTCCCCCTCCACCCACGGGTTTTTGCAACTCTTCCACGGGCTTCCTGTCCACACACCCACACCCCGCCCCATCGCGGATTCTCTTATAAATCCCCCCGCCCCATTCCCCCCAGGTGCTGGTGTATCACGACCTGCTTGGGATGATGAGCCACCCGCACCATGCCAAGGTGGGCCTGGGGCCGGCGCCCCTCCTCCCTCCCTCCTCACATGCCGCGACGAATCAACCGCCAACCCCCAACTGCCAAACCGCGTGGCCCCAACCGCAGGTGACCCCCAAGTTCTGCAAGCAGTATGCCCACGTGGGTGAGATCATCGGCTCGGCGCTGCAGCAGTACCGGCAGGAGGTCGAGGACAGGACCTTCCCCGGACCGCGATTCTCGCCGTACAAGATATCCGACCATGAGGTACGGCACGGGGTACGGCACGGGTACGGCGTGGGTACGGCACGGTACGGCACGGGCATGACGCAGCGCAGCGTCACGACGGGAGGGCTACGGAGGGGTCCCGGGTCGGGGTGACATGCGAAATCAACGACATGTTGTACGGAGGTCGACACCGTTAAGTTATATTCGTTGGTACGGCGTCAACTGATGCCCTCCCTTGGCCTGCAGGTGGGGCTGCTGGCAGAGGCGCTCAGGTCACGCGGCCTGGGGCCGGCGGCGGAGGCGGTCTTGGCCGAGTCGCACAAGGCGGCGGAAGCCAAGGCGGCGGCGGCGGCGGCGGCGGCCGCTGGGGGCGTGGGGGGCGGCGGCGCTAAGCGGTAGAGCGGCAAGCGACGATGCGGAAGCATCGAGGGGCTGTTTACGGTGTGGCGTTGGGATGCGGCGGACCGGAGGTGTGTTGCGGCAGCATAGACGGAGGTGTTGGGGCTGGGAGTGGGTTGAAGAAAACGTGTGTCGCGTGTGTGTATGTGGAAGGCGGGGCTGGGGTGGGAGGCAGGGGATGCCCGGGGGGCCGCCGAAATACGCCCGGCTTAAGTCTTGTAAGAGGAGACGACCGACGCGGAGGAAATGTTCAGGAGCTGAATAAGGAAAAAGGAGAGCTGTATGTTAATTTATAGCTAAGCCCTTTGTGTTTGGCTATCGAGTTAGGTAGGAGAACCATCGCTGTTGTCCAAATGGGCGGAGCGGGCAAATTGTAACTTCTGCGTGTACGGCAGCCGGACGGCGTCGGAGGCCGGCCGGCCGGTGTGGCGGGATGGGTTCAAAGAAACCCCTGAGCAGTCGGTTGGATTCGGCTGCTGCAGCGGGCAGCTCGCTAAGGCGGTTGGCATGCGGTTGGAAAATGGAGCGACCAGGTTGGATGTTGGGAGGGGGAGGGAGTGGGAGGGAGCGCGAGGGAGGAAGTGGGGACGTGTGGAGGAGGGGGGTCCCATGTGGCGAGCAAGCGGCGGTGGAGATAGGTTGCCCGGGCGCACGGTTGTCGTATGGTGGCCTTGTTGATGTATGTCCACCGCAAACTGGTGTCATCCCGGACGTTGCCGGTGTGGCTGATGTGGACAAGGCGGCACGGACCGACGCGTGGGCTATGAGTGCCACTCAGGACTCGTGTTGCCGCCTCAGTCAGCCAGGACGACAGCCCCGCAGCGCCAGCTAGTGGTGCGGTAACAAAGTTGCGCCCGGCACATGGCGGGAGGCGCACTCGTCTTGGTTAGGCACGGACCCGGCCTACTCGGAGTCTAGGACGGTGCCGTTCGGAGACAAGCTGAGGTGGCGCCCGAGCTAACCCACCAAAGCACCGACACCTGCAACGTTCGACATGCTCTCCTGTCCTAAACCCTAAATACTGGCTCCGTCGTCGGTAACAACCACAGGGAAATGCCAGGGCTATGGGATACAAGCGAAGCCCGCAAACGCCCGCAACACCTCCTTGGCCCGCAGCTTAGGCTATGGTGACTGTGACGGGCTGCGGCGGGCTCGCCACCCGTTCCGCGTTGGCGTCCGTCGTCGTCCGGTCACGTGTAAGGGCGTCATCAAGGCTATGCCAGCGCGGGTGAAGAGAATCGGCCCATTTGTATCTGCCGGTAGCCAGGTCCGATCAGGTGTAGGGCAGTGTAGCTGCAGCCTGGCGACTAAGCCGCGGGATGCAAGCGCCGGGGCAGGCCGGGGGCGTGGAGCGGACACGGAAAATGACTTATTTTGTGGTGATGGAGAAACCATGGTGCCGCGCGTTGTCCGGGGCGGTAGGAGACGGCAGGAGGCAAGGGCCCAAGCTAAGGACATCGTATGTCTGTAAGAAGAAAGGGAGAAAAGGGGTGATGGAAAGGGCTTACGTCGCTTGGTGAGGCCGGGGCCAACGAGGCCCAAGAGGGGGTCTCGGCGATGCCTCGTGATGGCTTGACAGGGCACGTGAGTGACAGATAGAGATCGAGGTGGGGCTACAAGCGGCGTCCGCTCCGAAAGGGAAAATCAGTCGCAGGAAAGAGACTCGTAATGATGCCCTTTAGGGGGCGCAGATTAGAGTGAACAGCTGCAAAGTCGGCAATCGGTTGGGTTATGCTTGCGGCGCGCACATCGGTGCTTGCTTTGGCTTTAGTTTTAGCTTTATCCTAATGAGTCTTCCTTATATTTTACAGTTTAAGCCTCCTTTGACTGAAGCCCTCAAAGCGAGTTAAGGGTACGGATGGACGGAGAGCTAGCCCTCTGAGGCGTCTGTCAAGCTAGGCTCGGCCGCTTGACTATCGAGGCCTTTGCAAGTAGAAATCAGTACCCAATATTACATTCTTAGCACAGGATCCCTTTAGTCGCTCCGGACGCGCTGTTTTTCGCGCGCAAGTCAGCCTTTCCTCACCTCCTCGCCGCAAGCCCTAGACCGCTCCCATGGAGGTCCTGACGCTGCTGCAGCTTCTGGGTCGGCCCCTCTGCCACTGGGAACGGCCGTGGATCGGTCCGAGCCCGACGGTCGGGGTTGTGTCGGCTCGTCCCAACCGTCGACCTATCAGGTGGAAGTTCGCGGGGCCCGGGCGGTCGGCCGCATCGAGGCGGCCGACGCTGCGACGCCGGCCCCCATCTGCGCCCGCACCCTACACCACGCGGCTCTCCTCGAGTTGGTCTGATTTCCGCCCATGCTGCCCCAGCATCCGTTCCACGTTACGCTTGCGTGGCAGTTGTTTTGACAGCAGGCCCCATTCCGCACCCGCACCCGCAAGCACTTACGCATGCCAAAAGCAACATGCGCAAATAACACCGTGTGCTTTACATCTGTTACAAGCGCAGCGCCCTTTTGGCGACGGCTCCTGCCAGCTTCCACCGCTTGCTGACCGCCTCCTTAGCCGCGCCCGAGCGCGCGTCTAAAGCCACTTGGCGTACCGCAGCTCGCGACCCGTGGGTCGGCCCCTGTCCCTCGCGCCTGCCGCCGTCAGGCTGCTGTTGCGGCCCCAGGCTGCCGGGTCGGCACTCCTGGCTCCACATCGGCCCCCCCCTCCACACAGACATCGTGACTTTTACGACGGCTGGCGGCTCGTGTGCGGTGCTGTGGATGGTGGTACTGGCGCGGGGTCGCACCCGTGAGCTGCCTGCTGCAAGGGAGCCGGCCACCAGCCAGTCAGCGGCTCCCGGGGCCGGGTCAAGAATTAAACAAGGCGGAGCGCCAAGGCCGCAGCCGTAGCAGCAGCAGCAGCAGCAGCAGTAGCAGTAGTAGCAGGGCCGGTGATGCTAGGTGCACCCTGCTCTGACGACGCCTTCGTATCCGCCCTAGACGTCGATCCCAACCCGCCGCCGCAACAGCGACAGCAGCCCCCGCAGCTCCCGCCTGTAACAAATCAGCAGCGGCGGCACTGCACCGGCGCCGCGACCGCCATGGCGGCGGCATGGGCAGTAGCCCTGCCTGCGCCCTTCAGCCAGCTGCCCGGCCCGGGTCCAGGTGCGGCTCCGGAGACGGTTTCGGCGCCGGGCGCGCTGAACCAGCCGGCGGGCAACCCCTCGTGGCATCACGATTGGAGCCGAGAGGACGACGACGACGATGACGACCTACCGCAGCGGGAACGCACGCAGCAGCATGCCGCAGGCGGCGGCGGGGGCTGCCACTCGGGCCCTATGACCCGGAAGAGGCCGCTGTCCTCCGCCGCCACCTACAGTGAGGCTGAATTGGCAGGGCTGGCGGAGAGCGCGAGATCTCACAAGGGCCGGCCGCGGGCCGTACCGGATGTGGCGGCGGTGCTGGTGGCGGCGGCGGAAGCGGCGTGGGAGCTGGAGGGGGCGGCGGCGGAGGGCCAGGGACATGAGGAGGCGGCGGCGGCGGCGGTGGCGGTGGCGGCAATGGAGGCTGCCGCCGGAGAGGCGGCAGCGGCGGTGGTGGCGATGCCGGGGGAGCCATTGTCGCATGTTAGCAGCCACACGGGCCTGGCCCTCGCTGGCGGCGGCAGCGGCGGCGGCGGTAGCGGCGGCGGCGGTAGCGGCGGCGGGGGAGGAGAGTACGTCGGCGGCGGCGGCGATGGCGGCGGCGGCGGCGATGGTGGCCGTGGCGTCAGCGTACATCAACCTTGCCAACAGCAGCTCGCGCAACATCACCGGCAAGAGCATCACCGACAAGAGCATCACCGACAAGAGCAGCAACACGGCGTGGATGAGCAGCAGTGGTATGCGACGCCGCACGCGTTTGGTGTGGCGGCAGCGGGCGTGGCGGCGGCTGGTGGCGGCGGAAACGGCGGCGGCGGCGCCGCCGCCGCCGGCGCGGCCGCAGGCGCCAACACCTATATCAGCTGGGTGCCGGCCTCCCAGGCTGCTGCCGCTGCCGCCGCCGTCACGACTCCGTCAGAGGACAGCACCTCGCAGAGCATGCATGTGGGCGGGCCGGCCGTCACTTCGCTGCCGCTGGCGCAGGTAACAAGGTTGTGTAGGGGGTGTGAGGGGTGTGGTGTGACGTGGCAGGCTGCTCATCGGGCCCCCGGCGTGCAACAATGGTCTCTGCAACTTGCGCACTTGCTCGGGCGTGGTCTTACTTGGTGCGTGGCTGGTTTTGTTCTTCTTCATCCACGCCCACAGAACTCATCGTCCATGCTTCTTTTGCCTATGCATGTCCACGCAGCCCGTCCCCGGCCTCCGGTCGTCCAACGCCCCCCGTTGCGTTCGCCCCACTCCCCAGGACGGCGCCAGCACACATCAAACGGCACGCCCCGGCGAGCCGCCGCCGCCGCCGCCGCCGCTGCTCCACTCACAGCACAGCACCGGCTGGGCCGGCGGTCTCGGCTTCGGCTTCGGGTACGGCACCACTCCGGCCGCCATCGCCGCCGCCGCCGCCCGCGGGGCGATGCTGCCCGCCGCCGCGGCTCCGTACGCCGGCGGCCCTGCCTATCACCGCGCAGCATCAGCCGCAGCGGCGACGCCCGCCGCGATGCCTCCGCCGCTTCCGCCGCCGCTGCCTCCGGCGGCGCTGCCAGGTCTCGGCCGCTGCTTCTCCGACCTGTCGGTCTACGCGCACCTCGTCCAGGGTCCTGGTCCCGGCGGGTACCCTTGGAGTCTGGCACCAGCACCAGCGGGGGCTGCTGCGCTTCCGCAAGGGCCGGGTGCCGCCGCCGCAGGCGGCGACGGCGGCGGCGGCGGGGGTAGGACCGCTGCGCCTCTCCCCCCAGCTGGTGGCTTCCGAAGTGCAGCGCTGTGGCCCCCGCTGGCGCGGGGGAGTGTAACGAGGTGCGGTCCGGGAGGGGCAGGAGGATGCGGGAGCAGGAGGGGCAGGAGGGTGCGGGAGCGGGAGGGGCGAGAGAGACGGAACCAGCTAGGGCGGTGGACAGCTGGCGGAGGAACAGCATGGGTGGGACTGAGAGGAAATTCGTAGGTGGGGGAAATGGGGTTACCGGCAGCTGTGGGATGTCGGGCGCCGCTCGAGGTCTCGCGCGATGAGGTTGAGGAGCAGCGAGGCAAGTGGCCGGATCACCTGCCGCCCGCACCCGCACCTGCCCCGCGCAGGACCCTCACCCCCGACAGCCCCACCAGCGCCACCCTGCGTAAGACGAAGTCCGATGCCGCCATCCTGCACAACTACCGCCTGGCGCAGCTGCAGCTGCAGCAACGCCTGCAGCAGCAACACCGCCTGCAGCAGCAGCAGCAGCAACAGCAGCCGTACCAACCGTACATGCCGTACATGCCGCACCATCCCCTGCACCCCCAACAGCACCCACTCCCGCAGCGCAGTGCACAGCTCCAGACCCTCCAGCAGCTACCGCAGGCGGCACCACAATGGCCGCTGCAGCCGCTGGGCGGCGGCCCTGACGCCGCGCCGGCGGGCGCCCCTGACGCCACCACCGCCTGCGGCGATGGCGGCGTAGCAGGCCCTGTCAGCTCGCCGCCCCGGACTCCAATGTCCACCTGCACCTCGCAGGACGGCAGAGGAGCGGCGGCGGGCCAGAGCGGGCTCCAGGGATTCTCGCTACAGCAGCCATCGTCGTCGCCGGAGCCGATGCTGCTGGGCCGCCCGCCGCACCAACAGCAGCAGCACCAGCCGCAGCAGCAGCAGCACACAGCATCAGTTGCATTGCATGCCGGCGGCGGCAGCGGCGCGCCGTACGGTGGTTTCGGAGGCCACTGGCATAGCGACACGTCGCCGCCGCCGCCGCCGCCACCCCAGCAGCAGCAGCAGCCGCCGCTGTACCCCCGCTACCACTCCTCACAGCACCACCACCACAGCTGCGCCGCACCTCGGCAAGGCCGCCAACATATCCCCATTGACCCGTCGAGTATGCAGTATCAACACCAGCAGCACCAGCAACAATACCAGCAGCACCAGCAACAACATGAACACCAGCACCAGCAACAACACCAGCAGCAGCACCAGCAACAACACCAGCAGCAGCACCAGCAACAACACCAACACCAGCAGCACCCTGGAGACCGCCCATCGGCAGCTGAGGGAGGCCCCATGGGCCGGCCCCCTCTTGCGCCGCACTCCCTGCCGCCGCTGCCGGCGGTGGTCTTCACCCCGCTGCCGCCGCCGGCGTCGCAATTCAATTCCCACGGCGCGACGGCGGCGGCGGCAGCGGCGGCACCGCCGCCGTCTTTGCCGCCAGCGTCCCAGGTCGGTCATATCTACCTCGCCCCACTGCCCGTCGCTGCCGGCAGCGAAGGCGCGGGGCCATGCTCCGCCGGCGGCGGCGGCGGCAGGCAGCTTCAGCGCGCGCAGCCGGTCTTCAAGGATGAGGGCTACGATGAGGCTGGCGGCGATGCGACTTGTGGCGGTGGCGGCGAAGGTGGAGGCGGCGGCAGGGGCGAAGTCCGCGGCCGCGTGTGGCGGCGGCCCGGCGGCAGCCTGACGGGCAGCAGCTGCCTGACGGGGGCGTCAGAAAAGGTACGGCCATTGTACGGCACCGGTTTTGATGCTCGTGAGGGAGTGAGTTGGTTGTCTCGTTCGGTTGGCGGGCTACTAGCGGCACCAGGATGTACAAAGGCGGCAGCACAGGGGATCGGATGACGCTACCTGCACTGCTAGCGTCGTACCATTCAGGGGATGCTTTGATGCCGGTCGTCGCATTCAGCTCCCTGGCAGGGCCCTCACTTCCAATCTCCCAGTCGCCGCCCCTTCCCTGTTCCCCTCATGCCCTCCCTGTCCCGCCCGGCCCGCCCGGCCCTGAAGCCTTGGCCCTCCCCCTACCCCGGTTTCCAGGTTCCAACATCGGCAGCCTGCGGGGCTGAGGACGCCTCCTGCCGTATTGTGGGCGCCAGTGCCAGCGGAGGTAATTTGGATCCCCTGATGGCGATGCTGCTAGGCCACTGCTCAGCGGATGGCGCGGCCCTGATGTACGGCACGGGCTCTGCGCTACGCCGTACGACGCCGGTGTCACGGGGCACGGCCGCTGGCCATGGGGCTGACGGCGGCGGCGGTGGCGGGAGCCTGACCCCGGCGGAGCCGATGCCGCCGGCAGAGGGCCACGACGCGACGGCGGTGGCGGCGGCGGCGGCGGCGGCGGCGGCCGCGCTGTCTCAACAGGTTGCTCGGCGTCTGTCCGCGCGCCTGCACATGCAACACAGCTCCGATAGCCCCGACATCTTCTCATCCTGGGACGCGGCTGAGGCCTTCGCCACCCAGACTGCCAGTGACGGCGGCGCACAGGTCAACGGAGGTACTGGCGGCGGCGGCAGGGGGAGCCGCGGCGGCGGCGGGCTGCCCGCGGTGCACGCTGCCACGGCTGGCAATGCTGGCGGCGGCGGCGGCAGTGGAAATGGAAATGGCAGCGGCGGCAGCGGCGGAGCCACCAATGGCAGCCCGTACGGCGCCGCCCTGCCGTATACGCCTCCTCCCGTGGCCGATATGCTGTCCACGCCGCTGCTGGCCTCCCTGGAGGACTTCCTGGTGGGCACGCCGCCGCCACCGCTGTCTCTGGACGAGCATCAGCCGCCACCGCCAGCCCGCTCCGCCACCGCTGAGGCGCTCCGCCACCAGCCGTACCAGCAGCACCCTGGCGGTACGGCAAGGGACGAGCATGCACGCATCGTCGCAGGTGCTGCTGTTAAGCCGCCGCCCCCGCCGGAGCACCTTACCATGAGTACGGCGCCGTCGGGTCCAGCCGGATCAGCCCCTACCTCCCAACCTCCCAGGACACCCTTCCCATCACCGGTCGGCGGCCACGCCGCCGGCGCCGTAACCGAGACAGCCTCTGGTGCCGGTGCCGGCGGCGGTGAAGGGGCTGATGAGGGCGTAAGGGGCAGCGCCAGCTGCCTGGGTGCTGGGGAGGAGCTGCCTTCCTTGTGCGGTGACCTCAACTCCACGGCCCTAGCGGCACTGCAGGCGCTCATACATACCAGCCTCGACCCCGCCATAGCGACCGCCATGCTGGAGGAGCTGTCGTCGCTGACGCCGGGCATCGAACCCGGGTGCGGAGGGGCCGTGGGCCCGGGCAACAAGGTAATCAGCGTTGGTGGTGATTGTGCTGGGGACGGCGGCCACGGCGAGGGCGAAGGCGACGGCAGTGTTCTGGGGGCCACGGGCATCCGGCCTCGGGCGCAGAGCGACGTCGGCAGCACGGTGATCGTAAGCACTGCCTTCTCACAGCTGGAGGCCCTGTTGCAGCATCAGCTGCCGCAGTCGCAGCCGCAGCAGTTGCAGCAACCGGAACAGCCACAGCAGCGGCAACAACAGCAGCAGCAGCAGCGGCAGCAGCAGCTGTTTCAGCTGCCACCGCCCGCCAATATAACACAGCAGGAGGCGTACAGACGCCCGGCGCTCCAGGAAGGGTACATGGAGAGCGGCCATGGGGCCGGCGCATCGGGTCTTCCCGGACAGCAGCCGTACTGGTACGGCATGGCGACGAGGCAACCGCAGGCGCAGCCGGCCTACCATACCGTCAGCACCGGGCCCCCTCAGCCACAGCAGCCACAGCAGCCACAGCAGCAGCCCTACAGTATGCAGCAGGCGTACGGTGTGCAGCAGCCGTACAGTACACAACAGCGCCAACAGCACGTACAGGGGCAGCAGGCTGGCGTGGGCGGCTGGCAGCAGCCGCCGCCGCAGCAGCAGCAGCTGCAACAACAACAGCAACACCAAAACCATCACCCGGGTCATCCGCAGGAAGCGCCCTACCGCCAGCAACAACAGCCGCAGCAGCAACACAGCATGCAGCAGCAACACTTGCAGCAGCACCAGCAGCACCGGCAGCCTCCGCCGCCACTGCCGCCACCTCAGCAGCAACAGCAGCAACACATCTCTCCGCAACGGCACTACACGCAACAGCAGCCGCAGGACCGCCCGCACCCGCACCCGCACCCGCACCAACACCAGCACCAGCAGCCGCAGCATCAACACCAGCAGCCGCAACATCACCAACACCAGCACTTGCAGCAACACCAACACCAGCAATACCCGCACCCGCACCAGCAGCCGCTCCAGGAGGCTCCACCACAGCAGCCGATCAAGCGGGAGCGCTACGACGGCTCCGCCGCCTCCAACGCCTTCTCGGTCGGCCCCTACCAGCGGCTCATGGCGGACCCGGCCACTGCGGAAGCGCTGCCGTACACTCCCGCCGCCTCCCAGCCACCCGCCCAGCAGTTGCTCGGCGACGCCCCGGGGCCGCACGGTTGGGACTATGGGACGAGCAACCAGGCTGGCCCGGTGAGCGGCGCAGGGCGTGGCGTCATCGCAGAGGGTACACCCACACGAGTGCCGCCCGCACCCCAGCAGCAGCAGCAACGGCTGCAGCAGCAGCAGCAGCAACACCCGCCGTCGTCGCCGATGGCGGCCGCGGCTGCGGCGGCGGCGGCGACAATCGCGGGTCATGGCGACGCGTATGGCAGCGAATCGTACCACGGCATGCAGCAGGGGGGCGGGGCGGCGGACGCCGAACCCTACGGCTGGTCGACCGCGGGAGCGGGGTCGGGCTGCTTGCCGTATATTTCGGAGTACGACGGCCTCGGGGCGGCAGCAAGGAGACAGCCTCAGCTGTCGCCCGTGATGCCACCCCACTTGCTCGACCCGTACGGCACGCCGTATGCCCTTGCCGGCGGTGAGACCACAGCCCTCGACGCGTCCCAGCTCAGGTCGGGGGCCGCTCTAGGCGCAGAAGCACACTTGCCGTACGGTTTCGTAGCTGCACCCAGCGGCGTCGGTGTCGGCGGCGGCGGCAGCAACTGGACGTCGCTGCAGGGTCGCGTTGCCGCTGGCGCGCTCGCGTACGGCACTTCCGTGGCGGCGCCATCGCGCATGATTAATGGCCGCGGGCTGGGCTTCAAGTCATCCGGCGGCGGCGGCGGCGGCGGTGGCTGTGGCGGCGGCGGCGGTGTAGGGAACAATGGTCCTGGAAGCAAGAAAGGCAGGGAGAACCTTCCGAAGGCAGCGGTGAATGTGAGTGGGCGCAACTAATCGGCCCGATGGTGGCGTTTGGGATGAGGATGGGTAAGGGGACGGACTGCTGCGGGCCTTGCGTTGCTGCGGGGGGGTGTTCCAGGATCACCTGCCGTGAAGTACGGCATCTCCCTACCCCCGTGACAGCCCATGTGTATGTCCGCAACGCAGCCGCCCCGCCGTGTTGCTGCTCCCCCAGCACCTGACCACCTGAACGAAGACCGCCCCGTGTTCCCTGCCGTACACACACGTGCCCTCACCCACCAGTCCCTCAAGCTGTGGGTGTACAACCACATCGTACATCCGTACCCAAGTGAGGACGAGAAGGAGGTGCTGTGCGCCTCCACGGGACTCGACCTGCTGCAGGTGGGTCGGTGGGTCGCTCGCTCCCTTTCTGGGTACGGCCAAACCCAAACCTGCACGCTTCCTTGATCCCCTCCTATCTCACCAACCCTGCTGCTGCCCCTTTAACGCGCCCGCACCGGCACCCGCGCCCGCTGTCCAGCTCAACAACTGGTTCATCAACGCGCGGGTACGCATTTGGAAGCCGCTCATCACCTCCGTCTTCCAGTCCAACCAGCCCCGCATGGCCCAAGACGCCCAGGTGCGGAGCAGAGAGCGGAGGCGTGGTCCCAGGTACCCCTCCCAACGACAGTCCTTCACCTCAAAAAGTCAAAACCCGGCCTCCATCTCAAAGGACCATCTCAACCCACAGCTCCGATGTTCCCCCTCCCCTTTGCGATTTCAGGCGCGGGGAGATGGGGAGCTGCTTGCCAAGATGAACGCCGCGAGGAACTCCCCCACCGCGCAGTTGGCGCTGGTGGCGGCTGACGCAGCAGCGCTCACCTGCCTGGAGCAAGCGGCGCAGCAGGCGGCGGAGGAGCTGATGGCGGCGGCGGCGGCGGCGGGTGGCGGCGGCGGTGGTGGCGGTGGTGGAGGGGGCAGCAAGGGCGGTGGCTCGGGGTCCGGCAGGCGGAGGCCAGGAGGCGGAGGCGGCGGGCGAAGCGGCGCCGTCAGCGGCGATGGTGGGTCAGTGAGCATGGACGGGTACTGACGCGGGGCTGTGGTCCGGTTGTTGCTGATACGGCAGGCAAGCAGGGCGTGGGGGGTTTGATCAGAGAATCCGGGAGACCGGTGGAAGCCTCAGGATATGTGAGTCAATCAGGAGGGGGATCAGCAGCTGCTGCCAATGGTATTGGCCTGCGGTGGGGGTCAGGCCGTGGATGGAGGGGGTGCGGTTGGTGCGGCGGACGCATACAAGCGCCATCCAACGCGGCCCCGACAACGCGTTGAGATGACACCGGCAAATACGGCATGCGTGTATCCCTATACCCTAAGAACCGAAGCCTAGCCTGGCGTTACCCTTTTTCTCATGGATGGGCGTATGGGGTGTTTGCGTTATGTGCGAGGCGCGCGTGCATGCGCGCCATGCCTGGGTCCCAGGCACTTCTTTGTGTCTAAAAGCCACCCAAACAGGGAAAGGCTCACCTCCTGGAGTGAGTCCGGCGCGGCACTGTATGTGTATGCTAGGCTGGGAGGCTTTGGCAGGTGCCACTGCGGCTGGTGGGTTGTTGGCTAGGACGCCGAGGCTGGTGCGGCAGGTGGAAGTAATGAAATGTGTCGGAGAATGCGACACGCACAGATGGAGCGGTAGCAACGCCCCGTCCGGGCTGTGAGCAGACAGGTACCCGCGAGCACACAGCGTAACTCACTGTACGACGTGTGTACTGCACCCGGTCGTGATGAACTGTGTCGTCGAACCAGGGGCTGCTGCTGATGATGATGACGAAGCCGTTGGGATCTCTGTGTTTTGTGCTCCGGCGTCAGCGGGTGCGCACCCCACCCTGGAGCCAAGGCTGGCTTTAGTTCGCCTTGCCCGGCAGGGACCGGCGTACCGGAAGAAACTAACCCAACTGCTGACTGCATGACATGTTTTAACGCAAGCGTACATCTAGAGCTCATGCAGATCGCATCCATGCCTACCCGTCTCGCACTTGCTTCGACATGACGTCGGCAGCCTCAACCATCACCGGCAGACTACCAGACAAGTACCTGCAAGGTTTCTCCGACCGCCTACGCATGCTACAGATGTGACGAACAGCTACGGTATGCCAATGCACGCTGCAGGTGGATAAACCTTGACAGAGGCGCGCATGTGCATACGTCAACGTAGTGTCAACGGCACGACACTGTCTATTGCCATGTACAGATTTATGTGGGGCAGTACACAACCGCGAGCGAGGTGTTTCCCATCCAGCCGCCCTTCGATCAGAATGTCCGGAACAAAGACTGGACCACATACGCGAGCTTAGGGCTCAACACCATGACAGCATCTCGCCACGCTCTTCCCTGATGTCCCTGGAATATACCAACCACCAACAAGGGCGATAAACCTCTCCATGCACCCAATGCGCAGCGAGCGCAGCCGAGGTGGCACAGCACATGCCCTCATGAGCTGACGTGGCGGCACATGGTTGTGGTTGTGGTGGTTGTGATGGTGGTGGTTGTGATGGTGGTGCCCCGCAAGGATACGGCACACGGCGCGACGGTTTACATAGGCTCCCTGCACCTAGTCGCGCATAGCATGCGCCTGGTCAAAGGCTACCCGAACCCTGGTCAAAGGCTACCCGAACCCTGGTCAAAGGCTACCCGAGCCCTGGTCAAAGGCTACCCGAGCCCTGGTCAACCCAGCCCGTCCGAGTCATTCATAAGCGGCTCCGTACGCTTTCTGTATTCCGCAGCGAGCACGCTTGGAAGATGTCCTGGTGGTGGCGGCTTGCGGCCCAGGAGGATGAAGCGATAAACGCGCACAGAAGTACGGAAACAGCCGCTTAGGGTATCGTACCTCTCCTGCTTGGTTCACAGCGCCTGCTTCAGCAGCTACTGTGCTACTGCTGCTGCGATGACCAGGCGTCATGCGACTGCCACAGGGCGGAGCGGAGCGTAGGAAAACGTTCCTAGGCGCGAGGCCGCCTTCAACCCGACCCGAAGAGCCCGCATCTGCGCCTAAATCGCATCTGCGGCTTGTGGTGCGCAGGAGGTGCTACGTAGCAACAGTCTAGCGAGCAACGACATCTCGAGGAATAGGTCGCCGAGGCCACCGTCCGCGACACCGACAGATTGAAGAACTGAAGGCGCCTTCGCGGCATCGACCAAAATTTCAAGGACGCCCTGTCCCTGACCTCATCTGTGGGATGAGATAGGAAGAAGAGCGGTCGGTGCGAACTCAACGCCGACCTCCGTCCCCAGGCGCTAGGGTGTGACGCAGTGTCCCCTGGGTCTTAGGCGCAACTCACCGCGCGCGTAAAGCAGTTTTTAAGCTCCTGAAATTCGCGATTGCAGACGCCAACGTCCACCTGCGAGGCGGCACAGCGACGACGAGGGGCGCATTGCTAGCGGGAATGGTCCTTTGGCCGTTTTGCTGCAGAGGTACGGCCCCCAAAACGGCTCCGACCTCAGGCACCAACTGTTTTACGCAAGCGCCGTATAGTTCCGCTTGCGCTGAGCAAGTGGCGAGCGCCTTGGCCAAGCGAGCCATGGTTACTTCAGGCCCGCCTGGTGGACGCTTCGGTCCCAGCATGCTGGATGAGATCGTGATGACAACTGGGCAATGGATAAAACACACCCGGTTAGGAGAGCTATACATGCCGTACGCTCCATGGCAACATCCAATATGCCTACCTCGCACCTAACACATGTGCAGTGATGATGCGCTATCACCGCGCTACCACTGTTGTTAAAATTATGTAATGATGTCCTCCATCGTCGAGGATCGGTAGATTTTGTGGTTGCGCCACCAAAAAGTCTCCACTCCAGGAAGCATGGAGACTTTTTTCCCAGAGGAGTCACCCTTGCGGTATGATTGGTTGAGATTGGGTAATCCTTGCTTTTAATACTGGCCGTCCGCTGGTCAACTTGTTTCGCAAGCAAGCTGCTGACGACGACGTCCGTGCATATTGCTTAATAGGTACTGGCTGTGTAATGCCTCCATATCACATATTGCCTGCTCCGTCAGCTGGCCACCGATCATCGCCGTCACAGGTAACGCAGGATGGCATTTGTAACTATCGCCCTTGCAGCCGCTTGCTCCGTAAATGTTACCAACAAGATAACGCAAGGTAACCAGTAAATGTTTATTAATGCACATACTGCAGGCAATGCACCCTGTGTCAGGGCCTGGTCGCCGACGTCGCGGGTAGGTGCGCGCGTGCCCGCCAGAAATTCCGCTGGAACGGGGCGATCTGGCATACCTGAACTAACTATGTGGGCACCCCAGCAGTCTGCCTTGCAAAACAGTGCCAGATTAGTGCGCATAACCCTACCTGCGCCTCTTCGTGCATCGTACCCTGTCGCCGGGCCCATCCCACATCAGCGCTCGGCCACTGCCCACAATTTCCCGCCCAGTTGATCCACTACAGCCGCCATCTTATCAAGCGCCACAGGCCGCATTCGTGCTCTGGTCGTGAATTGCACGCCAAGGCGCTGTGCCCGTGCATGACGCACCGTGAGGAGTTAAGAGACGCACTAAGCGCACACACGACGACCCGCGCAGCGGCCGCTAGGACTTCAACACCTCTCCATACACGCACTGCAGCACATGGGCCTCCCGGCCCCCACACCAGTGCACACCCAATCTCGCAGCCCCTCCCTCAGCCCGCGCTCTTAATAACACCATCTCGCTACCGCGCGCCGTACCCGCCTTCTGCCCACCCAAGGATGAACCCGAGTTCAAGCCCGTCCAGCAGCTGCTCGAAGTGGACGGCGAGCGCTTCGTCACCTGCACCGTCAAGGTGGGGACCCCGCCCGTTACCACCTGCCTTCACCTCGCCACATTTCAACGCTCGTATGCATGCACGTGCTAGCTGCCGTACTCCCTGGCCGTTGTGTCTCCTCCGGTCACATTTCGCTGAGGACAGTCCTCCAACCCACCTCAGCCCATCCCATCCTAGTCCATCTCAGCACCAGTGTGTTTTCCGGCCTCCCCGCACCCGCATGCCCGCCTCCCACCAGAACTCCCCGCCGTAGCGACCCATGCGTCGCCCGATGATCCCCCCACCCCTCCGCCACCCTCGCGGTCCCCCAGCTGCAGCTCCATTGTCTTCACACGAATCTCCCACCGTCCCCCGCCCCCGCCCTGCCGGGTCATCTCGCCAACCCCGCCCCCGCCCTGCCGTCCCCCTCCCCTCGCAGGGTGACCTGCTGGTGGCTGCTGACGCCAGCAGCAGTGGGCGCATCAGCATCTGGGACACCACCACCTGGTCCCGCCAGCAGACGCTCACGGTGGGGCCACCGCAGGGGCTCCCCTCCCGCCCCTAAGTGTCTGCCCAGGGCTTTCCTCCGGACTCCCCTCGCCTGCTTTCCCCCTAGGGTACCCCAGGGCTCCCCTGGAGCTGTGTTATTTAGGCAGCCGATGGCGGCGGCTGGGGCGAGGGGCCCAACTACCGCGTCCAACCACCGCGTCGTACCGGCCCCTCCCTTGCGTCCCACCCCCAGGCTGGCGCCCCGGTGGCCTCCCTGGACGCCTCTCGCACCTACATCGCCGCCGGCACCTCCGCCGGGTACGTGCGGGTGTGGAAGCGGCAGTCCGCCGCCGACGCCACCTTCACGCAGTTCTTCGTGCCCGACCTGCAGCTGGACAGCCTGCCGGTCTACAGCGTGAAGCTGGGGCCGCTGAGGGCGGGGGCAGCAACTGGCGGCGGCGGCGGCGGTGACGGCGGCGGGGGCGACAGCGTCATGGTGGTGCACACCAGAGGCAACGGCCGCGTCAGCGCGTGGCGACTGGTGAGCGGTGGGCGCCGGGGTGAGCAGGCCAGACACGTACGTCGCCCCCAGCCGGCGGCGATCCGCACTCCCCTTCAGCTATGGAGCTAACACCGCGAGCTAACACCGCTCTCTGCGTCCATCTTCGCTGCCCGCCCCCCCCAGTGTTGTTGTGTTCTTTTTTCTCTTTCTCCTGCAACTTGTACACACGGGTTTCTTCTCTACCCCCCCCCCTCAGGGTGACGCCAAGATCATCGGCACCCTCGGCCGCAGCGCCTCCCTGCCCCCCTCCGAGCTGCTCCTGTCCGCCAACGTGATCCACGCCTGCCTGGCCAAGGACGTGCTGCTCACGTGCTCCTGGGTGCCCGGGAGCGACCCGCTGCTGCAGTGGGTGGGTGCGGCAGGACCGGGGGGGAGGCCGGGGGGCTGGGGAGGGGTAAAACACACCACCGGTTACTCGACGTGGGAAGTGTAGGTGGTGCATAGGATGGTGCATAGGCTTCGGACACCTGGTCGCGTGCGCATGCTGGGGGCTGGGGAGGGGGGAGAGCGGGGCCCGGGCTACGCTGCACTGGTGTGGTCTGGCAGCCGGGTCCGGTGTACGACGCTGGTGGCGATAGGTCGCGCTGGTAGCTGAGCCAGGGCGGGCCTCCGCTGCAGCCCGCTGCCCGGCCCTCCTGCGCTGTCCTGCCTCTTTGGGATCCCCTTGCGCTCGTGGTCCTCCTGCAGCAGCAGCAGCACGGGTCTGCCCCCTCACCCCCACGCCCCTGCCCGCCCCCCTCCTGGCTGCTCCGTGGCCCCCTCACACGCCCCTGCCGGCCCACAGATCCACCCGGTACAGCGCGCGGGTGGCGAGGTGCCGGGAGTCACGGAGCACCTGGCGGGCGTGGCGCGGCCGCTCAGCTGCGACTACGACGGCTTCGTCATCGTGATGGGCTGCGAGGACGGCATGGTGAGCGGGGGGCGGGGGGTAGGAGGAAGGGAGGAAGGGGAGCGAGGGAGGGGTGGCGCGAAAACCGTTTACGCGACAGGTGCAGGGTAGTTGGCGCGAAGGAGGGAGGGAGGAAAAGGAGGGAGGAGGAAGGAGGGAGGGAGGGACGAGCCTAACATCACGGCCAGCAGCCACCATGGCTTCACAGCGCACACCAGCAGCGCCCAGATCCCTCACCAGGCTTCAGGACCAGGCTTCGCGGACCGCAACCGACCAACCAACCCATCCCTTATTCTCTTTAAAAGCACCACTGCAGCGCCCGCGCAGCGCCGGTGGCAGCGACGCTGATCGCCGCCCGTACCGCCGCCCGTACCACCGCCCGTACCACCGCCCGTACCGCCACCCGTACCGCCGCCCGTACCACCGCCCGTACCGCCGCCCGCACCACCGCCACCCACCCCACCATCCCGTCGTGCGGCGCAGGTGTGGGTGTGGGGCCTGCTGCAAGGCCAAGGCCAGTTGCAGCAGCCCCCGCAGCAGCTCTCCCCGGACGTGTCTCACTGGCGGGGCTACCACCAGGGGGCGGTGGGCGCAGTGGCGTGCCTCCCGCACCGCAGCCAGGTGGCCTCCGCGGGCGCCGACGGCTGCGTCAAGCTCTGGTCCGTAACGGGCCAGCTGCTGGCTGTGTCGGGACTAGGGTGGCAGGTCACGACCCTGGCGGTGAACGAGCTGGCGTTGGTGGCGGGCGGCGCTGAGGGGCAGATCCAGATCCTGGTGCTGCTGGCGGAGGAGCAGGCAGCGGCGGCGGCGGCGCGGCTGACGGAGGAGGAGCGGCTGGAGTCGCGGACGCCGGCGCCGACCCGCGGGTCGGTGACCCAGTACGGGTACTGGTTCGACGCGCGATCGCCCAAGGCGGCCAGCGCGGGGGCGGTTGCGGGACCCTCGGGGCTGGTTTCGGAGCACCCCGACGCGTTTGCGGCGTTTGTGCCGCCGCGGCGGCAGGTCCTGCTCTCGGACCTCCAGCAGCAGCAGCAGCCGGGAGGGGGAGGCGGGGGCGGTGCGCAGGGGGCCAGTCAGGCTTCCAGCAGCAGCGGCGCAGGGGGCAGCGGGGCAGGGGCGGACGGTGGTGCCGCCAGCGGCGCGGCGGGGCCGGCCAGCGGCGGTGCCGCCGGTGGTGCGGCTGCGGATGCTGGGTCTGGATCCGCCAGCAGCAAGGCCTCGTCGTTCAACATGCAGGCGGCGCTGAAGGGCGCGCAGCGCAGCGCAGCCGACCAGGTGCGTATGCGACTGTGTGTATGGGTTCCCGCCCTCCGGATCCGGGGCGGAGCCGGATCCGGATCCGGATCCCGCGTGCTCCTGTCTTGGCTCCCCGGTTGTGTGGCGCTCCATTCCTTCCGATCGTGGCTCCCTCCGCGCATGACGTTGCTGCTGATGCCGCTGCTAGTGCGCGTACTGCTCCCTACTACCGGTACTGCTGCCGCTGCTAGTGCGCGTACTGCTCCCTACTACCGGTACTGCTGCCGCTGCTACTGCTTCTGATGCCGCTGCTAGTGCTGCCGCCGCCGCTGCTGATGCCGCTGCTGCCGCCGCCGCTGCCGGCCTCACAGGCTGCCGCGCTGGCTGCCGAGGAGGAGGCTAAGCGGGCGCAGCTGCGAGCCATGGGCGAGGGCCCGGGCGTCGCGCGCAGCCGGGGGGCGGTGCAGCTGGAGGGCGCCACCGCGGCTCTGGGCCGCAAGTGCGCCAACCCGTCGTGCCTGCAGCGCGAGGGGCTGGTGTCGCTGCAGCAGGCTGGTGCGGGCTTCAAGCGCTGCGGCGCGTGCAAGAGCGTCTTCTACTGCTCCGCGCACTGCCAGGCGAGCGGAAGGGGGGGCAGGGCGCGCGCGGCTGCGAAGGCTGGGATGCGTGTTTTGGCGCACGGTTCTCGGCGGGTGGGTTAACCTAATGCGGAGGGGGGGCCGCCCAGGGGTCCTTGCGCCTCCGTTGGCACGCGGGGTACCTAGCCACCCGCTTACGACGGGGCGCTTGCTTTCTGTGTCTCTGCACGTGTTCACCCGCCTTTTGACCCCATCCACGCGCCCACCGATTAACGGTTGGGCTCCAAAACGGGTTTCCTTCGTACACGGGTTCTCCTTGCAACCCAACGATTAACGGTAATGCAACCGTTTGCTGCTCCCGGCCCCCCCCGTCACCGCCAGTCGACCCACTGGCGGGACGGGCACAAGAAGGAGTGCCCGCAGCTGTCTGAGGCGTGGCGGCAGCAGCAGCAGGCGGAGCAGGAACAGCAGCAGCAGCCGGCGGCGGCGGCCGCGAGGCCAGGAGCGGACGCTGCCTCGTCGTCTGGCGGAGGCGCCAGCGGTGGAGGCGGCGAGCCGCGGCCCGCTCCGGGTGGCTCGGGCGCAGGAGATGCGGCACCGCAGGGCTGCGAAGCTCAAGTGCATGCGCGGGATGGCAGTGGCGGGGCGGCGGCGGCTGGTGAGCCGGCAGGGTCGAGCGGCTGCGAGGCGGAGGGCTCCTCGGGCGAGCGAGCTGCCAACGGTGCGGTCGGGTCGTCTGTGGTCGACTGCCTGAATGAGCTGGACTGAGGTGCTGGAGGGCCTGTCAGCGGGCCGGCGGCTGAGGGGCTGAAGCGGGCTGCCGCCTGCCTGCTTCGGGAGGCAGCGGTGGCCTAGGGGGAACCGTAGCAGCTGCGGAAGCTGACGGGACGGGCGTTGTGTCCCATCCAGGCTAGGGCTCAGAAGCACGGGATGATGCGGCATGTTAATCTTACCGCTAACCTGAGAAACATCCATGGAAAGTGAACAGTCCGGACGGCGCGTAGCGCACGATTCAGCGAGAGGAGGCGGAGGAGGGAGTGGCTTGTGTGCGCGTGCGTGTAAGAGGTGCGGTTCCGCGGGAACGATGCGGTGGTAAATATTTCATGCCCTGATTTTGGTCGGGAGGGGAGGGAGGCTCGTCCCCTCCCCCTGCTGGGCTGGAGCAGGACCGAGGAACAGAAGGGCAGCCGGCTCGCTCGAACAGCGGCGCAGCAACAATCCCGCAGTGTGCAGTGCAGTGGGCGCCGCCGTCGCCGTCGGAACTCCCGTCTCTGCGTGCGCCCCGATGCGGCGGTGGTGGTTGGCGGACGGACGGAGGGAACGGAACAGAGGGAGGGCGCGCTGTGTGCAGTGCGGTATGTACAGGGTACCAGGACGGCGCCCCGACCGCTCCCGGTGCAATGCAGCGTGCGATGTGCGGAGCGCTCATGTGCTGGGAGGACCAGGGAGCGGGGGATGGGGCTGATTGGCTGGCAGCCTGGCGGCCCCCAGGATCCCGTATCCCCGCCGCAGTGGCTGGCCTCCGCGAGGAGGAGGAGAAGGATGTGGTGGGGTAAACGAAGCTGAACAAGGTAAAATAAGATCCAGACAACGACCACGACACGGTGTCATCACAGAAAGCTGTCAATGGCAAAGTGCACCACAAAGCTAGGCACACTCGTTCACGAGGGGCCGATGGGTGCGCTACCGATGTATGCTGCTGCGGAGCGCATGCTAGGGGTGTCTGCGGCCCACCACCCATGCCTCCTGCCCCTCCCCGGCGACACCCGCACCACTGCCGACCCCCTGGTGCTCGGCCGGCCCCTCCCGCGGGGCTCCCCGGCCCCCCTCCTGCTGCATGCCCACCTCCCGCCCATCACCCTCCTGGACCCCACGCTGGCCGTCCGGGGCCCCTGGTGCTTCCCGGCGCCCCTCTGGGGCACCCTCCTGCTGGTCGGCGCCGGGCCCTGGAGGCCGACTTACCCGGCCTAGTTCAGGTGCATGGATTCGACACTGAGGGCGCCGGCCCCCAGTGTTTCCGCGCCCTGGGCCGGGTCCGCGGGGCCATCGCTGTCAGCTGGGCACCCCAGGCCATGCGCTGTACTGAGTACCTCCGGTTCGTCGGCCTCCGCGACGTCCACCGCCTCTCTCCCGCCCACCCCGTCCACGGGTTTCTGGCATCCACGGGTCTTCCTCGAAGCCCGCCCCGTCCCGGCCTCCATGCGGGAGGAGACCACGGCTGTGGCACGTGTGGACGCCCTCGTCAGACGCCTTCCAGCCACCTGCGGTCCTCGTGGCCCCCTCGTCCTGGCGGGCCTCCGGCCCGCCCCCCCTGGACGCCTGGGGCCGCCGCGCCCGCTGTGTCGGATGGTGTGTCGGCCGCTCGGCCCGGCGGCTGTCCCCCTCGTCGCCCTCACCGTCAAGTCGACTACACTGCTGCAGCTGGGCCCGCCTTCGATGCACTGAGGCTAAGTATACCGCCTTCCTTCAGGAAGCCCCCCTACCCCCGACTGCCGTGGCAATGGCCCTGCTGGAATTTCGGGCCAGCCTGGCGCGCTTCTGGGGCCTTCGCTGGGAGAACATGCACGAGGATCCCCTCTGGCCCCTCACCATCAACGGGTTCCATGGCGTCCCTATGCACGCGGGCCTGCTGGCGCGGGGGACGCCCGTGGCCCCCTGCCCGTGCGGGGCGTCTATGGCCACCGGGCCGCCCTCGCCACAACCTCTGGGAGTGCATGGTGGCCCGAGCGCTGCGGGACGAGCTCGCGGTGGTGATGGGGAGTGCGGTTGTTCTGTTCCTGCGGCATTTGTGGTTGGGATGGCCCCCCTTGCGGGCGCACCCACTTGTACGGGATGTGGTGTGCCTGGCTGCCATCACGGCCTTGGGGTCGGGGCTCCAGGGGGCTCCGTCTCCTGTTTCTGGGCCCGCCTCTCTGCTTTTGCCGAGCTGGGGTTCGCCCCCCGAGGGTGGGGGGCCGTCCCAGCCGACCAACCCTTCCTCGCCGCCTCACTGGCGGGGGAGGTGGTCTTCCCCGGACGCCCGGGTGATGAGGGGCTGCTCGTTGGTTGGCGTGGGTAGGAGTTGTGGTTGGCTTGGGGTTGTGGGGCCCGGGGCCCGCTTTCTGTCGGGTACCGTGTTCTTTTGGCTCGAGACCCGCTGCAGGCTTGGTGCGGGTGGCCCGTGTTTTTTGGCGGGTTTTCTCGCCCGGTGACCTGCGTCGTGGTCTGGACCATCGGGACCGCCTGGTTGCGCTTCCGCGCTCGCAGCCGCTCCGGCTTCCTTGTAACTCTCCAATTCTGCTTAGCAAATCGTTGGTAAGCCAAGGTTGCAGTGACCCAAGGAGACTGCGAACCTCTATGCCATTGCTTCTTGAAGCAAAGCTTTCGTGGCACCCTGAGCTGGGAAGCCTCCGTGGAGTCACAAACGGTCACTTTGCTTAAGCTATGTTCCGTCCCGCCTATGCAATGCTTTTGCAGGCTGCATTCATACGTGCTGTCGCGGACCGCAAACTTATGCGACTGGTTGCTGGCCTATCGCATCTATCGCCTCTATCGCCTTCCGTTGTTGCCCTATCCGTCGCCTCGATCGCCTCTATGCGTGTCTCCATAAAGAAAAATGTATGCACGTTGGAAATCGCCGCGCTCCTAAAAAATCACACCTGCATTTGGGCTTCTCCTTTGAGCATGAGCATGTATGCATGTTACAGACGTAGGGCCCTCCCAGGTCCTGTCCATATCCCCACGAACCGTTCGGTCAGGAGGCGCTTCTAGAGCAATAGTATGTGGGGGAGAAAAACGATTAATATTAACTGCCGGGTGCAGTACCGTCCTAAAGAAGATCCGTTCGCGAGGTTCAACGAGCAGGCTGGCCAAACACAAAGTGCAATGACACCGAACACCGAAGTCAGGTCACGAGTTGTGATAAGTTCACAAGCATTAAGCACCACATTCGCAGTCTAGCAGTAGAGTTGCGCATCACACCCGTCCAGCTCACTCTCGTATTCCGAAACAGTATGCGCTTTGTAGCCGCCGTTTTCTACTCCAGGCCGTCTATAGGCCTAATAACTCAATTCTTCTTCTTGCGCGTGCGCAGCAGAGAACCCACGAGTATAGTGTATTTGAATCTGCCTTTTCGTAATGAGAGGTTCCCGTCCTTGTTGTACAGCAAGGCGGTAGCTATGGCGTTTTTCGCGCTACACTTGTTGCCTGCAACGCGGACATGGCGAAGGAGCCGGTCGTAACTGGGCCACACTACAATGGCCATCGTGCCCAGGCCGCTCCTGCTGCTCCTGCTGCAATTTTCGGCTGCACAAACGCAGCTGTTCGAGTCTCCCGGCGACCTGCTGGCGGCAAGGTGTTCCGAGGCTAGCGGTGCCGAAGTCTTCTCCTGCTCCTTGCCGCCCGGCAACTGGTCTATCCAGACCGCAGCACCTGCTGCGCATATCACTTGGCCCATGACGATACTATCCAGCGTCAGCCCAGCACCAGACGCCAACAGCAGCAGCACGTTGAACCTGCCGCCGTACGCTTCCGGTCCGCTGTTCAACCTTGCGCCCAACTCCACCCTCGATCTCCGCGGCCTGCGCATCACGGGCAATCTGCTGCCCAACATTGACACACGCAACCCAGCGGCCTTCCTCGCACTGCGCGCCTTCGCGCTGTCCCCCGGCGCCAGGCTCCGACTGACCAACATCACCATCGTCACGTCGAACTGCACGGCCCTGGCCCTGCATCAAACCTTCGCCTGCTACAACTCGCCCTCTCCAAACTTCGCCGTCGGTTACGGTTCCTTATTCGTACTGTCGTACTCAACCGCCTCGTTGGACGCCACCGACGTCACGCTCACCTGCTCCGGAAGGCAGCTGCCGCCGCCTTGTGTGGCCGACGTGGTGAGCACGGGTCGCCAACTGCGCGAATCGATCCGGGGTACGATGCGTCCGCAGCTCAGCTTCAACGTCCCCATTTTCATCTTCATCGCGCGCAGCCTCTCATTAGTCAGCGACGACTCCTCCTCGGGACCAGCCCTCAATGACTCCCCCGTCGCGCCCTCATCGCGCCCCCCGCCGCTGCCTCCAATCTCGCCGCAACCCCCGTTCCCCGCCATCACCCTTTTCCAAGCCAAGCTCGTCATCGCCGGCGCGTACGGCAGCGCCACCGTACTGGATCTGGGCAGCGTCAGCACTTCCATGATCAGGCTCAGTGAAGGAACCCGGGTGCAGCTTCAGGACATTACTCTCGCGGGCCTGCCACCCGGGCCCGCCGGTGAATACCCCTTCGGCCTGCTGCGGGCCCCGATTTGGACCTTCGAGGTGCCCCGCCGCCTGTACGGCAACTCGGTCCAGGACCGCCTGGTGATGCTGAGGGTGCGACTGGAGCTGACGCCGGTGGAGGCTGCGATGTGGGCGTACGACAGCTTGGCGCCGGAGATGCCGGCGCCGCCGCCGCCGCCGCTACTGACTGTCCAGCCAGTGGCCTTGTGCGCCATTAGCAACGGATTCTTCGGCCCTGGTACGGCCAACGCCACGCTTGTGGAGCTGCCGGCTGCAGGGCTCTTGGCGAAGCCTCTGATGCAGGTGTGATGCCTCCTGGGCGGGGAGACGTGGGAGAGTGGAGGGGCAGGGCAGGGAGGGGAGGTGATGTAGAGGCCTCTCAGCAACGGGGGCATGCTGTAATTACTGACTACTCGGTTTTGGTTCTGCGGGACCCGGGATGCGCTCGGCTGCAAGGTGGAGCGCGGCGGCTTCAAGCCGGGAATGTGTTCACAGCGATAACTCACAGGAGACCGCCCGTGCTGTGGTGTGCTGTGCTGATCCCCTCCGCAGGGGCCGGCGAGTAGCACCTCCACCAGCACCTCCGCCAGCTCCGCCAGCTCCACCGATGTGGGCGCCGTCTACTTCCCCCAGGCGAAGCAGCCTCAGAACGCACTGTTCATTTACACATGCCAAACGAACGGCAAGCAGATGCTCTTCCAGGAGGTCCTGTTCGCTCCCACACTCACCACTGGCGAGCCGGGCGCCACCGATTGGCGCCGTGACCCGCTCTGCCAGCTCCTGCCGCAGCAGCCCATCACGGTGCCGCCTCAGGTGGTGGAGCTTTACACGGTCACCGATGTCGACATGGAGATCCTAGCGGATTACATCACTCCAGGAATGGGTGCGCAGGGGCACGGGTTCATGATTTTGTCGGAGGACGCGCGGCTCGAGTATCGTCCTGCCACCATTTTCGAACCGAGCTTCATGCAGACGCAGGCCTACATGCCGGTCGCCGCGGTGCTCTTGGGAGACCCCGTGCGCCCCAGGATACTCGACCTGCGGTGGCTGCCGGCCGCCATCAACCTGCGGCTACCCGCCGCCTCGCTCACGCTCCGCAGTATGGTGCTCGTGAACTTGGCGCCGGCGGGGATACATGTGCCGTCGCCGCCGTTGGCGGCGGAGGGGTTGAGCGCAGCGCTGGTGGCCTTGGCGGCGAGTCGATGGCTTCGGCGGCCCCCGGCCGGCAGCGACCCCACCAGCGGCCTGCCGCCCGGCCTGACCAACTTCACCTCCTGCCTGTGGGCCCTCGAGTTTGAGCGCGGCGCCAACGGTAGCAGCAGTAGCGGCAGCAGTAGCAGTAACGGCAGCAGTGGGACTGCCCGCGCGTTCCTCGACTCGGTAGTGCTCCTGGTGCCGCCGGCGGAGGTCGCCCTGCTCGCCTGGCTGTGGGCCTGGAACGACACGGCCGCGGTGACGGACCCCCTGGTGGCGCAGCAGCTGCGGAGCTGGATGGACACATCCAAGCTGGGCAGCTACGGCCCGGACAGCCTCGTGTTTGAGATCTTCTCGTGGTGCGGCCTGGAGGGCAGCAACGTGACGGTCACAGCGGTGCAGCCCAGGACCTCGCCCGTCGTGCTGGCCCCCCTGGAGCTGTCGCTCCCGGTCGCGTACCCTGACGGCCTTTCGAGGGCGCCTGGGCAGCCTTTCGGAGGCGGAACGGGGTCCCCGCCCCTGGAGCCGACGGCGGTTCGTTGCAACGGACGTGGCTGTCCGTCGCCGAGCGAGCGGGAGTCCAGCCCGCCTCTGGTTGGGCCGGCAAGCCACAACAGCACGGCTGAGGCCGACGGGGGCGGAGGGGGCGGCGGCGACCATTCGGCCCTGCAGGACACGAACAGCGGCGGCGGGCGGGGTTTAGCGGTGGCGCTGGATTTCGGCGTGGCGGGCGGGGTGGTGGCCACGATATGCGTGTGCTGCGTCGCCGCCGCCATTTACCTGCGGGCCCGCCGCCGCCGCCAGAGCGCTGTGCTAAAAGCCGCCACCGCCGGCGACCCACCCCCCCACGCCCACAGCTTGTTGAGCTTCACGGCCCTAATCCCCTTAGCACCCTTGCCCCTGGCTTCAGCGCCGCCGGCGTCCAAGGCACCCAAGCCCCTGGCTTCAGCGCCGTCGGCGCCCTCCCTGGAAAGCCAGCAGCTGCAGGAGCAGCTCATGCAGATAGGCCTGGCGCTCCACTCGCGCTTCTTCCGAATGCGGGACGACGTCGTCGCTGTCGGATCCCACAGCAGCGCCATGTCGGGGTCAGACACCCACCCGGTCTCCACCTCCGTCGTCATGGCCGGCTCCAAAACCACCTTGCCGCCAGCGATTGACGGCGTTGGCACGGCGGCGGCGGCGGCGGCTAGCGCCCTCGGCAGGGGGGCGCAAGCGCAGGGGGCCGGCGCTGGCGGTGAGCTGGTTGTTACGGGGGAGCTGGGCCGCGGCGCGCAGGGCGTGGTGTATCGAGGCCGCTGGAAGGGGCTGAACGTGGCGGTCAAGGTGCTGTTGCTGCATCGCACGGTGGGTGAGGCGGTGGGCTGGGGCGCGAGCTGGGCCGAAAGGCGTTCTGAGGGCGGGATGGGAGTAAAGATGGGGGCCACCCTTGGACCTGAGCACTCCCCCGAACCCACACGCACACCCGTGGGGGCGTGACAGCGCTTGATTTGTCATTGCATTGACAGCCCGCACGCACAACCTCTGCCCGTTGCACGTGACGGTAACAACACAGCAGCGTGTGTTTGTGTGTTGCGATCGCTGCTTCAGGCGCCCCCTCCCTGCCCCGGCGGCCCCGACCCGCGGGTCGGCCCCAGCGCGCTCGAGGTGGCTCACAAGCGCGCCCTCCGCGAGGCCGCCATCAGCCTCGCCGCCTCGCAGCACCCCAACGTGGTGGCCACCTACCACGTGGACGCGTGCGGCGCGGGAGCGCAGTCGTCGGACGAGTGCTGGAAGATCACCCTCATATCGCAGGTGGGCGAGGGGGGGAGGGCGGGTGAGGGAGGGTCATTTGGGTCGCCAGGTCGTTCAGGGGCTCCTAGGCTCCTGGGACGAGCGGCCTCTGACTGCCTGTATTGGCAATGGCGCCATCCCTGGAGCCAACCAGATTGCACCTTCCTGACAGCTTTCCAAAGCGACACGCGCGCAACCCTGGCTTCCGTTGACACCCCCGGCCCTCCCTTGCCCGCCCGCCCTCCGAAACCACCGCCACCGCCTTACGCACCACCACCACCACAGCTCTGCGATGGTGGCAGCCTCCTCCACGCGCTGGACTCGGGCCTCCTGGCCGGCTGCACCGCCGACGCCAGCGCCGTCGACAGAAACACGTCCGCCGCCGGCGATGGAAGCGACGGAGCACTCGGCGCCGCGCCTGAGCGCTCCGCAACCGCACCCGAACCACCACCGCAACCACTTCCTCCTCCGCAGCAGCAGCAGCCCCTCCAGCCGCGGGTGCTGCTGCTGCTAGCCCTGGACGTGGCCTCCGGCCTAGCGCAGCTGCACAGCACCACCATCATACACGGCGACATCAGCTCCAGCAACGTGCTGCTCAGCTCCGTGCCGCGCGGCGCCACCTCCACCTCCACGACGACAGCAGGCTCCACCAACACCAACACCGGCACCGACAATACCGACAACATCTGGAAAGGCCCCGGCACATTCGCCACCGCACGGCTTCGGCAATGGCGGCACGCCGCGGGCGGCATGCACCTCCGCTCCGCCAGCAGCGTCGTGTCGCCGCTGGGGTGGTACGGCTACGTGGCCAAGCTGTGCGACTTCGGGCTGGCGGAGGTGCTGCCGGCGGGGCAGCAGCACGTGAGGAGCCAGAGCAGGTAGGGGGGGAAGGGGGGAGGAGGTTGGGGGGAAGGACGGCGCAGGATGGGGATCTGGGAGTGGCAGGAGGGCGGTGGTGCGCGTAATGGCGTTGGTGTGGTGTGAGGGCGGGCGGGCGGAAGGGCTCGATCAGCGGGTGTACAGGTAGGCGCGAATAAAGTACCTCAGCAGGACGTAGGATTGAGCTCGACACTGACCCCGACCTTCCGAAAGCCCCCATCCCTCACCATCCAACCCCCTGCTCCCCAACCCTCACCCCCCAAATGGCCGCTCCTCCACCTCCCTCAACCCTGCACGCAAGGCGCTCCTCCGCCTACACCGCCCCGGAGACCGCCCGGGACGGCCTGGTGGGCCCTGCGGGTGATGTGTACGCCTGGGGCGTGCTGTGCTGGGAGATGGCCCTAGGCACCTCCCTACCCACCGCCCTGGCGGCGCCGCATGGTGCCGGAGTGCGCGCGTGGCTGGCGGCCGCCGACACCGACGCCGCCGAGCAGCAGCCCGAGGCGGAGGCCGACGGCGGGGCACTGCCGCCGGGTCTGCTGACGTGGCCGCCCCACGTGCCACGCGCGCTGGTGGTGCTGGTCGGCGAGTGCCTGCGGCCGGAGGCGGCGGCGCGGCCCAGCTCGCGGGACCTGGTACACCGGCTGGAACACATCATCACTAGCGTAAATTCCGACGTCGTCGTGGGGCTGGTGGGGGGCACGCACCCCCCCTGGTGGTTTAAATAGGGTCCGCGGGGGCGGGCGGGGAGATGACGCCACGTCACTTGATGCGGACCGCAGGCAGCTGGGGCTTTCGAGGTACGGCTGAGGGACTTGCCGCAGTCAAGGATATGTACGAGTGGACGACCCTGTACGGTGGAAACAGAGTGCCGACCGGCAGGGGTGTGCTGGCTCACCGATGAGTAAGATGCTGAAGTACCCTCGACTGGCGAGCAGGCTGCGGTCGCCGGGTGCCTGGCACTGGGGCGCTGGGGTAGGGTGGGGCGCATGGCCCTGGCTGCGGGAGCAGCGCGGGAGTTGGGACGGAAGGAGTGTCGCATGCGGGCACATGGGCGGAGGCAGGCGGGCGGATACCGTCGGGGCGACGTGCTCTTGACCGGGGAGGCAGAAGGGATTGGAGTGGGTTAGTTGAAACCGGTACATAAACGTTGTGGTAAATTGGACCGAGTGGTCGAGGGCTGCTCTATTCACGTGATCCGACTCGCTGCGGCTGCCTGCAAGGCCAGGCTGGGCTGCCAGGCCGGGCCGGGCCGGGGCTTCCGGGCGGGCGTTCTGCGGCAGGGCACGCAACGCTTTGTCGGTCGTCGGGATTGTACACTGCCCATGCACACGGAAGGACGGATACTACATACAACGGCTTGCACCGCGCAGTGCATCCCAAATGCGGATCTTCTGGAGACAGCTAACGGGATGGCTTCATCTTTGTTTTCTTTATGAACGGCGTCACCTTTGTTTTCTTCTGGGGCGGCTGGTTTCGCGCCTCAACGGCTCGAGGGAGGGCCCGCGCCTGGACGGTGGCCCATTTTTCACCGCCCGCGCTCTTTTTATCTGTGCCAAAATTATTTTGTGGCTCGGACGAAGCGACCTCGGTGTGTGTGGTGCTTATGAAACAGCCCGTGTCGCAATGCTGCCATGTCGTTAATCTATATATTTGGGTTCATGCAAGAAGTAGAGGATGCCACGGCTTATTACATGTTTGCATCTCGCGCCCCACGATGGCTTGATGGTCGGTTAGTAAGCCAGGCGGCCGCTAGCGTGTCAGTGAGGACGACCCTGGTGGGGGAGTGAGCTGCAGTTCATTTTTGTGACCAAAATACATGTTGGATGGACCGAGATGGACGTGTGTTTGTGTGACTTGGCGTGGCTTTGGATTGAAGGTTGGTTTGCGGCAGTAGCAGTGATGTTTGGCGGTAAGTGACTGAGTTGGCGGCGCGAGAAAGAAGAGTCAATGTACGTCACTGTCCGGCTGCGATGGATGCTGAGATCCTGCCGTCCCTTTTGGCATTACCTCCCGGTGTGTTGTGAGTTGTTCACCTTGAACTGCCGTTCAATGTTGCTGGGCGCTCACGATTTGATTCACTCCAGGGAACATTTCCGCTGCGGTGGGTTATTCCACCTGCGGAAAGCAACGACTTCCTTATAGGGCTGCGCTTCCAGGCCCGCGGAGTACCGATCGATTCCACTCCGGTTTCGCAGCTTCCTAATCCGCTTTCTCCTCCTTTCCTATTGAAGGCTCCAATGGTTCTATAGCCGAACCAAACCTAGCGGCACGGCATTGGCAATGTTGTCTGCTGGGGTACTAGCTGGCGCGTGGAGCCGGTAGACTCCCCTATCAGGCGCGGCTTTTGTCCGTCGTTCGTCGAGGCCGTGTAACTGGTGGTGAACGGTTATGATGCGCTGCGATTGATGGCGCATGCGAGGTCACAGACGTCGGAAGGCCCTGGAGGAGTGGAATCGCGCCTGATTGGCTGCCAACGTCAGCAGCTACCTTGGCTCCTAGGTCCCCTGCCCCTGACCGAACCAAAACAGGACAATCGCACGAGCTACGGCATGTCGCAGCCGAGTCCACTTCGCAAGGGCACAGCGTTCGAGAACTTGCGTGTGGCCGTGAGCAATCGCAGGTCGCACAGCGTTTAGGGTATCGGGTTTCGAGTAGCGCTCCGTATTTGCTTCGGCCGTTGAGCTGTGCAGTCTCGCTATCGCCTGTCCTGGGTCTGTCCTGCGCCTTAGTGCTTCCTGTGTCCTTGGGGGCGTCTCTATGCTCTTCTGTGCCCTTGGGGGCGTCTGCTGGGTTCAGCCCCGGCTCTCACATTGTGAGGCAAAGGACATGCTTGTCCTGGGTTCGCCCGGGATTGAGAACGTTGTAACGAAGGCTATCATTTCAGGGAACTAAGAAATTCTTGTATCGTCCTCTTTCCTTGTATGTGTTTTTCACGGCATTGATTGCGCTATCGTTTGGGACCCAGGTTGTTTGTGTAATTGGGAAGTCAACCGACGTTAATGATCAGGATTTCTACCGACGTTACAAGGTCGTCTTCGTTGAAAAAGAATGCGAGTATCACAAGGGAGCCAGAACGGCTACAAGCGCGGAAGCGCAACCAGGCGGGCCCGATGGGCCAGACCACGACACAGATCACTGGGCAAAAGAGCCCGCCCTCACCGGCCGGGAAGGGGCAAAAAACGAAGGCAGCCAAACACGAGGACACGGAGAAGGCAGCACGCACAACTCAAAGCACGGGGAGGAGCACAAGCGCGTCTAGAAAACACGAACCACCTGCACCAAGCCAGCAGCGAGACGCGAGGAGCGCGACCCGGCAAAACGGGGGCCCCAAGCCCCATATCCCAAAAGCACCCACAAAAGAAAGCAGAGCGGGGGCCCCAGGCCCCATAACCCAAACACGCCCACAAAACCGCATCCGAGTCAACCGTCGGGCCACTCCTCGGCACCCGGGCGGCCCGTGAAGACCACCTCCCCCGCGGGCGAGGCGGCGAGGAAGGGGTGATCGGAAGGGACAGCCCCCCACCCGCGGGGGGCCAGCAACAGCTCGGCAAACGCACTGAGGCGGGCCCAGAAGTCGGCCGTCACCGCTGCGCACACCCGCACCACCGGCATGCGCCCCCCGGGGGCCCCAGCCTACACCCGAAACACGAGGCGGAGCCCCAAGCCCAACGCCGCGACGGCCGCCAAGCACACCACATCCCAAACCAGAGGGTGCACCCCCAAGGGGGGCCGACCCAGCCACAAATGCTGCTGGAGCAAGACAACCGCACCCCCCATCGCCTCCACAAGCTCGTCGCGCAGCGATAAGGCCACCACACACTCCCAGAAGTGGTGGCGCCGGCGGCCCGTGGCCATGGACGCTCCACACGGGCAGGGGGTCGTGGGCGACCCCCGCGCCAGGAGGGCCGCGTGCATGGGGAAGCCATGGAAGCCGTTAATGGCGAGCCGCCAGAGGGGCTCCTTGTGCATGTTGTCCCAGCGAAGACGCCAGAGGCGCACCAGAGTGGCCTGAAACTCACGGAGGGTGAAGGCCAGGGCCGCCGGGGGAAGGGGCACCTCCCAGGCCTCCTGAAGGAAGGCCGTATGCTTAGCCGCCAGAGCAGCGAAGGCTGGGCCCAGCTGCAGGAGGGTAGCCGACTTGACGGTGAGGGAGACGAGGGGGAGGGCCGCAGGGCCCACCCGCCAGCCGACGCAGCGGGCCAGGCGGCCCCAGGCGTCCGTGGGGGGGGGGGGCGGCAGCCGCGCCCCCCGGGGCCGCCAGAACGAGGAGGGCCGCGAGGGCCCAGGTGGCGGGAAGGCGGCCAACAAGGGCGTCGACGCGGGCCAGGCCCGTGGCCCCATCCCGCATCGACCCCGGGACGGGGTGAGCGGGGGAGAGGCGGAGGACGTCGCGGAGGACGTCGTGCCGCAGGTACTCGGTACAGCGCATGGCGGGGGACCCCCCGGCAGCGGCGACAGCGAGGGCCGTCCGGACCCGGCCCAGGGCATTGTAGCACTGGACGGCGACACCCACGGTATCAAGCCCACGCAGCTGGGCAAGGTCGGGGAAGTCGGCCTCCAGGCCCCGGCCGGTGGCGTCGACCAGGAGGGGGTTGCCCCAGAGGGGCGCCGAGAAGCACCAGGGTCCGGGGGCGGCCAGGGTGGGGTCCAGGATGGTGACGGGCGGGAGATGGGCTAGCGCCGTAAGCAGCTGGGCGAGGGCCGGGGAGCCCCGTGGGAGGGGCCGGCCGAGCACCATCGGGGCGGCGGTGGTGCGGGCGTCGCCGTGGAGGGGCAGGAGGCACAGGGGGTGGGCCGCGGGGTGGCCGTGGCGCAGGAGGGCGAGGAGGAGCTGGGGCCACTGGGGGGCGGACGGCAGGAGGCCACACGCGCCGGCCAGGCCCCGCACGGCCAGGACGGCGTGGCGAGCCCGGACGTGGGCTACGAGGGGGAGGAGGCCGAAGCCGCCGGCGGAGGGGGGCAGGGCGAGGTAGAGCAGGCCGGCTCCGGCAGGTACACGGTTGGCGCGGGCCTGATGCGCGGCGGGGGTGCAGCGGCGGTCGACGAAGGCGGCGGTGGTGGCCTGAAGGGCCGCCCGCAGGCCGGGGGGGGGAGGCCGACGAACTCCAGGTGGTAGAGGACACGGCTGATGGCATAGCCCGAGGCGGCGAAGGCGCGGCCGAAGGCGGAGAGGGGCAGGGTGGCGGCACGCTGCAGGCGGCCGTAGACCCGGTCGAGGTCCACAGGGTACGGTCCCGGGGCGCCAGCGGTGAAGGTGATGCCGAGGGTGGAGGCGGAGGGGACGACAGCGAGGCGGGGCGCCAGGCCGGCGTCGGGGGCGGCCAGGGGGGCGGCAGCGGCCACCGGGGCGGGGGGGAGGGGAGGGGCACTGGCGGCCGTGGGGCAGGCGGGGGCCGGGGCGGCGGCAGGGCTGGCACGGGGGCCACCGGGCAGGGGCAGGAGCTTCACTTTGCGGAGGTTGAGCTGCTGGCCCGACGCGGCGTGGAAGGTGTCCATGGCCGCCAGGAAGCGGGGGACATCCGCGGCATCCCGGAGGAGGGGGGTGCAGTCATCCGCGTACTGGGAAGCGGTGAGGCGGAGGTCGGCGAGGGAGATGCCGATGGCTTCGTGCTGCAGCCAGGAGAGGAGGGCCTGGCCGGGAGCGAGGTAGAGGAGGGGCGCAGCCGGGCATCCCTGTCGAACGCCGGCAGTGAGGGGAACCCAGCCTGACAGGTGGCCGTTGACGAGGGCGGCAGAGCGGGTGCCCTGCAGCAGGCGTCGCACCCAGGCAAGGCAGCCAGGGCCCACACCCATGGCATCCAGGCATTCCAGGAGGAAGACGCGGTCCACCGTGTCATAGGCCTTCTGGAAGTCCAGAAACACCACCGCACAGGAGCGAGATTCCGCGCGGAGGAGGGCGGGCAGGAGTTGGAGGAGCAGGACGGAGTCCGAGATGCGCCGGTGCTGCAGGAAGGCCGTCTGCACTGGGTCGATCGTATCCCCGAGGACGGGGAGGAGGCGGCGGGCCAGGACCCGGGCCAGGGTCCGGTAGTCGGTGTCCAAGAGGGTGATGGGGCGGTAGTTGGCGGGGACGGTGGGGTCCTGGTCCTTGAAGAAGGAGGTAATGACCCCGGCCAGGAAGCCGGCGGGTGCGCGGTCGGTGGCGGCGAAGGCGGTGAAGACGGCGGCGAGGACGGGGGCAAGGGACGGGGCGTAGTGTTGGTAGAGCTCGGTGGGGAGGCTGTCCGCGCCCGGGGACCGGCCGGGGGGGCGGTGTGGAAGTTGTGTGGATCGCAGCCAGCACCTCCGCCGGGGTAACGACGAAAAAGGCCCCGTTTCTTTTGGGGGTACGGGCCGTGTGCCAGTCTCCGCCGGCAGTACAGGAGCCGTAATAGGAAGGTGACGTACATATACTAGACTTGTATGAGTGTATGACCAGTATCGGAACTGGAGCTGGACAATAGCTGTTCTCACTTCCTATCCACGAGTATGTGAACCTGAACCTGACGTACTAAAACGTATCCTTTGAAATACAGTCTTACCCTTCAGTTTCCGTCCTTGTTATACAGCAAGGCGGTAGCTATGGCCCTTGTCGCCCTACATTTGTGGCCTGTAACGCGGACACGCCGAAGAAGCCGGTCATAACGGGGCCACAGTACAAAAACAATGCCCATCGTGCCCAGGCCGCTCCTGTTGCTCCTGCTGCAATTTTCGGCTGCACAAATGCAGCTGTTCGAGTCTCCCGGCGACCTGCTGGCGGCAAGGTGTTCCGAGGCTAGCGATGCCGAAGTCTTCTCCTGCTCCTTGCCGCCCGGCAACTGGTCTATCCAGACCGCAGCACCTGCTGCGCATATCACTTGGCCCATGACGATACTATCCAGCGTCAGCCCAGCACCAGACGCCAACAGCAGCAGCACGTTGAACCTGCCGCCGTACGCTTCCGGTCCGCTGTTCAACCTTGCGCCCAACTCCACCCTCGATCTCCGCGGCCTGCGCATCACGGGCAATCTGCTGCCCAACATTGACACACGCAACCCAGCGGCCTTCCTCGCACTGCGCGCCTTCGCGCTGTCCCCCGGCGCCAGGCTCCGACTGACCAACATCACCATCGTCACGTCGAACTGCACGGCCCTGGCCCTGCATCAAACCTTCGCCTGCTACAACTCGCCCTCTCCAAACTTCGCCGTCGGTTACGGTTCCTTATTCGTACTGTCGTACTCAACCGCCTCGTTGGACGCCACCGACGTCACGCTCACCTGCTCCGGAAGGCAGCTGCCGCCGCCTTGTGTGGCCGACGTGGTGAGCACGGGTCGCCAACTGCGCGAATCGATCCGGGGTACGATGCGTCCGCAGCTCAGCTTCAACGTCCCCATTTTCATCTTCATCGCGCGCAGCCTCTCATTAGTCAGCGACGACTCCCCCTCTGGACCAGCCCTCAATGACTCCCCCGTCGCGCCCTCATCGCGCCCCCCGCCGCTGCCTCCAATCTCGCCGCAACCCCCGTTCCCCGCCATCACCCTCGTCCAAGCCAAGCTCGTCATCGCCGGCGCGTACGGCAGCGCCACCGTACTGGATCTGGGCAGCGTCAGCACTTCCATGATTAGGCTCAGTGAAGGAACCTGTGTGCAGCTTCAGGACATGACTCTCGCGGGCCTGCCACCCGGGCCCGCCGATGAATACCCCTTCGGCCTGCTGCGGGCCCCGGTTTGGACCTTCGAGGTGCCCCGCCGCCTGTACGGCAACTCGGTCCAGGACCGCCTGGTGATGCTGAGGGTGCGACTGGAGCTGACGCCGGTGGAGGCTGCGATGTGGGCGTACGACAGCTTGGCGCCGGAGATGCCGGCGCCGCCGCCGCCGCCGCTACTGACTGTCCAGCCAGTGGCCTTGTGCGCCATTAGCAACGGATTCTTCGGCGCTGGTGCGGCCAACGCCACGCTTGTGGAGCTGCCGGCTGCAGGGCTCTTGGCGACGCCTCTGATGCAGGTGTGGTGCCTCCAGGGCGGGGAGATGTGGGAGAATCGGGATGCAGGGCAGGGAGGAGGGAGGAGTAAGGAGAGAGATGCCTCTCTGCAACGGGGGCATATGCTGTAATTACTGACTACTCGGTTTTGGTTCTGCGGGACCCGGGATGCGCTCAGCTGCAAGGTGGAGCGCGGCGGCTTCAAGCTGGGAATGTGTTCACAGCGATAACTCACAGAAGACCTCTTCTGTGGCCCGTGCTGTGGTGTGCTGTGCTGATCCCCTCCGCAGGGGCCTGCGAGTAGCACCTCCACCAGCACCTCCGCCAGCTCCGCCAGCTCCACCGATGTGGGCGCCGTCTACTTCCCCCAGGCGAAGCAGCCTCAGAACGCACTGTTCATTTACACATGCCAAACGAACGGCAAGCAGATGCTCTTCCAGGAGGTCCTGTTCGCTCCCACACTCACCACTGGCGAGCCGGGCGCCACCGATTGGCGCCGTGACCCGCTCTGCCAGCTCCTGCCGCAGCAGCCCATCACGGTGCCGCCTCGGGTGGTGGAGCTTTACACGGTCACCAAGGTCGGCATGCGATCCGGGGAGATCCTAGCGGATCGCATCACTCCAGGGATAGGCGCGCAGGGGCACGGGCTCATGATTTTGTCGATGGACGCGCGGCTCGAGTATCGTCCTGCCACCATTTTGGAACCGAGCTTCATGCAGACGCAGGCCTACATGCCGGTCGCCGCGGTGCTCTTGGGAGACCCCGTGCGCCCCAGGATACTCGACCTTCGGTGGCTGCCGGCCGCCATCAACCTGCGGCTACCCGCCGCCTCGCTCACGCTCCGCAGTATGGTGCTCGTGAACTTGGCGCCGGCGGGGATACACGTGCCGTCGCCGCCGTTGGCGGTGGAGGGGGTGAGCGCAGCGCTGATGGCCTTGGCGGCGAGTCGATGGCTTCGGAGGCCCCCGGCCGGCAGCGATCCCACCAGCGGCCTGCCGCCCGGCCTGACCAACTTCACCTCCTGCCTGTGGGCCCTCGAGTTTGAGCGCGGCGCCAACGGTAGCAGCAGCAGTAGTCCTAACAGCAGCAGTAGCGGCAGCAGTAGCAGTAGCGGCAGCAGTAGCAGCAGCAGCAGTAGCAGTGGGACTGCCCGCGCGTTCCTCGACTCGGTAGTGCTCCTGGTGCCGCCGGTGGAGGTCGCCCTGCTCGCCTGGCTGTGGGCCTGGAACGACACGGCCGCGGTGACGGACCCCCTGGTGGCGCAGCAGCTGCGGAGCTGGATGGACAGATCCAAGCTGGCCAGCTACTGCCCGGACAGCCTCGTGTTTGAGACCTTCTCGTGGTGCGGCCTGGAGGGCAGCAACGTGACGGTCACAGCGGTGCAGCCCAGGACCTCGCCCGTCGTGCTGGCCCCCCTGGAGCTGTCGCTCCCGGTCGCGTACCCTGACGGCCATTCGAGGGCGCCTGGGCAGCCTTTCGGAGGCGGAACGGGGTCCCCGCCCCTGGAGCCGACGGCGGTTGGTTGCAACGGACGTGGCTGTCCGTCGCCGATCGAGCGGGAGTCCAGCCCGCCCCTGGTTGGGCCGGCAAGCCACAACAGCACGGCTGAGGCCGACGGGGGCGGAGGGGGCGGCGGCGACCATTCGGCCCTGCAGGACACGATCAGCGGCGGCGGGCGGGGTTTGCCGGTGGCGCTGGATTTCGGCGTGGCGGGAGGGGTGGTGGCCACGATATGCGTGTGCTGCGTCGCCGCCGCCATTTACCTGCGGGCCCGCCGCCGCCGCACTGTGCTAAGTGCCGCCACCGCCGGCGACCCCCCACCCCACGCCCACAGCTTGTTGAGCTTCGCGGCCCTAATCCCCTTAGCACCCTTGCCCCTGGCTTCAGCGCCGCCGGCGTCCAAGAGCGCGCCCTCCCTGGACAGCCAGCAGCTGCAGGAGCAGCTCATGCAGATAGGCCTGGCGCTCCACTCGCGCTTCTTCCGAATGCGGGACGACGTCGTCGCTGTCGGATCCCACAGCAGCGCCATGTCGGGGTCAGACGCCCGCCCGATCTCCACCTCCGTCGTCATGGCCGGCTCCAAAACCACCTTGCCGCCATCGATTGACGGCGTTGGCACGGCGGCGGCGGCGGCGGCTAGCGCCCTTGGCAGGGGGACGCAAGCGCAGGGGGCCGGCGGCGGTGTTGCCGGCGCTGGCGGTGAGCTGGTTGTTACGGGGGAGCTGGGCCGCGGCGCGCAGGGCGTGGTGTATCGAGGCCGTTGGAAGGGGCTGAACGTGGCGGTCAAGGTGCTGTTGCTGCATCGCACGGTGGGTGAGGCGGTAGGCTGGGGCGCGGGCTGGGCTGAAAGGCGTTCTTAGGGTGGCGTGGAAATAAAGATTGGGGGCACCCTTGGATCTGAGCACTCCCCCGAACCCACACGCACACCCGTGGGGGCGTGACAGCGCCTGATTTGTCATTGCATTGACAGCCCGCACGCACAACCTCTGCCCGTTGCACGTGACGGTAGCAACACAGCAGCGGCAGCAGCAACAACAACACCATCAACAACAACGGCAGCGGAATCATGGATGCGGACGTATGTGTGTGTTTGTGTGTTGCGATCGCTGCTTCAGGCGCCCCCTCCCGGCCCCGGCGGCCCCGACCCGCGGGTCGGCCCCAGCGCGCTCGAGGTGGCTCACAAGCGCGCCCTCCGCGAGGCCGCCATCAGCCTCGCCGCCTCGCAGCACCCCAACGTGGTGGCCACCTACCACGTGGACGCGTGCGGCGCGGGAGCGCAGTCGTCGGACGAGTGCTGGAAGATCACCCTCATATCGCAGGTGGGCGAGGGAGGGCGGGTGAGGGAGGGTCAATTGGGTCGCCAGGTCGTTCAGGGGCTCCTAGGCTCCTGGGACGAGCGGCCTCTGACTGCCTGTATTGGCAATGGCGCCATCCCTGGAGCCAACCAGAGTGCACCTTCCTGACAGCTTTCCAAAGCGACACGCGCACAACCCTGGCTTCCGTTGACACCCCCGGCCCTCCCTTGCCCGCCCGCCCTCCGAAACCACCGCCACCGCCTTACGCACCACCACCACCACAGCTCTGCGATGGTGGCAGCCTCCTCCACGCGCTGGACTCGGGCCTCCTGGCCGGCTGCACCGCCGACGCCGGCGCCGTCGACAGAAACACGTCCGCCGCCGGCGATGGAAGCGACGGAGCACTCGGCGCCGCCCGTGAGCGCTCCGCAACCGCACCCGAACCACCACCGCCGCCACTTCCTCCTCCGCAGCAGCAGCCCCTCCAGCCGCGGGTGCTGCTGCTGCTAGCCCTGGACGTGGCCTCCGGCCTAGCGCAGCTGCACAGCACCACCATCATACACGGCGACATCAGCTCCAGCAACGTGCTGCTGAGCTCCGTGCCGCGCGGCGCCACCTCCACCTCCACGACGACAGCAGGCTCCAACAACACCGCCAACACCGGCACCGACAATACCGACAACATCTGGAAAGGCCCCGGCACATTCGCCACCGCACGGCTTCGGCAATGGCGGCACGCCGTGGGCGGCATGCACCTCCGCTCTGCCAGCAGCAGCGTGGCGCCGCTGGGGTGGTACGGCTACGTGGCCAAGCTGTGCGACTTCGGGCTGGCGGAGGTGCTGCCGGCGGGGCAGCAGCACGTGAGGAGCCAGAGCAGGTAGGGGAGGGGGGAGGAGGTTGGGGGGAAGGACAGCGCAGGCTGGGCGGTGGTGCGCGTAACGCCCCTGCAGACTCTGTAGGTTTCGAACCGTAATTCCGAGCCCCCGTCTACTGCACGGCCAAGACGATTTATAGGGCCGGCACGGAAAGTTCGGCAGCCATGCCGTACAAACGTCATCAGCCTTCCATAACGCTCTTCGGAAGTTGCCCTTTTGGCTACGCTTGTTAAGGACTTTTTTGCAATCTTTCTGCGTGTAGCTAATTAGCCTTTCTGCAAAGTATCGGCTTATGTTTTGCGTGGTTCTGTCGGATTCACGCAACAACAGGGCGGTGGTGCGCGTAATGGCGTTGGTGTGGTGTGAGGGAGGGAGGGGGGGAGGGCTCGATCAGCGAGTGTACAGGCGCGAATAAAGTACCTCAGCAGGACGTAGGATTGAGCTCGACACTGACCCCGACCTTCCGAAAGCCCCCATCCCTCACCATCCAACCCCTGCTCCCCAATCCTCACCCCCCAAATGGCCGCTCCTCCACCTCCCTCAACCCTGCACGCAAGGCGCTCCTCCGCCTACACCGCCCCGGAGACCGCCCGGGACGGCCTGGTGGGCCCTGCGGGTGACGTGTACGCCTGGGGCGTGCTGTGCTGGGAGATGGCCCTAGGCACCTCCCTACCCACCGCCCTGGCGGCGCCGCATGGTGCCGGAGTGCGCGCGTGGCTGGCGGCCGCCGACACCGACGCCGCCGAGCAGCAGCCCGAGGCGGAGGCCGACGGCGGGGCACTGCCGCCGGGTCTGCTGACGTGGCCGCCCCACGTGCCACGCGCGCTGGTGGTGCTGGTCGGCGAGTGCCTGCGGCCGGAGGCGGCGGCGCGGCCCAGCTCGCGGGACCTGGTACACCGGCTGGAACACATCATCACTAGCTTGTGAAATTGTAAAACCCTAAGACCCGCAACGTGGTGGGGCTGGTGGGGGACAAGCACCCCCCTTGGTGGGTTAGGTAGGGTTCGCGGGGGGGGGCGGGGAGATGACGCCACGTCACTTGATGCGGACCGCAGGCAGCTGGGGCTTTCGAGGTACGGCTGAGGGACTTGCCGCAGTCAAGGATATGTACGAGTGGACGACCCTGTACGGTGGAAACAGAGTGCCGACCGGCAGGGGTCTGCTGGCTCACCGATGAGTAAGATGCTGAAGTACCCTCGACTGGCGAGCAGGCTGCGGTCGCCGGGTGCCTGGCACTGGGGCGCTGGGGTAGGGTGGGGCGCATGGCCCTGGCTGCGGGAGCAGCGCGGGAGTTGGGACGGAAGGAGTGTCGCATGCGGGCACATGGGCGGAGGCAGGCGGGCGGATACCGTCGGGGCGACGTACTCTTGACCGGGGAGGCAGAAGGGATTGGAGTGGGTTAGTTGAAACCGGTACATAAACGTTGTGGTGAATTGGACCGAGTGGTCGAGGGCTGCTCTATTCACGTGATCCGAGTCGCTGCGGCTGCCTGCAAGGCCAGGCTGGGCTGCCAGGCCGGGCCGGGGCTGCCGGGCGGGCGTTCTGCGGCAGGGCACGCAACGCTTTGTCGGTCGTCGGGATTGTACACTGCCCATGCACACGGAAGGACGGATACTACATACAACGGCTTGCACCGCGCAGTGCATCCCAAATGCGAACCCTTTGCAGACAGCTAACGGGATGGCTTCATCTTTGTTTTCTTTATGAACGGCGTCACCTTTGTTTTCTTCTGGGGCGGCTGATTTCGCGCCTCAACGGCTCGAGGGAGGGCCCGCGCCTGGACGGTGGCCCATTTTTCACCGCCCGCGCTCTTTTTATCTGTGCCAAAATTATTTTGTGGCTCGGTCGAAGCGACCTCGGTGTGTGTGGTGCTTATGAAACAGCCCGTGTCGCAATGCTGCCATGTCGTTAATCTATATATTTGGGTTCATGCAAGAAGTAGAGGATGCCACGGCTTATGACATGTTTGCATCTCGCGCCCCACGATGGCTTGATGGTCGGTTAGTAAGCCAGGCGGCTGCTAGCGTGTCAGTGAGGACGACCCTGGTGGGGGAGTGAGCTGCAGTTCATTTTTGTGACCAAAATACATGTTGGATGGACCGAGATGGACGTGTGTTTGTGTGACTTGGCGTGGCTTTGGATTGAAGGTTGGTTTGCGGCAGTAGCAGTGATGTTTGGCGGTAAGTGACTGAGTTGGCGGCGCGAGAAAGAAGAGTCAATGTACGTCACTGTCCGGCTGCGATGGATGCTGAGATCCTGCCGTCCCTTTTGGCATTACCTCCCGGTGTGTTGTGAGTTGTTCACCTTGAACTGCCGTTCAATGTTGCTAGGCGCTCACAATTTGATTCACTTCAGGGAACATATTCGCTGCGGTGGGTTATTCCACCTGCGGAAAGCAACGACTTAGGGCTGCGCTTCCAGGCCCGCGGAGTACCGATCGATTCCACTCCGGTTTCGCAGCTTCCTAATCCGCTTTCTCCTCCTTTCCTATTGAAGGCTCCAATGGTTCTATAGCCGAACCAAACCTAGCGGCACGGCATTGGCAATGTTGTCTGCTGGGGTACTAGCTGGCGCGTGGAGCCGGTAGACTCCCCTATCTGGCGCGGCTTTTGTCCGTCCTTCGTCGAGGCCGTGTAACTGGTGGTGAACGGTTGTGATGCGCTGCGATAGATGGCGCATGCGAGGTCAGACGTCAGAAGGCCCTGGAGGAGTGGAATCGCGCCTGATTGGCTGCCAACGTCAGCAGCTACCTTGGCTCCTTGGCCCCCTGGCCCTGCCCGAACCAAAACAGAGAATGCGAGTATTACAAGGGAGCCAGAACGGCTACAAGCGCGGAAGCGCAACCAGGCGGGCCCGATGGGCCAGAACATGACACAGACCAAAACAGGACAATCGCACGAGCTACGGCATGTCGCAGCCGAGTCCACTTCGCAAGGGCACAGCGTTCGACAACGTGCGTGTGGCCGTGAGCAATCGCAGGTCGCACAGCGTTTAGGGTATCGGGTTTCGAGTAGCGCTCCGTATTTGCTTCGGCCGTTGTCCCGTTGAGCTGTGCAGTCTCGCTATGGGTCCCCTCGCCTGTCCTGGGTCTGCCTTGCGCCTCAGTGCTTTCCTGTGTCCTTAGGGGCGTCTCTAGGCTCTTCTGCGCCCTTGGGGGCGTCTGCTGGGTTCAGCCCCGGCTCTCACATTGTGAGGCAAAGGACATGCTTGTCCTGGGTTCGCCCGGGATTGAGAACGTTGTAACGAAGGCTATCATTTCAGGGAACTATGAAATTCTGTATCGTCCACTTTCCTTATATTTGTTTATCACGGCATTGATTGCGCTATCGTTTGGGACCCAGGTTGTTTGTGTAATTGGGAAGTCAACCGGCGTTAATGATCAGGATTTCTACCGACGTTACAAGGTCGTCTTCGTTGAAAAAGGCCCCGTTTCTTTTGGGGGTACGGGCCGTGCGCCGGTCTCCGCCGGCGGTACAGGAGCCGTAACAGGAAGGTGACGTACATAGACTAGACTTGTATGAGAGTATGACCAGTATCGGAACTGGAGCTGGACAATAGCTGTTCTCACTTTTTATCCACGAGTATGTGAACCTGAACCTGACGTACTAAAACGTATCCTTTGAAATACAGTCTTACCCTTCAGTTTCCGTCCTTGCTATACAGCAAGGCGGTAGCTATGGCCCTTGTCGCCCTACATTTGTGGCCTGTAACGCGGACACGCCGAAGAAGCCGGTCATAACGGGGCCACAGTACAAATACAATGCCCATCGTGCCCAGGCCGCTCCTGCTGCTCCTGCTGCAGTTTTCGGCTGCACAAATGCAGCTGTTCGAGTCTCCCGGCGACCTGCTGGCGGCAAGGTGTTCCGAGGCTAGCGATGCCGAAGTCTTCTCCTGCTCCTTGCCGCCCGGCAACTGGTCTATCCAGACCGCAGCACCTGCTGCGCGTATCACTTGGCCCCTGACGATACTATCCAGCGTCAGCCCAGCACCAGACGCCAATAGCAGCAGCACGTTGAACCTGCCGCCGTACGCTTCCGGTCCGCTGTTCAACCTTGCGCCCAACTCCACCCTCGATCTCCGCGGCCTGCGCATCACGGGCAATCTGGTGCCCAACATTGACACACGCAACCCAGCGGCCTTCCTCGCACTGCGCGCCTTCGCGCTGTCCCCCGGCGCCAGGCTCCGACTGACCAACATCACCATCGTCACGTCGAACTGCACGGCCCTGGCCCTGCACCAAACCGTCGCATGCTACTACTCGCCCTCTCCAAACTTCGCCGTCGGTTACGGTTCCTTATTCGTACTGTCGTACTCAACCGCCTCGTTGGACGCCACCGACGTCACGCTCACCTGCTCCGGAAGGCAGCTGCCGCCGCCTTGTGTGGCCGACGTGGTGAGCACGGGTCGCCAACTGCGCGAATCGATCCGGGGTACGATGCGTCCGCAGCTCAACTTCAACGTCCCCATCCTCATCTTCATCGCGCGCAGCCTCTCATTAGTCAGCGACGACTCCCCCTCGGGACCAGCCCTCGATGACTCCCCCGTCGCGCCCTCATCGCGCCCCCCGCCGCTGCCTCCAATCCCTCCGCAACCCCCGTTCCCCGCCATCACCCTCGTCCAAGCCAAGCTCGTCATCGCCGGCGCGTACGGCAGCGCCACCGTACTGGATCTGGGCAGCGTCAGCACTTCCATGATTAGGCTCAGTGAAGGAACCCGGGTGCAGCTTCAGGACATTACTCTCGCGGGCCTGCCACCCGGGCCCGCCGATGAATACCCCTTCGGCCTGCTGCGGGCCCCGGTTTGGACCTTCGAGGTGCCCCGCCGCCTGTACGGCAACTCGGTCCAGGACCGCCTGGTGATGCTGAGGGTGCGACTGGAGCTGACGCCGGTGGAGGCTGCGATGTGGGCGTACGACAGCTTGGCGCCGGAGATGCCGGCGCCGCCGCCGCCGCCGCTACTGACTGTCCAGCCAGTGGCCTTGTGCGCCATTAGCAACGGATTCTTCGGCGCTGGTGCGCCCAATGCCACGCTTGTGGAGCTGCCGGCTGCAGGGCTCTTGGCGACGCCTCTGATGCAGGTGCGATGCCTCCTGGGCGGGGAGACGTGGGAGAATGGAGAGGCAGGGCAGGGAAGGAAGAGGCCTCTCTGCAACGGGGGCATGCTGTAATTACTGACTGCTCGGTTTTGGTTCTGCGGGACCCGGGATGCGCTCAGCTGCAAGGTGGAGCGCGGCGGCTTCGAGCTGGGAATGTGTTCGCAGCGATAACTCACAGGAGACCTCTTCTGTGGCCCGTGCTGTGGTGTGCTGTGCGGATACCCTCCGCAGGGGCCTGCGAGTAGCACCTCCACCAGCACCTCCGCCAGCTCCGCCAGCTCCACCGATGTGGGCGCCGTCTACTTCCCCCAGGCGAAGCAGCCTCAGAACGCACTGTTCATTTACACATGCCAAACGAACGGCAAGCAGATGCTCTTCCAGGAGGTCCTGTTCGCTCCCACACTCACCACCGGCGAGCCGGGCGCCACCGATTGGCGGCGCGACCCGCTCTGTCAGCTCCTGCCGCAGCAGCCCATCACAGTGCCGCCTCGGGTGGTGGAGCTTTACACGGTCAGCAAGGTCGGCATGGAGATCCTAGCGAATCGCATCACTCCAGGGATAGGCGCGCAGTGGCACGGGTGCATGATTTTGTCGGAGGACGCGCGGCTCGAGTACGGTCCTGCCACCATGCTGGATCCGAGCTTCATGCAGACGCAGGCCTACATGCCGGTCGCCGCGGTGCTCTTGGGAGACCCCGTGCGCCCCAGGATACTCGACCTGCGGTGGCTGCCGGCCGCCATCAACCTGCGGCTACCCGCCGCCTCGCTCACGCTCCGCAGTATGGTGCTCGTGAACTTGGCGCCGGCGGGGATACACGTACCGTTGCCGCCGTTGGCGGCGGAGGGGGTGAGCGCAGCGCTGGTGGCCTTGGCGGCGGAGGGGGTGAGTGTCAACGCGGCCGTGCGCAGCGAGCAGCTCGCGCTGGAGATTGCGGAGAAGGGCGGTCCGGCGAGTAGCGGGCGGCGGGGCGGGCGGCGGCGGCAGCGGGAGGTGCCGGCGGTACCGGACTCGGCACTGGCGGTAGGGGAGTATGGGGGGCGCAGAGGCGGCGAGGGCGGTGGCGGCAGCCATGTGCGGCGGCGCACGCAGGCGACGGAGGAGCAGGGTACCCGGGTCATTACCCGCCGGAGGCCCCCGGTCAGCAGCGACCCCACCAGCGGCCTGCCGCCCGGCCTGACCAACTTCACCTCCTGCCTGTGGGCCCTCGAGTTTGAGCGCGGCGCCAACGGTAGCAGCAGTAGCGGCAGCAGTAGCAGTAACGGCAGCAGTAGCAGCAGCAGCAGTAGCAGTGGGACTGCCCGCGCGTATCTGGACTCGGTAGTGCTCCTGGTGCCGCCGGCGGAGGTCGCCCTGCTCGCCTGGCTGTGGGCCTGGAACGACACGGCCGCGGTGACGGACCCCCTGGTGGCGCAGCAGCTGCGGAGATGGATGGACACATCCAAGCTGGCCAGCTACGGCCCGGACAGCCTCGTGTTTGAGATCTTCTCGTGGTGCGGCCTGGAGGGCAGCAACGTGACGGTCACAGCGGTGCAGCCCAGGACCTCGCCCGTCGTGCTGGCCCCCCTGGAGCTGTCGCTCCCGGTCGCGTACCCTGACGGCCTTTCGAAGGCGCCTGGGCAGCCTTTCGGAGGCGGAACGGGGTCCCCGCCCCTGGAGCCGACGGCGGTTCGTTGCAACGGACGTGGCTGTCCGTCGCCGATCGAGCGGGAGTCCAGCCCGCCTCTGGTTGGGCCGGCAAGCCACAACAGCACGGCTGAGGCCGACGGGGGCGGAGGGGGCGGCGGCGACCGTTCGGCCCTGCAGGACACGAACAGCGGCGGCGGGCGGGGTTTGGCGGTGGCGGTGGCTTGCGGCGTGGCGGGCGGGGTGGTAGCCGCGATATGCGTGTGCTGCGTCGCCGCCGCCATTTACCTGCGGACTCTGCGGACCCGCCGCCGCCGCCGCCAGAGCGCTGTACTAAGTGCCGCCACCGCCGCTGGCGCCGACGCTGACGCCGACGCCCCAGAGCAGTCACCCAAGCTGTCCTCCCGCGCCTGCACCGCTACCCTCTTCATTGAGCCGCTCCAACCGCAGGACCCGCCAGCTGCCGGGATCGAGCGGGGGTCCCTACCCGAGTCTGCCTCCACACCCTCCACCGGCAGTGCCTCCGTGCTGCTCAGCGCCCGTCTGCCGGCGGTCGTGACGACGCCGTGCCCGCCGGCAGCGGCGGCGGCGCGGGAAGCCACGGACGGCACCGCCACCGCCTCCACCGCAATCGCAGCCATGACCTCCGAAACCGCTGACGTCACAGGTACAGCCGCCGGGTCGTCATTCGACCTGGCCGCTGCCGGATCATCATCCGGAGGGGCTTATGTTGGCGCCACCGCCATCGCCACCACCGACTCCATCGTCGGCACGCGCGCACGCGCACACAGCGGTCTCGAAGGGTTGCTGCCGCCTCCGCACCACCACCACCACCACCACTTTGGCCCCCACGCCCATAGCTTGCTGAGCTCCGCGGCCCTCCCCTCCCCAGCACCCTTGGCCCTGGCTGCAGCGGCTTCAGGTTCGGCCGCCGGACTGCCGCCGCCGCCGTCCAACCGCGCGCCCTCCCTGGACAGCCAGCAGCTGCAGGAGCAGCTCACGCAGATAGGCCTGGCGCTCCACTCGCGCTTCTTCCGAATGCGGGACGACGTCGTCGCTGTCGGATCCCACAGCAGCGCCATGTTGGGGTCAGACGCCCGCCCGATCTCCACCTCCGTCGTCATGGCCGGCTCCAAAACCACCTTGCCGCCAGCGATTGACGGCGTTGGCACGGCGGCGGCGGCTAGCGCCCTCGGCACCGGGGCGCAAGCGCAGGGCGGCGGCGGCGGTGTTGCCGCCGCTGGCGGTGAGCTGGTTGTTACTGGGGAGCTGGGCCGCGGCGCGCAAGGCGTGGTGTATCGAGGCCGCTGGAAGGGGCTGAACGTGGCGGTCAAGGTGCTGTTGCTGCATCGCACGGTGGGTGAGGCGGTGGGCTGGGGCGCGAGCTGGGCCGAGGGGTGATCTGAGGGCGGGCGGGGAGTAAAGGCGGGGAAGGAGAAACCCACAAGGGCAAGGGGAAAGGGGGGAAAGGGAGGCACCCGCGTGCCATCCCATATGTGGAGGAGGTGCGCCACTGACGGCTGGCCATGTGCGGCTCTAAGCACCCTCCCGAACCCACACGCACACCCGTAGGGGCGTGACAGCGCTTGATTTGTCATGATGTTGACAGCCCGCACGCACAACCTGAGCCCGTTGCACGTGACGGTAACAACACAGCAGCGACAGCAGCAGCAACAACACCATCAACAACAACGGCAGCGGGATCATGGATGCGGACGTATGCGTGTGTTTGTGTGTTGCGATCGCTGCTTCAGGCGCCCCCTCCCGGCCCCGGCGGCCCCGACCCGCGGGTCGGCCCCAGCGCGCTCGAGGTGGCTCACAAGCGCGCCCTCCGCGAGGCCGCCATCAGCCTCGCCGCCTCGCAGCACCCCAACGTGGTGGCCACCTACCACGTGGACGCGTGCGGCGCGGGAGCGCAGTCGTCGGACGAGTGCTGGAAGATCACCCTCATATCGCAGGTGGGCGAGGGTTTCGAGGAAGACCCGTAGATGCGAGCAATACCGTTTAGAACAGACGTTTCGAGATGCATGCTAGAGAACTTGGGTGAGGACACGAAAGACGAAGGTCGTATGTCAACCGTCGGCGGCCGAGCTAAATCGGCGGCGGCTAGACTAAAGGAAGCGAGGACCCCGCGTGACGCAAGGAAACGTTTCGCGAAACCGGTTGGTTTTGGGCGCTAGCTGGAGAGCTGGGGGAGGCAGCGGGCGATGGGAGAGCGGACAGCGCGGCAAGGCCCTGACCCGCCCCAATACCGACCATACTGTTGCGGACGACGTGAGGAAGCCAGATATTGCCAGATGGGGTTCGCTGGCGTCCGTGGCAGGAGGCCGGAGCCGCGCCGCGCCGCCATGGGGGAAGGGAGACCGTAAGAGCCTAGAAGCAGGTCCCGACGAGAGGCCCGACCGGCGGTTGAATTCACCTGGCCAGGGCCCAGAGCGGGTGGCGATGGCGGTCGGTGTGAAGCATGCGGGCAGGGGGCACTGACTGGCGTCAAAAACAACACCCATTTGCGGAACGGGTGAGCAGAAGCCAAAACAACAAAGAAGCCCCAGCGGCGCGGCGAAAGAGACAGAGGCGGTGAAGGGGATGCTGATATGTTGGAAGAGGGGTACGACGCGGTCCTGTACGACGGAGTACGGTGGTTAGGATGCGGGTGCGGTAAGATGGGGCGTGAAGGTGCGGGGGGGAAACAGCAGGTGAGCAGACCGGGGGCGGGGATGGCAGTGCGCGGTCCGTGCTGAACGGATCTCCACAGCACTGCCACAGCGAGCACGGCGCCGCCACAGTGCGACGCCGGCGGCGAGGGGCGCGGGTGGGAGGGAGGGCGGGAGGGCGGCAGCTGGTGAGGGAGGGTCATTTGGGTCGCCAGGTCGTCCAGGGCCTCCTAGGCTCCTGGGACGAGCGGCCTCTGACTGCCTGTATTGGCAATGGCGCCATCCCTGGAGCCAACCAGAGTGCACCTTCCTGACAGCTTTCCAAAGCGACACGCGCACAACCCTGGCTTCCGTTGACACCCCCGGCCCTCCCTTGCCCGCCCGCCCTCTGAAACTACCGCCACCGCCTTACGCACCACCACCACCACAGCTCTGCGATGGTGGCAGCCTCCTCCACGCGCTTGACTCGGGCCTCCTGGCCGGCTGCACCGCCGACGCCGGCGCCGTCGACAGAAACACGTCCGCTGCCGGCGATGGAAGCGACGGAGCACTCGGCGCCGCCCGTGAGCGCTCCACAACCGCACCCGAACCACCACCGCAACCACCATCACCACCTACTACACAGCAGCAGCAGCCCCTCCAGCCGCGGGTGCTGCTGCTGCTAGCCCTGGACGTGGCCTCCGGCCTAGCGCAGCTGCACAGCGCCACCATCATACACGGCGACATCAGCTCCAGCAACGTGCTGCTCAGCTCCGTGCCGCGCGGCGCCACCTCCACCTCCACGACGACAGTCTCCACCAACACCGCCAACACCGGCACCGACAACACCGACAACTCCAGGGAAGGCCCCGGCATCTCCGCTGGCACCTTCACGGGGGACGCCTGGTACAGCCGCTCCTCGGACTTACTGGCGGCGCTAGGGGACCCGTCATCGGACCACCTCCGCCGGGTGCGGCCCGGCGTGGGCGGCATGCACCTCCGCTCTGCCAGCAGCAGCGTGGCGCCGCTGGGGTGGTACGGCTACGTGGCCAAGCTGTGCGACTTCGGGCTGGCGGAGGTGCTGCCGGCGGGGCAGCAGCACGTGAGGAGCCAGAGCAGGTAGGGGAGGTTTCGAGGACGAACCGTGGATGCCACAGAACCGTTTAGAACAGACGTTTTGAGATGCAGGCTGGAGAACTGGGTTGGGGATGGGGGGGAGGAGGTTGGGGGGAAGGACGGCGCAGGCTGGGGATCTGGGAGTGGCAGGAGGGCGGTGGTGCGCGTAATGACGTTGGTGTGGTGTGAGGGAGGGAGGGCGGGAGGGCGGGAGGGCTCGATCAGCGAGTGTACAGGCGTGAATAAAGTACCTCAGCAGGACGTAGGATTGAGCTCGACACTGACCCCGACCTTCCGAAAGCCCCCATCCCTCACCATCCAACCCCCTGCTCCCCAACCCTCACCCCCCAAATGGCCGCTCCTCCACCTCCCTCAACCCTGCACGCAAGGCGCTCCTCCGCCTACACCGCCCCGGAGATCGCCCGGGACGGCCTGGTGGGCCCTGCGGGTGACGTGTACGCCTGGGGCGTGCTGTGCTGGGAGATGGCCCTAGGCACCTCCCTACCCACCGCCCTGGCGGCGCCGCATGGTGCCGGAGTGCGCGCGTGGCTGGCGGCCGCCGACACCGACGCCGCCGAGCAGCAGCCCGAGGCGGAGGCCGACGGCGGGGCACTGCCGCCGGGTCTGCTGACGTGGCCGCCCCACGTGCCACGCGCGCTGGTGGTGCTGGTCGGCGAGTGCCTGCGGCCGGAGGCGGCGGCGCGGCCCAGCTCGCGGGACCTGGTACACCGGCTTGAACACATCATCACTAGCTTGTGAAATTGTAAAACCCTAAGACCCGCAACGTGGTGGGGCTGGTGGGGGGCACGCACCCCCCCCTGGTGGTTTAAGTAGGGTCCGCGGGGGCGGGCGGGGAGATGACGCCACGTCATTCGATGCGGGCCCCAGGCAGCTGGGGTTTCCGAAATACGGCTGAGGGGGATTGCCGCAGTCAAGGATATGTACGAGTGGGCGACCCTGTACGGTGGAAACAGAGTGCCGACCGGCAGGGGTGTGCTGGCTCACCGATGAGTAAGATGCTGAAGTACCTCGACTGGCGAGCAGGCTTCGGTCGCCGGAAAGGACATTAGGTGTGCCTGGCACTGGGGCGCTGGGGTGGGGTGGGGTGCATGGCCCTGGCTGCGTGGCCCTGGCTGCGGGAGCAGCGCGGGAGTGAGGGGCAGCGAAGTGAGGGGGCGGGAGTGAGGGGCAGCGAAGTGAGGGGGCGGGAGTGAGGGGCAGCGAAGTCAGGGGGCGAAAGTGAGGGGCAGCGAAGTGAGCGAGGGCGGCGGCAGGAGCTAGCAGTCAGGGGGGTTCCGGGGCCCCGAGATGGCTGGGTGCGGTGGCACTGGTGGGCTGGAGGCACGCGATTGGCGGTTGACGTGGTGGGAGGCGGATAAGCTTGGACACGCACACACAGACACGCACGCAGGCATGCTTTCGAGCACATGTGTGGTGAGCGCTGTGATTGGATTGGATAGGATTGGTATGGGTTAGTTGAAACCGATAAATAAACGTTGTGGTGATTTGGACCGAGTGGTCGAGGGTTGCTCTATTCACGTGATCCGACTCGCCGCGGCTGCCTGCCAGGCCAGGCTGGGCTGGGCTGCCAGGCCGGGCCGGGCCGGGGCTTCTGGGCGGGCGTTCTGCGGCAGGGCATGCAACGCTTTGTCGGTCATCGGGATTGTGCACTGCCCCATGCACACGGAAGGACGGATACTACATACAACGGCTTGCACCGCGCAGTGCATCCTGAATGCGGATCTTTTGGAGACAGCTAACGGGATGGCTTCACCTAAGTTTTCTTTGGAACGGCTCCAGGAGGTCTCTCGCGGCTCGTTTTCCATCGCCCGCGTGGCCCTCTCCTGGAGCCGGCCTGAGCCGGCTTTCCTTGCCAATATTATTTGATGGCGCGGATAGCGACCTCGGTGTGTGTAGTAGTGCTTATGAAGTAGCTCATGTCGCATTGTTGCCCTGTCGTTAATATGCAAGATTGAACGCATGCATTAAGCAAAGGATGCCTCAACCCGCATCTACAAATAGGGACGCGACGCAGGCCGGCTTGAATGCCGCTTGATAGGCCAGGCGGTTGCTACCGTATCAGTGAGGACCACCGAGCTACGGTTCCGTGACTTTTGGCCAAAATTCGTGTTCGATGTGCATATGTGTATTGGACTGAACACTGAAGGCTGTGGTAATGGTTGCGGCGGTAGCAGTGATGTTTTGCGGTGCATGGCTGAGTCAGCGTGGCCTGCGCGGGAAATGATACGTTGGTGGCGGTAGTGGTGGTGCTGTGTGGTAGAGGCAGTCGGTGGGCGTGGTGGCGATGCAAGCGGGCATGTCTTCTCAGAGACCTCTCAGAAGCCTTACGCCGCTGCTTGCAAGAGCGAGCGCCGTAAGAGCGAGCCGCGTGGGTCCTTTTTTCCAAAGGAGTTGTGCGCCCCAGAGCGCATACGCGAAACGTCACCTGTGCTGCAGGCAAAGGCGAGGTGTGGAAGACGTGGTAGTAGTACGTGGTAGTAGTACAACACAGAAAAAGCGGAAAAGCGACCCCTGACGTGTTACGTCAACTCCTCGATATGACAGGCGTCGACAATGACAGCAGCCCGCGAGGGTCGCGGCCTTTGTTGTGGCTCGCAGCTGCCACGGAGCGCCTGATTAATGTAACACAATTTGCACTAGGCGTTCCAGTAAAATGGCTGCCAATAGCGACAACGGTCAAGGCGGCTGCTGCCACCATCAGGATATTTTGCCGCAACGGGCAGAGAAGCGACCCCTGGGTCATTTAGCCTTGGTGCCAGCACAGCACCGCCTCCGCCTCATTGTACAAAGCAGAAGAAAGGCTTCTCCTGTGCCAGAGCGAGAAGCCAGCAGCCCACGTGCGGACCTGGCGGCGGTTGAAGGAGCCAGAGGAAGCCCGCCGCTCGCGACCTCGGTCCCGCGCTCGCAGCCTCAGCTCCACGCCGCCCAGCAGCAGCAACGAGTCCAACAGCACCCGGAGATGCGCACGCAAACACAACGGGGGGAAGAGCTGCGGGACGAGCAGCAGCAGCAGCCAGTCCAAGGTCACGTCCGAGAGAAAGGACAGCAGCGACAACCACACCATAATTATTACCATGCTCAGAATCAGCCGTCGCCGCCGCAGCAGCAGCAGCGGAACGGCCGGCGGCGCGACAGCGAAATGTACGACAACTGCAGCGGCGCTGCCATATTGACCACTGGGGCGGAACAGCAACCGGGCAGTCCCGTCGCGGACTCCGCCGCAGCGGCAGCAGCAGCACCAGCAGCACCAGCAGCTGCAGCTGCAGCACCAGCAGCTGCAGCACCAGCACCAGCAGCACCAGCAGCTGCAGCACCAGCAGCAGGCGGCCGCCTAGAACACCAGCCGCACCCGGAACCCCAGCGCCGGCGGGAGAGCCTGCACCACCACCACCACCACCACCACCGTTACCAGGATCCCTACGCGACGGCCGCCGCCGCTAACCAGCCCGGGTCGGGTCCCGCCCTCCCTGGAGCTCCTCGCGACGGCGGCGGCGGTGGTGGTGCATGCCGCGGAGACGGAGTCTCGGAATACCGGACACGTCCTGGGGGCCGCCGCAGCGGCGCTGGCGAGGTGACGCCGCCTCGTGCCGCTGCGCGGCGGGAGCAGGTGGGAGCCGTGACGGAGGTGAAGGTGACGGCGGAGCGCAGCGGCCCGCAAGGGGCGGCTGTCGTCCAGCGTACGGCGTTAACGGCGGCGGCGGCGCCGCCGACACCATTGGCGCTGGCGATTCAGGTCAAGGCTGAGGACGGCCGCTGGAGTGGCTCGAGTGACCCCGCTATTACGACACGCAGGGGCGGCCACACCCCGTCACGTGGCGCTGGGGAGGAGCACCCGCTGCAGCGCCTGGCGGTGGCGGCGGCAGCGGAGGCGGCAGCGGAGGCGGCAGCGGAGGCAGCAGCGGAGGCGGAGGGGCGGGCGGAGGGGCAGGCGGAGGTCACGGAGACACGAGCGCAGGGCAAGGCCGCCGCCGCCGCCGCCACCGCCGCCACCGCCGCCATTGGCAGCCCCGCCGTCACCGCCGCCGCCACCGGTGGGGAGCTGCGGCGGCCAGGTATTGCCCGGCTGATGGCGGCGGTGGACCCGGATGACCCGAACATGGCGGCAATCCTGTCGGCGCTGCAGGTGGCGGCCAGCGTGGCGGCGGCGGCCCGAGCGCCCGGGCAGCACCACCACCAGCCGCAAGACCAGCCGCAAGACCAGCCGCAAGAGCGGGAGGATCAGTGGCTTCAGGTGTCAGGGAAGCGGGAGGAAGGAGAGGAAGGAGCGGCGGCGTCACGTGACGCGAGCAGCCCCAACGGCGGCGACGTCGCGACCCTCAGCGGTGGCCGGGGCTGTCGCAAGCGCCGAGGCAGGACCCCCGCGTGGCTCCAGCTGGGGGGCGGGGTCACTTCCTCTCCGTTACCAGGGACCGACGACGCGTTCGTCCCGCCAGCAGCGCAGGTACGGCACCAACCCGACGGCGCGCGTCGACTGGCGTCGCCGCCGCTTCCGGCGTCAGCGCTGCCGCCACCGCAGCCGCCGCCGCCACAATCGCCGTCGCAGCGCCACCCGCTGCCGCCGCTGGCGGACCAGCCGCCGCCGCCGCCGCAGCAGCAGCCGCTGGCGCAGTTACAGCGCGGGCCGGCGGCAGTCCCTGTTGCCTCAACATCCATCCCTGGAGTGCAGCCCGCGCCAATCCCTGTACCACGAAGCATGCTCGCATACCCCTGGAGCCGCCTCCCGGCAGCAGCGCCTCCGCCTCCGCCGCCTCTGCCGCCCCCAGGCCAAGTCCAAGGCCGGGCGGCCAGCCATATGCCGCCTCCTACTCCCAGCGCCAACGCCTCCACCGCCTTGCCCACCGGGCCCCTACCCACGGCCGAGTACTTCAGTGTTGGTGGTATTGGTGCTGTGGGTGGCGGCGGGCGTCGCAGCGGTCTCATAGACCTTCCCTTGGCCTCCGACGCGCCAGCCGTACCTGCCTCGCCGTCAGTCGCAGGGGCCGCCGCCACCGCCGCCGCTGGCGGTGCTCCCTGCGGCAATCTGGGCAGGGCTCAGCGGGGCATGTTGGATGGCAGGAGGCCAGGTTCAGCGGGCCCGGCGGTGGGATCGGATCCTGCAGCGGCAGCGGCCGCCGGCCTGTATGGATGTACCGGTACCGGGACTACCCCGCTTGCGCCGGCGGCGGCGGGAGCGGCGGCGGCGGCGGCGGAGCAGCAGCGCCTGCTGGGCTACCTGACCCGCATGTGCTGCCAGCTGCAGGACGTGGCGCGGCTCAGCACGCAGCACGCGCGGCACGCCGTCGCGCTGATGGCGCCCATCGTGGTGCAGGTGGGCGGCTGGGTGGGTGCGTGGGTATTGGCGGGGACGGAAGGAGCGGAAGACGGAAGGAGCGGAGGAGGGTGGAGGCAGCGGCGAGGACATACCTGCCGTTCACCGGCACATGCTAGGCCCTCTGCGGCAAGCATGGGAAAATTTTGTGTTTTTGGTACAAAGAGATTGGTTGGTTGGTTGGTTGGTTGGTTGGTTGGTTGACTTCGTGGCATCCTCGGGTTTCATTTGCTGCTGCCCACCCGCGGGCGCCTGCTGCCGCCTTCCTCCCCCCGCCTCGCCGAGCAGGTGCAGCTGGCGGTGGCGGTGGGGGCCGCGCCCGGTGCGCTGGCCATGCCCTCGGTCACGGCGGCGGCGACCCGGCAGCAGCAGCTCCAGAACCAGCTGCACCTCCAGCAGCAGGTGCAGCAGCAGCAGCAGCTGCACCTCCAGCAGCAGGTGCAGCAGCAGGTGCAGCAGCACCCTCAGCCCTACCATCAACAACAGCAGCGGCTGCACCAGCAACCACAGCAGCAGCAACAGCAGCAGCAGCCGCAACAGCAGCGCCTGCAACCGGTCCCTGGGCAGCAGCGACCGGAGTGCGCGATCCAACCGGTCCCTGACTCCCTTCGGAGCTGCCAGCCGGGCGGCTCTGGCGGCGGTGGCAGGGCGGGCGGCTCGGGCGGCGGCAGCTCGGGTGCGGTAGACACTGGAGGGGCCAGCTGGGGCGGCGGCAGGGGGCCCGACTGTCAGACCCGTACCCCGGGAGGCTGGCGCGAACACCCAAACGGGGTATGTGGAAGTATCGGCAACGGCAATGGCAACTGCGCCAACGGCAACACCGGCATGTACTACACCGCCCCAGCCGGAGCAGCAGCAGCCCTTCGTTCGGCGTCCTGCCAAGCCGGCGCTGCTGTTGCTGGCGGCCCGGACGAGGATAACACTAACGTTTCTGTGGCGACGATGACGGCGGCGACGGCGGCGGATCGGGGCGGCGGCGGTGCCGGGGCTGCACCACCCCAACACGGCGTACCTTCTGCTGCTGCTGCTGATGTGGTGCCAGTACGGGGGAGAGCAGCCGCACCGGCAGCGGCAGCGGCAAAGGAAGGGGCAGGAACGGGCAGCCGCAAGCGCCGAGCGCCCGAGGATGAAGACCCACGGGTCGCTACCGACGGCGGCAGCGGCGACGACTCGTACTGCAGGTCCGGCGGCGGCAGCACCACTGAGGACAGCAGCGGCGAGCGCTCCAGGGAACGCAGCGCGGCGGCGGCAGCGGCGGCGGCGGCGGCGGCGGCGGTGGCGGTGGCGGCGGCGGCGGTGGCGGATCCTCAGAGCCAGTCCGGAGTTCACATTACGCCGAACGGGGTCTGGTCATGTGCAGTTGCGGGCTCGGGCTCGGCTTCGAAGGGCGGAGCGATCTTGGACACAACGGGTACGCCGCTCAGCCAAGAGCTAGGGCCTAATCTGGATGCGGCAGGGACACGGCGGTTTGCGGTTCGCGGCGGCGGCGGCGGTGACGGCAGCACGGGCAACGGCGGCGGCAATGGCAGCGCTAGTGATGGCCTTGGCGGTAGCTTTGGCGGTGGCGGTGGTGGCGGTGGCGGCGGTGGCGGTGGTGGCGGTGGGGTAGGCAAGCTGAACTTCAAAATCCAAAGGTTGCAGGCACAGCACTCCTGACTCGTGGCACGGGCCCCGTTGCGGAAGTAGCTGCTGTACGACGTTACGGTGGTGTTGCGGAATTTCAAATCTGCGTCGCACGTCATGACGTCGGACGGCCGCACTCAGTCTCTCCCGAACGGGCCCACGGCCTGAACGGCAGCGACGGCATGCTGACTAGGACGCCGTACACGAAGCTTACATTGGTTTCGCCGCAACCTTCCTTCCCCCGATCATTGTGGACGTCTACGAAGCATTTGGAGCGACCTGCGGTGGCACTTGGGTGGGCTATCGTAGCAGGTATATAAGGGTCTACGGTATACGTCATCCCCACAAGTTGCACCAAAGTACTGCGGCGGGGGCGCCTAATTTGGCAAGTAGGCTAGAGGGCAGGCAGGCAGCCATCTGGGTGCATGCGCGCGGTGCCGGGTGCCCCCTCTCTCCCACGTGCGCAAGCACGCGCGTAACCAAGCGCAGGACACAACCGAAACGTACACCTGCTCGTTGCTGCATTATGCCCTTTCGGGGCCCAGACCACCAGAATGTGTGAATACCATGATTGCCGCCTTGGTGCTCGTTCGGAACCAAATTGCGCCTTTTGGAGTTCTGTAAACGTGATTGGCCCTGGGTTAGCGTGATGCCGGCCCCTGCCGTTTCCGTTGCTGCGTGGAGGGCTGCGTGGTATTGGTGTTGGCGGCGGCGCGAGTAACTTGGCTGGTTTGTTAGGTATTGACAGTCCCGTTCGGATTCCGTGCTTATCGGAGAGAAATACAAGGGAACCCATGTATGCCACGGGCATTCGCGAAACAATTTGGCAGTACCTGATGAGAAGTTGAAGGCAGCCGAGATGCTGGATACGAGTACCGACAGTAGCAACAGCCCGCATACACTGAAGCGGAAATGCCCTGCGTTTTTAATGATGTCAGCGAAATCTCGACCACGCACCAACTCTTCGTACTCTTTGCAGTCTACTACAAGGGGCGCAGCTGCGCAATTCATGGAGCGGAAATGTCGTACATCAACTTGGGGTTGATGTACGACACAGCGAAAAAGCGACAGACGGACGGAGATGTAGAGTACTCTGATCAGCGCCATGTGCAGGATGTTATTACGACGACCATCCTTCTCCTTACCCCAGTGCACTCGCCAGCAGGACCAAGATGCGCCCTAGCATTCTCCTCGTTTTTTCAGAACGTCTCTCGTTTTCCAGTTTCAAATCCCGCAGCGAGTTGCCTGGCCGCGGTCAGGCTCGCGTAACGAGCTGCAGCGGCGCGCGCGCAAATTCGGGCTTCATCAGCAGGAGCAGCGGTATGGAGAAAAGGTCGCCGTCGACGATCGAGAAACGGATGAAGAAAAGGTGCCGTCGACGATGGAGCCGTTGCGGTCGACGAGCCCCAGGCTGCCCGGGTTCAGCTCCCACGCGCCAGGGGTTGTCCTCACGAGCCACGAGGTCTAGGACACGCTGTTTTCAAGCTTCGTATACGTCGGCAAGGAACGCCTCAAACATACGGGGCCCATACAGATTTCCATACCTACCGGTACTTCACCAAATGGAAATTTGGTTCACGCGAGCTTCACACAGATTCATGTGAGCAGAACGCCGGAGCCGCGCCCTCCCCTGCCAGACGCGGCAGGATCCGACGCGCGGCGGCAGCAGCCCAAGGACCCGCGGCGGCGGCCGGAGAGCTAATGGCCTCCACCGGAGTACCTGCGGCCGGGGGACTTCGAAAGTGTACGAGGTACCCGGTGCCCTGCCGATGGTAGCCTGTGAGCTGTGCGTGCCTTGACTCCCCCACAACAGAGCCGAGCGGATGCCGCCGGGCACGTCCCCCCACAACAGAGCCGAGCGGATGCCGCCGGGCACGTCCTTCACCGTAACAACACACGACGACTGCTCACGTCTCAGCGGCAGCCAGTGTCAGCTGAGTCGCCAGCAAGCCAGCGTGCGAACGCCGTACACGCACATCATACACGCTAGCTAGTGCACGCCGCTGATTTAGCCATACTAGCACTCCGCAGCCGCAACACCGCAACGCCGCCGCAACCTACTCTCCAGGCGATGGAGCCTGTCTTGGCGCGTGCGCCACCACCTACACGGACCAGCACGCTCCGAGCCATGACCGCAGCGCGCCACCCAGGGCGCCCACCACCCCTTAGGCCCCGTTACCCCCTCCCCCCTCTGGAAACATCTGTTCTAAACGGTTTACATCGGTCTTCCTTGCAACACCCTCCCCCCTCCCAACAATCCATAACGGGGCATCCTCTCTGGGAAGCCTCCCAGCTCAGTCACGTCGCCCAAACCTCGCCTCCGCCTCCACCGCCGTCTCTTACTTCGCCTGCGCCTGCGCCTCCTGCTCCGGCCCCGAAAAGAGCTGCAGCACCCGCACGTAGGAGCACACCGCGCGAGCGAAGTGCGGCGCCCTGATGCGCTCGTTGGTGCTGTGGATAAGGCCCAGGTCGCCCGCCGTCTTGTTCATGCCGTAAGGGACGAACCGCAGGATGCCGCCGCGCGACAGCGCCGCGTAGTGCTTGCTGTCGGTGCCGCCCATCAGCAGGAAGGGCACGACGGCGACGTCGGGCTAGGGCCGGAGGGCGGAAGAGGCGGCGATCGGGGCGGCAATCGCGGCGGCGGCGGGTGTTTGCAAGGCAGGCGTTTGGAATGGGCTGTCGAACTTACAAGTGCCCACAGTACGACCAGCCAGTACGATTCCCGGATTATCCTTTACCCCCCCCCCAACACACACGCGCAAACGTCTGTCCTAAACGGTTTTGTCTCGCACCCACGGGTCTTCCTCGAAACCCACACACGCGCACCTGGCCCTCCTCCCGCCACGTCTCCCGAATCGCCTGCCGCAGCAGCTGGTAGTGGCGCCCGCTGCTGCGGGTCACGTTGGACCCCGGCCAGGCGCCGTCCTGGCGGCAGGGGGACGAGAGCGCCGCCAGCCACAGTGTGTATGAGGGGCCGGCAGGGGGGAGCGGGAAGGAAAGGGGAGGAAAGTTGTTGGACCGGCAACTTGTCTTTCGCTGCTGATGGCATCCTCATCACAGCTTCACAACCTGCTGGCGGCAACTAACGGTAATGGATAATGGCCCGCAGCGTGCGGCCGGTCCGTCCGCGCCTCCGGCCCCCTGCTCCCGTTCCCTGCCCCTCCCAAGGGCCCCGACCCACAGCTCACCTTCACCATCAGCCGCACCTCCGCCGCCACCCCCGCCAGCCGGGCCGCTCGCTCCAGGTAGGACACCACGTCCTGCGGCGTGGATCCGGGCAGTACCCTGGCGTTGAAGCCCAGCACCGCCTCTTGCGGCAGCACGTTGTTGGCCACACCCGCCTTGAGTCGCGTGAGGGCGATGGTGTTGGTCACCAGGGCGGCCGTGTCGCGGGAGATGAGGCGCCGGAACATGAAGGCGAGCAGCCGGTTGACCAGCCTGGCGGGGCGCACACGAGGGTGGGGGCGCATGGGGAGGGAGCGGGCACAATGCGTTTGCCCTTCTGGTGGCTGACGCTTCGCCTCGTCGCGTGTCCCCAACCTCATCAAGCCCCTCTGGCCTCCGTAAGCCGTCCGCCAGCCAGGCTGGGTCATCAGCCCACCGTCCAACCGCATTACCGCACGCTAACGTGTGTGCCTACCTTCCGTGTACCTCTCTCAGTACCCGTCTCCCCCTCCCTAACACAAGGGTTCTCTTCACAACCCTCTCTCTAGCCTCCGACCGACCCACCACGTGGGTTCGAAACCTGTCTCCCAACTAGTACTATCTCGCTCCCTTGTCGATCCACCGGTTCACCAATTCAAGCCCTGACCAGCACCTCCCACTACCCACCACGACTGCTCCCGGCCGCAGCTGGCAATCAGGGGCCGCATCCAGGCGGGGGCGTACGGCACCATCTCGCGCAGCATGTCAGTGACGGGCGGCTGTAGCAGCGAGGGGGGCGGCAGCAGCTTCATGGCGCTGGTGAGGCGCCACATCTGGGACTGCACGTCGGATCCGTCAATGGGCGGCATGGAGGAGTGGCCGCCAGCCGAGCGCAGTGTCACCTCCACACTGCTGGCGCCCTGCCGGGGTGGGGGGGAGAAGGGGGCCGACGGGGAAACCGGTGACCCTACAAAGGGCGGAAAGGTCGGACATTACCGCGGGAGAGGGCGGCTGTGTGATGCGGGGGCTGTGTGATGCTGCACCCTGTCACCATCTTCGCTACGTGTAGCCCCCGATCTGGGTCGGGTCCCAGCTCTGCGCGACCCCGCATCCAAGACACACCTCCCTGCCACCCACCTTCTCCGCCAGCCCCACCAGCGCCACCGGCCCCGTCGTGAAGGGCTTCATGCCATCCAGCAGCACCACCCCTCCCTCGTCCACCACCACATCCAGCTCCACACCGCGAGACCGGAGCAGCTGCGCGGTGGCAGCGGCGCCCAGGCCGCCGCTGACCTGTACGGAGGTACGGCAGCATTACTAAGGGAAGGAAAGGCGGCGGGCGCGGAAGTGCGTGCACAGGCACAAGGCCAACCACGCCATCGCCAAGCAACGCCGCTGCACATCCCTCCCCTCCTCCACACCTAAACCCGTCGCTGCCCCTTGCTGCCCGTCCCCTGCCCCCTGCCCGTCCGTCCCTGCATCTCCAAACGTCTGTCCTAAACGTTTTTTCTTTCGTTTACGGGTTTCCCTTGCAACCCTCCAGGGAGGGCCACCTCACCTCCTCGTCGTGTCCGAATGCGAACATGATGGTCCGTGTCGGCCGGAACCCTCCCTGCAGCAGCGAGCTAGCGGCCTCCAGCAGCGCCGCCACACTGAACTTGATGTCCGCCGCACCTCGCCCCCACACGTAGCTGCCCCGGGGGTGGGGATGAGGAGAGGGCGGAGGGTCGGTGGCGGCGGCGGTAGGGTTTGGTGGGGATCTGGGCGAGAGTTTGGACCCGACTGCTGAAGGAAGTGGGCGCACGTGTCCTCCCCGCCGCGCCATCCTATGCTTTCCAGCAGCACCGACCCTCGCAGTGCAGCACCTCGCAGGGCAGCACCTCGGAGGGCAGCACCTTGGAGGGCAGCACCTTGGAGGGCAGCACCTCGGATGCCAGCCAAACTGTAACTGGATCAGCATAACAGCCGAGCAGTTCCCAGCCCTCGCCCGCTCTCCAAACGTCTGCGCTCAGGCCATACTGCGCTCAGGCCATACTGCGCTCAGGCCATACTGCGCTCAGGCCATACTGCGCTCAGGCCATACTGCGCTCAGGCCATACTGCGCTCAGGCCATACTGCGCTCAGGCCATACTGCGCTCAGGCCATACTGCGCTCAGGCCATACTGCGCTCAGGCCATACTGCGCTCAGGCCATACTGCGCTCAGGCCATACTGCGCTCAGGCCATACTGCGCTCAGGCCATACTGCGCTCAGGCCATACTGCGCTCAGGCCATACTGCGCTCAGGCCATACTGCGCTCAGGCCATACTGCGCTCAGGCCATACTGCGCTCAGGCCATACTGCGCTCAGGCCATACTGCGCTCAGGCCATACTGCGCTCAGGCCATACTGCGCTCAGGCCATACTGCGCTCAGGCCATACTGCGCTCAGGCCATACTGCGCTCAGGCCATACTGCGCTCAGGCCATACTGCGCTCAGGCCATACTGCGCTCAGGCCATACTGCGCTCAGGCCATACTGCGCTCAGGCCATACTGCGCTCAGGCCATACTGCGAGAGGCCTCTTCCTCTCCGCAGCCTCCCACCCGTCCATCTGGCCTGCCCAGTGCCCCCCCGTCCCCCCGTCCCCACCCAGCGCCCACCCGTCCCCCCGTCCCCACCCAGCGCCCACCCGTCCTCCAGCGCCCCGGAGAAGGGCGGGTGCGTCCAGCTGGCCTCCGTGCCCGGGGTGACCGGCACCACGTCGTAGTGGCTCACGAACAGCGCGGGGAGCAGCTCGGGCTGGGAGCCGGCCCACGTGATGAGGCGGCTGAAGCCGTTGACGCCGACCTGCGGGCAGTGCGCAGTGGCGGCCAGTGGCGGGGCGGAGTTGGATGCCTGCAGCCGCGCCTGCCCATGCCCCACCATGTGGTGCCCGGAGGGGATGGTCACGTTTTATGGCGCCCGCCTTACCTGGCATGCCCCTGGCGCCTCCGCCCCGCCCCAGGGGTCAGTACACGCTTGCTTCGCCGCCCCCGCTCCCCCCAGCCCGCACCTCCTCTCCCCCCAGCCCGCACCTCCTCGACCACCAGATGCTGCCACACCAGAGGGTACGACTCCTCCAGGGATGCCAGCATGTCGCGGAACACCTGGAGGGGGACGGGGGGGGCCGAGGAGGGGACGAGAGGGGACGAGTTGGGGCAGCGAGGACCAGAGGATGTGGCTGGTGCGGCTGGTGCGGCTGGCGAGCCGGGCGGTGGCGATCTCCAAGGCCGTTTTCTCCAATGCTGACACAGGTAAGGGACACCGGAAAAGGACACCAGTAAGGGACATCGGTAAGCGGGGTCCGAGGCGGCGAGCAGGTGGGGGGGGGAGAGGGGGGGAAGGACTGGTACGGAAGTGCGGGTGATGTTTGGCCGGGGCCGGGCCTGCGGCCGTACCTGCGGGTCGTTCATGTGGTCGGGCATGGAATGATTACTGACGCTCGGGAAGGTCAGCAGCCGCCTGAAGCGACCCAGAGCAGCGGACTCGTCCAGGGAGGGGCCTGAACCGGAGAGGACGAGGACAAGGAGAGGGGTCAGGCAGGGCCAAGCAACAGGTGGTGAACGGCTGCGCGGAAGGGGAAAGAGGACGTGGCCGCAGTGCGGTGCGTCCTGGTGCAGTTGACATCGCTCCGCGATATGTAAAAGTGGACGGCTAGGTGCGGCGTGCGGCTTCCCCGGCACTCGAATACGCATCCCTACACGCCTGAAAAGGGCAAACCTCACAGGCGAATGCTTCCGGCATCTCAGGACGCTTGACATACTGCATGGAGTTGATGTACATGACAGCAAGCTGCACCGCCACGGCAAGGCACATGCCCAAAAGTCCCCACGCCACCAGGCGCGCCATGCTGTATATATGCGCCCCGGACCGACTGCAGAAGACCTAACTACGTAGCGCAACCTATCAACAAAGTAAGGCTATTTTTTGTTAAGCTGGTCCCCTTCCTTAGCGAGGTGTCGGAATCGGCCGGATTTGACGTCACAGTGAAAAGGCAAGGAATAGCCGATCAGGCCTGCGCATCTGTCATTAATATGTGCCTCTTCAAATAAGGGATCGGAGAATGGAAATTCCGCTAAAGCTGCTAGAAAGCCAACCTGCGTCGAATAACGGAAGTTTCGGAGAAGTAAAGGCAAAACTTGCTTGCTGTTCATGAGGAAGTAAGGTAGCATAACATTGCATGACATGAACGCCTAAAGTTCAGACTACTGGTCCACTCTTATGCATGTTTGTCCCGAGTCCATCTAGCTGATAGTGCTAACCGTCGCCAAGCCTTCAGCTAGCACTACAGCAGATTCCACGCCAAGGGGAATTGCTGCTCTCATGCATGCACAACGAACCCGTACATACGAGACAAACGTACCAATTCGTTTCGAGCAGCCACAATCCTCGCTCGTATACCCCGCGGTCCCTCGTCCTCAACAGGAGTCGACAGTCCTACGAAAACGGACCGCGGACGTCGCTGGTCCAAGGCATCCCAATTCAGGGGCTTATCCCCTGGGAGCCTCTCCCTGTCTCCACCACCAGCTAAACCCTCCCAGCTGCACCAGCCCAGCACCACCGTGACGTCATCTTGCTGTCTCGGGCTACCAGCATATCGAGTTCCTGCCCCTCTGGCAACTCCACCTCCACCACCGTCTTCACAGGTGCCCAAGCTTCCTCTTCTACTGCCGCTGCCCCTCTGCCGCCGCTTCCGCCACATAAGCCCCTCACAGGTGGAACTTGAGTCGCTTATCCTCCCGCATCTTGATGAACACCGCCAGCACCTGAAACGCGGAGGGAAGGGCCGCAAAGTGAGAGAGGGAGAGGTTTGGTGCGAGCAGTTCAGGGCAGGCTGGCACAGAGAGTCCTTCATCACATTTCCTTGCAAATCGCGCCGCCCGGCTCTACTCGCTTGCCCTGACCCCTGCCCTGTCCTGGACCCGACCAGTGAGCGAAGACCCTCACGCACGACAATCCAACCCTTTGACATCAAACCCCTCGCCCCGAAACCCGTCCCTCCTCGCCCCTCCCCTGCCTCTCTCCCTCCCTGCCCCTCCCTCCCTCCCCTCCATCCCCCGGCGCACCTGGTCCCTATCCTGCATCACCACCGGCCCCACCCGCACCGACAAGTAGGTGCCCGCGCTGCTGGGCCTTACGGTCACCGGCGCCGTACCGCCCACCACGTCCTCCACGCACTTGACCATCGCTTCGCGGAACTCGTCGCCTCCCGAGCCCACGGCGGTGAACAGCCGCTCGCAGGGGTACTTGTTCACCTGGGGGGAGGAGGAGTGGCATGAAGACCGTTTACACGACATGGGTAGAATAGCTGGCGGGAGGAGTGGAGGAGGAGGGAGCAGGTGGAGGAGGAGGTGTCGGGAGCAGGTGGGGGGAGGAGGGAGCAGGCGGCGTGAGCGGAGCTCCGAAGGGCGCCTGGTGGGGCTGGAGAAATGGCTGTCAGGGCTGGAGAGCTTCTGTGCGGCACTGATTACACCTGGGGCAGGCTCCAGGGCGTTGTCATGTGTCCTACTGCGCTCTGAGGGTACAGAGGCACCGCCCTGTACTCCCCCCATCCCTCCCTTGCCGCAGACCGCTTCGGACCGGCTGGGTGCCTTTTTGCTAGCCGTACCTTGGCGTCCACCCGCTTCCAGTCCGCCCACATGTCCTCCTCTTCGTCCATTTTACTTGCTATTTCCACGTTCGTTTGCCGGAGCACGTCCGCCTTGTCACGCCCGTTGAGGACTACAGAAAGTCATCGGAGGAGTGGGTGGTCAGCATGGCCCCACGCCGCGGCCGCGATTGCGGCTCCTGTGGCTCCCTGATTTGTCCTTACGTTGAGTGGTCGTGAGTACTTGTTGAGTCTTCTTTGGTTGGGGCTTGAAGCCTTTGCGGAGCGTGCCGAATCCGACCGGGCCACCCGAGCAAGACAAGTCCTGCCCGCTGCTCGATGGTGCATCCCCACTGCCGCTGCGGACGATGATGAGCGATGGTTGAGCGAAATGCGACAGCCTCCCTCGCAACCCAAAGTCGCCTTTGCAGCGCAATAAGCTGGCCATTCTGCCTTTCGTTAAATGCTTTATTACGCGGAACAGATCACTGCCTGTAATTTGCCTCGCAGGTTCAAGACACCCCTATGGTGTTGCTAAATGTACGCTCCGGAACCACCTCAAACTCCTGGTTGGTGAGTAAAGGGCAGGTCAGCAAGTATGGCTCGGCAAACAACACATACATTTCTGCCGTTATGGACTGCTGTCTAGAACCTCGCCCTGCCTGCTCGGCAGGGCTCGCACGCCCTCGGAAGCCCCTGCGCGCCAGGCCAGTCGCGGCCTTCTCGCTTCCTCGCTGCTCGGCGGTTCCTAAGCCACAAGATCCGGCAGCTGGTGGTCGCACGTACATCATCTCCAGGTGCGGGTCGCCGCGAGGGGCGCGTCGCGGCGGGTGCGCCTCGGTACGATTTGCGCGTTTCCCAAAAAGCCGTCATTTCCTCCTCATTCCCTGGTCTCCAACATTGAGCGTTGCACGGTACCGGTGGCCATTACCGCCGCACACCTACTGGCGAATCCACGCTTATAAAAACGTCTTGAACTCAACGAACCCCCCCCACCCCACCCCCACACCCAGCTTACCGCGTCATCTTTCTTCCCCCCCATCGTCTCCGCACCCTGTAACCCACCTCCTCCCCCCCGTCAGGCGGTCCCTGGCGGTGGGCGCTGTGAGCACCACCGCCATCGTGGCTGGCGTCATGGCGGTTGGCGGCGGGGTGGCGCTCGCCGCCAGCATCGGCAACCGCCTCAACGACCCCCGCGCACTCACCCGCACGGGCATGGACAAGTTCCGGCGCAACGACGTGGAGGGCTCTGTGCAGGATTTCGACCGGGTCATAGAGGCGGCGCCGCAAATGCGCCCGTGAGTGCCGTACCGTGTCGTCGTACCGCGGTGTACGGGCAGGGGTGACGGCACGCCGTCAGGGGCGGCGCTGCTGCTGCGGTGCGCAGTGGGGCTCGCCGTGTTGCCAGTTGCGCCGCTTCAGAAGCAGCCGGCGCTCGCTGGCTTCCTTCTACGCGCCTGCCCTCACTCGCGCACCCAAATCCTCGGCGCCCCCCTCCCCTCTTTGTTTCTTCCAAAGGAAGAAAAAGTCCCCTTCGGGGCTTTTTCACGGGGGTAACCGGTTCTTTTCTGGAAATCCCCGTTTTATGGCACTCCCTCCCCTCCCCTCCTCGATTCCGCTTTTGAATGTCCGACCCACGAGTTTCCTCTCATACCCTTCCCTCCCCTCCCCGTCCTCGCACCCGGGTTTTCCTTGCCCCCTCCCCCTCCTCCTCCCCGCCAGCTACATGTGGCAGCGGGGCCTCAGCCTGTACTACCTGGGGCGCTTCGCGGAGGGCGCGGAGCAGTTCCGGGTGGACGTGGCGGTCAACCCCAACGACACGGGTGGGTGGTCGCCGGGCCGGCTGGTTTCGGAGCCTGATCGCTCTCGCTGCTCGTCCTGACGTGTCGCAGCGATGCGCCTCCCGCCTGGGCTTTCCCCGCGGAGGGCTCGAACCGAGGACCGCAGTCATATCCCCTGCCGGGCCCCCAGCTGCACCCCGGGCTTCCTTCACAAACCCCGCTGCGCCAACCCTCTCCTCGCCAACCCACTACCCGTATCTCTCCCCGCCGCCCTCACGCCCGCTCTTACCGGTATCCGCTCCCCCCTAACTCCGCTGCCCCCCCGCCAGAGGAGTCCATTTGGACGTTCCTGTGCGAGGCGCAGATGGTGGGGTTCGAGGCGGCGCGGAAGCAGTTCCTGGAGGTAGGGCGTGTCGAGGGTGGGGTGGGCGGCAGCCGTGCCACGCCTTCGGCCGTGTCCCGACGGCTCCCACCCCGGTGTGCGATGTACAGGTGGGCCGGGACTCGCGCCCAGTCATGCGGGCGGCTTACGAGTGCTTCCGTACAGGAGAGCACCCGGACAAGGTAGGGGCCGGGGAGGGGAGGGGAGGGGGAGGTGTGTTATGTGTTTGCGGGCGACCCGGAGGACTGGCTCGCGGGCCAGCTTCCCGTCGGGCTCCCTGAGCTTCGTTGCCCCGGGGGGTGGCAGTGGTGGGTGATGCTGGTGTGGGGGGTGGCGGGTGGCTGGCTGGACGTGCCGACGGGGGTAGAAGGCGGGTGGCGACCGGTGGGTGGTGGGGTGGGGAGGGTCGGCGAGGTGGGGAGGGGCGGAGGAGGGGAAGGCGCACTCAGCATGTCGGCAGGGGAGTGTCACGGCCGGGGGAGCAACAGAAGCAGCAGTGCTCCTCTCACCCCCTCAAAACCCCCCCTCACCCCCTCTACCCGCTCCGCTCCGCCGCTCAGATCATGGCTCAGGTGACGGACAACGGCGGCCACGACACCTTCTACGGCCTGCTGGTGAGAAACGGACGCCGTACGAGTACGACTCGCGCTTCGCTCGGACACGTCCTCAACCCGAATATCATCTCTCCTTTTCTCTTCCATTCGGCGCCCACCGTATTGGCGGCTCTGCCCAAAACCCTGACAACAACAACCCCACTAACATCCCCCCCCAAAACCCTCCCCCCCAACCCCCGGCCCCCCGGACAGTACGTAGGGCTCTGGCACGAGGCTCACGGGGACGCGGCGGAGGCGCAGAAGGCGATCACGTCTGCCGTACAAACGCCGTACGCCCGGATGTCCGGCGACTACATGGCTAGCCTGGCCAAGGTGCACTGCCAGCGGCGGGAGTGGGGGACGGGGGCGGAGGGGGCGGGCAAGGCTTGATGACTTGCTTCAGACCCGCACGCCAAGTGTGGGAGTGTGGTTGTGGCTCTTATGGGGGCGCAGGAGGCGGTGCCAGCGGGGCTGTGTTTTTGTGGAGGAGTGGTTGGCAGCGCAGGTGGCGGGGGCTGGTTTCGGAGCGACACCTGGGGCCCATGTGGTGGGTTCCGTGTGCGCCGGTGCTGCCGGTGTCGTTCCTGGTGTAGCTGGTGTGGCGGTGGTGGTGTGGCGGTGGTGGTGTGGCGGTGGTGGTGTGGTGGTGGTGGTGTAGCGGCTGTGGGGTGGCTCTTGCGGTGGTGCGGGTGTGAGCGGCAGAAGATGACAGGAGGGGGGAGAACAGGTGCAGCCACGTGCACAGTGGCAGTTTGCAAGCTGCCGAAAGGTAGTTACAGCATGTTTCGCGCATCGGGATGAGGAACTGAGGAGCTCTTAAGAGACGGGGGAGAACATAGTCCAAGAGTCGACCCGCGATCAACCAAAGACAAAGGGGCTTACCGGGGTGCTTCGCAATGGCAAAATGGCATTACGTAATGGGCAAGGGGGCGTCGAGTCAGTGGCTGCGGACCTCTACGCGGCTCCGCTCCTTCGCTTTCACTGTTTACATGCATAAGGCCTTACAGCTCTGGATGGAGATTCCGAGCGAGGTGGCGGGCTACCGGTATGTTGTTTGGACTTGGGAGGTGAGGCAGCTCGCTGTGGGGAGCGGCCCCGCTGACCCGCGGGTCAGTGCTGCTGCCTGGCGAGGTACCCCCTCATGGCAGCCATCACCACCGCCCACCATCTGTCAGCCACCACCCTCTATGCCACCACCAGTTCCATTTCCATTGCGCCAGTTCACCGAAGCTGCTCAAACCACACCGCACCGCCTGCCCGCACTACCCAGCCGGACCGCAGCAGTACGAGCAACTGCCCAACGACCGCGCAATAACCGCCCAGACGAGTTCGTTGGGCGCCAAACCCGGCTACGTCAACTAACTGCCCTCAGCCCAGCGCCGCTGTCGGGCCCCAGCGCCTGCCACGCCCATCATGCACGCGACCACCATGCACGTGTCCTTGCGCCACCGACCTTCGTGACGGCTGAAGCTGCACGAGCTCGTGATCACCACCCACCTCCCCCCGGCCCCGCATGCGGCCCGCCCAACCCCCGCACATACCGGTGCTGCGCGGCAAACGCTACAAACAAATGATGACACTCATGACAACGACCATGCTGACGACGATGATGACCGCCATGATGACCACGATTCAGATTAATCAGATGCAGCCGCAGCACAGGGGTCATCGCTCACCTAATTACCAAGAAGACTACTTGCAATCGTTGAGCCGATTGAGCCGCCAATACGGTAGCCAGCCTACTCCAGCCTACTCTAGCCCCTCCGCCCCCTCCGCCCCGCCCTCCTGCACCCCCCGTGCATCGACGACCTTCCGGATCACCAGGGGCAGCGCGCTGCCGTACCGCTTCGCGAAGACGTTGAGGCAGTTGGCGCGGATCTCGCCGTGGCTCTTTCCCGAGCTGATGCCCTTGATCTTGAAGATCCCCTGACCCAGATCTCGCACCCCCCACGGCGCCAGGTAGGCGGGGGCTCGGCCTGTGGAGGAGCCCACCAGCAGCGCCATGGCCAGGTCCTCGCAATTGTGTACGGCATCCACGTGATGGCGGATCGCGGGATCCATGTGGTTGGTGTAGTACTCGAGGTAATCTGTCGCGGCAAAGCGGTTGGGAAGCGGTTGGGAAGCGGTTGGTGGGAGGGGGGTGGGGGTCCGGTGGTGCGGGTGCAAAGGGTTAGTTACCAGGGGCCTGCGGTTGAGGTTGGGGCGGAGCCCCATGACGCAGCGCGACCTGAAGAGCTCGGCCACAAGCATCCACCTGCTCACCCCGCGCCCTCTCCCCCTCTTCTGCAGCCTTCTCTTCCCCTCCGAAACCCTGTCCCCGCCCCTGGGCCGGTCCCCCTCCCAATCCCCCCTCCTCCCACCCCCTCCCTTCCTACCCCCTCCTCCCAGCCCCCACCTCGGTGCAGCATGGCCGCCTTGGTGAGCACCAGGCTGTACATCTTGTGCCAAATCAGCGTGCCGAAACCCTGGAGGTAGCGGTACCTGCGGGGCCCGGGGGTTAAGAGCCCCGGGCGTGGGGAGTGGAAGCGGGGTTAAGGGGCGCTCCACCACCCCCTGGAGCCTGCCTCACAAGCCCTCACCCCTAAAGCTTGGGGTCTTTACGCCCCCCCCACACACGGGGCCCCCAGTCCCCTTACGGGGCTGGCCCTCCACCTACAATACCCCCGTCCCCGAGCCAGCGCCCAACATGCCGGCTCCTCTCCCCTCCTCCCCCGCTTACCTCCCCGCACCCCCCACGGCTCCCCTTCTCCCACAGCTTCAGCCGCTCCCCGGCCTCCCCGCGGTACTAACGTCGTACCAATCGGTTTCCGTGCCCCCCCCTCGAACACGTGTTTCTTCCCTGCCCCCCTCGCGGCGGCCCACCTGCAGTCCTGGTCCATGATGTGCAGCCGCGGGTAGAAGCCAGCCATGTTCTCGGGGTCCCTCCGCCACACCTGAATCAGGGGGGGGGCAGGGAGGGGAGGGTTGTGAGGAAAGCCCGTGGGGAGGGGGGGAGGCAGGAGGTGGAGGTGGAGGTGGTGGTGGTGGTGCCGGTGGTGGTGGTGGTGGTGGTGGTGGTGGTGGTGGTGGTTGTGGCAGTGGCAGTTGTCGCACCCAGGCTGCAAGGTGGGATGCCGCTGGCTCGAGTACGACGGGCGCGATGCAGTTTGCCGTACCACCCGGGAGGGGAGGTGGCCGTGGCGGGTGCCCCACCGCGAAGAGCTCGTCCAGCACCTCGCACGGCGCCACGATGTCATCGTCCAGGCTGAGTACGGCTTCCGTACGGAGCCCTGCAGTGGGCAGCGCGGCGCGGCGCGGCGTGGTACGGCCCGGGTTCCGGAGCGAGAGGCACGGGGCATCACGTGCGAGACAGATACAACCCCACATACACAGCATCCCCTCCGGCCGTGCTGCCCATGCGACATAACCCTATTTCCGGAAAGACCAAATGCTGCCGCGTCAGCTACCGTACGCTTCCGCAGCAGCCTGCCCCCCTGCGTCGACCCCTCCCTGGATCCTCCTCCCAACTTCCCCCAGAAGCTGAGCCTGCCGCCCCGCCCACTTCTCCTTCCGGTCCCTCCCCCCGCGGCCTACCTTCCAGCGGCCAGAAGCGGCTGTTTAGTGAGGAGTTGGTTACGATGTCGTACCGGACCTCCTTGATGTCCGAGTAGTAGCCGGGGGCCTCAGCGCGGTTGGGCGGCAGCTCATCCTCACACCAGATCTGGAGGCGGGGGGGGAGGGGGACAGAGGGGGGAGGGGGAAGTAGCATACACACGCGTGTGTTGTCAGATGCGACAAAGCAACCGATAGCCTACCGTAGTAGGGGCAGGGGGGTGGAAGGAGGGGCAGGTGCAAGGAACGGGGGGTGGGGGGGGCCCCCGCCATCATCCTCCCCGGGCCCGCTGCCCCCACTGCCATCCTTCCCCCCGGCCTCACCACCCGCAGCGCGTCCACTGTCTTGCAGTGCGAGTAGTGCGCCACCGCCCGCTGCAGCAGCTGGGGCCGCATGTAGGAGTTGAGGATGAGCGTGTAGCGCTCGGTGAACTCGGCTGGCGGCCAGGCGGGGGCGCGGGGGGGGGGGCAGGAGCGGTGCAGGAGCGGGGCAGGGGAGGGGTGTTGCAACACTGTGTATTGGGCCCCCCCCAGGGGGCCACGGGCCGCGAGGGCGGCCCTGCGACCGTAGACGCGCGCGCCCCCAAGCCCGCAACCCAAGCCCTCCACCACAACGCCCACCCCATCAGCGGTTCCGGAGCCGATCCTTACCCGCCCCTTGCTGGCGCCTCAAGGGCCTACCATTGCGCTGAAAGCGCAGGAGGAAAATCCCTTTTGCTGTGTGGCGCGGCCACCACGACATCAACCAAAGGCCGAGCCAGTGCAGCCCCCGTACCCCCCGCCAACCTCCGGGATGCCCCCTTGCCCATCTTCCCTCCCTGCCCCCTTGCTTCCTATGTCGTGTAACCGGGTCTTCGCAACCACTTCCCTGCCCAGCATTCGTGGTGCCAGCCCGAGGCCCCGGGCCCCCGCTGACCTGGCGCCCCGTGGTACCTAGGCCGCGCGTTGGTATCGGCCGGACGCTGGTATTTTGGCATGGTGCACTGTGGCGGCACGATCTCCCAGTCACGTATTGTAAAGACGATGGATAGAGACGCCACCAGCAATAGTATGAACAGCACAATCGTCACGTAGCATAATGTTCTGGTGAGCCAAGGGCTGAGATAACCCCTTGCAAATGAAAGAACGCTTGCTGGTTCATAGGATTCCTCGTCTGTTTTCTTCGGGTCCTTGCGGCGCGGCCTGGGCGTAATCATCCTGACGGTGTCGGCGGGAGACGTCAGGCATCGCTAGTGGGCACAACCGACAGCAAGCTCATTATGAAGCCTCCAGAAAGCCAGTATGCATCCGACGGGTGGCATTGGGTTCAGACAGTTGAGCTCCAACTTGCCAGGCAAAAGTGCGGGAAAGGGTTCTTTAAGCGCTCAGCCAATGTTAACAGCACATAAATGACGATCATTATCCCCCTTATAATTCTATTGTATCGTGTTTGCCCCTTAGCAATAAATCTACGGAGCTATGTGGCGGGGCAGGCCGACCCGCGGGTTCAACGGTCCTTGCCAGTACGAGCCCAATCTGCCAAGCGCTGGCAATTTCTGTATTATCAGCCAGACAGCGGCCCGATGGTGCGCGAAGTTGGCTGGGGCCCGCGCTGCTCGATGCTGCACCATGGACGTGCACATACAGCAGAGGTGTGGAGCATATAAATAGGGCGATGTAGGCACCGCTCGGGGAGACAGGTACACTATAACATACGCTGGAACAAGCGCACAGGTTGGGGACCCTGCGACCCTCGCGCCGCACTGCCTGCACGGCACAGCCCATCGTTACGACCTCCAACCGCGCCTTGATGCGCCGTCTGTGCTCAGCTCTCAGCCCTCAAAGACTGCCCTTATCCGAGCGGCGGAGGGCAGGAAGCAGCAGCAGCCCCAGTCGAACAGCCGTACTACCGACCTCGATCGCGTATGAATGCCAGGGGGACCAACCACACCATTCCCGCTCGAGAACCTACTAGCACGAAAACCTTCTATCCGCAACACAGTCCGGTGCCATGTGCCGTGTGTAAACTCAGGGAACCGGAGTTAGCATTCACCGCCAGCAGAGCCCCTGACGCTCTGCTGGCGGTGAACGCGGACTCCGATTCCTTGAGGCGGCTGGCGCCGATAGCCCCGCAGTCCCCTGCCGGATTGGAGGTGGAGGCGCAAGGGGTCCACTGATTAGCAGAATTGCTGGGCAGGAAAGGGCGCAGTAGGCCGCCATCTTGCCGATGGGAAGCGGGGGTCGGTGTTGCGGGGATAGGGGGCAGCTGGCGACGCTGCACGGTACGCAGGCCTCGCGCACGGTTCGTTTGGTGGGGGATGAGGGGCGGGGGGCGCTGCGAGGGGCGGGGCCGGTGCAGGGTGCCATTGTATTCGTGGAATTAATTTGCAACCGGATCTTTGGTCGCACCGTGAATTTTGTGATGAAACTCTACTACCAGTGGGGCAACTCGCTGCTTGGCCTTGCACCCGCGGTTTGCAAACCTTACCCATGGAGCGCTGCGCACATCAGCCCCCACCGTCACGAGCAGCTTGCCACACCTCCTTTAAGAGCAACCTAGACGCTGTGCTTGGGCCATGGGCAAAGCTGGGAAGGCGTGAGCAGTTCGTCTGGGGCGGACCACCACAAAGTGATGCCAGCTCAGGCGCCCCACGCCAGCAACGCCCCCATATTGCAACGTATGTAACCAAAGCAAGATAGCAGCTGTCTCTTGAGGGCGCTGAGGAGACAGGAGACAAGGCAGCTGGTTCTACAGAAACGGTCAAATACCAAATGGGGGCACAAGGGGTCGCAACGAACGACCCCAGGGTCGGACCGATGTTATGTGATCCCACCAATTTGTGACAATTCTTTTAAGCTGGTATTTGCGACAAGGGACACGGAATTAGCATGCGGGCGCGCGCTTAGCCAATGGTAGGTCTCAAAGGCCGGCAAACGTCACGGTAACAGTACAGTTCAGCATCATCTCAAGGATAACCCCATGGAACATTTATGCATATGTTTCAGAGTCTAAAGCTGTCTAAATGCTAGAAAAACGTATAGGGCCCGCAATCTCGCCGTACAGCCGATGAATGCAGATGTATAGGTCGATATGGCAGAGAAGTCTTGTGTTCGTCCGGGGACCGTCGCACGACCAACAAAAATGGCCACTATGATGATGCGTTCTCGCGTTGCCGCCGGTGTGCGCCCTGCGCGCGCCACCGTGCGTGTGAGCGCCTCGACCCGCCCGATGTGGTACCCCGGCGCCACCGCCCCCAAGCACCTGGATGGCACCATGCTGGGCGACTACGGGTGAGGCATTAGGAACACTTCAGGTCGTCAGCTTGACTCTGGCGTCGGTGGACAGCAGCGGACTCGTATGCGGAAATGGAGCAACTGGGCGATCAGATTTAGCGAGCCTCTTAGTGATGTTATGCTATCGAAATCGTTTTGTCAGATCATCTGACAAACAGCAACACTGGCTTTATGCGCGCAGCTTCGACCCTCTCCGCCTGGGCACCAACCCCGAGCAGCTGAAGTGGTTCCGTGAGGCTGAGCTCTACAACGGCCGCTGGGCTATGGCTGCTGTTGCTGGTAAGCCGACTTTATGCGGTGAGCAGTACTGGCGCTATGAGGCCATTGTGTTAAGTCGCGTGCTTGCATCCAGGCATCCTGTTCACCGACCTGGTTGGCCTGCCCAAGTTCTGGCTTGCTGGCGCTGAGGTGAGATTACCAATATTAATTGGCTGATATCTGGAGAAGAATGGTCAATGGCTCGACGATTCGGCTCTGTGTCCAAACCGCAGCAGTCAGTCGGCCCTGTGTAAACGGGAGACGCTCGATAACTGAAATCGATATGGGCCACCGCATCTTCACTAACGCAAAGATATACATGCGGATCCGTGGTTATGGTGCTGTATCGCACTTGCGGTGTTGTGGGGTTGGAGGGTAACAGGTGGCAAATACCTATGGGTCTTTCCAGCTTGCGCTCAGCGAAGCTGTCATACTCGGGGTTTCACCTCGCGGATTTCAAGGGGGGGTTGCGTGATTCTCGTTATGATCCCATAAGTTGGAGACTTCGGTCTCATTGGCACGCTTGCTTCAGATCCGTAACCTGCCAAACGTGTATAGGATGTGGTGAGTTGCAGCTGTTGCTATAAGCTATTGAACCGTGCCGAAACACTTCCTCCCCTGCTCGCGCGACCCCCATCGCGCAGACCTACGCTCTGGACACCCCCACCCTGGCTATCATCGAGGTGGCTGTGTTCGCTGTGCTGGAGGCCAAGCGCTACGAGATCTACAAGAAGACTGGCGAGGTGAGACCCTGACATTGCACGCATGGTGGCGCGAATTGTGTACATCTATACTGTACGGTTCCTGATGTTTCGCAGCTCGGGAAGCATTGCACTGCAGTTTGGTCTCCTGTCCTTTCTACTTCCTCGTTAATGACCCTTTGTCGTGCCTTTGTGTTATCATTCCTTGGCCTGCGTCGTTCTCCCTCGCTTACACCCTTGTCCTCCCTCCCTTTGCGTTCTGCAGTGCGGCCTGCTGTCGTTCGCCCCCTTCGACCCGCTCAACATGCGCAGCGAGGAGATGAAGATCAAGGAGCTCAAGAACGGCCGCCTGGTAAGTCACGTTGAGCCCACTGCACAAGTGCGACATAGCGGGGTAAGGCGCACGACCGATTTTGCGCAGGTTGTGAAATTCCCTCCCTCCCTCCCCCTCGCAGGCTATGCTTGCGTTCGTTGGCTTCTGCTCTCAGGCTGCCGTGAACGGCAAGGGCCCGATTGACTGCCTGACCTCCCACATTGCCGACCCCGGCCACGTCAACAGTGAGTGACGGGGGTTATAAGCCATTATGGGGAGTCTTTTTTGACCAAGTACCAGGGATGCGGCAGCCGGGGAGCACACTATCAATCTGTTGTGAATTAGGACGTAATCCACACGGTTATGCGAAAAGGATCTCCGCGCGTGGGCTTCTGTTAACCGTATGCCTTGCTTACCATTCTCTCGTCCGTGCAGTCTACACCTCGTCGGTGGGCCCTGAGACCTGCGTCACCGTGGCCGTGCTGTCGGTGCTGCCCATCATCATTGAGGCCACCAAGACCCTCAACCCGGGCAAGGAGTCGGTGCCGTACTTCCCCTGGAACGAGCCCTGGACCAAGGTGTAAGCGGACCTCGCGAGGTCTCGCTGCACCCAGGCCTCAGTGTGCCTGAAGCTGGGGCGCGCTTTGAGATGCCTTTGGAGCTGTTCAGCAGCCTCTTTCGGTGACTCTTTGTGCGAGAGCCCCAGGCGGGATTGGCAGCAACGGGATCGGCGGCGACAGCCGCTCTTTCCGGTGTTGGAAGCCTGCTTTTGGGTTCGGGGTAGGTTGGCGCTTGACGGTGGATGCCAGGCGCGAAGGAGCTTGTCATCGCCGTGCGGGCGAGCCTGTTTTCGAACTTGTCGGCAGCTGTCCCTGATCCGCAGCGGGGTCGGTATCCCTGGAAGGAACAGGTTATGCCTGATCAAGGGACCGTTGGTGGACTTTCTGAAGGCGTGCGCTCTGCCCGTGCGCTTCGGACTCCCATGTCCAACTGCTATAGGGGCGCTGCAGGACGTTTGTCTGCCTGCCATCACACTGGCTGGTTAAACGGACATGCGTATTGGGCTTGTTGGTTGCGGGCATGAACGATGTGCGCACGCCGCCTGTTCACGCATCAGTTTTGTAGATCTAACTACGCGATTCCGGCTAGAGAGAAGACCGCTTGACTCGTCAATCATCGTACAACAGTACGGATGGTGTACATTACACGGTGTACAGAATTGAACAAAAGTCCGTCCGGAGCACGCTTCAGATGTTCATGATGGCAGCTGCTGCTGTAAAAGATTTAGAGAGCAAACCGTGAAGCCGGCCACTGCACACGGACCAACAGCAGCAGCATTGTAGCAGCAGAGACGGGGCGAGTACATACCAAACAATTGATATTTGGGCCACGAACCACCTCTCCATCATACCAAATGATGTGTTCGCAGGAAGCACTTCAGCAGCTCCAACTCTTACACGAAGGCTCTTGAGCGGTTGGTGATGTCAGCGCGACAGATGGGGCAGCGCTCGACTCTCTCGGCGCATCCCCGACAGATGATGTGGCCTACACGCCATAGGGCCGAGTCACGAAGGGGGCCACGCACGTGTATGCACAAGAAAATGTCAGTTAAACTACCGGTATGCTCGACATCGCATACACCGTACGCCGTCGCACATACACCGTCATCTACAAAGGAATGAGCAGCTGTTTCAACCAGGACGAATAGGATAACACCTCAATCTCGCATTCCGAGGTACCCTCGCACATCCTCCCTGTGCCCCCGGACACCCCCCTGCGACCCCTCCCCTCACCGCAGTTGAGGAACGTGTCCCTGCTGGCGGCCAGGCACACCGCACACGCCGCCGCCTCCACCGCCTCCGACCTCGCTGCCGCCACCCTCGCCGTCACGATGGCGTGCCGTACCCTCGGCAGCGCCGCCTCCGACATGGCCGCCAGCGCCTCCAGCGTCTCCAGCGGCTGAGCGACCAGCGCTTCCTCCTGCGGCGTACCGAGCCCGTCACCCACCCACATGGGTCAGCTGCCACACGCAACCACATCTCGGCACCACCTGCCGCACCTAGCGCACATGCCGCACGTGCTCCTCAAACCCCAACGCCGAAGCAAGCAGGAGCAAGCTTGCGTGTGTGCGTGCGCCAGAAGGCGTAGGTTGTTGCGCTGGAGGTCTTGAGTGCGTGGGCCTGCCTGTGCTCTTGCCACCCGCTCCGTCCCCATCCCACCCACCCCCCCCCCTTGCACCCACCTGGCCGCACATGCACTGTATCCTGCGCTGCAGCTGCGCCACCAGCTGGTTGCCCGCCTCCACCTCGCCGCCCAGCCGCGCCGCCTCCGCCTCACCGCGCACCATCGCCGCCTCCGCCTCGTCGCACCGCCGCCTCAGAGACGACATCTCACCAGCGGCCTGGAGGTTTGGGGCACGGAGGGGACGGGGTACATTTTTGGCGGTAGCGATGGTGGGCGCTGAAATGCTGGTGGAAGCAATGGCCGCGGATGTTTGCCCGCTGCTCCCCGCTCATCTCCGCGCTGCACGGCTGTTGGGCCCCAACCCCACCACTTTCCGTGCCCCCTCGCTCTCCATCCACCGTCCAACCCACCTCCAACAACTTGCCGCCCAGCGACTCCACCTCGTCCTGCGGTAAGCCCGGGGCGGGCGGCGGGGCGCGGAGCGCAGCGGTAAGGATAGGGGGGCTAAAAGAGGCCGATTTCATTTGACCCCCCACAGCCCTCAACGCACAAACGCACATCCCTCCCTCGCGCCCGCCCTCGCACCCGCCCTCTGGCTGCCCGCACCAGGACAGCTGCCTCACCTGCATCGCGGACCCCCGGGCGGCCGCCTCCGCCAGCTGTCCCTCGAGCTCCGAAACCCGTCCCGCTGCCTCGCAGCGTGCCGCCGCCACCTCCACCAGCTGCCCCCGCAGCGCCGCCGCAGCCAGGCCCGCGCGCGCCGCCTCCCGTTGCAGCTCCGAAACCGCCTCCCTCTTCGCAGCCAGCTCCGCGCCGCCCTCCTCCACGGCTGCCGCTAGCGCCGCCGCCTCGGCTCGTGACTCAGTCGCCTGGCGGGTGAGGTCGGCCTGGGGCCGGCGGGTTGGGTTTTAGATAGGGTACCGCAAGTACGCAAAATCCGGATTGCACCCAGCCACGAAGACCGTAAGGAGATCCAAGGCAGGAGCTGTTACCTCTTCTGCTCCCTAGCGTCCCACAACCCGATCCTACCAGCTGCTCCCGCAGCTCCCCCGCCGCCACCCGCTGCCGCTCCGCCAGGAGCTCCGCCGCCTCGCCCCGCGCCCGCGCCTCCGCCACCGACCGCTCCAGGGAGTCCCGCTGCGCCTCCGCCGCCTCCGCCCGGCCGGCCCCGGCCGCTACCTCAGCCCGCAGCGCCGCCGCCGCTCGCTGGTGCGCCGCCCGCGCGTTATCGTACTCCTCACGAAGTCGCCGCAAGGCCTCAGCCGACTCGGCTGCGCGCGCTTCCGCTGCGGCGGCGGCCGCCGTCAGCCTCACCACCTCGGCCTCCACAGCCTGCCCGTGGTATCGGAGCCAAGCGGCTGTCAAGGAACCCACTTCAGACAATACACGCAACTCGGGGGCAGAGGCTGCATCTCGAGGACAAGCACTCGGAAGCAAGAGATTAAGTGATGGCTGTGGGGAGGGAGGCTGAGTGCCGTACCTGGGCTCGCGCTTCCGCAGCCGCCGCCTGTTCCCGCGCTGCCGCCATTTCGTCGCGTGCTGCCGCGGCCCCCGCCTCAGCCACCAGACGGGCCTCCCGCGACTCCCGCTCGCGCTGCTCGCTCTGCGCCTGCCGGTCCGGAAGGTTGCGGAGGTGAGTTCGGTCGGGCGAAGTACAGTCAGTTTCGTCAGGCCATTCAGGGGAAACTCTGCAACCTGAAACCCAGCTCCGAAACCACCTGACCGGTCTCGGACGCGGTCGCACCTGCGCCTGCTCTGCCCGACCCTCCGCCGCCCGGGCCGCCTCCTCCGCCCGATCAGCTCGCTCCCGTTCCCCGGAAAGTGCGCCTGCAGAGGCGGACGTCAGGCGGCACGGAAGGGCGGTGCGTGGGGAGCTTGGGGCGGAGCTGGAAGGATTTTCACAGAGGCCTCGTGGCGAGAGCTACCTCTAATCTGAGTACCGATGGTAGTATTTAACAATATAACTCAGGGTAACGCACGCGTGGCATGGTCGAGTGCATAGTGGGCCGTGGGTGCATGAGCAGCCTGGATCTCCGCGGCAATGGCCGGCCTCTGCCTTTCCCTTGCTGAGCTGATCAGTCATGAACCTTGGCCCAAAAAATCCCTCTCCCTTCAAGACCTCCCCCTCCCCAACACGCCGGTACCATCGCTCTCGCCGCGCCGCCGCTCCGCCTCCTGCGCGCACGATGCCGCCGCCTCCCGATCCGCCGCCGCGCCACACAGCGCCGCCTCCAGCTCCAACGCCCTCCGCTGCGCCAGCCGCAGCTGCATGCGGGTCCCGTCCCAAGGCCGGGGAGATCACGGTTTCAAGCCCATCCAAGGCGCGACCCAAGGCGCAATCACTCGCTTCTGAGACATCCCTCTCATCTCCTGCTTCACCATCCCCTGCCTCAGCCCCGCGCCACCGCACTCCACACGGCTGGCTCCAGCCCCCTCCCAATACTCATCACACGAAACACCGGCCATGCCCAAACCCAAGCGCCCAACCTGGCATCCGCCCTCTTGCCGCCCCTCTGCTTGCGCCTGCCTCAACCCCACCTCGAGCTGCAGCTCCCCCACCGCCGCCTCCGCCTGCACGCAGCGACCCCGCCAGGTGGCTATCAGCCGATCCGCCATCTCAACCAGATCCGCGCCCTGACGGCGGGCATCTGCCGCCACGTCGTCACTGCCGCCGCCGCCGCCGCTGCCGTACACAGCTGCGTCGCGGCCCCCGCGTCCGCCAGCAGCAGATAACGCCCCGGCCGGATGCTGGCTCCAGGGAGGCTCCGTTATTGTTGTTGTGTGGCGATTGCCCGCCCAGTCGGGCTGTGCCTGCTGCTGGAGAGGATGACGATAGCGGTGCTGGACTTGCTGTTGGTTGGGCTGCTGCTGCTGCTGCTGCTGTAGCTGATCCGGGCACTGGCCATGTGCTTGCTGATAGTAATGGGATTGGTAATACTGGCGATATGGGTTGTGGCTCTGCTGCTGTTGGCGCTGCTGCAGTGGTGCGGCCGCCTGCTGCCAGAAGCCGGGCTGCAAGGGCGGAGTAAGGGGCACGGCTAGGGCGTGAGGCACCTGCCGCTCAGCCACGGGCTGCGTGTGCTCGTGTGTCGACGGGTACGGGTGCGGGGGCGACGGGCGTGACACAGCCGGTCTGTGCTGCGGCGGCAGCTGCTCAGCCTGCCCAGCTGCCTCCGATGAGCCCGCGGTTGTTGCTTCAGCCGGCCCGGAGGAAGCGTGCTGCCCTCCGCTACCTGGGCTGCTAGATCGAGATGCTGCGGTGAGGGCGCGGGGATGCACCCTGCCGGTCGATGCCGCGACGCCAGGGACGCAAGCCGGTGCCACGACCCATGGGTCGCTCGGCCCAGCCCCGGACGCCGGCGTGGGCCTGGGCACTTCGTGGGGCTGCGCACCGGCGCCCTGCAGCTCGTAGAATCCTGCCTCACGCTGCTGCTGTTGCTCGAACTGGGTCAGCTCAGGCTTTTGGGTATGTTGTGTCTCACGGCGTGACTGCCGAAGAGGTTGGGACTGTTGCAAGCAATGACCGCCAGCGGCGGCGCCCGCTTCCGCAAAGGAGCTCGACAGGCTTCGCCGCGCCGCTGACTCCGGGTGCCACTGCTGCTGTTGCTGCTGCTGCTGTTGATAGACCTGCTGCTGATGGTGATGGTGATGACGGTCATGGCCTGGGCAAGAGGCTGACGCTCCGTGCACGTGACTACCAGCCCGTGCCTCGCCAACCCACGGCGCCGGCGTGCCCCCATCCTGCATACGCAATTGCACTTGAACTTGCTGCTGCGGCGTCTGCTGTCGAAGATGGTTGACGTGGCCGGAGGACCCGTCGCGTGAGGTCGCGCCCTGCTGGCGCTGGTGCTGCCTGCCATCAGGCAGCAGCTGCAATTGCAGCCAGGGTGGCGCTGCTGGTGTGGAGGCAGCGGCGGCGGAGTAGGTCAACGTGCTAGCTGCGCTGCCGCAGCTGCCGGCCGATGTCAGCGCGCATTCGGGCGTTGCGACAGCGCCTCGGCAGTGCTTTTGAGGCGGTGTGGTAAAATAACAACTCGGGCCGGCCTCAACGCCGGGCCCGAGCGCGTTGCTGCTGCTGTCGCGGTCTTCGTCTTCACAGCCGCGCTCAAGATCTTGGCGATCGTTGCTCGAGCGTAAACCGCTAGAACCCGTTAGGTAAATCCCTTCAGGCCAGTCACAAGCGGCCTCTGGCGGGGCGTTATTGCTGCTGCGCGCGCTGCGAGGCGCTGTCTCCTCACGGTCCAGCAATTGCTGGGGTTCGTCTTTCTCGTCTACAAGAGCGCGACCGCCATAGCCAATGTCCTCCTCGTGGTCGCTGATCGAGGCGTCGTCGCTGACCGCAAAATCCTCCTGCTCGTCGCTGCTGCCTTCTGGTGAGTCAGCCTCATCGGCCATGAGAAATATGAGGTACCAACTTTTGCTTCGACCCGCCGAATCGGACAACAGTTTCCCCCACGCGACACGCAGCGAGTCAAAGCAAGCAGCCTGCTTTAGGGCACGGTTAAGGGAAAGCGGTATAATTGGCAAGACTTTTACGAGAGCCCTGGAAAGCGGGCGACAAATGGGCTTTGGTGATGTACAGGCCGCTATGAAAGTCAAGGCAGCAGGACAAAGTCACATTGATGCATCCCGTGGTAGTAAATGTTACAGGCCATGGTGGCATATATAGCCAGACCATGACACAAAGTAAGTATCGAAATACGCCGCGCATGAACCCGGCGATAGTTAGCGGATAATTGTAGCTCCTCAGGTATTCTCGAGCACCTCGTACCCGCAGCCGCTCCGCACGTAGCCATACATAAAGCCAGCCCAGCAGCTGTGACTGCCACTCCATTGCGGTATATCAGTTTACGCAGACGGGATTAAAGGCCTCACGCCAGAAGCCGCCACCAACTCAGAACTCACTCGCGTCGGCAACGGGGCCTCCAAGCTCCAGTGTTCCGGAAGGAAGCCCGATTATTGTGAGGGGGCGTCCATCGCCTCGCACTCTGCCCATGTATGTTCCAGCCCTTATACCCAAAAAGGTGATGCCGCCGTCCAGATCCCATGAGTGATAACCACCAACGAATCCGGTGGTAAGCGCCTCACGAAAATGCGCAGATTGTTGACATAATTGAAGGATATAGATTCCGTTCCTATTCATTATAGCATGAAATCTAGCAAGTCATGTAAGCTGTGCATGAGTAACAGAAAACCTCCATACAGCTACCTCCTACACGATAGTTCTTCCTCACGCTTGTGTCATCTGCCGTCTGTCGCCCGGCAACTTCGGACAACCAAGCTGCCGTACGTGCGTGATGAGACACAACGTGCACAACGAGATGGATGGCCTCGGCAAATTGGTAGGACGGTAAGGATATGCTCGCGTCAACATATACTCCATTGCCCAGTTTATGGCTGTGTATCGCTTTCAGCACGCTTTCAGCGTCTGTGCGGTGCGCGATGGCTGTCTATAGCCTCGCAAGAGTTACCTCGGGGGAAGCCCCTTGCCATATAAATGGCTGCAATCCACGTATATTCCTGCGACACCAATCGATGTATATGGCCGTTAAGGCCCCTAGGTCATCCCAACCGGTCGGGCCTGTCCTAATCAAGCCACCCAATCGTGTGCGTGCCTATGTATCATCAGTAATGACCAATTGCGCAATTCCAATCTTTGCCGACGTACTCCATCCACCTACATGATTTACGAAGCATTATGAAACCTTGCAGGATGCCGTTGGATTCCAATCGCTTCAGGATCTGGCATACGACTACCTACTACTCATGCTTACCTGTCGCTGCAGGCACTGTCAACTTCACTGGAAAGCACTGGAAACAAATAATTCTTATGTCTAGTTGCTGCTCTCTTCCCTTGCGCCTCAGCTTCGACGTTCGGGCAGAAAATAAAGCAGTCATCATTGTAGCTGTCCATCTCTTGATAAGAACACCTCGAAGCTGACAGTATATATACGTATTCACTCTTTGGGAGCCGCGAAGCCCCACACCCAGTCACTTGCTTGGGCAGCCCCAGGTCGTCGCTCAGCAGGCCCAAGGGCACAGACGACCCAGCTGGGTTCCGCTCATAGAGCACCATGCACAGGCCCAGCAGCCACCAGCCAATAGATTACTACGCACATAGGCCATCCCACAGCGGAGAGGAAGACGACTGGGCTGAGGACGAAGAACACTGGGACGATGATGACGATTATGAAGGCGACGACGGAAACTGCACCGATAATGAATCCGACCATCCCAGCACCGCAGAACACTCAGACAACGCTGAGGACGACGACCACGCTTCGAACATGACGGACCCGGACGATCTGCACGTCCTGGAAGACTCTGGGTCGAACTGGAATGAAGACGTCGCTCCCCAGCAAGTCGAGGATGCCATGCCGTTCAAGTTCAAGTTTCGCAGAGTGCCATACGGGCCCCAATCCTTGCAATGCATGCGCTGTGCGTGCAACATCAGGGGTGGAGAAGTCTTCGCTCGCCGTTCTCGCGACATCTGGGCGCACAAGTCCTGCTGGGATTCGGTAAGTTGTTGTCGAGCGGCCCCTTACCTGGGGATGTTCTGAGCATTAATAGCAGTTTGCAAGTTGGTGCATGAGGGACCAGTGCGCAACTGCCGTCAGTCTCGTTTGGCGACAGACCTCACTTGTAGATATGTCCGCACGGCTGATGCAGCCCTAGCCCTTTCATTCTTAACCCTGAATAGTAATGAAAATTACTTTCACGGCCAAGACGCCAAATCCCTAAATATGGCGAACGACAACCTCGCACCACTGACTCGTTACCCACTTCCTGCCTTCATCAATGCGATTATACGATTGGTGCGCGCAGACAATTCAAGGGGAATACTGTCTTCGCCGTGCCTGGGTTACATCGCAGTTCCGGGGCGGCACATGTGACATCTGCGAGGAATCATTGCTCCAGGTCGACAACCGCCTCGTCTGCACGCGGTCTGAGCCTATGCAAGGCAATATCTGCACATCTTGCATGGTGAGCTTTCTGACGGCATGAGTTGCGTTTTGGCAGTATTACTCTATCTCGGACCTCTGCCAGCCGCCTGCTGCCAACGCTGCCCGTCAGAGTATACTAAATGTTTTACATTCTGATACAATCGGGCCTGTCGGCACACTACATAATGCGGGGTACGGAAATAGCTGTGCAGTTGGCTAGTACTGTTCAGTGCGCATTCCGTGTGTAGGCGGGCGGGACGCAAGAGTGCGCATCTTTAACAGCTGGCTGGAAGGTTCTGCCGGCGTATGCAGCCTGGCGTAGCTCCGACTTGCAAGGCTGCGTTCTACTTTTGGGGCTGTCGTCCCGTTCCTCTGCTTGGTGCGTTGTCCTTCCTTTGCTTGGTGTTACCAGCCTTTCCCAGTAGGTATAACTTAGTAATAGCGAACTGAGTCCTGAGCTAACTCGGTCTCCCTGAAGAGCCTTACTTTGTAATATTATTTCTTTGTGGCAGTGGTACATACGGTGGCGCGTGGCTGGAGGGATTTTTCCGCGAAGGAGAGCAGGTCATGGTGGCTCATGGCGAGGGGCTCTGGTTGCGGTGCGCGCCTCGCGGTCCTATGTATGTATGCGGTTCTTCTGATAAGCTTCTACATATTATTGAGCTCAAGCTTCGTTCGGGTCCTATGTTGCTCTCGAATCCGTTGTTTGGGTTCCGTTGTGCCCGTGCTTGGGTTCCATCACCCGTCTATCTATCCACTGTGCTTACAAGGAACACGTCTGACAGTTATTAAAACATGTGACCGAGCGGGGCGCATTTGACTTTTGGCAATCGTTGCTGAACTTCGTTCTGGACCAGGCTGCGACACTTTGCATCTCGTATGTAGGAGCACCCCAGAAGTAAACGGCAGCTTCGGTCCACACATCGGACCACAGACACACACATTCCTCCTTTCGGCGGTTGAGGAGACCCTGTGCTGCATCAGGTCAGGGGGGTGGCTTGAGCGGCATGTGGCCACGTCGGGGGGAGCCATCAGCGCACCCCCCCCTGAGTTTGCTGTTCCCTCTGGGCTGTCGGTTGCGAGGTGTCTGGTTGGTTTGCCTTTTCGGAGACGTCGGATGTCCTTCGTTGCTTTCTTTATCTCGTTCAGCGTCAGGCGATGCGTCCGATGGTTCTACCATCCTTTAAGCTCTGGCGCCCACTGTAACTAACGAATGCTACTACACCTTACTACAGCAGCCCAGCAGCCATATTATCTGGACCTGGCCGCTGGTTTTGATAAGCTCGGTATCTTCAAACCCGCCGGGGTCAACAGAACCACAGCAGGTCCAGGACGCACTGTTTTCTCTCGCTCCCTTGGGCGTCCTTAACGTAACTGATGTTCCTTTCCAGTCCATTTTAAACCTTGAGATATGGGAACATACACAGGTACACATTTCCGACGCACGGCTGAGCGCCGTGGATCATGCATGCATGTAGCGTGGAGGTACGTTAGACTGGCACATACATAGCACCGTCGAAGCGCCAATAGCCACAGCGCGGTCCCAACGTTGATTGCTGGAGCGCAAGCAGAAGGGCACTTCCACGTGGTCGCTTGGGGTCGCCTGCGCAGTCATGCTGTTTCAAACACCGGCCCATGACGAAAACACGAAATGGGCCGTGACTTAGACGACGGTGTCAGGGCGCACCACCGGCTGTCCCCGTCGCGCCCTTACCTGACACTGCCATCAGGCGATGGCGTCGTGAGCAATACGTCTTACGTCGTTATAGATGCCTAGTATCCAAAGTGCACGGTCGGGCTGGCTGTCGATGCTTCGCGCTGCTGACAGGCGTGGACGTGTGAAGTGATGCCACAAGCCGCTCCTTTGTTAGTTTCTGCTGGGGCCGCCGTGTGCTAGGGTAATGCCAGACAGTGGCCGAGCGAGCCTGTGCGAGGCACACGGTGGTGCAGCCTTTATTGGGTACGTTATTGGGTAAGGCTTACTTGCACGGCGCATGTGTCATCCGTGAGTTCCCTTCGGCGCGTGTTCCGTTACAGCACAAACGTCGAGGTGTTCCTCGCACTCTTGACGAGGCAACACCAAACAGGACACCAGCACCACGCCGGCTATCTACTGCGCCCATTACGCGCCCTATCGTAATATGTTTATTGGTACAGTGGGCTTCAGGCCTCAGAAGGGTAGACCAATCGGGCATATCGGACACCGCGTGATGGCATCGGAGGGGACCAGCAGGAAGCACAGAAGTAAGCCGACGGCTCCCGATAAGGAGTCGCGGATCTGCCGGCCGTGACCGTCTACCCGTGGCGCCGTGAGCACCGCTCCTCCCCACTGCAGCCGATTTCCAGGCAGTGAAGCGATTTGGTATTCCATGCCATGCTCCCGGGCCGCCCTTGCGGCATCGATCGGTAACTAACGTTGCCCGAAGCACCAACGCCTGTCGCAAACCACCGAGAAGCCTCGCAATCAAGAGTCCAAAGGTAACGAACCGGCAAGCTTCACACATAAGTAGGTTGCGCTGATGGGCTCCCTGCAAGTGATTACGCGCATCCGCTCGGGATCCCGATCACACCCTTAAAGGAGACAGCGGCACACCTCGGCAACACGATCGGTCTTTGTTTCCTCCGTCTTTCTCAGTGTCAAGCGATGTGCCCGATGGTTCTACCTCTTGGTCTGGAACCCATTGTAACCGTTACTTGCCATGGTTACAGGGACCCACTGGAAACTTTGTTTCCTTCCCTTTTCCGCATTGTTTTCGGCCACTTTGTAGAGATCGATCTACGGCACTGCACTTCCTTGCGTTTGGGACCCACTGTTGCTGCGAAGCACCTGCAATTGGGGCCGTACCGGTCCGAGGTTGAGTCGTGCCTGGGACCCAGTATCAAGCTTGTTACATGCTGTGTATCACCTAGCTATTGTTTCGGCCTTTTTGTAGAGCTTCGTCCTCGACGGCACTGGTCGTCGGTGCGTTTGGGACCTATTGTGTCTTGGACGACGCTCTTGTATGGGGTACCTATTGTGGATTGGACGCTCTTGTATCGGTGTTCAGACTCTGTTATTTTTCCTCGGTTGTTCGCTGGCTGTTGCTGTGGCGGTTGCGGCCAGTCGGTAGGGTAACATGTGGCTCTTGCTTTGCGGTGTCCGGTGTTCGGTGTTTTGAACTGATTTACGTTGTGTTATTGTTGGTCTCCAGCATACGATTATGTATACCACACATTCTGCTGTTGGAATTAAAGGTTGGGGGACCCTCGATAATGAAGGCCAGTATGGGGTGTACGGCATTGCACGCTGGTGGGGTCATTCTCGTAGGTCGTAGTTGATTTTGATATTATTTTACACTGTATACATCGCAGCCGCGTTGATGTTTTTAGCTGCGGGACGCTGCGTCTGTGCTGTGTAGTATAAGTGTTGTTCGTTGTGCTCTCGGCACGAGCCTTCGTCATGGTGCAGCTGGTTGGAACATTACAAGATAATAAAGGCATTCCGACTGTGCCGTCCATGCACCGTTACAACAACCTCCACCCGCGCTGCCATCCCCCGCCGATCGACTCACCCGGGACGCTGAAGGTCACATCGGCGCTCGCCATGCCGCCCGGGCTGATCTGGATGCTGTCCGCCGCCTGGCCGTTCAACACGAGCACCTGCCCGGCCGCGTGCGGCGTGTGCGAGTCCAGGTTGCCGCCCAGGGACATGAAGTGCACGCGGGCGGGGGCGCCGGCGGCAAACTCCAGGGGGGGCATGTTGCAGAAGAGGAAGCCGTTGATGGAGTGCTTGCGCAGGGAGCTCTGCGTGGTCGCATGCATCGAGCGGGGTGCGGCAGGCAGCAGGCAGGCAGTGCGGAGTACACCGTCACGCCGCCCAACCCAAGGAGCGCAGGCAGGCAGCGCGGAGTACGTTACGTATGTTGGGGCGGCTGGCGGATGGATGGGATACGTACGGCATCAGCAAGGAGGGGGGTGACGTACGTACGGCATCAGCAAGGAGAGGGGTGGCGTACGTACGGCTTCAGCAAGGAGGGGGGTGGCGTACGTGCGGCAGCGATAGGTGCACAGGCAGGTAGGGCAGCGGTGGGACGTGCAGGCGGCTGCGGCGAGCGGTTGGCCTGAGTGACGCAAGAGGCTGCTGTCGCCATCAAGATCCATTAGTAGCAGTAACTGTTGCAGTGGGTTCCGGACCAAACGTGTCCGCTGACCCGCACATACCCCGCTTCCCGCCTTGCTGCTCGCTGCCGGCCCCTTACCAAGCCTAAAACCCTAACAACCGCTAACCTGAGATTCCGTCTGGGTGCTACCTGGCTAGCAGCCCGATGAGGCATCGTCAGGTTGCTACCCTTGCCACGGTTAGACGCTGGGTCCCGGCCGTACTCGGACTCAGTCACGCCGTACGTACGTTGCGACGCAACCTACCCACCTTGAACCCCGCGTCTTGCAGCAGAGCAGCCCGCGCGGCGGGCAAGTCCGCGACCCGCGGGTCGATCCGCTGCAGGTTGGCCTGGAGGCCGGGACGGACGGTAGAATGCATGGTAGGGCTGGGATTTAGGGTTCTTATAGCAGGAAATGCAGTCGGTGTCGTTAGACGGTTGGTCTGTGCCTTTTGCCTTTTGCCGGCAGCCGCCGTGGTAATACAAAGATGATTCTACCTCTTGGTCTGGAACCCACTGTAACAGTTACAACAACAACTGGTGAACCGTAAAGAATCAGGGAAACGGAATCGGCGTCGCATACAGTAGTGCGCGTTGTGACCCTCGATCAGCACCGCTCGATCAGCACCGCTCGATCAGCAGGTGTACGAACCTGCCACTGCAGGCGGCACCCTCCCGGCGGCGTGCTCCCTGGACCTGAACCTGGACCTGGACCTGGGCCCCTGCACCCTCCCTGCCTGTTTCTTCCCTCCCTTCCTGCAGCCCTGCATGCGCCCACCATGATGTTGGCAGACGCCGCCTCGTCGGTGACCGTAAACAGCACCACCACCTCGCGGTGCACGTCGGAGGGTCGTGGGTCGTCGACGCTGCGGGCCTTACCTTCGTTCGGAGTGGGAAGGTGGGTAGTTGGGTAGGTGGGGGTTCACCCCTCCGTCCCCCAGCGGCGGCCCTGACCGCACACGGATCCCGGCTCATCGGTGCGTCGTGCCCCACCCACACGCGTCGCGTCGTGTCGTCGACGCGCGACGCGTTCAACAAAATGCGATAAGCAGCAGCCTGCGGGCTACCAACTACTCCCAACTTCAACTCCCAACTCCCAACCTCAGCTCCCGATTCACAGCGGCCAACAAACTCGCAACCCTCGACCCCCAACATAACTCCCAACCGCCAACTAACTCGCAACTCCCAACTCCCGGTCGTCGACGCACCTTTGGCTGTGACGATGACGCCGCCCACCATGCCCGCGTTCGTGTCCGCCGTCTCGTCCCAGTGGCCGTGGTACATCCACAGCAGCGAAGAGGGGTCACGTGGCCCGGGGCCAGCCCGCTCCGGAACCTGCTCGGTTGGCGGTTTGGCGATCGGCGGTGGCAGTTGTCCATGCGTTCACTCCGGTTGGAACACACGCCTTTCTAAGCAGCGAGGGCGCAGTGCGCCGTGGGTCTGCGCAAGACAGCGCCGACGGCAGCCCTCGCTCAGCACCCACCCAACCACCCACCTACACAAGGGTTGTAAGGGTACACGTGATAGGTGTCTGTAACCCTAACATGGAGAGTGAGACGCGCACATGTGGCCGTGTGTGTGGGGGGTGGACGGGCGGGTGGGGGGGGGGGGGTGGGGTGGGGGGTGAGGGGGTGGGGGGTTGGGTGTGGGGGGGGCGTGATTGCCGTGTCACCAAAACAAAGCCATCCCCGCCGTCTTCATGTGCCGTACAGACGTACGTACGTACCTCCCACGTGTATGTGTACGACTGCCCAGGGGCCACCTTGTCGTCACGCTGGTCCGCCGTGCTGCTGCCGTCGTTGTACGGCGAGCCCTCGTTGGCCTTGCTGTAGCGCAGGCCGTGAGTGTGGAAAGCCACGTTGATGCTCGCCTTGTTGTAGAGCTGCAGGGTGGCCGGTGAGCGGATCTGACCTCGGGCATGGAGATCGGGAAGGGTGGCACCCGTCGCGGCGTCGTGCTGGAGGGAGCCACGGCGGAAGCTGTGTGCGGCTTCGCCCTCGTATAAACCCGCCGTCTGCAAATGGAGGCGCAGACGGGCGGCGATGGCGGCGGTGCTGAAGGGGCCGTCGGCGAAGGTGGTCTGCGTCCGGTCCAGTGGGCGGAATAGGTAGCGACTGGTCGGGGCTCCCAAGGAGGTCACCGCGGCGAGGTAGCGGGCGAGCGCTCGGATGACGCAGGTGTACGCATCAGGGCCGGGATGAGGCGGATGGGAGGGGCACGGATGGCTCGATACGTCTTGGTGCCCAGCTGATCGATGCGAAGCACGACACCACTGGGGTAGGGATCGGCTTCAGCGGGAAGGGGTAAGGGCAAACCTCTGAAGGGCTGGCTGCCGTTGTCTGGTTCTCGGAGGTCATCGAAGGTTAGTTTGCCCCCGTCGTGGGCCCGCTTGCTAGTGTGCCAGAGTAGAATGAATAGAGCATGATCTCGCAGGTAGGCGGCGCGAGTGAGGGGTCGGGAGGCGGTGGCAGCCTGGCCGAGGAGGTAGTGGGCCAGCTGCGCCAGCTTGGCCGCGGTCAGTGGTACGGCGGCCCGCTCGGAGTGTCCGTCGCGGCTGGCGGCCACGCGGTACCCTTTGCTGTAACCCTTGACGGTAGCCGAGTCGCAGGGGTTGCCGGCCCCCGTAGCCAAAAGGTACGGACCCTGCCGACCGACCTGGGAGAAGGCAGTGGATAGGTGGGAAATCTGAGACTGCACGGTGCCCGCGCAAGGCCTACCGTCCGCGCGCAGGCGCCCCTGGTGGGCGGGGATCCACGACTCCTCCATGAACGCCAAGATGTCGTCGGGAGTACAGCTGGTGAGGGCCCGCTCCGAGCGCTCGAGCCACGCCGACAGCTCCTGCCCAGCGGACTGGATCCGGTGCCAGGTGGCAGGCTCCCATTGCTGCTGGTGAAGGACCAGAGCGCGCGAGAGCCCCGAGTCGTATGCTCCGGCGGGAAGAGGGTTGGCTAGGGCCGGCAGAGGGGCGCTGAGCTGGCGAAGGTAGTAGCCAGCGCTGCCACCCAAGGCGGCCGGCGGGGCAACCTGTCGAGGGTCGGTCCGTCAGTTGTGGTAGTAGAAGAGGCGGGGAACAGCTTACTTACCAGAGGAGCGGCTGGGGCAGGAGGAGACGGGAGGTTCGTTGGCGCTGGCACACGCCAGAACAGGCGCATGCCCAAGGTCGCCTCGTCGCTCCATGGGAGGAGGTTCATGACGTAATATCTGTCGGAATAAATGTTTAGGGAACAGCGATGGCACGTTGGCATTGGTGCGGCGTATGATCGGAAAGGGATCGCGGTAGGCTGTGGAGCGCCGCGTTTCCCGCCCTCCCGCCCGCGGCCTGTCACTCTTTCCATTGTGCGAGACTTACCGTTCCGGCGGGATAGAAGGAGCGTGGAGGTTACAGGCTTGGAGCGATCCAGTCGGAACTCAGCTGGTTACAAGGACCCAAAGTCCAACCGTCCCGCCTCACGTCTTGTAAAATTCCCAAAACCCGAACGGGCGCACATCCGAACTACTGAGCGAGTTTTAAAATAAAAATCGTAAACAGTATCATCGACTAGCAGCGGCGGCCTCCTGCCTGACCAAGACAGATCTGCGACCAGCCCGAGAGGCCGACTCCCGGCGCAGCCATGCCTACAGTACGGCAGCCACTAATATCGTTTGCACAGCAGCCACGTATGCTGGGCAGGACTGGCGTATGCCGGACTGGCTTAGGCTGCGTCCGGCCTACATACATGTGCCCGAGTCAGCCTCTCCCACCAGCGCATCCACCACATTCCAGCTGCGCCTCCGACCCAGCCCTGCCGCCAAACACACACAGTCCAGTAGCCGGGGGTTCCGGCGACTCGTGAAACCAAACAGTCGAGTAACCAATACTCGCTGGCAACACGTCAATGAAAACGATATGCCAGCAGCCAGAAAATCACACGCTAGGCGTCACCGTAGCCGCTACGCATACTGCCAGCAGTCTACATACTGAAGCGCGGCGACCAGCAATGCGGGCACGTCCTATAATGCAGCGGCACAGTACGATACGCGCACAGGCCTCACCTAGTTGTGGATACGGGGTCACAGGTAGGGTTTTCCATGGACTCCTACGTGGCCGCAGGTCGCAGCAATTGCAGCGATGTCGAAGTCCCAAACGGGGACGATTCGTGTTTGTGCCAACCTCGTCTTAAGGCCACTGAAACGTCGTCGCCAATCACTCAATCTGCCATTCGCGGCGGTGGTTCACTTGTCCATGAATACAAAGGGCATCGTAGTTGTGGATATGGGGTCACGTCACATACATGGTTTTCCATGGCCGCCTACGCTACGTGGCCGCAGCAATTGTAGCGATGTCAAACTCCCAAATGGAGAACGACTCGTTTCGGTGCCCACCTGACCTCGTCTTGCTTGAAGGCCACAGAACCCTCGCTCGTCGCCAATCACTCAATCCGCCATCTATCCGCGGCGTCGATCACTTATTTGTCCATACAATCAAAGGGCACGCACAGAAGCCACAACTCACGGTCTTTTTTCGTCCGCGGCAGGTTTGGCAAGACTATTCCCACACCTGTTCCCTCGCCAACCCCTGCACGCCCCTGCGCCATCCAACACGTGCTTTCCGCCAACACCTGCACGCTGCTGTGTCAGCACTGCACATCACTACTGCGCCAACACCTGCTCCCCCGCCAATATCTGCGCCTCGCTTTACAAACCTCTGCACGCATGGAGTTCCGCATCAACCCTAGGCAGGCCTGCGCCAACCATGCACCCGAGTCGAATAGCCCTCCTTTATGCCCGGTGTAGCCTCTACTGGGACGCTGTTCCTCCATCTCCCGCTAGCTAGGACCCATGCGGACTGCTGCTGGAGTGCACAAGCAACGAACCACTGTAGCTTCCCACCCGGCGATGACAGTAGCCCCCTTGCTTACTTCGTTCAGAGCGCGAGGCAGGCCTGGGCCGTACGGCTTGGTTGCAGCTGCAGCAGCTCTATGTGGCGCGTGCCGCACTCCAACTACTAACGGCCATCGATCCGCCAGCCAACCTTCCGAGGCCGGGGCCGCAGGTATCGAGGCTAGGCTCTAGCCAATGACGTGCACGAAGTTTGCAGGGCGGTTATGGCGTACAGTTGCCTGGAACCCATGGATGTATGGTTTACTCAAACTACATGACACATACACGGCAGCCTTGGCGCCCATTGGCACTTGTCATGGGCGGTTGCCCTCCACAAAGCCGCAGTTGCGACGCAGGCCGAGGGTGGCTGCGATGTATCAATATAAAATGTCTGCGCCCGCATCCGCCGCCGCCAATTGCATCGTCCCATTTGCTCCACTCCTGGTACACGCACGGTCTATTTGGCATGCAGTGACGTCCCAGATCACGGAAGCTCGCTTCAATTTTCATACTAGCCCAGCCCGTCGATTGACGCCCTTCAGCACGATGTCGAGGCAGGCTACCACTGCGCGCATTGCCTCGTTGCATCGACTCTGGAGCTCGTCCCAGTCGCGGGGCGGTGCGCAAGGCCAGGCCACTCGGCCTGCAGATGTCCAGGCGTACTAGTTAGATAGGCTTACCATCAGCATATAAGACGCCGGTGATGGCAAGGGCAGTAGTCAAGCCAAACAGATGATAGATGCGTGTAACAAGAGGCGGGGATAGATAGGTAGCTTAAGTGGTTCCATCAAAGCACACAGCACCATATGACCGCCATCACTCACTGGCGTTCTCCAGTAGGCCAGACACAAGCATGTCGTCCTGAGGCGAGAGGGCGGCTGCGCGAATCAGGCCGCCAACGAAGTGCACATCGCCATCGATGACCTCAACGCCGCCAGGAACGGCGGCGCTGACGACATGCAGGATGGTTTTTACGGCGAGGTTCACCAACAGTTCCGCAACACCCATGCTGTCAGTGTCCGATGCATTGGCGCCGGGGATGTCCTTCAGCGGGTTAAGGCTGACCCCCGCTTTGTATAGGCACATCTCACATGTCAGCTTGGCCATTGTGCACCGTGCCTGCAGCTCCAGCATGCTGCGGGTCTCCATGCCGCACCCGGCCGTTATGCCTGTATGCGGTTGTCCAGGCAGGTAGGAGGCAAGGTGAGACGCGACGGTAAAAAACCTGACGGCGATGGCACGAGTACACATGCCGGCAAGCAGTGTGCAGGCAAACGGATGCATGGTAAACGCATTTTACGCGGACAACATTGTGGGTGGTCTCTTAGGACATGGAGCACCATGTGACCGCTACTACTCACTCATGTGCTGCAGGGAACTCAACGCGCACGACCAGGCGTCTAGGCCAGGCAGGCCGGTGGCTGCGTAAATGTTGAGAGTATTATGGTGCATATCGCCATCGGCTGAGGACGGCGGGGAAACAGAAACACTGCTGACGACGCCAGGAGCATTTATTTTGATGAGCAAGGTTATAACAGGGTCATTGGTAGCTCCCCTGCTGTCAGGTCCACCATCGTGCACATCGGCATCGGCTGGCCCATCATCCAGAACGGCTCCGCCGCCAGGAGCACCCAGGCCATCAGGGCCCTGAATGGCGCCACTGCGCGCGTCGACGCCCGCAGCAACCTCCGCTGCTTCATGGTTCATCGGAGGGGGCAGTCCAGCCGTGGAAACCAGCAGGGCGATGCCGTTCGTCGGGTGCTGTAGGGTGGAGGCTGCTGTCGGCACCTTGAGTGTTTGCCTACCCTGCCTGATGATTGTCTTGGATGATGGCAGCTGTGATGTTGGATGATGGTATGGCAGCTACGATGCTTTTTTTGTTGTTGTAACGGTTACAGTTGTAAATTACAGTTGTACGGTTGCGATGCTGGTGATTTCACGATGACAGATGATGCTAACCACGATGCTGAATGGGGTTTAGGGTCTTTATACGACTAAAGCAGAGGGCTAGAATATGATGCTTGACAGTGAAACTTATACAAGGAAAAGGCATTGAACGCGTGTTAAATACCATCTGGTATGTACGACATGTACAAAGAAAAAAAAAAAAAAAAAAAAAAGTAGTGCAGAGCGAAGCGCAGAGCAGAGCGCAGAGCGAAGCGCAGAGCAGAGCGCAGAGCAGAGCGCAGAACAGAGCACAGAGCAGAGCGCGAGCGCAGAGCAGAGCACAGAGCAGAGATCAGAGCAGAGCGCAGAGCAGAGCGCAAACAAATAAAATAAGAAAAAATAAATAAAAAACAAGAAAAAAACAAATAAAAATGAATAGCAGAGCGCAGGGCGGAGTGCAGAGCAGAGCACAGAGCGGAGGGCAGAGCCGAGCGCAGAGCCGAGCGCAGAGCCGAGCGCAGAGCGGAGCGCAGAGCAGAGCGCAGAGCGAAGCGCAGAGCAGAGCGCAGAGCAGAGCGCAGAACAGAGCACAGAGCAGAGCGCGAGCGCAGAGCAGAGCACAGAGCAGAGATCAGAGCAGAGCGCAGAGCAGAGCGCAAACAAATAAAATAAGAAAAAATAAATAAAAAACAAGAAAAAAACAAATAAAAATGAATAGCAGAGCGCAGGGCGGAGTGCAGAGCAGAGCACAGAGCGGAGGGCAGAGCCGAGCGCAGAGCCGAGCGCAGAGCCGAGCGCAGAGCGGAGCGCAGAGCGGAGCGCAGAGCGGAGCGCAGAGCAGAGCGCAGAGCAGAGCGCAGAGCGGAGCGCAGAGCAGAGCGCAGAGCAGAGCGCAGAAAAATAAAATAAGAAAAAATTATTTAAACAAGAAACAAATAAAACAAATTAAATTGAATAGCAGAGCGCAGAGCGGAGCTCTGCTCTGCGCTCGAGCGCAGAGCAGAGCGCAGAGCCGAGCGCAGAGCGGAGCGCAGAGCGGAGCGCACCTGAGCGCAGAGCAGAGCGCAAAGCGGAGCGCAGAGCAGAGCGCAAAGCGGAGCGCAGAGCAGAGCGCAGAGCAGAGCGCAGAGCAGAGCGCAGAAAAAAAAATAAGAAAAAATTAATAAAACAAGAAACAAATAAAACAAATAAAATTGAATAGCAGAGCGCAGAGCGGAGCTCTGCTCTGCGCTCGAGCGCAGAGCAGAGCGCAGAGCAGAGCGCAGAGCCGAGCGCAGAGCCGAGCGCAGAGCGGAGCGCAGAGCGGAGCGCAGAGCGGAGCGCAGAGCGGAGCGCAGAGCGGAGCGCAGAGCGGAGCGCAGAGCGAAGCGCAGAGCAGAGCGCAGAGCAGAGCGCAGAGCAGAGCACAGAGCAGAGCGCGAGCGCAGAGCCGAGCGCAGAGCAGAGCGCAGAGCAGAGCACAGAGCAGAGCGCGAGCGCAGAGCCGAGCGCAGAGCGGAGCGCAGAGCGGAGCGCAGAGCCGAGCGCAGAGCGGAGCGCAGAGCGGAGCGCAGAGCGGAGCGCAGAGCGGAGCGCAGAGCGGAGCGCAGAGCGGAGCGCAGAGCGGAGCGCAGAGCGGAGCGCAGAGCGGAGCGCAGAGCGGAGCGCAGAGCGGAGCGCAGAGCGGAGCGCAGAGCGGAGCGCAGAGCGGAGCGCAGAGCGGAGCGCAGAGCGGAGCGCAGAGCGGAGCGCAGAGCGGAGCGCACCTGAGCGCAGAGCAGAGCGGAGAGCGGAGCGCAGAGCGGAGCGCAGAGCAGAGCGCAGAGCAGAGCGCAGAAAAATAAAATAAGAAAAAATTAATAAAACAAGAAACAAATAAAACAAATAAAATTGAATAGCAGAGCGCAGAGCGGAGCTCTGCTCTGCGCTCGAGCGCAGAGCGGAGCTCTGCTCTGCGCTCGAGCGCAGAGCCGAGCGCAGAGCCGAGCGCAGAGCCGAGCGCAGAGCGGAGCGCAGAGCGGAGCGCACCTGAGCGCAGAGCAGAGCGCAGAGCGGAGCGCAGAGCAGAGCGCAGAGCAGAGCGCAGAAAAATAAAATAATAAAAAATTAATAAAACAAGAAACAAATAAAACAAATTAAATTGAATAGCAGAGCGCAGAGCGGAGCTCTGCTCTGCGCTCGAGCGCAGAGCAGAGCGCAGAGCCGAGCGCAGAGCGGAGCGCAGAGCGGAGCGCACCTGAGCGCAGAGCAGAGCGCAGAGCGGAGCGCAGAGCGGAGTATAGAGCAGAGCGCAAAGCAGAGCGCAAAGCAGAGCGCAAAGCAGAGCGCAAAGCAGAGCGCAGAGCAGAGGGCAGAGCGGAGCGCAGAGCAGAGCGCAGAGCGGAGTGCAGAGCAGAGCACAGAGAGGAGGGCAGAGCGGAGTGTTGAAACTAGCAAAGCGCCCGACCCCTGAGGCTGTTGCTGTTACATTTCCAGAGGTATATGAACGATGATCAAATCTCAACACTCCCCCTTGAGCAACGCTCAAGTTCCGAGGGCCTCCCCCGGGCCCTTAACTGGAAAACAGCCAATGTGGTGCTACCCGGTTCTTTCAAAAAGTCGGCCTCGCCGCGCCAAGGCCACTAAATATCACGAGTCACCACAGACTCGAACCACGAGGTACCACAGACTCGAAGTAGGTACCTCTGGAAACTGCAGCACTGTAACGAAGGTCGCGAAAAGGCCTCCTAGGATGCTGAGCGAGCGTAGTTATTAGTACTTATTAGGTCTGTTGTACAGCCTTATGTGCTTGCTGTGTAGCCTGCCTTGGCTGCTGTTTGTTCTTTCGTTCTTTCTTTCCTGGTGCCACCTTTGCTGGTTCGAGATACGAGTGGTGCGGGTGATGGGCAGGTGAGCCAATGGGGGCTTTTGTGGTGGTTTTGACGCGTAAGGGTGGCCTGCATGGGGCCGTGTCCTGCCGTCGCTTGTGCTGACTTTGCATGATGCTGTTTGCCTGCTGTTGCCCGTACCCGACCTTGGTTCCGTGTCTCTTCCGCAGTGCTTTCCCGCCGGGATAAGGGCGGGTGCCGCCTGTCGTGCGGCCACTGTAACGCGGTCTCTCTCTGTGTAGCTTCGCTACAAGCACAGTGCGTTCCGGGGCTCATATCCTGTTGAAGCCAGCAACGCGCCCGACCCCTGACGTCGTATTGTTGCTGAGGTATATGAGCGTTGATCAATCTCAACACGGAGCGCAGAACGGAGCGAAGAACGGAACGCAGAGCGGAGCGCAGAGCAGAGCGCGAGCGCAGCAGAGCAGAGCGCAGAGCAGAGCGCAGAGCAGAGCGCAGAAAAATAAAATAAGAAAAAATAAATAAAACAAGAAAAAAATAAAACAAATAAAATTGAATAGCAGAGCGCAGAGCGGAGCGGAGCGCAGAGCAGAGCGCAGAGCGGAGCGCAGAGCAGAGCGCAGAGCGGAGTGCAGAGCAGAGCGCTGAGTACAGCGCAGACAAATAAAAACAGTAAAAAATAAAGCAAGTAAGAAAAAATAAAAAATATATAATTGAATAGCAGAGCACAGAGCGGAGGGCAGAGCGGAGCACAGAGCGGAGCGCGCAGAGCGGAGCGAGCGGAGCGCGGAGAGCAGAGCGGAGCGCGGAGCAGAGCGCAGAGCACAGCGCAGAGCAGAGCGCAGACAAACAAAAACAAATTAAATTAAAAAAAGTAAAAAAAATAAAAATACAATAAAATAGCGCAGAACAGTGCTGCATTGACACCTATCACCCCTATAGAGCAGGTGTAAATGCGTGCCTGGTTTCTGTGCTTGCCTGTACGGGTATGGAAACGGCCCGCTTAGGAACTTCCTACGCTACACCCCGTACGAGCTTAGGTTCTCTGAAACCAACCCCTATAGAAACAGGCCTATTGGCGTCTTATGGGACGCAGTGCATAGAACGTTTGGCTTTACAGTCCCTAATGTAAAGTTAGTTTGACTGGGGCGTCCTATATGTGGCATGCCATATGTCGTATGATCCCATGCCGAGTAAGACGCCGTACCGGGAGACTTAGCTGGGAAGCTTCTACCTTGGGAAAAAGTAAACAGTTGAATCTTCATGAGCTTAGGAACCAGCCGTATCATTCGGGAATGAAAATTTACTGAAGTGCATGGTAATTATGAGGATACCGTAAGTCGTCAATGTGTACATAAGGCGAGCGGCGGTGAAGGCTGACCGCCGCTCACCTCGAATCACAGGAGAGGATGTAGTCGTTACCTGACACACATATATAGTGGCACTTTGTGTAAAAGGTTTAACCATTTTTTGAAAGGAGGGGCCACCTCTTGTAGTCGGGAAACCTTTTAAGCTCCCTCAAGCTCCGCAACCGCATTCACCCTTAATCCTTCCCCCGGGGCCCCGCTCAGCGACGGTGACTTTGGGGCAACGGCGGTGCAGCAAGCCACCAGCAGCGCCGCCCAGAACTGCCGCCGCTGCCGCTCCCAGGTGCCTAGCTCCGCTCCCAATGCAGCCACGTGCTTCGCCTGCTGCTCGTCGTACATTGTTGCGGAACCCAACATGGCCTCATGGGGAACCTCCGGGTGGGTGCCGCACAGCACCGCCACACCCGCCACCAGTCGACACCTGTCCCATGGGATGGCGGGGAGGGGTGGTAGCAGAACCGTAGGTATGTACGTGTATGAAACAAGCCCGTGCGTTCACTTCAACCCCAGCTATCGGTTCCCTGACCCCCGAGAACTCTCTATGTCCATATAACATATAATGACCATCTATGGTGTCAACTAACGCGTTTCCTCTCAAACAACCCCCCCCCACACACACCGGTTCGTTTCGCAACTCAAGCGGTTCTTTTTTGTCAACCCCCCGGGCACTTACCTCACGGCTGCGGGCGCGTCATGTAGCCCCGGGTACACGGCCAACACCTGCACCTCCACCGCATTGAGCCTTCCTCCACCACTGCCGCCGCCACCACCACTGTTGGGGCTGATAGGGGCGCGCGGAGAGGTGGCCGCATCACGAACGATATCCCCGCCGCCGCCGCCGCCATCACACACGCAGTCCGCGGTGCCACCGCCAGCACCGTCATCCACCGACGCCACCGGCAGCTCAAAGATGGGTCCGCCGTTGGAGTAGTCCCGGCAGTGCACCCAGCCATCGTACCCTCTGCCGCCGCCGTCATCACCGCCACTGTCGTCACCAGCCCGACACCGCACCTCGCGCCCCAAGCTCCCGGACGCGCTGCTGCCGCGACCACCACCGCCACCGCCACTGCCAGTACTGTCCCCAACGCTGCCACCAACCCTGCCGCCCCCAACGCCAAAGCTTGGCGCCGCATCAGCAATCAACTTCGCACGTTTCCGTGAAGCCACGGCAGCATCCACAGGCGTGTCCCTGCGGTCCGCGCGCGACATTTTTTCAACCGGTAGCCGCTGCTGTGGGAGCCCCTGCTGTGGGAGGCCCTGCTGCCGCTGCTGCTGGACGTGGTCCTTGTCGTGGTCTGCGGCACCCGCCACTACCGGACACCCCTCCGTCCCCTGCGCCCGGGCCCCCTCCCTGCCGGTTTCCTCACCCGCTCCGCCCTCCCTGCCCTCCCAGTCTGGCAGAACCAGGTGCTCCAGTCCGAGGCGGGGGACGCGGGAGGGGGTCACAGCCGCTGTCCGGGTGCCCGCGCTGCTGCTGCCGCCACTGCCGCCATTGCTGCCACTCGAGGAGGGGGCACAGGTACCGTCAGCAGCGGCGCCCGAGGTGGCGGACCCAAGATCGTCGACCGCCTGTGGGTTGCTGCCCAGGGCGGCCAACGGTGGCGCCGACGGTGGTAGCTGCTGTTGTCGCTGCGGTTGCTGCTGCGGCGGCGGGGGTCTGAAGGCCAGGGGCGCCGCGCACGCGCCTTTCTCTGACCGATAGTCGAAGCCTGGCGGGCGGTTTGCCGGTGTGGTGTTGGGTGGTGGTACGGACGTACGGGGCGTGGTGCTTGGAACTGGGGGGCTAGGCGTTTTGTGGCGGGCGGGCTAGTGCCTTGGCGCTGGGTGCGTGGCAGAACGGGGATCGTGTACGGCAGGATACGCGGCTTGGTTGGAAGGCGGTTAGGAGGCGGTTGGGTGCCGGGTATGCTCGTCCACCCAAAGCAGGTGCTCGTCCACCCCTTCGCGCCCGCAATCCCCTCCGTGCTTCTCCCGCACTTGGGCACCTCAGGCCACCCCTCAGACCACCCTCCTGCGTTCGAGACCTCATCAGGGCCCTCGGCCGCCCACTAGGACACGAGATCAGGACCACGCCTAAGGAGATATCACAGAAAAAACGTCACAATTGGCATTTACCACCGGGGGACCCGCCAGCTGGGGCTGGTTCCGGAGCAAGCTAGCTAGCACGCAAGCAGGGAAAAAGCTACCGCTCACGGCGCCGTGCCCTACTGCTGGCGATGGTGGTGTCGTCAGCGCCTTCGGCCGGGCCCGCCCCGAAACCACCGCGCAGAGGGTCTTCTTCGCACCCCCCGCCGTCCCGCCAGCCACCTACCCGGGTAAGCGGCCCCCCGGGCAGTCCCTGGGAAGAAGCCCAGCTCCCGGTCGCCAACCACCTGATGCACGGAGCCCGGCAGCAGCAACAGCAGGGAACAAACTCGGTAGGTCACGACACAGTCGAGCGTTGCGGGTTGAGGAGATGCACGGGCGGAATTCGTGGGGTCGCAGTCGCACGCAGAGTGGAGGGGTGTAGCTGGGTGTCCGTTCACCGCACGCCCGCATGGCACGCAACCCCCCACACGCCTCCCAAGGCGACGCCACGCTTCCCGCCCCCGCCTCGCGCACCTCGAGGGCTGTTCCCCGCTCGAACTCCACCCGGCTGCATGCGTAGTAGGCCCCCGCGCATATGCCCAGGTAGGCCCCACCGCCCTCCACGTAGGCTGCGGCCGGGAGGGGGGGGTTCTGCGTAAGAGGGGGCTGGCGGATGCCGGTTTCGGAGCCTAAGCTGTGCGGTGCCAGGCCAATCAGCGCGCCGCCGCAAAGCTGAGACCGGCCCCCCAACGCAGTGCTTGCGTGGCCTCAACCCGCACGTACGACCACATCTGCCCCGACCACCTTCCCGCAGGCCCCCCGCTCGGCCGCTGTCATTGTCCCCACCTCTCAGCAGCCGGTTGCCCAGGCCGTTGAGGTGCTTGCAGTACGGCAGGTCGGCCCCCCCGGGCATTATGAACAGGAGGCAGCGCTCCAGCCAGGTCCCCGCCAGCAGCTCCTCGGTCCCTAGGAAGCGGGCCTGAGGGCGACAGGGAGGCGGCGGAGGGGAGGCTGGAGGAGGCATTTGGGGCTGGAGCACAGCAGCGGTTGTGCGCAGAACGGTACACAATGTGGGACAACATGCGGCATGCGGAGGAGTGATGACTCTAAATGGACGTCCAACCCAAATGCAAACCCGGGACCGCTGGACGTCCTTTCTCGTGGGACAACATGCGGCATGCGGGGTAGTGATGACGTTGATGCAACACTGGGTGAAGCGGGAGGGCGGCGGCGTGGCGTGGGGGAAATAAACGCTGGGCGGGTGGCTGGTACCAACGGAACGGGCAGGGCGCACCTCAACGCCAGGCGCCAGACAGCGCTGAACCGCGTGCAGGGAGTTACGCGCAGATTGGTGTCCAGCGCCCTCGCCGCAGTACACCAGCACCTCGAGGGACGGGCCGTCGAGCTGCTGCGCCATTGCAGGCGCGCAAGCGAGCGACGTCCTGCTCGGCCGGTTGCCACGTAATTTATGAGGATGAATGACAGTAGTTGTGGTAAGATGGACGGAGCAGGCAACTCCTGGTTGCAGAAGCCGCTGTGCCATCGGCTAGGGTCGCAATGCTCGGACGTGCCAATCGCCAACCCTCAAGACGCGTCTTCAATGTTGCGCATTAGACAATTGCACTGGTCTACACGTTCATTGTATCCGCTCCCAGGGGTGGCGTTCTGCCCAAGCAAAAAGACCCCTGCTAGGCAAGCGTTCGTATTACCGGAACGCAAGGGAATGCTCGAACAGTCTGAATATATAGGAACCTGCTCTATTTCGTGAGTGGTTGGGACTGGGCCCTTACGCTCGACTGGGCGGTAAGTTCGGTAGGTGTCGTCCGCGGGTCGCAGGCAGGGGTGCATGGAGGTAGGCATTGTTTTCGAGATCCTGGAAGATGACCGGCAGCTAGGGGGCAGGGTGTTCGTCGGGGCGTTCGAAAGCGCGGAAGTGGCACTTTTGCAGAGGGCGCCTGCCCGCGCGAGCCCAGCGTGCAGAAGTGGGCACATACGCCCTCGAGGAGGTGTAAGGCGTAACAGCGAAGCTTCAGTGGAAGGGAGCAGAGCGCATCTAGCCATGAGCATCCACATACCAGCCATACATGCCGATGTCTCCTGTTTAGGCGACACACACCACCCAGGGGGCCGAGCGCCTTCTGGTGCTCTGAGGACAGGGGGTACGGCAACCAGCCCCCTTCGCCGCGCCTCAATGGTGGGGGTCTTGCTGGCTGCTCGAGGGCCTGCTGGGGGTTGGCGAACACGGGCTTCCAAGTGGAGCCAAGAGCCCCTACCTGGCCACCATCTGGCGCATTGCTTCCACGGAGTACGGCAATCCGGGCGCCCCACGCGTCGCTGCTTTAGGCGATTACGGCTCTCCGTCCCTCCCTTCGACTGTGCTAGTCGTTGCGAGTTGGCCGCGTGCGTGGAACCACGTGAGGCATGATGCGATACCGGCGTCAGCACGTCCAGTCCCCCGGGTCCTTCCACATCCTTACGTCACGTAAGGCCCGAGCTATCCGTCACCAATAAATGTTGTCAGTGAATTAGTGCGCACGTGACAGCACTGTCTGGCGGTGAATTGGGCCAAAACTGAAGGAATTAAAGTCATGGACGCTAATCCGATTGCCCCAACGGCCAACCGACACGCACTGCCGAAATGCGCCGCCGCTCGCGACTGACACGCCGGCAGGATGGCTTCGGAGCTCCCAAGCGGCCCGGGGGCCCCTCCGTTACTCTGGCGGGCGCAACATTTCGTGACGCAGGCCCCCCTCACGTAACTCCCAACCAACAAATACCCGTTCCTCGCAACCCCCCCTTTCCTCCTTCTCTCTCCCCACCTCTCATATACACAACTGAACACGGCCCTCAGCAGCAAACAAGCTTCAAAATTGCGAAAAGCGTCGGCCAGTTCCACGATCTCCCTCAAACGCTACCCGGGGTTTCGGACCGTACATCTCTTCCGTTATTTTGTGGGTGAGGGCCCTTTAACTCCTGCTAGTTGCGGACTCCGCCCCATTGCTGCCCTATCGCTCAGTAGGCCCACTTGTACGCTGTATTGCCCACGTGGTCCAAGATGCCCTGGTCCCGCCAGCGGTTGTTGGCGGCCCAGCCCTGCAGCCCGCCGCGGATCTCCTCCATGATCTGGCAAAAGCGCGTCCCGTGGTACGACAGGAACGGCAGGAGCGGGGCGGGAGGTGGAAAGCTTGGGGCCCCGCGACAGAAGAGGGCAACGAAGTGGGGTGGAGTTGCTGCTGCGCATGAGAGGGAGGCCTGCAGCGAGCTGCGGAAGGGGACATCAACCAACCGAGGTGCACTTGACAGCTTTTGAACCCAACTCCAGGACCACCTTAAACCCCAAACCTGGCATCGCTCCCCTCACCCAACCCCAACCTGCCCCACGGCTGGGTACCGCCAACTTAAATTCGGTGTACCCCAACCTCCCACACAATCCTCCTCTCTCCCGGGCCATCCAAAAAGGGCTTGAAGTGACAACCCCAGAGGAAAAGTGAGAGGACCCGAGTGTGGGGGAGGGGCAGTGGAAGGGGCCCCAGAGGTGCAGGTGGAGGTCGCGGGCCCACCTGCGCCGCCACAGGGTCCTGCTGCATAGTGGCCCACCAGGCCGCCAGCTTGGGTCGCCCCGCAAACACGTCCTGCCAGCCGAAGTAGGTCGGCAGTATGAACTCGAAGAACACGAAGGTGGGGAACAGCGCCGCGTCCGCAGCCGTCGCCTCGGAGCCGGCGAAGTAGGGGCCCTGGGTGTGTGTGGTTCGTGGAAGGCATATTGGGGCGTGAGGTTCGAGGGAAACCCGTGGATGTCCGAAAAAAACCGTTTAAAGCGTGAGGAGGCCCGAGTTCGAGGGCACGACGTGGTTTGTTGTTGCCCAACCCCTTCAGCGCCTTCGATGCTGTCCGTGTTCGGCACGTATGGCGGCCGTCGCGCCGCTGCCTTTATAAGCTTTCTTACATCATCCGCCCTCTTGGCCTTTCCATACCCCAGCCAATCCCAACCAATCCCAACCGCTGTCCCGCCAACCGCCCCAACCGCTCACCTCCACAATGCCCTCCAGCACGTCCAGCTGGAAAGCGATCTGCTCGATCTGCTTGGCCCGGGCCTCCGCGCTGTCCATCACCCGGTACATGGCGCCCTGGATGGGCACGATGTAGACGTCGTGGATGCGGGCGGCCAGGGCGGCCTGGGGAAGGGAGGGATTTGATCAGAGAATCCGCGAGGGGAAAGGGTGGGCGAGAGGGGAGGGGCCGGGGTGCGGGGTTATCCACCCACCGAGGGATCATGGCGGCAGGAGCGACGGCATGGCCTCCATAATGAAGCAGTAGCCGCTGACGCCGTCATGGAGGTGTAGGGACTTCACGGATTACACGGTGCTTAACGCCGTCTCCTAGGATCCCGATCCCAATCCTCTCCCTACCCGCCCTTCAACCCGCCGGCGGAACCCCTCCCCTCCTCGGCCCTCAGCCCCTCCCCACCTTGGCCCTGGCCTCCGGGGTGGTGGCCACCATGGCTGGACCCCGGTCAGCGAACTTGTCCAACAGGTATTGACTGATGATCTGCGGGCGGGAGGATAAGGGTGATGAGGAGGGGGGGTGAGGGCGCGGGATGGGGCGCGGGGTACGGGGGCGGGGCGGGGTTGCTCAGTGGTGCGGGTTGCTGAGGCTTGTTCCGAAAGATGATTGGCTCAAAGCGGCCCCTTAAGCGCCTCCTTGTCCTCCACACCATGCTAGCCGCGATAAATCATTGGTGAAGCCTCCGCGCCGAGTGGCACTCGGTGGCGGGCTGTGCCGCGGAGCCGTCACTTCCCCACCTCGCTTTCGGGCAGGGGCGTGCCATCCTCAAGTGTCAGCAGCGGCATCTTGCCCTGAGGGTTTAGCGCCAGGTACTGCGGGCTCTTCAGGCCGCCGATGGTTTGGGGGCTGACGATGTCAATCTCGCCATCGACGCCCTTTTTGCGGATGATGTACCTGTTGCGTGCACCATTATTGCTAACGGGAACGTCATATAGCACCATGCGCGCAGCCATTGCGCACACGTTGGTGCGGCGGCTCGTGCGGCAGCAAGCGCGAGTCGCTTGGCGAGGAGCGCTGAGGGATGTCATTGGCGCCTTTTAAAAAGTGATTCAGTATGAATTCCTGTAAGCCTAGTTATTTGTGGACCCAAATTGGTGTAGTTGGCCGTGAATCGCTTGCTGTGGAAGTTCGAAATAAGTAATGGCCAGCAGCTTTCATGAATTTAACGTACGAAAGTGAAAGACAATGTGAATTATTGCAATTATTCGATGATTATCCTGAAGGCGTTTCCTTGCCTGCCTTGTCACCTGAACTCAAGGCCGGATGGCAACCAGCCTGTTATCGCATTAAGGTTAAAACCACAGGATACGCTCCGATGGAATCTGGATGAGAACTATGTCCACCTTGGTTTTGAAGCGCGGACGACCGTCAGGTTGTTCTGTTCCGAGCGAACCGTGGGTCGATCCAACATTATGATATGGACCTGCAGAACAGCGCGGAGGATGACCCATGCATATAAGTGGGCGATAATGCCCACATTCAGGGAGCTCGGTAAGGGTTCGGTTGAGGGCTTCCAGGCGTAAATAAATCCCCGGGCGTGCCCGTTGGCCCGTCATAGTCGCGAATATGGGGACGCATTCTTTCAGGCCGCTTTCTTTAAAAACACATTGTACCGGTTGCGCACACGACCTGCGACTGACCAGCGGAAAATGTTGAAACGGTTTGAAAGATTGTACTAACTTTGATGCATACTTAGATAAAGACGCCGGGATGGCTAACCTCTGTGTAGTCAACTGGACCGCTGACTTGCTAGATGCCGGATAGCGTGCTGGGGGTACGCGCGTACCGCCATTTTAACGGTAACTTTTCCATCGCAGCGTGCCAGCGCCCAGATTCAGCAAAACAAGACCAATCAAGGTTTTGTGTATACATGTATCCTTCCCAATAGCTGTAAATTATCCAAGTAAAAAAATTCAATTACCGGTACAGGTTAACACAACACTACCATCAAGGCAACCTCGCAGAAGCTTTCATACAGTATCAAGTCCCGTTTCCAACAATGTAAACATATTGATGGGACAATGTCTATGCGGATACTCTGTTGTACTTACTCAAGGGTAGCTTGACTGCGACCTACATTATTCGAGCTTTAGCTCCTATGACACAAAGTGACTGCCGAACGCGTCAGCGGAGTCAGGACAGCATATGGCTTGCGCTGCTCCTGATGGGTGCCCAAGTCGCAGGCTTTGCGCGGGCGCAGCAGTCCGATGGTGGCACTTCAACGCGTCTCGCTTGCGAGTCCTCCGGAATATGTAGCTTGGGCAAGGTGCAGCCCTTCACCGGTGAGAACCATAATGCGCAAACAAACGGCAGGAGGTCAGAGGATGGAGCCCCCCGTTCCAAGCTATCGCATCGTACGCCGCTGCCCGGTCGGTACCCCTTCCCCCCTCCGCTCCCACCCGTCCCCCGCCCTCCGGCCAGGTGACGTCATGCCGCCCCCCTCCATGCGCGCCTGTCTGGAGGCTCGGTCGTACAAGAAGGAGGTCATCCTGCTCACTGAGACGCGCCTCAACCCCGCCTTCCAGGTGGGGGCCTGCAACTGGGGGTGGGAGCAGGGAGTGATGAGCCAGTGTGTTATGGTGACGGTGGTGATGAGGCGGGTTGTGGAGGGGTAGCTTGGCGCGCTGCGCAGTCGGCCCCAGGGACTCCGCTCCTCTCCCACCCCCGCTCATCTGTTGGACCCACGGATTATCCTTTAACCCCCCGCTCCTCTGCTCCGTTTCCTACGTCGTGTGACCGGGTCTCCCCACCACACTCCGCTCCTCCCTCGGCTCACCCCTCTCGCTCCTCCCTCCATTCCCTGCCCTCCCCTCTGCCCCCTCCCCTCTGCTCCCTCCCCTCCGCCCTCCTCCTCCGCCCGTTTTGCTTCGCACCCGGGTTTCCCTGGCACCCTGGCCCCCCCAGGCCTTCCGCACGTTGCTGTCGCTCGGCTACGAGCACGTGGTGCTGCTCTCCACGGAGGAGCGGTGCGCCAAGAGCACCGCCACCTGGCCCCGACTGGCCTGCGTCTGGTCCTCTCAGGCGCTAGTGAGCAACACGAAGTACCTGCTAGACAGGTGGGCAGGGGGGGGGCAGGGGGGAGGCAGGGGGGAGGCAGGGGGGGGGCAGGGGGGAGCAGGGGGGGGATGGGGTGAGGAAAGCCCGTGGACTCGGAAGCCGAGTAGGAGGCAGGGGGGGAAGGGTCAAGGGCGGTGTGTGACCCAGGCATGTCGTACTACCGCAGTACGACGGACAACATGGGGGAGATTGTGGGGTGAGCTAGCTGGCTCCGGCAGGATAGGTGGGGTATGTGGGTATGTGGCAGGCGGGCGGGGCCTCTTTCCTGTCCCACGGTGCTCCGTACCTCTCAAATGCCAGCCTACGTGTTTCCTCTTCCCCCCTCGCTACACAGTTACACATCCAGCCCTCGGCCGTATGTCCGGGCTTCGCCAACGCCTCAGTTGTGCCACCAGCAGAAACACACCAGCTCGCCTCCTCCCCTCCCTGCCCCTCCCCCCCCCCTCACCCCCCCTCACCCCCCGGGACCCCAGGGTTGCCTTCATGACCCGCGCCGCCCGTCTGGGCCACAACGCGCTGATGCTGGACAGCGACGTGGTTCTGTTCCGGGACGTGTACCTGTACCTCAAGGCGCCCCCGCTGGCCAACGTGAGCGTCATGACAATGAGGGACGGAAACGGATGGTGCGGCGGGGAGGGCCGGGGGGGAGAGGGGTTGGGTTCGGGAGAAGAGGTGTTGAGGTGTGGAACTGGTTTGATATGCCCCTGGCAATGGGGCTAAGGACCTGACCCGTGGGGACCTCACCTCGGAGGACCTGACCTCCGATGACCCGGCACCCCTCTTACCAAACCCCCCGCCCCTCAGGGTGAACTGCGGGGTGGTATACGTCCAGAACGCCCGGCCGGACGGCCCCGCGGCCTACATGCTGGGCGAGATAGTGGACCGGCTGGAGAGGTGCGAGGAGGGGGGGGAGGAAACCCGTGGGGGAGGGATGGTGAGAGGACCTGGTTCCGCGGCATAGCAGACCAGGTGCGGGTGCGGGATGCCGCAGGTGTGGATTCGGGGTTGCCTCTTTTACCGGGGTTGCGTCTTGGGCGACCACCTCCAGGGAGGGTTGCGCCCGCGCCGCGCCCATGTCCTCCCGACCCGAAATTCCGCGGCAACAATGCATCCCGCCCCCCCCTGCGTCACCTACCAGGCGCTTACCACGCAGCTTCGATTCTGCACTCTGAACATACGCGTTTTCCCAATTTGAAGACACCACGCACGCTGCCATCTTGTCCTCCCTGCCGGAGGGGAAGTTGGCTGCTGGGGACCCCGACCCGACTCAGCGCTTCGCTATCCGCCCCTCTGCCCTTGGTCGGGTCAGGATGGGTGAGAACCCCCGGTTCTACTCCGTCCGGAACCTCAACGCCTTCTGCTGGGATCAGCAGATGTACAGGTGGGGCAGGGCAGCGTAGAGACACGTGGGGGGCCGGGACGATCAGGCGGTGGAGGGCATCGGCTGCAGCTGTGGGGGGTATGTGCGTGTGGCGGGCGGGCAGCTGGCAGCTGGGTGGGGCAGCTGGCAGCTGGCTGGCGGCGGAGGGGTCCGTTCAGAGCGGCGACGTTGGGGCCGGGAGGACCTGAGCTGATAACTGGGTACGGAGATGGGGATGATGGTAGCCGCCCTAGCGCCGGCCATAACCTTCGCTCAGCCAGCAACTCCCAGCCCCAATCCGACACCTCCTTACAAAACCAGCCCCGCCGCCCTCCCCCCGCCTGTCCCTGACCCCCCGCAGCGACACCCTGCTGACTGCGCTGGCGGGGCGGCCCGTCGCGTACGGCTGTTGGTTTCGGAACGAGCCGTCTGCGCGGGTGCAGTGGGATGCGGCCCACCAGCAGCTGTTCGGGCTGCAGGAAAACGGACCGCTGGAGACCAGGCACTACATGCAGGTGGGGCTCCAGGGGGGGGCGATAAAAGAATCCGCGAATCCACGGCTGACAAACCGAGGGCGGGGCGAGCTCAAGGGGGGGCGAGAAGACCCGGGGTTGCACACCCGGCTGGAGGGGTTGCACACCCGGCTGGAGGGGTTGCACACCCGGCTGGAGGGGTTGGGACGCGGACAACCGGTGTGGTGGGGGAAGGGAGGGAGGGATTGGCGGAGACAGCCCAGTACTTACCTGGTGTGTGTATGTGTTTGTGTATATGTGTGTTTTATAAATGTGTGTGTGTGTCTCTCTCTCGCCAGGCCGAGCGGCTGCCCTGGCCCCCCGAGATGCTGGAGCATGCGCCGGACTACCCCAACCGGCACGCGGCGGAGGTGTGGACCGGACAGATGACAGTGCCCAACGCCAGGGTGGGTGGTACAAGAAACCAACTCCCGATCCCGCTGCCCCTTGCTGTGGCTTGCGAGCCGTGTGTCATGTTGCCACCTCGTACACATGCGGATGTCGTACTCTGTGACCTGACGTGGCGGCGCCCGCAGGGGGTGTGGCCGGCGGAGCTGGGTGGCGCCTTCTTCCCGCCGCAGCGGGGACCCACCTCGCAGGGCTGGATCGATATACTCAAGGTGGGGCAGGGGGGGCCAAGGGAGGGACCCGGGGGGGCAAGGGGGGCAAGGGAGGGGGGCAGGGGGGTGCCGGGAGGTGTTTCATGGGCAGCTCGTGGCGGGTTATTATCTTGGCGCTGTGGGCTGGGCGAAATTCGCGAATGGCTGGGGGGCTGGCGGGGTGGCGAGAAGGTCCGGCTACTCGACATAGGAACCGGAAGGGGTAAAGGGAGGCTGCCCCTGTGGCAGGTTGCCGCTTGGGCGCGGGGTCTGGTGGGGGGTGCAGGCGCGGTGCCCCGACCTGACTTGCCCAACCCCTCCCTCCCCGCCTCTTACCCTCCTGGCACCGGCCTCTCCGCCTCCGCGGCCGCCGCCGCTGCCAACTCCGCCACCCCCTGCCGCCTCCTCCCGCCGCCAGGCTGACGTGCTGCCGCTGTGGCCAGACCCGGAGGACCCGAGCCAGGTGAGCAACCCCCCCCCATCGGTGCCACTTTTCAGTGCCGACCTAAACCCTCCTAAACCCCACCCTTGACTGCAAACCCGGTCGTCCCTGCCCCTCCCGCCGCTGGCAACACCACCCGACCCGCACCCGCAGCTCCGGAACCTTGTAGAGCCCTTCGTAGCCCTTCGTAGTCCACCCCGTGGAACCCTCCCTCGTCGCGGCCCCCCGCGCCCAGGCCGATGCGGCCGCCGCCATCACCGAGCTGTTCGCCTACCTGCCCATCTACCTGGCCGAGTCGTGGTCTCTAGGCGGCGCATTCGGCTACTGGAACCCTGCGCTGCTGGGGCCCGGGGTGGCGCCGCCAGTAGCGCTGGCGCACTTCGTCCACGTGCCCGGTGGCGCCACCAACAAGATGACGGTCAAGGTGCGCTAGCGCCCGGGGCAGCAAGCGGGCAGTGTGCTGGTGCGGCCCGCAGCCGCGTGCCGAGCATGTTCTACCCTTCGCACCCATACCAAACGAGCTCGTACCGGTCCATCCCATTCCGCCCACGTGTCCACACCGCCTCCACCGCCTCCGCCTCCGCCTCCACCGCCGCCAACTCCGCCGCCTCCCTCCGCTTCACGCCCCTCCCCCCAGATGGCCACCAACAACTGGGACTGGGACGTGGCTCATGCGGTCCACCCCAAGCGCGGCGTCTTCTTCGCCTCCACTAGCGCCGCCCCCGTGCCGGACGTCCTGGCTCTGAGCCGGGAGGTGGAGGGCCGCGAGTGGCCCAGTGAGAAAGCCTTCGCGGCCGCCACGCTCGCGCTGCTGCGGCTGGGCATGGAGATGGGGCGAGCAGCCGCCTTCCCCGCTCCCCGCTGCAACGTCAGCTGGCTAGGCGGGGAGCAGAACAACAAGCTGCCGCTGCAGGTCCACCATGTAAGGGAGGGAGGGGGCGCAGTCGGGGCGGGGCCGGAGGGGAGGAGCATGGGTTTGGGGTTTGGGTTTCGGAGCGCGCTGGCTGTGTGGGAGGCTGATGTAGAGCAGAAGGAGCAGTGGGGTTGAGGGGGGGCTGCTGGCCGGCAGGTGTTTGGGGCTCCGGAGGGAGGTAAGGCGGGAGGGAGGCAGAGTCGGGGATCCCGCTCGCCTCCACAACACCCCCCCTCCCCTAACCGGCCCCTAACCCCAGGGCTACCACATCCCCTATTCGCCAGCTGGCAAGGGTTTCAGTGACCTGCGCTGCTTGTGGGGCGGCCACCTGCAGTACGGCTGCCAGGCCGTACGGTCGTACTTCTCCGGCGGGTGCGTGCGTCTTCGGGTTCCAGGTCCACCCGTTCGTCACACTCACAAAAACACACAGACACGAAGGCCCCTCTCCCCACACCATTGTGAACATTCACACATACATTGTGAACACTCACACGAACACACGGAGTCGGTAACTGGCACACACACGGGCTGTCGGACGTTCCGTGGAGTTCCGCGGATTCGCGATTCATTTGACGCACATGCGGCCCCGGCCCCGTGCCAGGACCCACCTACCGTAGCTTGGGAGGGGCCGGTCGGCTGTGAGGGGCGGGCCGGCGGAAGGAAGGAAGCGAAGATTCCGACCAACCCAAGTGGGTCGCGCGGATTGCCGTACAGCAAGCTCACCGATTGGCCCGGTCCTCAGCTCCCTTCTTCATCCGCGACACCTCCCCCCGTCCCCGGTCCTCCCCCCCCCCCACACCCACCCGTTATCCTGTCCCGTTGCGTAATACGGTTTTTATACAACCCCCCACCCACCCACGCAGGCTGCTAGCTCCCGAGTACGACCACCTCCTGGACCTGATCCACCAGGACAACCACGGCCACGGCGCCAGCGCCCGCAGCGCCGCCAACCTGGTGCAGCTGGGCTTCGTGCTGGACCCGCTACACATGCATACCGGCAGTAGCATCGCCGGCGGCGACCTGGATGTGGTGGAGGTGCCCCGGGAGCTGCTACAGCCGCCGCCGCCGGCCACGTCATGGGACGTGACGGAGCTCGCCGCCAAACTCATGGAGCGGTACGGCGGCCCCGGCAGCGGCCTCTTACAAAGCAACCACAGCACCTCAGCTGCTGCCGGTGTTGCCGGGAGTGGCAGTAAAAACGGTGATGGCAGTAGCAGCCGCCCCGTGGTGCTGGTGCTGCCGGAGGTACCGCTCCTGTCGGACAAGCAGGGCCCCCGGCACGAGCTGTTCAAGAGGGAGCTGGAGACGGGGTCCGACCGGTCGGTCATGTCTTGCGATTGGATCCGTACGGGCAGGCCGTACAGGAGGAGGCGTGGTGCCAGGCGGAGGAGGCTGTAGGCGAGCGAGGGCGTGCGGGCGGGGGCTCCGTGAGAGCGCCGTACAGCGACGGGATTTGGGTGGAGCATGGGCTGCAGGGGCGTTAGTAATTATTTAAGCAGTGGTGGTGATAGCAATGATCGCGAAAGCGTGCTGTGGTGCTGTGGTGGTGGTGGTGATGGTAGCCATGATCCGGAAGTCGAGCTGCGGGGCAGTGTGGGGGTGGTGCTGTGGTGGTGGGGGACCCCGGGACCTGGCAGGTGCGGAACAAGTGCAAAGTGCGCAATTGGTGTGCGGGCTGTGTGGACACAAGCGCACCTGTGAGCTGAGGGAGGTTGCAGGGGAGGAGGGGAGCAGCTGCTCCTAAGCTCGACACACGCGCCAGCTTGATGCTGCCGTACGGTGGTGGGCGCACACGCCGGCGTCGGGACCAGGTAGCCGGCGGTCGGGTGCCCGCTCGCAGCATATTGGTTTCGGAGCATGAAAAGATGTTCCGTTGCGTCGCCGCTCCAACGCTGGTTCGCTGTTACAGCAACGCCTGCGGAACAAATGCGTCGGCATGACTTCTGCACCTTGCGTCCACACCAGCAGCCGCGGCGGGGCGGGGGGTGCGGGCATAGCGCATAGGGGCATCAGTTATGCTGGAACGGTTGCAGGGAGCGCGACGAGTGTACCTGGGGCGACGTACAAATTTACAGGCTTGATGCGAAGAAAAAGCACTTGCGACGACTATAACGGCAGAAATAACGGCAGAAATAAAGGGAATTATTACCTCCATAATGGTCTGCAAAGACCTCACCCTGTCGGCAAGCAAAGGGGGCTGAAAAGCCAGCTTCCAAACTACAACGAGATCGGCAAGCAAAAGGGGCTGAAAAGCCAGCTTCCAAACTACGACACTTTTTAATTTTTTTTGCAGTCATGTCCGCCCTAGCCACAGTCATACAACTGGAAAAGTGAGTCGTCCTCATGACCGAAGGTAGGGCGGCACGACCCGCATTCAAAAGAAGAAGCGAGGACAGAAGGCTCGCACCACAGCGCCAAGGCCGCGGCCCCAAAAAGATGAACCTGTCCACCAGCAACTAACATACAAAAAGCACCAGCGGGGTGCCGTACCAACCACCGCGGCCTCCGACACAACACAAGGGCGAAGGCTGGAATGGGGCCTCCGCCTCCTAAGAGCAAAAAACGGATCACACGTCAAGCGTCAACGAACTCCGACCCGCCACTGCGCTTCACAACCGAAACCAATTTGGTGGTTGCAAGCTGTTCGGCCGGGTTCTTCAGTCCAACCTTCCCCCAGCCACAGGCAACTAGTCGGCAGCACAGGAAAAGTGCCCGGGTGGCGTGGGAGGACAGGCGCATACAAAAACTCACCAAACACAACTTTTGGGGTGTAAAGCTACATATCGCAAACCGCCCCAGCGGGCGGTTTCGAACGGAAGCATGGCTTCCAAGTGACCCTCCGGCCCTAGCACCCGCCCCATGCACGGGGCGGGCAGACCTGGCACGGGTAGTACGACAATAGCACATCGCCCCGCCTACTTTGAAGAAAGCCAGTCGGTAAAAGCGCAGGGTATCGTCCCCACTATAACGCGGGCAGCCGCGGTGTCCAGTCCATAATATTGGAGCTTCTTACCTCGGACGGGCTGGGCCGTCACCTTATATGAATCGCCCCCACAACACGACTGGTAAAAGCAGTACCGTACTACAAGAAGCGAGCGGGAAGGGGCGCAGGCACCCCCTCCCTCCACCCCTCCCTCCACGGGTCTTCCTCGCAACCTCCCTCACTCCCTCATCCCCTCCCCTGCCCTTAACATCGCCCCCAAGGGTGCACACGGGGGGGACGCTTGCACAGCAGTGCGCTGCAGGTCCCTCGTGTTCCTGAGGGGGGGCAGACAGCTCCCCTGCAGCTGAGCTCCCAAAACTCGTCCCCGGCACCCGACCCGAGAGGCGAGCCTCAGGGATACCGCACCGCCGCAGCAAAAGCAAAACACCGGGCAGCAGGGCGCTCCACCCAGTGGCCCCCTGGCCTCCAACAGGGCCAGGCGGCCTTCAAAACCAGTAACCCCATGGCGTCAGCACGAGCGCCACCAGGCGGCTCAAGGGGGGGTCCCCTCCCTTGAGTAGTCCCGGCCCAAACCAATAAACCAACCAATCCGAGCAGCAGTTCCAACCAACAACCAATCCGTCCAACCAATCCGGAGAACCACCTCCGGCGCAGCCGTTGCGCAAGCTGCGATGGTCTATCGCAATGGCCTGATGCCCATAGTCTGGCACCGTGTGACGAACTCGTACGAATGTACGACGAGGATGTTTCCACGTCACCTCGCCATATACATACACCGCTCGGCAAGCCTCGGCGGGGGACAAGCCCCGCATAGGCGTTGCCTCTAGCTGAGACCGAACTCTCCCCTTTTTCTCCCACTCTCTTTGTAACCCGCTCAGTTGCCGTTCCCGACAGCTCGCTGTCAAGGCCCAATTGTCGTCGGCCGCCAACCAACATTGCAACCGACAAACCGACCGGCGCAACCACCTGCTCCCACGGCCCCTCACGGGTCGCACCCCGTCAGGCACTCTCTGCCCAGACGCCCCAGCAAAAACATGCTCGAATGGCAATCACAGGAGGCGGTGATCGCGGCAATATGGCCGGGTGGTCGTTCCGTTTGGAACCAACCTGGATTAAATTAGATTGCTATATATGTCGCATGACATGACATCATCCGCGAAAAACTCGAGCTAGCGTCTTCTCCTTCGGCCACGTCAAGACAAACCGACACGACTTGGCGCGAAACGCGAGGCGGGGACGGGGGGGTTTGTTACTACTGCCCGCGGCAGCGCGAAAGAGCCCCCCCTTCCCCCTAATCCGCGCCGACGTCCTCACCCGTCCCCTCATTGGCATAAGGCCCACGATCGCAATGGCGAGCTCTGGTATCTCCATGCGTCGCTCCGCTCCCTCCTCTGTACGGGTCTCGCGATGACGTGTCCCCGATGACTCATCCCCACACTGTACGACGCCACGCCCCTGGGCGATTGGGCGGGGGGGAACAGTGCTGCAGCACCAGTGTGCCTCTCTACGTCTCTGGTATGCCATCTCCCGACGCCATGCTCAAAACGGCACCAACACCCGATCCAAAAGCCGCTCGTTGCCTCTTTCCAATCACCAATCACATCTTCCACCACCCTCACCGAAAGCGCACCAGCAGGAAATACTCACCCTCTCCATTGCTCACGACATGCCGTACCCATGTCGTACGGCTATTAGCGCCCACGGGTCTCCCACCGGCACTAGCAGGGACCCACGGGTCGCTGGTCGCTCGGCCATGGAGGGGCGCCTCACCTCCGGGGCGTCCGGGAATCCCTGTACCGCGCGGACACAGGCCGGGGGATCGGGGGGTCCAGGGTTTAGGAGCCTCGAGCTTTCAGGGCATCAGGGTCTTTGAGCTTTTGGGTTTTTAGGTCGCTACCACCGGCGCGTGGATGCTGGTTGGTCTACGGAGCAGATGCGTGGAGCAACAACCAGGGAGCGGTGGAGCAGCGCGCCGTCTTACAATACACCGCCAGTCGCCCCCAAACCTGCAGACAGCCCCGCCGCCCTGCCGCCCGCCCCCACCCTGCTCCACGACCTCTCCCCTCCCTCCCTCCCTCCTCCCTCCCTGGAGCTCCACCGACCTGCTCGGCGACCTGAGAGCCGGACGAGGCTGCCGCCACGAGCCGCCGCCAGCCGCCGCTTCCGCCATCGCGTTCTGCAGCAGCTGAGCCTGCGCTGCACTCCGCTCCGGAGTTAGCGCCGCCGCCGCCGCCGCCGCGTCGGCTGCTGCTGCGGCTGCCGGCGGCAGCGCCCCTGGGCGGCCGCCTCCCCACGCGGCAGACGAGGCGGCGGACGAGGTGGCGCCGGAGGAACCGGTCCAGGGCTTGTGGGTGGTGGGCACCAGTGCGGGGGTGCTGCGGGCCCACAGCACCGCCGGCTGCGGTGGAGTGGGGGCCGGAGGGGGTAGGGTAGAGAGCAAACAAGTGCAAATGGATAAAGGAGAGATGGGTGGTAATAGCTGGGGGAAGGTTGGGATAGACAGAAACCTATGAACGGGGCGGTGGCATGATGCGTTTGGCGGGAGGGGGATAGGCATTGGCGATGTGGTTTGAGAGGAAGTTTGTAGGTCGGCACTGAATCACACGCCGGAGGACTTGGTGGTGCGTTCCCCCCCATTCACTGTGTATCGACTGCCCGGACCGCCCTTACACTCATAGCGCTCCTCGCCGCCAGCCCATATACCCAATCCGAGCCCCTTCTTGTCAGACGGCTCACCTTCTCATCCGCGAACGCCGCCAGCTGCTGCTGCTGCTTCTGTTTTGGCTGTTGCTGCTGCTGCCGCTGCTGCTGCTGGTTCTGCTGCGCCTGCGCCGCATTGTGCTGCTGCAACAGCGCATGCTCCAAGCTGCTCCGCACAGTCGCCTCTCCGTGACGCAACATGCCGCTGTAGATTGCCGCCAGCCGGCCCCGCTCGCCCTGAGCCGCCGTCACGGCCACCGCCACTGACTCGCGCTTCCAGCTGTTGAACGCCGCCGCCGCTGCCGCCGATGCGGCGGCAGGCGACCGCGTCGCCTCGGGCGTCGCGAAGCGCATCGCGGAGCGCGGGGTCGTAACGCCGGCGGCGGCGGCGCCGCCGGCGGCGCCGCTGAGGATCGCCGGCGGCGGCGGCGCCGCCGCCGCTGGCGATGCCTCCCCGCTGCTGCTGGTCGCGCGGGAAGTGTGCCATCCGTGCAGCATCGCCTTGACTGAGCTCACCATGTCATTGCGGGAGCTCAGGAGCAGTGGGGCCTCAGCGCCGCCGCCGGCGGCGGCGGGTGCGGTTATGGCCCACTCACCTCGCGCCGTCGATGCACCGCTCCTGCCGCCTGCAGCGGCGGCCCACTCACTGCCACCCCCCCGCGCACTGGGCCCTCCGGCGGCGCCGCCACCTACGGCGGCGGCGGCGGTCCACTCTGGCCGTGCATTCGACGCTCCGATGCCGCCGCCCCCGCCGGCGGCTGTCGCACTCCACTCAGGCCCCGCCGTCGTTGCGGCGCCGGCGGCGCCGGCGCCGCCGACACGCAGCTTCTGCAGGCTGAGCTTGGGGACCTCCCGAGGCCGCGGCGACGCCACCGCCGTCGCCTGCAGCGGCGAGGGGTCCTGCGGCGGCGACGCCGCCGGCATGCACGGCAGCGCGTCACTGTCGTACATGTTCTCGTCGCTGCCAGGACGATCGCTGCCGGCATAGCCCCTGGCCGCCAGGAACCCCAGTCCCGAGTCCCCGCTCTCGTAGCCGCCTGCCCGACCGGCAGAAGCCGCCAACGGCGCCGAGGGCATGGTGTACGGCACTAGCGGGGCGTCCCACTCGTCCATGTCGCTGTCGCCCTCGTCTGCCTGGTGGGCGCGCCGGCGAGCACCCCCCCTGGACCTTGGCGGGGACGTGGGCGGCGTCGAGGTCGGATTGACACCGCGCACATCCACCTTTCGGGTTGGCCACTTCTGCAGCTGCTCCTGCTCCTGCAGCTGTTGCTGCTGTAGAGGCAGCTGCCCGCCGGGTGGCGCCGGGCCCTCCAGGCTCGACCTGCCCTCCGTCACAGCGCGCGTGAAGCGCGATGCCGTCCACTTGGGACGCGGCTGGCCCGCCACGTCAGCCGCCAGTCGCGGCGGCGCCGGGGACCAAACGCCAGCGGCGGCGGCCGGCGCCGTGCCGTACTCCATGGCCTCCGCCGCCCTCGACGCCACGGTAGCATTCTGCCCGGCCCCCCCGTCTTCCGATGAGGCGTGCGACGCTACGGAGCTCGAGGACTCCTCCCGGGCCGCAAAGTTGCTACTGCCACTGCCGCCGCCGCACTGCGCAGTAGCAATGTCGTCGCTGCTGCCGCTGCTGCTGCCACCAGCCGCAGCCGCAACGGCTTCGCCGCTGCTGCTGCTACCGCCGCTCCCCGCGCCCACAGGGGACCTAGCGGCGGCCGCTGCGCTCGGCGCCGGCGCGTCTTCACCGTCGCCATTGGCGCTGCCTACGGGCGTCCGGAACGGCCGCGTGCCACCGCCGTCGCCGCTATCGCCGACGCGGGCGCGTGGCGGTGAGCCCGGCGGCCGCGGCTGCGGGTCGGCCAGGAAGCGGGGTGACATCATGGGGGAGGAGCGCGTCTGCAGGGTCACCAGGCTGCGCGGTGTGCCGCAGGATGAGGTGGAGGCGCCGGAGCGGGGGGAGAAAGGGGACTGCGCGGGAAGGACGGTGCCGCGGGGGCTGGCCGCACCGGTGCCGCAGCCGAAGGCGGAGCGAGGGGTGAGCAGGCGGGGGTCCACCAGCTGCAGGGAAAGGGGGGAGGCGCGGTGTGGGATTTGAGAGGGCGGGGGCCGGGGGGGCGGGGAGCTGGAGGTTAGGGGGTGAGCGAGGGGTAAGAAGCCAAAGGATATGACTTCACACGAGGCATGCCGCTGCTCTGTTCACGACGATAGTATGTGTTTTCTGGTACGTGTTGAATCCACCAGCACGGTAGAACCTGGGAGAAGAGGAGCCTTCGCTGCCGGTGCGACGTTCCTGGGTTCTCTGGAGACCCCTGCATTCCTAATGGGAGCGTTGCTGGCCAACCAACGTACACGCCCCCCCTCCTCACTGCTCAAACACAGCTGCCCCTCACCGAGGGCCGTCACCTCCTGTAGCGCCAGTTTACTTGCCCCACTCCCTGGCCCCGCTACAGCCACTGACACATCCTCCACTCCGGACGCAACGCCTCTCCCCCACAGACCTTGCCTCCAAACCACCTCTCCCCCTTAGACTCCACCTGGTACCACGCGCCACTCGGTCTTATGAATGCATGCACACCATGTATGCGCACGACGACGAGGACGTGTGCGCACGACGACGTATGCGTACGAACGCGCACGTACGACCGTACCCGTCGTCCACCGCAGGGCGGCAATCCGGCGACTCTAGACCGCGGCGACGGGGTGGGCCGCCAGGTCGCGTCCAAGGCCCCGCCCGCTAGGCTGCCCGCAACTGCGTCCAGCCGGTCCGACGCGCGCAAAGCGCAGCCCCGTGCCAGCAGCGTGGGAGGCACCGCTCGGTGCGTCAGGTGGTGTTGGTGGTGGTGAGGTTGGTGGTGGCGGTGGAGGCGGCGGCGGTGCTGGTGGTGGAGGTGCTTGGGGTGGGGATGCGGTGGCGGTGGAGGCAGCAGTAATGGCGTCAATGGTGGTGGCGGAGTTGGAGATGTGGCGGTGGGAATGTGGTGAGAATGTGGTGGTGGTAGCCGTGGGGGTGGTGGTGGTGGTGGGGTTCGTGGTGGGGAGCTGTGCACTGGCTATGCAGTTGCGCACTGGTCGGTCTGAGATGCGAGAGACCTCCCGACTCGGAGCGACGTGGTGGGGGTGAGGGGCCGAAAGGCGTACGACACAGCGTCCCTAACAACTCCAACGGCCCGACCGCGGGCCGAGTCAGCAGGAGTCGTTAGGACGAGCCGGGTCGTCCGCTTTCGCCGCAACCACCACACCCACCACACCCCACCTCGCACATCCCAGGACCGCCAGGGCGGAACCAGCGACCGTCCGAGTCCACCCCGCCATCGTACGACACCGTACGAGGGGTGCAACCCCAGCTCACCTCGTCACGTGCCACTCACCCTTCACGTGGTGCGACAAAATGCGCCATCAACAGCAACGCAGAGTAGGAAAACATCGAGCGGCATCAGGGCGCCGGTGCGTGCTGTTGTGGTGGTGAGATTGCGGTACACCAAGCGGGGAGCGCTGCATACCTGCGCCGCCGAAACATCATACTCGCACCACAACGTGCCGCAACCGTCGGGTCCCTCCTGCCGCGCACGGTCCACACCGCCTACAGCTGACGCCTCCCAGACGGGCGCTGCGGCCGCCGCCGGGGCAGCAACATCCGGCGCGACCGGTGCCGCCATGTAAGCAGGAGCTGGTGCCGTGGCTGGAGCGAACGCGAGCGACGGCACCAGCGCAGATGGTTTCGGAGCTGCGGCCGCAGGGGGGCCCTCTGGCTGCTGCTTGGCGGCCCTTCCGACCCTGCCGCCGGTGCGGGTGGCCACGGTGGGTGTGTCGAGGGCTGCCATGATGCGGTCCAGGGACTCGCTGTTCCGGCGCGGGCTGGCGGGCTCCCGCACCGCGAGCTGCTGGTCTGTGTTCCAGTGGCCGATGGGCGTGGCTCCGACCTTGGGCTGTGGTGAGGAAGATGAGGTGGGTGTGGGGATAAAGCCGTGGGACAGGACTGGGTTGCGGTAGCCGGGCGAAGCGCCGCGCTAGGCGGAATGAGCTACCCGCGCTGCCTCCGCCCACCCCTTGCCCGTCAAGATAGCAACCGAGAAAGCCGGCGGCGGCACCCGCACCCCATACTCGAACTCCTCCCGCACCCCGCACTCGAACTCCTCCCGCACCCCGCACTCGGACTCCTCCCGTCAGGGACACCATCGCGTCTTTGTCCTTCCACAAGTTTCCTCTCTGCCCCAGTCACCTAAATCCCCAAGACCTCCGCCTCCCACTCACACACAGTCGCGGGGTGATGTCGCCCAGCTCCGTCGCCGCCCTAGCTGACCTGCCCCCAAGCATGTAGGCACGAACGTCCTCTGCGGCACCCGAGGAAGATTTAGGCGCTGTCAGCGAACCAGGATTGAAGACCCAGGCGAGGGCGGCAGCAAGCGAGGAAGGATCAGGAGCTATCACGCCCTGCGCGCCGTCGAGGGCCCCCGAGTCTCTGGGTCGCGTTGCGTGCCCGCCTCTCTACCTCCCTCCAAGCGGCCCCTCCCTGCCCCTCCGCGCCCACTCACTCCGCAGTCCGCTCCGCGGCGGGCCCGTCGAGATCAGTTGCTCGTCCAGGGACCGCCGACCCGAGCTGGTGACCCGCGAGGCCATCGACGTGGCGCCAAGGCCGTACAGGTCGGACGAGCTGCTGTTATGCGAGCACGCCAGGGAGCGCTCGGCCGAGGGCGGGGGGCCACCGTAGCCCGAAGTGGAGGGGCTCCTGGGGGTCCCTCCCTGGCGCAGCAGAGCGCTCACCCCGGTCGCAAAGCCGTTGTCGTTGGGGGTCTGCGGTACGGCGGGACGGACCTGCGGGCGCAAGGGGGCCATGCGGCGTTGAGGAGGCTGCCTAATCGGGGCACATGGGTGGACGAGCATGAGATCAGGTTGCGTTGGTCCCACCTCCCAGCCCTCCTCCTCCCCCCTCCTCCTACCTTCTGCCGCATCACCGCAGCCAGCCGCTCCAGCGCCGCCGCAGTCGTACCCGGCCGCGGCTCGTCCACATCCCCCAGGCCGCTGCTCGTCACGCGGCCGCGCCTCGACTCCGCCCCTCCTCCTGTCAGCCCATCCGGGTCCGCTACCCGCATATCCTGCTGCTGCAGCCGGCGGCCGAGCTCCGCAGTGCTCAGCGCCGTCACGCTGGCGGCCGCCGCCATGCGGGTGGAGCGCTGCGAGTAGCGGCGCTCAAAGTGCTCCCGCAGGAGCTTCAGGTCGGATGGGTGCACCAGCTTGCGCAGGTCGCGGACGGAGAGCGAGAGGGCGACCAGGCCGCGACTGTCCGTCACCACGCAGCTGTGCGGCTGCCGCTCGTCGCCCAGCACGCTGGCTTCGGAGCACCTGGCGGGGAGCAGGGGGGGCCGCGGTGGGGGCTGGGGTGAGCGGCGCGAAGAGGGGACGGTACGGCGAGGGGTGTACGGTGCGGCGTTTTGAGGTGTTGGTAGCGGATCGCTGTGTCTGTGGGAGTAACGTGGAGCAGCAGAGAGAAGCGCGGGTGAGTGACTGCCTGGATGGCGAGGTTCCAGATTCGGTTCAACATCCTTTGAAACGCAGCCCAACCCTCCTCCCCTCCACTCGCTTCCAAGGCTCCCCTCCCTCCCTTGGTTCCCTGCCCCAGGGAAGCCGCACCCCTCCACCGCCGCACCCCTCCCCCCACCCATCACGCACATGTCTCCGGGTCCCAGCACCGCCAGCTCCAGCCGCTTCATCTTCCCGGTGCGGACCATGTGGGGCCCGGCGCGCCGCAGCAGCGAGCCCGATCCCCCCCCCCCGACGCCCTCCTCCGCCAGCTGCGCCAGGAGCTGCTCCTGCATCTGCAGCTGCACCTGCATGCCCGGGCCGCACACGTTGCCGCACTCCGTGGTGCGGCGGCTGGAGGCGGTGGAGGCGGGCTCGCAGGGCACGCGGACCACCACCTGTGATGAGTAGCGCACGGAGACGGGGTGAGGTCGGGGCTGGCAATCATGCCGTCTTTTGGGGCTGGGCAGCCAGGCGCCTGCTCATCCACCCGCATCACCCTTCAAGGTTTGGGGCTGTTGCGGCCCCCTTTTCAAGCGCACCACAAACACCGCATCGTGCGCGGAAAGCGGCCAGCCCAAGGCCCCAGCCCGGGCCCCAGCCCAGCCCGGGCCCCGGCCGCCAGCCCAGCCCAGCCCCCAGCCCAGCCCGCGCCCCAGCCCAGCCTAGACCCCAGCCCAGCCGCCAGCCCAGCCGGGGCCCCCACCTTGCAGTGCCCCTGCAGGATGAGGTCCAGGGAGGCGGGCGGCTGCCCCTGCTCGTACAGCGCCGCGTTCATGGGCACCGTGCGGCGGGCCATTGCGTATGCCAGCATGCGCAGGTCGGTGCGCCGCAGGGCGTCACCCAGCACAGGGGCGCTGCGCAGCAGAGCCATCTTGGCCTGCTCCAAGGGAGGGGAGGGGAGCGTGGAAGCGCGTGTGGGTTAGATTAGGTTACGTTACATGTCGTATTGGCTCGCGGCAGTAGCATGTGTCCCCCCGTAACGGACTTTCGTCAAAGGGCGCTCATATAACACGCCAGCGGCACATAGGACATGTGTGGCGCGTGTGGGTCATATGCGAGGCAAAGTAGTCATGTGAGGCTAAGTACTGGAGGACAGGCTGCGTGGATGATGAGTGGAGGAGAGGGAGGGGGGAGGCCGGCATGAGGGGGCGGCCAGGAAGAGAGTCAGGAGCAGTGGAGGGCTCCGGCGCCCCTACCCCCGGCCACGGACTGCCATCTCCATATCGCTGTGTTGCCCCGTTTGCTCTCTTCTGAACCCCCTCGCGCCCCCTCACGCCGCCTGTCACCCCTTCCCTTCGGCCGGGCTGCGACGCGTCTCCTCCCACCATGCCCAGCCCACAACCCCGTATGCCCAGCCCACAACCCCGTATGCCCAGCCCACAACCCCGTATGCCCAGCCCACAACCCCGTATGCCCAGCCCACAACCCCGTATGCACCCCAGGCGTTGACGCAGTCTCGTCCGGTCGTGCGTTTCTTTTCCACTAGCACGGCATCGACGGGCCGCATCCACAGGTTGTCGATAGCCAAGCCAAGTTTTCCGGCATGCAAGCTCAAACGCTTGTCCCAAAACTAGCTGCCTCCCCGCGTCTCCTAGGTCGTGTAAACGGGTTTTCAAGCCACACCCGGTTCACCCGGTACACAGCACCCACTTTTAGCTCCCCGTCAAAGCCGTTCTCCAGGATGTGTTCGTAGTCGTAGCGCTCCAGGATCAGCAGGTCGGCTGCGTCCAGCGCCAACACCAGGCCATCCTGGGGCTGCACGGGGCGGGAGGAGGAGGCGGGCGGTGGGGAGGCAGGAGGGGCGGGGGAAGGAGGCGGCGGGCGGTGGGGAGGCAGGAGGGGAGGGGGACGGAGGAGGCGGTGGGGAGGCAGGAGGGGAGGGGAAAGGAGGAGGCGGGCGGTGGGGAGGCAGGAGGGGAGGGGAGAGCCTTACAAGGACCAACATCAAGGGTGCTGTGCTCAGGGGAGGAGCCGGATCTCACCAGGGGCACGGCGTCCATCATCGCCGCCTCGCCTGCGGACGTCCCCATCGGCAGGTCCCGAAACCACACCCCGCCGCCCTGCTCGTTCCACTCGGTCATGATGGGGGTTCCGGAGCGGGAGCGAATGGCCCTCCGGAGGACAGCCTTGAACTCGGTGAACTCCATCTCACCTGGCGCCAGGGAGGGAAGCGACGAGGGGTACGACATACCGCGTTAGTAAGGCCGGGCCGGTCACAACGTCCGGCAGCACACTCTTCCCCAGTGTTTGTTTCTCCCCTACTCTGTCGGGTCGGTTCACCGATTTCCTCTCCCCAGCGCATACTGTCCCCTCTCCGCCCTGCTGCCTGCACCTCCCCGCCCTCCTGCCTGCACCTCTCCGCCCCCGTACCCGAGCCGTCCGCGTCCACTCCGTCCAGCATCTCCGACACCTCGTCTTCAGACTTGTGTATGCCCATCAGCTCCAGGGCCACCTGCAGCTCCGTTACCGTGATGGCGCCTGGGAGGGTGGGGGAAGGAAACCCGTGGGTGGAGGGGTGGGCGTGGGGCGCAGACGTGCACGGTAAAAACTCATGTCATTACTGGTCGACTGATGCGCCCCACCCCACGGGCAAGCAAAGGAAGCTCGCGTCCGTATACTCGCCGTATATATGCGCACGACACGTGCTCAACTGCATTTAATCTCGCAGGGATGAACTCATTTAGGGCCAAACGCCACTCTCATGGTAACTTGCCCCTGCCACGCATACGGGAATGCCCCACAACGCAGCCGCCCAGCACTGCCGCCACCCGGCGCCGCCTCCGCACCCGATCCGTCCGCGTCAATGGACTTGAACAACGCCATCATATCCTCCTCCGTAACGTTCTCAAGGCCGCTGCCGCCGCCCAGGGTCCCGTCCAAGTCCTGACCCGGGCTGCTCTTCGTGTCCTCAGTCCCCCGCAGCGCCAGGCGAGGCGCGAAGGCGTCCCGGTTGCGTGTGCGCAACTGTACCCGGCCCTGGAGGACCTGCGGACACGGGGAGCCAGCAAAGCATCGAGGCACACGAGGGTGTAAGTAAAGCTGGAGGACATGGAGGAAAAGCTGTTTGCGGGTCGGGGGTGCGGGTCGAGGAGGAGCAGCTCGTATCGGGGAGGGGCATGGTGGTGAGGGCTGGGTGCGAGAGGAAGCCCGTACCCGAGGGAGGGGAGGGAGAGCGCACCAGAAGGATAGGACAGCTGCTGTTCGTGGCGCTGGTGGTTGAGGTTCTGTACTTTGCGAGCATTGGGTGGCGCTGGGAGCCATGCTGTGGCCTGGGTGCGGCCCCCCTGATGTGTTGAGGAGGAATCTGCCGCCACGGCCTGGGTGGCCGGACCTTGATCCCGCCCGCACCGGAAGTTGGACTGGCAGGCCGCTGGCGCTGTCCTGCCCTTAAATGGCGTAAGACCCAAAACACAATATCGGTAGCGCCGAATGCCCCAACAGGTTCCAATAGTAGCTCCGAACCCAGCCCAGACCTTGCTCCCGTGGAGCCCCCCGTTCGCTCTGTCCGCTCACGTATATATACACGAGGCCATGTCCGCTGCCGCCTCCTGCAATTGCGCCGCCCTCGCCACCCGCCGATGGCAGCGGCAGCTTGAATGACTCCATTTCCTTGAGTGAAACCACGCGAGCGACTGGAGGGCAGCGGAGAGCACAGACAGGGGTAGCGGCAGCGCGCGCAGGGGAAGTGGGCCGTAAAAGGGGAGCGTAAAGAGGCTGCAGTCAGGGTGGGACGGTAGTCAAGAGGAGACGAGGGACGGGTGCGGGGCGGGTGAGGTAGCGTGCTTGTGAGGTTGGGATCGTGTTTGCAAACCCTTTCTGCTCCATATCGGTGCGCATACAAGTTGGTATTTGGGTCAGCCAGGAAAACAATTACAGGCTGGGTCGGGGCCTCTGGGGCAGGATAACCAAGCCACCTCCGCCAGAGGCCCGTCGAACCATCCGGAAAGCACCTGAAGTGCGCTGGCCAACCGACATTGAGGGAGCCCGCAAACCCAGATGAAAGGAGAACCGCCGCGCCAACCCTAAAACCATGCCTAGACGCCCGCGCAATGACCAAGCGTCCTTGTCATTGCTGCTGCGGACACTTGTAAATAATTAATCGCTCGACTAAGCGCAAGCGGCTGGGTTTTTCGCTGGTTTTAGCAGCGGTACTGCACCAAAAACTGCAGGATCGTAATTTGTATATCTTCGACCCGAACGAAATCGCCTGAAACCCTGCTGCAGCCTATGACATGCTTGCTAGCGCGCCTGATCCTGTGCCGCGGAGCTCACCGTGGCACAGGTCTCGATGGACGCCCGGGCCGTCACGTGTCATCAGCGCCAGCCGCTCTGTCTCCCCCATGATGTAGCCCACCTGCAGCGGCAGGTTTGGATGACCAACCATTCACTGTCTCAACACAAGAAGCATCGGTGGGCAGGGAGAAAGTGCGGTTGCGACACCGAGGACAGCTACGCGTAGCGTGGTGCCGGTCCCGATAGTCAAACCTCATGCCACACAGCGGGTCCCCTCACCTCGATGGAGGTGCGCAGCTGCGGCTTTTTGGTCAACGCGCGGCATACCCTCTTGATGATCTTGATGTGCTCGAGGGAGGAGTGCAGAGCTGAGGAGGGCAAGGGGTTCGGAGTTCACGCAAGCGAGGGGGTAATGCGACAGCAGGGTATGTGGGCTGGGTGACAGATGAGATAGAGCTGGGATTCGGGAGTGGCAGCAGAGGGCATAAATCCATGTTGGAATCTGGTTTCACCGTTGAAGGACGGCTTCCTGGCTGGGAAGCTTAGCACTCGTGGGCACAGATACAGGCCAGAGCCATGTCACCTGCCCACTGTAAAACCGCCCGTTCGCCCCGTGACCAGTTTTCATACTGTAAACCCACTGCAATTAAGTAAATATCCAAACCCCAAACACACAGGCCGCTGTTTTACTGCATCGGGGAAGTCGCAGCAGCACGGGCGTATGAGTTTTTGCTGCTGCGTCACGCCCCGCGATATACCACACCAAATCTCGGGGTATACCGAGCGTATGCGCCTGGGAAGTGCGTTGGTATTCGCAGCTGCGCGCCCGTCCATGCCAAAAAACAGTCGCGTCAGCGTTGCCCTCAGCCTTTGCAGGGACGCAGGCGACCCGCAACGTGAACCTGCCCGTTAATCGAAATCCAAGGCAAAGGCCCCGCTCACCCGCGAAAAGAAGGCTTCCTTTCGCCAGACCAGCCATTGCAGGAGCGAGCGCGTCCTTTCACCTGCTCCTGGCGATGTCGAGTGCTAGCCAGCAGGTACGCATAATATTTTAGGAAATTGGGGCCATCCAGTCATTCTCAACAACGGAAATTGCCCTTGAGGGTCCAGGTTCAGACTTTAAGGGGGCAACCGTGACAGTAAGGTCCCGTAAAGACATCGATATTAAATGAATGTGTTGTGCTATCAAGGGCAGCTGTACTGTACAGGTGGAACCAGCCTTTTTGTCTTTGTACTGACTGCGGCCCTTCGTGTCTCGGTTTTACTGCCTTGTTAATGTATGTCAAACAATCATCAAGAGGCAACCTAGTTGTATCCAATGTTATGGTGAATGGAGATAAGAAAAATGAGCATGTGCGCAAGAATCCCATGTAAAGGGTACGGCGCTGGAGGACGACGAGGTGCACAGGCACGTAAGAATGTGACCATAACAGCATACATGTAATTCGTAGTTCTACCAGTTCCACTTATTACAACACGAACCTTTTGCCGCACCAGACTGGCAGTGAGCCCACCAATCGGATTCTTGCTGCTACGCCTTCCAGGGCCGCACCTGCAGGCTGACCGGGCCCCGCCTAGGGGGCTGGTCCGGCAGCCCCTGCCCCTGGACACCCCCGCCGTCATCCTCCCTTGTGATAGTGATGGAATAGGCAGAGCGACCTACCAGCGCGGGCCTGACGGTCCGCCGCGCACACTTCTTTATTGGCCAGCTGCTACGTTTTGAGGTCCAACCTGGGGCTATGTCGCTGCAGCCCAACGGCTTCAGCTGCTCGGCCCCGGAAATCCATGCTCTTGACGGAGTGGTGCAACCGATATGGCTTTACAGGTCGGCGCATATCTGGGGCTTCTTCAAGTCGCTGTGGTGTAGGACAGCACGGGCGTCTGTGCTGATGCCCTTTTATGCGCTACCTGCGATTGCAGCTGCTCGAGCCAAAAGCTGATCTGGGCGAACAAGGCAGCGCTGCGTTATTTCAACAAGTGAGGTGCTTTTTATGCCCTTATTAACCACTCCAGCGGTCGGGCTGCCCTTTGGGCGCCAGCCGTTTGAGCTAAGAGGTTGCGGGCCTTTGATGATGTCGTCTGCTTCTCGCCCAAGCAGGACCCTAGACGGCTTCACGTCCTACAAGTTCACGCGGCTCTCGCCGGAAGAACTTTCTAGTTTTCTAGTTCTTAATACGCTTCTCCGGGACGAAGTTGAGGTACGTTAAAGAGCTGGCTCGGTCACGAGCGGCGATTATGCCGAGGCTCCAGCCACGGCCCTTTCCTTGCAGAATGGAGGTCTCGACCAGGTCATTTCGGGTTTCGGGCATTCGGTGCTACCGGGTGTTGTTCCGCATGAGGACCTCCCGAACAGCGAGTACCTGTACAAGGTGCGCGCGGCATCCTGCACTGATGGTGCTCCCGCCAGGGCTCTTGGAACTCACGACGTTGTTTGCTTGCAGCAATTTCACCTCTTACGGCCCATGTCAAACTGCACGCGGGTTACGCAAATACAGCTTATAAGCGGGCCCAGGTTGAGCCTGCCTACGGTGCACACGACGACCGTCAAGGTGCGTAAGCCGCCCCTCCGTCTGTGTTGTGTTTCCGTATCTAGCATGCGTGCGCGATATCTGAACAAGTGGGGCCGTTTGCTGACACGCAGACGGTGCGAAGAGAGCGGAACCGGCAGAGCAGCGCGGACGGGCGTATTGTAAACGGTAACAAGGGTAAGGACGCAGGTTACCTAGGCATGGGTATGTATCTGAATGGGATGGCATTACATGAAACGATGGGTGCCGCAGCAGTGACGTCAACGGTTTCGAGTCTCATGGACATCTGCGACCGCATCCTCAAGGGTCAGGAGGTGGACCTGAACAGCGTGGAGGCGCTGCAGCAAGCGGTGCTCCGTGGTGACATTATCACGCAGGTGTGCGTGTTTAACGGCCTTCCTGATAAGCTCGACTCCGTAGGTCCCTGCCTTGTGTAACGGCTCCCTCCTCGTGCTCCCGTAGCCCACGCGAATCGAGGAGGAGCTCGTCTCGAAGGAGGAGCTGGACCAGGACGTGGGCTTGAACCTCTTGCAGCTCTTGGGTGGAAAGAAGCTTGGGGAGCGCTTTGCGCCGGCGCCCGAGAGCTATGACGGCGAGGTGAGAATGAGGTGCAAGGCGTGGAGTGGAATTGGTAATCTACAGCGCGTAGAGTAAACAGATTGGTTACGTACCGTGTCCTAACTCCAAAAGATGGGGTGGGCTTTCGTCACGGATGTAGGTTATCACCGGGCCGGTGCCGAGCGGGTCACGGAGCGGCGGTGCCAGCGCTGCCGCAGCTGCTGCCGCAGCTAAGGAGGAAGTGGATACGACGGGCGATGAGGAGAAGGACGTCGTTGCTGCTAGCCTTATGCCAGCGATGGAGGCCGTACTTGCGACGGTTGACGAGTGGCGCTTCAATGCGTTCAAGCTGGCGGAGGTGACCCAGGGACACCCGCTTTCAGCGCTGGGCTTCTGGCTCATGAAGCGGTACGACCTGATCAGCATTTTTCAGCTGGACGCAACGAAGCTCGCGCGCTTTTTGCGTAAGATTGAGGATGGCTATCCGGACAACCCGTACCACAACAAGACGCACGCAGCGGACGTGCTCCAGGGCATGCACTGCCTGCTCACGCGCGGTGGCCTGCATCGGCGGCTGGGCGAGGACGTTGCCATCTTCGCCAGCTACCTGGCGGCCATAACGCACGACTACGAGCACAAAGGACTCAATAACGACTTCCTGGTGCGCGTGGGCGACGAGCTGGCGTTCACATACAACGACATATCCCCCATGGAAAATCACCACATCGCAGCTGCCTTCAAGCTGATGCGCCAGAAGGATTACAACTTCATCAAGAAGATTCCGCGGGAGAAGTGGGTGCGCCTGCGCCGCCTGCTGATCGACATGGTGTTGGCGACGGATATGAAGCAGCACTTCAACATCCTGTCGAAATTCCAGTCAAAGCTGCAGGTCAAGCTGCGCAGCACCAACTTCGCAGCGCCCAACCTCTCGCACTTGGAGTCGCCCTCGCACGACGACCCGTTACCCATTTCGGATGATGACGCGGACAAGTCGCTTGTGCTGCAGGTGCGCGAAGTGTGCACAACTAAGGGGTGGGATTGCCGAAACGGTGACATAAGCGCGGGCCGATTCGCCGCGGCACTGTGATATGCGCGACGGTTTCGCCACGATAATTGGAAATGAAACGAAACGCGCACATCTATAAAAAGTGAGCAAGGTGTGTATTTCGCCTTGGTGTGGAGTGTGGGGCAAGCAAGCGAACCAGCCATCTTTTCGCCAGGAAATCCATTCCAGTGATCAAATTGGCGCGGTCGGGTTCTGGTTGCCGCGCGCTCTCGTTGCAGGTGGGGCTCAAATGCGCCGACGTGGGGCACCTGGCTGCGCCGTGGGAGGTGCACCATCGGTGGGTGAGCGGCTTGGAGGAGGAGTTTTTCCGGCAGGGCGACAAGGAGAAGTCTATGCATATGATGGTATCGCCACTCATGGACCGCTGCAAGGACGGTATCACGAAATCGCAGGTAGGGCATGGCACGTACTGCATAGGTAATCCAACGGGTCTGGGTTTTGTGACTGGGCAGGTCTTCAAATGGTGTCAAGGATGCGTGCCGCTGGGCTGCTCGCATATGGCGGCCATGTGCGCCGCATAGTGCATTATCGGTTGGCTTGATTCCGGACACGGAGACGGCCAGCGCTTGGCGTTTAACTCATTGCACGGCATATAGTGACATGCTCGCCTTCATGCTGTGGGAACTGGATAGGAAAATGCTTGTGGGGCCTGCGCCTTTGTCGGACTGCAGGTGGGGTTCTTCGACATTGTGGCCCTGCCGCTCTTCTACAGCTGGGCTTCAGTGTTTCACGAGGCGCTTCCCCTCGTGCGGGCGGTGGAGGACAACTGCAATCGGTGGCGCTCTCTTGAGATGGGCCGCAATGCTGGCTCCAAATGAGCTGGCTCAGTTGCAGCCCGTAGCGGCCCTGATGGTGGTGCTGGCGAAGCAGCTGCAGGCGTTGCGCGTCCCAGTGGCATGCAAAGGCTACGAGCTCAGGCTGGAAGCGGCGGCCTTTGGCAGGGGCTAACGCTGTACGGTGCTGGCGTCGCTGCCATTGGTCCTGTGCGGTGAGGAGGTAGCAGGCGCGCGGGAGCGAGTGCTGAGCCACGTTGCGCTCGTCCCTGCAGTCAGCAGCTACACTGTCAGTTGTCGGGGAGCCTTTGGCCCCTCGGTGCCTGGGCTCTTCGCTGCACAGCTGTGCAGCTATGGTGATCTTTAGCTGGCCAGCAGCGCCGCAGCTGCCACCAACGCCAGGTGTAGTGGTTGGGTACATGAGCGCGAACGGAGAGCTTGCTGCAGTGGCTGTGGTGCCGAAGGCCCTCTTGTGTCAGCGGCGCACGAATAGACGGGCGGTGGCTCCGCAGGCGATCCTCAGCCGGCTGGCGTGTTGCTACCCTGCGCCCTGCCGGACCGCACGAATCGGTTTGGCGGGCATAGCGGCGTGGAGGCTGGCGCAGGCGCGGGCCTTCGGATACACGCGATCAGCAGACGGCGGTGACTGGGCAGCACGATACTGGTCGCAATTGTGGCATGCAGCCCCTTCGCATGCTGGGCGGCGGCGGCAGTGCTGCTGCTCGGTAGCCAGGGCTGTGGCAGGTGGTGGCAAGTACGGGGCTATACATTCGCAAAGAATCATCCACCTGCGGCAGGCAGCGCGCACTTGACCGAGGCATTGCAAACTAACTGATTTTTTGGGCCACTGCCGGAGACCCTCGTTAAGGGCCAAGTGGCCTCGGGGCGATGCAGAGGAACGCATGCGTCACGCAGCTTTTTCCTGAGGCACGTTGGCGACTGAACAAGCACCGAGGATATGGTGTCGTTGTAAGCATGTGTGTGTGGGTGACGTGGATGACAGTGCGCATCGGGGTGTGGTCAGTGGCGTATGAGGTGTACTGTACTGTGAGGTATGAACGAGCGGATTGCTCGGCGCTTGACGCCGATTTATGACCGGCTTGACTCGTAACCGACGTGCGTGCGTTCGTAGCGGGCGTTGCGTGGTTTGTGCTCCCAGCGATACTGAGCACCGAAAGCTGGGATGCCCATCGCCTCCGCGTCAACAGGAGCTCGCACTGCAAGGGGTGGCGAGCTGCTGGCTGCTCACCATGGTGCGGGTCAAGCACAAACGATGGGGAATGGTTACATATGTTCTTGAGGAGATGCAATGGTGCAGTTAGTCTGAGCGGCGGTTTACGCATGGTTGTGATGACATGTCGGTTCTCGCCAGCTCCAGAGTGTTGCTTATATTCACGCTGATGTTTGGATGATGATGCTGAAGTGCTCCGGACTGAGAGCACGCCCTCAAAACTTCAGGCGGATTTCGGCGGATTTTCAATTATTATTTGTCCAATTTCCTGGTCTGGTGTGCCTGGATGTAAGCTTCACTACGCGAGTAGTGCGTGTTTCCGTACTGCAGCAGCAGCCACGCTTTTCCTTGCGTACACAGGTGGTACGCACCATGGACGAATTGCATTTTCCTGGTCACTGCTCGAAGGATGTCTAGGATTATTACAGAGGACAGTGTGCAATGCGACGATAACGCGCTGGAGGATTACCTGCTCAACCACGATCCCCCATTCGTGCCATGCTCAAACCTAAGATATATCCCTATTCCGTGCTGTGCTTGTATTCAAGGTTATCCATATGTACGGCGGCTCCTCCAATGTCGCCTTGCAACCCAACGTAGCGACACAAAAACATGAAAATATTGCAAACCAGAAAGGTATGCCCAAGGCGCATCTTCCCTACACGCGTAATGTAGCTCCTATCGCTTGCCGCCAGCATTGACGACGAACGCTGCCCGGCAACGCCTACGCTTATTGCTAAACGCAATTTGCGACCCCTATTCCGACTCATTCCGGACTGCTCGATGTGGACGTGGTGCTGTTGCGCAGCGAGCAGGCACGGGGCAGTATGACGGGCCGGAGTTGGGTAAGTACACCACAAAGCCAAGCGAAAGAACCGCGGACATCGTGCTTACAATACAACCTTCGCGGGGACATGCATGAACACGACAACCAAGCCGTGAGCACGGCGGTAACCCTGTGTCAGCCGTCTTACCACAAGGGTTGCCTGCCGCGTAGAACTCCCGCAGTAGTTCGACAGCCTCCTCTGGAAACAAACCGCCCTGGGCGGGAAAGCGGCGACCAGCATGGGAGCCCGGTGGTGGCTGTCTGCGCACGGAGGGGAACGGGTTGGTGCACCAGCGCGCTATCTAGCCGTGTGTGTCGGATAAGTCCAAAACAGGACTCCTATACTCGGCACCGCCCAAAACGGGTTCAAGGGGCTGTTGAAAGTTCGTGGTGCCCAGGGTAACGTACCTACCTAGCGCACGGACCGCAGCCTTCGCCATTAACTGGTAGGATGGAACCGCAGCCGCCAAAGCGGTCGTTCCCGCAGCCGTAATACACTCGCTGGAAGCCCAGCAGAGATAGCGCGCCGGCGCACATGATACACGGCTCGACCGTCACGTAGAGGTCACACCTGCGCGACCCGTGGGTCGGCATGGGCAGCTTCCAACACGTCACATGGTGCAGCAGCACAAGTATGCGCAAACGGCTCCTTGGAGCGCACTGTCTAAAGGGCTCAAGGAGGGAACATTGCGTTGAGGCCCTTGCCGAGGTCACGGTGCTGCATACATCCGTTCAGCCAGCTTGCCTGTCAAACCCCACTTCGTCCACGGAGCCATTGCAAGCGGCCAGCATTTCGTCAATCGCTATCATCTCTGCGTGGCGGGTCCCCTGCGTAGGTGCGGGGCGGTGCGGGGCGCTGAGCGCTGGACGAACGGTGTATTCGCTTGGCTGGAAGGGAGCGTGGGTTAATTTACCAGTACGCTAGCGCGCGTGGGAGGACGCGGACGGACAGGAGTTCGGCTGGAAGGGCATGCACCGTGCAGCGTTGCTAGGCTTAGACTGGACTAGGCAAAGCCGACAAGGCAGTCCAAAGAAGTGTTGGCGGTCCAGGGAGAGGAACATGTCAATTTGGACTGCAACTCGGCCAAGTGGCCTTTCTCCAACCCACAACGTGGAGCTACCACACGGCTAGTAACGTGACAGATGTTACAAAACGCCTTGCTGTACTTGCGCGTGCTGTGGAATGCAGCGATGGCTGCTGCTATACTTTCTGGTACCTTGACCCGCCCGCCCCCTACCTTCGCAAACGCGGTTAACTTACGTTGCGCGTTTTGTTCGTCAAATTATGGCCACGTCCTGCCACTTGACCATCTCGGACAACAACGCACCTGCGCATCGGGACCGAAAACCCCCCATTACAGAGTTGTGCTGGCGGCGAGCCATCGATCACCCCGATACAGACTGAGTTACAAACCATGGGCGCTCACCCAACTGGAACCTCCCTACAAGACCATGCTTTGTGGGCCTGCAGTAAATCGTGTAGCTATTGTTGGTGACGGGCACCGGAGAACAGGGATCCGAATTTGGCCGAGGCGGGAAAGGCACCCGCTACGAGACTGCACCTGCGTAATTGCCTGACACATATATTCTATTTGCATTTCAGACCATCCTTGGTCCCTGGCCCGCGATACTGCAGCCTCGTCAGGAAGGGCTGGCGGGACTGATGACATGGGCTGATTAAATTCCCCAAACGTGTATTGCAAGTCAACAAGTGACGAACTCCTAAACCTCTGTGGTCCAATTCTGAGCATTTCCCTTGAGTCGTTGTACGGCGTAACCGATGGAACCTGTGGCCGATTGCACTCTTGACTCAATTGCGTTCATATGTGTCACCAGGCATCAATTTCGTCACATAAACACAAAATAGGGAAACGGGTGGGGCTATAGCTCTACTTTGACTTCACAGCGCCAATCATGTTTGCCCAGCAAGTGCAGAGCCCTGGCATGCGCCAGGCCGCGTCCGTGGGCCGCTGCTCGGCGGGTACCCGCGTGACAATTAGGCACATCCGTGGTCGTCGCGCTCTTCAGGTGGTCGCGCGCGACTATCCCAGGCCAGCCTTTGAGACGGCTGAGACATTCCAGGAGGCTGAGGCGCTTTCATCCAAGCTAAGAAATGCGCCTCGCCCCAAGAAGTCTCTCAAGGTTGTTATTGCTGGTGCTGGCTTGGCTGGCCTCTCCGCTGCCAAGTACCTCTCGGATGCTGGCCACCAGCCAATTGTCCTGGAGGGCCGCGACGTGCTAGGTGGCAAGGTGCGAGTGTTCTTGCGCAATCCAAACGACAAACATTTCATTGGTTCACTTACGCTGACAATTACCCAATTCAACGGTCTAGGTAGCAGCCTGGAAGGATGAGGACGGCGACTGGTACGAGACTGGCTTGCATATCTTCTTCGGCGCCTACCCTAACATGATGAACGTGTTCAAGGAGCTGAAGATTGAGGATCGCCTGCAATGGAAGGAGCACTCCATGATCTTCGCCATGCCCAACCTACCTGGCGAGTTTAGTCGGTTCGATTTCCCGGACATCCCGGCGCCCTTTAACGGCATCTTCGCCATCTTGCGGAACAATCAGATGCTCACGTGGCCAGAGAAGATCCAATTCGCGTTGGGTTTGTTGCCTGCCATCATTTTTGGCCAGAAGTACGTGGAGGAGCAAGACGGCCTGACGGTGACGGAGTGGATGCGAAAGCAAAACGTCCCGGCCCGCGTCAACGACGAGGTGTTCATTGCCATGGCCAAGGCGCTCGCCTTCATCGGGCCCGACCGGCTGTCCATGACCGTCGTGCTCACGGCCCTCAACCGCTTCCTTCAGGTGCGCTTCGTGCGTTCAGGCACCTCAGGGGCATGCCTCGCAATCTCACAGGGGGCCGGGACGGAAAAGGGACCTGTGGGATGGGGCGGTGTGAAACACATGGATACTCAGCGTGGATGCAAGGTAGTTGCCAGGTTTTTGGAAAGGATGACACATTGCAGTGCAGGTGCACGGGCTGGAAGGGTGCGTGTTAGCATTGGACCGCAAGGGGCGTCCTGATGTAAAATAGCGAAGACGTACGACAAGTGAAGTTCGTCTGATCTACAGGACACACATGTGTATACGTTGCTCCGCAAGCACGCTGGTGCGTGCTTCTCTGCGGCTTGCTCGTTCACACAACCAAATGACCACCTTAGTGCCTTCGCGCAAACACCAAGGGTATGGCCAAGCTGAGGCTCAATTCGGTTGTTATTGGTGTCTACGGCGTGATGCGTCCTCGCAGCGGATTTGAGGGATTTCGGCTGTATGTATCGCAGTCGCGTTCGGCACAGCGCAGAAGGCTGCCCCAGTCCGATGGGGCTGCATCGGATTCGGGTTCAGCATACTTTAGGATTGGCTAGTGGCCGCCAGAGAGATGGTTGGGATGCGGCCGCCAGAGAGAGCCAGGGCAAAGTGCGCCTCGGGTGATTCAGCGGCGTTGGGGCCCGCGGTGGCGTTGTCGACTCCTGGGGCAAAAGGCAACGCAATAAGACACGGCGGGTTGGAATGGTGCGGCGCCGGAAGCCCCGGGCGGTGTCGATCTCCGGGGGGCAGAGACAGCACCAGAGCAGGGCCAAAAGGCGATCGTACGGCTGTCTTGTGGTTTCTGTCGGACCCAGCGCTCTTTGCGCCCAGTGGTCGGCACCCTACCCCACCACACCTCGCCTTCTCCCACCGGTTACCGCACTGCTCATGTCTATGTGTCCATGCAATACGTGCTTGCGTCCTCGATGCGCCGTGTCTTGGTCCCGGCTGACCAGCCGAAGCGCAGCTCACCGCCGCACCGTTACGTCCGATCGGACCGCGCCTTCCTCCACCCCCTCCACGCTCACGCCTGTGTGGTCTTCATATCTCTCCGCCTCCCCCGCCCCCCTCCGCTCTCCCCAGGAGCGCCACGGCTCCAAGATGGCCTTCCTGGACGGTGCCCCGCCCGAGCGCCTCTGCCAGCCCATGGTGGACCACTTCACCGCCCGCGGCGGCGAGCTCAAGATGAACGCTCGCATCAAGGACATCGTGCTCAACGACGACGGCAGCGTGAAGCACTACAAGCTCACCAGCGGAGAGATCGTGGAGGGAGATCTGTACATGTCCGCCGTACCAGGTGAGATCTCGCCTTGCCTGGAGTGTGGCCTGGAGGGGGTAATACTGCAGTTCCTGCTGCGGCCGCAGCACTAGCCCACACTCTGTCGTGCTGGGTGCTGCTCCTACACCCTATGCTACGTCCCTAATGCATCCTCCCAAGCATCAATAACGATACCAACAACAACACCCTTCGCGTCCACATCTGCGTCGTCGCCGCCCCCAGTCGATATCCTCAAGCTTCTGGTGCCTGAGCCCTGGCAGGCCAAGCCCTTCTTCAGCCAGCTCAAGGAGCTGGAGGGCGTGCCCGTGATCAACATCCACATCTGGTTTGACCGCAAGCTCACCACCGTGGACCACCTGCTGTTTTCTCGCTCGCCGCTGCTGTCGGTGTACGCGGACATGTCGACCACGTGCAAGGAGTACCTGGACAGCGAGAAGTCCATGCTGGAGCTGGTGTTCGCTCCGGCCAAGGAGTGGATCGGCCGGTGAGGCGGCTCGGGAGGGGAAGGGTGGGACGATGAGGGCGCGGGCGACCTGGTGAGGTCGTGGCGGAGGCGCGCTTTGGCTGCGGCGGGCACGGCTGCCTAGTCCGTCACAGGAAGGGCGCCGGCAGCCGGGGTGGCGGGGACGCTGGGCGAAGCGGGTGTGGAGTTGTTCTGGCGGCAGCCTTTGACTTGGCGTCGCTGTTCGTCACGTCACGATTGCGCTTCGCCGTCCTCCTTATGCCGCTGCCACTGCCGCCGCCGTGTCCGCAGGTCTGATGCGGACATCATCGCCGCCACCATGATCGAGCTGGAGCGGCTCTTCCCCAACGAGGTCAAGGCCGATCAGTCGCTGGCCAAGATCCGCAAGTACAAGGTCATCAAGACGCCGCTGTCGGTGTACGAGAGCCGCTCCGGCCGCGAGGCCTTCAGGTGCGCCGCCCTGGGCCGGGTTGGCGTGTCCGCGTGTCGGCGGTGTGACTATTGAGGCCCATTGCCGCCTTGCACCGGCCAACCCTACAACGCCCGCCGGCCACACTCGCCGTTCCACTCCGCCCCGCAGGCCCAGCCAGCGCACCCCCATCAAGAACTTCTTCCTGGCCGGCGACTTCACCAAGCAGAAGTACCTGGCCTCCATGGAGGGCGCCATCTTCAGCGGCAAGCTGGCGGCCGAGAAGATCGTGGACGACTACAACTTCAACGGCGCCACCGTGGACTCCTCCGCGCGCTCCTCCTCACCCGAGCTAGTGGCCGCCTCGGCGATGCTGGCCATCGCAGCGCTGGGCGTCGGCGCCGCAATGCTGTAAGCACCCTCACGTGGCGGTGTAGCGCGGGGTGAGCGGAGGAGGGGGGCAATTTCTGTCACGGCACAGCCCTGGTGAATGGGGTGGGGAGGCTGCGGGCGAGCTCGGATGCGGGCGCGCTACAGAGCGCCTGCGGATCTGGGTGGGTGGTGCATGTCGGTGAGATAGCCGTCAGGGCGGCTAGGCGCTGTGTTGTCACAGGCGGCTAGGTTCTGTTGCTGCAGAACGGACGGCGGGAGGGAGGGCGGCAAGGCGGCGTTCTCTAGCCGCCGCGTCCAGAGGCAGAGCAAGTAAAAGTTGCCGTAGGAACGACCCGGCAAGTGGCGCGCCGGCTTGGCTAATTGCAAGTCGCCTCTCCCAGCCGGTGATTGCTGCATCCGTTGCAATTTTTGCGAGCTTTTTAGGGCATATGCCGATCCCATGGCGTTACCAAAAACGTTTTTCGTACCTCGGTGCGCCCGGTGGCAATGGAGCGAGGAGGAACTGCGGGCTCGGCAGGTGAAGATAACGTGGCAGCATGCTGTGTGCTGTGTCTAGGTAGTGTGTGTGTCTTGTCTTTATTCGAGAGGGTCTGTGTGCACAGGGTTTCCGCCGGCGGCCAGGGTCATGCAGCGAAATGCAGGTGCCCGATTTTGCTCCGTACGGCTGGCCGCCTGCTCCAAATCATGCGTCCCTTCTATCTCCTTTTTTTTAAGTTTATATCAAATGCATTCGGGTGTCGGAGCGCGGGGGTGGTCCGGGGTGTAGATGGGCAGCGTTACCTTGCCATGAAATCAACTTGACGCATCCGGATGCCGAACTGACCCAAGGCGCATACAGCGGCAACGAAGGAGGTTTGGTTCTGGGGGCAGGGCGTGACGTGTAGAGTGCACGCCCCCCGCTGCGTGTGGGGTAGCCTTTCCTGAGCTGCGGTGCGAGGACCGCAGGCCTGAGCCGGGGAGGCTGCATGCACGTGGCCGAGATATGTTTTGTGGTAGGCTAGTGCGCGAAATTGCGGGAGAGGCCGACTGGTGGTGTGGCCGGGGGCGCACATTCCCCCCCGGTACCCTTTAGCGGTTATCTGCGCAAACTGTAAGCACGTGCCAAGTGTGAGCAATGCCCCATGTGCCCGGCGCGCATCATCATAGGGGCAACGGGCTGCTTGTTAGGCTTGACACACAAGAACTGCCACCCAGCTAATGCGGCGCAACGGTGACCCACCTCCTTACGCTCTTCTCGCGACCTCGTGAAAGGAGCAAGGTGCCATTGGATTGCGCAAGCGCTGCACACGACGGCGATGATGGTGTGCCGAAGGGTAGGGTTTGTGAGGCCTGGTGAGCCTTGCTGGCCCTTGCAACCTTGGTAATGGGGAGTACTGGCGGGTGACTCGGACGTCATTCTTCAGCCGGGTCGCATCGCCGGCCATGGTCTGTAGCATGCCAGGCTGGGTCGGGCAGATGCGTTGCGAAGCACACCTCGAAACGCCTTGGGCAGCTTGCAGATTTTGTCACGAGGCGTTCGTGACGTGCCGGTCAACCGTTTGCCAACAACAAGGTCGTTCGTTCGAGTTTGTGGCACGATTGCACAGTCCGTGTTAGGCCTTATCTTCGCCCCTTGAAGCGGCCTGAAGACTCGTAGCGGGCTTTGCCAGTGAAATGACGAATTCAGCTACGAGACCGCGTGTGACCCGTGGGACCTGAGGGCTACACACTCGCGTCAATAGACACCTCCACTACACCTCTTACGCCATGCATGCGCACAGCGAGCAAGCCTGTGCACCCATGCGAATAATTTTCCCGCAATATTCTGAAATATGGCGAGGGGGTGTTCGACCGTTATCATCGGGACCTAGGGTGGAGGGTCATACAGAACAAGTGTGTACACGGCGGGGGGGTTCGCCAGAGAGTCCTCAAACCGCTGTGTGCAGTTGCTGCAAGAGCGAATCTGCAACCCAGGTCCTAAAACCAGGTGGACGTGGAGGGGCGCAAAGAGTTACGACGCCTCACCTGGCCGTGCGCCTCAACCGTCTTCGACAAACCGAGTCGACAGCAATGACCCGCGCCCCCTATCCTTGTGTCTACAAAGTAACAAATCCTAGCACAAAAATACATCCACTACACCAGGAAAGCGATGTTCATTAGCTGTGTCGCGTTTCCAACCTGCAAGCCCGGACGCGGAAAGAAGCGCTTTGTTTCAAGTGTGCATAACGTCATTATAATCTAATCGTTTTTCCTTATAAGATAAACAGCTCCAAGGAAAGATGCGCCGGGAAGGTAGCGGAAGGGGGAAGGAAACGGCCCCTAAAATTGCGAAGCCTTCAGTACTCAGCTCTGAGGCCGCAGCAATGGAGGTAAGATCATGTCGATGGGTTGTAGCTGGAGGAATCCTTTGTTTGAAAGGGCCCGCGGCAACGGGAGCTGTCGTCAATCGCGGACGCCCTAACGCTTGCAGCACAAGCTGGTGGAGCTCCGTAAAGCTATGGAGAAAGAAAGGGCAAAGCGCGAGGCCCTCATGTAAGTGTTTGTGTGTTGCAGTTTATGTTTTCTCGTTCTTTGGGTCATGTAAACGTGTCTCCGCTGGCGATGCGCAGGGCCAACGTGGGCGGGGGCTCCATCTGGCGCAGCGGAGGGTCGAGTGGCGGCTTGCGGTCAAACGTCAAAGGGAAGGGCCCCGATGCCGCGCCCACCGGTAAGCCCCCCTTCCCCGCGCCCCCACACCCCCGCGCCCACCTTGTCGTCCCCATGCATTGCCGCGCACATCCTAGCCCCCCCCACACACAGCCCCTCATACCCCGTAGCTCAATTCATATCCGCTTCCCACCCTAATCCTCGCAACCATCGGGACCATTGCAACACGCTCGGGGTTGCACCACGAGGTGCGTCATCTGCTCGTCGCCGCACGGCGCCGATGCCTTGCCAAGAGGCCTCCCCTTCCCGTCACGGCGACCCGCGCAGGCAGCGGCGCCAGCTCGAGCCGCCGACCGGGCAGCGGCGAGGCGTCATCAGGACCGCCTCGGGCCTCATCCGCTCGCGCCGCTGGCGAGGGTGAAATGCCCACCGTGTCCGGTAGCCGGCTAACGTCCACACGACCAGCAGTAGCAGCAGCGCCCTCCTCGAAGGCGAACGTGCTGACCCTGCAGGCGAGGCAGGGAGGGGGCTGCACCACAGGGTGCCGCGGGGTGTACCGATTGCCGTGTGCTGTGTGGGATGGGAGGAAGTGAAGGCAAAGGGCGGCATAGCGCGGGGCTGGAACGGATTCGCGTTTGCGGCCCTCACATCAACCCAAGCACCGAATCCAGTGTGCGAAGGGATGCGTTTGCCCGTCCTGATGTATCCTTACGAGTGGGAGGCACCACCGAGGACCATCACTTGTCCCGATGCGTTGCCTGTGGCCGCAGAGTGGTGGTGGGGCGGTGGAGGGGATGTCCTGCGGCACGGACGACACCCCCACGCTGGCGGCCGGGGGGTTCAGCGAGGCGGACAGCCACCGCTCCTTCCTGGAGGCGCTCAACGAGTGGCGGAAAGGCAACCGGGGGGACACCGCGGACGGCGGAACGCAAGGTGGGGGTGGGGCCGCTTAGGGTGGGTGGGGTGGGTGGCGGAGTCGGCATGTGGGTTTGGCACGACGCGTGGCACGCGAGTTTGTTCCGGCATGGGCGGCAACGGCCCGGATGGGCAGGACTCCGGACGCGGGTGGCGGGTGGCAGCGACATGGCAGCAGCGACATGGCAGCGACATGGCAGCGACATGGCAGCGCAAAGCGCGTAGCGAATCCTGCCAGAGGAGGAAATGCTGGGCAGGCAAGTGGGGAGTCCCAGCCCAGCCCAGCCCCCAGCATATGGGGTCTAGTCTAGTGGCCTAGTCTGTGGGTCGATCGGGTCGCGACACGGACCTGACGCGGTAACGCAAGACTGCCGACTCGCGTGTTGTGGGACACCGGCTAGGAGGTCGGTTGGCTGTCCCAGTTGCTCGTAGGACGGGAGTGTGCTACGCAGCCAAACACGCTGTGTAGGCGTTGGGAGGAGGAGAACAGGCGGCATTGCGAGTGCGCCGCCTCCGCACTTGCTGATGTCCGTTCCTCCTTGAGCACCACTTGCGCTCGCCATCGCCATCCCCCACGCGCCCTTCTTCCTTTGCCTCCTTTCCTTTCCGGCAGCCGTGGAGTCGGCGACGAGCTCGGCTCTCCCGCAGCGGCCCCGCAGCGCAGCGCACGTGTCGTCGTCGACGCTGGAGGTGCAGACGGAGTCGCGGCCCGCGACGCGGCCCTCCTCCGCCAAGCCGCTGTCCTACTTCGACAAGCTGGTCATCAACACCAGCTCGCGGCAGGCCGGCCACCTGGCTTCAGGAGGTGGGTGGGGGGGCATCGGTCCCGGCGCACCTGAGCGTGTCCACGGCCGCAGCGGAGCGCGCAGCGGCTGCGGGAGCGGGGGAGGGCAGCTGAAGGGAGGGTATTGCCGGGAGGGCAGGGAAGGGACTCCAGGTGGGGAGGCGCTGGCCCTACGAGATTGGGAAAGGACAGGACGGGATGGGGGGAGCGTCAGAACCGGGGACATGACCACCGACTGAAAAGCAGACGTGGCTGCTGTACCCCGGCACAAAATCTGAGGATCGTTCGCACCGTGCCCCCCGCGCAGAGCCGGCCGAGACGATGCATGCTTCCCTCTCTGGCCAGGCGTCGGGCATGTTCCGGCCCCTGTCTGCCGCTCGCAACTCCGCACCGGCAGGGGGAGCGACCGCAGGCGGCCCCGACGCCGCCGCCCCAGCCGCCGCCGCAGCAGCAGCAGCGGCGGCGAAGGCCGCAGCGGAAGCTGCAGAAGCCGCCGCCGCGGCGGAAGCGGCCGCGGAGGCTGCCAAGAAGGGGGACCCATCTGACCCGATGAACATACTCGACCGGCTTGAGGCGTTGGAGCGGCAGCGGCACGCGCAGCGCAAGGCCGCCGACGAGGAGGACGATTACCCCGGGAGCTTCAGCGTCACCACAGCAGCGGGCATGATGCTGACCAAGGGGGTGCGCCTGCCGGACGAGGTGCTACTGCCGCCAAGCGAGGCCTGCTGAGCGTTCGAGGGCACCCTGTACTGGACTGAGTAGAAGGCGGTGCTTGCGCGCGTGGGTGCGCGGTGTGGTTGCAAGGAAAACCCGTGTACGAAAGGAAGACCGGTGTGGGGGGGCGTGGTGGTGGAGCGAGGCAGCATACCTGCAGGTGGGGTTGTATAAAAACCGTATTACCGCCTGCAGGTGGGGTGGGGTGCGTGAGGCGACCAGGCTGGCATCGCTGGGCGTGGGGTTGACGACGATCAGAGCGCTGGAAGGATGGCGGACGCCTCGCGCTCTGTGTCACGCGTGAGTTATGCCAAACCAGTTGTCGGGTATGCCTGTGTATGACGTATAACGACTTTGCCATCGGTGGAGGAACAGGGGGCCTGCAAGCTGCGTTGCGGACCGACGCGGTCCTCAACCATTTCCAGTTTTCCCATCACTTGTGTACATTTTACTCTTAGTTGGCGGCTGCGATGCGCCCAGTCCCTTGGCGTGACGAGGCGATGATAGGTCCGCTGCTGAGCTATCCATGAATAGAGGGCGACCATAGCCGTATCATCACCATTACCAGCGTGAGCGTGACCAAGGGAATCTGTAGACGTCGCTCAACCGCTGCTGCAAGCGATAAGTAGTTAGGTGTTTGCGCGGAACGCGCGAGGCAAAACCGGGAAAGGAATGTATCTTTCAGTACATGCCGCGCCGTTTCACATTCCCCCCAACGATAATATGCAGTCGTAACTCGCCCACTGCTCTCTGCCTTAGAAACCGGCAATAACCAACCGGTGCTAACCCTAAACTCCATCCGCATAGAAAGGCCTGACCCTCGTCGACGACAGCCGCGCTGCTCCGTGCCGCGACAGCATTGCAGAATTCAGTGCTGCGGCCGTCACTACAGGCCGCAGTCGAGATCTACGCATAGGAGTATCGCCAGCTGCCGTCCTTCCTGAAAAGAGACCCCTCGGTCAATCTACCTACTGAAGTCCAGACACGACTGGCTGGTCCCAACACCGGCCGGGTGCCAAAACTGATTACCTCACGATGTGGGGCACATCGCCAGAGGATGACCAGCTCACCCGTACCCGCACGCTGCGGCCGCAAGGCAAGGGCCCGCCATTCCCATCGTCCGCTACTGTCCATGTTGTCAAGCCCGGCCGGCCCCCGAGAGAGCCGCCACCACTAGCCGCCCCGGCTCCCGCCACTTGTTGCTGTTGCTGCGCCGCCTTCACTGCGCAATCGCACCGCTTCACTGGGCTGTTCTGCAGCGGCCTCCGCAACCGCCGGCAACTAACGCTCCCATGGGCCAGCGTCGGTCGCGCGTCGCCCACCTATCCAAGCCAACGATCGATCAGCAGGCCCCCATGCAGCAGAGTCCGCCCCGCCCCGCCGGCAACAGGCCCCACGGCAGCTGCCCTGCTGCGCCATTACCGCCACCGCTGCGGCGCCCCAGTCAGCCAGACAGCGACACTCCCCAAAACTCCAACGACCACCAGGCCCCTTAGGCGAAGCGCTTGCCGATCGACTCCAGGCGCGGCAGGCTGGCCAGGTTACCGTACGTGACAAACGTCGGAGCTGTCTTGATCATCGCGCCCACGTAGCTGGTCACGTCGGCGGCGGTCAGGCCCCGCAGGGCGGCCGCCACCTCCGCGCCGCTGAACTTGCCGGTGGCCAGCACCGCCGAACCCACGCTCGCCGCCAGGCCCGCCGAGGTCGCCATGGAGGCCTGCAGCTCACCCAGCGCCAGGCCCTTCGCGTGCGCCAGCTGGCCCTCGCTCACGCCCTTGGCCACGGCCTGCACCTTGGCCGTGACCGCGTCCACCAGGGCGCCCGCCTTGCCTGGAGCGCCGGACGCGATGACGCCCACCAGGCCCGTGCCCTTGTACACGTGCGAGAAGGGCGACACCGAGGCGAACACCTCGTGCTCCTTGCGGCCGCGGGGCAGCGTCGGGCGCGCCTCGTCCAGGAGAGCCTTGACGACCTGCGCGGCGGCAGCTGACTTCACGTCGGCCGCACCGCCGCGGGCCTCGAAGCCGAGGCCGACGTAGGTCAGCGGCGACGCGGGGGCGATGATGTTCATGGAGCCGCCCACGTACTTGGAGGCGACCGGCGCGGCACCGCTGCCGGACAGGGTCAGCAGGGGCTCGGCGAGCTGCGTGATGTCGGCGTGGTCAACGCCAACGGCCGCGAGGAGCACGCGCGAGGGGGTCATGATGCTGGCCAGGTACTCCTTCAGGGTGTCCTGGTTAAAACCGTCGATGACGGACGGGTCCACCACCAGGCTGTTGCCCAGGCCGCCGTCAAAGGCCGCGCGGTGGAGCACCTCCGTGACGGTGGTCACGGGGTTCTTGAGCTGTGCGGCGAGCTGCTCCTTCAGCGTCTCCAGGGAGTCGCGAACCTCGAAGTACTGGTAGCGTGCGTTCAGAACAGCGTCCGCCAGCATCTCGATTGCCTCGCGCTGGTTTATGCGCACGGCATCGACCCCGAACGCAACATGCTCGCGCCCGGCACGGCAGTAGGCCGATGCACCAATCTTCTCCAGTTCACGCGTAAGCCGGAAAGTCGACCGGTTGCTTGTGGCCTTGAATGCAGCAATTTCCAGCACTTTGCTGGCGCCTGCTGTCGAGGAAGTCTCTGCGCTCGCACCACCCTCCACGAACAGGCAGATGCTGGCAACCGGGCTCAAAGTATCGATGGTGGCCACCTTCACCCCCGAGCTAAGGCTAGATGTCTGAAACGCCGGCTTCGTCGCGGGAGCAGAAGTGCGGGGCGGCTCCGTCACAGCCGGCAGCTTCTCGCTCAGCGGCACATCGATACGGCTGCCTCCCATGCCAAACATGGAGGTAAGGAAGCCACCGGAAGCGAGCGCCGGAGCGGCATTTGCAGCACAGCTGCTAGTCGCGATGCACCGCGCCAGAGCTGGCGCCAGCTGGTTGCTGCCGGAACCTAGCATCTTGGACGGCCCTGTAAGGAAGGATGCGAAGGGTAAGCTGCCATGGCAAGCCAATACGAGTGGGCCCGGAGAGAGGCGTGATGGTCTCGTGGGACTCAAAATACGCTTTCTGAACCCTACGGAAGCATCTGCTTCACAAATGTAAAAGCATGCAACAGCCCAGGTCCTCAGAGCTCTCCTCAGCCAGCTGAAGCCCAACCCTTGCGTCAATCAGGCTCACCTCCCAAGAGGCAGCAAACGCCCTAGAATGGTGTAGAACTGTAAAAACTAATCGTGGCCTTACGTCACCTAGCAATTGCTGTATGGGATTGGGTGTGCAAGAAAGCTCCCTACGTACGGCACGACACTGCCGTTCTTGACAAAGCTGTGATAGGTGATAATGCCAATCCCACTTGAAATATTACAAGTCTCATGTATTTAACGCGCGTACCATAGCTTTAAACCTAGGCGACTAAGCGAGCTGGGGCGCTCGCTAATTAAGCTTTATGTAGGTGTACTAAGGAGCAATACACGTTTGGGGCTATCCATTAGGATTATTCTCCATCATACGCTACGTAAATACGGGGCACGTTACAATACCAGTAATCCTACTAAGGCTGTGCGGGTCGTCCGGGCTCGCGTTGCCCTCGAATCCACAACAGACGCAATACCCTACGCTTTAAGCAAACTTGCAGCCGCGTGAAGAGGCTGCTGGCGTCGCCACGCAGGCCAGCCACATCCCAGGCCAAGTCAGCTGCGTGTCCCCCGCCAGCACGCAGCCCAGCATGAAGAAGGCTGACGACAAGCGTGTCACGAACGAGTTGACCGTGCAGGAGTTCAACCACACCAGCACCAGCATCGGCGGCACAGCAGATGGCTTAAAGAGGTCGCTCAGGGAGCTAGAGGCGGACTTGAAGAAGGATGAGGACGGCAAGAAGGTGCGCTGCCGGCTTGCTTTCACGCGGGCCAGCTTGCCGGATTCAGACCCTGTGTTTGCATGCCGTGTAGTCTACTGCATTACGCCCACCACATTCACTGGCTTCATGCTGCGGCGATTATGTCCCGTCCCCTGGGTCCGTTTGCATCCAGTCTGTGTGCGCCGCACAGTATACCACACCGAAACCTTTAAATGCAGCAAAAAGGAGGATTCAACACCTGCATGTGCTAACTCGTGCGGTGCCGTACGCAAATTGTGGTGGGGCTGAATCACAACTCCAAACTCATTAACGGTGTACGGATAAAGGACGGAGACGTCGCGCTAGGCTCCTGTGGTGCTCAAACTCGACATTTCGGAGCATGCAAGGGGGGTCGTGGTGGCAAGCATTAGACCGTGATGCTAACTGTCAACCACCACCCGTCCAGGAGTACGAGACCTACCTGAAGCAGCTGGAGACCAAGAAAGCTGACCTACAGCGGAAGGTGGACGAGCACAAGGCCTGGCTGGAGGCGATCGAGAAGCAGGGGAGTAACAGCTCAGAGCAGCAGTACAAGCGGCTGTTGGAGCAAATCCAAACAATCTACGACGGCGCGAAGGAGTTCCACGGCAAGGGGATAGACCTGCTGATCAAGGAGGTGAGGATCGGATTGAAGGCTCTGGAGCGGCGGTGCCACGCGATGCCGGTGCTGCCAAGCAGGACCGCCCGCTGCCGGCTGGCATGGTGGTCCGGTCCACCCACATATGGCGCACTCCCATCAATTTGACTGGCAGAAGCTCCATGCCCAAGCCTCATGCGCGTGTCTTATGCCCGTGACGTCCGGGCGTCATTCCCGTCCCGCGGACCGCATACAGTTGTCCGTATGTGATGACGGACACGTTTCCCAGTGTGGACTATCAATCCCCCTTTTCGTAACTTGCCCGCCGCGAACCCGCCCCGTCCCTCCTGCCCCGTAGTTCGGGTACCATATCGCCTACAAGCGCTGGAACGACAGCTTCAGCGCGATTCCCTTCAAACCGAAGTGAAGGCCGTGTTGTGGGGCCGTACTGTGTTGTCGTACACATTCACGGCACCGCTGTGAAGTGGCCGAGGCAGGTGACTGGCACGGGCCTTTTGGAGGAGTCCTACCGTCAGCTGCCCGCGTGGATTGTGCGTGCACTGGACCCCGAAGCTTGCTAAACTCGAAGAATGCGTGCGGACCAGGCATATGTACACGCTCACGCGTGCAGTAATGTCGCGAAAGGCAGTTATGATGGTGGATCCATGGATCAAAAGGCAGTGCTGATGGTGGATCCGTGCGTAGATGGCCGGCAAACCAGCCCAGCCAAGTGCCCAACGGGGGCTTTTGCCTCCCCGGTTGGCCTATTAAGTCAGGCAGCCTAGGCGTTACCAGCTGCACTAAAGGTGGCGGCTGGGGTGTGGCGGCGGCTGGTTGCCGCCTCCAGGCTTCACGATGTGCTGTCGGCATGGATTGCGGTACGACTGTTACCGCACCACTTGTTGTCGGTTGGATGACATGCAGCCCCGACCTGGCGGTAACCGCCCTCGCTAGTTGTGGCGTAATCGCGGCACCATGACTTTTGCCTGGGTACTTGCATGGCCCGATGACCGATGGCACTGTCACAATAACTGATTGCCACGATTCAAGGTTATCGTGCCTGCAACATGCGTTCAGCCAGAACGTCGTATGTGGCAGCAAAACTTGACTAGGCGGGATGGGGCCTGGTGCGTTTCTGGTTTGAAGTCCCCAGGATATGATTTCGAGCCTCGGCATGTACCCGACGGGAGAAGGAACTGTAACGGGCGCGGGGGAACAACGTTCGTCCGGTGTATCTATTCGTCTGACCGGTTTTTCAGCGGCACGATACGTTCGACACAGCCACACATACGGTACGACAGTCCATGATCCTCGCAACCTACTAGTTTTCGAGTACGCGGTGCAGCATACCGAAATTTGGGGCGACCGAGACCAAAGCAGTGGTGACAAAAGACGAAGCACGAAAAGTACTTGCCCGTCCCATTCTTCCTATTATTTGTCACTTGAAAAGTCAGTCATCAGCCTCACCTCCCATCAGAGATTACCGATCCGATCCCCGTCCGCAGCACTCCGTCTTAGACAACCAGGCACATATAGCTCGCGAGCGTCCCTTCCAGTACTCCACGGCCGTCCCATCCCCCACGGATTTCCTCTCATACCCCCTACGGTGATGCAAATGCCATGCTGCACCATTATTATCCCGGCTCTCCAAACCCCCTTTGTCGTAGAGACGATTGACGATGCGCCGCGACGACCTTACCCAGCGCCCGTAATTAAGTACCTGTACCTGAAACCGACACAGGCAGGTTGGTAGAGACAACCAAGGGGCGCGCGCTTCCCTATATAACATTTATAGTGGCAACGCGACCCGCCCACCACAGCGATGTGGTGGTGTACTGCGAGTATGCACGCGCTCAATACAAGCACCCCTCCCGCACGCATAACAGACGCCCTCACGTACGCATAGCAAACACCGTTCCGCACACATAGCAAACGCCCTTCCGCATACACGTCAAGCAAACTGCGCGCTATTGCACACACAACAAGCAGAAGGCAACCCTTACTACAGAAAGACCCGCGACCGCATACGGCGGGGCCGCGATGCACATTTACCTCCAGGCCCCATCCCCTGGTCCAAGCAAGCTACCTGTGAACAGCGTCAGGGCAGCATGGCGCCCACCCAACATTACGCGCGACAGTGGATCGCCACTCAAATAACCCTCTCAACCTCTCTCTCGACGTCTTAAGGGTCGGAATTACGGCAGCGGCGATCATCCCAAGTCCGAGCCCGACGAGGAACTGGTCTACAATCAATAAACGCGTTTGGCGGCATGCAATAAGTCGTCGAGCCCAGGGGCTCGGACATTGCGCCGCGAGCTGCCGACCCTACGACGGTCAGAGCGTGGCACAGCTGCTGCTCCTCAGCCGCGCAATCCAGTGTATCAGTACAACATCACGATAACCGAAAAACATGATCCGTTACGTGCCGGCTAGCGTCTACAAACAGCCTCAGGCCCAAACGGCGGCTATTGTACGCTGGCGGCACGTCGGCAGTGGCCCAGACGGCCTGGCTCCGGGGGTGTCACGAGCCCAGTTGAACATCGGTACATGGTGCCACCACACCACGGCTATGGGCAAGGAGGTTACGTGTCGGCGTTACGGTTGAGCTCGCCATCCCGTCCTGTTCTATGCGCGCCAGCATCTAGGGCCTGGCTCTCACGTGAAGCCTACGGTATCAGCAAGTCCTCCTGTCCCGCAACCTCCGCGCCTTGGGCCGTTCTTATGACGTCGCGTCGACAACGTCGGTCTGGTCTGTCCTGGTCTGGTCTGGTCCAGCCTCTCTCAACAAGGTGGTGGTGATGCTAGTATCGTTGTCCGTACAATAGCGTCGGCTTCAGATATCACAATCCGACGGGTTCGAATAAAGTTGCGTTCCCAGTTCCTACCCCGCCCATGCGGCTACCGCCACAGACGATGTACCGGCGGCGCGGCCGGGGCCACGGACTCGCCCCACCTTTTGGTACTATTGACGGATGCGCCACCAAATCCTAAACATGAGTCCATGAGTCGAATGCGAGGACCCTGACCGCTTCACCTCATTTCTTGCCGCCAAACAGCATGCCCCACTTGGACCGCACCTTCCGCTTCGGCGACGCATTCTTACCATCAGCGGCAACCATCGACGGCGCGCGTGCAGGCCCAGCCCCCGTCCCGCTGACCTTGCCACCCTGCTCCCCAGGCGGCGACTGCAGCTGGGAGTGGGCAGCAGCGGCCGGGAGCGACACGGAGCGAGACACCTGGCTACTTGCCGCCTCCGCCGCCTCCGCTGCCGTACCAAACTGGGCCCCCATGCTACCCCGCAGGCCGGGCATGAAGGCGGCCGGAGCGCCTCCCTGGGACTGCTGCTGCTGCGGTTTAACTTGCTGTTGCATCGTCACGTTGTTGAGTTGGTTGGCCAGCTCCAACAGACTCAGCTGGCCACCACCACCACCGCTACCAGTGGCCCCCGCAAATGCCTGTCCCTGTCCCATCGTCATGCCCTGCCCGCCCATCATACCCGTGCCGTACTGGCCTTGCATGGGACCCATGCCCTGCGTGCCGCCATGAGGCATCGAGCCGCCCGCCATGCCCATACCGGCCATCATGGCCGTGTTACTTCCCTGCGCAGGCATTGGCATCGCAAACTGGGCTGCCCCGCCAGCGGCGCCGCTCACGCCAGAGTTTCTCAGCTGCCTTGAACTCCCACCAATCGATCCAAGGTGCCCAATGGCCGGCGGCATAAGGCCACCACCAGCCGCAGAGCCAACGGCCGCTGGATGCGGGTAAGGAGCCGGCTGGCCGCCCAAGCCCATCCCTGGATATGTGGCGGCAGATGGCTGCGAGGTAGCGGTGCTGCTGCTGCTGCTGATTGCACGGGGGAGCATTGGAGCCGGCGGCGAAGCGGTATCGGACGCCGCGGGACCGGCCCCGGCGTAGCCGTTTCCCAGCCCGTGCCGCTGCTGGTCATGCTGCTGCTGCTGCTGCGGGAAGGCGAAGGCGTCTGGACTGATGCCCTGGCTGCTGTCCCGCGGTGTTGCCCCGGTGGAGGCCATCAGCTCAAAGGTGGCATCGGTGTGTGTGGAGGAGTGCGACTCGCGGCTCATCTGCGGCACCAGATGCTGCTGCGGCTGCTGCTGGGGCGGCGTGAAAAGGGCTGCCGCCGCAGCATTCTCCGCGGTTATCTCGAGGCTTGAGTTTCCAGAGACGCCTCCGCCCGCACCGACGGGCTCAGCGATGAGGCGAGGAGCCTGCGCCTGTGTCGCCGCCGCCGCCGCTGCGGCAGCAGCGGCTTCGGCAGCTGCTCTTGCGGCTTCGGCCTTCATCGCGCCCAAGCGCGTGTGCATCCACTTGCTCATATCGCCGTGCAGGATGCGCAGTTGCGTCGCTATGGAGTGCGAGGGCCCGTGGCGGCGCTCCACGCCCCGTCGGTAGGTGTCCAGCTGGTCCAGCAGCTCGGCCATGCGGGGCGCGCGGGAGCCGTCAGGGTCGCCGTCTGCGGAGTGGCGGGAGCGAGGGGGGAGAGGAGGAGAACGGAGGGAGGGACGGGAGTGAGCTGCGAAGCCACTTCACAGCGTAGGTACCGGTACGAACCAAACAAGCGTAGGTAATCTGCCGCACGGTAGCTTCGAACATATAGCTTCGAATATAGTTATGTATAAATGTATATATTTCGCGCGCGCCACATAAATGGGCATATGAAGTTAGACGGGAGGCAGACCACCAGCAGGCATTACATACCAGCCCACGTCCCCTCATACCACCCTACCACGGCAACCCCCCGGGCTTGCCACATGGTAAGACGGGTACCACCACTCACCAGCGGCCATCGTCGCTCGAACCGCCCGCAGCTCCGACAGCACGGGCTCGATGCTGCGCGAGTCACGACCTCGGCTCCGAGTGGGCGTGCAGGTGCCACTGGCGGTTGGCGTGTCAGCCACCGCAACGGCCGCAACGGCAGCGGCCGGTTCCGCCGAGCCAGCGCTGGGCGCGGATAGCGAGTCAGCAGCAACCGCAGTCCGCGAGTCAACAGCAACCGCAATCCGCGAGTCAGCAGCAACCGCAACGGCGACGGTGTTGGTGGTGCCGGCCGTCGCTCGGATTGTCGCCGCCGCGTCCGCCGTTGCCGGCAAGACGGCAGCCGCCGCGTCAGAGGGGCCGGAGGCCTCGACGATTGTCGAGAGAGAGACCGGCGGGAGGACGTCTGGCAGTGGCGGTGGGTCGGCTGCCGCTGCGTCAGCAATAACATCAGCATCGACACCTGCAGGCGCCGGCGCTGTTAAAACCCCAGGCGGTGGCGCTGCTGGCATTCCAGGCGGTGGTGCTGTTAGCACTACTGGCGCCGGCGCTGCTGGCATTTCAGGCGCCGGCGCTGCTGGCACTACTGGCGCCGATGCTGCTGGCATGGCAGCCGCCAGCGCCGTCCAAGGCACCGTCGATGCGCCAGCGACGGCACGTGTGGCGGTCGCGTCCGCGACTGCAGCAGTGATCGGCGCCATAACGGACAAGACGGCTCCAGGCTCCGCAGCTGCCCGCCCCTCCTGCCCAGCCACACTGTCCCACGCCCCGGCCGCGTCAAAAAGCCCAGACCCCGTCCTCCCAGCCGTCCTCGACTCCTTCCCTAGGGCGCTGGATTCCCGGGTTAGGGATATACTACTGGCCGGCGTTAGACCAGCAACGGTGCCCGAGTTGGGCGCGCTCGTCTCTGCGTCACTGCCTCCGCCGGTCAGCGGGGAGCCCGCCCCACGCTGGATCAGTTGGGCGTCACTCGGCTGTCGGCGCAGGTAGGCGAGGGCCACGCCGCGAGGCGCGTTGCCGGGCTGCTTCGGGGAATCGGTGCCTCGCGACGGCGACACAGTCGTGGTGGAGGTTGGGGAGGGCAGCCCCGGGGTGGCAGCGAATGGGGAGGCGATGGCGGCGACAAGGGCAGTATCTTGAGATGCCGCGTCCAACGGGTTGGCTTCCACCATGGGAACCTCCTTCGGGACTTGCAAGGACAAGGGCCCCGTCGGCGCTGCCGATGCCACCACGACAGCCACCGCGGTTATGTCCGCAGCCGCAGCCTCGACCGATGTGGCGACATGTCCCGGGGCGTCGTCCACGGTGGGAGCCACCAGCAACGACCAGGGCCCTTGGGTGTCGGGCGGCGGCGGCCTCGACTCCGCCGCCGCCGTGTCCGGACGCCACTCGCTGACGCCCGCGGCGGCAACAGTCAGCTGCTGCGGCTGCTGGGCCTTAGGCCGGTGCACGAATGGTGCGTCAGTCGCTGCGGGAACGGTGGACGCTGCTGCTGTGGCTGCTGCGGCCGCTGACGCTATCCCGCCGCTGTCGATAGCGGCGTAGCCACTGCTGGCGTGGCTGCCTGCTGATGACGACGATGCTGATTGTGGTGCGGCACCAGCAGCCGCGGCATCCTGGGCGGCGACTGGCAGCGGACGGGAGGTGGCCTGAGCAGCCGCGTATGTCTCAAGTGTGGGTGCGGCGGTGGCGCTGCCAGCCGCCCTTGCTGACGGCGGCGACCCCAGTGTCTCCAGCAGCGCCAAAGGCACAGCCGCCACCGGCTTCCGTGCTGACGGCAACGCTGCCGACAAGCCCAGCGGCGCCTCCTCCTCCTCCTGCTGCACCAGACCAAGGCCCTCCAGGCGGTGAGGGCTGCGCGGGACATCGGCGGCCTGGGCCGGCTGCGTTGCCATGGCAGCAGCCGTCATCGCCTCCCGCGCCGCCTCCTCCGGCACGCTGCCCTCCAGAAGTCCGACCACCGCCGCTGCTGCGTCCTCCAAAGACGTCGACAGCGCCCGCTGACCACCCTCCCAGCCGCGGCCACCCTCTCCGCTCGGAACAGCGGTGTTGGTGCTGGTACGGGCGCCGGCAGCCTCCCAGCTTGAGTTCGCCGCCCCCGCCGGCTGCTGCCACACCACATCCACCGCACTTGCCTCCGCGCGCGCCATCACTGCCGGAACCGGTGCCCAGGATGGCCCCCTACCCGGCACCGCCTCCACACCGCGGCCAGCCAATCCTGTCGCCCTGGCCTCAGCCGCCGCCGCCACCTCGTCGGCTGCCATAGCTGCCTCCAACTGCAGGATGAAGCTGAGGGACTCGCTCTGCAGCTTCTGTGCCAGCTCCGCCACCCCTTGGCTCACCACCGCACTCGAGGGTGGCTGTGCGGCCGCCGAAGTCTGGGATGCTGCCGGCTGCGGCTTCTCGCCCCGGGTCGCCTGCTCCGCCCCGAGGCCGCGCTTGGAGGCTGGTGAGGAGAGCGCCTGGAGCTTGGCGGGGCGGGTCGAGGCGGGCGACAAGGGCGGAGAGGAGAAGGCGGCGCCCGCGGGTTTGGAAAGCACGATGCCCGTGGGACGGTGCGGCGAGGCGGGCGTGGCAGAGCGGGGAGACTGGTTGGAGCCGGGGGAGGCGCCGATGGGCGTGACCCGCAGGGAGGGGCTGGAGCGACGGAGGGAGCCGGGCGCGCGGGATGCAGATGATGTGGTGGTAGCCTGCTGGCGGGCGGGGCTGGGGCTGGGGCTGGGGCGGGGCCGGAGGCCACTGGTGGAGCTGCTGCCAGAAGACGAGAGGCGAGAGGCTGCCGTTGATGCCGATGTGCGCGCATCTACCGGAGCCGGAACCCCAGGCGACGCTGCGGACACGCTGGCGGGCTCAGCCTCTTCGATAACTGGCTGCTGCTCGGGGAGCTGCGCCTCAGAAGCGACAGCTGCTTCGTTGCTCTGTGGTAGAGGTTGCGATGGTAGTGAAAGGGGAGGAGCAGGACGAGCCGCAGCAGCCGCGGCGTGGTCGGTGTCGCCGGCCCCCACAGGTCGCTCGTCCAAGACAACCCCACCAGCTCCAGCCGGTACTGTGTCAGCGGCCGAGGCCCGCACAGACGACACCTCGCCCGCCTCGGACCCAGCGCTTACCACACCACCCTGCGCGACCCTCTGCTCCTCATCGCGCGGCGGCGCGGCGACCGGCCCGATCGCGTCCCGTTGCTGCAGCGCGTGCCGCTGGTTTCGGAGCACCTCGTGTAGGTCCTCCGGCTCCATTGCAGCGGGCATCGGCGGGGGAGGCGGTGGCAGCGATGGCAGCAGCACCTCCCGCAGGGAGTCCTGCCCCAGCATGCCCGAGAGGCCGTCCTGTTGGCTAGGTGGGTTGGATTCTGATCCCGGCTGGGCGTCCGTGCCGTCATGCAGCCGTGAGGGGCTGTCGGACAGCTGCGCAGCGATCAGCTGCGCTAGGGAAGAGCCCCGCAGCCGGCTGCCGCTGAGGGCGGCGGCCTCCGAAACCCGGCTGTCCTCCCCGCTGTACGACGCGGCCTGGACCGCGGATACCGCGGCAGAATCGGCGGCGGCGGAAGGGTCCGCTGAATGCCCCGCCACCGCAGAGTCCACTGCCGACAGCGCGGACAGCAGCGCGGACAGCGGCTCCGAGCGGTCGCTGGCACGAGACGGCAGCGGCGGCTCATCCGACACCCTGTCCGTGGAGCCTAAGTAGGCAACCTCCGCGGCCGCAGCTGGCGGCGTAAAGGAGGGTTGGGCGAATGCGCCCCAAGCTGGTTCCGTGGGCTCGTCATACCCGCCAGGTGCATCCGGCTTGTTCCCCGCCGCCGCCTTATCGCCGCCGCCGCCGCCCACGCCGGCGCCCAGGCTCAATCTGGGCGCTTCATCGCCCTCGCGGTCGTCCTCCTCCTCCTCCTCGTCGTCCTCGTCGCCGTCGCCAGCGGCCGCATCGTGGTGGTAGTACGCAGCTGCTGGCAGGTGAGACTGCGAGCTCTGGGACAGGGCGCCCTGCGCCGCCTCGTTGATGCGTTGCCCCCCGGCGGCTGCGGGGACCGTCAGCACCGCCAGGGCGTCGTCGTCGTCGGCACTCTCACCGCTCGCCAGCACAGCGTCCGGCGGGCTGTCGTAGTCGCTCTGCCAGCTAACGCGCTTGCGCTGCCCGCGGCGGGGACCGGTCGCGAGGCCGCCGCCGGCGCTGTTCGAGCCACTGACGACGCTGGTCCGTGCGAGGGCGCCCTCCGTCGCCGCGGCGGCAGCGTTGGCTGCGGCAAGCTGGGCAAGTCCGCTGGGTTGCACCGCGCTCGGCGCCTTGCCCGGAGCGCCGCCGCTGGCTGCGGCCGCCGCAGCGGCTGCGGCTGCGGAGGGCCCGTAGTAGTGGTGCGGCGGCGGCAGCTGCGGGTCGCGGAACGCCGGCTGTGCGCCAACGGAGGGGGTGGGCAGCGGTGGGGGAGCGCTTCAGGGCATCGCAACCAAGTGAAGGTGCCCGCCCATCCCCAAGATAGCATCGCAAGGCGGAGTGACGCCCACGACGCCCGCTAGCCGAGCGCAGCAGTCGAGCGCAGCACGGGAAGCACCACCACCATCGATAATAATTAATTCGATATGGGTCACGACCAAAACGACGCAAGGGCTACCGGTAGTCATCGCTTCCCACCTGTCGAGACTCCACAAAGTGGGTTCGCTCCTCGCCCGGGTCTCCGCCCTCTACACCTCCTCCTCCTCGCTTGGCTGCTTCCGCGGCCACCTGGATCCGCGCGACGAGCTCCTCGTGGAACAGAGCCATGGAAGTCCTGCGCCTGGCCTGAGGGTGCGAAGTTGCGAAGGCCCCGCCCGCGGTAACATCGGCTGCAGCGGGTGGAGGCATCGCCGCCGTGGCTGCCGCTGCTGCCGCCGCTGCTGTCGCCGCCTCCGCTGACTCCCGCTTCGCCTCCAGGGCCTCCTCCACCAGCCGCAACACAGCCGCCTTCACCACCTGGGACCGAATCTGAAGGGGACAGCGTAGGAACGCGGGCGGCGGCGGCCGGACGTCGAAGCATGGGGGTTGGGGAAGTGCGGCAGGTTAGGAGCGGGCAAGTGTGACTGCGTGAGGCGCTGCGCTCCTCCTCAACGGCACCAGGTCCGAAGCAGTGTTGCCTCGGCCCCAACAGGCGTAGTTCGCCGCGCCGCCAAGTCGCCCGACTTGACCCCTCAGGCTCCATCCCACGCACCTGTCCCTGCTGCGGAAGCGCCTGCACCCGGCCGTCAATGTAGCCGCTGGCGTAGCCCCGGATCAGCTCCAGACTGGCAGCGTCCATGTGGCTCAGCTGCTCGGTGAGGGCCGCTATGTCCAAGGCAGGTGCTGCTGGGAGGGCCAGGGGGTCCGAGAGGCGGACAGGGGCGCGTTGGTGGCTAGTAGATATCGCGATGCGGAATGGTCGGGAGGAGTGGGGTGCTTGGGAGTCAGCAAGGACGACAAGGAGGACGGAATGCGGACTGGCTGGGGTATCACAGCAGGGTACGGACATTAGGACCAGCATTTAGGTGCAATAGGAAGGCACCGTCCCAAAGCGGCGCGCTGCCACCAAGCAGCGTGCGAGTTGCTGTCGCGAACTCGTGACTGGGCCCCCGGCAGCGGCTTCGGACGCCGCGGGGGTCCACTGATGAGGTGCGTTGCCGGCCTAAGCCCCCACGACAGCTGTGCAGCCCACAAAAGACCCCAGAGAAGTAGCTCAGCGCTCGGCGCATGAAGTTCTTCGCCTCTCGGCCCCGGATCGCATGTGGTTTTGGCCCCGGATCGCATGTGGTTTTGGCCCCGGATCGCATGTGGTTTTGGAAAACCTGGCGAAAACCCTTATAAAACCCTGAAACCCAAAACCCAGATACAGCTCCACCGGCTGTCGGTAAACCAGTACCGTAAGTATAAGGTATACTTAAACTATATTACTATATAGTACTATATATACTATAGTAGAAGGTATACTTATACTATAGTACTATATATACTATAGTATACACCCCAACGTGCCAGGCGCGCCGCCATGGCCAGTGCGACCCCAGCCCCTACGTACCCGCTCCGCCTCCCCTGGTCTCCGGCTGCGAGCCGCTGGCTCCCGACGAGGAGAGGGCCGTCGGGATCGACGTCCCGCCCGACCTGGCGCTGCTAATGGCATTGGCCATCACGGCAGCAGCTGCTGCGGACAAAGCCGCCGCGGACATGCCGACCTCGCCGTCGCTGCTCCTCGCGCCGTGCGTCCCGGAGCCCTCCCGCGAGGCGTTAGATGAGTCCACGAAACGCGGGGGCAGGGTCGCCGACGGCGCCTCAGACAGCTGCTGCGACGCGCGGGGGTCCTGCGTGTATGGGTAGGTGGGCGCGTGCTCGGGGGAGAGCACCCCGCTGCGGTCGGGGGACCGCCATGACGCCCCGGCGGCCGACGCAGACGCGGCCGAACCTGCGCCGACGCGCGCGGCACGCGGCGCGTTCATGGGCTCCGACTGCTGCTGGTCCTGCGGCTGCCAGCTGTCGCGCACCGTACCGCCGGGGTTGCCGCCTGCTGCATGGACGTCTTCGCTGCCGACGCCGGCGCCGGGCGGCGGCGGAGCCGCGGCTCGATGCGCCCAGCTCGCGCGCGGACCGCCCCCGCGCGCCCCCGCAAAACCCTCGTAGTATTCGAACTCCGCGTCCTCCAGCAGCTCGAACTTGGGCGGGTCCAGATCCTGCGCAATGCCCCTGCGCGCGCTGCCGTCGAGGCCACCGTGGGCGCCGAACGCCACAAAGGATGACCGCCGCGGTGTGTCCCTCGCCGCCGGCAGGGACGCCGAGTCGTACGCCGCTGCGCCCCTGTCGTGCGCTCCGTCCGCATCCGGCGGCAGGTCGTACGGCGGGGAGTGGCCGCTGTCGTCGTACACATCGGGCGCATGCCGGCGCTGCGGGGTGCCCGATTTCGGCGACGCTGCCGCCCCCGCGGAGCGGCCGATGCGCATGGCCTCAGCCGCCGTTTCCAAGTCCGCCGCCAGCCGCTGCTGCAACTCCCTGATGCCACGCGGGTCGAAGCTGACGTTATCGTCGTCCGGATGCCACGGCTCAGCCGCGGCCGCCATCGCCGACGCCCCACCGGCCTCTGGCGTGTGTCCGCCCGCGCCGTACGCGGCGGCGGCGTACTCCCGATAAGCCTGCGGGCTAATGAAGAGCTCAGGGCTGAGCAGCTCCGTCGAGGATGAGACGTGGATCACCGGAGCCGGAGCCGGAGGCCGCCGCACCCCGCCGCGGTGCGCCTCCTCACCCCGCGACTCCACAGAACCGTCCCCAGTAGCGGCGCTGCCGGAGGCGGCAGCCACGCCCTGTGATGCCCTGTTCCCGTTGCCTGGCACAGCACGGTCCTGCCGCCGTTTGTCCCGGTTCAACGGCGAGTTGGCCGGTATGCCGCCAGCGCCTGCGCCCCATGCGGCGTCACGACCGGCGCTCTGGCGAGCGACAGGCGCGGGCGCCGAGGCCCGCAGGCCTCCAGGGTGGCCACGCGGGGCCAGGTCGCCGTGCCACCCGCGGAACGACAAGTGGTCGTCGTCCCCGCGTTGGTACGGACGGTGGCCTTGCTGCTGATGCTGCGCGCCGCCCGGTGGCTGCGCTGGGCCGGACGCGGCGAAGGGTGGCGCGAAGGCAGCACCCCTGTGCTGCTGCAGCTGCGGCTCCTGGTCCTGCGCGCGCTGTCTAGCAGCCGGCGGCTGCTGCTGGCCAGGCCGGTGCGCGCCCCGCGTTTCGTGCTGGTGCTGGTGGTGCTGCTGCTGTTGCCGCATCATAGCTGGCCTGGGGGGCGACGCGGTCCTCATCTCGTGCGACGCCCGCATGGACCGACCGCCGGCCGCCGCAGCTGCGTTCGCCGAGAGCAGCAGCCGCAGGCGGTGTGGCGAGAACCCCCGGTGCAACGCCTCGAATAGCTCCTCCCGCGGCGCTGACGGTATGTGCACCGGGCTGCCCTGTCGCTGGTTGTGCAACACCGCGTAGGAGGAGCCCGATTGCGGGCGGCTGCTGCTGGGTCGGGAGCCGGAACCCAGGCCAGGAGACACGTCACGGGGTGCACGCGGCGGGGACGGGGCGGAGGTCCGCACCGGGCTGGCGCGCATGTTGAAGGTGTGGCGCAGCGTGGATGCGGGCTCCGGCGGCTGGCGGTAGGCGTGTGGGCGGGCGGGCTGCTGACCTGAGGTGTGCGTGTACCCCGGCGAGTAGGCGTCCGCCAGGGGCATTGAGGAGCGGACGGCGTTGCTGCGTTGCTGTGGGTGACTTGCCTGGAACTGCGAGGCCGGGTGGTAGCCCGGGGAGCGCGCGCGGGCGGGCGGGTTGTGAGGTTGTGCGGCAAAGGCTGCGGGCATCGAGGCACGTACGGGGGCGTTGCGGTTCGTCGACGGCCAGGCTGGACCCGGCGGCGCGGCTGCATTCATGTAGCCGGGGGCTGCGCTGCGCTGCTGGCTGGCAGGGAGGCTGCCCGGCAGGGCCACGGCGGGCTGCGTGTAAGGCTGTTGCCGGGAGTTTGGTGGGGCTTGACCTAGCGGCCGCATGTCGGCTGCGGAAGGCACGGGGGCTCGCGGTCTACCGCTGTGCGGTGGTGGGCTGGCGAGCTGGTGGTGGGCCGCCGGCCAAGGCTGAGCTTGTTCCCGAAACTGTGGCCAGGCTACGCGAGCGCTAGGGCTAGGAACCCGAGCCTTCAAGCGTCTCAGTAGTTCCTCCTCCACGGCTACCGCGTCCTCCGTCAGGTCGTCATCGACGACTCCATCAATTATATCGCCCGGCAAAGGGCCCCTTGGCGGCCAGTGCGCGGTAGGCGCATCAAACATCATGTGTGTCCTGCCAATAGGCATTGCTAGGTCGGTCATGGAGGGCTCGGGAGGCGGCGACTGAGTGGGCCAACGAGGGTCGGGGACTGACAGCGACTGCTGTACAGTCTCCATAGCCCGTTCCGCATGTAGGAACTCGTCATATAAATTCTGCCATTCGCCCAGGACCCCCTGCTGGTCAGGGGAGGCCATTTCTACCTGTGCGGCGTAAGAGTTGACCTGCCGTGCGGACTACCGCGTATGGCCTAGAGATAGCCTGCCAAAGTTCGCATAGATGCACATCTGGTATGCTTGTAAACACATAGGGCTCGGCAAAGCTCAAGGCGAGCCGACGGAGGCAGTCACTGTAGTCTCATAACTAGAATATTGAAACCGGCCAAGTAGCAAGCGGCGAGCAGTGATTTGTAGTTTGTACGCTAATGCTAAGGCAAAGTGGTGATATCAGTGAGGACGGTATCTGTTGGTAAAGTTGAGACCTCGACGGCTCGTACACTTTTATTATAAAGAACCATGCGTTGCAAACGTTTACAACCGGACGTCAATGCATGGCTTGGTAGCGCCAGCTGCCATCTTCTGCTTGATACCGTGGCGCTAAACTTTCTGGCTGTGAACTCCTAGCGGCGCATCTGTTCTATCCTACCCTTCGATATGGCATCGCCCCCCACGCTAAGCCCAGAGCAGGAGCTTCACCTTCAGACTGCCTTTTTGCTCACATGTGCTGTCGATGCCTTTGATCCCGTCCTCGAGCTGAAGGAGAAGGTGTGACGTCCTGCTGGCTTCCTGCTGTGTGGTCAGCACAATCGCCCAACACGCCTACTGATCGATTTTTATGCGGTCTGCTGCAGCTTGAACTCCATAATTTAACTGAGTATGCCGTGTATGAGACTGGGCCGCTTCGTGCATTGCTTGCCCTATCGAGCAATGCAATCAAGTTCGGAGCCGACACAAAGAATAATAATATGCAGGTCAGAAGGGCTTGCAGGGCGAATCCGGGCATTGGGTCTTAGGTTCTCCTGGTGCGTCCGGCTGCGCACCTGCCCAGTTCTGGGCGCTCCTAAGACTCACACAGTCGTCTCTGTAGTTCACCGTCACTTTTATAGCTGGAGATACCGTGTTTTCACATGCATGGCCGCTTGTAGTAAGGTGTGTATTAGAACCCAACCAAGAACGGAAGGCACCTACCTCAGTCGTAGTCAGCTTGTGCTTGGACATGTACATGTTTTCGCACAACACGTACTGCCAAATGCGCTAAAGGGGCATCTGCAACTAGGCCGCCTCGCAGCTGGACAATTCGGTGGCGCGCCGACCCGTGGGTCAGGCGCATTGAAAAGCTGAGGAGCTGCTACAGCTTGTCGTCACTGGTCTTCTGCACAAGGCCTTTCATGCCATCTGCGCGCCCCTGTTGTGTTGCAACCGGCTCGCCGTAGAGCACGGTGCCACCCAGCCATCAGCGCCACATCAGCACCAACAGCATGCGCAGGGCAGGGGCACAGAGTTGTTACGCGATCCCAAAGGAAACCAACACGAAATTCCGCTGGCGAGGTGGCGCGGAATGGTTGCCTCCTGCGCACCGGGTCCTAACCATCAGCCCGCAAGAGGCACCCTCTCCCCTACACACACACACACACACACACGCACACACAATCACCCACCAGGAAGCCCTCGTGCCGACGACAGGCGCCTGCATCCGCGCCCACGCTCTACCCGCAGATCAATCCCACTGTCTTCATAGCCTTCTCCAACAGCCTGCGCCACCCGACGCACGACGTGCCGGGTCAGACATCGATGGCAAACTTCATGGCTGCGCAGCGGCAGTGCGGCTTCCCTGGAGCAGCAGGTGGGTCAGCAGGCAGGCCGGTCCGGCCGCACTGGCAGCCAGGCCGCAGCGCATCACTGGTGGCGGTGTGGTGCCTCACCCTAGGCGTAGCCTCGGTATCCACGCACCCGAACTGCTGTCTCCACGTCAGCGTTCGGTTGCGGTACCGTTCGCGTGCTGGGACGCACACCGTTGCTCTTTGCTCGCTCGCACAATCAACTGCCTCACCCGGCGCTCCGGGTCCCGCGGCTCCTGCCCTTCTGCCCTTTCCCACAGCCTGCCACGTGCACGGGCACGCGCTAGCGGCCCTGGAGTCGGTGCCCCTGGGCATGGTGTTCAGCCTACTGGGACAGGTGGGTGTTCAGCCTACTGGGACAGGTGGGTGTTCAGCCTACTGGGACAGGTGGGTGACGCCGGGCAGTGGTGGGGGGGAGCTGGGGTGTGAGGATGGCGTGGGGCTGTGCTGGGAGGTGCTGGCCGAATGCCGGCGTGTCTGGGGGGCCGGGGGGAGGCCAGGGTGGCCCGGAGCAGTTGCCTTGGCCTGGGGCAGACGAGGGGGGAGCACGGGCTGGGGCTGCAGTGTAGGTCGCAGTGGGTGCAGGTGTGGGTCGCAGTGAGTGGCGATGTGGGTCGCAGTGAGTGATAATATGGGTCGCAGTGAGTGGCGATGTGGGTCGCAGTGAGCGGCGATGCGGGTCGCAGTGAGCGGCGATGCGGGTCGCCGTGGGTGCCGATTTGGGTCGGGTCGACGGTAAGACGGGCGTAGAGTTCGTCACCTCCCGAGCCGCCTCGGGCTCCTTGTTCATGCCTTGCACACCCCATTCGCCTCCTCCTGTGTCCCCATTCTCCGCCCTCAGGGCTACAAGCTGGTCGCCACCGGCTTCAAGTTCGGCGGCGTGGTGGCGCACCTCTTCGCAACCCGGGTGCTGCTGCAGTTGCACCAGGAGGTGCAAATGGCGAGGCAGATGGGCATCAACCTTACGATGACCCTGGCGGACAACAAGGTGGGGTGTGAGGGGAAACCCGTTGGGGCCACGGGATCGTGAGGCCCGGGGGAGGGGCTGGTGGGGTTTGGTGGGAGGCTAGGGGAAGGGGAAGGACCAGCACCGCCCGTGGTGCTGTCAGTCGTGATAATGCTCATGCAAGCGTGCCGACGGAGAGGGTGAAGGAGAGTGAGGTCATGAGACCAACATGGCCCCTGTGCGCCGATGCGTTGCGCTGGTCCTTGAATAACCTCACGTGAGCATCACTGCACCACCCTTGACCCTCTCTCCCCCTCCGTTGCCCTCCGTTGCCGCCCCCGCGCCCCTGGCGACGAGCAGGTGTCCAGCTTTGCCTTCGAGAGCCCCTTCTTCGCCACCTCCTCCCTCAGCCGCACCCTCTCAGCCCTGGACCTGCACCCGCAGCAGCAAATCAACCTGCACACCATCTGGCGCGCCGGCGACGCCAGCCCCGCCTTCTTCGCGGCCGCCAGCGAGCTCTTCACCGTCGCCGCGGAGGCGCGCAACGCGGCCATCGACGCCACCGCCACCGACGGCGTCGTTGAGATCGCCGCCGGCAGCTACGGCACCGAGGACCTGTCGTCGCCGGCGTCGGTGGGTCGTACACCGCAAATCGCTGCTGTGCAGGACTGGTGCCGCCATGTGGCGGACGGAGTGGATTCCTTGTCGCGCTGCCGCGCGAACGGACCGAGTCGGCTGCTGGCGAGGCCGCTGGACAGCGCGCTGCTAGGCCGGGTGTGTGCGCCGGGCGGCCTCTTCGCACCCGTCCCTGTGGCGGCGGCGCCGGGTGCTGACGCCAACGGCGGCGACGCTGCGAGCGTGAACGGCGTCACCGAGAAGGTGCAGCAAGTGCGCATCTCCGAGGGCGACCCTGTCGGGCCCCGGGCGTCGCTGGCGGCCAGGACGAACAGCGCCGTCACCGGCCGGCCGCAAGTGTCCCGCCGGCGCAGCCAGGAGTCGCTGGACACGGTGGCGGCTGCGGCGGTGTTGTCAAGCGCACCGCCGTCCCCGTCGCGGTCGATGACCGCCAGGTCGAAGCGGGCGCCGCAGGCGCCGTTTGAGGCACCCGCTCGGTCGGCCGGCTCTCGCACGGCGGCGGGGGCCTCCAGGCAGCAGATCAACCGCCAGCCGGCGTGGCGTGACGGGCTGCTGCGCTTGCTGCAGGTTCGCGAGGGGAGCCTTGGGTGGGACCCTGGATGGGGTTCTGGGTCGTGCGGCGGAGCAAGGGGGGAACCTGGGAGGTCTGTTGAGGGTCAGGCAAGGCGCGCATGGGGCACGGCACCTTAGTGGCTCCGGAGGCGAGAGCATGTAGATGTCGGTGCCGGCTGGCCGCCACCCGCATACGCGCTGCTGCAGCGGCAGCCCCTGCCTGGGCCACGGCACCAAATGCCATACGTCATACCTATGCAGCTCAACTGCCCGTAGATATTTTCTGTCGCGATGCTGACGCACCCATTCTCACCTCCAGGGTCCTGTGTCCTTCCCCCCACCCACCCACCCATCCACCCACCCATCCACCCACCCACCTCGCAACCGTTCATCCCTCCACGTCCGTCCCCGCATGGGGTGCGCCTTCACTCCTCTCTTCGCCGTCCCTCTACCCCACCACGGCCTCCCTCCCTGCGCCAAGGTTATGGGTGACGGCCTGGGCGAGCGTTACGCGCCCTTCGGCCAGTTTTGGATCCTGGGCACGGTGCCCACCGAGAAGGACAAGGCCAACAACCAGCCCCCCCGCGTGGGCAGCCTGCAAGCAGTGGAGGGACCCAGGGCCATGCAGAGCAGCGCGGCGTGGCTGTCGCCCGGCAACGGCGTGGCGCTGTTCTCGCGGTGGGAGTCGGAGCTGGAGGAGCTGCAGAAGGAGCTCATGGAGGCCTTCCCCTGGGTCACATTCAGACCCAAGGTGGATGTGCGGGGCACGGCCGTTGATCGGCGCGACCTGCTGCGGGAGTCGGCGGCGCTAGACCTGGGGGCGGCTTGAGGCGAGGCGTGGGGCGCGAGGCGTGAGGCGTGAGGCGACGACGGCTCCAGGGGGGCTGGCAGCGCCGTGCGGGGCGGAGCAGCTGGAGTGTCGAGGGGGAGGCCACGGAGCCGTTGGGAGGACGGCTGTCGGCATAGCAAATGGCATGGGTTATTCTTCATCCCAAGGCAGGACAGCAATGCAGGTTGGTTAGAAGCAGGTATGGCGCTAGCAGCATGATTTCGGCGGTGTCTGCTTGATGCAGGGCAGCGCGAGCGGCGGTTGCGGCGGTTGCTGTTGGCGTCGTAAATAAACCGACCGCGGTACGGTTACTAGAAGGCGCCTTCGGTTGCCGGCACGCCCAAGGGGACACGACATCCCTGGGCTGCAAGGGCGCCTATGCCAACGTAGGTCATGGATAGGGGCAGCAGGCCGTAGTGCAGTGGTTTCATCTTGTTTTCTTTTACTCGTACATGCATGCGCGCGGTACGGCCGTACCCCAGAGGTTACAGCCGTACAGGCGCGATGGCCCCCCGCAGCGCAAGGGGCGTCGTGATGTTGTACTCGCGCGCGCAGGTGCGCACCGAAACACATCCATATCGCTGCGGCAGCGGTCGTCGCCTTCATTGTAGGCTGCTGGCTGCTGTTGCAAATTCCCTGGTTGGCCGGCCAGATAGCATTTGTGGTATCTTAACTTTGACCGGCAAGCAAGCGCCCTCGCAGGGCCTTAAGCGCCCGCGGGCGTGCGCCAAGTTGCTGCCCGCGGGCATTTGTCGGGTTGGGTTCTCGGCTCGCTGAGATCGCCACGGGGCGTTGGGAGGTTTCCAGCGGACGGTTGCTCTCTGTTGGGAGTTGTACGGCGGTCGCCCACAGGGCCGTCGCGAGGCCGTCGCACCCATGGCTGAGGACGCGGGTAGGGTGGGGTATAAATCGTCGGTGCGTACTCCGTGCCTGCTTGTCTAGAATTTGGCAGGTGGCCGCTGGGGCGCACCGCGGCTGTGTGCGTCCTTTTGGACGCGATACATTGTTTGGCGCGCAAAGCCGCCTGCACTGAGTAGGAACTCTTTCGCTCCTTCATCGAGAAGCATACACTTATGAGGCGCGCTTGATGTTATCAGTCGCGCCGGGCATCCCATGCGGCAACGCCCTGGACGCATCCGCCCAGTGTATCGGCCTGCATCGGCCAGGGCCGGTGCTGGCCGCCCCCGTGCCTGTGGGACACGTATGCGCGCACGTCCAAATGCGTGCGCTGAGGGGTGAGAGCTGTAGACACTTGGCGTTGGTAGGAATGGCGATGAACGCAGGTGGTGGCATTGCATGTTATGTAGGGGAAGGCTGCGAGGCCTTCCTTTCATTGCTCCAAGGCACAGCACGGGATGACCGTGCCCCGACATTTGGCCGCTCACTGGATTGGGCCCGGGACCGGTTCACGAGTCCTGGGTGGGGGCTGTGTTGTGCCACGTATCCATGCTGTCAGCCGTGTCGCGTGGATCCTGAATGCGACGACGGAGCACTGGCGCGTTTCAATGACACTCGACGGGGGTGACACATCGTTCGGCCCCCTACTGCTGCTGGTGTTGTCCCTGCAGACGAATCTTCCCGGACAGGATCGCGTGTCGATGCGGCGCAAGGGTTCTCGCCTTAGCAGAGGCCACATCTACCGTTTCAATGCTGTTTTAACAATCGTTCGAGCTCGGGCGGGCTCTCGACGAGCCCCACCTTCATGTGCAGAAGCTCCGGACACTGTCCCCTTCGCACGCGTTTGCAAGAGGATTGTAACACACACGTGTTGCTACCCGTCGCTGTCATGATCGTCGTCCATACCAGCAGCAGAATCGACCTGTCGACCATACCTGGCAGCTTCAGCCAGCCACCAGTGCGGAGAGCTGCTGGCCAAGGCCCTCTGGCCTGGAAGATACTGCCTCGACTGATCTCTCGCCAACGCGCTTTGCTCTTCGCTTACACCTCCGCCGGCTCCTGTCGCAAGAGAACGGCCGAAGAGGCCTCGTGCGCGTTCCCAGCGCCCGCACTGCTCTCCTCCCGTGGCCAGCGTTGGCTACCCGCAGGGGTCGCCCGTGCTCCCCTCCGCGCCATGCGCCTACAGGCCCCCCACACCGAACAGTAGCGTGCACGTCTACACGCCCTGAGGCACGAGGCCCGGCACGGAAGAGCCGCGAGTAAACAAAAAAACCCACAAGCGCGCGCCTGCATTGCTACGACCTCCTGCACCTGCAGTGACGCGCCACATCTTGCAGCTGTGCGCCGGCCCCCTCCGATCCCGAACTCTTGGCTGCACTCTAACGCGCGCAACATGCCGTCCCGCAGCGCTCTCGCGCCACGCCCTGACCCACTCACCCTCGCCCGTCTGCACTCACCCACCTTCCCGGCCCGGGGTACACGACGCCCCCTTTCGCAGTACCTAGCAGCCTTCATGGACCCGTCCCACAATTTCATCTTCCCACAGCGCCGTTCGTCCCCTGCCTCCCTGTACCCGACCTACCCGTCAGCCTGCCTGCGATTTCCCGTCCCCTCACCCCTTCCACCACAACAAGAACTCGCCAAAGGTGATCCGGCCTGTTTGCGTGGTGTCCAGCTGCGCTATCGCCTGCGACAGCTGGCTGGGGTTCAGTGGCACGCCAAGGTCCCGCAGCAGGCCTGTCGTTTGGAACGGAGCCGGAGGGCAAGGAGGGGCAGGAGCGCAGGGCAGCGTGCAATCAGTAACACGTGTTGCGGCACTGGAAACAAGAGGGCAGTATAAATCAACCTGTGGTGACGTTCGCCGGTAGCGATGAGTCCCAGCGCCCCCATCAGTCCGCTGTGTCGGAGGCGAGGCCACCTAGCCGCAACGCAGCGGACATGAACACGACCCCCTACCGTGAAACTTCCCGGCTTTCGGAGTGCTTTGGGCAAGCCTGGCTGCAATGATCCCCGCAGCTCAGCCTCAACCCCAACACGGATGTGAATCCCATCGGGCGGAGAGCGCTCCAGAGCTCGTAGGCTTATGTGCCCCCGAGTGCAGTATGGTGTATCTGTCTGGACGCTGAAACCGACCGGCTACGCATGGGCACGTCGGGGCCTTAACCGGAACGAGGACGCAACCCTCCACCCATTGAGCCACTCCTATCACTGCCACATACTCCTCCACCACTGCGTACCGCCCCGGCGTTTCGCCAAGGAATATGCCCCAAGGTAACTACGGCTGCCGTAGTTGCCGTAGTGGGGGCTGCCGTGCCCGCCATCCTTGCCTGCTCATCCCTCCCACACCCGTGCCCCGGCTGTTTCCGCTTTTTGCTTCAACCTCCGCGTGCCCCTGCAAGTTGCTCGTCGCTGGCGTCGGAACATTTCAACTCCCCCCCAGGCGCGCGGATTGGAGCTCCATCCACACCTACCGGCCAGCGAAAGGGTTGGTATATCGCCGACTCCGTCCGTGTCGTACATGGCGAAAGCGCGCGCCACGTCCTCCTCGGTCGGCTCCTCGTCCGGCACCGCCTCCTCCGGCGGCATCGACCCGCCGCTAGCATGAGACATGTTGGACGGCGGCCGCTCCGGCACGGGTGCAGCCACGGCGGTGACCTTCGGGCTGACGGGCTTGCCGTTAGCCATGGCCTTGCTTGTGCTGTGGATAGGAGGGGGAAGGGGGGCCCGCCGTGAGGTTTCAAATCCTTTCGGACATCATGACAAAACCTCGATTGGTGCGGGAGGGGGAATAGGAGCGGGGTTGAGATGTCGGCCCCCCGCACGGATGCAAACTTATCATCTCTCCTTGATCCAAGTATGCCCGAGCCCGATCAGCCGTGCCGCTCGCCTCCTTCGACTAGCGGCCGACACCGACTAGCGGCCGACACTAGATGCCGACACCATCCTCCCCTACACGACCAGCGCCATTCTTCACCAAGCCGCACCCCGGGGTGAACCTCCCGCTGCAGGTGACGTATCCCTCGTCGCGCTTTCCCCGCACCACACGTACCTGACGCTCCCAAGCGACAGCACCGCCTCAAGCTGCTGATACGCCTTGCGCTGCTCGTACTGCTTGGACTTGAGCCGCTCAATGAGCTCCAACTCCATTTGGGCCTGTGCACGCAACACCGGGATCGCCGCAACCTCGTTTGTACGTGCAAGCAGGGTGCCAAGTAGCTGTTGAAACCCCTCCAATCCCCCCAGTACAAGTCGTGCAGCGTTGGTTCTTAATTTTGGCTCCAGTGATGCCAACCGCAGCAGCGCTGCAGCGGCACGGGCAGCAGCACGCACCAGGCGTTCAATTTCTTGCTCCTTCGCCAGCTTGGCGTCAATCTCCTCCTTAAGCCTCCGCTCGTACTCTTCCTGGGCCTACAGCATGCCAGCCAAATAAATGTTTGTCATGTATTGGGTCGCGCATGGCACATGTGGTGCGCGGCACAAGCGTTGTTGTGATACCCTACCGCTGTGAGTTTCTGCAGCTTGAGAGTTTCAATCTTCCGCCGAGCATCCTCTTGCTGCTTGCGGATGTTGTCCTTTTGCTCCAGAGCCTCCTTGCGTGCAAGCAGCCGACTCTCAGCGAGCAGGCGCTCAATCTCCGCCCGCTCCTCCTTGGTCTTCTGCACTACGTCTAGCTTGTCCTGGTAAATCCTATTCTCCTGATCTATCCGATGTCGCAGAGCCTCCTCCTTCGCCTTCAGGTTGTCCAGCTTCTGCTCCTCCACCTGCTCTTGCAGCTCCCGGTGCCGCTGCTCTTTCTCAACCAACTTCTGCTCATTTCGCTCACGAGCTTTAATGATCTCCTTCGCCTTCTTCTTTGTTTCAACAATGCGCTTCTGAGCCCTGTCCTCCTCCTTCTGCAGCTGCCTGACACGGTTGTACAGGCGAAGCGCATCATCCTCTGCTGCCTTACGCGCCCGCTTCTCCGCTAGAATGGTGCGGGCCATGGCCGCGACAGCGTCGTCGCTAGCCATTTTTGGCCCCTCGGCGCCGCGGAACTCGAGAGCAAGGGAACCAGGCAACCAGAGACACTGTTGAAGCTAAGCTAAGATGTATAAATGCTGAGGCTCACCAACAACTTGACTTGCGCACTAAGTTTGCGTTAGTGACAGGTCACACACGGGTCTTGTACAGTATTGCAATGGAAATTACTGTATATAATGTTCACAAGTAAAATAATTATTTTTTGGAAATGAGGTTTACAGTGCCATGGGGTTTCAGTTATTACGCTTCGAAGCAATTTGTACGGCGAGCAGAATTTAGGTCGTCTCACTACACATCAAACAAAGCCACAGTAGCAAGTTAGTCCGACCGGTACAAGTAAGACGACTGCCGTTATTTCAGTGAATTCTGCCGCCTCCAAGCCGCCGCCTCCTTCCCGCCACGGCACGCATAGCACATCGTTGCCTTCTGACGTAGTGATGGCTGCAATTGCCGTCATGGCTGCCGGGTCATGTCTTACAGACCACACTTGCTGTAATCTAGGCGACGAGCATTGCTCCTCGGACCCGGACACTATCAGCTATTCGTCTGGTCCTGAAAGCTCAGACGGCGGTCCAGAGGAGCTGCCGGAGCCCGCAAGCCCGAGCACCCCGGAGAAGACGGATTTATTGAGCTTGCGGCCTTGTTCTGCGGCTGGCGTAGGGCTTACTTCTGGTTCTAGGGACGCCACGCCGCCGCGGACACGACAGGAACTTACCTCGGGTCCCAGTTCCTTGCTCTCAAGCAGTAGGCATGGTTGCCATGAGCCTCAACAGGGGCCTTCCAACACTGCCGAGCTGCAAATTTGTGGGAGTGCGGACGGACGCAAGGCACGGGACGAGGACGAGGAGCAGCCCCTTGCGACTACAAGTGGGCGAGTAACAGAAGGGATAGAGGTCGCGTGCATGCCCGATGGGTCATGCTGTCGATTGTTTGGCGCGGGGCCATCTGGGACAAGCAAGCTAACGGAAGAGGAAGAGGAACTGCTGAACCGGCTGCTGCGAACCAAGAAGTTTACAACCGAGGAGCTCGAAGAGGCGGTACTCACGGAAAACCCCAATCGGTTTACCCTGTTCCCGATTCGGTGAGTTTGCGCGCGCTCCGACAAAGCATCGCAGAGGGCGCCAACGTGAACCGTGTGGAGGCGCACCTATCTCAATCGCACGTCTCACATACATGCATATCCGCTGCCTTTGGATGTAATCCTTTCTAGAAAGTCTGTCGCTGCACTATCGTCTGCGCTCACTCCTTGTTTTGCGCCCCGTCATGTCCCATAACCCGCTGCAGCTACTCGGACCTATGGGAGTTCCACAAGCAGGCCGTTGCATCTTTCTGGACTGTAGAGGAAGTGGACTTCACCGGGGACCTGCGCGACTGGGACCGCCTTAAAGGTGAGCCGCAAGAGGTCGGCACCAAGGGGATTCCTCGTTGCCCCCTGCGCGTGTGAGGTCCACTACCATGATAGGTCACACGGCGTGCATGGGTGACCCGGATATCGGGCAGCGTAATACCAGTTGTTGACGCCAGCATGGGCAGATGGGCAGTTGTCCCCATCCGCAGCGCGTTCCTCTTCTCCCAGCGGCGACGCCATAACCCGAACTAGGGTTTCCCCCCCTACGTGCTAATTTTCGGTGCCATCGAAGTGGAAAACGTTTCCAAGTGGAAAAGTCGACGCAAGGGGGGAATCATTGTAAATACTCCTCTAGAGGGGATGTAGTTTCCCGGCTTTCCGGTTTGCTGCTGTACTAGCCACCCGCAAGGCACCGATCCCGTGATACCGCTGATACCTCCCCGTCGCCACCGCTTCGCAACCCACAGTTGAACCCGCCGCGCCTCTTCAACTACCCTGTTACCTGACCCATACGACAGCTAGCCGGCTCCCCTTTTAGGCCTCCTCACCAACCTCTACCCTGCTCTCTCCCCTCCCACGCCACCTGACGACTGCGTCACCCCATGCCGCTGTCTCTCCTGCCCCCTTCCAGTCGAGGAGCAGCGGTTCATCAAGTACGTCCTGGCCTTCTTCGCCGCCAGCGACGGCATTGTGATGGAGAACCTCGCGGCTCGCTTCATGGCCGAGGTGCAGGTGCCGGAGGCCCGCGCTTTCTATGGCTTCCAAATCGCCATGGAGAACGTCCACAGCGAAATGTACAGTGTGCTGCTCGACCACTACGTGCGTGATGCAGAGGTGAGGCGCCAGGGAGGGCGGGACAGCGCCGACTTTGGTGTAAATGATGCAGAGGTGAGGCGCCAGGGAAGGCGGGACAGCGCCCTCTTTGGCGGAAGTCTCCTACTGAAAGTGCCTGCTGCGCGCCTCGCGCCCGCTCCTGGTCGGTGCCTTCCCTCCTGCCAGGAGCGTACGCAGCTGTTCGACGCCATCCACACCATTCCCACCGTTGGCAAGAAGGCCGAGTGGGCTATGCGGTGGATCAGCTCCAGTACCTCGTTCGCGGAGCGCCTGGTGGCCTTTGCGTGCGTGGAGGGCATCCACTTCTCGGGCAGGTGGGCGGGGGCCGGGGAAAGAGGGGTGGGTAACATAGGAACGCGTGTGTGGGTGATGTAGGCGAAGTACCAAAGCACTGGACGCGTTTGGTTAGTAGTCCGTACCTACATCCCGTGGCTGGTCCGTACTTATATCCCGTGGCTGGTCCGTAACCGATGCGGGTGGTTGCCGAACACGTGCTGCTGCAGCTTCTGCTCCATCTTTTGGCTCAAGAAGCGCGGCCTGATGCCGGGGCTGTCCTTCTCCAACGTGCTCATTTCCCGCGACGAGGGCCTGCACTGCGACTTCGCCTGCTGCCTGTACAGCCACCTCAAGCACCGCCTCTCGAGGCAGAGGGTGCTCCAGGTAGGGCTCCAGGCAGGGCGAGGAAGGGGGAGGGGCGATGCGACGGCAGCATACGGGGCCAGTTTGCGTGGAGCAAGGGGAAGGAAAGGGCGGTCGAGCGGGGTCGTCAGTACGTGCGAGAGCACCAGCAGGCGGAATGTGATGGGACCGGACTTCATGGCGGGTGCTTACGGTCGCTGATGGATAAGCCGATGATGATAACAACAACTTCTCGCGTGTCTTGGCTAAGGCAGGGCGGTCATGAACCGCCCAGCTATGCTGAAGAGGTTGCCATGCTAATCTGAGGCTTCTGCAGCATTGCCTACTTGCCCGTGGGACCGCCAGCCAGCCGAAACACGCCGTAGCGAGCGAAGCATTCTCGCACAGCGCCATGTAGTGGCATTCGCGTGTGCCGGGGCGCCGACTTGGACGATTGTTCGTCACGACTGATAGGACGTCGTGAAGACGCTCCTAGCATCAGCAGTCGCCAAGCCCAGCAGCTACGGTCATAGCTACCGTCGTTACTTAACACGCTTATAACATGCGTTAAGAGTCTATTGAGCAGCGGCTGTCAGTTTGCTGCGATTGGCGGCACGACAGGCTGGTCATCGACCTCACGAACCCGCCACACCGGCCCTTCCCGCCGCAGATCGTGGACGAGGCGGTGAAGCTGGAGGACGAGTTCTGCACGCAGGCCCTGTCGTGCGAGCTGCTGGGCATGAACGCGGGGCTGATGCGCCAGTACATCAGGTAGGGCTGCGCTGGTGGGCAGGGGTATTATGGGCCCAGGTGCTGCGGCAGGGGTGTGGCGAGAGTTGGCGAGAGTCAAAAGGGTGTGTGTTGCTGCGGTGGGCGCTTACCCGCACCTAGCCTGCGAGCACTCCTGGGGGAGGGTACCGTGGTCGCAGGAACCCTAGCGCGCCCGTCCGACGCCGGCCCTTCCCTTTGCGCGCCACAGGTTTGTTGCTGACCGGCTGCTGGTGTCTCTGGGCTACGAGAAGTACTACATGGACCGCAACCCCTTCGACTGGATGGAGATGATCAGCCTGCAGGGCAAGGCCAACTTCTTCGAGCGCCGCGTCGGCGAGTACCAGCGGGCTGGCGTCATGACCAGCGACCGGGCGGTGCGCGACCCCACCGAGTACGTCTTCCGCACCGACTGCGACTTCTGAGAGGCACACAGCACCGGGCAGCCTGCGGGGAAGTGGAGTGCGGTTGGGAGGTGGTGTGGAGTGCGGTCGGGCCGGGCGGAAAGGGATTCGAAAGGGGATTCCACGGTTGGTGTCTGCGGCTGGGCAAAGGAGGACGCCTGCGGAGAATGGGTGTATGGCTCCTACCGCCTGGGGTAGACAGGTAGAAGTGTTGATGTATTTCGGCGCATTGGTTTGTGATGTTATAAGACTGGGCGGTGTTATGGGTTAGAGACTGTATGGTGAGGTGGCGCTGGAGCAGTGGGCGTGTGTTTTTGGGGAGAGTCTGGGGCAGCAGCTTGAGGCCTCTGGATGCGGTATGGGGATAATCGTGACTGAGCGGTCCGCCATCCCGACCGTAAGCAGCAACAGCAGGAGCGGCGCCGACAACAGCGCAAAAGCAGCATTGTAGCGTTGATGTGGCGTTCGTGGAATGCGGGTAAAGCGTTGTTCAGGCGGATGCGGATCAGCCGGTGATGGGTGTTTCTTCTGGCCGGAGGCTGACGGCAGTTGTCTGCGGTTGTGCGGACAGCACGACAGCCCCCGCATACCCATCACGTTGATAGCCTGGTCGAAGCTCCTTCTGTGGGCCATAAGGCCACAGGCGGTCACTCGGTATTTAGCAGGTTGAGCTAGCAAACTTGGTTCGGCGGTTGCGGACCGAAAAGGCCTCACGCGCGATTGGCGTTCTTGAGGGCACTGCAATTGCAGCCCTACCAAGTCACTTGCCGAGCCCTCATTATTTCGGCGAAATGCCAAACCATCAAACCAACAACCTCCCGTACAACCCCGAGTATGACGTGGGTACGGTATAGTTTGGGCACGGGAACGGGCTGCAAACCGGGGAGGTTATGGTATGCATACATGTGCTGAGCGAGGTGGGCGTGAGTGGCTCGAACAAAGCAGAGAAGGTAGCTTTACGGGATTGCATCCAGCCAGCTGTTTGCGGTTGTGGCTGTTTGCGGTTGGGAGTTGCCCGTCGGGAGTTGCTCGACGAGAGTCCATGGAGGACGACCGTCGCGAAGATTTACTGCCGCTTGTTGTTGCCATGGCCTCATCGACACACCCGGTGCTGTGGATCCGGGGCCGGTGTTTATATGCCCAACCGCACTATGTGGTGTGGGAGTTACGGTAGCGTTGCATCTGGCTTTGCCTTGCGTGAACTACGCTTTTTCGGACCGCCCGCATCGGAGGACAGGCCGTGCCATTATTCGATTACAATGCACGGTGACTCCCGAGCGGGCCGGAGAATTTCCTTTCATTCGTCGCCCGCAGTGCCCGCCCGCTTATTTGGGCGGCGCTGCGGGCGGCAAGTAACTTCGCGTCTCTCTCACGTGGTGGCGGTGCCTCACAAACGTTCATGTTCAATTGCAAGGACCGGTGCATGTACCGTACCACACACAAGCGGCACGCCTCATCAGCACCAAGAACACAGCCGGTGAAAGCCCTGGGCCCGTGAGAGCTACCATTTGGCATTCGGTATCCCATGCGCTCCTTCGGCTACGTCGTCTTCCGTGTAAACAAGGTGGAACTTTGTGGATCACAGCAGGCAGTTTCGTGCGTGTGGACGATGCAAACCTCAGCCTCCTAAGACACGTATGCACGGGTGGAGGGCTAAATTGGGCTTCCTTGCATCGGGACGCATGCCCACAACTCGAGAGCAGCTCAGAAACCGGTTCCGGAGCTTTGGTGCCTGATGGTGCACGGTACGGCTCTGGCTCGATGACTCGTACACTAATATGTGAGCAGGATTTAGATAATTGCCACGGGCAGAGGCGTCACATAGCAATATCTAGGCTAAGTGGCCTGCTTATCGGCCTCGCTGATTCGGTTCCGGCGAGCGCATATTTCTTGATATGGGTTTAGGGGCTGCTAATTGTGCCCATAAATACAAGAAATATTCTGTAGGATTATACCTGGCTTGGTGGACGGCATGATGGCTCTGGCGAGCTTGCCGCTGGAGCTGGTGCTGTGCGTTCTTGTCTTCCTCTGCGCACCAAGCTGTGCAAAGGGGGCTTTGGCAGGTAATTAGCAAAAACATAATTTACTGCGGCCAGCGGCCGGCCAGTACCAACTTCCTCGCTTCTCCCGCGCTCAAACCCGCATCGCCCTTTGTGGCAATAACAGAAGGTGCGTCCGCAGCATCTGGCCCCTCGCTGGAGCCCGGGCTCGGTCCCCCTGTTTCAGGTGGGTCTCGGGGGTCCCCACGTCCTTATTGGATGCGCTACTCGCTGCAGACCAAGGCACCGAGTGGTTTGGGCTGGAGGAAACCTGAGGCAGCGGCCTGGGGCCTTCCGCTGGCGTGGGCCAGGATCAAATCCATAATACAGACACCCGCCGTGCATTGCGCGGACGGCACTAGCCCTATGTTGGACCGCCTGTTGCTGCCCGCCCATTTGCCCTTTCGTCACTCTCCTTTGCCTCCATCTGTATGGCCGCCGCCGACTCCCAAGCCTCTCCACAGCCTGGTACTTCTCCCTCAAGACCAGCAAGGGCTACTGCGGCCTGGTGCCGGCTACAGCCGCCGCTGGAGGGTACGGCTACGCGGTTGCGTGCAACAACAAGCTCCCGCAGTACGGCGCCCACTTCACGTTGCTGCTGCCACCGTTGGAGGCGCGCAGCGGCACGGAAGGGGCGCGAGGAAGAGGGCTGGAGCCGGTGGAGGGGGCAGTAGGAGCGGCGGCAGGACAGGGTGCTGGTGTTGGCGCAGATGCTGCTTCGGAGCCACAAGCCGCAGCCGCGGTGGCGGCGGCAGCCGCCGGGTTTGGAAATGTCGGCGGGTCTGCCTCCAGTAATGCATGGTCTGCAGGCCGGGATCGGAGGCGATCGCTGTTGAGCACCTTCGGCGGCGGCGCTGGCCGGGCCTTACTTCCCAGCAGCGCGGCCGGCCACGGCACGGTGTTCTTGCGCGGAGCCGCCAGCAGCGGTGCCTTGGTCGCCGATGGCGTGGAGGGCACAGCGCCGTACCACGGCGCCCGCAGCCGCAGCCGCACCCAGCAGAGCGATCCCTCGGACCCGGTCGTGGTACCAAGCGGCCGCCCCGTGCGCTTGCTGGTCCGGAGCGCCGGCTTGTGCAACACACCGCCGGCGGCGCCGCCGCCGGCCCCCAGCGCGCCGCCGCTCGTCCAGGCGGTCGGACAGCCGGGGCAGCAGCGCAACGAGGACCTCCAGGGGTTCGGGGAACACACCGTCGGCAGCGGGGCTGGTAGTGCTGCCGGTGAGGCACGTGTAGGATCAGAGGACGCGGCGGGGGCTGCGGCGACGTCCTCATCAGTGGGCCCGGCGGAGTACGCGGCGGCTGTGGGATCAACCGGGAGATCCCCGGGGGGCTTGACCTCCGTTGCAGTGGCCGCGGCGGTGGCTGCGTGGCGGCGGGTCGGGTTGCCTTTCCTCTACGCCATTGGGTCGTCGCGCCGAGCAGTCGCTAGGGTGCTTGGATGCAGGGAGGAGGCTGGGACAGGTGGCGGCGGCGTCGGCAGCAGCGGCAGCAGCAGCAGTAATGTCGGCAGCGGCGGTGGCGGCGCTTTGTGCAGGTGGTTGTGCCCGGCTGATGGCGGTTGGCGCGCTGAGGCGACGGCGGCAGCGGCGGTGAGTGGCGGCGGCGGCATCAGGGACTTGCCGCCTCGGGCCGTCACCTGCTCCCTGGCGCAACCGTCATCGCTGTCGTACCGGATGTTCAAACCGGATTTTAAGGACGGCGAGGATGTGGATCTTGCCAAGGAGTGGATCTACCTGATGGAGGGCGACAAGTTCTGTACGCTGGCTGGTGGGTCGGCGGGGAGGGGTGCGCCGAACGCATGTACGGCGCTCCTCGTTCGGTCTCGTCCATAAGCGGTTGTTGATTCGCTGTGGGGGGTGGACTTACTCCTAGGTGGTACCGGAAGCACGCATGCAACTCTGGGTTGGGCTGGGATTTCGTTTTCGAGTTGATTTTGCCGATAACATGTAGGATTGTGCAGGAAGTGCGCAACCACGCTACCACCCACGTCCCTTCTCCGCCTCCCCTCCCCCTCGCCTTGCTCGCCTCCATTTGGCCCCGCTCGCTGAATAACCGCCGGCGAACCGCGTAACCGCAGACGTCGACGGACTCTCCGCCGTCATTTCCTGCCACCTGGACGCGCCCGGCTGGACCGGATACAAGTTCCAGCTGCAGCCCATGTCGTACCCGAGATCTGAGATCCAGTCGCTGCTGACGGCGGCCCCGTGCGGGGTGCGGCTTCCGCAGCTGCCGGGTCCTCACGACGTCGAGTGCCAGCCGGGCGAGCAGGCGGGCAGGACGCCGGAGGTGGACCTGGTGCTGCAGACCCCTGGGTCGGCGCTGGTGGCGGGCGTCGTCGTGGGTGAGCTGCCCTAGGGGCGCGGGCGCCCAGGAGCTGCTGGTTTGTGCCCAGTGTAACACTCTCTGTTGCGCATGCATGCATTTTTGGGTTTCGAAGCGGCTTCCCGCTTGCAGCTGAGTGGCCGAGCGGGCCGCAATCACAACCGCCAACCATGTCACAACCACCTTAACCCAACCCTCCCCCGGCTCAACCCGTCCCCGTAGGCATGTCCACCTTCGCCCCAGGCATCATGGGCATCGAGCTGCAGCGCTGCTGCACCCAAACCGCCTCTCCCCACATCATCGTGTGCGAGCCACCAGGCGCGGGGCCGGTGCCCCCGGAATGCTGGTTCCAGTTGTACGACGTCAAGATCTCTACCACGGAGGGGACTACGGCTTCAGAACCTGGCGGGGGAGAGGCGACGGCGGCGGCTTCTTCGGCACACCACGGTTCGGACGCCGTGGACGGGCGCGTTGCGCGTGAAAGAGGTCACGGCGGCAGCCGGGCCTTATGGTGGGCCTTCCTGCGCGGCCTGCAGCTGGAAATGTCACCGGTGAATCTGGATCCGGACCTGGAATCGGGATCAGATTCGGCCCAGTCGGCGACCCTGCAGTTGGACAGTATTCCGGAGCCGTCGGTGGAATTGCGGCGGCTCCAGGGTGGGCTCGACGTTGAGTGGGATCCGGACGCGCGGCCCGATCCACAACCGACGACCGTGGGCGGACATGGCGTTGAGACAACGCGGCCGCGTGACATCGGCAACGACGGCGGCAGCGAAGAAAAGGCGGGCGGTGGCGGCACCGGCGGCGACAATTTGTTGGACGGCGGCAACAGCGACGACAACGAGAACGAGGCTCCCCGCGTGCAAGGCACCGGGATAGAGGACCCCGACTCATCTTCAGCGGCAGCAGCGGCGGCTGTTGTTGCAACCGCTGCGGCCATCGCGAGGGGTGCGCCGCCACCGGCGCCGACGCGGATGCGGGTGTGGGCGTGGTTGCGATCGTGGCGGCGAGGCGGCTGCACCGGGCCCGCGCGCCATGTGGGCGCCGCGCAGGGCCTGGGTGACGGCTCGCTGGTGATGCTTCTGGGGAGGGCCTTCGGGCGCTACTGCTCCGTCAGCCTGGACGGCACGCTCCTCTGCGTCAGCGCCCAAGCCTCCAACGCCTCGCGCAACTTGTTCACACTCGCGATGCCGCCGCTGCCGCTGCTTGCGGGCCAAGGTCACGGGGCATTGCATCTCCCGCAGCAACAGCAGCAGCAGGGGGAGGAGCTGGGTGTCCAAGGGCGGGGGCATGTGGAGGAGCGGTGGAAGACAGGAGGAGGGCCAGGGTTGCTGCTGGTGCGGCAGGCGGCAGGCGAGGAGGGGGAGGAGGGGAGGCGGAGGGACCGAGGGGGAGGAGGGGTGGGGCGGCGGGAAGAGCCGCAGCGGCAGGGCGGGGGGATGTTGCTGCCCGTTGTTGACGAAGGGGGGAGGGCGGGTTGGGGCAGCGGGCAGGCGATTAGCGGTTCCATGTGAAGGCGTCGTGTCGTCTTCCGGTTTAGTGGTGGCGTAGTAGCAGATGGGGATTCGGATACTGTCGGGTGGATGTGTAGGTTCCTGATAGTCCCGCCGCCGCCGCAGCAGCAGCAAACGCAGGGAGGGGCGGCGGAGTGCCGAAGTCTGCGTGTGGCTGTGGCGGGAGAGACAAGGGTGATGGGCATGATGCTGACTGATCCCGGCCGTAGAGCTCGGCGGCAGTTGGTGGCTTAGGGCGAGGGCACTAACGGTCTCGACGATTACCCGCAACGCGGCTGGCTTGGCCGATGGCCGTGGCCTCACCGTACATGTACGGCAAACGTAATTACGGCAAAGGACACCGACGAAAAGCTGATGCGCTTTTATTTTTCATGGTTGATGGGCCTTCAGAGGAGGATCACGTGGTGTCCACGTCCGCACCGCAAGGCGGTCCTTGCCCCCGCTGCTCCTCAACCGCCCGAGGCCTGCGTCGCAAGCGTATAGAGGGCTAACGCCACATGTCACGTTCGGGCCTTACGTGGCCAGCATGGTCCACCGTACGGACCCACACCACACCACACCACACCACACCACACCACATCACACCACACCGCACCACACCGCCGCCGCTACGTCCGAACCAAGGAAAGACGACGGAGGCACGGGCTGGCGCACAAGTGGTACGGCACTGGTACGGCACTGGTACGGCACGGGAGCGCCTCCAGGCCCGCACCAGCCCACGCAGGACCCAGGTCCGCACCCCGGTGCGACATACACCCACACCACATCCCTCCGCTCCACACCACTCCACACCCTACCCAACGCAAAGCGACGCCTGCCCCCCTTCGCCTCACGCCCCCCGCGCTGTCGAGCGGGGCTCCCTGGAGCCCGACGAGGGAGGAGGCCCCCCTTGCTCGCCTCTCGCCTGCCGTCGCGAGCCCCGGCCCCGCCCTCACGAGTCGAACTGCTGCCGGAGCGCCATCTCCGCCTCGCTCTTCCAGTGCGAGTGCGCGCTCTGTCCCTTCTCGCGCTTCTGCTTCTCCTTGTCCTTCCGGTCCTGGTTGCGGCGGGGCAGCTGCGCGGCCCCCACCCCCTTGTTGAGGAACTCGGACACCTCCATGGGCTTGCTGGGCGCGGTCGGCTTGGCGTCCCCCACGTGGCCGCCCATCATTGCGATCTGGATCCGGGGACCGTTGCGAAACAGACAACACGGGTGCGGCTCAAAATCCCGGGCGGGACAGATCCCAGCAGCTCCCTCATCTGAAGACCGCGCGGCTGGTCCCACCGCAGCGCCGCTCTGCGCCCTCCCCCCCGCCTCTCTACCCCTCCTCTCAGCCCCCTCCCCTCTGTCCCCTCCCTGCCCCTCAGACCGCTCCTACCTGCGCGGCAGTGTATTGCTGCGTGGCCTCCGGGCCGTCCTCCACCTTATAGCGCTTGGCTCGCCCCTCAATGACGGCCCCCGGGATCAGCTCCCGCTTGTCGGCGCTCTGCCTGTGGGCGGGTCCAGGGAGGGCAGGCGTGGGGGAGGCCAGGCGTGCAGCTCAGCCGTCCAGGCCTGGGGACCACCCTCTGGGAGACCCCACACGAGACCCGTGGGTGCCACTCCCCAGCCCCTGAAAACAGAAATCAAAGTGGGGGCAACTCCCCAAGCCCTTCAATCGCTTCCGTTCGCCGCAAGCCCGCCCCCAAACCCTATTTCGCATATATTTCGCCTTATGTGCCAACCCGAGGGCCCTCCGGCTCCTCCCTGGACCTTCCCCCACGCATCGTTGCGGCAACGGCCTCCTCCGCTGCCCTCCCCCCCTCCCCGGCCCATCGTAGCGCCGTGCCACCCACTTGACTTGTCCCTTGAGCGGGGGGGCCAGTCGCGAGATGTCGAAGCCGCTGCCCGGCTGCTGCCGCTCCGCGCGCACCGAGCCGCTCAAGCCGGTGGGCCCCGCCAGGCGCGCCGCCTCTTCGTCCGACAGGCCGTGCATTGCCGCGGACGCTAGGGGTCGAATGGCCTCAGGATCTAGGAAGGTGGGCGGGCCCCCTACCTGGGGTGGGGTGGCATAAAGACCGTTTACGCGACGGGACAGGATAGTTGGCGCATGTTCGTCGGATACCGGGGGGGCAAGCAGACCCGGTTACACGACGTAGGAAACGGAAGAGCGGGAACTAGCCAGCGTGGAGTTTTCGGACACGCGTTTGCGTGTGCATGTCGGGGAACTTAGGTTTACTATCGAGATACCTGTGGACACGGTCCGTCCGTGGTGGTGGTGTGAAATAAGGGTCATGGGGGGGTGTCCGGGGGGGGTGGCAAAAAGACCGGTTACACGACACCGGCTACCCCGGGGCCTCACCTGCCCCAAAACATCAAGCGCGGAGGGAAGAAAGGACTTGGTCGCAGGCTTCTGGTTGTTTTGTTGAGACTGTCGCCCCGATGTGGCCGTTTCCCCGAAGTCCCGCAGCCGCGCCGCGGCCTCAGCCGCTCGTCGCGTGGCGCTGTCCACGCTGCAGTGATTGCGGCGGCGACCCAAGAATGACAGGGAGGAAGAGAGGGGACGGGAGGGTAGGTGGGGGGTGTAAGGCCGTGCGGTCTGTCGCGTCCTGGAAGCCAAGGAGGCGGCCGAGCCCCAGGACGCGGCCTGTGGGTTGAGCGGGGAGCAAGCGAAGCCCATGACAGCAGACGGGCATACTTGGGCTGTGCTGGCCAACGTGCGTGTGCAACTGTGCATATGTATGGTAGTGGAGGCGGTGGAGACGGGAGACGGGAGGCGGGTGACGGTTGAGACGCGAGGGGCGGGGTGGGGAGGAGGGTGTAAGCGCGAAACCGGGGGGTGGTTGGGCTCGGCCGAAGGTGCGCAGACAAGGACGCATAAAGTACTGATGGCACACGATACTGCGATCTCGCAGTGTGTGCGTGCCTCATTCGCGCGCCTTCCTGCGGGAGTCGCGCCGCGCAAACCAATTAGTCCAAACTGACCTCTCATCGCTGCTATCGGCACTGTCGTCATCCGAGAAATTGGCTTGTTTTGTACGTTGTGTTACAGCTGCTCTCGTTGCTGTCCCAACTTGCGTCACGGTCGCCTCAGCGACATCGTCGTCGCTACCACTTCCGTAGCCAGCTGCCAGTAAGTCCATGTTCTAAGCGTGAGACCGTTTATTTTCCTATCCTTCAATGATTTGTCGTCCTGCCAGCTGAGGCAGTCAACAGTACGGCACGGGCTGCCTGAGGGACGCAAGGGCATGTCATGCACGATTGCGGTGCAAATGCAGTGCACATAGGGCATACGCTTAATATCAATTTGTGGGTCATGTCAAATTTGGCGTGCAAGCCCTGACTTGTGGCCAGGCTGTGTGTAACCGGTAACATGCGTTTCCAGGCTTATCGAGTCTGCAGCAATCCTTCTACGTAGAACTGCTTGATGTTATAAACAAGTTGCATTGGACGTAAATAACCTCGGCGACGCCACGGACTTCTGGCAGCCACGGGGCCGCAAGTCGCATCAGGCGGGCGGTGCTTCGTCGGCCGAGCGTGGCGACGACTGCCGTCGCAAATTGTTCTCGTTGTGAAAGGCTTATAGTGGCCTGGTCTCGGTTGTTATATCGCAGCTGGGCCTCAAGCCCAACGACAACGTTTGGCGATGCGGGCCGGCGCGCCGGCGCCTACGAGGCCAGCCGGCGGCCCGTTCATCAAGCAACACGTGCCTAGTCGTTTGCGCCCAGCATGTCCGGGTGCAACCCGCCTTGGGCGCCCTGTTCGGCGGACAGACCTCGGCCCTTGCCGCATGACCCCCAGGGCTGCCGCCAGCGGCAAGGACGGCCCCGCCACAATAGCTTCCTACACCGTACAAAAAGGCGAGACGTTGTGGGACGTTGCCGTACAGCATGGCGTGTCGATGCGCACAGTTAAGGACCTGAACAAGCTCGCTGGCAGCGAGCCAGTGCTGACGGAGGGGCAGCAGCTGCTGGTGCCGGCGTCTGGGATCACGGCGCTGGCGAATTTGGAGGGAGCGGCGTCGGCGGCAGCACTTGGATCCACACCGGCGCGTGGAATGTGGGGTAAGCTAACCCGTCTTTTCAGGAACTGTTATACTTGCTCACGTGACTGCCTGCACCCGCTCATGGTCGTCTCTCCTGTAACCCACCACCCCCTCATCTGTAACTGCCATACACCCACTTCCCGATTGCCTCCGTGGCTCCTGTCCTGACCGTGCTGCTGAGCTGTGCCGGTGCGCCTCCAAAACGCGCGCTACGCGCCCGCTGCGTTTCACCCCCCTCCCCTTTCTCCCTCTCACTTCCGATGGCGGCGGTTCAGTCGCGACGACGCACACATTGCGTTCCTCAACGCCGCAGGCGACGGCTAGTTTGCATACGTCAGGTACTCCGTTGTAGAAAGCCCACGCACGCCTTATGCCCCAAGAATACAGCTAACAACACACAGATTAAACCCTTTTAGCGTTAGTTTCATAAACACATAGTGATTGAATACCTAGCTTGGAGTCCCTGGGTTGGACCCTGGCGCTGCAACGTCCGTCCGCGTCAAGTGCTTGGCGCGGCATTCGAAAAATATACCAGGAAAGCAAATACAGGCTCTTCCTGCTAGTACTGGGAGTCCGGTTTAGGAGTCCGCAACCATCACGCGCGGTGCCATTCCTGTGTTTTGCGTGTAGAAGGGCGCACAGGTATTGCCCAGCGTGATTGTTACTCACGACGCACCATCTGCCGGCTGCCTGCCATGCATGCCGGGCAAGGGGGGAGGCGGTGCGTTTCGCGTAATAATGCCCATTGAGTCCTTATCAGTGTATGACGAGTGCATGCCGAGGGGCATACGATTCGGTATCAAGGCCAAGGCAGGGGGTGCCGGGATGGGGTCTGATCTGTCCTGATGCCATGTCACACCAGCTGGTCTCGCATCATTTTCGTCGTCTGCAAACCGCGGCTCAGCGGATCAAGCCTCTCCCAGCGGGTTCCACTGCCGCCGCATGCCAGTGCCGTCCCATGACCACTGGGGCAGTGAGGGGCTTGCGGGCGGTGGGGTGAAGCGCTGGTTGGTACCGCTGTTGGCTGCAACTGCAAGCCACCCATCAGAGCCCTGGGTTGCGGTGCGGCTGGGTTAGTTTGCTGGGACACCTGTGGCTGGCTGCAGGGTTTTAGGGCCTCGGAAAGCCGCAAGACTACCCGGCAGTAGCGAGCAGTGAGAACGCGCTGACCGGTAGACCAGTCGTACAGTCTGACAAGGCCACGTGCTGTGCATGCTGCAGCGAACCGCGCTGCATTGAGGAGGCGGGGATGACGTCGTCGTCGGCAGAATCGGGACGAAGTGATGCATGCGTACAGAGGGCATGGGGTGCACTGGGCGCCTGGCCAACCGCCACCATGATCTATTTTGCGCGCAGGGCATGGGGTAGGAACTACTGTTTCTGATCGCACACATTGGTTGGCGCCAAGTGCTGCGCTTAACCCCCCCTGCTCGATACATGGCTCTGCGGGCGGGCGCCGGCCGGCGGTTGGATGCACTGGCATTGGATGCCCTCGTCGCGTGATTTCTGCCCCCTGCCCGCCTACTATGGTGTCCGCGGCATTCGAAGCCCTCCCCTCTGTGGGGTGTGGCAGATGATGTCCGGGTTGCAGTCGTGGGCAGTGTCATCGTGACCTCTTGATAATGTAGGGGGGGGTGTACGGAAAGCAGGCGGCGTGGGTGCCCATACTGCAAACCAGCAGCTGCACTCGTATAGATGCTCCGAGCTGGCATCAGTGCTTTCTCGGAGTTCAGTATACGAACACTTTGGTCGGGGATGTATTTAGCGCAGCTTCCCGTTTGCGTGGGCTGGAGTCTCGAGGCCCGGTTTTACTACCCCAAAGGGTTCATTTGGCACCCTTTCCTACGCCCTGGCTAAACCCGCTTTTCGTACTCCATCTGCATTGAGTCTAACTCCCGCCTGTGGCGTCAACCTCATCGCGTCCATCACAACCCTTGTCCCCACGGAGCCTCCTTTGGTTGACTTAGCCGCACTGTTGCACCCCACCACCTTCGTCCACTTCAAGCGCCTTGGCCTCGACAGAAACACTTTTGGCTGAGCCAACGTCCTTCCACTCCTCCTGACTTTGGCTACGAAATGGGCATTGACCCTCACCTTGTTGCCAAACCAGGCTCCGGGGAGCTGGATGGGTCGGTCCCCGGATCGGTTGTTAACCCACCTGGGTCCGAGGCGGAGGCGTTTGAGGCACTCCTTTCCCCCACCTAGCCAGCTAACAGCAAGCCGGCATATTCCCCAGCCATCCCCGCTCCCAACAAGTGCATCCTAGCACCTCTGATCTCCCCTCCAATCCCGCTCTGCAGCTCCTCCCCGAGTCAGCTCCTTGCCATCTACCCCTGTCGACCCGCCTTCCCGTCCGTAACCTTTGGCCCTCCCAACCCCCGCGCTCTCCCCGCACCCCCTTTCCCTCCCTTTCCCCCCCCCTCACGCATGGGCGTAATACCCCCATCTGCTGTTTCGCCTCGTCACTAACCCACCTTCTCGTTTCGCTGCCTCCCCCCCTCGCACGCTTCCCCGCCCCGCAGTTGGCTCCGAGCACGTGCGGCTGGCGACCATCGGCGAAGCCAAGCAGCTCTACCTGCGCCAGTGCGACCGAGCCAACTCGCAGAACACGTTGCTGGTGCTGTACGCGCCCTGGTGCCCGCACTGCCGCGAGATGGAGGACGAGCTGGAGCGGCTGGCCGAGGGGCTGTCCCACGTGCCCGCGGTGCGCGTCGTGGCGGTGAACGGCGACTCGTTGGAGGGGCGCATCTTCTCGCGTGAGGTGCTGGGCGTGGCCTACTACCCCTCCATCATCTCCTTCCCCGCCCACTCGCGCACCTTCTTTAAGTACAAGGGCCGCCAGCGAGACGCGGAGTCGCTGCTGCGCTTCCTCAACATGACGTGCTGCGCCAGAGAGGACCAGATGTGGTCGCTGAGGGCCACGGGCACGCAGGCTGCCCTGGCGGCGTCGGGCGGAAAGGTGCGTGTGGATGGTTGTGGATGGGAGGGGAGGGTTTCGAGGAAGACCCGTGGATGCGAGGAAAACCGTTTAGGACAGACGGTTCGAGGAAGACCCGTGGATGCGAGGAAAACCGTTTAGGGCAGACGGAGGGAGGGCGAGGCAGGGGAGCGCATTTCCTCCGTCGCTCCCTTTTCCTAAGATCCCTTGGTGCGATGGAGCAGCAGTCGACGCATAGCTCTCAAGGTGACCCGCAAAGCTTTCCCTCCCTGTCCATTTCGGAGGCGACCGCTTCCTCCGCAACTCCCCTGTATGTTCCAACTCCCTTCCACTCCCACGGCCCTAACACACACACCCCATCCGTATCCCTCCACTCCCGCTGCGCCCGTAGACGGGTCCCCTGCAGTGGGCTAATCAGTGGACCCCTGTGGGCACCGCACCGGGCGCAATGGCGGCCGCGGTGGGGCTCTTGGGCGCCGCGGCCGCAGCCGCGGCGCTTTGGGCTGCGCGCAGCCGCCGTGCAAGCAGCGGCGGCGGCGGCGGCACCGTCCAGGCTGATGTGGTTGCGGAGCTGGACAGCAGCCTGGGCAGAATGGCGCTGCTGATGCTGCGGGCGGTTGGGACGAGACTGTCGCTGGTGGTTGGCCTGGCCGGGTCACCGCCCGAGGCGGATGCAGCCAAGGCTGCTGAACCTCAGGTGGCGTCAGAGGATGCCCCCGCCGCCCCCGCCGCGGCCCCCGCCGTAGCCGCGTCCGCGGCAGCAGCATCGGAGGCACCCTTGGCCGCCAGCCCCGCAACGGCAACTGTCCTGCGGGGGCAGAACGGAAATGGCCTGGTGGTTTCCGTCAACCCCGCCCCCAGCCCGGCCCCAAGCGTTGTGGCCTCCCCGGCGGCACTCGACAGCAGCCGGGTGAGGGCGGGGGCGGCAGCATCGGCCCCTCCTGCTGCGGCGGCGCAGTGGGCCGCGGTCGCGGCGCAGCCGCCGGCTGGCGCGGCCGCAGCCGCAGCGGCAGCGGCGGCCGCAGACAGCACTGGTCTCTTGGGCTCCCCCCGCGGCCTGACAGCGGAGGAGCGGATGCGGCTGACCCGCCTGACGGACGACGAGCTGATTGCGCTCGTGAATAGCGACCCTGACCTTGACAAGGTGCTGACTCGGCTGCTGGGGGACAAGTGAGGCGGCAGGGCGTGGGTGCTCGGCTGGCTGGCTGGGGGGAGCGCTGCTCCGTCCGCACCTTGCTTTTGCCGCCCTCGTTTACTTGCCCCGTTTGGCTAACCCACAGTGGCAAAGCCCGGAGCAACGCGCCCCCTAGGCTTGTCCCAGCGAGCTGCTTTTCTGGGCGTTGGGAGGGCGAGGGGAGGTGCGGCGCGAGAACGCGCAGGTGTGTGGGAGGACGCGTCGTTTGAGCACTGTGGCGGTCGCGGTGGTGGTGGCGCACGACTGGGAGGGCTTAGTAGGTGGCTGGCGGCTCGCAGTGGAACGACGGGGAATGATGGCGTGCTGAGTTGGCCGCCCACTGGGCCCGCTGGCGGCCGGAGCGAGGCAGTGCCCTACCTGAGGCGCGCGAAGGCACGTGGTACGATCCGCGGAGGAAAGGGCGTCTCGCTTGACGGGGCCACCGCATGCAGGCTGGTGGTTTTCGAAAGCTCCGCAGCCACGGGGCTGGGCCTGCAGGCCACCCCCCTTTGCGTCTGCCAGGCCGTACGCAACAAGGAGACACTCGAGGATCATGGGGAGGCCAATAGGGGGGGACGGTGATCTTCTTGGCCTCGTTGTTCGGAGCATCGGGGGTGTTGTCCAGGTTTTGAATTGCTCGAATCCGTGCTGGGATGGAGGAAAATTGGAAAGGAGGGAAGGCATGTATCGGAGACTCTACCTCCTCACGCCACATAGGGGGGTGGTTCGGGGAGGCCGTTGCGATGGAGGCAGGGCGGCGGCTAGCACATACCGTTGTGCTTTGGCCGGGTGCCCTTGCCTTAATGCCATTGAGAGCGACGGCGACAACAATGTGGACATGACAGCTTGATGACACTCTTACACAGTTTGGCGGATAATACCGTATGCGATTGAATGGATGCATGAGTAACGGACTTGTAGCAGTGTGGCAGCAGGTGCTGGTCGCGCACTCGTGACAGCCTCCTGCCGCCTTCTGTATCCTGACAAATAACTCGAGGTAGTAGCGACGCAGCCGCTGCGTGCGGCTGGTGTACTGTCGCTGACTTCGGGTTGACTGAGAGGTTCCGGGCGCCAGAAGCGCGATGCCTCCTCGCAGAATATTCTTTTGTGGTACGTACGCCGGCCGGGTGTAGCGATTGGCCGGGACGGAAACACGAGGTGGTGCAGGTGTCGGTTATCAGGGTACTTTATGACGCACCGCAAGAACTGCTAACGGATAAGGAACTCGGGCGATGTGGTCTTCGCAATGGCGATGCAGGCATGAGGCGATGGTGGACAAGGTGGTTCGGGGTACGGACGCGGGCCGTGGTGGTGGTGGGCAAGCTTTCCCTGCGATCCAGTGTGCTTTCCCCTCTTCTTAAGTTTTCATATTTATAACGACTGACTTCGTATCGCCGCGTGCTTGTCAACCAACGGGTAGCCGCTTCTAATACGCGCGCGCTTCCAGCTTTACGTGCACCTGATGTTACTACTGGCTGTCCTTCTCGCCTGCCCCTCCCCCATCACACGCCCCTAAGGACGCCCTCTGCGCCCGTACCCTCGTGCGCACCGGGCACAGCCCCAGCTGCATTACGTTTCTGGGAGGGTTGCCGATTCGCTCGACCCTAACGGATCAGGACAGGATCAGCCAGGTAACCCTTTGGAAGGCCAACAAATCACCCATCTGGGTCTCTAAACCACAGCCGTGCCTCGCACGGCGCGCCGGTCTTAGGGCTACCTAAAGCCCCCACACCCCTGGAAAGCAGCTCCAACACAGAGTACCGGTGTTTGGTACCATGCTGGGCGTAAATGCCCTCACCGCCACGGGTCGGCCCCCCCCACACCTGGTGCTCCTCCACCGACAGTCCAACGCACCTCGCCGCCCGGCAAACATCCACGTGTCAGGGGCAACTGTACTTCAGGCGGGCTTGACATTCCCTCTGAGCACCGGTCAACGTACCCGTGGGTTGCGATGCCCAGGGCACAGAAGACAGCACCCCGCGCCTCCCCTACCCTGTCATGTCCCCTCCCTGCCTTGGCACTCACATTCACATTTGCTTACTCCACTTCCCAGGTTCGAATGCAGCTATTGAGCGCATCATGAGCGCCGACACACGCCATCCACACATCTCGACCGCTGCCGGTCCGTCAACCTATGCGCGCCCATCCTGGAGGCCCACCAGCCCCCCCTCGCGGGCGACAACAACACCTCTGCTATCAAGCGACCAACCTTTTGCTGTCGAGCTGTCCACACCTCTACCCTTGATTCCTCGGCCTCCTCCCGCCCTGGTGTCCCGCCACCCACCGTCCTCTGCAGCACCCGTCCCGCTACTTGACTCCGAGCCGCTTGAGCTGCATGCGCACCGACGAGATCTCCTTGTTGAGCAGGTCCAGGCGCTGCTCCACCACCGCCTTGCGGTTGCGCTCGCGCAGGTTACGTCCCGCGCCCAGCGGCATGCGGGCGTACTCGGCCTCGAGGCCGCCCTTCTCAGCACACAGCACCATCAGCTGGTCCTCCAGGGCCTTGCTCCGGGTGAGCATGTCCTGAGCGGTGACCGGCGCCGGTGGGATGGGGCGGGGGCGGGGCCAGGGGAAGGGACGGGCGAGAACCTCTGTGGGTGTGTTGGTGGGCACCTGGCAAGGCACCGGGACCAGGTAGTCCCGGGTCGGCCGACATGTCTCTGCCTCTGTGTGTGACCTTCCCTGTGTCCAGATGGAATCTGTCGCTTACATTCTTTCATGCATCGCGCATGAAAGAACGTGCATCGCGCATGAAAGAACGTGCATCGCGCAGAGACTATCAAGTATGCACGTGACGAGGCATGCACGTGGCGTCGCAACAGGGGCCAAGCGGAGCGGATACAGGTCGGGCAGGACGGCCGCACGTGGGCCCGCCTGCCGCATCCGCCGTACATGCTTTGGGCTGTTGGTAGGGACGAGTAGGTTTCGGAGCAGACGACCAAGCTGCACGGCGCCGGTGGCCGGTGTGGGGGAGGAGAGAGTTGCACACGCAGTCGTCCCCCGCTACAGCTCGCGAGCTACGACCCACCTTGACCGTCTCTTCGGTGCCGAACGGGGGCGTGTCACCGCCACCAGGTGCGCCCCCGCCACCAGGTGCCGCACCCGCGCCCACGGCGTTGGCCGGGCGGCGGAAGGCGTAGGAGTTGTCCGTGGTGTGGACGGCGTAAGGGGGCGGTGGCGGCGAGCCCATGCCGGGATGAGCCCCCGCACCGGGTGCTGACACACCGCGAGCGTTCCCGTAGCCTCCGCTGCCGCCGCCGGCGCCGCCAACTACGCCCCCAGCCGACACTGGCTTCAGCTGCTGCTGCTGCTGCTGCCAGGCGTTACCTTGCGGGCCTGCCATGTCGCCGCCGTAGCTGCGTGTTTCTGTCGGTGGCATCATCCACATCCCACGGGCGTCTGGCAGCGTGGGCTCACGGCCGTGGCTGTCGGGCGAGGGCCCCCACGCGCCGCGCGGCTGCGCACCGGCCCCACCGATGCCACTCGGCTCCGCGACCAGCTCGCCGCCGCCGTACCGCGTGCCGTACGACGGGTTGAGCGGCGAGCCCGGCCCCGCGTCCTGCTTGTGGCCAGCTGCGGCGGCGCCCGCTCGGGCCATGGCTTCCGCCTCCGCTCGGACCATGCTGCGGAAGGTCTCCGGATCCAGCTTGCTGAACGCCACTTCGGGCGGCAGGTCTCGGAGCACCGCGGCCGTCGCGGTATCTGGCTGGGTTGGGTATACGCCCTGCTGCGTCGGCGGCAGGGGCGGCCGGCCGAAGCCTCCGCCAGCACTTCCCCCGCTGTAGCCGCCGCCGGCACTTCCCCCACTGTAGCCGCCACCTGCGCTGCCCCCGCCATAGCTGCCGCCCCCGTACCCGCCCCCCGCGCTGCCATACACGCTGCCGCCGCCGCCACCATAGCTACCACCGCCGTAAGCTCCACCACCGTAGCTGCCGCCGCCCGCAGAACCGCCGCCATTGGATCCGCCGTGGCCGCCGCCGCCGCCGCTGCTGAAGCCCCCGCCGCTTGAGAGGCCGGCGTCGGGCGCCGGCCATGCGTGCGTCGACGCGCCGTACGGTCGCGCTGTCGGCCCCACATCGCTGATGATCCCGGCCTGCGTGCGGTACCGCCGGGCGCACCTTGTTAGACATGCCGCGAGCAAACACGAGCTCCAGCGCTATGGCGGGTTGCTGCCCCTGCCCTCAGGCGAGGCCCCCAGCGCCGAGCTTCCTGCTCACACCGCGCAACGCAGCAGACAGACAAAGGGGTGTGCAGCTGTGCAGCTGTGCCTTCGCAACGCGGCAGCCGCGCAGGGGCGCAACAGAGCAGGCCAGAGCCCGTTCACGAGCAGGTGCCTGTCCCTCGTGTATGGGTGAGCCCCTGCGCCTAGCGGGTGTGCGGGAGGACTGCGGAACCCCCGCTGTGAGCTCGCTCCGAACGGGTTGGGGCCTTGAGGGACCGCTTCCGCAGGCGACCCCGCCCTGTTGTGTTGGCAATGCCACTGCCCTTCCCGGGCCGCCACGCATTGCCACAGCCCCAATCCCCCGCCCACCGGTTTCGCCGCCAGGGCCGACTTGGCCGCTTCCGCCGCCTGCCGCGCGCGCGCCGCCTCCTCCCGCAACCCCGTAACGTCGTACATCAACTGGCTGTTGCGGGACTCCAGTTCTGGACGGGCAAGCAGGAAGCAGAAGGGCGCGCGGAGGACAGGCAGTAGGCACACCAGCGCGGGCGGACAGCTTGGTGCTAGCACGGCGGTTGTGGCTTGGGCTGCCGGGACAGGGTTAATGTCTTCCACTTGTAGCCGGCCAGCCCGGCCGTTCACGCGCCCTGGCTCCACCGCCGCGCTCGCAGCCGGACCGCCGCACTAGTCAGGACCCATACCCACCCTCCCTGTTCACCACCCCGCATCCTCGGCCCCCTCCGTTTACCGTGTTACCGGGTCTTCTCGAAGCCCCCACGGCCCCGCTCCGGCCCCTAGCCCCCTCCCCCTAGCCCCCTCCCCCAGCCCCAACCCACCGGCCACGCGGTTCCGCATCATCGACATCTGCGCCGCCGCGCCCTCCTGGTCGCTCTCTGCGCGGCTGGCGACCGCGTGCGCCGTGTTGGCCGACCTCGCGGAGTCCTGCTGCGCCAGCCGCAGCTTCTCGCGCAGCTCCGACGACTCGATGCGGCCCTACGAGCAAGCCGCAGTCCGGGTATCCAGTCTGCCAGCAGTTCAGGCGCTGGCCGTGCGGCCCCACGTGTCTCCGGCTACGTACCCTCCAGCTCACTAGGATTACCCATTCACCAAAACTCCGTCCTAAACCCCCCTGCCTGCCGCCGGACGTCCGTCCGACACCGGCGGCTTCAGCGGCGCCAGCACCCAACCAGTCGCCCAGTCCACATGTAAGATATGTTATAACGGCCATCGCCCCTCCTCGCCTCCGCCTTCGCAGTCTGCCAGCAATCCCTGGCCGCAGGACGATGACCACGAAGAAGCAGCCCACCCTGCGCATGAAGATGCCAGCCCCGACGTCGACAGCCCCCGGCGCCATGCCCCCCGAACACACCTTGATGATGCCCTCGTTCATCTGCTGCATCTCCTTGCGCATCGCCATGTTCTCCGAGCTCAAGCGGCGCTCCGCCTCGCCGAGAGTGTCGATCTGCGGTCCCACGCAGGCGCCGCGGTGCGGTGTGCGACCGAACGGGTAGAAAGGAAGTCGTTGACGGCCGCGCGCGGCGGAAGCCAGCGAGCCCAAAGCCTGCCCGTGTCCCTTCCTCTCCCCCTCATCGCACTCTGACCACCCCCCGCCACCTCAGACGGGTCTTCCTCGAAACCGCCACCTCAGACCGCACATGCCTCTGCCCTAGCTGACCCCCGCGTACCCCACCTGCGCTGCCGCGACGACTCTGCCCCTCTCGACCCCCCGCTACACCCGAACTGCCCGAGCCCCCCCCCTTCGTCACCTTCCTCCTGGCGGCCTCCAGCTCCTTGCCCACCTCCACGGCGCGGTCCTGCCACTGCACCGCCGTGTCCTTGGCTGCGGCCAGCGCATTGCGGGCCCCCGCCAGCTCGTCCTGGCACGACCGCAGCTCGCCCGATAGCGCGTCGTTGGCGCGGCGGGCGTTCTCCAGGGAGCTCTCGCGCGACTTGGCGTGGCTGTTGGCCTTCAGGGGGATAAGAGGTGGAGCCCGTAGGTCAACAGGATGAGAGGGGATGGGGTGGGTGAGGACCCCCGCGCACATGACATAGGAGGCGGAGGAGAAAACCAGGTGGTGGATACTAGTTTGGAGCACGCGTTTAAGTTTGCGTGCCGGGGGGGTTGGTTAGAGGGAAGGAGTGGAAGCATTGGGAGGCGGGTCAAAGCCGGCGCGGAGGCCGCTGCGGACGAAGGTAAGGTAGGCAGCCGCGGGACCCCCCTGCCGTCCGTGCAGCCGCGTGTCTCTAGGGTCCCCGCACCTGCGCCGCCTGGTCCTGCAGCGCGTCCTGCTTGGCCTCCAGCGCCTGCCTGGACTGCTGCGCCGCCTCCAGCGCCGCCTGCAAGTCAGAGATCCGCTTCAGCAGCTCCGCGTTGTGCCGCTCGATGGACAAGATTTGAGCCTGCAGCGCAGCAGGCAGGCGGTGTGTGTGTTGGGGGGTTACAATAATAGAACCGGTAACGCGACTGGGGGGGCGTGCGGGGGGGCGCGCGAGGACGGCGGCTGGGTGCGGCACATCAGCGACGAGGTTGAGGGACGTGCCTTCAGCTTTTTGGAGACACGTTTTACGTGTTTTCAACGCAAGTAGTGCTTCGAAGCTAATACATGCTCGCACATACGCCACTCGTGCATGGAGCGAAGCCAAAGCGAGCCGGAAAACCGTCACGCGTTGCTGCCTGACTAAGGTTCTGCGCCGCCGATGGACCCGAGCAGCGAGCAACACAGGGAAACTGAAGGACACGACCGCGTAGCGCCACCCGCACAGCCCGCAGCCACGCCGCGTGGTGCTATACCGGTGTTTCGTTTGCCTAAGCATGGTGTCGCGCCGCACAGCTGAAGGGGAGCCCACCTGGTAGCGCTGAATGATCGGGTTCTTCTCGCCGCTGCCCCCTTGCGCGCCCCCGTTGGTGCCACGGCCGCCGCCGCTGCCACGAGCTGGTGGTGTCTCGAAGTCCGCTGGAAACGCCAGCGGGCTCGTACGGAGCTCGTCCACCACATGACGAACCGCCCCATGCTGGCCCCCAACTGCCGCGAGAGCCGACATGGGAAAGCCGGCTGCCGCCGACGATGCCACAAGGGGCGATTGGGGCGAACCCGTCTTGGCGACAGCCGCTGCCGGGGCTGCCCGCGGCGGCGACGCCGCGGGTGCGGGAGGGTGCGGAGCCGCGTCCGCAGCGACCCAGTTGCCTCCGCCCTCGCGGACCACTAACGCGCGCTGTGCCAGTGCCTCGGTTGCGGCTGCGCCTCCCACGACGTCAGTTGGCGGCGGGAACTGCACGCGAGCAGCCGGCGGCCCCGCAAGGTCGGCTGCTCCCAGATCTGCGAGCGGCTGTTGCTGCTGTTGGAGGTAGTGAAGGTACTGTTGTTGGTGCAGCGATGGAGGCATTGGAGCGCCGTACTGGTCCTGAAAGCTGGCACGAAGCATGTCGACCTGGTGCAGTTGCTGCAGTTGCTGCTGGCTGAAAGGCGGACCGATGGGCGGCTGCTGCTGCTGCTGCGCGTACGGATACGGTCCCGGCGGAAGAGTGTTGTACTGGTGGGTTTGCGGCTGGCCGGCGCCGGCGGCAGGTGGAGAGAATGCAAACCTCGCGTCCATCATCTGCGCGGGGACATGCTGACCGAGCTGCTGCTGGCCGTAGGCACCAGGGTAGCCGTGCACATGGCTGTATGGTTGGTCAGCGCGGGGCGGACTCATGGCGGGATTCATGCCCCGGCTGAAGGCTGGGGAGCCGTGCAGCAGGGGCGGTGAGCTCTGCACGCCGCCACGACTTGGACTGAGGGTAATAGCTGCTGCAGCGAGGTCAAGTGCTGCCAGATGGGCAAGTTGTTGCTGGGACAGCGTGCTGTGGTAAGGCTGCTGCGCGTGATGGATTGGGCTGGACATAAGGTTAGCCTGAATCGTTGTTGGGCTATGTCGTTGCTGAGCAACATGGTTTGCTATGCCAGGGCCGGGATAGCAGGTGGGGCCGGGACGCGTACTTTCGGGGCTGGCGGGCATGCTATCGGCCTTGCGTTGCCCAGGCGACCTGAAAGCATGCGGCAGAGCGAAATCGACTTTTCGGGGTGCACATTCTTTGTAGCCCTACCTCCAACAGGCGGCATTGGCAACTCGACTTGTGCGCTGTGCAGGCACCGACGTTTTCAAGCCTCAATCGCAGCTCATAGCCATCGCAAACGCACCCGTCGAGGCCATGGGACTGGACAAAGTAAAGGTCTTCCTGTCCGGGTGCGACAAACGCTGAAGTCGAAGGCAACACGTCCTCGAGTAAGGACGACTGCCCCCACCGGGGCGGGCTATCCATCAATATGAAATGCGATCTAGACAGTCAGTATAGCAAGTGAAGGGAAGGTGAGTTTCCTACAGCTGTGAAAACGGCCTAAGTTTGTCCATATCGTGCTTTTACATCGCGCACTTACTGAGCTTGATAGCCAATATACAAAAAACCACTATTGCTGGATTGCGAGGCATTTCCTTGTCGTGATCGCAAAACGCCGTTGGAATTTTCGATTGGATCCTGTTGTACAGGGCACCACTGGGCCTTCTCCGCAATCGACGTAAATGCCCTTGCGTAACATCTGTGATACACTTACTGGTCTATATTGAGCCTACAAACCTTGTACGCATACAAGTTAATCGGCCAAAATACGATCGACTGAAGTCCCTATCTTCTGCTTGGGGGCTGCATGAACTGTTGTCTAACGTTAGATCGTTAAAGTGAACCGTGCATACAAGCTTGAAGGGATTGGCCGTCACCTATCACATGGCGAATGCAGCGACTACTGGCGCAGACGCTATGGCGGTGACCAATGCAGAGAACTGGCGTATAAGAGTCAAGTACGTGCTTTCATGTTAGGATTTGTTAGCTGTGATGCCCATCATCGCTCATACCTGGCGCGGCATGCGGTGCCAACTTGGAACCTTTGCGACTGGAATGTTTCTAAGTCTTGGCGCGATGATCCAGTACTTTCCCTCTTTGATGAACCTGCTTTCCTCCATGGTGGTCGCCTGTTCTTCTAGCCATGAGCAGAAGACGGCTAAGGATTTCCAACGAGAGTGGGGCTACCTCACCACGCCTGGAACTCCTGATCATGTGAGTATCACACAGGTTGACGTCAGTCGATGTCGCAGCTGCCGCAGGACTAACCTTATTGGCATGCGTCGCTGTGGTCATGATTGCAGCTGAAGAAACCGCACGCAAGGTCCACCATCAAGTATTTTGCTGGTCACGGCGAATACACACTCCTGCAGAAGAAGATCCCACTGGTCGGGCGGGACGCTGAACGAGCCGTTGCCGAGGTCCGTAAAGCCACCCGAAGACCCCTGGGCTGCTGCGTCTCCTCCATGCAAGCTATCGCCCCTATCTGCCAATACTGCTTCCCACAACTCCACCCCAGCGGAGTTTCCACATACTTGGCACAGCCGTCAAGTGCTTGCTCTTCACGCGCTGCCTGAACCCGCACCGGCCAGGGAAATGCTTCACGTGTTGACATACCTTCACGCCCGTGCCTGGATATCTCCTTGCACACACAGGAACAAGAATACTTGGCCACTGCAAGTACCACGGGGGGCCGACCAGCCACAGCCCTGCAAGCCACCTTGTACTCGCACTCCAGACGCATGGGCTACATCGGGTACGTGCGGTGCTAGGAAAGCGGGGTATGACGCATATGCGGCGAAAACAAACACTATTTGGAGACGTAGCGCTGCAGGTCATGTTTGAGGCCAACTTTGCTGTTCACGCTCCATGTGGCGCTGATGCACGTGTGGGCCCCTCCCCGACACGATTGTTGTGCAGGTCTCACGACATGGCATTAGAGAGCTCTAGCAGGGTGTATGGATCGCGCCATACGCTCGAGCAGGTAACCTGGGGTGTTAGATGCGATGCCGTAACACTTCCATACCGTAAACGCAAGCTAGATCTGAGCTTGAGCGACTGGATTATGTTGCCGACCATACGTTGACAGCAAGCTGGATTTCTGACTTCTGAAGCACGTGCAAAGCCGCTCTTGGAATGCTGTGGCATGCACCGTACTGCGAGGCAAAACAGTGGGGACCCAGGGGACGGCAATGGCCCCACATTCTGCATGGACAGTGAGCCGCATGGCTGCAGGGCTGTATGCCCCATGAATCCCTACACAAGCAGATTCCGGCCGTCCCGTATCACTGACAGCGTTCTGTTCGCACCCCTTCTCAAACATTTGCCTTGCAGTTCGGCGTTTCGCAGTTTGGGTTGAAGGAAACTCGCAGCAAGCTTCCGCCCGCCTAACAGAACACGGGTCCCTTGCGCCAGCATGTGAGGTGGCAGAAAGTAGAAATATGTTTCTGGCTCGTGGATTGTTTCCAATCCTGGAATGAGATGGGGGCTATACATGTGAAGTTCGCGTGTTATTGTGTGGGAGTTCACTATTAGTGACGCATACTGCGGAGACTAGGGGTTGCAGACTGTGTGCGCGCCATGAGGGGGCCCCAGCAGGGCTCCAGCGACGGCACCGGGGGGCAGGGTGTAACACGTACTTGGGTGCATTTCCTTTGTTGCTGTTGCTGCCGCATATTGTAGCTCGCTGAGCGTTGCGGTATAGCTGCTTGCGAACAGGCCGGCCAAGTGAGGATGATTGGTTGGTCGGAAGTTAGGTACCACACGTACCCAGGTGGTGTATGTTGAGAGCGCACTTGAGCCATCCACATGCTAATAAAGCGTACGACGTTTTTCCTTGTTGACACCCCGGTCGGGTAGCGGTTTCGTTGAGGCAGTACGTGAGTGTTCCAGGTTGGCCGGATGCAAATGTAATGGTATCCTGAGAGACAGACAGCCCTGTTGAATATGGCAGGTGACAAAATTGCTCGCGGTCTCCGACTGCTTTACGAATTGTTGGCGCAAGAAGCACCGTAATCTCCGCCTAATGCTCATGGGTGCGCATGTGGCGCGTGGCTGGACATCATAGTGTGTGTAGCTCGAAGTGTGCGGAAAGCGAAGCCAATCCACCCTGTAACCCTGTAAGAGAACGCAACTCCTATCGGGTTCTATCCTTGTGCATGACAGGTCCCAAGCCATTGACCCAAATGGACGAATTCCAATTGCTGCATGGCTTTCCCGGAACCAGCAAAAGTTTGATGAATGATCGCACGCATGCCTCTTTGGTAGGCAAGGTGGAGTTACTGGTGGATACCAACGGACTCCAGTCAGGGGGTGACGGGGAACCCAACGAAGAGAATGTAACCCCACCCACAAGGGACTAAACGCGCGGAATCGTATTGCGCCCCAGCAATAAACCTACGCCACACGGGTACGCGAAACACCACCCTGCATACTGGTGCGTAGGCCAGGCCTGGCCAGGTTGAGTGAATACGTGTGGCAAGCACATAATCTGTAGCTGGCTTAATGCTGATACCTAGTATGGTCGCACCAGTCTCTACGAGGAAGGATAAGCTGCCAACAGAGTACCTAGCTCTACTGACTCACATGTTCGCACCATGACAATCCCGCACCTTGGGAATAAACCATTGAAGCTGTTTATATAACTTAGTCAGAAGGTAGTGGCTCGCGTTGGCCGTTGGAAATGTAAATTGTCTTCGGGCAACTCTGGCCAGCCAGGCAACCCATGGTTTCGAAGCAACCGGTGAGATGCCCCTTACAATTTCCACGCATGTACCTATAGCAAAGACGTCGAGCTAGAAGTATCATCTCCTTGTGCTATCACCAGTCGATCATGGCACTTCAGGCACCCTGCTCCACTCGCCAGGTGCTTGCAGCCTCGCTTTTTCGCAAGTCGCCCGGTAGCATGTGTGATCACGGCTGCTTTACATTTTCTGTGATCTTCCAGGTATCGGCGCGCGCATTCACATGCCTGGCATCACGGCCCACGTCAAGGCGCGTGGTCCAATGCCGCGCGGCCGCTGGTGAGCTTAGCTGCATTTATTTTTCTCGTCTGCAACCATTTGTACAGATGGTGGCTTGGTATGTGCAGGTGAATTCGGGCGCCGTGAGCTGCTCCAGGCTGCGTCCGCTGCAGCGCTTTTGACAGCATCGCCCGCGTTTGCTGCCAAGGGTAAGGCCCGATCGCCCTCCAAGCGCTGCAATCTGGAGCTGCTATCAGTTTATGAACTTGAGGGTCGCCCTGATTGCCCACTTGCGCAGCACCCAAGGGCTTCACCGCAGTTGAGGACGCGCAGGACAACTACAAGTTCCTGTACCCGTTCGGGTGGCAGGAGGTAGCCGTAAAGGGGGCTGATGTGGTGTACAAGGACGTGGTCGAGCCGCTGGAGAGCGTCAGCGTGACGCTCACCTCCACTGATAAAAGTGATATCACGGAGTTTGGCGACCTGCAGACGGTTAGTATGGGTGATCTATGGCTTTGGCTATGTGATCGGCAAATGAGGATGGGTAAACCCATGAACCGACATAGGAGAAGTGGATGGGCGGGGAGATGCCTAGTGGAGGCCTTGATGACACTTATCGGGGCAGCAGGATCCGCGATCAGGATTCGGGATGGCAGCGAGGAATCTCCTGTTCGGGGGGGTGGGTGGTGTATGGAATGCGAACCCCACAGGCCCGCCATCTCAGGCCAACCTTTGCCAATCACTGCAGAATCAGTATAGCCACCGTGGCAGGCTAATGGGTTCAGTACGCATGTGCCTGAGTGCATCCTGTGGAATATATTCCAGCCACGTCCTGTTTAGCCTTGTGCTTGTGTATATACGGGCTTTCAATAATGAGAAAGGTGGGCCTCTCCTGTCAGGACTACATAAGGCCGTTGGTCGCATTTCCCATCCAATCCCGATCTTGACCTCCTAAACTGCAGCAGCATTCTTGGCGAAAGACATGTCATAGCTTCGAGTCCACAAAGCGTGTATCCGACATGCCCAATTGTAAAGGACAAATAGTTGTCAATACTTTGTGCATGGTTATGCAGGTGGCCGACACTCTGGCTAAGGACGTGCTGACCGCCCCTGGCATTGAAGTCAAGGTCATTGGCACCAGCCAGGTGAGTGCCCAGGTGCTCCCAGTTTCTCCTGATTGATGTGATAGGAAGCCCAGTACGTTGTGTTGCCTGTGCCATGCATTCTGAGGATCCCAACAGGTCTCTTGAACCTGTGGAGTACACGAGTACATGGATGCCATGAAATGTTTCCACGCCCCGGTGTGTAGGAATAAAATAAAGCGATGCCCCCACTTGCTTCATGCTTGCAGCGCGAGCTGAAGGGACACAACTACTACGAAATCGAATTTACCGCCGCCAACCCCCGTTACACTCGCCATCAGCTGGCGGTTGTGGCCTGCACCAATGGTAAGGCCCCTTCTAAGCGCCAAATTTGGCAGTTTGCGTCCAAACATGTCTACAGCCGTGCACCTATCGAGTGTGCACCCACAGAAGATCACGGATAAATGCCCATCAATACGCAGGCACCTTCTACACGTTGACCACGGGCTCTAACGAGCGGCGCTGGGGCAAGATGAAGGAAAAGCTGCAGACCTCCGTACGGTCGTTCCAGCTCCTGAACTAGAGCGCTTGTAGCGAATGATCTAGCAAGTTGATACGCTCTTTTGCGTCGCCTTGTGGATATGCAATGCGTAACGTCGCCATAATATGGAAGCCACGCTGGGGCCAAATACTTCACGCCCAGTCCACTGCCATTCGGCGTAGCACGCAATAACCGGGAGTCGTGAACATCAATCGTACGCGTGTATATTTCCATCACTGTCCGTTTATAGCCCTTGACGATTTATAATCATCGTAGCAGAACCAGGATATGCCTATTGCTAATGTATCACACCGTGACGGTGACATTGTCAAGCCACACTTCAGTCAAAGCTACTCCTGCTGGGGAACATTTAGCACGCCTCTATGTCTCCCCTCCATCACCTACACCACATCAGCCATGGTAATGCGTCGCCAGCTCTTCGTAGATTAGGTTCCGCACGTCCTGCTCCGTAAGCTTGTCATCGTCGAAGTCAAGGACAAACTCGCCTGCGTGGAGAAGGCCGTGATATGTGAAGGTTTACGGTGTAACGTGAAAATTGACGTAGATTGCGTGATGTAACCAGATAAAAGCAAGCACAAAAATGACATCAACTGCGAAAATATGCCCCACCCCCTCACTAAACCCTAATCGAATGCAACATGCGTGACATTGCATACGCCGGGCATGTACATGACAGTTGCACGGCACGCGGCTGGAATCCTGAGTACGACAAGAGTGGTTTTGGAGTCAACAACGATCTCCACATTCACGTCCCCAGTGACTGAAGCAAGGTGCGGCAACCCACAGCCAACGCGCAAACCCCGACCTATGTACCGGCAAAACCCAGATGATAAGTGACAAAACCCAAATGCGAGTCAAGAACCCGGCCCCACGCACATGGAGCTCTGGGCTCCGCCGCCTCATCGTGCAGCTGAGCCAGCCAGGGGTGCTTCAGCGCCTGGATCACGTTGATTCGCTTGCGGTGGTCGAACTGCAGCATCTTCTCCATCAGGTCAATGGCCAGCGGGTCCGCGTCCGGGAACTTCTTGCGGAAGTTGACCTTCTGCGGTGGCCATGGAGACGTTTGCGCACCGGGCGGACATGTTAACAACGAGGACACAACAGTGCGCCCATGCATCGGCATGTGCTCTGATGTCCCCGAGCATTACAACTGCCGAAGTGTAGCAAGTCCAAACAGAGGGCGTAAGAGCTGTGCATGAAGGGCTGCGACACCATATCCAACGCAGAGCAGCGAACCCTACCTCAGACGCTGGAAGAGCCCGAATGTAGACGCGCGCTTTCTGGCTTTCGATGAAGGTCAGATCGTCGTCCGTGGGCGGTCCCAGGATTTTGATAATCTGCTTCAGCTGGTCCACGTAGTCCTTTCCTGGGAACAGCGGCTTGCGCCCTAGAAGCTCGGCCAAGATGCAGCCCACCGACCTACGTGTTACGATGGACTCAGCGTGACTTCCGTGCTTGTCATGGGGAAGGCGACGCTCACGACCCACAAGCTACCAAGCCAGAGAGGACAACGTTTGGACCGTGGATGGGTCATTTGCTGACATTACAGGTTTTCAAGTGCATGCCTCTTTGCGCGCTCACCACATGTCAATGGAGGAGCTGTACTTGTCAACCGACAGCAGCAGCTCCGGTGCGCGATACCAGCGCGTCACCACGTACTCCGTCATGAAGCTGCGCTCGGAACTGTCCATGATAGCGGGTGCAATGAAGGGTTATTAGTGACATGAAAGCCGGTTGTACTGCACCCTACCCTCCAGTGCCCCTCCTCCACCCCAGGGGAATGCAACCCCCTTCGATTGACGCAATGCCTCCCTTTCCCCGAAGACCATACCCTGTCCGTGCCAACCCGAAGTCGCAGATCTTCAGGTCACAGGATGCGTTCAGGAGCAGGTTGCTGGGCTTGAGGTCCCGGTGCAACACGTTGGCCGTGTGCACGTACTTCAATCCACGCAGCACCTGTGGCGGGGATACACCGCATGGTCACTTCCCATGTCAGCCGCAAACCGCATCGCATGCGCAGCGGACCTGGTAAATGAAGTACTGAAAGTGCTCGTTCGTGAGCGGCTGCGACGAGCGGATGATTTGGTGCAGGTCCGTGTCCATGAGGTCGTACACCAGATATACGTCGTTGAATTTGTCCTTGGACGGTGGCTTGAGGATGTCCTGCGCAGACATGCAGCAGTGTCGAAACAAAGACACGTAAGCCCATGGTTCGAGTAAGCAAAACGCCAACATGAGCTGTCCTGCATCCACATCCTTGTGCCTAACAGGACATCGCGAACGCACCTTGACAGCAATGACGTTTTCATGCTTCAGGTGCCGTAGCAGCTTAATCTCGCGCAGCGTCCGCTTGGCATCAACCAGGTTCTCGAAAGCATTTCCAATCTTCTTAATCGCTACCTTCTCGTTGGTTTGCGTGTTCTTCGCTGAACACACCACGCCGTAGGCGCCCTTGCCAATCGCCTTGATAGGCTGGTACTTATCTTCTATCTCAAACGTGGTTCGCCAAAGCACCCATCGAGACTTGCCGGGAATGTTGCATTCCTGTTTCACGGGGATATTGCTGCTGGAGCCGTTAGCAGAACCTGGTTGCGAACCCTGAGTCTGTGATGCCGCTTGCGACATTTTTGGCAGCCAAGAAAACACCTAACTGTCACGTTGGAGGTGATCTGGTGTGATACACTTTCTGGCAGCGGCGGAAGACTGCCAGTACATGTACGGCAGTAAGGTGCACGTCAAAGCCATGCCTGAATCCTGCTCCCTTGTAACTGATTACAGCGAAGACCTTATGGATCAATTCTGGGTGAGAAAGGGCCAGCGGTAATCACGCTTTGGCAACTTAGTGTTACCGGTGTGCCAAGTGTTCCATATCTACAGTGGCCCCCTTGCACCTCCTACTCCTATAGCCTCATTCCTTCGAGACTTATCTTTAGTCATACTACAGCGTTGCTAAATTTCAAGAGAAGCCAAATGCTTCTCGACTTCTGCGCACCCAGACTGGCTGCTGATGGTGATGCATCAACCAGCGATAGGCGTGTTCTGAAAGGATATGGGAAATTGGGCAAGGACGGAGGAATGGACGATTGCCCGCAGAGCTGTAGCGCTACGAAAGGGAAGTGCAGAGGGACAGCGTGCCAAACACATGGGCTCGTCTGTCTTCTCTCCCGATAAGACGGACGCGTCGCGCTGTCACTCCATGTTGCCGCTTTGTGTTCCGGTTCGACCTGGATCTTTGCCTAGACACGCTCTGTTCCCCGGGATTGCTGCCATGCTGCCAGTGATGCGATACCCGTGGATGCCATGCGGTGGCCTGGCCAGGATATTACAAAGCGTGAGGCATGCCCACAAATGGACCGCCACAAGATGCACCGCCGAGATAGTTACGGCAATCCTCATGGGCATTAGCAAAATGTAAGTCCCTTAATCTCGAACCAAGCAGGGATGGCGAAGTACGTAAAGCCAGCGCTGTTGCGTGCGCCCACAAAACACACCCGAAGTAACCAGCGCGCTGTACACCTCACGTACGGAAAAGATAATGAAGCGAAGGCCCAAATAATATATATCCGAATAAGATGGCTATAAAAGTGCTGTATCACACCAGAAGTATGGACGTCGGCCGATGCCACGAAGTCTAATCCCACGCGGCCCGTACGACACGACGTGCAGGTGTCCGGTACGAAGAGAGGCATGCGGACCGCAGCTAGACCTCATACTCTGAGGAAGTCCACGGCATGCGGCGCGGCAAAACGGAAGTTGCCACGCCCATGTAAGGGACTGGCTAGCCAGTGCATAATCGCTGGTGCTAGTGATCCACACCTGGGATCACTGCGTGCCTCACAGCACAAACCCTGCCCACCGTCGGACAACTGAAAAGGAAAAATCCTTGCCTACCTACGGACGCTCGCACACCTCGGGGCCAAGCCAAACAATGTCGTACATCCTGGGTCCAACCGGGCATGGCGATACAGGGCCTGAAGAGCGATATCGACGTCGTGCGGCCGTGCCATGCCACCCCGATAAGGAAATCCTCATGTACCGTCACAGGCAACGTGCCGCCCCCCCGCGATTCCGCAGGCCCCCGGGATTCCGCAGGGGGCCGCGATTCCGCAGGGGGCCGCGATTCCGCAGGAGACTGCGATTCCGGAGGGGACCGCGATTCCGCAGGCCCCCGCGATTCCGCCGCCCTCAAAGCTCAGGCCCCTCCGCACTCTAGCTGTGGTAATATGTGGCCAGCTCCTTGTAGATGAGCTCCCGCACGTCCTGCTCCGTGAGCTTCTCTTCCTCAAAGTCCAAGACGAACACACCTGGGCGTTGCAGGTAGAAAGGAAGACGATACATAGACGAGCGGCGACGCTTTCAGCTATGGGGCGTGGACACGGTGGCCCGGCGCGGATTCGGTGCATGGGCGAAGTGGAATACTGGTTAGCACGTCCTCATTGACCCTCGTGACGGAAGGATTCGCTGACGTCGAGGACGCAAACGGCTTCGACCGTTTCAATTCGACTCGCTCCGGGAGAAATCCCATAATGGCCGTAGGCAGCGCGTGACCCCGTGAATCAGCCGGGGCAAGTATGGCGCGGACACGACATTTCCGGCGTCGGATAACGCGCATTTCCAGTAACGCTTCGAAGTACAAGCAACGCGGACTGTTTCAAGTACCGCAATTCGAGCGGCCGGCGGCCGGCCATCTCCCGGCTGGCCTTTGTTATTGCAAGCTGCGGCCTTCGATGCATCCGGCTTCGGCATTCTGGGGTTACCCAGATAACCGTGCAGATGCAGGCGCAACGCGATATCGCGAGACTCTTAACGCAGAATGTTTTCATCGTGTCGTAGTTGCTGACCTCAAACCCCCAGTCCCGTCTCCGCTTCATTCCCTCATTGCCGGCCGAAAAGCTCGCACAACACCTGCGGCCCGGGACGCAACTGCAACCCGCTTCCCGCAACCTGCCCATGCCACCCGGCCGCCCGCACAGGACCGGACGGCCGCCCGCCGCATCGTTTACCCAACCAAGCAACGACCCAAGCGCTGCGGGACTCTGCACCCCCGCACCTGCAGCGCTGGGCTCCGCCGCCTCATCGTGCAACTGCGCCAGCCAGGGGTGCTTCAGCGCCTGGTGCACGTCGATGCGCTTGCTGGGGTCGAACTGCAGCATCTTCTCCATCAGGTCAATGGCCAGAGGGTCCGCGTCCGGGAACCTCTTGCGGAAGTCGATTTTCTGCGGGTCCAGGTTGATGACGATGGTTGAGGACGATGGATTCGGACGATGGTTGGGAGTGTTGCAGAAGCGGCGGCGGTCGCCATTCGATGGGCTTGCCCTCCAACATGCATCCTGCGGTTCGCGCAGCAGGCGAACCAATGGAGAAACCCACCTCAGCGGGCGGCAGTGCGCGGATGTAGGAGCGCGCCTTTTGGACCTTAATGAACGCCAGGTCCTCCTCCGTCGGTGTCCCCAACGTCTTGATGGTGAGCTTTAGCTGGTCCACGTAGTCCTTGCCGGGAAGCAGCGGCTTGCGCCCCAGCATTTCAGCGATTATGCAGCCCACAGACCTGCATCTCCATGGGTGAGCGCTGGATCTCGGATTCCACGCGGAAGCGTACGCAGCATCCTATCAACGGAAGCAACACATGTCCGGCGTGAAGCTCACCCACCCGCCTGACCAAGCTGCTGACATACTGCAACTGTGTCTAGCGGCCGTTACAGTCACACTTGCCTCAGGTTTGTGTTTATCCGCGGCTCATCCTGCATACTCGCTGCACGAGTCCCAACCCCGAGCAGCTGTCGCTCCCAACGCCGTCTGCGACCCTAGGTGCCAACTCAACTTGCCCATGATACCGTGCCTTTGCTTCCAGCCCGCTAACCTCGACCCACCACATGTCGATGGCGGCGGTGTAGTGCTCGCAGGATAGCAGCAGCTCTGGAGGCCGGTACCACCGCGTCACCACGTACTCCGTCATATGGTTGGCCTCCGACCTGCACAGGACATGAAGCCAACGGGTATGGGAAGGGGCCCCAAAGGACTCGGCTGCGGGTTGTCAGTCCAGTGCTTCACCAGCCTGCCCCTCGTAAAAGCGACGAGAGCGACGCTGACCTTGACGACAGGGGGCGCCACCTTTCCCCCCCCGCGCCACATAAAGAGCAGACCAACGGATTTCCTCTCCAACCCCGCCCCACGTGTACACACCCTGTCCGCGCCAACCCGAAGTCGCAGATCTTCAGGTCACAGGAGGCGTTGAGCAGCAGGTTGCTGGGCTTGAGGTCCCGGTGCAGCACGTTGGCCGTGTGCACGTACTTCAACCCTCGAAGGATCTGTCGGATTGGCCCGTTATGGTAAGCCAAGACAAGGTGGCCAGCTTCCCACACCCCTTACTGGTGCGTACCTGATATATGAAGTACTGGAAATGCTCATTGGTCAGCGGCTGAGTTGAGCGAATAATCTGGTGCAAATCAGTGTCCATAAGCTCGTATACAATGTATACGTCGTTGAAGTTCTCCTTGACAGGTGGCTTCAACAGGTCCTGCAGAACGCCGGACATAGGTATGTTGGCAAGCACTGCAGTTATTACCACACTTACGTGACTCCACATTCCCAGTTCCGCAGCCGCACCTTGACGGCAATGATGTTGTCATGCTTCAAGTGCCTGAGCAGCTTTAGCTCACGCAGTGTTCGCCGAGCGTCAGTGAGATTTTCGAACGCGTTTCCAATCTTCTTGATAGCTACTTTTTCATTGGTTTGCGTGTTCTTGGCTGAGCACACGACGCCGAATGCTCCTTTACCGACCGCCTTGATAGGCAGGTACTTCTCGTCTACCTCGAAGGTTGTGCGCCAAAGGATCCACCGGGACTTTCCCGGAATATTGCATTCCTGTCGCACAGGGATGTTACTGGACGCACTTGCCGAACCGGGTTTGGGAGCCGGTGCTGGCGCACCCGCTTGCGACATGATTCATTGACAGATACGTATGTAATGAAAGTGGTAAGAACGTTTTGTCCAGCCTGGAAAGGGAACATTGTCGCTGGTCGTGTACGGCACGAAGCGTAAGCGTCAGTCGTAAGCTACATGCCCAATTCATGTGGCCCCACCTCCTCATAACATTCGGAAACCTCAACCTCACAATTTTTCGCGTATATGCCGATAACATGAGGAACCCCAACGCGCTTGTGATTTACGACGAGACCGCAGAACCCTCGTAACCGCGCCGAGACACGGCAGCGTGAGAGGGCGTGGGACACCTTGAGGCAAGACCCCGGCAGTACTGCATACTGCATGCTTGCTACCTTACATCTTCCCTTGCCGCTCACAGTTTCTTCATCCACCCGTATCTATGCACCTAAGGAACTCCACAACTATTTTCTGTCGATTCCCATCCTTCGCGCCTACCCATCGACGAGTAACCGTGCCGCCGTGAGCACCGGTCAGAGATCGGCTTCTTGCATACTGCGCAGTCCTGCTACACAAGCGAAGTCTGGGGTGTGAGAGAGAAAGACGGTGTGTGTTACGCCTGCTAATGCAACCCGGGCATGCATCGTTGAAAACCGTCATTATATTTTGCATTATTACCAGCGTGATCATCTTTCGCAAAAATGGCAGATACCGGTAAGATCTGTTGCTGGATGTCGTGGACCTTGCTGGTACGATAGTGAAGCCCACCACACAATGGACCACACACCCGAGCCTGACGCACCAGGGGTTACCGCAGGACGAGAAGCACCGTTACAGATACCCTGAACCCAGGTCAGCGTGTGAGTATAAATGGTGAAACCAATATCCTAACGACATGAAAAGCGGGGCCATCCTGCAGCAATAAGGAAACGTACGACCTAACGTGAAACAAAATCGGATAACAGTATCATTACCATCCGTCTTCCTCAAGTGTCCGGCGATGTGCCCTGGTTCTACCTTTTGGTCTTGAACCCATTGTAACCGTTACAATTCGGGCAGAACATCGATCGACGCAGTGATTTGCGCCTGCACCATAGTACTAGAGCCCAGCCAGCCAGTCAGGACGTCCAGGGACGTGCCATGCCCTAAGTAATACCAGCCGTATGTAGCAACGACGCAACGCGAGTGTGGCCACGTACGTTCCGGGAATGGATGCGCGGGCCGAACCAGCGCCAGTGCGTCAGGCCGCAGCCGCGGGGGGCAGCTTGGGCGGCGGGAGCGGCGTGAGGAGAGAGTAGTCGGTCTGCACCCAGCTCTCCACGTCGCGCAGGAACGTTCCAAACGCGACCGCCTCCAGCACTGATCGCCTTTGCGTCTGCACCTGCATCGTCAGCGTCTCCACGCGGTCCGTTTCCACCGCCTTGGCCATGCGCGCCATGGCCTCCTGCATAGATCCCGCGTCATCACCGACTGCCTCCTGTGTACGGTGGCGCGTGCAAGGGAGTTGGTCAGGCAGAGGCGCCGGAAACATGCTGAGCGTGATACCGCCATACACCTAATGTGGCGGAACGATAGGATTCCGGCCGTGGCTGCTCGTACCAGCACGCCTGGAGACCCCTTCTAGGACGGCAGACGACGAGCACCTAGGGAGTCAGGAGAGTATGACGTAGCACACCACATCAAGGCGCACTGGACGTTGGAAAGCATAAAAAAACGCGCCATTTGTGTGAGCCGCAGCGGCACGGGCTAGGCCGTGGCCCCAAACACGCGAAGTACCGCGGGAAGGGTAGATATGCCACGCTACAAATTCGGCAAGAGAACCTAACATTCGCGACTCATACGGGGCTTTGATTTGCAATGCACCCACATTCCAGTTCGGCCTCCAGCCCTCGACCCACCTGCATCTGCAACGTCAGTTTCTTGATGTCTCCGAGCAGCGCGGAGGTCTGCCGCTCCACCAGAGCCGCGCCCTCAACGCTGACAACACGCGCAGTCTCCACCATGGTCATCTGGTCGAATGATTCTACATATTTTCGCAGCGAGTTCTTGACACCTTTCCCGTTGGACGGCGAGCCCTGAGAAGTTGCGGACGAAGACGTCGAGGTAGAGCTGCCGCTGCTGCTGCGTGACGGCTCGCCGCTGAGGCTGCTACCGGAGATCGTGGGAGAATCCAGATCCACAGTGGTAGCATCTGCATAGTCCGGGTTTGCCGCTTGGTCCACGTCCTCGGCCTGCGAATCGGCGGTAGGACAGGTTGCGTGGGCTAAGACTCCTGTGCGGCTTGCCGGCATATCTCAATGGACGTGTACGGCTGTATATGCACATTGAGAGTGGGAATGAAAGCGGCAAGGTGCAGGTGTCGCGGGGTAGCGCCTCGAGCGCAGCTACCCTCGGAGCACCAAGGGGTCCTGCCCTCTCAGGCTCCAGGGAGGAGCAAGCATGCAGCAGCAAAAGCACGCACCGCGCCGGCGACACTGCAGTGGTGCCGTAAACCGAGGATGCAGCTGCGGACTAGCGATGAGTACTCCAGCCCCCTAGCCCGCCTACCGCTGCAAACAGTCGCTCCAACCGAGCCACCGCATCCTCTTTGCTGAGCGGCAGAGTCCCCAGCGCCTTCTCCAGCTGGAAGCGCTTGTCCACGCGCCGGATAAAATAGCCGAACATGACGCTGGCGGCGTAGACCTGTCCGTGGTCGTTGGGATCGAGGGAAGGCGTTAGAACACGGTCCGATGCAACGCAAAGAGCGTACCGGACCCCCAGTACACGACCACCAAACCACAGCCATCTACCGCGCCTTTGCAGGGTTTGCCGGTACCGTTAGTTACATTGCGCAATCCCTGGGCCTCGACTTGGCAAGTTCTTAACACAATTCCGACAGCAGAGCATGCGAGCATATTGTGACACCACGCCTTGCGAACTGCCTGAGCAGCGCGTGCGTCATGTCGCGTGTACTTGCCTGCGCCATTTGGAACTTGCTCATCTTGACGTATGCGGTGCTGTAGGCGTTTTCCATGGGGCCCATAATCTGCAGCAAGTGCTCGCGCACCAGCTCGAGCGCCTCCTTGCTGTGGATGCCCTCCGTCAGCGCCTTCAGGTTGACCGTCGGCGGGTCCACGAAGCCTGCGCTCGCAAGGGGAGGAGTGGAGTCCACGTTGGCGTTTGCAGGCGTGCATCAAGCCGCTCCTGGACCCTTCGGACAAACAGGCGCTCGATGCGGACAATGACCAACCGGCCACCGGCGAAGCAATCGCAGTATGCCAGGTTGAGCCCTACCCCGCCAACCCGCTGCGTGCTCTCGACCAATTAGCACCCCATTAGCCCTTACCGTCCATGCGGGGCAGCATGTCGACCCCCAGCAGCAGGAACTTCTCCAGGATGGACACATACATCAGGTCCTCAAGGGTGGATCGCACCTCGCCCTCTCGGACCTCCTCCATGCGCCTGGGCCAAGGCGACAGGGGGACGAGGAGGACACAGGGCGCAGTTGGATGATGTGTGGTCGAACGGTACATGCGCCGCTACCTGCATGTTGACTCCGATCAACGGAATCAACGTCACTCGGCGCCCGCACCTGTACAACGCCAACTCGGTGCCGTCGGTGCTGGCCTCCAGTTGCTCCTCCTTTTCCCTTCGTAGCGTGCGCTCATCGCGTAGCTTGGCCAGCTGGTTGTCCACAGCCGTCTTGAAGAGGTGCGGCTCCTGCACCACAGGTGGGGCAACTGCGCGTTAGGCAGGTTGCTATGGCTGAGTTGCTTTCAAAGCCATCGCCCGCTGCAGGGCGTGAAACCCCGCTGTACATGCGGGAGGGCCCCAAAATGCCAGATTATCAAATGCACGCAAACCATGCCGCATCCAGGTTGCATCATCGTACGACCTGGGGCGCGAGGAGTAAGAAACATACCCACCATACGCAGATAGTACTGGAGCATTTCACCATATGGTGTCTTTGGCTGTGCAGGAGCCTGTAAACATGAGTACACAAGATTACGATGCGTGGACGTTTTATACACGACACACTGGTGCGAGGCACCCAAGTGACCAGGTGGCGACGACCTACCAGCCCGAATTCTGAGGATTCCGCCCTTGCATGGACTCTTCTCGTAGTAGCAGGGCAGCATCTGACTGAGGGCGCACAGAAGCTCATGCGCGACCGCCCACCCAAGCCCACGGCACGAAAATGTGTAGCAGGCAACATCAACGCTGTCAGATTAAGTAATATAAATAGATGTATGAAGTCTTGTGTTTGGACGTCAGAAGCTGTGGTCAAGACTTTTGACGAGCAGCTATATTGGTTGAGGACTCGTATGCCGATTGCGCTTGCGTGAGATTTCTTGATTTCTTCAATAAATTTATATCTACCCTCAGGTTCCAAACTGCGATGTGGGCCTTCTGGAAGGTCCAAATGTGTAGTACGAGTTGCGACTGGCTGAAACGTAATCGCCGCATCATTCACGGACACAAACGTTGTAGCGAATCCTAACAGCACACCCATTATTTTTGTGACCATTTGTATTGCCGCCTTCCTGTCGGCGTCAGGTTGCCCGCGTATCGGGAGATCGCCAGTCCTTGGACTAGGTCGCTGAAGCCGTTTGGCCTCCCGGCCCATACACGCCACATGATACCACCAAAGCAGAAGAGGACTGGCAAGCTAACGCAAAACAAGCTACAAGCCTTTGCAGACGAGTCCAGTGAAGAAGAACCAGACCCAGTCGCTATGGCTGGAGAGCTGAAGGTTGGCTTTGATGACAGATGAATGACGGGGACAAAAGTTCAAGTTCTAGTCCAAGCTCCGACCCAAGGAGCGGTTGCCTAGTCCGAAAGCGTTGCGGCTTTTGATATCAAAGGTTTTGCGCGTACAGGCTTCACAGTAGCATTTCCCCTGCTCCTGTGTCAAGCGGGAATGAAATTCGTTGGATCCACCATGTAGTTTTTTCTCGTCTAGCCGTTAAGGGCTTCATCCCACCCGCACGCCTCGCCACCGTCCGGCAGGAGCGCGGCCAGGAGCACGCAGCCGGTGGGCGGTTTGCAGAGGCCCGGTCTTTGCTTGGGCAGGCGGTCCGGCTGATGCCGGGTAGTGCTGACCTGCACGAGCTGCATGCGCAGGTGGGCGCCATTCCCTGAGCGAGCGGGGAGGGTTCGAGCGGGGAGGGTGTGGCGCACCCACATGATGTCCTTCCACGGGTTTGGTAATCCTGGGCTGGCCCTTGCAAGCAAGAGAAACCACGCGACGTGAAAGAAAACTAGCGACAGTGGCCAGAGGCAGCGATGGCGACGTGCCAATGTGTTCGCGGTTGCCACGGCTTTCCGGAAAGTGCGCTGGCAACTAGTATCTTGGCCACGACATGACGAAGCCAACTTGACGTTTGAGCACTCAGCCGCAAAGTGCGTTAAGTACGAACGCTGGGAGGTGGCTGCGGCTGGTACAGTGAGCGAGCATTGAACGTGCCGACTGGCGGACACGGGAAGGACCCGTGGACGGAGGAGCACAGAAGGTTAGGAACGGGGACATCTGTACACGCTAGGCGGCGGTCTTCAACAACACGCGGATTACTGTTCGCAAAAGGGGATATGGTAGCCCCACATGACCGCAGCGCTGCGAGGCCTCCGGTCCCTGTCATTCGGGGGTACCTAGCGCTCCCCCAGAGACCTCAGCTGGGGCCGGCCTTGAAGCTGTCGTGGTGACTGGTGCGAGTCCATGCACCGTGGCTTCGCACTAGTGCCATCGTTGCCTGTCCCTGGTCCCCGACCGTAACTGAGGCTTGGCCCCAGGTGCTGCTGGAGCTGGGCTGCACATGGGAGGCGGTGCGATCAGCCACTCGCGCTGTGGAACTGCTGCCGCAATGGGCCGAGGCCCACGTGACACTCGCGCGGACACAGATGAACCTCGGCGAGGTGCGGCGTGTGGTGGAATGCCGGGCTTGGATCCGGGTAGTGGGCTCCGTTGGGATTTCAAGGCCGAGCGGGCCTTGTCAGTAGCTAGGTGCAGAGCTCTAGGGTGCTGAGCAGTAGTGAGGACTCGGCTGGAAGTTACGTACAGCTTGTGAGGTGCTGAGGGGGAGAGAGACAGGCAGCTGGCGGGGAACCACCCGGGCCACCTGCGTCGTGACGCACTGCTGCGGTGTATCCTGCGTTGAGCTTGCAACTCGCAGCTTAGTGGTGTTGTTGAATGCCGCCGTTCCCCCATCCCGCAACAACTGCGCACGTGCCTGACCTGGTCTGGCTGCTCTGTGCTCGTTCCCCGCCTGGCGCCGGCAGCCTGTCCTGGCAGAAGCATCGTTTGAACGCGCGCTGGAGCTGCAGGTGTGTTGTAACGGTTACAGGTGTGGTTGTGTAGGCTGAGGGACGCGTATCGATCTGGTGCCCGAGCGCGGTCGTCTGAATTGATATAAACCCCTTGCATTTGTTGGTTTTTATCGCTTCACGTGAAGCGCTGATAAAAATGCAAGCCTGTTCATACATCCGCCATCTCCTCACGGCTGCGCACCTCCTCCTTCACCGCACCGCACAGCGCTACGTCACCGCTTCGCGTGGACGCGAAGCGGTGACGTAGCGCTGTGCGGTGCGGTGAAGGAGGAGGTGCGCAGCCGTGAGGAGATGGCGCTACGTCACTGCTTCGCGAGACGCAAAGCGGTGACGTAGCGCTGTGCGGTGCGGTGAAGAAGGAGGTGCGCAGGTTATACGGCTGTCAACGTGTTTCTTCCTGTGCGTGTACACGACTGCTGTGGATGGCCGCAGGGGTTTGCTGGCCCACGCCTGCGTCCGCGCCAACGTGGTTCCTTAGACGGGGCGTGTCGGGGGATGAAGTACTGGGGTGCACGGCGGCATGCTTTCCTAGTTGTTGGACAGGTCGTGAGAATGTTCTGAATGACTATCCCCTCCTCTATATTCATCCGCAGCCTGCCGACATGACGGTCGTGGGTATTGAGCTGATGGAGGCGCGTACGCTGGCGGAGAGGCAACGACTGCTCGGTCCCGGACTACGTGCGGTTGTGAACCAAGCCTAGTAGTAGCCTGGTGGACGAAAATGTATTGCTACCCTGATAGACTGACATATGCCTTAGCGACATGTCTCTTTATCAAAAGAATTGTGTATCCACGAGACTACTGTTGATCCGTTCCAAAGCTAGTTATCGGCTTCTCTACTCGAAGGAATAGAATGTTTGGGTGTAAATGCTTGCAGGTCAGGATCCTATTCCTCGATATCGCATGGAATCCATGCGCCGCCGTATCGGCTAGTCCCCTGCACCGGGTCAGTCCATCTCAAAATGGATTACCTTGCTTACACAAGGCTTAACATCATAGAAACCGCCGCACTGGCGTTCACACAGTCACGCAGCGATCGCAGGTTGCCCCGCAACACCATGTCATTTTGTCACACACCTGCAAATTAGACATTCGCTGTAAATCCGAACGGTAAAACTCGCTCGGTATCCGGATTACAAGCAACAGGGAGGTGGCCATCGATACATACCATGCCCAGTGCGTGTGCATCAGTTGTCTGACTGTTGCAACCCTCCGCTTCCACATCGTTCCTCTCCTGCGCCCAAAACAAAATCGCAAATGACAGCTAAAAAGAGCAGACGCTCTGCACACGAGGCTCACACGAAAAGCTCCGTACAAGAACACTCAATACACGCATTTGAACGACGAGCCGGTGAGTATACATACAATGCACCGTACCATCGCAGCAGATTCCCGACGGAGACTGATTTTGCAATTGGCTGTCATCCATTTGTCGCGCCATCGGCCGTTACCGCTGCAGGGATATCGCGACATGTCCCCCACGCGAAACTCCACAGCGCACAACACGTCATCGCCAGACATACGCCTCTGCCTCTATCTCCGTGCCGCTGCTGCCGCCGAGCCATACATTCTTCTCCGACGCCAGCGGCCCCTTGTGGGATGCCACCAGTTGCGCCAAGCTAGGATTACTTGCGCGCTACGGCATGCTTCGCTAGTAACACTGCAATCCGCTCCATGCTCAGTTCAGGCTATATGGGGCTGCCAAACCAAGCGTCATCAACACCACCGCCTGCAACTGCTTGGGCAGCACGACGTGTTTAAGGTGCTAGTGGTTGCCGATATGTGGGACCACAGCCACGATGTTAGTGCCACCCAGAAAAACAGTTCCCTCACGCTCCTCTACTAGCTCCAAGGCCTGGCACTTAGTACACCAGCGCAGCCTTGTTCTCAGCCAAGTCGTACGAGCCAGACTCCTTGGGAGTCATGATGAAGATCTGAAAGACCTCAGCGACCATGCGCTCGATGAGCGGCGCGCGCATGAGCCCCTTCACAACAGCCGGCACGTCCATCCTGCCAATAGCCAGCACCTTCTCGTTGTACTGGACAAGCAGGTCCATGCGGCGGAAGAACTCGGGGTTCTCCACGTCAGGCACTGCCGGGAACACGCGCTCCGTAGACTTGTTGGTCTCGATGATGACTGCGGCAGAAAGCGCATGGACATTAGGCAAACCTCATAGACGTGCACGACGAGAACGGCCAGAATATATTGTGGCAGTTGCTATTTCGAATTTCACACTGTGCCATCGCTGAATCAGCCCACGTCACGTCAACGTTCCCAGCATGCCCGGATATGCACCCGTGCGACATATTTGCGTAGCCTCCTCGTTCTCACCGTGCTGGTTGAACTGGGTGGTGTTCAGGCCCAGCGAGCTGTAGAAGGCGTCGCGCTGGTGGTCGTTCAGGTACATAGTGATGTACACCGACAGGCAGAAGAAGCGCGACCACAGCTTGGCAGCCCAGTCGCTGATCATATCAGGCTGCGACTTCAGGACGGCGGTGAAGAAGTCACCTGCATGTGGTTGTAGGGATGGGGGTCATTGGCTTGCACTCGTGGGCACCGAATCTAGGGGTAACCCATACACCCCAAGGGTAACCCATGCAACCCGGGGGTAACCCCTACACACCGTGGCGGTTCTCGTCCTGGCACCAGTTCTCGAAGTACTCAAAAAGCGGGTACAGCTGGTTGTCGGGGTTGCGCTGCAGGTGGCGGTAGATGGAGATATAGCGCCAGTAGCCGATCTTCTCGGACAGATAGGTTGCGAAGAAGATGAACTTTGGCTTGAAGAACGTGTACTTGCGATTCTTCGTCAAGAAGCCCAGGTCCAGGGCCAGGTTGAAGTCAGACATAGCCTTGTTCAGGAATCCGGCGTGACGCGCCTCGTCACGAGACATCAGCGTGAAGATCTCCGCGACAGCGGGGTTCGTCGGCTTCAGGCGGCGACCCAGCTCCTTGTAGAGCAAGAAGCCCGAGAACTCAGCAGTGCATGAGCGCTCAAGGAACTCAATGAAGATTTTGCGAGTCGGACCAGAAATCTTCTCAGCGGCCGCCTTGAAGGTCTGCAAGTGTATCAGCGACCAAATGTGAAGCCTCATATCAGGTGTGTGGACGCGAAAAGGCACCCAGTTACCAATTTCAACATCAAATTACATTGTATAAGCTCGCACCTCGTTGCGCACGAAGTGGCGCTGGTTGTAGTCCAGCTTAAACTCCGCCAGCATCGCGTCGAATTCGGCCATGTCCAAGTTCTTGTTGATCTCCAGGCTGAACAGCTGCTCCATCTCATCGAAGTCGGTGGTGTAGAAGCGCGGGCTCAGCAGAGTCTCGTCAGAAGCAACCTTAACACCATCGCGCATGGTCTTGAAGCCAAGGTTCTCAGCAGCGGTGGATGCCGCAACGCGGACTGCATTGCGACTAGGGCGGACAGCTGCAACGCGAGCAGCACGGACTGGGGCCTGCTTGCCAAAGGCGCCGGTCACACGCTTGTTCAGCATAGTGGCCATTGTTGCGAAGTCAGTTGCTAATAACTTAACAACTTAATAGTTTGGGCAACGCTAAGAGGCAATCGCAATGACCGTACGCGCCACGCCTGCGCCTGTGGCTCTGCAGGAGGACGCGCAATGCTTGTACGACAGCGAGATTGGTACGGCATAAGATGGAGGGGAAATATACAACCGAAGTGTCATTGGTTCGAAATGTAAGGATGCTCCAAATTTAGTGTCCAGTCAATCGGGAGCATCTGACTTGCAGCAGCATGGGGTGCAATTTGCAAGATACCGTATCTGCAACTTTTCAGACGGAGGCGTTGTGGCACGGAGGGTGCCACAACGCCTCCGTACGTGTATTCTAGCATAACCAAATGGTAATGCTAGAATGGACGGAACCTTTGCATACAGCGCTTTTATAGCAGGGCAGTGTTCAGGCCCGTCTCATCCCGCAACAGTTTACATGTTTACTGCAATAGCAAATATGGGGGTATTGGTCCTGTCGCTGACAACCAAGCTCCCTTTCTGTGGCGGTGTCATATTGCTCGTCACAACCGCCGAAGACTGAAGGGAAAAACAAATGTTCGTTGACTTGTGGAAAAAGCGTGCGTATCAATGCATGAATGATTGGGTACTGGATATGTGCATAACGGAGGTGCAACAGCCCCGCACCAACCCACACGTCGAATTAGGTCCTGGTCGATCCGGTAGCCGAATTCACTATAACTGCTAGCCAACGAAATGATACCAGATCCAATGCTGCCACATATGTCCTACATGGCTCCTGCCCATATGCCATACTAGGTGACTATGCGAAAATGCGATCTCCTTGATCTACTACTACACGTATCTCTCCATGCCACTCTATGTAATGACCCCTGGGTCGGACTTACATGTGCGCCATAGGGTAAACATGGGGAATGACTAGTAATGCTGCGCTCCCACGCGTCTAAGTATCTCGTATCGGCAGCAAACTGATGGATGTTCTCCAGCGGTCCTCCTGGGCAACCTAATTCTGCGGCTCGACGCGCTGTTTTGATAGACTAAGCTCCCCTTACTTTTGTGCCGAATTGTGTTCGGGTTATGGCAATTGATTGCTTTCGAACCAGTGATCAATTATTTCCAACCACCAGGCAGGGGGGCTGCCTTGCTGCGGTACTTAAAAGGGCAGTGGCGGCCACATCTAGTCAACGACTAGGGCCCCCAGTACGCCTTCGATAGGGCCCTTGGCCATGCAGTCCGAGGTAGCTACCCTGTAAGGGCCAGGCTGCGTGAAAGCAGTTTTCACGAGGCCTTGGCGCACAGGCGTGTTGTACCTGTTAAAAATGGCCGAGTAGCGTACACCGCCCGGCCAGTGTCCCCCTTGGCTGCAAGCTTTTTACATTGCAACGTTAATTATACATCGGATACGGGTACGCACGCGAACGAGTACCCCAAACACCTAAGAGCTGCTGGTAACATGACTGTACCGTCGTCACCATACAACTGCCCCTTTCGGGCAAGACGCAAGCTTAAGCCAGGTGACTTCGTGAAAGCTTGCCGATCTGTGCCCATGAAAGGCAAAGCAACGCGGATTGCGAATGATCTATCCTAACAAAAAAACACCATACTTTTACACTTGCCTCGTCACGTTGTTGTAACCCCCCGGCGTCGTGCACACAACGCAAGGCGGCGCTCGTGGCGTATGTACGACAGAAAAGACAGCCGCTCTTTGTACAGTTCCCCTGCTGCCTAGCAATAACTTTCACCATCTACAGCTTCCCCTGGAGCCGCTCCGTGCCATCCTGCAGCACTCCATGAGTCTTTCACTGACGACTAAGTCTGCACCGTCGTCTTTCATTGTCGTCTCCTTTCAACAAGCGGATTCCTTCATTGATGGCTACCTTCCGAAATGGTCTCCCGCTACCTCGGCGACGTCGACGTCACTGCCATTATACCAGCTCCCACTCCTCCAGCTGCTGGTGACCAGCCGCCTGCCCACCATTCCCCGGCTCCTCGAAGTCGTCATCCACACCATCCGTTGCCATCACCCTCCCGCCGGATGTCAGCGTCATCAGCGGCGCCGCGCTGTGCTCTTCTGACAAGGCGCCCAGCCTGGAAAACAGGTCCTCCAATTCCGCTGCAGCAAGCAACAGGGAGAAGCACAGGCATGGGTTCATCTTGCCTCTCACGGAGCACCATGATATGAGCCGCGATGGGCGAAGAAGCGGCAGGCACAGCATCGCGGCAAGCCATCGCACAATCAATACATAGGTCGTTGAACAGAATACCAAGCGTCGGACCTTTGCTTGCCGGCGAGCCATCTCACGTTTTATCCCATTTCATACCCAATGGTTCAGTGACGCTGCACCTAGCGGATAACGTTCCCCTCCCACTCGTGCCCCACGCACCTGGACCCATGCACACGAATCCAATCGCCATGGACGGGTCCAGCGCCGCCGATGGCAGGAGCCGTACGGCGTCGCAAAAGTAGCTGGCAAGCGAGCCGCACGGCAGAGCGGCCGTAGAGCAGGTCGCGGATGCCCCGCTAGCTACTCCACTGGGCACTGGCCGCGCCGCTAGCTGCGCCTCGTGCGGGTCCAGGTACAGGACCGAACCATCCTGCACGCCGCAGAGGTACAGCGACGCGCTGGGGCGTCCCCCAACAATACCCACGCTTTGCGGCCAAGTGAGTACTTGTTGCAGCTGCGGTATGTAGACTGGATTGATCTGCGGAAGGACACAGACGGCGGCCAAGAACCCATGGCGTCAGCGACCCAGTGATGCTCACGGCGCAAGCTCGACGTGTTCGACAAGCTGATGGATGGAATCGTCACCGGCGATTGTTAGGGCCAACGGCGACATAGCGAAGTGCATGGAGGACACGCGCGAGGGGTTCCAGGTGCGTCGGACTGGCACCTAGGGTGCTTTAAGGTTGGGCCCTAGGGGAATCCGCGCCATTACGGGCCCGGCCTGAAGGAGCGTAATCCAATTTCCACTGTCCTTTGACGCCAGCATTCCCTGGTTTGACATGCTAGAAAGCCGCTCCCCGTCCCCACCAGCCACCGCGCCAGGCGTTGCTCCGTATCCCCACTGCCCAAAGCCCGACGCACCTTGTCCATGCCCAGCGTGAGTGGAATGAGCAGCAGCAGTGGCGCGTCAGGTGACCTGCCGGACGACCCCGCAGCGCCCCGCTGTCCGCACTGCGCCCCGGGTTCCTGCGCTGGTCCCGCGCCAGCAGAACCGACCCCCTCGCTGTCGAAGCTCGCGCCCGCGCTGCTTGCGCCGCAACGTTTCGCAGCTGCCATCCCTTTGAGCGCCGTCAGCTCCACTTCTGGGGAGGGCCGCGCGGGTGACTCGCTGCTGGCTGCAGCTGCCTGACCCAGCTTTTCTGCTCCGGGCATGACGCAGGTCGCCGCCCCATTGCACCCATTACGTTGTGCGAGTGGTGCAGACCCTTCCGGCATGGCGGCCCCCGGCAGCTGTTGGCGCGTTTCGCGTCCTGCTGGCACGGATGCGTCCGAGCTGGTCCCCGACTCGTCTGCTCGGCTGACACTGCGGCAGTCTGTGGCCGGCGCCTTCACCGCCGAATGGCTTCCTGCCTCCTGGACTTCCTCCGCCTGTCGTTCCGTGTTCCCGTTACCCTTTCGGTCGTGCTGCTGCCGCCCGCAGCAAGGCGTTGACAGGCCGTCGCTACTGCCTGGACTTGTGTCAGCGTGCGGGTGGCATGTCGTGAGAAGCATCTGCGGCTGCTCTGCAGCAGTTCCCACCGCCGACGCAGCTGCTGCAAGCTGAGAGCGAATGCTGTCGATGTCGAGCTCCGGGGCACCGCCACCAGAGCCGCAGGCGACGTGGAGGTGCAGGCCCATGGGTCGCTGCACTCCAAGCTGCGTGAACAGCGCCTCCAAGCCTTTGCAAAGCATCCAGGGCCCAACCCAGCGCCCAGGTACAATGCTGTACGTCGGAGGAGAAGGGAATGGTGTTAGTACAGTCGCAATTGTAAGTGCAGTAGTGACCCCCCTTCCCTTGCCACGAGGGCCTCCCCTATGCAAAACCCGTACCACTGGCGGCAATCCTTGACTGAAGACCTCTACGACCAAAGCCTACGTCGTTTTACACCTACCCGGCAGGCACGCCCGCTGCACAAATGCGGTGAATAGAAAGGCGAGCATCTGGATGGTCGAGGAATAACTCGACTACTGGCTGCACTTCCTCCGGCGAAATCGATTGCCTGCGCCAGCAGCGCCCCAGTGCGATGCGCGCTAGAGCCTGAAGCGACAAAATTGCGTCAGAGTTTTGGATGCCCAAACGGACCAAGGCACAGACGCGCACCTCAGCGAGGAGCATTTGGCCACTACGTATAGTGCATCCCCAGCCGACGTCACTGGTTAACATTGACGGCCCTGCGGCGCGAAGGCACAGTCAGCAACAACTCATGGCACCCTAAACCCTATTCACGTTGCTCACCAAGCGACGGGAAGTCCTTGCGGTAAGTGAGCCAAAATCGCGATCGAAAATCCGCAAGCATGGCTTCCAGCGACTGTGGAAAAGGTAAGCGGCGTAGTTTATGTGAAGTCCGACTACTGCAAGAGGCATCGCGTCACTCGCCTCTGCATCCAGGACCTTAGCATCCGCGTTTGCATCATCCACTCCATAATAAGCGCCAAGTAGCCAAACTGGTTGCTGTGAAAGGCTTGTCGCGCCCTGTAGGGATGAAAACGTCTCAATCGCGTTCCAATGGTCAAAGGCACTCCAACGCTCTTCTTCAATTCGTATCCTACGTGCATCATGTCCGCCAGCTTTCGAAGGCTGAGAGCCTGACTCATTGTAAAAGCAAACTGCGTAACCCGCAGGTAGAAGGATTGGCTAGTGGTCAAGGTGGTGGTGCCCGTTCCGCAGCTCATGGCCCCACACTGCAACGAAACTAACAAGCATGTATGTACGAGTAACAAATGACGCTACTGTGATGATTGAAGAAGAGCACTTGTGGCTGGATTCCGAGTTTATAAATGTGCATTACGATTGTTCATGTGCACATTTGGACATTTCATGTTTAGATTGGCCCATCAATCCTAGCTCTCCACCTCTCCACGACCAGAGACTATAGAGTACGGCAAGCGTTTTTATAGGGAAAGCTTCTGATGATGTTTGGTACTCCAAATGCCACATTTGACGCTGAGCTCATAACTCCGAAGGGATTGCCGACATCAGCACTCAAGCTGTTCTTAGGCTTTTGTTTTATCAGAGCCCCTGCGGCCGCTAGACGGCATGACTGTCTTTGCGGCCGCGCAAATTTAGGTTGTATATCTTCCCATAGATATAAATACCTAGGGAATAATGGATGATTGGGGAGGCGGCAGAGGAAGCTACCGAGGTCGGAGTTCGCGCGGGTTCGGCGGTGGTGGTGGCCGCTATAATGACAACTACTATGGCGGAAGAGGCGGCAGGACTGGGGGCACGTACTACGAGGGCGGTGGCCAACAAGGCGGGTTCTACGATGGCCCGCCTGGGCCCAGCCGTGGAGGAGGCAGGGGTAGCCGAGGAGGCTACGTAGACAGTTATCAAGGTAGCGGCTACCAGGGTGGAGGCGGCTATGATGGTGGCGGCTATCAAGGCAGCAACTATCGGGGCGGAGGCGGGCGATTCAACGATGGTGGATCTCGCCGCGGCTTCCGTGGGGGCCGCACTTGGCACAATCCCGGTAGGCTGAAGACGACATGTATTCTACCTGAATAGGTTCGAGCAGCTTCACCACTCAGCGCGTGTCGACTCCAACGCGCCTTGGTTGCAGGGCAGAAGCGGCAGCAGCCGCAGTCCAACGCGAACCCACCACCCAACCTCACGTTGCTTAAAACCATCCAAGCGCACACCGCTGCGATCACCTGCATCGCGTATGACCAAGCCACCAACGCGGTAAGGGGCTGTGGCGTGTCTAGGGCCGAACCCCACTCTGAACCACCCCTGGGGCCACGTCGCTAGAAGGGCTCTGCGGCTAACGGCGAACACCCCATGCCTCGCAGCTCTTCACTGGATCGAAAGATGGCAAGGTCAAGCAGTGGGACTGCAACAGCGGCCAGGTACTAGCTACGTGACTGAGGTCGGGGGGGAAACGTAGAGGGCAAGGGGGCGGCTCTGACAAGCATGGGGCACTCCAATGCCAACCTCCGAATCTGCAGTGCCGATGGTACTGTGCGGTTGTATCGGTATCCGAAGGCAGGGCGGGGTCAATGCTTTAAAGCGTGACGGCGTTTGATCGCAGCACATCGGCTGTTAGAAGGCCACACCAGCTGTTGGAGCTCAGTGGTTGTTTATGGGCCACGCTTTTGGTAGTGGGCTTTGGCGCGCAGCCACTAGTCTCCCCTGTACCCCAGTGCACAATTAGCCTTACGTTGCGATCCTTCCAGCTTAACTGATTAATACCTCCACTTGACTGACGCCAGTGCTCCCTGTCCGCCTCCGTAGATTACCCACGAGGAGAACCTGGTCGGCCAGGTGGACGCCATTCTGTTCATTCAGGGCTTCCTATTTGTGGCGTACGTGAAGGGATCCGACCCCCGCAACCAGGAGGGGATCATCAACTTTTACAACACAGCCGCCGGGAAAACGCAGATGATTCCAGGGCATAGGGTAAGTCGAGGACAAAACAGCCCGGTTGGCCGGTTGCCAGTGCGGTAGGCTGCGACCTGGGTCGTCGCCATGCCGGAGGGGGGCCTGGGCGGGGATCATACCGCGCCCTGCATTTTGAAGACGAGCTAGCATGACGATAGGGACACGGCGGTATGCGAGTCGCTGGCTGCAGCGGACAGGGTTGGAAAGGACAATGTATTTGTGCGGTTGCTCGTGGCGTGTTTCGTGCTGCTGTGATGCTGGGGGTGCCGGACCAGGGCCAGGGCCGTTGTGACGTTGCCGAAGCACCGTCTGACTTTAAATGGGCGCTATGGATGCCCGGGTCTGCAGACGCGCATTTCCTGAACCACTACCAGCAGCACGAGGCAAAACACTGCGAACACAGTTTATACCGGCAGCTACGTACTCGTCTGCTGTCCCAACTAAAGCCTCGCAGCGGGCAGGTTACGGCCCAATGTTGTGGGCTTGTGTGGTACAAGTATTTTCGTTTCTGTTTGCGGCCTGCCGAGCGCCCGGGGAACTGCCCACTGCACCTCCCGCAGAGCCACATCAACCAGCTGCTGGCCGCCAACAACTTCCTCTTCAGCGGCGGCCAGGACGGCAGCATCCGCGTCTGGGGCATGGAGGGCGAGGCGTTCGTGTGCAAGGTGAGCGGGCGTGGCTGGGAGGGGCTGGGCATCTGGCAACAGCACCCATACTCGACAAAAACACTCGAGCTGTCCGGACAGTCATGCCGTGATGGCCCACACGTATGTTTGGGCGCCACTTGTCGGCATAGTTATCCCTTCCTTATGCGTGGTGAACGGAAGTGGCTTTGCTGGAGGCGCCAGTCTGACTGCGCATGCGATATCGTGATTTTCCGCCGTGCGGGTGGCGGAGTGCTGACCTCGGCCGGACAGGGCGGCAGCCGTCCCGTTGCTCGCTGGGTTGGCAGCAGGCGCTGGCGACCAGGGACCGGTTCCTCAGCACGACGGCTCGTCATCACGACGCGCACATGCGTCTGGGGTCCCCTTTGCAACTGGGCCCGGGTGGCCGAGCGGCTTGTGCCTCAGGCGCCAGGCGTGGACGCAACAGACCAGCTGCTAGACGTTCCTCCATGTGCGGTGGTTGTTGCGTTTTGACGCGTTACCTGACCCGGGTCGGCGCGTCTCCAATTTGACGCCGACCGCATGTGAGTTACTGGTATCCGTACCCGAGTGAGGAAGCGGGTCCTTCCAGCTACCGTGTGTCGTGGTATTAATGTACCGCTGTCCTGTTTAATGTACCGCTGTCCTTTGTCGTGGTGTTCATGTACCGCTGTCGCACCTGCATGTCTGTACAGCACATCCTGGACAAGGACAAGGGCGGACACACATCCCCCATCTACTCCATCGAGATGATCAACGGCTTCTTGATATCGGGCGACTCCTCGGGCTGCCTGAAGGTAGGCGTCAGAAGTGTCACCCAGTGAACCAGGCATGCGGTCCGCTCCGCCCCCTAGCCGGACAAATGCCGATGTCTTGGGCCGAGCGCGCGCAGTGCTGCCGCCATGCTGCAGCTTACACAACCGAGCGTTATTGACATCCCGGCTCCGTAGGGTATGAAGAACAGCTCGGGGCTCGGTGTTATTAACAGCCCGGCGAAACATCCCGATCACGCCTCGAGTGGCGGTGCCGTGCAATGACGGTGTGGCGATTGCAGGCCGCACACGTCCACACAGACCTCAGCCATGCGGCGCACGGTATTGAGGCACTCCCGCGTCATTGGACATCCTCCCTGCGCAGATATGGGACAGCGCCTCGGGGACTTGCACGCAGACGCTCCAGGCCGCTCACACAGGCATCATCTCGACCATCCTGCAGTACGGGGTGAGTTTGGGGCGGGCCTCTTAAGCTGTCGGGCTGGGACGCGCAATTCCGTGGCCCGTGAGGCGCAAGGCGCCGCGGCTGTGCGTCTGCTGGCCGTGAAGTTTCGCGGCTGTCCTTTGGGTCCTGAAGTTGGGTCGGAACATCACCCCATATCCCGTATGTGTGCACGCGCCAAACCATCCCATATCCAGTATCACCCAGTATCACCCCATATCCAGTATGTATGTGTGCGCCTTTGCTCACGGACCTCTGCTCATGGACCTCTGCTCATGGACCTCTGCTCATGGACCTCTGCCCATGGAAACCTTACAGAACAACATCTTGACGGGCTCTGCTGACGGCACGATGAAGGTGTGGGAGCTGGTGAACCCCCCCATGCCGGGCGCGGTGGTGAAGCCGGAGCCCATTGACCGCTACTTTGGAGACGATTCGGGCGGCGGCCGCGGCGGCGGCGGGGGTAGCGGCGGCGGGCGCTACCGCCAGGTTAGTGACCGGGCTGCCGGCAACGTATGACAAGCACTGTCCTGCGATCATGCTCCATGCGCACTTCCGGGGGATGCCGGCACCATCTGCCAAAATGAGAGGCGCATAGGGCGTTGGGCTGCGCATGGATTAGGTGGAACAGTAACATTGCATACAAAGTAAACGAGAGTATTCTTTCCGCAAGTCTGAAAAGGCCTCTCCCTTGCCTTTTCGGTCGCTGCCGTACAGGGTGCTACCGCTGCCAACGCCATCCTGACGATGGACGGCACCCCCGACAACAAGGGCGAGAGCATGATGGCCATATCGTGTCTCTTTGACGGCGTACGCATCTTCAATGTGGACCAGAGCATGGCGCTGCTAGGCGTGCTTCCGCAGGTGCGTGATGCTCGCCGACGTGATGTGGGCTGGAGGCGGCGCCACTTGACAGGCGCCTTGGCGCGCATGCAACATGTGGAATCAATCACGTCAATGGGTTTCGCAACATGGATTAGAGCCGCCGTGTGCCGTGCGAGTATTTGACGAGAAGGCGTCCGAAAATGCGGGTTCAAACCACGCGCAGTTTCCCGCGCCGTAAGCGTCAGCGTCTCTCGTCCTCTTTCCAACAGTGCCCCCTTCACCCATTAGGACGTACTGCAATGAATATACGGTAGCTGATTGAAAGCGCATGGAGCTAAGCGAGGCTAACGGGCCATCATCTCCCAAATGCACCCCCTGCCCGTTCCGTACGCCTAGGTGGAGGTATGCCGGGCCATCACCAGCATCCCAGGCGCGGCGATTATCGTTGGAGACGACAGTGGCCAGGTGCACATCTTCTCGTGGACGGGCTAGTTGTCTCACTGCAGGGGCGCTGTGGTTTCGCTGCAGGGGAGCCTGTTGGTGGCAGGCCCGCTCACAGTGGGTCATCGGGATGCTCCGCCCCCTAGTAGGGCTGAGCCTGTATGCTGCGGGTGCAAATGCAAGCGCTCGGGGGCGACCTGCGGCCTATCCGACGCAAGCGCTCGGGGATAATCTGCGGGCTATCCGTTGGCAGTAGACTTCGCGAACGGACCGGAAGCCGTGATGCAACACCCACGCGTGTGCGCGTGTGAGCGGGCATGGGCCGCGTGTGACAGGGTAGGGGTCAACAGGCTTGGGCGGCGGCGATGATGAACGTACCGAGTGGCTGCGGTGTTGTTTCTTTTTGGCTCGCAAGGGCAGCTGGATCATGGCGCTTCATCGCACGAGTTGGGATGTCAAGAGTTGGGACGTTACATGTTACATGATGTACTACAGGGCGTCCGCATTGCGCAGCGGACGAGCAAATTGGGCTCGTCGCCGCTTGGTGTGCTTGGAAGCCGAACACGGCCGCATGACAAGACGAGCGCACCTGGAAGCGCATGTACGCTCATTGAGAATTATGATAATTGGAACTGGACGGCAGCCAGGTCCTCGTCCAGTGCGTTACTAGCACTTGTAAATGGTGTATACAACAACAGTAGACTGTGCATCAAGTGCCGCCTACGGGCCAAAGTATCTGATAGTTTTGCTTCTGCCGCTTGTGTCCCGATATGCCAGGCATGCCCCAAACTGCACCCGTGAAGACAGGTCCCACACCGGCGCCCGTACGACCCGATCATATAATATGATCAATCACATCACTTTGTACCCATCACTTTATCCTTGGCTCCCAACATCGCATCATCCCGTCGCCATCAGTTTGCGACCCAAGCACCTGACTCGGCCAACCCACGCAACCCGTCCATAAGGACCTAGGACACCAGCGGCTCGCGGTTCAGAAGCTATCCGCGTTTTATGTTGCGTTGCCCGACTATTACCCGGGCCAGCAACCCCACGAGTAGTGGTCTGCAACGACAGTCCCAGCAGCCTCACGACTACCAAAATGAGTAAAAAGTCGCAAAGCGCGTTAATTTCTGGCATGCATTCAAGTTCAGTGCATTTGGCGCAACGAGTTCAACCTTCACATCTTCTCATCCCGGCTCTCTCGCGGCCGCCAGCAACAACCGTACAACTACTCCTTGTTCGGCGGCTCTGCCGCGTAGGGCCCCGCCCATGCCGCGTCACCGACATCTGAAAGCGGTCCTGGCAAATCAGCTTGCGCAGCCGCACAGCAAGTATTCGAGCCTGCAACAGAATCCATACGAGCACACACATTAAGCAAGTTCACAACGCTCGAGCTCTCGACACGCCAGAGCCGCCGTGTCCCCAGCTTCGGTATACCTGAGCATTGTGCTATCCATGTCCACCACCAGCCTGCTATCCGGCAACGCCCCCCAGTACGGCTCGATGGCATACAGCCTGACCATCAACACATCAAACAGGACCCCATGCCGCCCGGGATGTGTAACGGAAGGCTAGACGTGCGGCTAAATGCATATGCCAGCATATGCACTCGATTGTAACAGCAAAAGCTGTACAACTTCTCTTAAACATCAAGTGCTACCAGGAACTGCAGTTGAGACCGAACGCTGTCTTGCAAACCGTTACGGCGAGGACCCCTAGGCGAGGTCTGAAACGTCGACTAACCTCCCAGACAGCACCAGCGCCCAGGGGCACTGGCGCCGGGCAATCCTCGCACCCGCCCCACCCACCCACACTCTCACCGTCGCACCCAACGCAGTTCACGCCCACAACAGCATTCAGCAACAAGCTGCACAGCGCCGTGATATGGCAACCTTGCGCGACATTTGCCTACGAAGGCCATAACGCTAAATGATGGCGACTTGCAGCGAATCTAACTGCGACTTGCATCAACACGCTATCTGCGGCTCGTCTCCAACCTCCTGGTGCCCGCAGGTGGGACAGGAATGAAGACCACTCTCCAGCCTTCACACCGGCTCCAGTTCGCCGCTGGACCGCCTGAAGTCCAGACGGCGACCCGGGTCAGCGCCGCGTCCACCGCCGTCGCCGCCTCGCGAGCCAAGGTCGCCGCCGCGTCCACCGCCGCGTGGCCCCTGCCCGCCACTGCCGCCACCGCCGGCCCCGCTGGTGCTGGGCTTGGACGCCTCCGCCAGCCGGCCGTTTGCGCCCGTCATCTGCAGCAAGGACTGCAGCGTCTCCGCCGAGATGTCTGAGATCTGCTGCTTTCCCTCGATGCGGCCGCGCAGCATTGCGTTCTCCTCCTTGAGTGCGATGACCTCCTTTTCGCTATCCGACACCTGGAGGCCACCCACGACGATGCCGTGAGTGGATACGCAAAAGCAACCCGGTCAGCAGCAGCAGCAGCAGCAGCAGCAGCAGCAGCAGCCCGAGAGGACCTCAAGAGGGTGGAGGGGGTGGGCGTGCCGTCAGGGGATGGTTGCCAGAGGTTGAGGAGCCGGGATTCAGCACAAGCTGAATGCAACGTACTGGATATGCCGGGCACGTGCCTGCAGATGGTGGGTGCAACTCCCTCACCATCGCTGCTCCGAGCGCCGCACCGAGGCACGTTACCACACCAGTCGCGACCCCATCCATGCGCGTGGGCTAGGACGGGCTGCTGCCACAACCAGCGTTCGCAAGACACAAACTCGCCGCACATGCGCGATGCAGGCTTCTCAACAAACTTTCAAGGTCGGGCTGACAGGCTACATGCTTCGGCCCTTCTCATCCATTTCACCCTTAGGACTCCCCGCATGTCCGCTCGCAACGTTCACCCGCCCCGTCGTCACATGTGCTGTGGTCATCGTGCTGTGGTCGCTGTAGCGACGCATACACATACAAGCGCGAAGTAACTTCGGGTTCGCCGCGCAAATACACGCGCGGAGTAATCTCATTTTTTTCCGTGGAGTTCCGCGGCGGCCCAGTGGCACCCCGTACACACGATCGGGAGAAACGGGCCGCGTATGCGAGGGCGCCTAGTTTCCATGCTTGGCCTGTGGGGCCACCTTACCCGGGCCTGCAGGTCCTCAACTCGCAGTTTCAGGTTTGCGATCAGGTCCTTCTGCCGCTCACGAAATCTGCGTTGCGCCTGCCGGTTCTTCTCTTTGGCGCTCAGCTGCGTCGACACACCAAGCCCGTTGCTGCGCTCGCTCCGTTCACCACCACGCACACTTGGGGGTGGGCTCTGCGAGTCGCTGCGGAGCAGAAGGGCGACAAAACCACACGGGCCACACAGATCTCAAAACAAGCGCTTACAGCATATACCACCGCTTACGTCCCTAGTTATGTTAATGGGATCTGTAAGGACTCGTTTCTCCCTCGTACCACGTCCACGCCGCAGTAACAGCAACAATAGACGCAGTGACGCCGATAGGACGTAGCTATTCTGGGAAAACGTAAGAAATAATATTACCATGGCCGCACCTGTCGCTCGGCGAGTCGGCGCTTGGCGCACGTCGACGCGAAACTGGCAATTGCTCCGAGGCTCCCAAGTGCGACGATGTGGATGGGCCGACATTGGCATTCATACTGCCCTGACCCTGAAACGACTGCATAATAGTCGCCTGCAGTAGGTTGTGAAGGGCCTCCTCGCGTTGATGGGCAAGGTTTGGCACTGGTAAACCTTCTAGCTGAAGAGCAAGCTGCTGCTGGCGGAGCTGCTGTCCTTGCTGCTGATGCTGTTGTCGCTGCAAAAACTGGGTGAGAAGCGCCTGGGTGACCTCGCTTTCGGTAGGCAGGCTGCGAACGTGACGTTGGGGCAGCTCTCGCTCCGCAGCGGGCACCAGCGCATAGACTGAACCATTTTGAGCGACATACAGCTGTCCAAGGCCATCCATGGCCGCGGAACCAGGCGTAAAGGAGAATTGGCCAAGGCCAACTGGCGCGCTACGAGACAAGGCAAGCCAGTTGCATAAATTCTTCGTATAGACAATGTAAAACCGAGTATACACATGCAGTAGTACAGTAAGGATGTGCTAAGTTGGAATCTGCCCTGGTTGGAAATGATTAAGCATTAGTGTGCCGTACAATTACCTGCCAGAACCTGGCGCGCACCTAGGCATGCATCAATAAATTGTGGATTTACTACAACGCTTTATTGTCAACATGATCTACAAGTATGGCGCTTGCTGCAGCGTGCGCCCTGATAGGGACGCTTTTGCGGCACACACGTGGACTTCTGCCGACATACAAAAGTAACATGACCGGAAAAGCATTTTTCGGTTGCTCTGAATTTGCAATGGTTCCAATGTGCATAGGTCGGACATACTACTACCTCGTACGTCCCTTTACTAGTGGCCGAATCGCCGTGACAGGCGGACTCGATGCACCGCAAAAGCTGCCAGAACGGTGGTGCCTTGCAACATGCTGTCGGTGACCCAGCGATAGGCTTCCATGAACGGCACTGATCCAGTGACTATTCCAGTTTACGCCAGCATTTAACCGATATTGGTACCATCCCGACCAGCCTGACGAAGTTGTACAGGGCATGTGAAGTCGTCCTTTTTTAAAGGGACCCGTAAAGCACCTGGCCCATTGCGCTATGTGCTTTGTGCAGTCAGATTATGGCAGCCTCCAACCGTTTGCACCACCCTTCGACCGAGGCCCAGGTGAGCTGCTAAGGGCAGTTAAGGGCGTGAGAGGCTATGGGCATCTGGAGTTAGCTTGGTGAGTATGAGTACAAGTTCGGATCCTAGCTTCTTCCCTGACGGTTGAATTCAACGTTGTGTATTGCTGGGGGCACACAGACCCACATGCCCACGTTAAAGCCAACGCGAATTCCTGGCGGCATGCGCACGCATAGAGCCCTGTACGTACTCATGACCGGTACTGTGGGATGTGGAGGGGGTTATGGTGAACTGTTCGCAAAGCTGAGGCTCTTGTTGTGACGTCGACACGGATGACCATGGATGATCCGTGTTCATAGCAGTTACCTGTTGTGCTCATAACCCTTCGTAGACGACGTGGCCGGCCAAATCACTCGTGGATTTGGCACTAACTGCCTGCGGCAACCGCCTGTAGAACAAACGATTTTTTCAATAATGTATAGCTGCATCAGTATCAATAATCATAGCCGCGCCGCTTAATTGCTTTTGGATACCAAGCAACAACGTTTTGCGATACTGCAAGCCTCCAGTTCGCATACTCACACGTAACATTTTGCACAATGATACCACGATGGAACGAAGAGAGCACAACAGCGTCGCACCCATCCACAGTAAGACTCGTAATTTGGTCTGGTTTGTGCCGCACGGTGCCTGTGTAAGTAGTGTCGTACAGCTGCCATACAGAGGTGCGCTGGGGCGAAGAGACAAGTACGGCGGTGGGAGATGCAGCAGCACCAGGAGGGCTGCAGCATTATGTTATCTACCTTCCAAACTCCGGACGCCCCTAGTTCCTGCTCTTGTCCCTTCTTGTTTCTTATGGAGTGACAGTTGCTCTTCGGAGCTGCAGCCGGGATCATATTCCTGGTAAAGGTGTTCCTTATTTGCGCCGTGTGTAGTTGTGGTGGTGCGTGCGTTTGTCCTCGACGGACCTCGCCACCGGCCATGCTGAAACAAACCTAGGTTACCGCTAGCGCAGTGCTCCGGAACCATGACACGCGGGGGCCTGACACAATTTGGCATTCGTAAGGCACGGAGGGCAGTCGGTGCCGGCACCTCTGGATTTGCGTTGGGGCCCTTCATTTCGCACACGGCATCCTGGTGCTCTCTTCAACGGTAAGTCGGTTATATTGACGAACTTAGGATTGCCAATACATTACCGGTTAATGCCAGGTGTGATGCTACGCGCTAGCCGCAGCAGGGGTATTGCAATATGCGTAGCTACCAGCCTACAATATTGTCATCATCGCCGCGCTTGCCAGGCCCTCCGTGGCACGATTATCGCCAATTTCCGGGTGTCAACGCATAGTAGCTGCGTATGGGAACGCATCGCATCCCATCTGCGTCCATGCCGTGTCGGCGTTAACGTCGCAGCTGTTTTGGCAGAGGTTCCGGTCCCTAGCAACGAGTAATCCTGCCATTTGCAACATGCATGAGAAAATGTCATGTCTTGGCATCAAGACCGAGCAGTACTACAAGGATGAAAGACTTCAGCACATGCCCACCTCGATTTGTGCCTGATGCTTTCTGAATGCCGTAATACCGTACACGAATATCGCCACCAAAGTTATTCGTTGCCTTGAAGGCGCAAGGAGGCGTCCAACGCGTACTTGCTTCCTTTGACATTACGCAATAATAATGACGTCCATAATCACCAACCCGAATGGCAAAATTAACGCGAACTACATTTTTGACAAGCTCTATGGCACCAAGCAGTTCACAGCTGGGGCAGAACTGCAGCTTCCTCGTAAAGTTCCTATGCGCGTGGAGCCCAAGTCTTACTTTGGTGAGCTCTGGCCGGCGATGGAAATTGTTCCTTAAGATATGCTTGGACGTCTCCGCAAAGGGTTCATCTAATGCTTTGTATGCTGCCTGCAGCCAACGAGCGTACATTCTTAAGCTGGATGGGCATGGCCATCACGCTTGGGGGCGTCTCGTCAGCGCTTGTGGGCTTTGCTGGCGATGCTGACGACTCAACGGACCACTTGATCTCAAAGCGCACCATCGACGTCGTCACATGCATCTACTCGCCGTTGTCTATCCTCATCATGTCATATGCCCTCTTCACGTACGAGTGGCGAAGCAAATTTATGCGCACCAAGCAGGTACGTCTCATGCTATGTGTTGGAGCCTCTGACTCGGTTCCCGTGCACTGGCTCCAAGCTTGTCGCGGCGGGGGCTATGCCGGAGGTTTTAGGATGTAGCTTGGGGTTGCCGTGGGATGTAAGGGTGGACGTGCCAAGCGTCGACAGACCACGTCTCGGGGCACCGGGAACAGGAATGTCCTCCACTTACTCCCTTGACGGGAGAACGTTGTGCTGTAAGGCGTGCAGCGTACGGGTGTATGTGTCCCGGAAGCTGACAAGGTTTCGGGGATGTTGCCCCAATTGCTAATTTCCCACATTGTACGGAACCATACTTCCACTTTGTTTCAGCACCCTGGCCCCGCGGGGTTGCGGGCCTGCTTGCGCGCCGTTGCTGCTCTCTCGCCACGATACCTACGTGTATTTTGCATACAGACAAACTTCCTAGCTTTCGCAGGATGATGTATTGAAAATACCCCGGTGTTGCTGAGTTGCCGCATAGCCAACCCAACCGCCGAAGAGCAAGTCCCGTAGGCATGTTACACCCAGCATGCTGCCGCCGTCCCTCTGCGCTGATCGCGTGTGCAGATCGGGTTCTTCGACGACAAGGTGGGGCCCATCACGGTGGCAGGACTGGTGCTGCTGACGCTGCTGACTATCTTCACGGTCGCGCTCATCGACTACCTCTTCTGAACGCGTGTCGGCACCACTGGACGTTTACGTGTTCGTGGAGCTTAATTAGGCAGTGACAGGCAACGGAGGGAAACACCGCGTGGAGTGTTGCCCTGTCGGCGCCGAACCCGCCATTGGGCGGGTTGACAGCGGGACACGTCCTGATGTGTGCTTGTGTTGTCATGCAGCTGCATGCAAGTGTCTGGCGTTGGGCAGCCGCCAGCGCAGGGACTATGGGTGGGTGGGTGTGCAGCGTGAATGGAAGGACGGGTATGGGTGGGTGGATGGGTGTGGATCGTGGAGGTTGTTAGCCGGCGCGTAAGCTGCTGCCCGCCATGGGTGCCGTGGTGGCAACCAGCCTTAACCTAGCTGGGTGGACGTCTGCTGATGTACGGCATGGCTCTAAAGCTTGAGGCCTGCTGTACTCCTTGAATTTGGGGCATGAAGTCTGGCGGTTGGTACCGTATGGTGTGACTAGAACGAATGATGTTGATATCTCTTCCTCCGTACTTTTCCCCCCAAAAGTACGGACGCACTTGTAGGTTATAAAACCATTTCTAAATGCTCTAGGCAGGTGGAGCGGGAACTGATGTTGAAAGCGAGCGCAGTGCGCTCAGACGCCGTGCGGATGCGGATGCGAGGTCCGAAAGAGGCTTTTCCTTTTTATACCGTCGAATGTGGCATGCAATACGTCGTGGGGTTACGTTCGCAGACCGCATGTAATGGAGGCGTGGAGCGGCCTTCCGTCTCCCTGCGAATGCAACCCATACGTGCCCCACCACGCGCTCGCGCGCGAATGCATGCAAGCTGCAGCATGCATGACGTGAGGCCTCACCCAGCTGCTGTTGCCGTGTTGTCCGTTGTCGGTGAGAGGAGGGCGTTGCTGCCGACGGTACCCACGCTGGGTGCGGAGGTGGCCTCGGCTGCATGGACTTCGTAAAACCTGCCTTAGCAACACACCCAACAGCCTGATTCTCCGCACGTCAAATCAACGCCCTCGTCAGCGCCTGACGCGCCTCCAACCCACCCATGCTGCAACACGCCCTCCTGCCACCGACGCAGCCGTCGCAGAACGCCACAAACTTGCGCTCTGTCCGACATCTAAATGACAGACACGTCGACGAACACATCTCCTGCCTTGGCCGCGCTGCACGTCTATTCAGCGCAGCCACGTACAACCAAGCGCGCGCAGTACCGACGGCGGACATCAGCGAATGAACGAACTCCTGCCCGCGCCCGCCGGCGCGGAGGAGCCCTTCCAGGCCGGCTGCCCTCACATCGACTTGTCACTCCGCCGAACCGTGGGTCCTGCCCGCCTACAGCTTTGCGAGTATATCCAGCAGCCGCACAGCCTGCTCGTCCAGTTTTGCCCGCAGGTCCTCAGTGGGCGCCTGCCGCACCCATCGGCGCACGGTGTCGGCCAGACGGTGGCGCAGCAGGCGGAAGTGGCGGGTCACGATGTCGGCGGTGCCGGGGGGCGGGTGGAGAAGCATGTCCACCATGGCGTGCCGCATCACCATCAGCTGCGGAGCGGAAGGGGGTTTGAGCGGAAACCCGTAGGTCGGTACTTAACAAAAATGAGAAAACCGAGCGGAAGAGGGGAGGCAGGCGTGTGGAGGGAGGTAGAGGGGATTTGGGCGGTGAGGTAGCGGAAGCACATGTAAGGTCAGCGCGGAGTTATGGCCGCAGAAGTGTTCAGGTAAAATGCGCCCAAGGAGCGACGTGACAGCGGATGTGACAGCGGACGGCTGCGCGTGGAAACCTAGGGGACCTTTGTCGTGCACCGCCATGCACGCATCCCAGGCCTCGGTGGGAAAGTGCAAGCACGACCTTGCGAAAATGGCGCAGCGTTGTCACCACTACCGTACCTGCAGCCGCGTGTTGTACTCGGCGGTCTTGGCGGTGCCTTCCGACGTGCCGGCCATGGTTTCGGAGAGCGGCTCGTTGGTCATGGGGTCATCCACCAGGATCTGGCTTTGAATGGACACAAGCACCTGCGGCGGTGAGTTCGTGATGGCGGGGTGGCGGGGCGGGGCGGAATCAGAGGCAGACCAGGCAGAAGGGCAGGAGGGCGGATGGGGTATTTCAGCAGCACGGCGTCAGCAGCTGTGGGAAATGGCGGCGCCCTGCTGCTAAAGGATAGGCAACCGGCGGCGAGGCCGGACCTGGTACCTACAAGGCTTCCCTGTCGCCGCTCAAACAGAGGCGTCGGGGCTGTGTCAGTAGCACCGCAAGCGCCCGTGTCTGGAACCCTTACCCCTAGGACCGCGGTCGAGGGCCCCAACCCCCCCTGGCGTGTCTACCCTGCCCCCCCCCGCCCGGATCTACTTTCCGCCCCACCGCACCTGGTAGATGGAGCTGAGTGCCGGGTTCCACTTCTCGCTGGTGTGGCCCGAGTTGTATGTGCCCAGCAGGGACAGGCAGACCTGTACGGCCGCGGGTGCATGGGAGTTCAGGGTCGTTGGGTTTGCGCAAGCATTGCATGCCGCCAAGTCCTGTGCGTCCGAAGCGTGTCGAGGAAATGCACCGCGTAGCTAAACTGTCGGCTGTAATACTCGGTCCACTGTCCCTCGGTGCTGGCCCACAGTGCTGGCCCACAGGACTGTCAGGGACTCAGTGGGAATAATCGGCGGATGGCGGATATACTCACGGGCCTACAAGCCAACGGACCAACGACCAACAGTCGCACCTTGCCGTCCGCGTACAGGTTGGGGTTGTACCTGGCCTTGCCGCCCCCCGTGTTGTACACCATCATCACCGGCGGGTCGTTGGGGTAACCGGCGGGGCAGAAGATGTCAAACACAAACATGCCGCCCTCGTAGGGGGTGCCCTGCAGCGACACGGCGGTAGGTGGTGCGGAAGTGTTGGGGCAGCTGCAGCGGTAGGTGGTGCGGAAGTGTTGGGGCACGCAGCTGCAGCGGGCGTAGATGCGGCACCACACACGTTGGGGTGCGGCGAGCGCGATCATAGCGGATGGTCCGAGGGGCAGTGAGAGCAGGAGTTGTGTAAGCTACGCACCCCTTGAGAGCATTTACAATCCCCTAGCTTTACGTAGCAAAGCTACGTACCTCCAGCGAGGTATTTATCCGGTGCCGTGCACTATTAAGCTTCCCTCCCGACCGGCCTCATCACCGGCCTCGCCCCGCTCCGGCACGAAATGCCAGACGTGTGTTCAGGGTTTTCAACGGGCTTCCTCTCTGCCCCGCCCCGCCCCGCCCCGGCCCCCACCTGCGGTCCAGTGATGACGGCGCGCATCTTGTCCGTCCGTGCCCCGTCCTGGCGGAGGAAGATGGCGGCCGCCGCCAGGCAGGGCAGCCCCAGCCTGCCACCTGGCTGCATGTCGTTGAGCTCCTTGGCCAGCTGCCGCATCTTCTTGCGGGAGGCGCCGGAGTCCTGGTCCGCCAGGCGGACCATCTGCGGCAGGAGGTGGTCGAGAGGAGACCCACGGGTCAACACACTGAGTTCGCGCCTCGCTCCTGCAATCCTCACCCTGCCGCCTGGCGCTGCTGCCCCCGTTGTCGGACCACGCAGCATTCACACAGCACAGGCAGGGCATGCACGCGCCCACCTCCTTGAAGTATCCACCCGGTACGGCGCTGTCGTACTCGCTAACAGATAGCGGCCCCAGCTCCGCTATGTACGCCGCGTCCACCTCCGCCGCTGACGGCACAGGACCCGGCAGCTGTACGGCATCGCAGGCTAGACCCGACGGCGGCGGCGCTGCGCCGTCCACGTCCATCGGTTCCGCACCTGCGGCCCGTGGCGGCAGAATCGGGATGGGGACCGGGTACGAGAGGAAGCCCGTAAATCGGTCACTGAAGAGTAAAACCCGATTAGGAAACGTGTGATAGATACGTTTGGGATTGCAACGTTAGGATGAGGACGGGGCGGGAGCTCCCCAAGCATATCACGATGGCGGGCATACCATAATGGCCTCCTCCAATGCGGTGTGGCATTCCTCACACGACACTACGACCTGCCAGCCCTGCCCCCCGCTGCGTCCCTCCCCACCGCCGCAACCGCGCAGCAGCAGCGTAGCAACGGCAGCAGCAACAGCAGCAGCACCACACGCACCCGATCCCTCCCCGCTCTTGCGCCGCTTGAGCGGCGGCTGCGAGCTCGCACCCGACGGCGTGTCTGGTGGCGACGCCGCTCCAGGGGTGGCAGCCGCGGCGGCCCGGCGGCCCCTCAGCTCCGCCGCGCGAACCAGGAAGGCCTGCAGCCGGGTCTCCAGCTGCGCCTGGTGGGTGGATTGCAGGTGCAGCAGCGCGCGCGACATGATCTGCAAGGAGGGGGGGGGGAGGGAGGGGGGGGGAGGGAGGGAGGCGGGCAGGGTCTGGGTAATCAGGGGTTCCAGCAACGACGCGCAACGGATGAGGGCAACATAGTGTGGAATTCACCGAGGCAGGTCACGGGGGGGGGAGGGGCCGAGCTGCCGATACCGACATACGCCGACCAAAGACCGTTCCAGCCGGCGGTTGTATTGGGGTTCGGCAAGTTGCCACCTCCAGAGGAGCCCCCATGGCGCACCTCGTCGCTGTAGTCCGGCTCCGAAACCACCGCCGCCACGAAGCGGTCGTGGCAGCCCAGCTGCATCTGCAGCGCCAGGACCGCGCCCACCAGCACGGGCAGGTCGAAGCCGTACTGCTCGGGTTTGGCGACCTGGGGAGCGGGCGGGAGGACAAACACAAGCCGGGAGGTGGGCGGGTTTGGTCCCCTTGGGGCCGGGGTGGGCAGGATACGCGGAGGCTCGCGACAGAACGGAAGGAAGGGCAGGGTCCGTCCTGCGCATCGAGAACTCAGCACCTCAATACGCAATGCAAGCTCACAATCACGCAACCTGCGTTGCGGCTAAAACCCTAATGTCCTACCATACGTTGCTGCTAAAACGCTAAAACCCCACAGATCCTCCATAAAACCCCCCTCTCCCCTGGATCTCCACGAGGGTGCCTCTCTGGTGGCGCGGTCGCCTCCTTCCCTCCACCACCCTGTCCGGGTCGCAATATCGAGCCGCCCCACCTGCAGCTTCTTGCAGGCGTCCCCCAGCAGTAGCTCCAGGGAGGAGATCACCAGGAAGGCGGTCTTGCCGCGGAGGGGCTCGTACAGGAAGGCCGAGGCGATGGCCGGGTCGGCTGCGGAGCCGGGGGCGGGGGCGCGCGGGGGAGGGCAGGGGCCGCACACCGGGTTGGGGGCACGGACACGACCAGGGGCCTGCGGCTGTAAACATACAATCTGTGGCATGGAGAGACAAGCAAGCGGGTAGCTCTCAGCCCAAAGGCACGCCCATCCAATGGGACGGCATAACGTCATAACGTCATAACGGCAGTGGACTGCGAGACCTTCCCCGCAAGGCATTCTTGTCGCCGGGGCCGTTGCCGGATGTGGAGGGGAGGGGAGGGGCCATCCCGGATGTGGGTCAGTTCTCGTAAGGGGATTGCAAATACTGGCCGGCGGTTATACAGGTACTTGTGAGGGGATTGCACATGACAGCCGCTGCATACGTCGCGCCGAGCTACCCACCTGTGAGGGTGTTGAGCCACTTGAGGTTGGCTACCCCCATGCTGAGGAAGCCCACAGCGGCTCGCTGCTGGCCGCGGTAAAAGTCCTCCTTGCGCTGCCGTTCGTCCGCCGGCAGTGCCGCCCAGGCCGCGGCGTCGGCCTTGGAGCGCTCGATGGCGTAGATGTCCGCCAGGCGGTCCAGGCCGTCCTGCAGGATCGAGCCCAGGGGTCTCGGTGGGTTTGGCGGTTTCGGTGGTTTCGGTGGTTTTGGTGGTTTTGGTGGTTTTGGAGCTTGGCGAAGTGCGTGTGCACGCAACAGCGTGCGCGCTTGCGATCTTCCTTTTCCGGGAGACCCCTCCGCGGGCAGGCTAAGCAAGCGGAACTTAAAGCCGGCAGACCGAGCAGCATCACCCGGCCACCACCTCTAGGCGGCAGGGGTGCTTATGTGTGGCCTCGTGGGGTGGCTACAAGGCTACGGTCTGGGGCTGAGACCTGGTCCTCGATGGCGGTCCAGGTTGGGCGTCCGCCAGTGGGCTCGTGGGCTCATGGCTTCGTAGTTTAGGGTTTACTGTTTACTGAGCTGACGGCTCGCAGCCGACGGCACTCGCGACGCCTCACCTTGAAGTAGTGCATGACGGTGTTAACGATGCCGGAGGCGTAGTCGGAGAAAAGCTCCGCATCCACCCCCGCCCCCGCCGCCGCGGCCCCACTGCTGCTGGCGCCGCCGTTCGCGGCCTGCTGCTGCTGCTGCTGGCGCTGCTCCGCCCCCGCGGTGGCTGTCGCCGCCGCCAGGTCGGTGAGGCAGCGCTTCAGCACCGAGTCCTTGATCAGCTCCTCCAGGATCTTATCTGCGGGGGGGGCGCGAGGAGACCCGTGGGTCGGCGCGTAAAGAGAAGTAGCACCTTACCTGCGCTGAGAGAGGGCGATGGGGTGCGAACAGCTAGGCAGCAGAGACAACAGGAGATAGCAGAGGTCCGATATTGAGCTCTGGAGCAGAGGAGGATGGGGGGATGGACCGCACGATGCTCCCTGGCCCGTGCCTATTAGCGCCATTACCCGACCCACCTACCGACCTAGTCATACCCCGACCCACCTGCCGACCTACGGGTTTCCTCTCATAAGCCCAACCCGCCTCCCCATCCTCCTCCGTCCACACACCGCCACTGCTGCTCGCCGCGCCCCCCCTCCACGCGCCACTCGTCACCCGACCCCGCCCCCCGGCCCGACGCACCGATGTGGTACCGCATGCCGTACTTGTCGTACGAATCCTTGTCCACGTCCAGCCCCACCACCAGCTCCGCGTTCACGTGCGCGCGCAGCAGCGCCGGGACCAGGTCGCGCTGGGTCACAGGGGCGCCCAGTACGGCACCCACCAGCGCCCGCTCGCCGGTGCTCATCCGGTCGGGCGCCAGCGCCAGGCCGCGGGCCTCGCGGGCCTTAGGAGGGGAACGGCGACGACCCGGAGGGCCGGGCGACGACCAACGTGGCGGTTGGTCAGCGTGAGGAGCGGGGTATGAGGGGAAACCGTGAGGAGCGGGGGGGGAGTCGGGGGAGGGGGGGTATATTATATCCGCGAATCCACGGCCGACAAACAAACGGGCGATGAAGATGGTGGGGAAGGGCAAGGTAGGTGCCGCACCTATCTTGTCCCCGGCGCCTACTGGATATTTGTACTACTCCCTGCATTGCATTGGCCCCACACGCACAGCTCCGGTCCTTTCCTGAAACCCCCACACACGGCTCCCCTGTGACCCGCCATGCCCTGGCCTCCCCCTGGGCAGTCCGGCCCCTGACCGCCTTCCCACCTGCACGTTTTGAATCTGGCTGGACAGCATGGCCAGCAGCAGGTTGACGATCTTGTTCTGCAGCATGGCGCTGCGGACCACGTCGTTGGCGTCGAGCAGGGTCACCTGCAGCAGGGGGTTTGGTTTGGTTTCGGCGCCCGATTGGGGTTTGGTTTGGTTTGAGCTTTGGGATTGGGTCAGTAACGGTGATCCAGCTGAGGGTCTCACGACCTGCCCCATCACCCCGCACCATCACCGACCATGCGTAGCGCACCCACAAGAGGCTGTGCCTCCTCATACCCCGACCCCGGATCGAGCCCCGCAACCCCCGCAACCCCCGCGCCCACCACTGCGCGCATGATGACCGCGATGGGCTTGGCCGCCACCAGGTCCGCCCGCCCCGCGTACAGCATCGCCGTCAGCCAGTCCAGTGCGTCCCCCAGCGCGTACTCGGGAACCAGCCGCAACACGGCGGATGCCTCACCCGCACCGCCGCGGGACATCCAGGCAACCCAGTCCAGCTGGGCGGAGTCGGGCGACAAGGGACGGGGGAGCAGGGGGGCCAGGCGGCTCAGCACCGAAATCTGAGAAGGAGGCGTGGGTTAGACCACAAAAACGCAAACGCACAAACACACACGCGCATCGGGCCATATCCGGGTTATTGATTTAACGTGGAGTTTTCGCGGCTTGGCGCGGCTTGGCTGTAATCTCACGGCTTGGCTGTAATCTCACGGCTTGGCTGTAATCTCACGGCCGGCGCCGCAGGGCCCTTACCTCCAGCACCGCGAACGCCGTGAGGTTGTCCGCGAACAGCGGCTCGTTCAGGTGCGCCTCGCAGCAGTCCTCGAACAGCCGCATCTCGGTGGCCAGAGGGTTGGACCAGGGATCCCGGCCGCGCACGTCGGCGGGGTCCAGGCCGTCCGCGCCGTCCTCACCCCCCGCCGCCGCGGCGCCCATCTCCATCTGGTAGCGCTGGCGGAAACGGTGCAGCACGGCGCGCTTCCTGCGTGGGAACGTGGGCATGCCGGAGAACTTGGGTTGGCTATCGGGAAGCCTGTGGACGCGGCCCGTCGAGGGCGTGCTAGAGGAAAAGAAACCAACTAATGCTGCGGGAGGGGGGATGTCGTGATGTCTGGGCAACCCCTTCTCCTTTCCTCGATCTTCTGCCCCACGCTTCGCTCGAGCCCTCTCTCCCAGCATCTCTCCCCGGCCCGCCAGTCCCGCCCCGCCTGTCCCGCCTGTCCCGCCCCCCACCCTCCTGTCCTCACCGGTGCAAGGTGGGTACCGGCCCCACGTGCATCAGCAGCTGCGTGAGGAAGAAGACGTCGGCCATGAAGCTGGGGGCCCCCTCGCCGCCCACGGCATCGGACTGGTGCGGGCGAGTCAGCGCGGGGACACATTGGTAACGGAGTTAGTGGGACGAGGTGGAGCCAGGTGGGGTAAGCTGGGGGCGGCGCAAGTTGTGCCAGTCACTTCAGCAGGAAGCAGCGGACGCGTCTCCGTCACCGCTCAGCGCCAAGGACGCAAGGTGGAGTCTCAGAGCGCGTGAGCGGTGGAAATGGCGGTGACGGGCCCTCGTGTCCCTCCGCCCCGCTCTGCCCCCGGGCCCTCGTGTCCCTCCGCCCCGCTCTGCCCCCAGGCCCTCGTGTCGCACTCCCCCCTCATGTCCCCAGACCCTCCCGCACCTGCACCAGCAGGGGGGGCGCCGTGGTGGGTGGGTCGTCGTCCGTCGTGAAGCCACCGGCGCCGCGAGAGCCTGCCGGGGGCGGGGATGGGGATGGGGGTGGGGGTGGCAGCGGAGCCAGGGAGGGGGCCTGTTGGAGTGACCCTCACCACCTCACCACCTCACCACCTCACCACCTCACCACCTCACCACCTCACCACCTCACCACCTCACCACCTCACCACCTCACCACCTCACCACCTCACCACCTCACCACCTCACCACCTAGTGCACGGATGCACCGCACCACGGCACCCTCAGACCCCACAGACGCAACTTGGCCCGCACACCCAGCGAGTCACCAGTGCAGCCGCCAGGGAAGCAAGCAGCACCCGCGCACGCGGCGCCGCCGGCGTCGTGGCGTCCTCGTCCGGGTCCCCCGTCCCTACCAGACCCACCTCGCCCCCTCGGCAGTCACCGCATTACCGCCGCCGCCGCCTCGCCGCAGCCCCACCCTTCCCGCGTGCCCTAACCTGTCCCACGTGCCCCCGCCCCCGACTTCCTAGCACGCGGCCTTTCCTCACAAACCTCACCCCGCTGCCGCCCTCACCCACCAGTGGCATTGAAGACCGACGACAGGTCCCCCAGCCGGTGGCGCTGCGTGCGGTAGTAGTCGGGGCGGAGGTGCTTGTCGAACAGGTCGGCGAAGCGGGGGGCGGCGGAGCCGCCAGCCGCCGCCGCCGGCGCCGCCGGGTCCGACCCGCTGCGGTACCGGTCCAGCCAGCCGCTCACAAAGGGCTGCGCCAGCCTGAGGCAACCCCCGGTCACGTTGAGCAGGAAGCCGTCGCTGCCACCTGCACGGTAGGGGGAGGGGTGGAAAGGGAGGGGTGGAGAGGGAGGGGTGGCGGCTGGGCGTCAAGAGGGGCCTGATGGCCTGGGCGGCCAGGCGGCGGCACAGCAGCAGTCGTACAGCTGGAGGAGCCGCACCCGTACGGCACACACGTGCCTGAGCCACATGGCAACAGCATCGCCCAGTCTGGCCATATCCCGTAACAGTAGATCAATGCCAGCCCCTCCCTCGCGCCTTTACAGGCCCCCCCCCTCCTTCCCCACCGCCCTCCCACCCTGCTCCCAAAGTATTTTGCCTCGTACACGAGTTTTCCTCGCAACCCACCCTGCTCCCTGCCTCACCCGCCCAGCCCTCCGTACCGGGCCACACCCTGCCCCCTGCCTCACCCGCCACGAAGTCCGCGATATCCTGCTGGTTGCGCACGTCCTGCGTCTCACCGAACGCCAGCCGCACCGCGTTGGACCGACCCACCGCCGCCACCCAACTCAGCAGCGCCTCGCGGCTCAGGCCCCCGTCCTAGAGCGGGTTGGGAACACCGGATTGGGTTGGGAACAGCGGGTCGGGTGGGATTGGCGGGCGGGAATGGTGCTGCAGTGATGCAGCGGTGGCGTCGCGCCTTGCGCTGCATGGGGTACGACCCAGCGATTGTGGTGCGGGGTGTCAGGGTGGCAAGGAAACTCGTCTTCGGAGGGCCGGGTGATGAGTGGACCCCGCCGGGAGGGAAGAATAGGTGCCGCCAGCCGCCTGACCCCGTCTCCCTCCCTTGACCACCCACCTTGACCCGGCTCAGCCGCAGCATCAAGTGACCCGCCCCGTCCTGCAGGGCCGCGAGGGGCGGAGGGCGGAGGGAAGGCGGAGGGAGGGCGGAAGGAGGGTGGAAGGAGGGCGGAAGGAGGGCGGAGGGAGGGCGGAGGGGAGCGATGTTGGCTGGCGGAGCTGACAGGCGGGGGGCCCGCTGCATGCGGCGGGGCTGTGGGGCAACCGGTGGGGTGGGCATACCCTCGCACGCGTGGAGGCGTTCACCCGCAGCGTAGCTGCTGCACTGACGCAGGCCCCAGAGGACCCCTGCAGACCCCTCGGCACGGCGCGGCTGCTGCCCGCACCAGCACAAACACACACCGCCACAGGCCCCCCGGGGGCCTTCTCGCTACCCTCCCGCGGCGGGTTTCCGAATTACAGGTTTCCACTCTTATCCGCCCCCCCGGCCCCCCGGCCCCGGTTTCCTCGCAACCCACTCCCCGCCCCACGCACAGGGGCCCCGGCGGCCCCGCCCCCACCTGCACACGTGCCATCATGGCCTGCAGTACGGTACGGCAGGTCTGTCCTGCGCCGTAATTCTTGGGGTAACCCCTGGTCTCCAGGAACGCCTGCCTCGCCGGGCTGGCCACCTTGAACAGCTGGAGCGCCTCCTGAGGGTGGCAGTGGTGGTTGGCGGTTGTGGTTGCATGCGTAGCAGGGGCGCGTGGGACTGAAAATGGGAAGCGAGTTGGGTTGTCAGGTGTTGCGGGACACACCGATAATATGTGAAGAGCCAGGCGTGGCGGGAGTGTGTGCCGCACCTGTGTATGGGCAGGTTTACGAGGGCACCCGCAGGGGGTTGTGTGTCTCCTTAGCACCCCTCCCCCACGATACAACCGCACGCTTCCTTTCCGCTGCTACCGACACAAGGTGCCCCCACCCCGCGGCGCTACGGCCACCCCACCTGGCCGCTGGGCATGGGGCTGGATCCGAAGAGGGGCGCCAGCACGCAGGACTGCTCCAGGGCCTTGGCGGCCTGGCCGGGGCGGGCCCGGGTCATGGCCTCCACGTCGTCCAGCAGCAGGGCGGCCTGGGGGCCAGAAGGCGAGGGGGAGGAGGTGAGCGAGGGGGAGAGGGGCGGGGGGGGACATTAGGTTTTCGGAGCCATGGGCTGGTGTCTGAGGCGGTGGGGTTATGATGCAGAGGGTGCGGGGGTTGCGGAGCGGGATTAAACCCCGCCACCGCTGCCACCTCACTGCCACATCCTACACGCAAGTACTGACGCCCACCTGGACGCTTAACCCTGTCACTTCCCACAAAATGTACATGCACGCCCCCTCCTCCTCCTCCACCGCCGTCGCCTTCCTCCCCACGCCGGCCCCCCGCCCCCCTCCTGCGCCGGACCCCACCAGGCACTGCTGCAGTCGCGGCGTGCAGGTCACCCGGTCCAGCACCACCAGCGGCCGCTCGAAGCCGCCCGCGTCGGTCAGCTTGCCGGCGGGGGCGAAGGCGCTGCGCACGGCGTCGCGCATCAGGCGGCGCCACACCCCGGCGTCGCGGTCCGTGGCGGCGGTGTCAAGCAGGGACTCCAGGAAGGGCTCGCACATGGTGCTGGCACCGCCGGCCTGCAGGTGCGGGGCAGCAGCCGGGGTTGAGGGGGGAATCAAGCCGCCGCCCGCTGGTGGGCGCAAGGGCGGGTGTGGGAACACGGCAGGGCGAGGCCCATGGCCGCAACGGCCTCTCCTAAAAGGCGGAACGGGCACGGGGCGATACGGGCTGCATCCCACCGCGCCGCCCCGCCCCAGCCGACCCATACCTTCGATGCCAACATCGGCCTCCAACCCGTCCCTGCTGCCCCGCCCGCCCATCTCCGGTCCGTTACTTGAGTTGAGACGCACCGCTGGCTGACCCAGTCTACTCCATCACCCCTCGGTCGCCTTCACTTGCCTTTGTACAGCCCAGCAGCCCAGCCCAGCCCAGCCCAGCCCACGCTTTGTGGCAAATACGAACTCCAACGCTGCACCCAGCCCGCACCCACCAGCGCGTCCACGAACGCGGACGTCTGCGCCCCCGTGTCGAAGTACAGGTCTGCGCCGTCGTCCCGCAGCAGCGAGAACGCCTCCCGGCACAGCACGCCGCTGAACAGGTCCACGGCCGCCGCCACGCCGCCCTCGCCGCCGCCGGGCAGCGCGGAGGGAGCCGGGAGCGCGTCATGCGCCCGGTGGAGGGCCTGCGGCTCAGCGGGGTGCAGCGCGGTGAGGCGGTAGGTTGGGTGTTCGCGAGGCGGCAACCACAAACAGGCAACCTCCGGTATGCGCGGACGTAGGGTTTGTGGTGAAACCCACCATCACCGCCACCACCACCAATACCACCACCACCACCATACACAGTCCCCCAGCAGCATCAGCCTGCCCAGCCACGCCCCTCACACTTGACACCACATGGCTTCACTTCGAACAGGGCCCCCCTGTACTACCCCTCGGCGCACCTGCAGCCGGTCCTTGGGCGCCACCCTGCGCTGCAGCAGGGCGGAGGTCACCAGGCCCCGCAAGGAGTCCGCGCTGAGCTCGCGACCGCCGCTGCGGTCCGGGTGGCGGCGAACGAGGAAGAAACACGGGGGGGGCGGGAAGAGCGTAAACCGCGAGGCCGAGGGGGCGGAGGGGTGCGATGTCATCCAGGCAAGACGGATCCGTGCAGGTCCGAGTGCGATAACGGGCGCAGGCGGCGGCAGGCATGCGAGGCCCACTGGCGGAGAGAGCCTAAGCAGAACCCAGTAGCACAAGCTGGGCGCACGGCACCGCCATGCAGGCTGAGACGGACAGCGCCACACCACCAGCAGCCGCCACAACCACAAGGAAGGCGCGCCTAGCTGCCTCACACCACCTCGCGAGTGGCGCCTGTAGGCCCTCCCCAGCCCCCCCGCTCCCTCCCCCGGTCCCCGGTCCCCGGTGGAGGTCTCACTCCGCACGCACCCTGCGGCCGTGGAGGTCTTGAGGAACAGTGTGCCGGCCGCGATGGCGGCACTGTCCGACACCACCTTGACCTGCAGTGGCGGCGGGTGATTTGAGGCGAGAGGTTGGACAGAAGAAGCTGGGCTGCAGCGCGGCTGGCCAGGTTGGGCAGGCCTTCCACTGCTGTCGTCCAGGTGGAGAGCTGTCGACTGTCGGCCTGCCCACCTGCCTAAACTAATACGCTGAGATGGAGTAGTCCAGGAAACCCGTGCAGATCCCGTTCATGACATTCCCCTAATCAATCCAATAGCCCCCTGCTGCTGCTACTCTTGCTGCGTCACGCCACACGCCACCCCTCCTGGCGCGGGCGGCTTTCCCAAGGGCCTTAAGCCAGCTGCCGCAGCCCCATGCCTGTCACGCAAGCCCCGAGAGAGCCGGCCGACGGCCCCCACCCGACCCAAATCCTTGAACTCCTGTCGCACCCGACCCACATCGCACAACCTAACCCGCTCAGCCATCCATCCATCCCACCAGCCGACAACCCCACAAGCCAACAATCCCACAAGCACCCCTCGGTGGGGTCCTCCCGCCCCGTGTGGCCTCCCGCACCTGCAGCGCCTCGGCCAGGTGGCCGCTGACCGCCACCAGCTGCTCCTGTCCCACCAGGGTCACGTTGGCGGCGCTGAAGGCCGGGGGCGCCCTGGTCGCCGAGTACCAGGCCCGCAGCCGCGCAGCCCAGCCGGGTAGCGGCGTCACCTCCAGGGGGGGACCGCCACGTGCTGCAGCAGCGCGGCTGCCGCCGGTCTGGCCCGGAGCAGCTGCCGCCGCGGTGCCGGCGGCGGGGCCCAGCGCCGCAGCCATCGCCGCTGCCAACGCTGCCGTTGGGTTCTGCTGCTGCTGCTGCTGTTGCTGCTGGAGCTGCTGCCCCGGCTGCTGCTGGCCCGCTAGGAATTGCTGCAAAAGCGTCGCCAACAAATCGCCGCCTGCCATTTGCTGTTGCTGCGGCGGCGCTGCAGCAGCAGCTGGCGCATAGGAGTGGGCTACGGGCTGAGGCGGTGGCGGTGGCGGTGGCGCGTGTACAGCTGCAGCTGCGGATATGGATGTGGGAACAGCCGTAGAACGGTACGTTTTGGGTCAAGTTCATGGGAGGATGCATCATGAGTAATGCAAGGGGGAGTGAAACTGCGCTGTCCAGGCCGCAAGCTGCACTGCATCATTGCCTACCTTGAAGACCCTGAGATAGAAGTGCGGCTAAATCGACGAAGTTGGGCGGGGCGGCAGCGGCTGGTGGGCCCTGGGGCACGGCTGGGGCCACAGCCGGGACGGGTGCCACAGCTGGCGAGGGGGCCACAGCCGGAGCGGCAGCCACAGCTTCTGCAGCCTCGTTTTCTAGATCTGATGCAGTTGTCTCCTGCGTTACGGTGTATGTGAGGTAGGTCGGGGATGGCCCATTCGCCATGCCGTCAGGGAACATGTATACACAAACGACAGCTTCCGCGAACGGTATCAAACGTTTGCACCTAGTTAAAGCAACCCCCTACGATGCCAGGCAAGGTCCACCGCTGCCGTAACCCAGCGAGCCATGAGAAATGCCCCGTCCATAAGCCAAGTGAGCAACACGCCCAGCACACAATTCAACCCAAATTGATCAGCTTTCCTTAATCATAATGTGGATAGTTTGATGGAGGTGAAGGGTCGCAAACAGAAGTATAACGCGTGGCAGATCCGAACACAACGCAACGCGCACCATACCTGCAACGACAACGCCAAAGCTAGCTGCAACTCCATATCCTCGTCCATGAAGTTCTCATCCTGTGCCGGGGGATCCATGACCCCGACACCTGGTGCCGGTCCCAAACTGCCACCGCGAAAGCAACCTAGTAATGTAAAGAAATGGAATACCAGATGACTTCCTGGTCCTTACAGCTAAATATGGGCTCGAATTGCTGGAATGGATGTTGCACTGTCGGCTGTCCCGTGTCCAATTGGATCCACCGTCAACCGCCACTGCATCGCATGCGCATGGCCTCCACCAAAATCTCGTTGCGGCATCCGCATGTACGGCATCGATGGATCACATTGCAGCCCGATTCAAGGTACTGGTGGTGCCTTGCTACGTGACCGTATGGTCCAAAACAAGGCTCTGTGCTCCTTGGGACGGTCAGGGCCGCTGCCCCATCCATTGGCAATTAGCGCCCACCCTGAAACTTTCACCTGACTAACTTGGCCTACAACCATTCTACACCTGGGCGGTACGCCACCTACCTGGAAGCGCCCTCCAGCCATGGCCCGTTCCAACCCCTTGTTCTTACCGCTGGGGAGCCGGCCGACCGGCAGGCTAATACAAAATGGTTGGTGGAACGCGTGTCATGTCCTGCGTGTATCCATGTCTATCGGATAGATCTGGTTGGGCCAGGCTAATCGACGGCCATGCCTGTCCTGCTGATGAAGTCGTAATATTCGTATGGGTTCGTACAAACGCTGCATGCCTCTGAGAGGCGGCCTCCACCAGCGCAAGTCCCTCTACAATGCAACATGTGATTTACCAGTAACACAATTCGGTCTAATCACTGAGTCACGTGCAGTGTGCGTGCGACAGTCCTATGTATTGATGGGCGCTTGGTGCCACGACACAACGGGTGATCGACACAGCGTGTGCGAACACAGAACCCGCTCAGCAGTGGGGAGCAGTAACTGCAACGACTTCGGAAATGGCGGTACGACAGTGTCAACATGTACGGCGTCGCTTGGTGCCGACTAAGGCCCGGGAAATGTATTCCCACCATGTCGAGCATGCCTTTTCCGCTAGTGTGTCATGCCCCAGCACCGCCATGGTCGATTCGTGGGCATTAGTCATGGTTTCGGCCCTGCTCCAGAAACGCGAATCTGAGCGACGGTTGGAGTGAAATATCTCGCGAGTACGTTGTTAGGTACGGTTCGTTGACACTAACGGACGTCGTCTTATATCGTCGGATAGCTTTCGGCGTTGGACAGTAGCTGGCTCACGATCGGAGCCGAAGGGATAGGGTGCGCACGTCGGCCCATGTAGCCTACGCCGCCTTAGCACGGCCGGATGCCAGTCCTGGTATTCCCGGCCGTGCTCAATGCATCCTCTCGCACGAGGTGCACAGTTACAGACGTGTAACGACAGTGGCGACCATCTGTTGCCCCGCAAGTAACAGTGCAGCTGTGGGCCGCGCTTCGGTCGGGAGTCAGAATACCCTGGGCAGAACCCGGAAGAGGTAGCGACTTGCGGCGTTCACCTAATAACGTGTCTACGACCTGGTCAGTTGTAGCCTAAGCGCTAACGACAGCGCACGTCCAGTCAGGCCTGGAGTCGGCCAGTACGGTCAGTCAGGAAAGCACGAACAGCACGCAGTGTTACACCTAGTGTCCGTGACAGCCGAAGACTGCTGTAGGGCATGACAAGCGGCCACACATGGGGGGAATTGCGGGAACCCCACCTCGACTGGTGTGGATTGTCACGACACAGCACGTAACTTGCACGGTATCGGAACCGGCACCTGATGTGCAAGCTACGTGCTGGATCGTGACACAGGCAGTGGCCATCTGCAAACTACTGCAGGCGATTACGGCTCCCTTGATGCGGCTTGTCACCAGGAGGTGTAGGTGTGCCCCACAGGCTGCGTGGGATCCCAGAGGCCACGGGGCTGATGGAGCCAGGCGAGCCAGGCGGCCCCGCGGCTGCCCCTTCTCGGGGCCGCCTACAATTCCTGAAGGGACCACGAGCCCCGCAGATAGATGCCTCGCCGCCACCACCAACCCACGCCACCGCCATGAAGTTGTGAAACGGGGAAAGCGCCACGGCCG